>CM064060.1:25572183-26912183 GCA_032594955.1 Panicum miliaceum | reverse complement strand
GTAGGTTATTAGCGAGTCGGGTTAGGTTAGGATAGCGGGTCGGGCCGTTTCTAGGTTAGGGTAGTTAGTTAGGTTAGTTTGAATTTGAATTTTAATGGTTGATTCAAATTTAAATTCGCAAACAAATAAATAAAATCCAAACAAGTCCAAATACAAACCCAAATCATTCCACACTTGCAATAATAAATCCTTAGTTCAAATTAAATTTAAAATTACTAGGTAATTTTAGATAGCAAGAGAAGGCATCCTTAAGTTGATTCTAACTATAAGCACTTGCACAAGATTTTTCAAGTTTACCAAAATTTGACTATAAACATTTCAAAAAATTTGGGATGTTACTGTTGGTATTTCTTATGGTCACAGAAAAATTCGCAAGCGCACGAATGTACCGTCATAGCATTTTACCCGTGAGTATTCAGGATGCCGTATTTATATTTCCAGAGGGAAAGCTGCGGTTATAGAATAGCTAAGTTAATGATTAAATCTTGATTGAATATCCAATGTACAAATAGGGGCAAGTATAATATGGATATACATAGTGTGACACACAAGCTTTACTCGAACTTAACAAAAGATTTATGCAAAGAGAAAGGTAAAAGAGAACTACTAGGGACTTATGTACTTCTATCTAAATATGCACAATATATATTATACACACATACACATACACATGATAAGGACCCAGTTCTAGACTCCCAGACACAACCAAGAGAACCACAGATGACTAGCAGAGGAGCTACTTTATTGACCTCTTACCGATCTACCCGAACATGGAGGATTACAGAGGACGGATAGGGCCGTCACCAGCTGCCATCTACCTCTACAAATGTGGGGTACACCCGCATCCAGCAACACTTGACCAACCCAGGCCATATGGTTGCATTGATAAGTGATACTCTAGTACTCTGCATGAAGATCCAACTCTTCGAATCGGTAGACATTGCAATAGAGCAAACATTATAAATGTTGAATGTTGACGCTCGCTACGGACCATTTTTCGACTGTCAAATCCTGCATAAAAGCAACAAATTATCAAAGATCAACACTAGAATAGGGTGTTTTCTAACGAATTCCATGAGTGCTGGTCAGAATCTGTATGCAGGGAAACACGGGGTAAAAATGTAGGAAAAGAGCGATCAAGATTCAAGGCGCAAAACCAGAATGCGCCATTCGGCACAGCATGGACAAAAAGGGCCCACAAGAGCAAGGAAACGACATGGGACAAGGTCCACTCACTTGCCATGGACCCTAGGGTCCACTTACCAGGCATGTGGTCAAAGGAGAAGCCAAACTAGGCTGAACCTGGTTCGGCCGACCCAGGTGGGTCAATCGAGCCAACATCAGGCCACCGACTTACCTCCTTCAACGTGGGGCCTCCTCATTGGTCCCTTAGGTTGGTTTGGGCAGGCACCAGCGAGTTGCACGGCAGGAACACCCCTTGGACAACCCTATATATATGAGGGGGTGCTATAATACAAGACACACCATCACACACCTCTCTTGTATTTCATCTCTAGGCTCATTCTTAGGGGTGTTAGGAGATAGGGAGAGAGTGAGGGGGAGTTCGGGGAAGTGCCGGGTTTGTCGACACTCTTCTCCAGCTTGTACCTCGATGGATCCTTATCAATCAAAGTAAGTGTTTGTGACTTCTTCTGTGCTTAGTTTTATAGTTAAGTAGTAGTTCTAGCTCTTTAGTTGTTGCTCAAATCAGTAGTTTACTAGCTTATAGTGGGTGCTCTAGCCTAAGGCCACATGCTAGAGTAGTAACGATAGTGTAGATGTGGTGTCTAGATTAGATTTACCTGTTGGTTGTGGTATAGCCCATGGTTAGATGAGGTAGGTAGCAGTTGGTGACAGTCCTGTCTATCCAGCGTAATCCTCCCCGTTCGGGTATAACCTAGTGTCGTATTACTGGAGCTTACCACGTTTTATCCTATGGGAAGCTAGTAGCCCGAAGCGACAACTAGGACGGTTCTATCTTACCTTTGATTCTCAGCATTAAGAATCATCTCTGCCCTTCACATCTAGCCGGTGTGGTGTCCTTGGATGAACCTGAAGCTTAGAGAAAATAGACATGTTCCCAGTGGATACGATACCCTTGGAATACTCCTGGGTAAAAGCTATAATGGTATCTGTGCGCTTGCAGATTTATTTGTGATCGTAAAAATACCCAACATTGAACCGATGCTGTGTCACTAAATTTACTCATGCAAGGTATATGATACACGTATAAACTAAATAAGGGATATACATCTAACAAAGTAGTATATGAACCACTGCATAAGTAAAGATAATGAAGATACCTCTATTAACTATATCCGAGTATTACAAAGATAGGCGAGTACTAAAGCCATACCGAGACTCTCATAGCAATCCTAGTAACCCGTAGAAGAGCTACTTCACACTGAACTCCACTAGCCTAAGGACTAATTACAAAAGGGAACAAAACTTGAGCAACTTGGTGTGTGTCGTAAATAGAGACTCGCCTCTCATATTTATAGCCTTGAGTAAGGTGGTTCTGGCCAGTAAAATTGGTGGGCACATGCGCAACCGCCTTTGAGGAGCAACCAGGAGTTGCCAAGCGTCAACTGGGGGCGAGCGGATCCACCTCTGGTTCAACTGAACTAGGGGGTTGGCCGAACCAGGGTAACCGCCTCTGGCCACTGACTTTTGCAGCGAGACTGGAAGGTGGGCCTCAAGATCGGTTGTCCTAGCACCGCGTTGTCTTAAGTCGGCTTTGGTCACTTTGTGGGTCTTTTGATCCATGGGAGGTGGAGGTGGCAACTCGTGATTTGTTGGAGTTGTGCTTCTTGCCACCGTGGGTGTGTTATCTCCTCAAATGTGCTCGAGTCCCTATATGCCACTAAAATCCAAAGGACATGTGGGAAAAATATTATTCTAAACTAATATGCGTGTAAGAAATATTAGCTCTGCTTTATTCCACTTTATTTCCAATAAATTGACGAGAAATTTTGGTACTTAACAACCATCAACATTAACCTGCACAATACCAAGAGAAAGGTTGGATGCACACTTGCTACTCACTCTAGTGCTTTGCAAATGACTCTAGTGTTTCACTTATCCTTGACTCCGAAATATGATTTTGAAACTTTTCTGGGGCCAAAAGAGCTTCTTTGGAGGTGAAGAACATGTATATATAGGTTCCCTCCAATGCTGTAGACGCAACCTTGATCGACTAATTTGGTCGGTGTCTCAAAGCATCACCAAGTCAACCGGTGATCACTTTCCGCACAGGAATAACAGTCATTGATAGTTGACCGACTGATTCGGCCGTTCTTCTTCTACATAAGCACCAAACCTTACTGTCATTCGAGAGACATTTGCTGAAGGTTAAACCCTTACCGACCGATTCGGTCAAGCTTAATTAACCGAGCATCAAATCAATCGGTCATTCCAATAGGCTTTTCTCTAATGACACAGTACCACCGTCTGATTCAGTCTTGCTTAACTCAATAAGCACATAATCAATCGGTCATTCCAGAAGATTTTGGCTTAGCCACCACAGTATGACCGACTGATTCGGTCAAGACAGTTTAACTAAGCACCGTACCAATCCGTCATTCTAGTACCATATTGAGCTGCAGCCAAGGACCACTGACTCATTCGGTGACCCTATTTTTCCTTGATTGAATGAATCGGTCAATTGCATATGTGAGATCCGAGTTAAGACAACTTGTCCAATTCAATTTCTTTGAGTTTCTAACTCGTGTCTAAACTTCTCATGGCTTCATCTGAGTTGCCTAGTACTAGATTTTCATAAGTGTACATCACACCTACTCTCTAGGTATGTCTAGGTCAAGTGATGTAGCACTGGCCCGATCTTCTGATAGGTGTGATAGGTTCGATTTGGTGAAGACTCGATGTTGGCGATCCGAGCTTCTAATCAGACATGATTTGAAGTCTTGTAACTGTTACACCGCTGCTCCGCTGGTTATCAACCAAGCACAACTTGATTGACCTCGCTAAGAAGGCTTTCCCTGCAAGTGAATTGAAGAACACGAGCAAGAAAGGGTAAACATGCAATCTGAAATTGCAGATGTGTTTGAAAATAAAGATGAATATGAGGTTCAAGCTCTGATCATAAAAGGACTAATCGCCACAGTGATGAAGAACAAGAACGAGGGCCCTGATTCACAACAAAAGGACTCGACGTCACAGTTATAATGAAAGAGATCTGTTTCTCGATGGAAAACTAGAACTAAATAAAATCCTAACCCTAATGTGGTGGCGGCTACTGATTATATGAGGGTTGGGGCATGCATAACCCCTAGCCATGTCCATAATGGACCCCAACACGATACATGGGCCAACAGCCCAAAAGATGGTGTCGCAGCACCGTGACAGATTTTGGATGTTCCCTTATTTTGACGATTCACGTCGACTCATAATGAATTCTGGCCTAAAACCGGTGCCATTGGAAGCTCCATGAAATTATCTTTCCATCCATATAAAGAACTTCCAAAACAGACTCCATATGCGACCTGAGCGTCGTTTTTAATGCGGGCTGCTCCTGTACTCCGAGGTGGACTCGAACTTGAGTTGCTTTGAGCCTCCACCTTGGAGACTCGAATTGAGTTAGCCTTGGGCCTATAATTCTTTCCACCTATAATTCGAAGAGGAAAACACGTTCAAATCAAGAGATATAATATACAAGAGTTCTTCAGAACTTAAAAGTCCACAATAATTTTATAGACCAAAATTTTAAATTCCAAAGGCTTTCATGCAGGTTACACAGGTTATTTATTCTTTCAACCTATTCGAAGACCAGAACGCGTTCAAATCAAAAGGTGTCCAATACGAAAGCTCTTCAAAATTTAAAAATATACAATATTTCTGTAGACCAAAATTTTAAATTTTAAGCGCTTCTATACAGATCTAAGATCAAATAATAGAAAAAGATTACCCTAAAAAACACCTGACAATTGCACTACCTTCATTTCTTAATAAAAATGTACAACAGTTACCAATACCCACTGAATCATAAGTACTATACCATACACAACATATTCGTCACTACTCTAGATACCACCTCTTCATTCAATACAGCATTTCTCTCTACAGTTACGACCTAAATTACATTTACGATACAATTATAACTAAATTTCATTTACAAAATTACCAAATCTGCAATTAAGATCTCCACATCTTACAAAATCTTTGCTACCTCTTGTACTCTCTACAGTTACAACCTAAATTCTATTTATAAAATTTGCAAACCCGCAATTAAGGTCTCCACGTCACTGTCATCGCTCCCTTGATCCACTTAATCCCCATCTCCACGTCGAGTTTACGCTAATACTACTCACAGAGCATCCACTGGACCAGCTCAAACTGGCGCACCAACGGCGCGTCCCAGTTTCTAGTAAAGTCCTAAATACTCTAAGTATCTCTCAATGGCAAATGACACTTAGAACTATCTCATCCTTAATCTTTGCGCATGTCCTTTGCATCAATACAATAAGAATATCATGAAAGTCCATCATTGAATTAACTCAAGTTGCCTCCGCTCCAAAATACATGTTAGTCATAATGATTATCTTGTCGTTAATTGCTAAAATCAAATTAGATGTCTAGATGGTGTTTCAGATGACATTGTACGAATGCGATATCTCCTCCTACTCTTGCCTCCCCGCATGTCATTAAAAACATTGTTTCAACAGTGTGCAACGCTAAACCAAACTAGTAGAAAAATGTTGAACGCACAACAGGCGGTTGGGCGCTTGCCCCATACACGACCCGTCGCAGCTTAACCATGTTCATATGTAAATGAGGCAGCAAGGCAGCCAGCAACTCAATTGGAGACTTGCATAGGCTTCAACTAGCACTAGTCAGCTACACAATAGCAAGTGTTGTTGGAAGCACGGAGGGATTATGGCCCTGTTTGGCAGGGCTCCACGAGCGGCTCCAGAACCAACTCCGGCCGGTGCCCTGCCAAACGGTTTTTCTTGCACCGGCTCCTAACGTGAAGCCCCTCAAATCCCGCTGACTGGAGCGGACAGGGTCATCCGGAGCCAAACATCGTGGCTCCGTCGGGCTCCAGGTGCAGCACCGCGTCCAGGGCCAAACAACTGCCATCCAAGTTGAAGAAAATTACACGCGTTTTGCCACCGTAGGAAACAACGGGCACGGCTCCCCCCACGCCCCGCAGCCCCTCAACTCTATCGCTCTCCCTCTCTCTCGCTCTGTAGAGGTGACGGCGCCATGAATCCGCTCCGCAGGCCGGCGGCTTCGGCGCCCAGGGAGGCAAATCGAAGCGGCAAGATCGACGGATCCAGCAAGTTGGAGCTGAAGAAGGCGTTGGGGGACCGGCGACCGGGCTCAGCGCGGCGGCGGGGCAGGCCGCGGCGGCCGGGCTGGGCACGCCTCCCTAGCCTGGCTCGGCGGCGGGGCAGGCCGCGGTGGCCGATCCGGGCGCCCCTGCGTGGATGGCTGCGGCGGCGGGTCCGGGCGCCCCTACGTGGCAGGGCGCGGCGGCGGGTCCGAGTGTGGCGGGCCATGGCGCACCGGGGCAGGGTGGGGTGGCCAGGCTGGGCGTGCTGACCTGGCAAGGCGTAGGGAGGCTGGGTGTGACGGAGTGGCTCGCTATCATGCTGGCAGCAAATACAGCGCCGCCGGCTTCGACATCGACCGTGAACCAGGCAACGGTAGGAGAAGAACGGGCCGAAGAAACTGTTGCAGTTCAAAGGGCCGCTACTCGCCGACGAGGGGGGCGCGATGGCCGCGCTCCTAAGCCGCGAGCACCGGTTCGTGCTGCCTCTGCAAGCGTGGATGTCGACCTTACCGATCCAATGTAAGAATACCTCTCTTGTCACAAAATTTCTGGATATTATTGCAGTGACTAGCATAACTAATTTGAAATCGAATATCTAGCATAGTTGATTTCAAATTGAATGGGCAGTATACTTGAGTTGAAATTGCTGGCACGTGTAGCTAGTTGATGTTTTGTACTTATGGTACTGATATTGGCAACAACGAAGCTGATTGGTGTGATGAGAACACTAGAATAGCGTGTGAGGTTTTTGCAGACGAAGTGGAAAAAGAAAATCGTTCAACCACTCATTTGAATAAGACCGGGTACCAACATGATAAGAAGGTTTTATGATAGGACTGGGCTTGTGTATACTTAGAAAACAGTTCAAGAATAAATGGGATAAGATGAAAAGTGATTATGGTATTTGGAAGCAACTCAAGAAAGAGACAGGGTTAGGATGGAGTGCATCAGGGAAGGATATTATAATGACAGACAATTGGTGGAAGAAAACAGCAAAGGTATGGTACTAATGCTTGTTTTGTGACTGAAAATGACTTGTTTTGTGACTGAAAATGCTTGTTTTGTGACTGAAAATGACTTGTTGCATTGCAGAAAATAAAGGGCTGTACAAGATTCAAGAATAAAGGCATCCAGAATGAGGATCAATTGGAAATCATGTTTGGAGACCTTCATAACACCGGCGATGATCATTGGTGTGCTTCTAGTAGTGTAGCACCTTCCCAACTCAGCCCACCACAATCCCCCATTCCTGTTGATGATGAAGATGAGCCCTTCAATGAAGAAAATGATAGTGAGCCAGAGGAGGTGACACCTACAAGTGGGAGGGGGAAGAGAGGTAGAGTGGCTGATAACACCAAAGGGAAGAAGCCGAAGACAAGTACTGGTCATTGGTTCCATGAACAGATGGGCAAGATTGTGGAGATGAATGAGAGAACAACTGCATCTTGTGAGTCCATTTCCAGGAGGGAGGATAATTCTGGTTGCTCCATAAAGGATGTCATGGTTTTGGTAAAGGAATGTGGTGTTGTTCCATCGATAAATGAGCATTTCGTAGCATCTCTTGTTTTTACCAAAAGGGCTGAAAGAGAGATGTTTATGACTTTGGACACTCCCAAGGAGAGGTTTGAATGGTTGACAAAGAAATATGATTGGATGACAAGGAATAATGTGTCTAAGTAGAAAGCATCCTAGTTGTGTTGGCGAGATGCTAGTAGCATCACCACTGTATTCTTGCAATTGCTACTTTTTTAAAATTTGTTGTAATAATTTCTATTCTGTGACTGTTCCATGAACATGTATTGTAAGGTTGAAATAATAACATTATTTTAATGAGTGTTGTTTATCTCATTCACAGATCTGATTCTTCTTCTCTTAAGACTGATGATAGTGGTAGTGGTTCTGATGAGGATTGGACTATAAAAACTATGGCATTGATGAGGACTGCTCAGAATAATCTGTTTGCTACTGCTCTTGTTGCCACTAAATATTATATGACATATCATGACAAGAATGATCATATAATTCCACAACAGAGTGGCTATAGCTGGACATGGAAAGACTTAACACTGGGCGAAGCTACAGGATGTTCAGGATGGATTCACAACTTTTTTACCAGTTACATGATGAGCTCGTGAGTAACTATAGTCTCCAATCATCTTTGCACATGAGTTCTATAGAATCTCTTGCTATGTTTCTTGTTATCTGTGGTTATTGTATGTCCAACAGTGCAATTCATGGTATTTTCACTCATTCTACTGGGACCATTAGTAGAAAATTTGAGGAGGCGTTGATTAGTGTTGTGGGTATATGTGAGGACTACATCAGGCCAATTGATCCTAATTTTTGTACAACACATCCAGGATGATGCCATATTTTAAAGATTGCATTGGAGCACTGGACGGTACTCACATTATGGCAACACCACCTCCAAATGACTTTATCAGATACATTGGCCGAAGTGGCAAAGAGACAAAATGTTCTAGCTATTGTTGATTTTGACTTGCGGTTCACATATGCATCTATTGGGCAACCTGGATCTCTGCATGACACTAATGTATTGTTTCACGCATTAAGGCATGATCACAAGTTTTCACACCCTCCTGCAGTTATGTTCATATATCCTTGCTTTTGCGAACAAATCTCTACATGAAAATATTTTGCTTCTAACTCATATAAGCTTGCATGTGATGTTAGGAAAATATTATGTTGTTGTTGCTGGATATCCAAATAGACCTGGATACTTGGCACCATACAAGGGTACAAGATATCATGTGCCAGATTGGAGGAGGGGTCTTGCTCCAAGTGGTGAGCATGAACACTTTAACCATTTGCATTCAAGTATTCGAAATGCGGTAGAGCGCGCTTTTGGTGTCTTAAAAATGAAGTGGAGAATACTTCTCAAGATACTGAGTTTCCCATTAGATAAGCAAAAGATGATTGTTGCCGCAACCATGTGCCTCCACAACTTCATTCGTGAGAGCAATGAACACGATGAAGATTTTTACAGATGTGATCGGGATCCTGATTATGTGCCCATTGTACCAGAGAGATATACAAGACGTCTTGGTTCTCAAGATGCAGGAGATACATCAACTCCGGAATCTAATGATCGGGCCATGGATAGATTTCGTGATGACCTTGCACGGTCAATCGTTCTTTCTATATCGTCATGCGCACGTATCAGTGGTTCCATGGTTGATATGACCATTGTCTATTTTATTTAAAATAACTCGATTAGTATAACAAGACAATGATTATTAGCTAACTAATATTTTTATTTATTTATTTATTTATTTATTTTCACATTAATTAAAAATATTAACCGAGTGCAAATATAAATTTCAGCAGCACAGACATGTCAACTTGCTAAGGGAATAATAAAAAACTAGCTAAGGGCATATTGGACATTTGATCTCTTCAATCCATTCATAAAAAATAGGATAAAATCATTTTGCTAAACGTTTTCTCCACCAGAAAAATCCCTCCACCAATGAAGCTGGAGCGGGAGCCGCTTTCGACGAGCCGAGTCCTCCCAGACGGGCATATATGATCTGACGGTGTGCGGCGATGTACAAGTCGGAACAGCACACAGGCAATCCACCGGTTGCTGAGCTCAGCCAAAGGCCAAACACGAGCACCCTCTCGCTGTCTCGATCCCGCTCGGGGGAATTGGGGGAAGAAGAGCTAGAGTGAAACTGGAACTAGGGTTCAGGACTAAAAAAAAGAGATAGGGTTCAGGCCTCAGGGGATTCGGGCCCGGGAGGACGCGATGAGCATCGTGCCGAAGGAGACGATCGAGGTCATCGCCCAGAGCGTCGGCATCCCCAGCCTCGGCGCCGATGTGGCCGCCGCCCTCGCCCCCGACGTCGAGTACCGCCTCCGCGAGATCATGCAGGTCAAGTCCCGTCCACTCGCCTAGGTTTTGGTTTGATTCCGGTGCTGCTTCTTAGGAATTGGGAGGGTTGATTTCTTCTCCCTCGCCCTAGGAATGTGCTTGGATTTGTTTAGCAGCGCACTGATTTTTTTTTGGGTGGTGGGGGGTGGGGTGGGGGGGGGGGGGGGCGGCGGTAAGCGGTTTGTTGGCTCTTAGTTTGCTTATTGGTTACAGTTTCAGGTCGTGGGCTTTGGCCTAATGAATGAGTGTACGCGGTGTGCACCCTTTAGTTTTCATGATGCCTACTAATAATCTTGTGGAGTGGAAATGCTCCAAGTTATCCAGAATTTCTCAGTATGTGCCATGGTGTAGGGAAAATGAAGCCTGTGGTTACCTGTCGGTTATCTAAATTGCGTGTAATTGACTGGTTGTCACCACTTTTCCTACTATGTACACGGCATCTCTTTGGGTCCACCTCCTGAGCAGGTGTTTGAAATCAGTATCTTTAGTTGTAGGTTGTACTTGTTTATGACGTGGTCTGGCATTTTTACGGACAGCATGAAGGGAGAAACTCGCTAAGTTATACGGTGTTCCTTTTTTTTTCTGGTCGACATCGCACCAATTTATCCATCCTTTGTACAGGCTTTGCACTTTTCTCATTTTCCTTGGATTATGTACCCCGGCCATGTTTATATTGCCGCTAGAGAAAAGTTCTTTAGTTTTCTTTTATGTGATAAATCAAGCTACTGCATCTGTAGTAGAGTAATAGAGTCCACACCATTCTTGCCCTTTAAGGATCCACAACTTAGTTAGCTCTCAGGATTTGTAAAAGTACTAGTGCAGGGATGACATAAGAGTTTCCGTTGGCCTATTTCATTAGCTGGTGGTTTTCACAATTCACTACTTTGTTGGTGCTGTCAATGCCCTTTCTACCACCTATGCTAATTTTATAATTGCCCAAATCTTTGGAGCGTTGAAATTTCATAGAAGCACTCATATTGTGTTTGCTGCTGCAGGAGTCCATTAAATGTATGCGCCATGCAAAACGGACAGTTCTGACTGCAGATGATGTTGACAGTGCTCTCAGCCTAAGGAATGTTGAGGTGAATTATCTTCCTATGATAAAATGTCAGGATAATAGTAATGTTGGTTCATAAATCAACTATGTATTCTATTCCATATACTGCTGACTTCATAGCTCATGAATTTAGTATCTTCTTTTCTTTCTATTGTTTTTCTGAATCGGATTCAGTGATCTTAAAAGTGTGACTGCAATTAAGATGTTGTGGAGCTTGAGAAATGTTTATGGTAGCTAAAAAAAATTAAACCTATGTTCTCTAGTTGTTTTTTCTTAAGTCAAGAGTAGAACAAGTAGGGGCACGTTTGGTTGCTGCCCGCTGTCTGCCCTGCCAAATCTTGGCCCGGCCAAATTTTGGCGCAGAAATCGGCCGCCCAAGATTGGCCGGAGCGGAGCTGAAAAAATGAACTGCACGCATACATCGGAGCAAGGGCCGGCCAAATTTTGGTTACCATCCAAATGGTAGGCTTGCCCATGGTCAACGGCCAATATTTGGCCTGGCCGCTCAGGGCTCCCATCCAAACACGCTCTAGGTTCCAGCTATTCCATATTTGTTAGCTCAAAAATTCATTTCAGCAGTCCTGAGGGTGAAAGAAGACTACTTCAGTTGTACTGTGTTATTTTTAGTTTGTTTTTCTAGAGTTATGATATTGGTTCCTTTCTTCATAGATATCATCTGCTGATAAGTTTGAGTTCTCTTGATTGGTTTAGAACTTTAGATGAGTGTATTTTCTGGTAAGTACCTCCTCACGGTCCCTTACCATTACTAATGTAATGGCATTTCCTTGAATTTACTGTATTATTTTACTTTATGTCAGTATCATGTCTTGCCTTGAACGATATGGATTTTTTTTAGTATGCAAAGATGTGTCGATAGCTTCGTTTTATGTGAAACTACCTTTCTTTTATTGAATTGGAATTGTAATCTAGTTGCGTCTGCAATTTTTCATGGTTCTTCAGATGGTCCATTGCTACAATTTTGTCTTTTCGAACTGACTCTCCATTTATTTGATATTTTGATTACTTTGGGTTCTCAACCAGCCTGTATATGGATTCGCTTCTGGAGATCCACTGCGGTTTAAGAGAGCTGTTGGACATAAGGATCTCTTCTATCTTGATGACCGGGAGGTAGACTTCAAAGAGGTAGGAGCAATATTAACAATGACTAAAAGTTTGTACTACTTATTTCAGAATCCTTCACTTGACATGTCTCTTTTGTTGGTGTCATGCAGATTATTAAAGCTCCTCTGCCTAAGGCACCTCTCGACACAGCAGTTGTAGCCCATTGGCTAGCGATTGAGGGGGTGCAGCCTGCAATTCCGGAGAATCCTCCTATTGATGGTTAACTCTTTGTTTGTTAATTATATGTCTAGTCCTTACTTTTTTGACCTTGACAAAATTTAGTGACATTCTTATTTAGTATGGGAATAAAAACAGTTGTTTTGACAACTAGCATTTTGCATCAGCAATTGTACCACCAGCTGAAAATAAAAGGTCTGAACATGGGAAGGATGACGGGCTTCCGGTTGATGTTAAGCTTCCTGTTAAGCATGTATTATCTAGAGAACTACAGGTACTTTATCATATAATGCATTATAAATCATATGATCTAATTCATTATAATTCATACATATTTCCAAGAAACTTATATTCCTTTTCCCGGTTGACTTTGCAGATGTACTTTGATAAAATAGCTGAGCTTACTATGAGTAGATCTGATACGCCCCTTTTTAAAGAAGCTTTAGTGAGCTTGGCAAAAGATTCAGGCCTTCATCCGTTGGTTCCTTATTTTTCCTACTTCATCGCAGATGAGGTTGTAAACTAGTAATCTTGCTTTTACTTTTGCATATCTGAGATGGTATTATATTGAAGTATGTATCCATCTGAATTTCAGGTTACCCGGAGTTTGGGTGATCTTCCTGTTTTATTTGCTCTAATGCGAGTAGTCCGGAGTCTTCTCCATAATCCACACATTCATATTGAACCTTATGTAAGTGGTAGACCATAAAGTTATGATAGTTCACGTGCCTGCCTTTTTTAAAACCATTGCATGTATTCTTTTCATCATGTTAGTCCTAAATTTGCAATATTTGTCTTGGTTTTCAGTTGCACCAGTTGATGCCATCAATGATCACTTGCATTGTCGCAAAAAGGCTAGGGCATAGGCTCTCTGATAACCACTGGGAACTTAGAGACTTCTCTGCCAATTTGGTTGCTTTGGTATGCCGGAGGTGAGTGTATGCTAAGAGTGTCAGTAGGTACTTTGTATAATAATTATTAAAGATTTATTTGGTTACATCTATGCTTAGCCACTCCATCTATGCTTAGCCACTCCTTGCAGTCAGCATTCCCATATTGTGCTCTTAATGACTGTTTAGACAAAATATACCATGGCACTGCTTCCCATAAAACTTCTATAACTTACAAAGTTCAGTTATGTTATCTTTTTGGCAACTTTAGGATGTAGGTTAAGTAAATGGAACTTTGACCTCCAATTTATAAGAAACTTTGTTACTTCTTGTGATCATCTTAAATACTCCTGAAAAATGAAAGTCCATGTGCAACATGATCAGTTTCGTGGTAGCTTATTTGTTCTTTAATGGCAAAGATGCCACCAACCATTGCTTGGTTCTGTTACTGAGTACACTACACATATGGCTGTTTTCCTTTGAGACCAACTCAGACGTTTGTTTTTCCATAACTATTTCTATGTTGTGTGTGGACAGAAGGTTATTTCAGTTTACCTTCATGCATTTGTTGGGTACATTACAACTTCTTCGTGTCTCATGTGTTTCCTATAATGCAATTTTCTTTTGGTATATACTAGATATAGATCCATACCATTTTGCATACTCTAATCATTGACTGTTAGAGTGCTAGTAGACTTTTGCTGATGATGATCTCTAGATTTTTCTATCTGCAGTAGCTGGCTTATCAAACTTTTTCAATACAATGTTGATCAATTGGAGATGATATTTTGCAGGTTTGGTCATGTCTATCACAACCTTCAAAACCGGTTAACAAAAACATTGGTCCATGCGTTCCTTGATCCTGCGAAATCATTGACACAACATTATGGTGCTGTTCAAGGGATATCTGCATTGGGGCCCAGTGCGGTAACCTAATCAGCTTAACTCTTCCTTTGTATTAGTCATGCATTGGCTGATTGTATTTGTTGCTTACAGATTAGGCTGCTGCTTTTGCCCAACCTTGTGACCTATATGCAACTTCTGGAGCCAGAACTGCAGCTTGAGAAGCAGAAAAATGAGATGAAAAGGAAGGAAGCCTGGCGTGTTTATGGTGCCTTGCTGGTCAGTTCAGAGCTCTCACTCAATTCATTTTACTGTATTTTGGTTGAGCAACTAAGAAGGGCGGGACTGGTGCAAGCAGTAGAGTCTTACCGCCTGTGACCGGAAAGGTCCCGGGTTCGAGTCGCAGTCTCCTTGCATTGCACAGGCGAGGGTAAGGCTTGCCACTGACACCCCTTCCCCAGACCCCGCACAGAGCGGGAGCTCTCTGCACTGGGTACGCCCTTGGTTGAGCAACTAAAGCCAAGCTAAGTTTCTTACCAGTGGGATGCATTTTTCAGTGTGCTGCAGGCAAATGCTTGTACGATCGGCTCAAATTATTTCCTGTTTTGCTTTCTCCATCGACACGTCCTCTTTTGAGGAGTGATAAAAGGGTTCTAACAAATAACCCAAGTAAGTATTTAAGATATGTGCACTGGACACCAAGTTTTCAAATGGTCCAAACTATTTACACTTGAAATGATTAAAGTTTGGGAGTAAGGTTATGCTGCTATGTGAATTCCAGATAAGCGGAAATCCAGCACAGATCTCTCTGCATCCCAGCCACCTTTGAAGAAGATGGCACCGGACACATCAGTCAACTCCATGGCAGGAAACATGCAAGGAGCCATGGATGGCTTTTCCACTCAGTTGGGCAACCCCGGCATGATGCAGGCTTCATCCTCTGCACAGATGGTGGAGAGCATCCCATCAGCTGCGATCCGGAGAGATCAGGGCAGCGATCTTGCTCAGAGAGTGTCCACGGTGCTGAGGCAAGCTTGGAAGGAGGATCAGGATGCCGGTCATCTCCTGGGTTCACTGTATGAGGTCTTCGGTGAAGCCATCTTCTCCTTTGTCCAACCACCGGAGATATCCTTGTTTGTGTAGAAAGTGAACTCATAGGCTTAGAGATATTTTAATCTGTGCTGTACAAGTAGGAATGTCTTACTGGATTCTTGAAATGTGTCAGGAAATATCGAAGTTATGTAACAGTAGGGACGGTTCCTGAGTGGGTGTGTGTTGCAACTTGCATCAGCTGATCTAGTGAGTTACAGTTTAATATTTTCATAATTTGGCAGAGATTTTGAACTGAATCTCGTTCACTTTGCACCTGCTTAAGTTTTACAATATTTTGAACGGCGACACCGCGTGCACCAACCGGTATGCAGTAGTTGTTTAGTTCTTTTCGTTATGTTGTAATAGTTTTTTTTTATAAACTTATGTTGTAATAGTTGATTTGGGATATTGCATAATCTGTTTTTGGGTTTTGGTTTTGTTGCATTGCGATGAAGATGGACTCATTTTTCTAGATTGGATTTTTGGATGTTGGAATCATATGCGAAGATGCAGTTATGATTGTGTAGTGTTGAGGTATAACATTTTGAGTGTTGTGGCACGGTAGGTTTATTGATGAAAGTTGTGTGAAACACAAATTGGATGTTGTGGTGAATTTTTCTCCTTGAATCAAATGCATATGAGCTACTTTTACATATATTTTTATGTTGCGTATGTTGATTTGTATTGTCCCAATGTTGCGATAGTGTGGTCGCCATGGAATCATGCTTAAGGCCTGGGTCGTAAATGTAATTCCACGCTGTTTGCAGGGGTTCATATGAAAAATATCCTGCTAGACAGCCCTGGATGCCGAGGATAATAGGCCGGCCATCTCTTATTTCACTCCATATCCAGCCAGTTCTCTCCTTAATGGCGCTTCCTTTGCACCCCGCCGCTCCGGCGCCACCGCCTTGGCGATGCTCCGGCGTGAGCTCCTCGCCGCGCGCATCCCTCTTGGACACGGCCTCCAGTGAGTGTACTCCAGCTCCTCCGCTTCCGTTCCCTGTCCTGGTTGCATTGCCATCCATTCGATATTTTGATTCTCCTCTGGTCGGCTCACTTCTGATGTTTCCGATTCTTATCTGAGCAACCGTAGTACTAGGCTACTAGCGAGCTCCATCCGGTGTGGTTCCTTCTCCCTGGTGCCTCAGCTGGCCTGGGCGGGGGCTGCTCGACGAAATGCCTGGTTACTCTTGCGCCGCTGCTTTGTCCCCATTTCTCCCCCTTGTTCCGGTGTTAGTCGTGGTGGAGAGCAACAGCGCTAGTCTGTTGGCATTTTGAGGTCTGCGTTGTTTTTTTTTTCTGCTTTCCTTCACACTCTAGCTCCATGTTGTCATGGCCATGTTCTCTTGTGGGCTGCATGTCGTGTTAATGATGTTAATTGCTCTGGTAGAGATCCTGAGAGACAATTCACTAAGAGAGGGAGGGCAGGTAATCGAGCCAAGAGGTCTTGTTTTGCTTGTTATTGTCTTCCTTTTGAGTGTAAGGGAGGGAGATCTGGTATTATGCTAACATGTGTTGTTTGATTTTTGTAATGGGGGTGCTCATGCTTATGTAGGTATTTCTAGTAATATAAGGGCCTCTCTTGCATTTCCTTCCGAAAGGAATTCGATACAAGAGCCAAGGCTACCGGACAGTGCCTCCATTCCTAAGCTTGCGTGTCTTGTTCCAAAATTCGCAATTCCTTTTGACGTAACACCGTTTATTTGTCTCATTGTGATGTGAGCTTAGACTAGAGAAAGGAAGGGCTATTCCTTGTTGGATGGCAAAAGTTTGGAGTTCCATTCACTTTTGAATGGACTGCATGGAACAAGATTGCAGCTTGATACTTGTGGGGTTTTCTTTCCCTTTTGGCTGTGAGATTCTGCATGAAATTCTTAGAAGAAAAGCCAACTTTTTTTTTCTTTCACTATGCCAGTATTTTTTTTTTGCCTATTTCATTTTGAGGATCATGTTGTTTAGATAATATAACCGTTCGCCTATTTGTAATTTGACTTTACATCCTGTTGGGTTTACGCAATAACAATGCTGCTCAGATTATTTCAAGCTTTTGACAGTATTAAGGATGCATATATTATATGCTAACTTATTTTCCCAGTACCTGATGCCATTATGCATAGAAAAGTTTCAAGATCAACCACTTCAATAATTCATCTTTTATAACAGTTAGGCAAAGGAGTGAAATTTTTGCTTTAGGGAACCTCATTATGAAAATTTCTATCATATTATTGCTGATGTGTGGTGGCACTTGTCATGCAGACCAAATGTTTCCTTTTCCATTACCAGTTGACCGAGTTGCAAGATTTTCCTTATCTGCAAAGCGTTCTGCATCTCGGCTTGTCCAGTCGACTGATCGCACCAGTTTTAGAAGTCATGGCATCCATGCAGCCAATGAACATGCACATGATCTCATGAGGTCCATATCTGATCTTCAGGTATGATGGTGAGTCCCTTGCTCTGTTTTTAGCATTAGTTATCTGTCTTAAGCATTTATCATGAGACGATCGATACAAACCTTTGATTTGGAACGAGACTGAACTTTTTCAGATAACTAAAAGTCTAAAACTAACCTATTGTTCAGTTGTAACATCTTTTCTACTATCAATATTTTCTTACTCCCTCAGTGCAAGGTACAAGGCATATTTTTCATTTGGCCCAGTTTTCAGACTTAGATTTCAACAGGTGCTTTCACAAATTGTATTATGGTATCATTTTGAAATATCAATGTAGTTTGCATAATTTTTGTACACCAAAGACCAAACATACTTACAATTCGACTAATTGTTGGTCAGAATATGCAATGTATGGTTTTCTCAAAATAAAATACGCCTTGTATTGTTTTAATTGAGGAGTTTCCAATACAGCTTAAAATTTTCTCCTCTCAGATTTTGTTTTGTAAACTTCAGCAATGTTATGCAGCATTATTTTCTTTTACTTTTTTGCAGGAAGTGGTATTTTCCTCTTTTGGGAAAGCATGTCTTTTCAGTAGTTGCATCATATATGTTCTGCCTCCTGCTTGTTTAGCAGAACCATGTGAGCAAGAGTACTCTCTCCCTAACATGCCTTTGCTGTTTGCAATAGCCATGGTTGGTGCTACTGTTGGAGGTAAGCTCCGCACACTGTAAACTAAAGAATTTGTAAATTAAAGAATTTGAGACATGGAATGTTAGTTTGTGGAAACTGGCTATGAATGTCATCGTGAGAATGCATAATGATTCTTTCCCTACCTATGTGTTTGCATTCTCTGATATGTCATCAACATAATATGTGATTAAAATTGTTTCAAATAGCTGAACTTTCAGTTATTCACAATACACACTAAATTGCTTCTAATACCAGGGAAGTACATGAGCTTTCACTGCATCCATGTGTTTCTTACTCTGTTTGAAATTACAAGGCATATTTCGCTCATTATTGTAAGGATTTTGACTGACAAGTACGCCTTTAATAGAAAATTTTTATGACTCATAATTATTGTTGTTAGATTTGTACTAAAAAGTACCTGCTTATGATTATGATGTTGTGTCACGTAAATGATGTATTAATAGTAATTATTGTAGTTCCAAGCCCTTGTCTGAAGAAAACAAGATACACCTGCTAATTTCAATTTCAAACAGAGGGAGTAATATTTGTTTGCTTGTTTTCTCTTTTCCAGCTACCTTACTTAGCAGTAACATTTGGTTAAATTTAAAAACATATACAGGTTCTTTGCCTCTCTGCAATTTATTGATAGCTCTGTACTACATAAACTGGGATGTAACACAGAATGAATGTTAAGGAAAGTTGCATTTTGGAGCATTCTAGTTATCATGCTTTCATCCAACTGGCTGCTACTTTCCTTATTTTTTGTACATAGTTATTTAGTCTGATAGAACTGAGATATTACAAGTTATTTAGTTGATGCGGCAGTTTACATTTGTTTCTACAACTATTATAATCTCTTTTGTGATTACCATGCTCCATTCGTGTTCCTTTTTGATAATAAATAGGTAAGTTGATATTTCGTGTTCAGATTATAAGTTCTCTAATATGCATATTTCCCTCTGTTATGGAGTCTATCTGAAATTTTCTGCATTATGCTGAGCAATCAAAACATCCTGTAGGGCTCCTTGCAAGACAGAGGAGAGGGGAGCTTGCACGGCTGAATGATCAGTTACGTCAGATAAATGCTGCACTGAGAAGACAAGCCAAGATTGAATCTTACGCTCCTGCTTTGAGCTATGCCCCGGTTGGTAGTAAGATACCAGAATCAGAAGTTATTGTTGATCCTCAGAAAGAGCGCCTGATTGCATATCTGAGGACTGGGAAGAACTACCTGAGAAACCAAGCTCCTGACAGGGCATTTCCTGAGTTTAAGGCAGCTCTTGATCTTGCACAAGCTTTAGGTGATCATGTTGAAGAGAAGAAAGCAGCACGAGGATTAGGTTTGTTCATTCATTTTCACAGATACTTGAAATTGCTGATGCTATAACATGTGTCCTTCCTAACCTGAAAAAAAAAAAGAGGGGCGCAACCAGTGCTGAAAGCTCCCACACAAGGTGGGTTCTGGGGAAGGGAATTCCTAGACAGCCTTACTCTTCGCAAAATTCTTTTAAAATTCTGCAAAGAGGCTGGTTCGAACCCAGGAACTCCAGGCCACAAGTGGAGAGTCAATACCACAATTCCTGACCTGCCCTTTTTCTTCTTTTCTGAATTTGGTATAAATGCTAACATGGAATGTAAGACTACAAGTTGAAAAATGATAAGGAAGGAAAATGTTTTCAGGCATGTTCAATACTAAGTTCAAAGTCGATCATACAAACACGATAGAATGATGTCAGGGTCTCACATCAAAACGGTGACTTTTTTCTGACACCTTACATTAATTATGCAAACTGGAACAAGTTTGATGTGTTTGCGGAATCCAAGTAACAGAGTTGCTTTGTATTCTCCAGGAGCATCATTGCAGAGACAAGGCAAGTACAAGGAAGCCATAAAGTATCATTCCATGGTGCTTAACATCTCTAAGATGACCGGAGAGGATGCGGGTGTCACTGAAGCATATGGAGCAATAGCAGACTGCTACACCGAGCTTGGTGAGCTTGAGAAAGCTGGCGAGTTCTACGACAAATACATTGCAAGGTTGGAGAGTGACTGAAAATAGGAGCACCGGTCGGAAAATATGAGAGCATAGACAAGTCTAATCGGATTTCTACCTGTTTTCGCTTGTCATGTAGTGTATTGTAGATTTGCAGTTCCCAGCTGGAACTGAGGTTTGTTATCACCATGCAAGTTTTTTTTGGCGGGATTATAGAACTAATCATTGGTATGAGTCCAAAGCTATAAAACAAATTCAAAGCATGCGTGATGATAATATGTCTAATCTGCTTGCTCAGTGCAACGCCTCCTAGGTGGTATATTTTATTCTCATAAATTGTGCTATATTTTATTTGCATTATGCGTGATGACTTTTTCCCGTACTATAGTTTTTCTCATAGATCGTAGTATATTTTATTTGCAATAGGGGTCCAGGGTAATTGGAATCTGAGTCTGTACCAGTAGAGTACTAGTAGATTGATTGGGCCAAATAAATGCGGTGTAGTATCGTGCGTGTTACAAGTATTGCAGGATTTAGGCAGAGTTTATTAATTTGTCCTTAAGAAGTATCCATGATCTGGATCAGATACCCAGCTGGGTTGCCCCTGAAGTGTTTTGTAGCAGTGCCTCCATTGTATAAATTTAAATGCTTATTATTATATCATTAGCACAAGTCTTTGACCAACGAGTAATATATAATTTTGTGATACAAATTTAATGTTGATGATTTACATTCAAAATAATTCCTTGTGACTATGATCCTGCATTAAAAAAAATGTGGTACCAAGGTCAAAACCATGTCGTAGCAATGTAAAAGAAGCGGAGGGAGTATGCACCATGTAAATGCTCCTGAATAATTATGTCAGCAAAGAGGCCCCATGATGAGAACTTAGCAAGCGGCTTAGTCACATACAAATCAGTATGCATTTGATGAATTAATTAACGGTGATGACCATTGTATTGAAGTCCATGCATGCTACCTTAAGGAAGGAACTGTGTCAAACTTAGAGGGACAAGGGAGGAAAAAGAATGAAACTGAGTGGATAGAAGTGAAAAAGAGATAGTAAGTTATCATATTACTAACGTCCTGTTAGAAGTCTCTGTTCTCTCTATGTTTAACATAGTAGTGCCAAACTGCCAAGTATCTATTTCTTAAAAAGATGATGAAAATAGAGTTTCTTACAACAACGCGGAGCGGCTAGCACTCACGCAACATACTAGAGCACGTGATTGTAATTTTACTAAAATATAAGATAACCTAAAAGAGGGGTAGAAAGAGGAGCAAAAGGTGCCAAACTGCCAAGTATCTATTTAAATAAAAGGTGACCCCATGGTGGATTATTAAAGAAACATGCTGACGCCGGCTCTTTTGGTTGGGATAATTGGTGGGAGAGAACGAGAGTTTAAAAATCTTTTATTTATTTGGTGGGAATGGAAGTTTTATAGTGGGATAAAGAATGAGAGTTTAGAGCGCTAGCTTCCACTAATGACATACCAGAAGAAGGGACGGTAATTGGATAGGAATTGTGCTCGCATTTGGCAACAATTAGAAGAGACATGAGACTTTAGTAGTGGAAGTTGATGGAGATCTTATTTTTATTTCCAAACCATTGCTTTGTTCGCGGAGCGAATTAAGATGGGAACTTTCATAGGGAATTCATATCATCTGTTTATGGGTTTTTTTAAGTGAGGAATTCTATCAAGTCAAGATATGCATTCATAGTGATGGGTGGAAGTTGACCCTCTAAACTTCCGTTCCCATCCGATCAAAACTCCTACTCTCCCCGAAACAAACAAACAAGAGAATTATGCCTCTACCTCTAAACGCCTATTTCCTAACACTAAGGGGCAAGTACATTTAAGCTGTCTAATAGGCAGTCTCGTACAATAACTCGTTATCTTGAGACGACTAAACAGACAACCTCTAGTTGCCGTCTTCTTTGTCTCGTAGTAGTACCATATCCCTTTATTTATGGAATTAAAAAGGAAATATTATGAGTAGTATGACAATAACAACTCGTACAATGGTGAGTAAGCGGTCTCATAGTACTTAATTTTAGCCTATGAGGCAGTTACTTCGCGAAACAACCGCCTCGCTCTCTCTCCTCCCTCTCTCTCCTACACATCACCAAAAATTCTACGTGAATTTGCATGGAACAACCTATGAGACCACTAAAATGTAGCAATATACTTGCCCTAACTACCCTCAACCAAACATGTTCTTCAATGGAAAATGATGCCCTACAGCCATTCGTGTTGAGTTATGATTCAATTTTTGACTATCGATTCCACAAACCAACACAGGATATAATAATTTTCTCTTGAACATGTCATCTTATTTCTCACCACAAGGCAAATAAAAGCACTAAATAAAGTCCAACTTCTCCCTTGTTAATTCCCGCCGTCAACTTCCCCCTCCAATTGGCATGCCTTTTCCCATGGCTTGCCAAATGCACAACTATCGTAAAAGGCAAACCATATATTAATTAATGCAATAATTTACAAGAAACATCCAGCCCCCTTTACTTTCCCCTTACCCAACATCACGTATCCTCCCACGCAAAATTTCTATCTTCTCACCTGTGAATCCTCCATTTTGTAGCCTAGTGATTATAAGAACCTCAGTAGCACTTCTGGTCCTGTGTTCGACTTCCCGTAGAAGCGAATTTTCTAGAATTTAACGGTGTTTGTGCTTTTAGTGGCAGGCGACGTTCTGATCGACAGCGAGGCGCCTGTGGTGACTTCGTCAATCTCGGGAATTTACCGGCTCAGTCTTTAAAGACGCTCATATAGGTAAAATTAGCGTTCGTACGTTCATAGGGTTGAGTATACGTGCGTTGTAAGTGTGTGAGTTGTACTGTGTAATCTCAAAAACATCACGTATCCTCCCACGCAAAATTTCGATCTTCTCACCTCGTATCCTCCATTCTTCTCACCGCTCTCTCCCATTTTTTAAGAAACTAATGCTATTTCACCTCGGTTAGAGCAAAAGAGACTATCCAAACAAGAAAGGATCGGTAAAAAAGAAAAATGACGCTGAAATCGCTTTCCAACGGACTCGCTATCATCATCCGCTCACTTTCCGGCTTGGCATCCTCGCGGCCGCGCTCGCCATCTATGCCGAGGCTTGGCGCTCGCCATCCCCTCCTCCCGCACGAACCCGCGCACTCCGCGCCCTCCCCCTCCTCTTTCCCGTGCCCTCACCCTCCTCTGCTCCGTCGCGGCTGCGCCGCTCCTCTCCTCCCTCGCGCTACCGGCAGCAACGAGCTCCGATGACCGCGAAGTGCCAGCCACCGCGAAGCACCCATGCCCCACGCATCCAGGCGGTGACGAGCTCCGCAAGCCATCGCGCCGCTCCCCTCGCTCCTCCGTCCATCGACTGCGGTGAGCGCCGGGCCACCGGTGGCAGCGACCGCATCCCGCGCCGGCCCCCTCGCGCGCCGCGGTGGAGGCCGCTCCGGCGGCGAGCACCGGACCTCCCGCGACGCTCCTCTCCTCCCTGCCGCCGTCGGCCGGACTGCGCCGCTGCCTGGCGAGGGGTCGCCGCCGAACTCATCCGCGCGGGGCCGGCTCCGGGCGAGGCGAGGCCGCGACGGGCAGGGCGTCGCTGCCTGGCGAGGCGCAAAGCCAGGCTGGGGGCCGCCGCCGCCATGTCTCCAACGACGTCCGAGCCCTGTTCGTTGAACCCCCTCCTCCCGACCATCTCTGGCTCCAAATCCTACACCGAATTGGTTGAAGGTGACGCCCTAATGCTCGTCGGCCACCTATCGTTGCCGGAAAACCCTTACCTCACCGGCAATTTCACCTCCATTGCCACAGCTGTGCCTAAGGGCGATATTGCAAAAATTGAGTTCTTTTTAGGGTGCTTTAGTGCATAAAATCAAGGACCTATTCGTAAGGTACAAAACTTTGCATTGTGGTTTGAATTTTAGATTCTCAAAATTTACCCAGTCTGTTATTTTCCCCACCATTTAGGAGACTCTCTATTTTTTTACAGAGTTAGCCAAATCATTTTGTAAAAACAAATTTAGTTATTATTAAAAAAAGTCTCCAACAGAACTCTGTAAATGACTCTCTAAATTTAATGGCTCTTCATTCCACCTCATTCGCTCTCTATTTTTAGATAGCCTACCTCACTAGCCATCTATACAAAGTCTGTTGGAGTACTCTATTATTTATTTTTCAAATTTATTTTTGAGAGTAGCTAAATCGGTAAATTTGGCTAGTCTTTTTGGCTAATCTCTTGAAGATGCCCTAAAAATTCCAAATTTAGCTAAGAGGATAGTTATTCTCTTGAAGTTGCTCTTAATCATCTCTTTCACATGCCCTCCTCTTTTTTTTTCTAGAATTAACAAATCAGATCTCATATTAATGGGTATGTATTAATTGTAACTAAGTTTCTCTTTCATGTTTAGAAACACACCCTCCGGATGCAATATAACCCAAAGAAACAATGAAGGGATATTACAAATTTTCTTTATTTAGTAGTGGGCATTAATTAGTTCCTTCTGAATAATTCTATCTTCTAGTTTCTTCTATGAAGCACAATGCGCTGAGAGCGTTCGAGCGAGTCACCGAGCTGAGATAGAAGGGTCCTGAATTGATAGTGTGCCTCACAAGTAAGCCAGACTGCCACTGGGGTCACGTGGTGAGCTGCTCGTGCAAAGCTGATCTTAGTTCCTGCAGCATTGGTGTTCAATAGAAATGGGGCATATTAGATTTAGTCCTACATCAAAAATTAATGGTGGGAAAACACAATATATAAAGGTAAAATAGATATTTTGGTCCCTCAACTTTATTCCAAGGGTAAGTTCATCCCTTAACTTTTAAATTGGCCAATATAGTCCCTCAACTTTTGTTTTGAGGTCAAACTTATTGTTTGTGTCATTGTTCGCTCAACTTTCCACAACATTTTATATAGTGGTACATAGTTACGTAATAAGTAGCTTTAATTTTACTCTTCATGCCTCTGCAATACAATACCATGCATGCGTAAATAAAATTCTATATTTCAAATTAAACACTTGCGATGTTCAGCTCCTAAATGAATTTAGAATGGGAAGGAGTCAAGGGCAGAGAGGACTTTTTGCATAAATGTCATGTTATTATGGAGTGTGATATCAGAATAAAGATGAGTTTGACCAAAATAACAGTTAAGAGACTATATTGTTGTTTCTAAAAGTTGAAGGATGAATTTGATCCTCGGATCAAAGTTGAGGGACTAAAATACCAATATTGCTAATATATAAGGTGGGGCAATCCTGATCCACCAGAACTTTATCCTTACATCCGATACGTGGGCTCTGGCGGACAGCTGGGAAAGATTGTGGACGCTAATGGTGGTCACTCGCGTGACTTCGTGCGGTGCTCTCGCATAAGATTCACAACAACGCGAGCAGAAAAGAGGGCCCACATAACAAGAAAACGGAGGACCTGCTGTATGCGTAGGGCCTACAGCCCATACAATGGGCAAATAGTAGCGCACCATCTAATTTGAAAAAATAGTTTACACGCTGTGCCTCCAAGTAAAATTCTGAAGATATCACCATATTTCTTATAACAAAACCGTCAAATTAACATCATACTTAATATATTTTGATGGTTTTCTAGTTGGAACAAATTTAATTCTGAAGATGGAACAATTGTTCTAATATCAAAATTAGAAATGTTGTAGAACAACGTTCCAAAAAAATATTCTAAAAGAGAAATGCAAATGTTCTATCAAAAATATAATTTGTGCCGAGAATAGGATAAATATTTGATAAAAAACAAAATATTCTTAAAATATAATTTGAAACAAATGTTCTAGAACAAAATAAAATTGTGTGAAGAAAATTTATTCAAATCTAATTAAATGTGATTCAGTTTTGATAATCTCATTGTACGAAACTTAACGATGAAATCAAATTTAATTTTAATAATCAATTTGTGAGCTGTATTTTGTTTTTTAAATATTCGTTTACACGAATTTATTTGCAAGCACGTGGGCTCCTGCCAAGCCCAGCCTCGTCACAGCCTCGTCACTTTCTATTGGGCCAGCTGGGCCTCCGGCCTCCTGCATGCGCGCACGTGATGAAGCTCCGCGCTGGGCCGCTTCCTCTTCTGCAACGCAGCTAGAGGCAGTAGCGCGCACGACTCTTATTATTTGCGGAGATTGTTAGATTTATTATTTGCGGAGATTGTTAGATTTAGTTATACATCAAAAATTGACGGCGAGAGAGCATAACATATAAGATAATATAAGGTGAGGCAGCTCTTATCCATCAGAGCTAATTTTTTGGGTTGAGTTAGGCGCAAAGCCTTAATTGTTGTGGGCTTCGGTGGATCTAGGTTTGGTAGGGCGCCAACTCATTGGTATATATCGGGCCGGTGACGGAGGAGATTATTAGATTTAGTCCCACATGAAAATTAATGATAGAGGAACACAACATATAAGGTGGAGCAGCCCTCACCCATCAAACTAGTTTAGTTTTTTAGGTTAAATTAGGTCTGATGCTTTGGTTGTCGTGGGCTCATGTAGATTTAGATTTGGCAGGGCGTCAGTTCATGGGTACATGAGGCCGGGCTGAATTTTTTTAACTTGTATGCCGGGCCGATTTCCGCTACGTACTCCAACAAAATATGATATGATCCATTATTCCCGCCCAACGCTTGTGCCTGCCAGCCATGTGATCGTTCGATTGAATTGGCAGGCCATTTGCTCAGGTCATTTTTGATGATATGTTGTCTGTGTTCTTTTTTTTTGGAGTGTCTACCTATCATCCCGGTGATTTTGTTTTCATTGATCAACCACATTTTCGACTAATGAGAGTACGCCACGCCATTTATTTCAATCAAAACGAAAGAGCAAAAGGGAGTATAGCCTAGTGGTCACAGGAGCCTCAGTAGCACCGAGATCCTGGGTTCGACTCTCATTGGGAGCGAATTTTCTAGAATTTAACACGTTGTGCTTTCAGTAATAGGCGACATTCCCGTCGACAGCGAGGCGCTTGTGGTGACTTCATCAATCTCGAAAATTTGCCGGCTCAGTCTCTTAGAGGTGCTCATAGGGGTAGGGTTGCGTGCGTATATTCATAGGGATGAGTGTGCGTGCGTGTTTGTAAGCGTCTGCGTTTGTACTGTGTTTCAAAAAAAATCAAAACGAAAGAACATTATTGCACATCCTAAAACTTAGTGAAAAAATTGCAGAAATCGCTCGTATCTTTGTCATCTTGGAATCCTACCAGTTAGAAAGAGAATAGCTCACGTTTATTACATCTGACCCTTCCTCAGCCAAAGACAGACACATCTAGGTAACTTGGTGAAGAAGAAACGAACAGCAAAATCGCAAGATCTCACACGCGCCTCGCATCTTACCTCACGCAGGGTGACGATGAAGACAGAGGAAAGCTAAGACCAAGTGAATGCATGACCATTAGCAGAAGAAGAAGATCAACATGAATCGAACGAGGTGCTGACCTCTCTGATCTTGCTCCGAGATATCTTCGTTGGGGCAAAAGGTTTCTATTACTATTCTCTGTTGGCACTGATCCTAGATAAACTAATGAAGAAGTTAGACTAAGATCTCGCTGGTGTTTGTTGTGCAGGCAATAAGGATTACATCAATTCTGAATACAAATGTGAAGGCAAAACCAAATAGAAATCACATCTTGCAGGTAGAGGCACCTTTTTTGTTTCGGATAAAAACCTGTTCTCTGAAAGTTATTCGTACCTCCTTTTTTTTCCTAAAATGATGCAAGAACATAACCATGCAGGAAACCCATCTAGGAGACATTGTTATCTTGTCATCATTAGATTTATGACAAAAACAAAATGTAGGGTTAGCTCTAGTCTTTATATGGCAAAATAATACTAAAGCTTTGGTGATGAGAACTTTTTTGCAGTGTTAACTCTATCTTGACATCTAAACTAGTAATGCATAAACAAAGAGTTCATGCTCTTTTACTGGTAGTGATGAGTAATTGATAGTGCCTTTGGGCAATGACTCCATCATTAGATGAACATACGCACAGTTGGAAAAGCAGAAAAATGGTGTAAATCCTAAGCCTGCACAGATAAATGGTGCATCAGAACTAGCAGCACAGGAGTTGCCAATAAAAAAAAAGCTATGAAGCATCAAAAAATTTAGAGATGGATCTTCTAGGTATAAATAAACAATGATCCGCCATGAGCAATGACAGACACATTATAGATAAAAATCGAACTTACACATAATGCTATAGGGCTTTTTTGCTGTGAATTTCATCATCTTGACTGCCTCTGAATAACACACTAAGCTAAAACTTCACCAGGCCTCTCTGGAGTCTGGATGCTGTCCAGACTTGATGATGATGATGAAGGTGAACTCCATCTGGAACCATCATAGTAGAGAAGGTTAAGCTTGACAAACTGAATAACTATAACCAATTGTTCTTGTTTGTAGGAAATCTCTTCATCCTGACATATGGTGGTTTCAGAAAACTAAAACACTTTGTACATTTAGAGTTTACTGAACACTAATTCAGACCACTGAATAATCAGAGAACAATGAATACATTGAAAATTAAGAGAACAATAAACATTTATAACATAGAACATGTTCACCATTTTGTCTAATAAGACAACAACACTGAACATAGAAGATAGAATATAAATAAATGAATAACCTCAAACTGAATGGTCTGAAGTGAAGACTAAAATACTGAAGAAATTGAAGCAATGAGGCTCACTTCGTTGGTGGTCAATTGAAGCATCCAAGCGATGTCATTTCCCAAATTTCCATCACAGTGTGCTCCATCCAACAACTCCACCAACATGTACAGGGGCTTAAGGGGCGCCATGGACACCACCTTGACCACCGCCTGGAGGAGCTTGTTGTTGAACATCGCCATCATTGGATCCGACAGAGAAGAAAGGAATAATAGCACAGAGAAGAGAACACCAAGAAACAAGAGGATCCGAGAGCGAGGTTAATGGTGCGAGAAATGAAAGATCATGCTTCATCAAAACTGAGAAACTGTCCAACAATCGCATGCGTCACAATGAAATAAAATCAACCCAGGAACAAACAAAAATGAAGATACCTCGGCGGACCACAAATCATCGTGGGCTTCTCCAGCACCGTAGTGCAGCTAATCGCCGGCTACAGTGCCTGTCATCGCGGCAGCTATTGATGAGCAGCGACCTGTGTGAAAACTGGACCACCAAAAGCTATCGAGTGAGTGGATAAGAGGAAATTCATAAACGCAAGCTGCCGGGCCGACGAAACGAATGGGCCAACTAACACAACAAACAACGGCCCGTCAACTAGAGCCAACAACAGCACGAATCATGAAAAGGATCACAGCCATTGAAATTCGAGTGATAATAAGATACAAAAACACCCGATAGATGAATAGAAATTCCGAAATTTTTTCCTATCGCCTGAAAGCTGTCCCAAACCCCCACCATTATATTCTGGCCCAATCTATTTTGGCCCAATCAAAATTCAACACACAACAGGCTATACATAGCAGTCCGTGAGGACATGCAAAAGAGATAAATCTTGTTACATCATCTGCATGCAAATATGATGAAGACCAAAAAAATTAATAATTATTAAATCGCATATTCAAATTAAATTCCGATTGCATCATTGTATTTTTTATAGCAAGATCTTCAAAATAAGGTCACACATGAATATATTTGGATGATAGTTTTAAAAGAATATTTTTTTATCAAGGTAGGACGTTTTGAGTGCTGCAAAGAAATACTTAAGCAACAAGAACAAATGATTCCTTTTCATGAACAAAAGATTAAATATGGTGAAAAAATAATATACTGCAAACAGAAGACTGAACACTTAATTATATAGGATAAACCATAGAAATTGAAGATCACGAACAAATGGGTAAATACCGGTGAACAATCCAGTCTATAAAGTGAATAATTATTTAGCTTCACGAACAAATTTATCTGAAAAAATAGTTCGGCACATAATAATTTGTTTCACATGGAGAACAAACGCGTCCACATCACAAAAATTTTTACAATAGAATAGAAAAAAGAAAATAGAGAAAATAATAATCAGTCCACAATGCAAACAAATCAGTGTATACCGTGGAAGAGATACTCATAGTACTATAGAACAATGGATACTTTTACAAATGGAGTAAATAGAAATACCGTGGAGTAATAAATCTTATTTTTTAAATAGAATATATTAAATTACTTATTTTTCACTATTAGCGCAAACTCAATTACTAGGAAGGATAAACTTTTATTTTGAGAGTAATCTCAAATATACTACACGTCATAGATCTTTACATCAAAACAATCCATTGTGAATATTAAAATAATCTATTATGAGTTTACATCCTATTATAAAAAAAATAGAATAGCAGGAATCATAGAATAGAAAGACATCTGCATGTGAATTATAAGAAAGTTTAAATAAGTAAATAAGAGAAAAGAGGAAGAAATAAGTAGAAAAGAAATAAACTAAATAGATTAGCAAAATGAAAAAGAAAAAATGAAAGTGACGCCAGGAAGAAAAAACGATGGAACAGGTAATGGAGGGAAAAAGTACGAAAAATGAAGAAAATGAAAGTGAAAAAAGAAACGGAAGAAGCTGGAACTTTGGGTTTTTCGTCGAACTTATTTAGGCTCGGGTGTCATTCTCGTACTTTGGGTACCATTCTCGTACTTCGGCTGATGAAAAAGAAACAAAGAAAGTGTACCACCTAGGAAAGGATGTGGTGAGATCTTGGACGGGCCAGTGAGACTGAAGACAAATTAAAAAGCTCATATATTGGGCCGGATTCTAGATAACAGCCCACACGAGATTTCTTTAGGTAATAGATTGTTAATTTGTAGCCCAAGTGATATATAGTCTTTCCGTGCACCACACCTCGTGCAGGACCCGTGTGATGACTGATGAGTGTTATGTGTGTGTGACCCACTGCACCTCCCACCGGCCGCAGCTAGGTTCCCGCCTTCACGATGGATAAGGGGCTGTTTATTTGCAAAGGACTAAATTTAGTCCTTATTATTTAGGAGTATTAAATAAAATCTGTTTACAAAAATTTTTAGGGTGCTAATTCGCGAGACGAATCTAATAAGCCAAATTAATCCATAATTTGCAATAATGATACTACAGTAACCATCCGTTAAATATGATTTAATATACTCATTAGATTTATCTCGCAGTTCTGCAATTAGTTTTGTAATCAGACTTTATTTAATACTTCTAAATATTTAGAAGATTTTTTTTGATGTGACGGGACAATTTTTAGTCCTGGATCTAAACAGCCGACGTGGGTGGTAAGAATAAAGTAGTTGTTATGATCCCTTCTGCTGAAGAGATATTTTTATTGAAGGAATCTTCTGCTGCAACGGCTTTGCTTGATGCCTGCATCATTGTACTTGGCCCTACCGGATTCTGGACAACTGTTGTCAAAATGCCTGGCACGGGCCCATGCAGTTTTTTAGGCTAATGGGGCCCATCCGGTAGTTTTATTAGGTATAATTTCAGGTTTGGGCTTGCTTTGGTCTCAATTTTATTTTTTGAAAGGAAAAAACATATTTGTTGGTGTGCTTAACCCATAGAACTCAATACTCTATTCATATTTAATGCCATCCTCTTACTATTGAACCGGATAATAGAGACATCATCCTTCGTGCTCAAAAACTGTCAGCGCTTGGAGGACAGAGACAAGACAGACATCCTCAAACAGACAACGTTAGTTTTTTTTAAGGAACTTTTCATTCCATTAACTGCTGGCCACCAGGTCCTCAAGCTCATTGGGCGTATCCTCCCAATTCCTCCCAATACAAAAGAGTGTCCCGAGAACATATACAATCGAGCGCCGCCACAGCATGCGCGACTCTATTACAGCTTCTAGGAGAAAAAACAACTCTGAAATCACCAAAGGAAGACCTGATCAAGCACTTAAGTTCATATACAACACCACCAATCTCCGCCAGGGCGAACGAATCTGTTTCAAGAGCTAGCTTCACAAGCTGGGAGTCCATCTCCAAGACAACACAGGTCATCCCTTGACTGGCTGCGGCAGTGAGCCCATGCACGCAGGCAAGCAGCTCTGCGTGGAGGGCATTCAACAAGTGGTGGCAGCTACCGGCGCCCGCATAAGTGATCGTCGCCTCCTCATCCCCGATCACGTAGCCCATCCTCCTCTGCCTGTTTCCGCAGTAAAGGATCCGGCGGTATTGATTTTCAGAAACCCCTCTGTTGGCCTGCACCATAGCCTCCTTGGACGTTGATGACAGACAACGTTAGTTACGTCAAGGAAAGATATGCACTTCCAAGAAAAGAGTTTGTCATGTTACTTGGAGCAAGGCTAATAATGCAGGCTGCAAGAATTTTTGCAACCCATCTCTCAGTCTACTCATATAATGATTTAGCTCTTCATCATTAATACATGATCCACTTGTCTCCCACACACAGTTTCTTAGTTCTTGTGCCGAAGCTGACTATGAGCTTACAACCTACCTCCTCTCTCTCTCCTCCTCTCTCTCTCCTCCACCTCATGCCTGGTTATAGCCTTCTACAATACTTAATCTCAATGGCACCATCACTCTCATTTGGAAAGTGCCTTTGCTTCATCCGAATCTAGTCGGAATCTACTTGCCCCTGATAGTACAGCAGCCCTGCTCCTCCTACTTCGAGAAGCTTCGTAGCCCTGGCGGAGCTTCCTGAACATTCCGTGGCAACCGGCCAACCGAAGCTTTTGCCACTTGCGCAGCCCGCGACAGAAGGTCAGGCGCCGGATAAACTAAACCCCCTAGTTGCAGTGCCCACTGGGCACTGGATGCTTCCATAGTGATTCTGGAAGTGGAATGTTCTGGAACTTTCACTTGCCGCTGGGGCTGCCCGGGTTCGGGCTCAGGTGGTAGATGATCTGCACGAGCACCTCCACGTCGTCGTCCACGTCAGCGCCGCTGCCGTTCACCTCGCCGCCGTCCCGGTGCTTCTCCTTCAGGCCGAGGCTCAGCAGCTCCACCCAGAAGCTCTCTGTATCCTCGCCGCCGCCGGTAACGTGCCGACGGCCCTCGCCGTCGTCCGCCACCGCTTCGCCGTTGGCGCCGGCCGGAAGGCCGGAAATGTAGTCGCCCACCGCCGCCTCCGTGGCGGCACTGCCGCTCTCGCCGTCGCGTCGGAGGTACTCGATGGGGCGGCGGCGCTTCTTCGAGAGCGCGTCCTCGAGCTCCCTCCGGCGGCCGCCCAGGCCCTGCCGGTCGACCAGCATCCGGAGGAAGCTCGGGTTCTTCATGGCGCGCGTCAGGAACACGGTCATATGCTGCTGTTTCTGCTCCGCCGTGGTGATGCGCTCCTCCATGGCCTGCATCTGCGCACGCGTCGCCTGCTGCTCCTGCCGCAGCTTCACCACCTCCGTGAGCAGGATGTGACAACCCTAATAATTTACATTTCTAAATCAATGTTATTAGCCTAACCCTATGCTTAACTAACTAACAAAAGGGTGAAAAGAATTAGAACGAGTTAAGTTGAAATTCAAATTTAAATTGGGCACATTTGGATACTTTTAAATTTTTAAATTAACTTTCAAACCATAAGCCAAATGAGATGTTGCCTGAAACCAAACTTGTAGAACTTTTCATTCTGGACAACTTTCGTGTTCAAAAGTTTTTGAAATTCAAATTAGAAAGAGGAGAAAACGCCCTGTTTGCACCCAGCCCCCTGAAACTTTTCGAATTCTTGCATTCAGGCCCCTCGCGCTCCCTCCCTCTCCCCTCCCCGCCCGACCGCCGCACGCCAGGGGGCCGGCGACGCCTGACCGGCGCGAGGCGCCAGGCCAGTGGCCGCCTTGCCTCTCCCCCACGCGCGGCTTTGCCCCCTCCCCACGCCGCGCTGCCCAGTGAGCGTCCGCGCGTGCGCAAGCCGTACCGCGCCCAGCCTCGCCGCCCGCCGCGCCCAACCGCCGCACCCCGCCGTGCCACCCCGGCTCCCGCGCCCCGCCCGTCGCTGCGCCTGCCCTCCACCCGAGCCGCTGCAGCAGCTGCTTGCCCACTCCGCGCGCTGCGCTATCTCCTCTCTGCCACGCCAAATCCCGGCCGCCCAGTCGCCCGCGTCCGCCCGCCGCACGCCGCGCCGGCGTTCTGCTGCCGCCCGCCGTGGCCAGTGCCGCGCCGTGCCGTGCCTCCGCCCCGCGCATCGCCCAGGCCCCTCCACACCCCCTCCTGCCCCTATAAAACCCCCGCCCGGCCGCTCGCGCGCGAGCCCCAGCAACCAGAATGCCTCGCCGCCGCCATTGTCGCCGCCGAGCGCCGCCCGCCCGTGGACAGCCCTCCACCGCCGCCCACCGCCCAAATTGAAGCTTCAGCCACCACTACATCATCCCCCTGAAGCTCGCCGACCCGCCCAACACCGCCCAGAACCGCCGGAGCGCCGCCGCCCGCGCTGCCGCCGCCGCCGCCGCCCCTGCTCGCCGTGGGCAGCTCGACCCCGACCTCCTCCGTCCAAGCCAAGCCCCTGAGCAGCTTTCCCACGCGCCACTGAAGCTCGCTGACCGGACCAGGCCGCCCCAAGCCCGCCGGAGCACCGCCGTCGACGCGCGCCACCGCCGCCGCCGCCTCTGCTCCAACGCTGGCGAGCTATTCCCGACCGTCCCCCACCTGAACAACACCCCCACGAGGTAGCCCTCGCACCCCTGAACCTTCCCCGCCCCTCACCCCTCGCCGCCGGCGAGCCCCTCGCCGGAATTTCGGCCGGCCGCCGTACCCGAGCCGCCCAAGGACCCAATTGCAAGAATTTAAATCTTTAGAAGGGTCTGCGCGTAAGATTTAAGGACCTAGTTGTAAAAGAAAGTTTCAAATCCAGATTCAAACTCAGTAAACTTGTAAAATTCGTATAAAATCGTAGAAAATTCAAAAAAAATGCAAACTCCACTGTTCTGGAATCCTTAGAAGAAACTCTACGACTTTTGTTACAAAAAGTTTCTCAGATTCTCAACACATTTTGCTCTACATTAAATGGAAGTTTTAATGAACTTATTTTGTACCCATTGTTGTAAATCAGTACTGACCCTAAAAATTGGGCAGTGAGTTAGTTGCTTAAAGTTTAGGACTGTGTAAAAAGATCAGGCCCAAAATCCATCTCTAGCTGCACTGTTTATTAAACTTAGTTTCATACCATGTTTAGGTAGAATATTTTTATCCCTGCTGTTAGGTTATGAATCACCTGATGAAACTTTTTCTATGCTGGTGTAATGGTATCTAGATGCCAGAGGAAAATTGGGAGACTTTCTATCTCAAAGGAACCTATTTATTTGATTTGTGTGCTAATAACATACATTAAATCAAGAAAATAGTATCTTAGCTTGGAAAATTCTCAAAATTTTACTAGGGGATACACTGTGGTAGGGGTTGCTGTGTAAAAAGTTTCATAGACAAAAACCCTGTGTAGGATCCTGTAAAAATAAATCCTTGAATAACCTAGGTGTCTAATGTCATATTTTCTATGCCCTGAAAACTGCATAATAAATCCTACAAAAATTACATTAGCTCCTGCATGCTTAAATGAAAGCTCTGTAAAAATCGTAGACTCAGTTGTTACACCATTTGTTCTGTAAAAAAAGAACAAAGATCTAACAGCCACTATGTAATATATTTTTCATAATTAATCTGCTACATGAAATTGTCTGAAAATTTTACAGTAAGCACATATTTCCCTGATGTGCCTAAATCCAAAGTTTCATGACCAAAAACTATCCACTATAGTAATTACACTTAAATCATGTCGATTACCATTACCACGACTTAAACTTGTGCATTCATGTAGAATCGACGACTCTCGCCGACGGAACTTACGAGCTGGTGCCCGCGTCCGAGAGTGAGCAGCGTGAAGCTCAAGTGAATCTAACTGAAGCTCTTGAAGACCCGAGCCCAAGTTCGGAAGAGCCCCAAGCTAACTGTGAAGGCAAGCCCCGGAGCGTAACCCATTTCTTTCCTAAATTATGCAACTCATTACTCTCTGCTTGTGCATTAAGTTTATAGAAGTTGAAGGAAAACTTAGTTGCATGATGTTAGGAACCCATGCTTGAAAACTAGACGTAAGGTTCGATAGAATGTTGTGCTAATAGGACTCCGGTAAAAGCCGAGTGATTTCCTGTCACTCGCGAGAAAATAGGAGTTGAATGTTTACTACACGCTGCAATCATAAGGACACGGACGGGCTGTGGAACGATGGTTACGATTGAGGCCCGTCTGTCTAGTGAAAAATGCTAAGGCCGCAGGGTGTGGTAGTGATGGTTAAGTCTTTGAACGTACTAAACACATGCCGAGATTATGGGAATCGGTAAGCTTAAGTACCTGATTGGCCCAGCAAGGGGACGACATCCTACCCTTTGAACTTCGGTCCCATGTGCATATGGCGAGTGCAGAGAGTGGTCACGACCCGGCACCGAACCATGGCGTGGGGATCTTGTACTCTCGGAGGGTAGCCCCGATCCACGACCCGGAAAGAAAGGGGAAAAGTTGCACGTGTGACTCTAGGGAGTAACCACGTGATGTGTGTTTGGGTTTCCCTTGCAAGGTTAAGAAATTCGATTCGAATCGTCCGTTTCTCACGGCTATTGAGACTGCTTAACCATTTTTACCCACAGAGTAAGAAGAGGAACAATGAGGATGAATGAACTGGTTGGATGAAAATTTAATGCTTCACCATGTATGCTTTTAGATAGCTGCTTATCTAGAATGGTTAATGAAACTAGAATCTTGAGCTAAAAGTTGAAAGTAAGGACCCACTTGTAGACGCTTTTCGGCAAAACAAACCCCTGAGCCAAAAAGCCTTGCATGTCTAGAGTCGGTGGAGTAGATTCCACTACGCGGGTAAGTCTTGCTGAGTATTAGTATACTCAGCCTTGCTTGTGGCTTGTTTTCAGGTGAAACTTTCGAAGACATGATTGCTAGCTTGACTTGGCCCTGCACTCTTCCCCCTGGTTGGTCGGTGGAATGGGATACGCCCCCGTCCAACGGAGATAATGTCGAGTGATGTCTCGTACGGGCTTCATCGAGACATCCTTATCGTCGAGTAGCTTTCGTTATTTTATTTTCCGCTGCAACTTAAACTCTGAAGAACTTTCTTAGTTATGATCACTGAAGTACTTGGTTTCTAAACTCAAAACTTGGCCTGTAATATTTACTTATGTTAATGTTGAAATATTTGCTGGAATGTGGTATTCTCTGGGCTCATCGTCGCATGAGGATTTGTATGTATGGCGCTCGATCCGCTTACCGTGGTTGTATCGGGAGGTTATACCCGACAGACCAGTGGATTACTCCGTTTGAAGTGTAAGGTTAACCGAGATTGCCTTAATGGTGATGGTTAATACACTTGAGCCGGATTAATTCAGGTGGTTCTGCCACAGCTGGTATCAGAGCCGTAGCTGGTGCCACAGCTGGCAACAGCTGGCGCCAGAGCCAAAATACATACGCCAGAGAATGCGAAATACGTTGGTGCGTTAAGGATGGTGCCTAGTTCGTAAAGCCCTAAGGGATTATGGGAAAGTTACTAGGTGGCTATCTAACTGCTATATATATATTATCAACTGACTTCCAGCACATTACTTTCTGTCAAAACTTACTTTCATGCACAACCGACCTTAATTTCTGTAACGACGCACTCATCGCTGAGGTAAGAAGGTAAGGATCCTCAGCCAACTGAGGGAGCTTGGCCTTCCTGTCGGTGATGCGAACCGAACGCTGCCCTCAAGCAGTGGCTTACTTGAGGTGCTGCCAATATGCCAACTGTTAGTTGAACATATTGGGAGTAGAAGGTTTGGCGCAGGGTATGGCGATCGCTGTTCATACTCCCGTCTCATGACGGTACCCCCGTGAATACGCTATCTCGATAGCGTATGTTAACGTCATCTGTACGGCAGAGAGAGAAGTGGACTCACGTAGGTGTTGAGCTGGCGGACGAAGCTCGAGAAGTTGCTGTGCTTGAAGTAGCGTGGGAGGAGGACGTTGGCGAAGGCGTTGGCGTCCCAGACGACGAAGCTGTTGCCGGCGAACCCCCAGGAGACGACGGTGTCGGTGTTGGGGTCGTCCACGACGTCGTAGGTCTTGGTCAGGAACGGAGTGGGCCCCACCTCGCCGACACCTTCCATCGGCCGGGGCAGCTCCGGTGCGGCGACGGCCCACGAAGACGCTGCCACCGCACCCGGCGGCGCGCCCCACGCCAAAGCACCGGTGTAATCGAAATCGAACTCGAACTCCTCCTTCACAATGCCGTGGAAGGGATCCATGGCCAAGCCAGCCAACCAACAAACGCGTCCCAACAATGGCGGAACAGAGCTCCACTTAACGGAGCAGGGGAACCAAGTCCAAACAAATCAAGTGAAAAAGGAGGCGATAGAAACGCCTCGGCTGAACTAGCTCAATCTGAAAATGCCCTTCCTGAATGTCAAAGACATGACCACCAAAGATTTGGTTGAAAACGGAAGGGGAATAATGTCAGTGGACAGCAAATGCTTGCAACAACTTGGGTATCGACGTTGGCTGACCCAAACCAAATAACCTCAACTGAAGCCTTTGCAATCGCAATCGAGAAGAGAAGAAATGAGTACAGAAGCTGCAGCTGCAAGAATTAGAACTCGGCAGAGAAGAGAAGGAAGAAGAAGCGGGTGAGAGGGAGGGACACTGCATGAGCGGAGACAGAGACAGAGGGAAGGACCAGAGAGCGAAAGTACAGTCCCCTTTTGAAGCTGAGCGCTTGAGCTGAGTTGGGTCGGAGGGCGGACGGGTAGCTTTCCCTTTGTACTTGCGGGGTGGCGCCACCGCGTGAGCAGAGAGGTCGCCGGGGGCGGCGGAGGACCAGTAGGCAAGTACACGCGGCCGCCACGCCAACTTATACGCCCCGGCGCGAGGCCCCCACGTTCCCCGGCGTCGGCGCCGAACCTTCCAGACGGTTTTGGATGCGCTGGCCGGGGGGGGGGGGGGGGGGGGGCTGGGGGGCGCGTTGTTTAATCGGGTGGAAGCGCGGTGACGGTGGCGGCGAACGTTCGCGAAGGCGCCGGGGAGAGTTCTGGAAGCGTCCGCCCATCCCCCATTTAGCTTCCCGAGCTTATTTTATTACCGGTGCCCAGTGCGCTGACGTTTTTGGCCGACCCCGTGGGGTGACGCGTGGGACCAGCCGCAGCAGCCAGGCGTCGCGGGAGAGAGAGGAAGAGGAGAGTGGAGACGCTGACGCTGGTTGGCTGCGCCGTCGCGCGAGCGTGCGGGCGCGGATTGGCCGAGATATTTGTCATGTACTCCTACGGAGTAAATATATCTATCTGACGTGATGTGACGCCGCAGGCGCAGGGCAAGTGGGGCCTCGACGCCGAACAAGATTTTTTGGTGACCCCGCGTACACAGGAATCACATGAGATGCAAATTCAGTTCAAGAGGTTGGTACGCACATTTCGACAGAATGGATCATTGCCGCTCAGATTTATGAATATAAATCCAAAATAAAGGAAATATAAAAAGCACATAAGCTACCGCTAAAGTTAGAGCAATATTGACAAAGCATTCAACATCGCAACTCAGCATCGTGATGACCCACGCCACAGGCAAGTCGGGTGCGGCGCGACGACCTACTGGTAGACTTCTCTGACGGTGAACCGATCTCTGTAAATACAGGCAAGGGTGAGTACAAAAGTACTCAGCAAGTCCAACCCCGCCCTACGGAAGGGGATATAAGTTCATGCATAATGGAGTACAAGGAAGTGGCTGGGGTTTATTTTGTGAAAAGCAGATTTTTACACTTGCATGGTTAAACTTGTAAAGGCATTTTAGCAAAAGAATAATGTAATCATATTATGAGTATATATAAAAAATAAGTGAGTCCAACTTTTAATGCTACCGACGCCCCGTCCGCAGTAGCCCACGACATTCTTGCCGGACATTTCCAAAATCAGACCCAAGTCCCGTTTTATCAAAAAGGTTTTAGAAACTCTAGAATTCGGCGACCGGTCCAAGTGCTCATGACCGTGAGCATGGCTATTCGAATAGTTTTACACTCTGCAGAGGTTGTACACTTTACCCATACGACATACTTCACTTTGATGCTAACGCGTAGCTAGCGCATATTACACATTTCCGAGATGTGTCAGCAAGCTAACATGACAGAGCCGTTACATCAGCTGGACCCGGTATATGCTACACGACAGATTGTAGGAGTGTCTCCATACATCTGACCGGGTTAGCTACCCCGACACCAACGAACACCTCGTGCACTCGGGCGGTAGCATCCTCTCGGGCCAACTGACTTAATAGGCTAAGGACGTACCCATAAGCACGTATGGTTGCACTGTAATACTTTGGCTAGAAGTGTGCCAAATTCTCGGTCCTTAACCGAGACAAGGCGGATAACTACAAGACCCAGCCACACAGGCTCGAGTCAAATCTCCAGGAGTCCCACACATGGACCATAATCTGCTCCATCTCTAGGTAATCACCATCATCATCATCATGTTCATTATGCTTTACAAATTCAACTCACACCATTTAAAATAGCCATCCCAATTTTCTCATTTGAAAACGATTGCATTTGATAAACAATAGTGAGTAGTATTGCATAAATAAATCCTAAGCATGCTAGTATCATTTGTTAAGGCATTCATCTAAACAGAGCAAGTCATGTTTACAGATAAATCTTAGGTTGTCAAGGAATAATCAGGATTATAAATAATAGCAAGGCGTGGCATTTCAATTGGGTATTTAACTACCTCAAGTAGTAAAATATTCCAAGATTTCATATATAAATTAAATGCACCTTTAAATAGGCTTCTACAGATTGTGTTTAAAAACTGGGATAAATATGATCAACAGGGAATAGGTTGGACTTGCCTTTGCTCAAAGAACGATTAGGTTAACTCACGGTACGGGTTTCGATCTCCGACTCGCGGTACTAGCCTTCGTGCTCGCGGTACATACTCCAAGCTTCTGCTTGCGGTACGAGCTTCCTAACTTGCGGTACCTGTTGGCGTTTCTTGTGCCCAATAGAATAGAGATTCTGCAAGCGCACAGAATACACCGTTGTAGCACTTCACATTGGAGTATTCCAGGGTATCGAAGTTCCACGGGGAAACGTTATGGTCTAAGGAGTATCAATTGAATGGATGGTAAACTTTACTGGGGATAATCACCAACTAGATAACAGGGGTAAGCCAGATAAATGATATGATAAGTGGCCAGGCAATGACCGAGTGACACACATGAGACTCTACCTTAGAGTGGTAAGTAACTGGGAGGATAACGAGCGAGAAAGACTCCTAAAACTCTTCTAAACTAACGAGCTAGCCTCTCTAACCTAAACATGGACTAACCTAGCTGTCGGGAGAACAGAGCTTACTTCGGCGGCTGGGGCGGAAGGACCACAGACTGAGGGAGAAATGGGGAGTCCAAATCGGCCGACGATCTACTGCTATGAAAACACCCGAACGTGGTGGACTACAAGGAACGGACAGGGCTGTCACCACCTGCTGCCTACCACATCATTTCCGTGGGGCAGAACACACTTTCTAGCTAACACTAAGCCAGATACCACGTCTGCACTCGGTGTTAGGATTCCTCCTGAGGCCTTCAAGAGATATCCCCCTCAACCTAGGGAACTAACTTGAGCCCCCTAGTCCGGGCGAGAAAACCCGCAAGATAAGGTCCCGACAAACTAAGACTAGAACAAAGCCTAAGCTAAAGGATAGAACTTCCGCACACAAGCAAGAGCTTGGAAATAAATAAATAGATGCAGAAAGTAAAGCTGACTTGAAAAGATAAAGAAGATAACTTATATTGATATTGTCAAAGGAAGGATACAAGAGATTATACCAAACTTCCGAGGATGACTCCGGAATCCTGAGACAAGCTCAACTCGACTCGAACTCCCAGACTACTAAACCTAACTCTAGAACTGAAGTGAAGAGAGAACGCCTTCTGAGTGTGTGTCTTACAAGTGAGGATATGAGGCCTATTTGTAGCTAGTGAAGGTCGGTAACCGGTGAAAAGCATCAAGAATACGCGGCCTTGACGGTTGCTTAGCTTCCACACGAAGACTGAGCATCATGGGCTTCTAGGTGGGGCCGACCGGCCGGCCTTCCCCAGGCCGACCGGCCTGGGGTTGGTGCCAAGTGGCACCAACCTTCTCGTGGACACTCCTGATTGCTTCTTGAGGTCGGTAACAGTTGCTTTTTAGTTAGGCAACCGTTTTAGACATGCAGGTGGGCCCTTGAATCCGTGTGTGATGCCTTTTGGGTCCTCGGATCAAACCGACTTCAAGTGCGCGATGCATGATCCTCCTGGGTGTGTTTGTTGGCTCCTGGATCGATGACATGGCCAGAAGAAGGGGGACCAGGCCGGCCGGCCTAGGGGAGGCCGGCCGGCCTGGGATTTCTCCCAAACTGGCTCATTTTTGGTACACTTGCTCCTGCATAGACAACTCATCCAAAACTTGTGGAATTTTATTAGTTTAAATAAAATATGCATGGAACATAATGCAAAACTCTGAATTATTCCTGAGATGTTGACGGACGATGGTTGAATAACGGTCGTCAACACGCTCCCAAGCTTGAACTCTTGCTCGTCCTTGAGCAAGGCTTAATACTTAGGCTCGGCGGATCAGGAGTTGCATCGATGTCCACCCCCTGCAGGTACCTTGTGCATAGCAAATTACTCATACTCGTATGTACCTGAGGATGCTGATCGTAACTTGGTTTGGAGTGTGGGGCTTAGTCACAATTCTTCCCTCGCCTTGAGCGGTTGAGAAACTGAACAGTTTCCACCGGAGTCTTTCTGCTACCTGTTCAGGTTCCTTCTCGGAATTTTAATATATTTTTCAAAAGAATGGTTTTGAGATTTGCTAGTGGCACTCTCAGGGTCGCTCAAGGTGTATAATCTTCACTATGGTCGACACTTGACCATTTTCTTCCTACCTCTACGGTTGATATGTGGAGCTTGAGGGTAGGAGGAGTGTCGCATACCTTGGCTACCTTTATTGCCGAGCCGAAGAGTGGTTCGAACGAAGGTAGGTACCCGGTCAAATCCCGATCTTGTGAAATATGTAATTTTCAGGGGAGAGGGAGAGAATGGACTCACACTTGAAATATTTTTGGTCTTTATTTGCACTCTTGAGATCTTTTGATTTTTGGAGAGTATGGGTTCTATCTATTCTTCTTTTCTTTCTTTTCTCATACTCATATATTTTTTTTAGGATAGCCCTTAATCTCATGATGCAGATGGATACATGAGCGGAGTGACAAATTTCATAGACCTTTCATGAATGGGTTCACGGTGGAGATTTTGGGCTGAGGTATGGATGTGATATCTGGCGATAGTGGATGTCAATACCTGGAGTAGGTGATCGATAGGCCAGATGACTTTTGAGGCTAGCAGAACAATGGGTACGCAAAGGAGAAAGATCAGTAGATGACAGGTACCTTTCCTCGGATGGACTCACTATTCGACAAGGCTCAAAGCAACTCACGATAGCATATGTGGTTTAAAATGGCAGTAAATGTTTGCGGCTCTGGATAGGACATTTAAACCAAAAGGGGAACTCTTTACCATGTTTTCATTTTCAAAGAAATTCCGAGAGGTTCCCTACTAGAGCATGCAGTTTCATTCCAGGTTAACTATCTCAATTTTCTCAACAACTTAGGCATGGAAATCATGTTCATGCTCCCGCAAATCCAAAACAGGGTTTACCAGCAAGATCAAGCACTGAGCGAGTAACAAGCTATAAACGAGGCACTTGCAGAACATGAACAGAGCAACTATTCATCATTTCTGAAGGTAGAGTTTGCATGGATTTCCACACATATAAGTTGGGAGCTCATTTTATTCATTTTTTTAGCATGGAGACTTCAGAACGAAAAGGATAGGTTGGACGACTTACCTGGATACTCCCCCGTGCTTCGATGAAGCACAATCCTAGGTGCTCCCCCAAGCTTCAATGAAGCTAAATTCTGCTGGCTTTGGTCCTGTGGTGGCTGTTGGTATGGGTATGGCGGATATGGATAGTATTATGGTGGGTACAGATAGTACTGCTATGGATGTGGCTGCTGCTGAGGGTCGTGTTGCTGCTGCGGCGGATATGGGTAAGGAGGATATGGGTAGTGCTGCTGTGGTGGATGCTGAGGCTGCTGTGGTGGATGCAGATGCTGGCCGAGGCCTAAGTGGGTGAAAATGCTGGTGGTGTCATGGAGTAGAGAGGTGTTCATACTCCAGTTCTGCTGGGTGAGCTCGGTGTTGCGTGCGAGGTCGATGCTGAGTTGGTCTTGCTGCTGCCCCATGGTGTTGACCCGAGTCGTGAGATCGGTGATCCCACGCATGACCGGGTTCTCGTACCCGTAGCGTGCTGAGCTCGACGGACCAACCTGCGGACCATAAGAATCCTGCATACCTGGGGGTAGTAGGGTTCTTGGGCTGCACCTTGTTCGGATGTTCCTCCAGCAGTGCTCTTACCTCCCTGAGTAAAATACTCATATGTTTCTTCGAAGCTCATATGGGAGGTTCCAGCATGGTGAGAGGGCCCTGCTTGTTCTTGCTGCTGGGTGCTCGATCGTGTTTGTCGCCGTGTTGTTGTACCGGCGACACTGTGACGAGCTGACTTCTTTTTCTGCATCTGCAAGAGATAACTTTTCACCGAGTAGAGAGAGAAAGTCTCGGGCATGGGAGCTCGACCTCTCTATCGTACCCGGGGTAAGTCATAAACAGCGAATTACCTGGCCCCTCGCGCATCATGTGCCCCTGCACAAAATGCTCCACGCCTACCTTGAGCTGGTACTCATCCTCCCATGGCAAGTAAGTGACCCGGGCATTGTCCAGTGCCTTGACATGCGTAGCAATACTCGTGACCAAGGTGGACCAATGTGGTTATATCAATGGGACTTCTGTCGGCGATCATCTTCTGCCAGTGAGCGAGCATGCTCATGACTGGGGAGAGTTTTATCTTCTTTGCCATTGCAAAGAGATACTGCAGCTAGGGGAGACTGCAAAGGCGTAGGTCGGAGCGCGGGTCCACCACCATACAAATCCACTTTGCTAACATCCTGAGAGTAGGGTGATGGATAGAAACTATGCTATTCTTGCTACTCACAGGTTCCTCAGAAATTTCGTTCCACCAAGTGGTCCGATCATATTTATAAGTTTTAGCCAAAATACTCGGATCTATCAAGAACTTTTTATCAAAGCCTAGAGCAACACTAAGTTCTTTCGCCATTAATTTAAATTTCTCATTGAAGGAACGAAAGTAAATTTCAGTGGTATTACCAACTTCTTCGAAACTGAGAGTCATGAGGAATTCCATAGTGAGAAATTTCGAACCTGGTTCTGTCATGTCGGCGAAGTTGTACCACCCCTCGTGGCTGAATGCTCGGGTCATGTCCGCCTTCAAACCCTTCTTTATGAAAAAGAAGGGTTCGAAAATCTTGACATGGTGGTACATCTGATTCTTTAGTAGGTCCAGTGCCTTCCGTTCGTAGTCGTTCCACGGCACGAGCTGTTCGACAGAAGTGAGGACGTGGATGCGTGTCTAAACGTGGCTCCTTGGCACTGCGGGGATAGCGTCCTCCTGGGAGTCAGTATCCCGGTGACCTGAGTCAACCGACATATTATCCCTGGAGGATGCCGTCCCATGCGAGCACCAAGAGCTGGAGGGGCTAAGCTTCTTGAGCTTGTTCTTTGTGGCCGTCCACATATTGCCCGCAAAAAGTCAGTGCATACACAAAAATATACCCGAAGGACTAAACAAAAGAGGTTAGTCGTTAGTCGTCCTTGTGGGGGATTAACCTCCACAAATGTTCTCGTTCAAGCGCCACGATTTTTATTCAAACGGAAAGGGAAATATTTTTTGGTATTTTCTGCGGCTAAAGCGAATGTTTAGCACTAATTTTATTTTGTTTTTGGTGGGTGCAACACTAAGCCACTTAACTTAATTAGCTCGAAAGAGCCTAATTAAGTTAGGAAGCTTAGATGAGGGAGAAGGAGATTCGAGCTCGGGAAAGGGCAGAAGAACATGAGCTGCTGGTGCATCGAGGAGCGTCGGGAGGCTTGGCTTTTATAGCTGCGCAGCAGGGGCAGGCCGGTCGGCGCCTGAACGGCGCAACGAGCTCCAACTCATGAACTTAGGCATAGGTTGTTAGGTAGAGGTGCCGTATTTCGGTGGAGACGTGACAGCACCGGTGATGGAGAGGCCGGCCGGCCTGCATGGGGCCGGTCGGCCTGGTGCTGCGTTGTCTCGTGCTCCTCCTTCGCCTGCACACTCACCCCTGATCACACTCCACTGCTGCATGTGCTCTTCATTGATTTTCCTGCACGACGGGACGTTTGCGGTGCAAAGGAGGCCAACCATCCATGATGGGGTTAATTGGCCCTCCACATGCACGATCATGGGTGCAATGCACCATGATTCCTATCCCTGCATATTAGTGGGCTCACCTCGTGCTGCACCCCGGCCAGAGGATGACAAGTGGGGCCGGCCGGCCTACACTTTGGCCTCAATATTTTTGGTTTTTTTATGCAATGCAGATTGAAGGTAAAGTTCAAAAAAAATAAAGATGCATTTTGCAGAAATTTAAACATGCCATGCTTAAAATGAAGAATTGAAAGAATTAAACTATCCTATATGCAAATGCAAGAAATGGATAACTACCATGTACCTCATGGCGAGAGCTCGGGTTTTGAGTTCGGAGCGGGACTCTCCATACCTTGAGTTTGATTGTCATCACTTGCTGGAGTTTCTGTCAGTGGTGACACTTTCTCATGCCACACTTTCTTCATGGGCGTAGCTGATTTGATCTCTTTCTTCTCTGATTCCAGAAATTTCTTGCGCTGGGTCCGTTGCTTCGCATTCCTTTGGTTGTGCACCTTGATCTCCTTCTCCCGAATTCGTATGCTTTCTATGAGTTCGATGAGGCTCTCAATGGCAGGAATGGCTAGATTCTCCAATTTCTTCTTGGTTTTATTTTTGGGCTCTTTGTCAAGCTTTTTCTCGGATTGTTGTTTCCGGTTGACTATCTTGACTTGGGAACATTGTTCTACCTTCGGTCTGAAGGAGAACTTCTCTTTCTGCCCATTGATGTTGAGCTGGAACTCTCCAGCTCCCACATCGATATGTGCATTTGCTGTGCTCAAGAACGGCCTTCTTAGGATGAGAGGGGTCTTGGTGTCGACTTCCATGTCTAGGACGACGAAGTCTACGGGGATGAAAAAGTTTCGGATTTTCACCGGAATATTTTCGGCGACCCCCGCATGGTAGCGAACTGATTGGTCCGCTAGCTGCAAACACATGGCAGTAGGAGCAAGCGCATGATGATTAAGTTTGTCATAGACTACCTTAGGCATGACGCTGACGCTTGACCCCAAGTCGCAGAGTGCGTGCTTGAAGTATTGAGTCCCGATTGAGCATGTGATGGCGGGACATCTTGGGTCTTTCTTTTTCTCTGGGAGAGGATCGAGTATAGCTGCGCTACACTCTTTTGTGAGCTGTACTACCTCGGTGGTTGGCAGATTCTTCTTGTTTCCAAGAATATCCTTGATATACTTGGCATATGTAGGTACCTGCGTTGCATCAAGAAGTGGTATATTGACATACAACTTCTTGATTACCTCGACGAACTTGCCGAATTGTTCGTCGGCCACCGGCCTCCTTCTCCGTTTCGCAAATGGTAAGGTGGTTGTGTTGTAGTATTCTCGAGGAGCCCTTGGGGCTTCCTCAGCTTCTCCGTGGGTAGCGGAGGTGCTTCCGTGTGCCTCCTCCCGCACCTCGTCCTCAGCAATGGTATCCCTGGCGGTTACGGTCTTCCGCCGTGAACCTGCATCCTAGGGAAGGGGTGAATCTTGCGTGGACTTTCCAGCCCGCATAGTCACTTCATTCACTTTCTCTTTTGGGTTAACTTCCGGTTGCCCAGGCAGCTTCCCCGTGTTAGGGTTAGGACAGGATGAGGCCAGTTGAGCTACTTGAGTTTCTATCATTTTAGTAAAGCTCAACTGGTTTTTAATAATATAGTTAAAACCCTCTAGTTATGCGGTCAGAGACTCCAAAATTTTATCATTAGCTTAAAATTTCTTGCTAATGTTATCATTAATTTATTTTTGACCGTAAACTAGGTCTTTTAGAGAAGGTTAAAAATTGTTATTAAAATTGTTACCTTGTTGTTGACCGAAGGGGAGGTTGGGCTTGGAGTTCCACCCTTACTGTTGAGAATGATATCCTGAATTGTTAGAAAGTTGTTCCCAACGAAATTCACATCCTCCTGTGTTAGTGGGGCAGCTGTTGCCCGAATGCCCAGTGTCGCCACATGTTTCACATGTGATCCTCGAGTCCATGATCTGATTGACCTCTTGGTTCGGAGATTCTTGCTTCGTCATGAGGAGATCCATCTTGGCTGCCAGCATATCTACACCATCAATCTGGTGTACTCCTTTCGGACGGGCTGGTTGCCTATCTGCCTTCCGGTTGGAGCGATCTTGTCTATGAGCGTCTTGGCTCGTGCAACATCCAGAGAAAGGAATGCTCCTCCTGCTGCTGCATCGATGTGGTCTTGCGCTCTCTGACTCAAGCTATGGAAGAAGTTCAGAATAATCAGCCACTCTTCCATGCCATGGTGTGGACATGCTGCTATGTAATCCTGGAGTCTTTCCCAGGCTTCCGGGATGGTTTCATCCCGGAGTTGTTGGAAACTTGAGATCCTGTTCCTTAGGGAATTGGTTTTGTCCCTGGGAAATACTTGGCCAGGAATGCGTTGGAGCAGTCATTCCAAGTAGTGAAGTCTGTCTTGTTGGTGTAGAACCACGTCTTTGCTTTGCCTAGCAAAGAGAATGGGAACAGACGAAGGCGAACGTTATCCAATGTAGTGCCTTTGGGGTTGATTGTGCTACTCACTTCCATGAGGTTCTGGAGGTGAGCGTTGGCATCTTCGGTTGCCTTTCCACAGAAGGGGCTAGCTTGGACCATGTTGACAAGTCCAGTATTCAGCTCGAAGCCATCAATGCCTTGGGTGTTATCCAAAACAGTAGGGATATGACTGCTGGATGGGGCCGAGTACTGACGTTGTGTCTTCTGAGCTATGGTGAAGACAGATGTTGACGAACTTCCTCCTAAGGTAAGCTTTTTCTGAGGTGGGACAATTCTCTGCCGAACAATACGCCCAATTCTTTTTGAATTCCAACTAAAGTTGCTTGGTAGGTCAAAACCGGTCATGCACTGCTCTACATATATCAAAAAGATAAAGAGAGCAATGGTAAGCCCGCTAAAGCTAGAGGTAAATAAAACAACAAAATTTACCGAACGATTCAATGATATCTTAGCACCAAATTGCTTCCCCGGCAACGGCGCCAGAAATGCTTGTTGGCGTTTCTTATGCCCAATAGAATAGAGATTCCGCAAGCGCACAGAATACACCATTGTAGCACTTCACGTTGGAGTATTCCAGGGTATCAAATTTCCACGGGGAAGCGCTATGGTCTAAGGAGTATCGAATACACCGTTGTAGCACTTCACTTTGGATGGTAAATTTTTCTGGGGATAATCACCAGCTAGATAGCAGGGGTAAGCCAAATATGATAGGATAAGTGGCCAGGCAATGACCGAGTGACACACAGGAGACTCTACCTTAGAGCGGTAAGTAACTGGGAGGGCAATGAGGGAGAAAGACTCCTAAAACACTTCTAAACTAATGAGCTAGCCTCTTTAACCTAAACCTGGACTACGCTAGCTGTTGGGAGAATAGAGCTTACTTTGGCGGCTCGGGCGGAAGGACCACAGGCTGAGGGAGAAATGGGGGGTCCAACTCGGCCAACGATCTACTGCTATGAAACACCCGAGCGTGGTGGACTACAAGGGATAGACAGGACTGTCACCACCTGCCGCCTACCACATCAGTTCCGTGGGCGAAACACATTTTCTAGCTAACACTAAGCCAGACACCACGTCTGCACTCGGTGTTAGGATTCCTCCTGAGGCCTTCAAGAGAAACCCCCCTCAACCTAAGGAACTAACTTGAGCCCCCTAGTCCGGGCGAGAAAACCCGCAAGATAAGGTCCTGACAAACTAAGACTAGAACAAAGCCTAAGCTAAAGGGTAGAACTTCCTTACACAAGCAAGAGCTTGGAAATAAATAAATAGATGCGGAAAGTAAAGCTGACTCGAAAAGATAAAGGAGATAACTTATATTGATAATGTCAAAGGAAGGATACAAGAGATTATACCAAACTTCCGAGGATGACTCCGGAATCCCGAGACAAGCTCAACTCGACTCTAACTCCTTCTGAGTGTGTGTCTTACAAGTGAGGATGAAAGGCCTATTTATAGCTCGTGAAGGTCGGTAATCGGTGAAAAGCGTCAAGAATACGCGGCCTTGACGATTGCTTAGATCAAACCGACTTCAAGTGCACGATGCATGATTCTCCTGGGTGTGTTTGTTGACTTCTGGATCGATGATGTGGCCAGAAGAGGGGGGACCAGGCCGGCCGGCCTAGGGGAGGCCGGCCGGCCTGGGATTTCTCCCAAAACGGTCCATCTTTGGTACACTTGCTCCTACATAGACAACTCATCCAAAACTTGTGAAATTTTATTAGTTTAAATAAAATATTCATGGAACATAATGCAAAAATCTTAATTATTTCCGAGATGTTGACGGACGATGGTCGAATAACGGCCGTCAACGGTACCGGACTCCAGGCTTCTTCTTCTCGTCGTCATTCACAAACTCTCGGTGACTACTACGCGTCACAAAACAAACAACAAGGCACTCATAAATACAAACTGAACTCCATAATTTATAAAACTAACAAAGACAATTAGAACTTGGTTTAGATGAACCTAGGAAGAACAATCGGACCAGATAGCACGCAGTGCTTACCAAGAGCACGATGAGCTCGTCGGAATGAGAGAGCGACGAGCAAATCCTTGCTCTGGCGGAAAAGATTGGGCGAGCGAGCTGGGGTTGGAAAGGTAGCCGGGTTGGTTGGAAATGAGGTTGGGAGTGGTGGAGGAGCTGCATGAATGCGCCTTTTATCGACCAAGAGAGGGCAATGGCCGACAACGGCGTGACACGGTACCGGTATTGGCGTACGCAAGAACAGGGACAACGATGTAGCGAGGAACGGGTTTACCGACACACGCAACGAGGCGGAAAAGCTGGCGGGTTCGGCAAAGCAAGATGGGGCCATAGTGCGGAACGACGCCGAAAGCTGCCAGACGGCAGTGCGCGGTCTCATCGTGGGGCCAAGGTGTCGCGGCGTGCGTGAATTCGGTTCGCGCGTGTCGCGTATTCAGCGAAAGGGACTGGCACCGCGAGGGGCACCCTAGAGTGTCATGTTGGCACGTGGCAACGAGTCGGCAACGTTTCATCCGGCGAACGGCTCGGCGCCTGTTTTACCAAACAAAAGCGTGCCATGTGTAAAGTGCTAGCCACAACAGCCAACAGATAAAAATAAGTGCACGGTTGGATAGATGTAACTTCAGATGATTTACGGAAAATGAACTTGGAGTTGTAGCATCGTGGATTGGATCTGTCGAGGTACAAGGTGAACTGCAAGGCAGTGACACGGAAGAAAGCTAGTAGGTACGGGTTGTGCAGGCTTGCGCTCGCGGTGTCCAGCGACGACTGGTCCACAACGACTTGGCTCGTGCCCGAGGCGTGTGAGGACAGCAGCAAGCGCGACGGCCTCCGGCGGCGTGCATGCGCACGGTGCCCGGCGTGGCCGGTTCGAGGCGTGCTCGCCCGTGGCGAGGGCGCGGGGCAGCTGCCGTGGGTTCAAGGCTCAGGCTTTTTGGGTATGGGTGCGGCAAGCGCCTGCACGGGCACTTGTCATAGCCGAGGCCACGGCACGGCCGCGACGCTCGTGGAGCTCCGGCGTAGCCGGGCCGCGGCGACGTCAGGATGCAACGGGAAACGAGGCGGCGGGCTCCTGCACACAAGAACACGGGGCGGAGGTCCTAGGCTCTACGGAGGGGTCATGGGCGGCCGTAGCTCACGCCGGCAGCACTAGGGCGTCGGGAGCGGGGCATTGGCGCTCACCGTGGGTCGACGGTGAAGCCGTGGCCGGCGTGATGGAGGCTTGCGGTACGACGACACTGGGCTCGGCGGCGCCAGCTTGGCTGGATCATTTCGTCGGACAGGCTGTAGGCGTCCATGGATACAGCTCCGGGTCAGTGCTGGTGGCGTAGTCGTCGTCCAGCTGCTGCTGCTTCGCGCGAGCACGGAAGGAGCGGAGGATGGGCTGCTCGCTGCTGGTTCTTGCGTTAAAGAAATTAGAGGGAGAGGGAGGCAGTGGCCTTTGTTACTGCAACTATCTAGCTTCTTGATTGCTCGGTGGAGAAGAAATCAGAGAGGGAAAGGGAGGCTGCTGCTGCCTATGCTATGTGTGCGTGAGTGTGCATGCAAGGATGAGACTCACTTCTGGTTATGCTCTGTGTGCGTGAGTGAAAGAGACGTGTGAGAGAGAAATGTGTGTGTGCGGGTGGAGACGTGGAGTGAGAGAGAGAGACGAGTTGGCCGTGATCTATACAGGGAGGGGCAGCGCGTGGATGGCGTGCGGCGCTGGAGCTCGTCCAGCTCGCGTCCTTGCCCCCGGACGGTGCGGTTGGACGGAGGGTGCGGCGTCAGCTGATTCCGCGCAGCACAGGGGAAGGGAGGGGTCCGAGGCGGCGGAGCACAGGGCGGTGGAGGACGGCTGCGCCGTGCTGCTGATGAATGACGAGGCCTGGAGGAGCAGCGCCGGCCTGCGGCGCACGCGGCCGTACGCGGGCGGCGCAGGGCGAAGCAACGGGCGGCGCGGGGAGGAAGTAGACGGGCGTCGTGTGCTGCTGACGCGCGGGCCCGACGAGTCAGTGAGCAAGTGAGTGGGTACATGCTGCCGACAGAGAGAAAAAAAGAGAAAATTGCCTATTTAACACTAGAAATAATGGGGGTTTGCCTATTTGACATCCAAAGTTGAATTGTTGCCTATATGTCCTCGAGTCAAATTTTTGTTGCCTATTTGATACTACCGTGAGTTTGGACAGCTAACAGCGTTAAGTTCTAGACGCTATAACTATTTTACCCATGGAGTGGTTTGGACTATTTGAGAGGAATGATTTGTTTGAACGGCTGGTTTTAAGACTATTTGACAGGAATTCTTTGGACGGCTGGTTTTAATATCTTTTTATCGAACTGTTATATTTTTCTTTTGCTTATATAAATGAATAAAGGAACCAACATCATATTATATAATTACTCATAACTATATTCAGTTCAATAGCAATCCTTTAGGTACATGAAACACAATAAAATGAGATCTCCAAAAACATGCAAATTCATAAGATGACATGCAGCATGACAATAATATATTTTGTGAAAAGTTTTCACAGGTTCAAGATAACAGGAGTGCATGATCATAATAGGAGTAACAGACAGGTCAATTCTCTAGGTTTGCATCCATTACATGACACATAGATATCTCTAACACAACATATGTTTAGAAATTTTTCTCATACAGGAATCACAGACTCAATCTTCTTTTGCTTCTTGTGCTTAGTGCAGGACTACTAGGCTGAAGTCTTTTGCTCCTTGTGCCCATTGCAGGGCTATTAAATTGCAACAAAGTTTTTTTTTTGCAGTGTTTTTATCTACTTCTTTCTTCCTCCTTTTGCCCTTTAACTTGACAAGAACTTATGGTTTGTCTTTGGACGTAGGAAACTCAATTGAAACTGGTTCATGTTTATTTGAACCACTTCTTGACCTGTACATGTTCATGTGTATGAAAAAATATTTAAGATCAAACGATAGAATGACCATGTAAAATAAATTCAGATTTACTATAGGCTACCCTTTTTATGCTCCAGAGTCAGAGGGAACCAGCTTTCCCTTTTTCCTACTTGTAATCTCCAAGCTTAGGATAAAAAAACAAGAGTTTGGTACTTATAATTCACCATTAGCTTTCTATTGATATAACATTTATTGTAATTTTGATTAATTACCTTCCTGATCGTCCAGAAGTGGAGTCAGTGCCCTTTCTCTTCTTATTAGTTGTAGGTTCAGGTTCCAAGTTTTGACTACATTAATATTGGAAGTTCTAGGATGAGATACCAGAAAAGTTGGAATCTAAATACAGGAAGTGGAATTGACTAACCTTGGTGGAAAAGTCATAGAACGTGATGGTGCTTCATCTTCCAATGGCACAATGGAACTCTGTGCTGATTTGGTAACCTTTTTTCTCTTTTTTGGTGTTCCTCTGCATAAGCAAATAGATAGTAAATAATCTGATGTAATAAGAATAAAATGTGCATAGAGTGCTGATTTAGTACCTCAATGTCTTCTTTGCTGCCCTTTCTGCAGTTCTGCCAGTGATGCCCGTAGTCCTTACAGATAGGACATTGGTGCTGCCCTTTTTTTACCTTCTTGTCACTACAGCCTTTGTGTCTCTCAGTTTTATGCCTACAAACTACATACTTTAGTTGTGGTGAATGCATGAAGAAGCCATGATCAGCTTTAGGCAATTGTGTCTTGTCAACCATAGCAGGGATTAATGCACTATAGGCTACTCTAAATTTCTCGATGGAGTAGTACAAGTCAACATATTTCTCAATAGGTGCATTAGGTAGTGATGTAATGAATGTTAGGGCAAGTTTGCAAGGAATGCTAGAGACTTGTCGTTGTCTACAAGAACATATTCGTTGAGCCAAGTTCACCATGAACTGTCAGACCCAGTTTTAAACGAAACCGAATGCACAACTATATATATGTCAGGATCAAGTTTCATATATATAGTGACATCATCAGTGAATAACAGCAACAGTATTACGTACAGAATAATAAATAAAGACTTACAATTAATCCTGGAAACGGAGGCTCCAAACTTTCACAGGCAAACGACTGGGGGCTGCGTACGCGTAGAACTCAGCAACATCTTCAGAAAACTTCATACACCTTCTTCTGAGCAGCAATAAGTAAGGGTGAGTACACTTATGGTTGGTACTCAACAAGGTCGCAAGAAATAACCAGAAAGTGATTTAAGACCATCTTTAAGTTAAATTAATCATGTAAGGGTCCAAGCCGCTCTTAACTGTGAGCGCGACTGATATATCAGTTTTTAACACTCTGCAGAGGTTGTACACTTTACCCACAATTCGCGTAAAAGTTTAGTAGAACTTTGGACCCAACCATGTTGCGCTGATCAGGCACAATACCACACTTCCGAGGTGTGATTGCATAAGGATGCTACGAGGTCTTTACAAAGATTCCCTAACTTGTGACAATCCGCTAAGGTTTCAGGTCGCAGTGGTCATAACCCTCCCTAATGGTCAGTACCTTAGCAAAGGCTACTACCCCAAGAGGACTGAGCTATACCCCATCTTACGCACTCCCCTCTTGCCCTTTTGGTAAGATCATCACAAGCCAGAGTTTCTAATTAATTAGCCAAGACCAGAGCCATATAGTATTGTGGTTGCACTGTTTTCTTGGGTGGTTCTCCATGTTCCAATTAATTTACAGTATTCTTGTAATAAAGCATAGGTAGAAGGATGGTTAGTGACACTTGCCTTTCACCAACAAAAAGCTACTCTTACTGCTCTTCAGCTCTTGTTCACTTGGAAATCTTGATCTTCAAGCTTCAACAATGATCCTTCTAGTCGAAGCAAACATCGAGCACAAATATAGAAACAACAAACAAGTACAGCTAAGAACAATACACCAAACAAAAGGAAGGCTTTAAAAAGTATACTAAAGGATAGGGCTCGTTGCTACGATCACGAGAGCGCAAGAAATGCGGAAAACGGAGCTAGAGTTGAAAAGAAACAACTATCGAAAGATTTACATTATAAAAGAAAGAAATGAAAGAACTATGAGTTTCATTTATTTTAATTAGAAAACACATGTGAAGTAGATTTAAAAGAAATATCCTAGATTATAATTAACTCATGTTATATTTATGTTTATAAAGACGGAGTTGCACTTAATCATACTTTATTCATGATTTTCTATGCACAAATTACACTAATTAAACAATTAATTTGAAAGAAACATGTGAGAGCATCTAAACGCATAACTTTATAACTTGAGTTGAATTAAATAAATTATACTTAAAACATAATTATATTGGTATTAATCAAGTTAACATTAATTATGAAAACCGGAGTTAAAGACTTAATTGAATTTTATTTAGAAAACTTAGATGCGAGAGCATTAATCAAATTAAATCTATATTTAATTTTAAAACAGGAACTATGATACAAAAACTCTACTAAACTATAGCTTACGCTAAAAGAATACTAACGCAACGAGAACGGGTTGAAACGGATCTAAAACGACGATTCTATGAAAGGAACAAGGTTGCAGGGACCTAGTCGTGATTAAACATAGACGTGAAGGGCTTGCTGCTGATTTTTACAAGATCCAGAAAACTGAGCTCGCAAATTCAGCAAAGGTTAGGGTTAGATCTATAAAGATCCTTGGTGGGGCTGGACTGAAAAGATCTAATCTACGAGGGGGTTTTCTGCAGATTTGGCTAGACACAAGAAAAACAGCAGAAAATTACTTCTTTCTCCAGGGACTGAACTGCAAAACGGTGTGCTCCTCCATGGCTGTCGTACATAAACTTGGTGCAGGCCATAATTGCAGCGATTTAGGGCACGAGAGAGAGCGGGGAGCGGGGGAAAAGAAAGATGAGATCGAGGGTGTTCCGTTTTACCGCTTACCCATGGCAGGGAGGCACCGTGGCGGTAGCAATCTGGCCGGGAAGAAGAAGTAGCGGTTCTGCACAGAACCGTGGTAGCAGCTCTACTCGCCTTCTGTTCCTGGGCGGTGGCACTGGGCAGGCTGACGCGCGGGCACGGCAGCAGGAGGCGCAGGGCCGAGGGAGCGGGCACAGCCCAGGGGCATGTCGTCGGAAGGGGGCTGGCCGTCATCGGGACCTCCTGGCGGCGCGTGCAGGGGGTGGAGGCACAGCTGCGGGGGCCGATGGCTCACAGGGCTGGGTGCACGGGGCTTGCAGGGCGGTGAAAGGCGACGGCGCTCCTGGTGCCACGTGAGCAGTAGAGGGGGCGTGATAAGCCTGGGCGCTCGACCTCCTGGAGGCTGCGATGCAAAGAAAAAGTGGCGGCGGCAGGGGAGTCGCGAGGCAAAAAAGGGGCGCAGGGGACTCGAGCGCTCGCTGATTATAGGCGCGTAGCCCTAGCCTGGGCATGCTCGCCATGGACTCTGGTGGCGGCGGCGCCAGTCCCTAGCGTAGCGCTGGTAGGGGCTGCGATCCGGGGTACGGGATCCATTAGAAAGTGAGTGCGTTGGGTTCAAACATGTTCGGGTGGGGATGGAAATGAGCTGGTTGAACGCGAACGGGCTATTCGGGAGAACAAAACAAGATAGAGGGCGATCAAGAAGGATAGAACTTTTTGTGGGCCGCAGACGGCCGGGCTTGCGTGACGCACATGCTGAGGACAACAACGAATAAAATCCTAGATGGCACGGGACGAACCGCTAGCTCGGCCTGTGTTTGGCATACAGGCGAAAGATGAATACGAGCATGCGTGGCCGGACCGAACTCAGACAACGAGTCCTAGCGCGCACGCAAAGCAAAACTGGGCATAGCAAGGTATGATTGTCGTGGTGAAAACAAAAGGAATAGGAGGAGGGACGACATGCGGGATCATGCCATCGTAGAAAGCCGGAGAAGAGGAGCACTTGGCAGGGCCGATATTGATTTGGGCCGAATGATAGAATTTAGGTCACGGAGAGAAGGGTAAACAGAAGGAAAAGGGCTAGGCGGTTGAGCGATATCAAGTTGGGTCTTAGGATTTTAGAGCGACGTTCCGATCATGGAAAGTTGACGGTGATGACCACGTAGCATCACCGAAAAAAGATGAAAAAGAGATACGGCTTTGTTTCGAGCAGGACTTGATTGGAGAGAACGATTAGAGGATGGTGATGGCCGAACTGGGTCAGATCAGGATGTAGGTTTGGCTCATTAGCGGAGATGGTCCGTTTGAGAGCACGGTATACAGCTCAAACACGAAAGAGAGAGAGATCTGCGGCTACGATGCTAGGTGTCGGAGTGACATTGACGATAACAGAGTATCACCCGTAAAATGTAGAACTTGAGGTAGGATTTCCTTTTGAGCGGGATTTGATTGGGAAAGAAAGATTAGAGAATGGGAAACTCGAATGGTCATCGTAGGGTGTCAGATACGACCGAGTAAAAAGGATGGATGCAGATGAAACGGCTTGGTCTGACTATGATGACATATTAGGAACTACACAGAGACAGAAAGAAAGGGGATATGGCTTGGGAGCTTCTATAACATTCCAGCTTTCTACTGGAATGTTATGAGTGCAAAAATGTGAAAATTTTAAAACTTTTTATGTGTGGAATGTAATTACCTAGAAAAACCCTAAGAATAATTCTCACCCTCTCTTTATTCCTAGAAATTGAAATGATTGAATTATAAGTTATATAATGCTAGTGTGAAAACCCATTTGTATTTTATTGGATTTTGTTGAACCCCTTTGTTTATAAATGTTGGAATTTAATTTGGGTTTTTGATTGAGTGAATTGTGTGGAATTCAAATCAAATGGGCCGATTTAATTTGAATTCAAAAGCTAAACTAATCAAACTAACTATCCTAACCCGGGCCTAAACCCACCTAACAAACTAACCCAACCCGCCTAAAGGCCCGAACGGACTGCTAACCTAATCTACCCAAGGGCACCCACGCCGGCCTGCTCCCACTCCCGCCGATCGGACCAGCCTGGCCCGCTTGCGGCCTAGCCCAAACGGCCACCTCGGCCTGCAACTGTGCACCCGAACGCACCCTACCCTTACTCCACCCAGGGTCACTGATATGCGGGGCCCGCATGTCAGCTTTCCCTTCTTCCTCTCACCCACTCCCTCTCCTCTCTGTGCCGCTCGCCTCACCCCGCATCGCCGCCCGCTCCGCCTCACGACAAAGCCGAGCAACGGCCTCGCCGCGATGCCCGTCGCGAGCCGCGCGCCCCCGCCGACGTCACACTGCACCACCTCGCCCCGCACCACGCCCAAAATCCTAGCCTCTAGCCGCCGGATCGACGCCACGTGCCCCCGCGCCTCGGACCCGAGCTCCATTGCCACCCCTCGGCGTCCGGGCCCGCCGCAAGCTCTAGCCGCCCCTACAAAACCCCCGCGCCGCCGTTCCACTCAAACCCTAGAACCTAATTGGGGATTTCCCCAGCGTCGCCGCCAAGACCCAAGAAGGAGAAGGGAAGGGGGTAGAAGGGGAGGGAGCCGGAGCTGCCGCCGCAAGGAGAACACCGGGTCGCCGACGACCGCGAGGAGTAGGCGCCTGAGCATCGCGCCCCCGAGCCTGCCCGCATCAACTCACCACTGCACCGCCTCCTGCCTACGTCACGTTCCTCGCCGTCACGCCCGCCGGTGAGCAATGCAAGCCCCTTGTCACCCTCATGCTGCCGGCCGTTGCGCCGATTACCCAACTGTAGAAAACCCTAGGGCCCCCCTACCCTTGTCTCTCATCTGCAGGGACCCCGCCGGGCCGCCGCTTGACCTCGCCAGCCGCCGTCGCCCTTGACCCAACACTGTTGTGTCGTCGTGCATGCCCGGAATGCCGGTGCCACGCACGCGACGTGGCCGTGCGCGGCCTAGGGGTACCGAGGGCCCGCACACGCAAGCGCCACCCATGACCGGCCGCAAGGCCAAGCCTCGGCCTTGCCTCGCCGTGGAGTCACCGCCGCTCGCCATCGTAGACGCGCTGTCCCGGACCTGGGCTGCCAGGACCCCATGCGTGGCTGCCCGCGCACGAACGCCCGTGCACGCCCCGTGCACCGTTGACCTTTGACCGGTCAATGTTGACCAGTCAACGCTGACATCAGCAGGGCCCATGCTGACGTCAGCCTGCTCGGAACCCTAGTGACATCATGCTGATGTTAGCATGACATGTGGCACGCTCTGGTGGCACCATGTGCCACTGTCTTGTGCTTTTCTTTTTTATAATTCATTTAATACTTTCAGAAAGGCTTTTAACCTTTGAAAATTCATAATAAATCAACCGGACCTCTAAAAATTATGAAACAAGTTTCATAATTCATCTAAAATCATGATCTACCTATTAGATTAGGAGTTGAGTGATTTGGAACTTCTTTTGGATACTTTTTGTGCATTTTTGCACTTAGGCCCCTATACTTATACATATTTACGAATAAGGCCTGACTCTGGGGAGTTGAACGACGCTCAGGACTACCAGGAGGAGCAGGAGTACTACAAGGACACGCCAGGTTCACGCCCATCTATGATCTGAATGCCTATTAGACATTGCTTGCTAGATTTCTACTGCGCTGAGATATTTTTGTGAGATAAACCTGCATAGCCCTTATTTATCCTGATTCCTTGTACCCAACTTGTTTAAATTTATGAGTTGAACCCCTTGATGTGAATGTGTTTGTGTGGGATGATGTGATTATAGTCTATGCATGAGTGGATACTCTTTTGAGGAGTTGGGGGGATAGGAATCTAGCTTGGGTGAGTTTAACTTAACTCGATCTTCTGATCGAGGGCTTGGGTTGTGCATTGGGCACTTCCTACGGAGTACCTGTGGCGGGTACATGTCCTTCGGGATGTAGAGTCCTTTGGGACGTTGGTCCTTCGAGACGTTTGGAGGAGTTGGAGGGCTATACCTGTAATGGGTGCCGATGACGGACCGTTGCGCCGGACACATCTTTGTGGAAGATACTCACCTCGGCAACTAAGGCCCGAGTTGGTGGACCTGGAGAAGGAACCTAGTTATTTTTATACAGAACAAACCATTCATGTAGTGATGCTAAAACTTTTGCAGGGTGTTAATCTATCCATATATGTGTTACTGTAAATGTTTTAGATTTTACTGTGCAAGATACAAAGCATAATAAATAGGACAAGTTACACCTATTTTAATTAAGATTAATTTCTACAGGATGTTTTACAGAATTTCTGTGTATGAAACTTTTTATAAAGCAAGAGCTACCCTAAAGTATCCTACAGTAAAAAGTTGAACATTTTCCAAGCACAGAAACTAATTATTTGAATTAGTGGATTTTTCCTACCACAAAATTATATAAATAGGTTACCGAAAGGAAAAAGGTTCTAAACTTTTTCTGTGGTATTTAGGCATCACTAAAACACCTCTGAAAAAGTTTCACAACATGAATCACAATATAACAGCAGGTACAAATTAGTTCGATTATTTCATGGCATGAACAAAGTTTAACAAAAAGTTTAGCTAGAGATGGGTTCTAGTCCTAATATTTTTACACTGGCCTACACATCAAGCAACCAATCTACTGTCCAAAAATCAGATTCAGAACTGGTATACAACAGTGGGTACAATTAAAGTCTATTAAATATTCCCTTTAATTTAGAGCAAGATTTAGCCTCCAACTGAAGAAAAACATGTAACATAAGTTGTAGATTTTCTTCTAACAATTCCAGAACAGTTGAGTTTGTATTTTTCTGATTTTTCTATGATTTTATATGAATTTTACAAGTACGCTATTTTTGAATTCAAAGTTTAAACACAGGTTTACAGTTTTGCATGCAGACTCTTTTAAAGATTTCAATCGTTGCAATTGGGTCCCTGGGCGGTGCTAGCACGACGGCCGACCAGATTCCGGCGAGGGGAAAAGGGTCGGGGAGATACAGGGAGGTGAGAGCTACCTTGGGGTGGCCTTGGTCGGGGTTGGGGGTGGCCGGAGGTGGCTCGTCGGCGCGGAGCAGAGGGGCGGCGGCGGTGCGGAGCGTCGACGACGGTGCTCCGGCGAGGAGGGGAGGGCGTGGGCTGGTCGATGAGCTTCGCGGCGTCGAGGGGAACCCGTTTTGAGGCTTGGCTTGGACGGAGGAGCTTCGGAGTGGGCTGTCCGCGGAGCAGCAGGGGAGCGGCGGCGGCGCGGGCGGCGCTGGCGGTGCTCCGGCGGTCGAGATGGTCGGGGAAGAGGCCGGTGAGCTTCAGTGGAGGGAGGGCAAGCTCGCTGGGTGATGGGTTTGGGCAGGGGGAGGCTGGAGGATGGGACTCCACGGGCGTGTGGTGCACGGCAGCGGCGGCGGCGGCGGCGTTCTGGTGGGTTGAGGCGCGCGCGAGTGGCATTGTGGCGCCTTTTATAGGCTGCAGGAGGGAGGGAGAGGACCGGGCAACGCTGGGGAGGGGCAGCACGACGGGGGCGCGTTACTGGTCGCGGTGGGCGGCTAGCAGAGCTGACGCGGTGTGCGGCGGGCGCGAGCAGGGGATTGGGCGCTGGGGATTTGGCGTGGGGGAGGGGGAGATCACGCGGCGCGGGTTATGCGAGGAGCTGCAGTAGCTTGCTTGCCCGGCGGCGAGCGCGGGACGCGACGGGGACACGGGCACGGCGCGGACTGGCCATTGGGTGCGGCGGGCGGCGAGCAGAGGCGCGCGTCGCCGGCGTGCACGTGGCGTGCGCGGACTGGGGAGGAGCGTTGCGTGGGGAGGAGCGCGTGCGAGCGGGGCGCGGCCAGGCATTGGCTTGGTGCCCAGTGCCGGTCAGGCATCGCCGGCCAAGTGGCCAGCGGCGACTGCGCGGCGGGCGGAGGGTCGGGCGAAGCGGAGGGTCGGGCGAGCGGAGGGTCGGGCGGAACGGAGAAGATGGGTCTGCAGCGACTGCGCGTCGGAGGGTCGGGCGGGGCGGAGAAAGAACGGTCTGCAGTGAAAATAGAAGAAAAGGCAGGGGCTGATTTGCAAAATCAAGCGTTACTCAAATTTTTGTGTTGCAACTCAAAAACATCTGAACATGAAAGTTGTTAAAAATGAAAAGTTACACAAGTTTTGTTTTAGGCCAAAGTTCATTTGAGTTCTAGTTTAGAAGTTATTTTAAAAACTCAAAAAGTATGATTCGGAGGGCATGTCATTTCCTGGGCAAAAATTTGTATTCTCTCCTAGGCTTCAACTAGACTTTTGTTTATCCTGTCATCGCTAGTGTGTCTATTAAATTTCGCTGCCAAGTGTGTTGAGGTGAGAGTTATTTAATTTTTTTGATTAAAGTACATGTATTTATGCACATATACACATCTATTTTTAATTCAAAGCAAAACCAATTTATAATTCGTTTCTTTAAAACTTTTCTTAGTTATTTATGCATCATGTTAAGCTAATGAGGCTTATTTAGCAATTTAAACACCTGAGGTGTTACAGACTCTGGGAGTAACCACGTGACGCGTGTTTAGGTTTCCCTTGCAAGGTTAAGAAATTCGATTCGAATCGTCCGTTTCTCGCGGTTATTGAGACTGCTTGACCCTTTTACCACATAGAGTAAGAAGAGGAACAATGATGATGATAAATCTTGTTGGATTCAAATTAATTCTTCCACCATGTATGATATTGGATAGTTGCTTACCTAGAATGGTTAAAGAAAACTAGAACTTGGAGCTAAAATTTGAAAGTAAGGACCTACTGGTATATGCTTTTCGGCAAAACAAACCCTCAAGCCAAAAGCCTTGCATGTCTAGGAGTCGGCTAAGTATATCCCACTAGTCGGGTAAGCCTTGCTGAGTATTAGTATACTCAGCCTTGCTTGTGGCTTGTTTTCAGGTGATACCTCCTGTCTAAATTTGAAAAATTCTGAACATATGGATAATGAGAAACAACACAGACCTTGAGATGTCAGTTTTCTGTCCAAAATGAGCACCTCTACCACATAAATTTTTATGCCCTCTTACTACTGTTTTCTGTAAAAGTGTTCAACACAAAACTTGTTATAAATTTAATCAGGTAGCTACTGTTAAAATTTGGTAATTTTTGGCTTGGTATATTTTTCCTGGTGCATGAAATTTTGGCCCACAGTTCACTGAAATTTCTGGGTAGACAGTAAAGTAAAACCTTAAGAGAAAGACCATCTTAGAGCCTGATCTAGCTCTGGAGTTGACTAACAAAGTTGTTCAAAAATACCTTAGGAATGTTTTGGTAAAAGTTGAGAATTTCTGGACAAGAACTTTTGAAGTTATGACTATTTTAGCACACTATCCAGAACCTGTTCACTATGTTGTTCACAGTTTTTTTACTATCTCACCCATTCGATATTTTGTTCAAATGGCCGAGCTTGTTGCCATGATGGTGGATGAGGATGGACGCGTTCACTCGCAGTGTCTCCACTGGGAGGGCTTTCCCTCTATCTTGTGGGATGTTCTGAGCACCGCGGGCTATCCAATTCCCCCACGTTACACCGGACTGGAGTTTGCAGAGAATGGAGTTACCCAGTGCCATGTTAACGTGACCATCTTTCCGCACCCGCTGCACCGGGAGTGGCCCGCCTTGGAGATTGAGGCTGTTGGTCACCGTTTGGCCGATACTTGGGAGCTTGCTGCCATGAGGGCGCTCACCACTTTCTGTGCGCAGTGTCCCGAGGCCGTCACGCTCACTCCTATTGGTTTGTTTCCTGCTGCCCAGGATAATGACCCATTTTGGCTCAACAGGGTGCAACACTCACAATAGTTAGTGGACTTTCACGCCCAGGAGACCATCGAGACCTCTGTGCGGTGCATGAATGCAATGTACCGATTTCAGGCTCTCCAGAGTCAGGCGCTTGTGCAGCTCGCTGATCTTGCACAGGCCTACCACATAATGGCTAACAACAGAGATGAGCAGATTAAGGAGCTCAGTGAGGAACTTGAGGACAGAGACACCCAGATTGGCCAACTTTAGGGCCAAGTTCAAGAGGACGACACTCATGGGTGAGAGAGATGACATGATAGCGCACTTGGAGGAGCAGCTCCATGATCTGAACCTTGAGGTGGAGGATGCTAATGAGCACATTCAGTGGCACCATGATCAGAATGCCCCTCCCGATGTGGTGGATATGGAGGAAGATATTGAGGAGCCACAGGAGGTCGACAGTGTCTCGGGTATGGACTTTGAGGGTGAGGCACCGCAGCCACCTCCGATGGGAGCTCACTCTCCTACTCGCAGCGAGTCGTCCGTCAACAACCTCGACGATTTCTAGTTGATGACCTAGGAGGACTTTTGCATATACTCCTCGATAGTGTAGCCTAACTTTTGGCAAGTGTTGTAATAGGCTAACTAAGAGTTGATTACCTCTTTGGTGATGGGTACAACTTGACCATTGGATACTCTAATCATGAAGGCCATGGCTAAAAACTTGGTGGTTTGATTGTGATGTTGGAAAGCAGTTGAATCTGCGATTGCAGAAACTTGTCGGAATTTTTACCTATGTCTCCTTACATTTCTGGACTGAGTGTTGAATACCAAAATTGTCACAAATTTTGTGATCTGGGTCCCCACAAAATTTCAGCACTATTGGATCTTGCTAGTTTTTGTTACAGGCAAGATACTATAACTCGTCCTGCTGAAAAACAGCCGAGACAGAGAAGCAAAGAATGAATCATTCGACCATCTTGGCCATCGATTTAGCGTTTAAGCTGATTACCAAAGTTTTACATTCTCTATCCATAACAAGCCTGCAGTTATATTGTTGATTCTAGTGCATCACATAGTTTCATTAGTGCAAAGTTCAGTGCGAAAGTAGGCTTGGATGTTTGTCACACAAAAGGGTCATATATGATATCAACACCGGGTGGAAAAATTGCTTCCAACCAAATAATAAGGCTGGTACCAATAAAATTGGGTAGCAAAATCATCAACACGGACCTTGTTCTCTTACCCCTTGAAGGCATGGATATTATTTTGGGTATGAATTGGATGACTATGCATGGAGTCATACTGGACCTTTCTTCCCGAGCTGTGGAAATAAATTCACGTAGTCATGGAGCCACTACCCTTTACCTACCGTTCCGGGAATGCACGAATTCTTGTGCTTTCATGATGGAAGGAATCGACCTAGGGGATATTCCAGTGGTATGCGAGTATGCCGATGTTTTTCCAGATGATTTTCCAGGAATAGGGATATTGAGTTCGTTATTGAACTGCAACCAGGCACCGCACCTATCTCCAAAAGACCCTATAGAATGCCACCTTAGGAATTGGCCGAACTGAAAACACAACTCCAAGAACTACTGGACAAAGGCTTCATTCGTCCTAGCGCATCACCTTGGGGATGTCCAGCACTTTTTGTAAAGAAAAAGGATGATAGTTTAAGATTATGTGTGGACTACCGACCTCTCAATGCGGTAACCGTTAAGAATAAATACCCACTTCCCCGCATCGACGTTCTCTTTGATCAATTATCTGGAGCTAAAGTTTTCTCAAAGATTGATCTTCGATCTGGATATCATCAGATAAAGATTCGTCCATGCGATATTCCTAAGACCGCCTTTTCCACACGATATGGACTATATGAATTCTTGGTCATGTCCTTTGGTCTCACCAATGCCCCTGCCTACTTCATGTATCTCATGAATTCGGTATTCATACCCGAGCTTGACAAATTAGTCGTAGTTTTCATTGACGACATCCTTAGCTATTCCAAGAATGAGGAAGAGCATGCTAAGCACTTGCACATTGTTCTTCAGCGTCTCAGAGACCATTAGCTCTATGCTAAATTTTCTAAGTGCGAATTCTGGTTGGATAGTGTGAAATTCTTGGGTCACACTATTTCTAGCGAAGGCATAGCCGTTGACCCCAGCAAGGTACAAGAAGTGATGGATTGGAAACCTCCTACCTCTGTGCACCAGATTTGCAGTTTTCTTGGTTTAGCCGGTTACTATCGCTGTTTCATTCCGGATTTCTCCAGAATTGCTAAGCCTATGACTGAACTAATTAAAAAGGGAGTAAAGTTTGTGTGGGATGAGAGATGTGAAGAAGCTTTCCACACTCTTAGAGAACATTGACTACAGCCCCTGTGTTAGCTCAACCCGATAACACCAAGCCGTTCGATGTTTACTGTGATGCATCTGGCACTGGTCTTGGTTGTGTGCTTATGCAAGAAAATCGAGTTATCGCCTATGCTTCACGAGCCCTTCGGCCCCATGAGCAGAATTATCCGACCCATGATCTAGAATTAGCTGCAGTCATTCATGCTCTAAATATATGGAGACATTATCTCATGGGCACTCATTGTAATATCTACACCGATCACAGAAGTCTCAAATATATGTTCACCCAAGCCGATCTGAATATGAGACAAAGAAGATGGCTAGAATTAATTAAGGATTATGACCTTGAGGTGCACTATCACCCCGGCAAGGCTAATGTAGTCGCTGATGCACTAAACCGTAAGGCCCATTGCCATTGCCTATTAGTGGAGTTCTATAATGAGACGTTATGTTCGGAAATGAGAAAGCTTAGTTTGGAAATGATTCCTCAAGGCACTCTGAATCACATCTCAGTTGAGCCCACTCTTCACGACCACATCATCATGGCACAACTACATGATGAAGGAGTTAAGATCATCAAACAAAACCTCTCTCTAGGAGAAGAGAAATACAAATGTTTCCGTCAGGACCATAAGGGAGTTCTATGGTTCAAAAGTCGAATAGTCGTTCCGAAGAATCATGAGCTCCGCAAGCAAATTCTTGATGAGGCACATCTTTCAAAATTTTCTATTCACCCGGCAGCAGCAAAATGTATCAAGATCTTAGGCAAAACTTCTGGTGGACTAGAATGAAAAGGGAAATTGCTAAATATGTCTCAGAATGTGACACATGCCAGAGAGTAAAAGCCAGCCACTTGAAAGTAGCCGGTACACTTCAACCTTTGCCTATACCCTCATGGAAATAGGAAGACATAAGTATGGATTTCATTGTTGGATTGCCGAGTACCGCACAGAGACATGATTCCATATGGGTTATCGTTGATAGGCTCACAAAGACGGCACATTTTCTTCCGGTGCACACCACCTATACTGCCAAGAAATATGCCGAGATTTATCTCGATCGCATTGTTTACCTACATGGAGTACCTAAGACAATTATTTCCGATCATGGTACTCAGTTTGTAGCGCGCTTTTGGGAACAATTGCAAGCTTCTCTTGGTACTACATTGATTCGAAGCTCAGCCTATCATCCTCAGACTGATGAACAAACTGAAAGAGTGAACCAAATTCTTCAAGACATGCTTAGAGCTTGCGTCATTCACTATGACAAGAATTGGGACAAATGCCTCTCCCTAGGAGAGTTCTCATATAATAATAGCTATCAAACGAGTTTGAAAATGGCACCATTTGAGGCCTTATACGGACGAAGGTGTCGAACCCCTTTGAGTTGGTCACAGACCGGAGAACGCAAAATATTTGGACCAGACTTGGTAATCGATGCAGAAGAAAAAGTGAGAGTAATACAAGAGAACCTTTGAGCCGCACAATCCAGGCAAAAAAGCTATTTCGACAGAAGGAGAAAGCCACTAAAATTTGAAGTTGGTGACCACGTCTACCTTCGAGTTTCGCCAACCAAGGGTGTACAACGTTTCAGAGTCAAAGGAAAATTAGCTCCCCGTTATGTTGGTCCCTACAAAATCATCGAGAGCTGTGGACCCGTAGCCTATAGAACTGCCCCCTCAGCTTGCAGCCATCCATGATGTCTTTCACGTGTCTCAGCTCAAGAAGTGTGTTCGAGTTCCTACCAAGGTTATTAAACAACAAGAAGTAGTGGTAGAGCCCGACCTCTCATATGTTGAGTACCCTATCAAAATCATGGATTAAAAGGAAAGAAGCACTAGGAGAAAAGTGAATAAAATGTATAAAATTCAATGGAATCATCACACTAAGGAAGAAGCCACGTGGGAAACTGAAAGCTATCTAAACCAAAATTTCCCGGGTTTTCTCAACTCTACCGAAGGTACACACACTATCCACACTAAGCTTATTGTCCGAATCTTAGGGCGAGATTCTTTTTAAGGGGGGAAGGCCATGACACATCAGGTGTTTAAATTATGAAATAAGCCTCATTAGCTTAACACAATGCATAAATAACTAAGAAAAGTTTAAAAGAAATGAACTATAAATTTGTTTTGCTTTGAATTGAAAATAGATGTGTATATGTGCATAAGTACATGTACGTTAATCAAACAAATTAAATAACTTTCGCATCGACATGGCTATGAAATTGAATAGGCACATCGTTATTGACATGATAAACAAAAGTCTAGTTGAAGCCTAGGAGGGAATGCAAATTTTTGCCCAGGAAATGACGTGCCCTCCGAATCCTACTTTTTGAGATTTAAAAAACTTCTAAACTGGAACTCAAATGAACCTTGGCCTGAAACAAAACTTGTGTAACTTTTCATTTTGAACAACTTTCATGTTCAAAGATTTTTGAGTTGCAACACAAAAATTTGAGAAACACTTGAATTTGCAAACCAGCACCTGCCTTTTCTTCTATTTTCACTTTCAGTCCCTCCCATCTCCTCTGTTTCGCCCGACGCCCGCCGCCAGTCACCGCTGGCCACCTGGCCGGCGATGCCTGCCGCCCACGCCGCGACAAGCCAGTCGCCGGCCGTCCTCCCCACTCCCCCGACCAAGCCCTGCCGCGCCCAATCACGTGCCGTGCAATCCCTCCGTCCCCACGCCAGGATCTCCGGCCGCCAACCGCGACGCGCCGCTGGCCGCACGCGACGCCACTGCCCGGCCACCGCACGCCGTGCCCAATGGACAAGCCGCGCCGTGCCCGAGCCTCCGTTCTGTCCCGCCACTCCTCGCGCTCGCCGCCTGACAAGCCGCGGTGCTGCAGCACGCCCAATCCCCTGCTCCCGCCCGCCGCTCGTCGCGCCGAGCCTCTGGCCGCCGCCCCGACACCCAGTGGCACGCCCCCATCGTGCCGCCCGTGCCCGAGCCTCGCAGTCCAGCCCCGCCCCTCCTCCCGCCTCTCTGCTGCCTACAAAAGGCCGCACTGAGCCTCCTCGCGCGCCCAGAAACTAGAACGCTGCCGCCGCCACCATTATCGCCGTCGTGCCCAGCTCACCGTGGAGCTCACCCCTCCGGTCATCCACCGCCCAAGCTGAGCCCCCAACCACCACCATAGCATCCCACTAACGCTCACTGCCCCGTCCATCATCGTCCAGAACCGCCGGCGCTCGTTGCCAGCGCTGCCTCCACTGCCGCCACCCCTGACCGCCGTGGACACCCCGCCCCCGGTCCTCCTCTGCCCGAACCAAGGCTCGGAACGGGACTACATCACCCTACCGGAGCTTCCCGACCTGCCAGCGCTGCCCCAACCCCGCCAGAGCACCGTTGCCGACGCTCCGCACCGCCGCCGCCCCTTGTTCCACGCCGACGAGCCCTTTCCGACCACCCCCAACCCGACCAAGGCCACCCCAAGGTAGCTCTCATCTCCCTGGATCTCCCTGACCCTTTTCCCCTTGCCGCCGACGAGCCCCCTCGCCAGAATTTGGCCGGCCGCCGTGCCAGCGCCGCCCAACGACCCAATTGCAACGATTGAAATCTTTAGAAGGGTCAGCACGCAAGTTTCCAGGGGCATATCTGTAAACCTGTGTTTAAACTTTGAATTCAAAAACAGTGAACTTGTAAAATTCATATAAAATCATAGAAAAATCATAAAAACACAAACTCAACTGTTCTGGAATCTTGGCCGTGTACTCTTCCTCCTGGTTGGTCGGTAGAATGGGATGCGTCCCCGGCCAACGATGATAATGCCGAGTGATGTCTCGTACGGGCTTCATCGAGACATCCTGTATCGTCGAGTAGTTTATCGTTGATTTTCCGCTGCATTGAACTCCGAAGAACTCAATTACTTTGAACTCTGAAGTACCTTGTTTTACGAACTCAAACTCAGTTGTAATAATAATTTATGATGAACCCTGTGTTGTAAAATTTGTGGAATATTGTATCCTCTAGGCTCACCTTCGTGTGAGTACTTTGTATGTGTGGTTTCGATCGGCAAAATCGTGGTTGTATCGGGAGGTTACCCGACAGACCAGTGGATTACTCCGTTTGAAGTGCGAGTTAGCCCTGATTGCCCTTGTGGTGATGGTTAGCGCACTTGAGCCGGATTAATTCAGGTGGTTCTGCCACAGAAGCATTGGACGGCGTTGTGTTTTAACCTCCAATTGCTGATGCTGAAGTCGCGCCATGGGTGGTCCAACACTAGCTTAAACGACCTGTTACGTATGCTTGCTGACACATACCCAGAAGGTAACAAGGTGCCCGCCAATACCTATCGAGCGAAGAAGATGATCCGGCCAGTGTTGATGAAGCTTAAAAAATTCCATGCGTGCACTAACCACTGTTTCCTATATCGGGGCAAGTATGAGAACTTGCAGAGCTGTTCGCACTGCGACGCGAGTTGGTACAAGAGGAATGCCGGTTGTCACGCCGACGTTGATGATGAGGGACCCAAGAGTAGGCAGAAGAAGAAGAAGAAGATGACCAAGCAGATCCTGGTTCTTGAGGATGAGGAAAAAAAGGGCTACATGCAGAGGGAAAGTCCTGCTTTGTCAGTGTGGTACCTGCCCGTGATCGATCGTCTGCATGCGCTATTCGGGAACCCAGACGATGCCAAGCTGATGTCGTGGCATGCATCGGCAGAACGTATCAAGGGCGATGGCAAGCTATGACAACCCTCCGATGGCAAGCAGTGGAAGAGTTTCAATGCCAAGTTCGCAAAGGAGTTTGGTGATGAGGCGACGAATGTCAGGTTCGCACAAAGTACGGATGGGATGAATCCGTACGGTGACCTCAGCAGCTCCCACAGCACTTGGCCGGTCATCCTGACCATCTACAACCTACCTCCCTATCTATGCCATAAGTGTAGGTATCTCTTACTAACCATGATTATTTCCGGCTTGAAGCAGCCATGCAATGATATAGATGTGTTCCTGGAGCCACTCATGGAAGACATGGAGATGCTATGGGAACATGGGGTCAAAATGATGGATGCGTCCGTAAAGAAGGTGTTCACTGTAAAAGCTATCACCTTTGTTACCATAACCGATTACCCTGGCCTTTTTGCATTGTCGGGACAGATCAAAGGGAAGTCAGGCTGTGTAGTTTGCATTGACGGTACCTGCTACACTTATCTTAATGGATCAAAGAAGTTGGTGTACATGAGGCATAGGAATTTCCTCAGCAAAAAGCATAGAATATATGTGTTTATCCTTCATACACGTGTTTTCTAATTTGTATGTGCGTTCAAATTCATTTTCAGATTCAAATTCGAAATGAAATAAGCTTTTTTTATTTTGGAAAATCTTAACTGAGGCGGGCGCATAATGAGGCGGTTACATTAGAAAAACTGGCTCCATTAAATCACTAACCGAGGCGGTTACTTGACCGCCTCGGTAAAGGCCATGATTAACCGTGGCCTTGTGTCCGAGGCGGATGCAAAAACCGCCTCGGTTAAGCCTTTTTGCTCACCTCGGTTAAGTTTTTTGTAGTAGTGATATCGTTTGATCGATTTTTATTTTTTATTTGTAACCACTATATACTTACAGAAATTGAATATCTGAAACCACTTTTTGTAGATGCTGCTGGTAATTCACGCTTGCAAGGTAACACCAAGCGGAAAGCAGTGAACACAAAACTTAGGGTTGCATTTCAAGGTATAGGTGATGGTAAATATAATTTAATTTAGTGTCTTTCGTAAATCACATACGTATTGTGAATTGCAGATCGTGATGCCAATGCTGAATACGTTGGGGAAGATGGAAGTGGCAAAGAGGAAGATGGAAGTGCTGATGACATTGATGGAGATTTGTGCCATACCAGTTAGTATATATCTCAATAATATTGAGTGATAATAATTCAATATTCCTTCTGTGAGCAGGTCAATCAACATCATGGTTTCATGTAAGTGCATGTGAGTACTAATGTTATATCCTGAAGGTACGTGAAGGGGTGTTTGTGATATTCTTCTATGGAGGTCGGCTCTTCCAACAGTGGATCGTTGATATTTATATTAAAATTGAGTCCATGCGATTGGACTGGTATTCAAATCCAGAACATCAAAAAATTATTCGAGCTGACCTTTACCGGGTAAATATTAGTCCATGATTTGCAGTACTCATGTAAAATAATGCAAATATATGGTAACATACTTATTCGATAATACAGGGAATTCTCGACTCCCTTGCATCTGGTGAGGTCAGTGGGCAGAGGACTGGAAAGCGTGTGGTACTGTCAAAGGACTTTCCTGGGAGTGACCGAGATGTGAGCTGCAGATTCATGGATGCAATGGCTTTAGTGGCACGTTATGGCCGTCCAGATTACTTTGTCACAATAACATGCAACCCCTACTGCCCTGAAATATTAGAGTAGTTACTGCCAGGTCAAATACCTCAAGATAGACCAGATATTGTAGCTAGAGTATATCACGCCAAGCTTCTTGATCTGCTAATCGTCAGAGGCCATTTTGGAAAGGTGACAGCATGGGCACACGTAACAGAGTTCCAGAAATGGGGTTTACCCCATGAGCATTTTTTGTTGATCATGGATAGTAGCGCTGTCACACCCGGTTTAAGGATAAAACCGAATGCATGACTATATGTATGCCAGGATCAAGTTCCATACATATAGTGACATCATTAGTGAATAACAGCAACAGTATCACGTAAAGAAATAAAGACTTACAAGACTATCAGAGATATACGCTTATAATGGAAACGAAGGTTCCAAACTTCACAGGCAGACGACTGGGGGTTGCGTACGCCTAGAACTCTTCATCATCTTCAGTAGACTTCACACCTTTTTCTTCAGAGCAGCAGTTGGCAAGGGTGAGTACATTTATGGTTGGTACTCAGCAAGGCCACAAGAATTAACCAGAGTAACGATTTATATTCATCTTTAAGTTTATTAATCATGTGAGGGTCCAGGCCACTCTTAACCGTGAGCACGGCTGTTATAACAGTTTTACACTCTGCAGAGGTTGTACACTTTCACCACAAGTCGCGTAAAAGTTCAAAAGAACTTTGGACCGAACCATGCTGTGCTAGCTAGGCACAATACCACACTTCCGAGGTGTGATTGCATAGGAACGCTACGGGGCCTTTACAAAGATTCCCTAATAAGAAGTAGTCCGCTAGAGTTTCGGTAGCGGCGTGGTCCATAAACCTCCCTAATGGTCAGCACCTTAGCGAAGGCTGCTACCCCAAGAGGACCGGGCTATGACCCCTATCACCGACCCCCTCCTTGCCCTTTCGGTAAGACCGCTTCAAACTAGAGTCTCTAATTAGTTAGCCAAGACCAGAGCCATATGGTCCTCATGGTTGTACTGTTTTCCTGGGTGGTTCTCCATGTTCCAATTAATACATGGTATTCTTGTAAATAAGCACAGATAGGAGGATGGTTAGGGTCACTTGCCTTTTTCCAACAAAAAGCTACTCTTACTGCTCTTCAGCTCTTGCTTACTTGGAAACCTTGTTCTTCAAGCTTCATCAGCGATCATTCTACTCGAAGCAAACAACGAGCACAAACATACAAAATAACAAACAAGTACAGCTAAGAACAATACACCAATCACAAAACAAAAGCTTTTAAAAGAGCGTGCTAAAGGATAGGGCTAGTTGCTACGGTTATGAGAGCGCAAGAAACGCGGGAATCGGAGCTAGGGTTGGAAAGATACAACTATCGGAATTTTGGTATTATAAAAGAAACAAAAGAACTATGAGCTTTGTTTATTTTATTTGGAAAACAAATATAAAAGATATTCAAAACAAAATATCCTTGACTAATTAACTTATATTATATTTTTATTTATAAAAGTGGAGTAGAACTTAGTCATATTTTATTTATGATTGTCTATGTACAGATTAACAATTAATTAGAAGGAAAACTTGTGAGAGCATCTAAACGCATAACTTTATATTTGGTGTTCAACTAAGCAAATTATATTTAGAACACATTTGAGTTGGTATTAATTAAATTAACATTAGTTATGAAAAATCGGAGGTAAAGACCTAGGTGGATTTTAATCAGAAAACTAGGTGAGAGAACTTTAATTAAATTAAATCTATTTTTAATTTAAAAACAGGAACTAAGGCACAACGACACGGCTAAACGGTAGCTTAGGCTTTAGAAGACTTAACGCAACGAGAACGAGTCGAAACGGAGCTAAAACGACAAAGGTAGGGCTAAAACAAGGCTCCAGGGACCTATCTGCGAAGAAACTGAACTTCTAGGGGTTAAATTGAAGAAATCAGAGCCTAAAACATAATTAAACCTTAAATAGAGGGTCGGGGTGCAAAACTATAGGTCCTGGACGGCAGGTACTAATTCTGGAAAGGTCAGGGGTCGGGACAGAAGAAGAAAGGGCTCAACTCTAATTATTTTCTATTGATCTAGACTGCGGATTGATTCCTGGAAAACCTAGGGATCTTCCTGCAAAAGTTTCGGGCTAGGGTCGGGTGAATCTAATCCGTTAGATCAGAATCGTGCGGCGGATCGGACGAATCGGCGGGGTAAGGGTCGGGCGAATCGGCGGTATGAGGAGTGGGGAATCGGCTGTGTAAGAAAAAGGTCGGGTAAATCGACAGTGTAAAGTAAAGGTCGATTCTGGCCGTTAGATCTAGATCGAGCGGCAGAGGAAGGGTCGGCTCGATGGGACGAAAAGGGTCGGGCGAAGCGGAGCTGCGCTGGGCGTCGGCGGCGAGCGAGTGCGGCGGCGGACGGCCGGAGCTTCACTGAATCCGGTGTTCCTGGCCTCGATTCAAGCTGGTTTTATGCCAGGGAGTGAGTGGGCGGTACGGCGAAGGTGAGGGTGGTCACGGGATGGCTGTGCGGCGGCTGTAGAATGGCAGCCACGGCGGCGGGCGGAAACAGGGGTCCGGCGAGGAATCGGCGGAGCAGGAGAGAGAGGGGAATCTGGTACGGCTTGATACTCACCAACTCGCTGAGCTCTGACGAGAGTTGATGGCGGCGGAGAAACTGCAGATCGGCGAATCGACGAAAAATCGGCGACACAGGACGGCGGCGTTCCTCCGATGTGCAACTTCCAGTGGCGTGCGACGATGTTGTGTAGGAAAAGATTTGAGCTTGGCTCTGGTTGCAAAGCGGGGCTTCGGCAGGATTTTATAGGGGCGGATTGGCCGGGATTAGGAAGGCGGTATCGCGGAGTCGATCAGGACTCGGGGTAAGGAAACAAGAAGGAAGAAGAAGGCGCCGACAGGTGGGTCCCAGCTGTCAGTGGAAGAAAGGGTCGGTGAGCGAATCGGCCGCTGAGTTGGGCCGCGAGAAAAAGAGAAGAAGGAGAAGAGAAGAATTGGGCTGGCTGAAAGAAAGAATAGGAGAAGAAAGAAGTAAAGATGCATGCACAATTTTAATTTATGATTTTTATGGAAATACTTTTAGAAATTTTAGCTCCTACATTTTTGGGTGTTACAAGCGCCAAACTAAGTAGTCTTGATGACTATGACAAATACATATCTGCTAAGTTGCCAGATGAAAAAAAGCATCCAGTCCTACATCGACTTGTTTGTAAACACATGATGCATGGTCCATGTGGGAATCTCAATCCTAGATGTGCATGTATGATAGACGATGCATGTCATTTCAAGTACCCTCGTCAGTTTTGTGACTCTACCCAGCAAGGAAAAGATGCATACCCTATATATAGAAGACGTGAAGATGGGCATAAAGTGTATATCAGAAATAAATTGGATAACAGATGGGTTGTGCCATATAATCTGACACTTCTAATGAGGTATAACTGTCATATCAATGTTGAGGTATGTTCCAGCATCAAGGGAGTTAAATACTTGTATAAGTATGTATACAAGGGAAGTGATTGCGCCTCATTTGCAGTTGAGAATAAAAATGAAAGTAGTCCGTAGAAATTAATGAGATAAAATAATATAGAAAGGCAAGGTGCATTACTGCAATTGAAGCTATCTACAGGTTATATCGCTTTCTGATGTAGTCTATGTCGCCACCCGTTTTACAAATGCAAGTACATCTTCCAGGAATGCATATAGTTCCCTTTAATGATGATGATAACCATGAAGATGTGGTGCAGCGTTCTCGGTCTCAGAGGTCCATGCTTACTGAATTTTCTAGAATGAATATGGAAGATCCAAATGCACGATTGCTATTGTACAGGGAGTTTCCTGAGCACTACACTTGGAATAAGGGTCGAAAGTGTTGGAAACCTAGGAAGATGAGGTTTCAAATTCGCAGGCTGGTGTATGCAAATCCTGCTGGAGGTGAAAGGTATTATTTGCATGTGTTACTCAATCATGTGAGAGGCCCCACCTCATTTGATTCACTTTGTACAGTTCGTAATGTGTTACACTCAACATTCCAAGAAGCATGTGAGGTACTTGGTCTCGTCGAGACAGATAGTTCATTGGATGATGCTCTCATTGAGTCTTCAACATTTAAAATGCCTTGTGCTTTGAGAAGAATGTTTGCAATTATTATTGTATTTTGTGAATGCACAAATATTAGAGCATTGTGGAATAAATATTTTGAAGATATGGCTGAAGATTATGTACGGAATCATGGTAACACTCCAACAGTGGTTCAACTTGTGCTTAGGGATATAGCTGATATTGTACGATCAATGGGAAAAGATATCAAAAACTATGGGCTCCCAGAATAGGATGTTTCAGGTGCAAAATATTGACATTTCTCTTCATAAAATTCTATTTGAATTATTTTTAGTATATAATAATAATATACTTGCTTTCTGTTACTCACTATATAAGTTATTTTTCACAACCGTAACATGCATTCAACTAATAGGAGCTTCAATTATTTATATCTTTTTTATTTTTCAAATTTACAGACGAGACATGTAGAGACTACTACAGAGAACTCACCGAGGAAAGGAACCTTGGCTTTCAAGAAGAGGATTTGAAACTCATTGACACATTGAATGCCGAACAGATGTCCAGGTATAATGAAATTCTAGATCATGTGCTCAGCCATAAAGGAAATGTCTTTTTTGTTAATGGCCCTAGTGGAACCGGTAAGACCTACCTCTATAGGGCATTGCTGGCAAAAGTTTGATTGATGGGTCTTATTGCCATTGCTACTGCGACATCTGGAATTACAGCCTCTATTATGCTGGGTGGTCGCACTGCACACTCTAGATTCAAAATCCCAATAAAGCTCTGTGAAAACTCCATTTGTAACTTTACAAAACAAAGCGGCACCGCTGCATTGTTGCGCACATCATCTCTGATTATATGGGACGAAGTGGCCATGACACGAAGGCAAGCAGTGGAAACACTAGATAGATGTTTGCCGGATATAATGGGATGCAATCAACCTTTTGGTGGTAAGGTAATGGTATTCAGAGGGGATTTTAGACATGTCCTTCCGGTTGTGCCTCGTGGCACTAGAGCACAAATCACCGATGCCACACTTCTGCGGTCATATATATGGAAGAATGTGCGTAAAGTACGGCTTCAGCAGAACATGAGAGCGCAAGGCGATGCGTGGTATTCTGATTTTTTGCTTAGGATTGGAAATGGGATTGAGGTGACATATACAAATGATTACGTGCAGTTGCCAGATGACATTGTTATAGAGTATGAATCAGAGAAGTCGATTGACACTCTCATAGAGCATGTGTTCCCGGATTTGGAAAAAAATTGGACATCTGCATCTTATATGCGTGAACGTGCTATTTTGTCGACAAGGAATGAGCATGTTGATGGACTAAATGCTAGGATGATTGATATGTTTCCGGGCAAAGAAAAGGTATTCTACAGCCATGACTCTGTTTATGATGACTCAAACAATAATTATCCTCTGGATTTTTTCAACTCCATCACACCAAACGGGTTACCCCCTCATGAGCTAAGGATAAAAAAATTTGTCCAGTTATTCTCTTGAGAAATCTTGACCCGCACAACGGTTTGTGTAATGGTACTCGTTTGGTGGTGAAAGGTTTTACAGTAATGCAATTGATGCTGAGATTGTCAATGGTCAGCATGCTGGTAAAAAGGTTTTAATTCGTAGGATACTGCTATGCCCATCAGAGGACATTACACTTCCTTTCAAGTTCAAAAGGAAACAATTCCCAATTAGACTCAGTTTTGCCATGACTATTAACAAAGCCCAGGGGTAAACTATCCCAAATGTTGAAATATATCTTCCTGAACCTGTATTCTCTCATGGGCAGTTGTATGTTGCATTGTCAAGAGGTGTTTCTCGTGAAACTACATGGTTCTTGTCTAGGCCAAACAAAGACATCTAGCCAACAGAAAAAAGAACAAAGAATATTGTCTACGGAGATGTACTCAAGGATGTAAGGTTTCTTGTGATCAATCATCAATTTTGAATACCCAAGTTTTGATTTAAATTTAGATATATACCGATCTTAAGATGTTTGTTCTTTTATTATGATGCAGGAGCGTGGGTACTTGGCGTAAAGCACCATCCGCATACAAGTGTTTGGATTATTGCAGAACTTGAGATTTATAATGCTATAATACAATATAATTACCTGTTACTATTATTGTAGTATATTATGTTTTAAACTATAATCCACTTACCATTATGTCGGGCTATCTTATTTTACGTTGCTAATCGAGTGAGCCACATATGAATGTTGTGTGTGCTACTTTATTTTCACGCAATTTTTTTATCACAATGTAATTTTTCAAATACGTGCATGCCGCACGTGCACCCTACTAGTTATACTTAAAAGATGAATTACATCCGCAACTATTCAACTACAACTTTCTTTTTTTTTTCTTCTTGCATAAATTTTTGTTCAACCTTAGTTTGCTTGATGGTAGATGTTTGCGTGCTCTATCCATCCATATTTTTGAATCAATTTTTGATGCACAAATTTAAGTGTAATTCAATTTAGTAATACGGTAACACCTAAAGGACTTGTAATACCGGATATGTTCTCTTGCGTTGGTTGCTGGCATGCTGCTGGAAGAAAACAGGGCTGCAATGGCAGTCGCAGTGCTCCGGCCTCCGGCGCCATCGCCTTGGCGATGCTCCGGCGTGAGCTCCATGCCGCGCGCATCCTTCCTGGACACGGCCTCCAGCAAGTGTACTCCAGCTCCTCCGCTTCCGTTACCTATCCTGGCTGCATTGCCATCCATTCGGTATTTTGATTCTCCTCTGGTCTGCTCACTTCTGATGTTTCCGATTCTTATCTGAGCAACCGTAGTACTAGGCTACTAGCGAGATCCATCCGGTGTGGCTCCTTCTCCCTGGTGCCTCAGCTGGCCTAGGCGGGGGCTGCTGGACGAAATGCCTCAACAGCGCTTGTCTGTTGGCTTTCTTTTTAAGGTTTGCGTCTCGTTGTTAGAGATCCTGAGAGACAATTCACTAAGATAGGTGGCACGTAATCGAGCCAAGAGGTCTTGTTTTGCTTGTTATTATCTTCCTTTTGTGTGTAAGGGAGGGAGGTATGGTATTATGCTAAGATGTGTTGTTTGATTTTTGTAATGGGGGTGCTCATGCTTATATAGGTATTTCTAATAATATAAGGGCCTCTCTTGCACTTGCTTCAGAAAGGAATTCAATACAAGAGCCAAGGCTGCCTGACAGTGCCTCCATTCCTATGCTTGCGTGTCTTGTTCCAAAAGTTCTCAATTCCTTTTGACATGATACCGTTTCTTTGTCTCATTATGATGTGAGCTTAGACTAGAGAAAGGAAGGGCTATTCCTTGCTGGATGGCAAAAGTTTGGAGTTCCATTGGCTTTTCAATGGACTGCATAGAACAAGATTGCAGCTTGATACATGTGGGGTTCTCTTTCCCTTTTGGCTGTGAGATTCTGCATGAAATTCTGAGAAGACTTTCGCTATGCCAGTATTGTTTTGTCTATTTCATTTTGAGGATCATGTTATTTAGTTAATATAATTGTTCGCCTATTTGTAATTTGACTTTACATCATGTTCGGTTTATGCAATAATAATGCTGCTCAGATTATTTCAAGCTTTTGACAGTATTAAGGATGCATAAATTACATGCTAACTTGTTTTTCCGGTATCTGATGCCATTATGCATAGAAAGTTTCAAGATCAACCACTTCAATAATTCATCTTTTTATAATAGTTAGGCAAAGGAATGAAAATTTTGCTTTAGGGAACTTCAGTATGAAAAATTGTATCATATTATTGCTGATGTGTGGTGGCACTTGTCATGCAGAGCAAACATTTCCTGTTCCATTACCAGTTGACCGGGTTCCAAGATTTTCTTTGTCTGCAAAGCGTTCAGCATCTCGGCTTGTCTAGTAGTGACTGATTGCACCGGTTTTAGAAGTGATGGCATCCATGCAGCCAATGAACATGCAGATGATCTCATGAGGTCCATATCTGATCTTCAGGTATGATGGTGAGTCTCTTGCTCTGTTTTTGCATTGGTTATCTGTCTTAAGCATTTATCATGTGATGATCGATACAAACCTTTGATTTAGAATGAGATTAAACTTTTTCAGATGACTAAAAGTCTAGAACTAACCTAGTGTTCAGTTGTAACATCTTTTTAACAATATTTTCTTAATCCCTCAGTGCAAGGTACAAGGCATATTTTTTTATTTGGCCCAGTCTTCAGACTTAGATTTCAACCGATGCTTTCACAAATTGTATTGTGAAACCATTTTGAAATCATTGTAGTTTGCATAATATTTGTACCCCAAAGACCAAACATACTTACAATTCGACTAATTGTTGGTCAGAATATGCAATGTTTGGTTTTTTTAAAAATAAAACACGCCTTATATTGTTTTAATAGAGGAGTTTACCTCGCAGATTTTGTTTTCTAAACTTCAGCAATGTTATGCAGCATTATTTTCTTTTACTTTTTGCAGGAACTTGTATTTTCCTCTTTTGGGAAAGCATGTCTTTTCAGTAGTTGCATCATATATGTTCAGCCTCCTGCTTGTTTAGCAGAACCATGTGAGCAAGACTACTCTCTCCCTAACATGCCTTTGCTGTTTGCAATAGCCATGGTTGGTGCTACTGTTGGAGGTAAGCTCCCACACTGTAAATGAAAGAATTTGAGACATGGAATGTTAGTTTGTGGAAACTGGCTATGAATGTCATCATGAGAATGCATAATCGATTCTTTCGCTACATATGTGTTTATGTTCTCTGATAGGCCGTCAACATAATATGTGATTAAAATTGTTTCAAATAGCTGAACTTTCAGTTATTTAGAATACACATTAAATTGCTTCTAATACCAAGGAAGTATACATAGTTTCCTCTGCAGCCATGTTACTTGCTCTGTTTGAAATTACAAGGCATATTACGGTAATAGATAATTTTATGACTCAAAATTAATGTTGTTAGATTTGTACTAAAAAATACCTGTTTAAGATTATGATGTTGTGTCACATAAATGATGTATTAATGGAGTAATTATTGTAGTTCCAAGCCCTTGTCCTAAGAAAACAAGGTACGCCTGCTAATTTCAATTTTCGAACAGAGGGAGTAATATTTGTTTGCTTGTTTTCTCTTTTCCAGTTTTCTTACTTAGCAGTAACATTTGGTTAAATTTAAAAACATATACAGGTTCTTTGCCTCTCTGGAATTTATTGATAGCTCTGTACTGCATAAACTGGGATGTAACACAGAATGAATGTTAAGGAAAGTTGCATTTTGAAGAATTCTAGTTATCATGCTTCCATCCAACCGGCTGCTACTTTCCTTATTTTTTGTACATAGTTATCTAGTCTGATAGAACAGAGATATTGCAAGTTATTTAGTTGATGCGGCAGTGTTGACGGTGCTTAAGTCAGAAATCAGCTGTCAACTCCCGCATCATTTCCTATCAAAACATTCACCAAATGTAGCTATAGGGATTTATGCTAACCATTTCCACAAGCTTTGGTGAATTGTGCTATGCAGGAACACATTCAAGAGAAAACACATATGACACACAAGAAATGCACAAAAGATCACGTCCAGCATAACACTTACAACTAAGGCCCACATGACAGAGCAAACGGGCATGCCAAGAAAGCAAACGCAGAGAATATTCACTTAGACCCACCTGCCAGCGTGCCAGAGGAAGGAGGACCTGGGGGAGTGCTACCAAGGGTCGGCCGACCCCTGGGATCGACCGAACCTAGCCTGACTCCCATCCAGGTGCACTTTGGGGAAACGTAGCAGCTACTCCTCCTGATCTCAGATGATAAGGTTTCCATAATTAAATTGGCGGGAACCGACCTCCTCACACTATAAAAGGAGCCTCCCTCACCCCTCACAAGACACACCAATTTGGAGAAACAAGAAGTAGAGGGACTCCACCCACTTGTATCATTAGGATAGGGAGTATGTGAGGAAGAGGAGGAGGAGAAGAGCCGGACTTGTCAACCTCTCTCCGACTTTGTACCTCGACGGATATGAATCGTTTGAGTAAGTATCCAGGTTCGTTTATTGGTAAGCTCTTGGCAAGTTTAGTCTTGTTTTGTTATTCGTTTACGGGATCATCGTCCGTTCTCGCAACGGTTGCTCTGGTAGAGGGTCCCTGATAAAGACGGGTAACCCTGTGCGACGCTGGAGTAGTAAACGACAGGCATTGACGTGGTGTCTAGGCTCTAGTTTACCTTTGTTTGCTCTAAGCTCAGCTGGTATTGTGGGGTAGACGGCAGGTGGTGACAGCCCTGTCCGTCCACTACGAAGCTGCTTCGTGGATAGTGCACTCCCCCCGGCCTGGGTTTGGAGTAGAGCTAATAGCTGGAGGGTCTTGGCAATCCAAGGTCAGACCAGTGCCCAAAGTAAACGTTTAGCAACTCAAGTTTATTCTTCCTTGAATCCTTTCCTTTAGATAAACCACACTACCTAGGCCGTTCTATCTCTTTCTTCTCCAAGGGTAAAACTAGTTAGAAGACCGTTACACCTCCGTTCCCTGAGAAAATATGATACCCTGAATACTCTCCGGGTGAAGTGCTACAACGGTATCTTCCGTGCGCTTGCAAATTTATCTGTGAACGTTAAGAAATACCAACAAGCATTTCTGGCGCTGTTGCCGGAGAACGGTTGTTGTTTCTATCTTCGAACCTAGTTTACCCGTGTGTCTTTTCTTTTATCTTTTCCTCTTACCATGGAGCATATGTCTATCCAAAACCTTTCCGCTCCCAAGGGTGAGTTCATAGAGCCACCCCAGTCATCCAAGCCCATCACAGCTCTAGGCTTTGAACTCCGCCCTGGTTTCATAGCCATGGTTCGGGAACAACCCTTCTCAGGTTATGAAAATGAAAACCCTTATCACCACCTACGGGAGTTCGAGCAGCTGTGCTCGTGCCTAACCATTGCAGGCATGGCACAAGAAACACGGCGATGAAAATTGTTTCCTTTCTCCCTTCGTGAGAGAGAAAAACAATGGTACGCCCATAACGTAGGCAAGGTAAACGGGGAGTGGGATGAACTGCGAGACAGATTCTGTCTTGCGTTTTTTCCTATTGCTCGCATTGCTTCCCTACGAAAAGAAATCCTCGACTTTTGTCAGGATGAGAAGGAAACCTTAGGTGCAGCCTGGGCCAGGTTTTCACAGTTAACGCACTCTGGCCTAGACTTATCTATACCCAACCATGTGTTGCTTCAACACTTTCGGTTAGGGCTTAGCAAGGAATCTGCCCTACAACTTGACGTCTCCGCTGGGGGATCTTTTTCGCATAAAACCACGGCCAAAGGAGAAGATTTGTTAGATCGTATCTTAGAGAACACCTCCTTCACCGAGCCCTACCCAGCTGAGGAGCCGTCAGGAGAAACAGAAGTTTCGTTGGTTGTTTCTACACCTTTACAGCCATCCTGTTCCAAACCAACCACCGTTCCTTACCCCGAACCAGGAACAATAGAGGAAGAAGAAATTCAACCTCTAGAGTTCCCATTAAACATCGAGGATGATCTTTTCCAAGAATTCGGGAATACCTTGCTATACCCACGTGAAAGGAGACCTCCAGTCCCGGTAGAACCTTCTGGCCCTCTCGATAAGGCTTCCCTTAAAGAGAGTGTCAAGAGCTTAACCGCTGTCATGAGCAGCGAATGGGTCCAAGAGGGAGAGTTCTCTCCCAAAGCCATTTAGATTCAACCTCCCTCTTCAACCATTCCTTGCTTTGTCCAGGGAATGTCGGTCTCAGCCCTATATAGCCCCATGGTAGGAGCAAACATTTTCTCTGCATCTTTTGCGCTTAGCCACCTGAACGAGTATCCCTTCCTCCCTACCACTAGAACCCTTAGAACTGGATCTCGTTCCATCATAGAAGGGATCGGGGTTATCCATGATGTACCGGTTTGGTACAACGATGTCGAGATCGCCCTAGATTTCCATATTTTCAAAGTATATGACTTCAATGTGTTGATAGGGCATCCCGTAGAAAGGATGTTCCTAAACGTTTCACCTTTAGAAACCTTAGACATAAAACTTGGGGGTAGAACCTTTTCCTTACCAATCAATCGGTCCCAATCAATCGGTCAAAGAACTCTTTAGCCGAATCTATCCCCCAAGAAGAGCCGATAGAAAACATTATGGCTATCTTCCCTGAGGCTTCTGAACCATCTTTAGAAAAAATTGCTGAATCCTTCATTTGTGAGGAAGATGATTCGGGGGAAACTCTTGAGCTACCCACGCACGAACAGCCTACACGTCCACCTATCGAGCTAAAACCTCTTAGTGATAAGCTTTCTGACGAGGAAACTACCAAACTCATAGCCATTTTAGAAAAGCATAGACCTGTTTTTGGGTACTTTCTCCAGGATCTCAAAGGAATCAGTCCTACCCTCTGCACTCATCATATCCCTATAGACCCAGCTAGCACACCTTCTAGGGAACCTCAGCGTAGGTTAAATAGTACGATGCGAGAGGTCGTTAAGAAGGAGGTCCTTAAGCTCTTACACGCCGGGATCATCTATCCTGTGCCTCATAGCGAGTGGGTAAGCCCCGTTCAGGTTGTGCCAAAGAAAGGAGGTATGACGGTTGTCAAGAAAAATAAAAACAAACTTATACCCCAACGAACCGTCACGGGATGGAGAATGTGCATTGATTACCGGAAACTCAACTCGGCAACAAACAAAGATCACTTCCCACTGCCCTTCATTGATGAAATGTTAGAGCGTTTGGCGAAGCACTCTTTCTTCTGTTTCCTTGACGGGTATTCAGGTTATCGTCAGATTCCCATTCACCCCAATGATCAAAGCAAAACCACGTTTACATGCCCTTATGGAACGTATGCCTATCGTAGAATGTCCTTTGGGCTATGTAATGCTCCTGCATCCTTCCAACGATGCATGATGTCTATCTCCTCCGACATGATCAAGGAAATCATGGAAGTTTTCATGGATGACTTCTCAGTCTATGAGAAAACCTTTGATCATTGTCTAGAGAATTTAGACAGGGTTTTGCAGAGGTGCCAAGAAAAGGACCTGGTACTAAATTGCAAAAAGTGCCACTTTATGGTCCGTGAAGACATCGTTCTAGGACACTTAGTGTCCGAAAGAGGAATTGAGGTGGATAAGGCCAAGATTGAAATCATAGAACAACTTCCACCTCCAGTCAACGTTAAGGGCATCCATAGCTTCCTAGGTCATGCGGGGTTCTACCGTCGATTCGTTAAGGACTTTTCGCAAATCGCTAGACCCCTCACAAACGTCTTGGCTAAGGATGCGCCTTTTGAGTTCACCAATGAGTGTTTGAAAGCATTTCATGTTCTGAAAAATGCACTCATCTCGACTCCAATCATTCAAGCACCTGATTGGAGTCTGCCTTTTGAAATCATGTGTGATGCTAGTGACTATGTTGTTGGAGCGGTCCTAGGCCAATCCAAAGATAAAAAGCATCATGCAATTGCTTATGCTAGCAAAACTTTGACAGGAGCTCAATTAAAGTATGCAACAATTGAAAAAGAGCTCCTTGCTGTCGTTTTTTCTATCGATAAATTTAGATGTTACTTGGTTAGAGCAAAAGTTATTGTTTATACTAACCATGCAGCCTTAAAATATTTGCTCACCAAGAAAGACGCGAAGCCTCGGCTAATAAGATGGATCCTTCTACTCCAAGAATTTGACCTTGAAATAAAAGATAAAAAGGGAGTAGAAAATACGGTCGTTGATCATTTATCATGTATGCAAATCACTAACATGCAGGAATTACCGATTGATGACTTCTTACGTGATGACATGCTACTCAAGGTGACGGACTCAACACCATGGTACGCAAATATTGTGAATTTTATGGTTTCAGAGTACGTACGCCCGGGAGAAAACAAGAAGAAGCTCATCTATGAGAGCAGACGCCACATTTGGGACGACGCATACCTGTATAGGGTATGCACAGACGGTTTGCTAAGAAGGTGTGTACCGGCAACAGAAGGATTTCAGATAATAGAGAAATGCCACACCACAGCATATGGGGGCCACTTTGGAGCATTTCGCACCCAAGCAAAGATCTGGCAAAGTGGATTCTTTTGGTCAACAATGTATGAAGACACTAGAGAGTTCATTCGAAGGTGTTGAAGATGCTAGCTGCAGGGAGGCATTACAGCTCGTGATGTAATGCCCCTCACATACAACCTGCAAGTCAAATTGTTCGACGTTTGGGGCATTGACTATATGGGACCTTTTCAGAAATCCCATGACTGCGAATACATCTTGATTGCTGTGGACTACGTCTCCAAATGGGTGGAGGCAATTCCGTGCAGGGCTGCAGATGCCAAGCACGCTCGCAAGATATTCCAAGAGATCATTTTCCCTCGCTTTGGAACACCAAGGATAGTTATAAGCGATGGAGGATCCCATTTCATCAATAAGACCTTCCGAAGCTACCTCAAAGAACTTGGCACCAAGCACAACATTGCCACACCATACCACCGGCAAACCAGTGGTCAAGCAGAAACCTCAAATAAACAAATCAAAAACATTCTGCAGAAGACGGTCAATGAAATGGGTAAAGGATGGAAGAACAAATTACCTGAAGCACTCTGGGCATACAGGACAGCCTATAAAACTCCCATCGGCATGTCACCATATCAACTCATCTATGACGAAACATGTCACTTGCCAGTCGAGCTTGAGCACTGGGCCCACTGGGCCATCCGGCAATGGAATATGGATATTAAGATGGCCGGAAGAAACAGAAAAATTCAGCTCTCAGAATTAGAGGAATGGAGAGAGAAGGCATACCACAGTGCCAATATTTACAAAAATAGAACCAAAAGATGGCACGACAAAAAGATCGAACCCAAGAACTTCGCGTTGGGAGATAAGGTACTATTATTTAATTCCAAGGTCAAGCTCTTCGGACATGGAAAACTACGTAGCAAATGGAAGGGACCATACACCGTCATCAACACATCGACGCATGGGGCAATCACACTCCAAGACGATGACGGTAACATCTTCAAGGTAAACGGTCAATGTTTAAAAGTATTTCATGAACCATTTAATCCAAATGAAGAGGTAGATGTTATAAACTTGGTAGATTCTAACCTATTCCATGAGAGGCCCATCCAAAGTACATCTCCCTCGCAACCACATGAGCCCACGTGAGCGACTAACCAAAGAAGGGGGCCAAAAGAACCAGGGCTGAGGTCGGCCGACCCCACCTGGTGGCTGTTGGCCCTCACCTTTTGAATTCAAACCCCTTCAACGGCCCTCTTCACTTTCCTTTCATGCTGGCTCAAAGATTAGGAAGTTCTTGCACGAAAATGATCCTTCTTCTCTTTAAATGGGCAACCACCACCCCCCATCCTCTTCTCCTCCTCACCTAAACACCTTGACCCATCTTCACTTCTGCTCCACCACATCCCTGCGTTCCAATGGCTGGCAAGGCTCTCATCCCGGTTGCCGCATCCACGTCAACGTTCGCACTCGACGGGGAGCCTTGCCGGCCAACCAAACCATGGTGGCCATTGAAGTGGAAGATGAAGCCAAACACATCGCCACAACACCGCTGGCCATGCTGCCCGCGCCTGCGCCGAAGGAGACGGCAAGAAACGCCGAAGGGGGGTCGGCCGACCCCGTGGGGGAGGGTCGCGCGACTCCTCGTTCTGCACCACGCTCCACCAAGTCATCCACGTCTAAGAAAGGATAGGGCGAGTGCATCGGCACTGCATCACGACCAACGATGGGCGAGCTTCGTCTCAAGGATACCGCCAAGTGCCTCTTTGCGGATCCCTTACCACCGCTTCCCTTGGAGGAAGGGGAGCAATACATTTATTCTGTAAAAAACAGCGAGCGGCAATGTAGCTAGTCATAACTACGCTAGCATTCCCAAGCGCGCAAATGCTAGCCCGCCACCGCAACGCTTTCATGTTGTAGGGATTCGCACGCCGGGGGGAGGATACAGCAAGGGGCTCATGCCCGGTCCATCCCCCAAGAGAAAGGAGAGGGATGAGTCTGTTGACTCATCTCCTCGGGCCAGCAAGATCAGGAGGCACATCTCGCCGCCTCCGATCACTCGCCCCGGCGGGCAATATGAGAGTGAGGACGATAAGGTCCTCAAAGGGCCTAAGGTGTTGCAGCTGCTTCGATCTGTTGTTAAGATGCGCGAAGAGCACAAGGCACTCAGCGACCAGGTGGCAGAGCTCACTTTAGAGCTGAAGTCCACAAAGGACGAATATGACACACTCCGCCGTGACAGAGGCGTTAAGATAGAACGCCTAGAGAAGAAAGTTTGGAAGGGCAACTAACAGTTTGCACATCTCCCTTCGCATTTATCTTTAGGCACATTATGCATTTTTCCTTCCAAATTTTATTTTTCAGAATTTCCCTTATCACTTGTAATGTGCCTCAATTCAAAATGAATAAAAATCAACTCCCCGGTTTCAAACCGGCAGAGTTTTGTTTTGTTTCTATGTGCTATGAATCAAGATCGCATGTACAGTTTCAGTGTGGGGGAGCAACACGCTCCCGAATTGCAACACAAGTCCGAGACATCCTGCACGCGAAAGGGGAGGACCAGGGGGCACACCACTGGGTCGGCCGACCCCAGGTGTGGCCCACCTGGCCCCAGCCTTCTCTGCTTGGACGGTTTGCACTCCACACTCGTATTTATAATTGTTTTCTGTAAAAATTCAATTCTGATCTTGATAAAAAAAATTTAATTCAGCTTCACACTCCATGTGCTTCCATGAACAAAACTCGCATACTCTTTATTCCTCGCAAATTCTTCTCAATCTTGTGATCCATATCTTCATAGGGTACGCATGCTTTCTAGGTATTTGATTAATGTGAGATGATCATGATGAATGGGACCTTGTTCTTTCTTGCAAAAGTACTTGGGGTTTCTTTTGCAAAAATCGAAAACAAAAATGGCTTGTCTCCTCAAATCAAAATTCCTACCAAGTCAAAGTCAGATCTTCATGAAAAACCTTATATGCAGCTTAACTTTGCTTTGAGCTTTGTCAAAATCTTTGACCCTTGTTAGAAATTTATTATGCTCTCATGATCAAGATCACAAACATGCCACATACATACGCCAACCTCTACACTGGAGGCTGCGCAAAACATGCCATCCATCAAAGAGCTCCAATAGAAATAACTCTCTCTGAAATGAAAGATGGGCTATACAGAAAGAAAATAAAAAGATGCATACCCAAAGAAGGTGTGCCACATGCTCACAAGGCATGGTAAAAGAGAGAGAGAGAGAAATAAAGATAGACAATTAATTCAAAGAAAGAGAGAGAGAGAGAGAGAGAGAGAGAGAGAGAGCCAAATAAAAAGGAGCATTTACAAAATTCCCACACACTTGCACATTCTTGATCAGACTGCATAATTTGTTTCTTCTTTGATCTTGTATTTGACTTAACAATACAAGCAAGGTAAGCATGCCTCTTTTCCCTTACCCTAAACTCCACAAAAAGCTTAGATTTCAAAAAAGAAGGCAACAACTTTGTCTTGGTGAGGATCCAGAAAATAACAAAGATTGATCGAAGAGAATAATTTGAGGAACAAAGCTATTTTCTTTTCAAAAACCAAAAAACCAAGTTTCTAAGGCAGGAAAGGCAAGGAACCTAAAATCTACATCATTCCATTCTTCAAACACCTAAGGAAGCATGGTAGCCACTCAAAAGAATCACAAGGTTTGGAGAAAAGTTTGGAATAACTTGTATGCAGGTTTCATTCAAGGAGCTGAAACCACATTAGTCCTCAAACCTTTACTCGAGGACGAGCAAAGGGCAAAGTGTGGGGGTGTTGTTGATGGTGCTTAAGTAAGAAATCAACTATCAACTCCCGCATCATTTCCTATCAAAACATTCACCAAATGTAGCTATAGGGATTTATTCTAAGCATTTCCACAAGCTTTGGTGAATTGTGCTATGCAGGAACACATTCAAGATAAAACACATATGACACACACAAGAAATGCACAAAAGATCTCGTCCAGCATCACACTTACAACAAAGGCCCACATGACAGAGCAAACGAGCGCGCCAAGGAAGAAAATATAGAGAATATTCACTTAGACCCACTTGTCAGCGTGCCAGAGGAAGGAGGACCTGGGGGAGTGCTACCAAGGTCGGCCGACCCCTGGGATCGGCCGAACCTGGCCTGACTCCCATCCAGGTGCACTTCGGGGAAACATAGCAGCTACTCCTCCTAATCTCAGATGATAAGGTTTCCATAATTAAATTGGCGGGAACCGACCTCCTCACACTATAAAAGGAGCCTCCCTCACCCCTCACAAGACACACCAATTTGGAGAAAGAAGAAGTAGAGGGTCTCCACCCACTTGTATCATTAGGATAGGGAATGTGAGGAAGAGGAGGAGGAGAAGAGCCGGACTTGTCGACCTCTCTCCGACTTTGTACCTCGACGGATATGAATCGCTTGAGTAAGTATCCGGGTTCATTTATTGGTAAGCTCTTGGCAAGTTTAGTCTTGTTTTGTTATTCGTTTACGGGATCATTGTCCGTTCTCGCAACGGTTGCTCTGGTAGAGGGCCCCTGATAAAGACGGATAACCCTGCGTGACACTGGAGTAGAAAACGACAGGCATAGACGTGGTGTCTAGGCTCTAGTTTACCTTTGTTTGCTCTAAGCTCAGCTGGTATTGTGGGGTAGATGGCAGGTGGTGATAGCCTTGTCCGTTCGCTACGAAGCTGCTTCGTGGTTAGTGCACTCCCCCCAGCCTGGGTTTGGAGTAGAGCTAATAGCTGGAGGGTCTTGGCAATCTAAGGTCAAACCGGTGCCCAATGTAAACGTTTAGCAACCCAAGTTTATCCTTCCTTGAATTCTTTCCTTTAGATAAACCACACTACTCAGGCCGTTCTATCTCTTTTTTCTCCAAGGGTAAAACTAGTTAGAAGACCGTTACACCTCCATTCCCTGAGAAAATACGATACCCTGAATACTCTCCGGGTGAAGTGCTACAACGGTATCTTCCGTGCGCTTGCGGATTTATCTATCAACGCTAAGAAATACCAACAGGCAGTTTACGTTTGTTTCTACAACTATTTATAATCTCTTTGTGATCACCATTCTCGATTCGTGTTCATTTTTTATAATAAGTAGGTAAGTTGATATTTGGTGTTCAGATTATAAGTTCTCTAATATGCATATTTCTCTCTATTATGGAATCTATCTGAAATTTTCTGCATTATGCTGAGCAATCAAAAAAATCCTGTAGGGCTCCTAGCAAGACAGAGGAAAGGGGAGCTTTGCACGGCTGAATGATCAGTTACATCAGTTTCCTCTTTTGGGAAAGCATGTCTTTTCAGTAGTTGCATCATATATGTTCTGCCTCCTGCTTGTTTAGCAGAACCATGTGAGCAAGAGTACTCTCTCCCTAACATGCCTTTGCTGTTTGCAATAGCCATGGTTGGTGCTACTGTTGGAGGTAAGCTCCGCACACTGTAAACTAAAGAATTTGTAAATTAAAGAATTTGAGACATGGAATGTTAGTTTGTGGAAACTGGCTATGAATTTCATCGGGAGAATGCATAATGATTCTTTCCCTACCTATGTGTTTGCATTCTCTGATATGTCATCAACATAATATGTGATTAAAATTGTTTCAAATAGCTGAACTTTCAGTTATTCACAATACACACTAAATTGCTTCTAATACCAGGGAAGTACATGAGCTTTCACTGCATCCATGTGTTTCTTACTCTGTTTGAAATTACAAGGCATATTTCGCTCATTATTGTAAGGATTTTGACTGACAAGTACGCCTTTAATAGAAAATTTTTATGACTCATAATTATTGTTGTTAGATTTGTACTAAAAAGTACCTGCTTATGATTATGATGTTGTGTCACGTAAATGATGTATTAATAGTAATTATTGTAGTTCCAAGCCCTTGTCTGAAGAAAACAAGATACACCTGCTAATTTCAATTTTCAAACAGAGGGAGTAATATTTGTTTGCTTGTTTTCTCTTTTCCAGCTACCTTACTTAGCAGTAACATTTGGTTAAATTTAAAAACATATACAGGTTCTTTGCCTCTCTGCAATTTATTGATAGCTCTGTACTACATAAACTGGGATGTAACACAGAATGAATGTTAAGGAAAGTTGCATTTTGGAGCATTCTAGTTATCATGCTTTCATCCAACTGGCTGCTACTTTCCTTATTTTTTGTACATAGTTATTTAGTCTGATAGAACTGAGATATTACAAGTTATTTAGTTGATGCGGCAGTTTACATTTGTTTCTACAACTATTTATAATCTCTTTTGTGATTACCATGCTCCATTCGTGTTCCTTTTTGATAATAAATAGGTAAGTTGATATTTCGTGTTCAGATTATAAGTTCTCTAATATGCATATTTCCCTCTGTTATGGAGTCTATCTGAAATTTTCTGCATTATGCTGAGCAATCAAAACATCCTGTAGGGCTCCTTGCAAGACAGAGGAGAGGGGAGCTTGCACGGCTGAATGATCAGTTACGTCAGATAAATGCTGCACTGAGAAGACAAGCCAAGATTGAATCTTACGCTCCTGCTTTGAGCTATGCCCCGGTTGGTAGTAAGATACCAGAATCAGAAGTTATTGTTGATCCTCAGAAAGAGCGCCTGATTGCATATCTGAGGACTGGGAAGAACTACCTGAGAAACCAAGCTCCTGACAGGGCATTTCCTGAGTTTAAGGCAGCTCTTGATCTTGCACAAGCTTTAGGTGATCATGTTGAAGAGAAGAAAGCAGCACGAGGATTAGGTTTGTTCATTCATTTTCACAGATACTTGAAATTGCTGATGCTATAACATGTGTCCTTCCTAACCTGAAAAAAAAAAGAGGGGCGCAACCAGTGCTGAAAGCTCCCACACAAGGTGGGTTCTGGGGAAGGGAATTCCTAGGCAGCCTTACTCTTGAAAAATTATTTACAAATTCTGCAAAGATGCTGGTTTGAACCCAGGATCTCCAGGCCAGAGTCTCTACCACAATTCCTGACCTCCCCTTATTCTTCTTTTCTGAATTTGGTATAAATGCTAACATGGAATGTAAGACTACAAGTTGAAAAATGGTAACGAAGGAAAATGTTTTCAGACATGTTCAACACCAAGTTCAAAGTTGATCATACAAACGATAGATTGATGTCAGGGTGTCGAGGCTGTTGTCACACCTGATTTTGAGGGCAAAACTGAATGCATAGCATATGTGTGCCAGGATCCGTTCTCACACATATGTTGACATAGAAAGTTGGATATATCAAAGACAATGTTCGAAAACATAAATAAAAGGGAATAACAACTTTATACACTCCGATAGTATAAGTGTTCCACCGATATCCTAAACGAATTCTTCGGCAGCAGTGTCTTCCACAAGCGATTGACTGGTGAATGCGCGCCTAGAACTCTTCGAAGTCATCGTAGTTCGCCACTTCAATGTTTCTTATGAACAACAGTTAGGCAAGGGTGAGTACTCTTATCGTTGGTACTAAACAAGTGAGGGGAAAGATTGCAAGGCCAGCAAGAGAGGCTATTAGGCTTATAGCGGCTAGCATTTTAATTTGTCATATTTTATTAGCAAGCACCTATTTAACTAAGTGTAAGTTTATACCATCCCACTTAAGCATAGAGGAATCAACATTATAACAAACTAAGGTTCCACAATTTAATTCATTCTTTAAGTTTCATTATCATGTGAGGGTCCAAGCCGCTCGTAGCCGTGAGCATGGCTGATATATAAGTTTTCACTCTGGAGAGGTTGTACACTTTCACCATAATTTGTGTCTCCCGATTTGCCTAAGGTAGCTAGCCTCTTAAACACTTCCGAGGTGAGTGGCAAGTGATTCACTACAAAGCCTTTACAAAGGCATGCAAAAAAACTAATAGCCCGCTAGAGTTTCAGTAGTGGCGGTCCATAACCCTCCCTAATGGTTAGTACCTTAGCAAAGGCTACTACCCCAAGAGGACCGGGCTATACTCCAATCACTGACCTGCTTCTTACCCTTTCGGTAAGGCCATCAGTTAACTACACATCTAATTAATCAGCTAGGGTCAGAGCAAGATAACATTGTGGTTACACTATTTTCTTGGGTGGTTCTCCATATTCCAATTAAACATAGTGTTCTTGCAATTATCCAGATATAACCATAAATAGAGTCATCTTTAGTATTCCAAAGATTAAAACATTATCATCCCAAGATAAAGCATCTAAGCATTTCTACCCAACAATTAACTTAAACCCGGTGTTGTTCAAGGTTTCAAGAGTAAAAGACTAGGTAAGTGCTTAATAGGCATCCCGTCAAGTTAATGCAATACAACATTAAGGTAAAGTGGTTTATCATGCTATTATTGGGATCAAATAGAATATGCAGGGGGAGAAGTCCACTTGCCTTCCTCGCCAAACTGCTGAAACTCTTCCTCGTACTGCGGCTCATGTACTTCCTCGAACGCCATGTCGTCTACGCGATCACACAAGCAAAACAAACAACAAATAAGAAATAATACAATATACAAAACACACAGGAAGAAATAAGATGATAACGATGTTGAACATGATGCAAGGATCGTGTGAGCGCGGGAATCATTGAAATTGGAGTTAGAATGAGAAAGATATGTCTAAAACAAGGTTTCAAGGGTTTATCTGCAAGGATTTTGAAAGTTACGAGGGCTAACAGAGGAAAACTAAGGGCTAGAATAGAAATAAACTAAAGATACAAGGCCTAAACTAGAAAAATATAGGGGCTGGATTGCGGGTTCTATTATATAGAAGGTCAGGAGCTAAAACATAAGAAAAAGGACCTTGGATTGTTTTATATTAAAACTATTATGTGGAAGTTTAATTTGTTTTGTTGATATCATCAATGAGACTGAAAACGTCATGTGTTAACTGTATTATATGTATTGCTTCGAAATTTTTTTGCCGCCTACCGGCACTGACCTAATTATTATTACTATATTATATGCTATACTATATATCTTTACCTATTTCTAAATCGCGCAATGTTTTCACTATAAATTTTAGTTTGGTCTAACACGCATCGCTAATGGGTGGATCTAAAACATATATAATAAGAACCGAACACCAGCATTACATTGTAACCTAAACGGATTTGCATTAACGAGAACGCGAAGACATGAAAAAATTCGTATAAAAAACTATAGTAAAAAAATCAGCCGCGACTCGCGGGCCTGCCCTTCAGCGGCATCGCTAAACCTAGGCCCATGCGATCTCTCTAGCTCGTGTTGGCTGCATCACATGGCTGGCTTGGTGATGACATGGCTAGGGCGCTTAACGGTGCTACTGGATCTTTGGCCAGGGTATGAGGTCACGCTTTGACAGCACAGCAGTAGCAAAGGTGTTGACGCCAGATTTTGACACGTGTTGAATCGGCGTCAGGAGGAGAAGATTGGTCGATGCGGCAGATCTGAGGGTTACAGTGAGGAATCAGCCGATTGAGGTAACAGTTGGAAATTGGCCGATTGGTGATGCAGCTTGCGCCAACAGGATGGGACTACTTCGGAGGGTCCCGGTCAAATGTTGGTCAGCAGAACGACGCTAAGTCGGTCAAGAAGCAATTAAAAAAGTCCTGGTTGGATTAGGAGACGGCGGCGGAAGATTCTGCGGGAGTCCGTTTCCTTTAAAAGATATTATAGATATAGTAGTTTTCCTGTTTTTAAATAAGGTTGTAACAAGTCGTAATCGACCAGGAGTCCTAGTCTTAGGGTATAAATAGGAGTCGTTAGGGCCTTGCAAAAAAAGACAACACATCAATCAACAACAATACTTCTACTTTTTCCAGCAATTTACTTTCAAGTCGGCGACTTCGTCAATACTTTTCTTCTTTCATGAGTTCGTACGGATTGGCAGGGCTGCATCAACTTGATCTCCAGCCAATTGATAGGTTCCGCTTATCGAGTAATATCCGAGCTTTAACTACGGGCGCATCGCTGTGGTTTCGTTTGGATTTATTCATCAGTTATCGATATTTACTAGAATTGCAAGTTTTACCTGTTGTTCTAGTAATATCAAAAGTTATCCAGCTTGAGATCAGAGTAATCGGCTTCGTCATCATTCTTCTTCGATTTATCATCTTACAGCCGATTAAATCTATTTCAAATGTTGCCTCTGCAGTAATTGTTTAGATCGCTCCAGCAGTCTTCTTTACAATTACTACACGATTATCGGCTGATCCATAGCCGATCATCATCACAGCAAATCGGCCGATTCGCCGACGCGCTCTTCAGGACAGATCGGAACTCCAGCCGATCGGAGCGCCTGGAATTTAATACTTTATTTCCTTGTCAATCAACAGGTCAATCAACGCCGCGCGAACCGTACCAGGGCGATAACCCGAACAGGAGCTAAGCAGATTCTCCCGGGTCGTGTGTCCGACGCTGAAGATCATCGGCCGATTCCCATCTGGCCGATTTTAGCGCCAACACACTTTTGGCACGCCTGGTGGGACACTTCAAGATCTGATATGTCGAAGAACGCAGAAATTTCCGACAGCAACATCATCGAGGTCACAGAAGCGGATCTCAAGGACGACCAGAGGGAAGAATTAGCTAAACATCTAGAAGATTACAAGAAGATATACCTACAGTCGTTCAGTCGTACCAGAAGCGGGGAGGCTTTCAAGAAGGCACCTATTCCAGTTCCCCGCCACATCACCATTGCTGAGGACTCGGGCAAGATGTCCGATATGATCCAACAGTCCGTCTACCAGGCATTCATCGACCAATCCTCAGTAATGACCAACACGGTGTATAACGCCGTCATCAGCTCTCTGGCCAGCGGAGCAGTTCAGGGATATCAGGGACCAGCGTATGCCCCGCCGATCACGCTGCCAGCCAGAAGCTTACCATGCACGTCCCAATCGGCTCCTCAGCCGATATTGACGCAACGCGAGGGGTACAACACTCCGTTGCCTCCAGCGTCTCCAAGGTACAGCGGTGCACCATGTTTCCCATCACAAACACCACTTCAACCCGTCCAGATTGCTTCTGTACAATCGCTGCCCACAAGCTCAGTACCCTGGGGGATATCAGCGACAACAGCTTTCCCCGATCCATCAACCGGGCATGGAAGCCATCCAATCCAGGCGTCTCACCAATCGGCCGTCCGGCTGACGGTCCCTCAGTATCAGCCAATCTCATCAGAAATCGACAGGGGGGCAAGCGCTGTAGAAGCATTCAGAAGCACGGCGCCAATGATGACATACGATGGAGCGGCGGATTCACTTCGCCATCAACTATCAACTGCTCAGCAAAATTCGCCGCATGCTTCGATTCATCACCCAGCCGTACCAGCCCTTCAACATATGCCGGCACCGCGAACGGTTGTTCATCAGCAGCAGGTGAACTGGACAGCAAGAATAGCAGAAGTGATTCAGGACCAGTTTGGGTTGAAGCCAAAAGTGCAGACTTACACATACAAAACGCCATACCCATCGGCCTATGACTTGCTGCCGTTCCCACACCGCTACAAGGTACCCGATTTCACCAAGTTTTCGGGGTCGGACGACACATCCACCGTAGAGCACATCAACCGATTCATCATCCAGTGCGGGGAGGCTGCCACGCAAGATGCTCTGAGGGTGCGTCTATTTTCATCATCTCTGTCCGGATCGGCCTTCCAGTGGTTCACCACTTTGCCACCAAATTCTATTGTTACGTGGGCTGATCTGGAAAAGCAGTTCCACAAGTACTTCTACGCAGGAGTACATGAGATGAAGCTCTCAGATTTGACCAGCCTCAGGCAGAGGAGCGATGAACCAGTGACTGGATATATACAAAGGTTAAGAGAAGTCAGGAATAAATGTTACAGCCTGGCTCTGACCGATGCGCAGTTGGCCGATATAGCCTTCCAAGGCCTCCTACCACAAATCAAGGAAAGGTATGCTTCGCAAGAGTTTGAAAGCCTAAGCCAGATCGTTCACCGATTGGCAGGACAGGAAGTCCGTCCGTTTGAGCAACGGAGAAATTTCCAGAAGAAGGTGGCATACCTAGAAGGATCTGAATCGGATGGAGAGGAGGAAATCGGCCTGGCAGAGTGGGTAAAAGGCAAAAAAACCAATATCATGCCCTTTCGGAAAGAAAGAGCCAGAGACATTCGGCTTTGACACGTCAAAAGCCGATAAAATTTTTGACTTATTACTCCAGGAAGGGCAAATTAAGCTTTCTCAGTATCATAGCATCCCCACGGCCGATCAACTCAAGAAGATGAAGTACTGCAAGTGGCATAACGCCACATCTCACGATACGAATGAATGCAAAGTCTTCCGACAGCAGATACAATCGGCCATCGAGCAGGGGAGGCTCAAATTTGAAGTCCCGGCTAAATCGGCAAAACCGATGATGATAGATCAGCATCCCTTCCCGGCTAACATGGTTGACACCGGAGGAAATTCACGTCAAACCAAGGTGCTGACGTCAGAATCGGCAAGAAGGGGCGGCGCCGTCGATCCCAGGAGGCAGATTACGGCGGAAGAGATCAAAAGGAACAGGCGGGGGCCAGAACGACCACGCAAACCCGTCACCTCCCAGTTCTTGCTCAGCAAATATCGGCAGCAGCAAGAACAATCAAGATACCACGACGAGATGATACGCCGGCATGAAGATCACTGGCAATGTCCGTTCTTCATCCATTGCTGGGAGAACGACATCAGATTGCCGTCTGCCGATAACTGTTTGGAGTGTAACGGATTGAGTTGCAATGATCGCCCGAGGTCACACTCTAGGGACAGAGGATCAGAGCCGATCAGCAGAAATCAGCGCGGACGAGAGGAACAGCACATTTCGTTGCATGATCGGCTGGGGGGCAGGGTTGACCAGTACCACCGGTCAAAAGGCAGGATCAACCAACAGGATGGACTGGGGGGCAGAATCAGCGTGCACGATCGGCTGGAAGAGATGGCCGATGACAGGGTATCAGACGAAGACCCCTTAGGAAGGGAACCAGATTGGGAACACGCCAGATCATCGGCCAAACTAGTAAACCCCAGGTGGTGTCCCGATGGCCTATCCAGATCCCAGAAATGGAGGATCCAACTCCTGCGCTAGTGGGAACAACAAGAAGAAGAGCAGAAGCAGGCGCTGGAGAAAAGAAACGTTAAGTCTCGGGTATGGCGCCCCAAGAAAAACAACAGCCAAGGAGCAAACAATCAGGAATCGGCAGCCGACATCAGCATGGTGTTCATATTGCCGATGGAATTCATGGCGCCTGACGATCGAGACAAAGCTACAAGAATGGAAGAGCCAATGGCTCAACTGGTATTAGAGCCGATGACGGCCACTTTTGAGAAACCAGAAGAAGAAAAACGGCAACATCTCAAAGCGCTGTTTCTCAAAGGCTATGTTAACGGACGACCCGTCACCAGATTACTAGTAGATGGAGGTGCCGCAGTTAACATCATGCCGTATGCCATGTTCCGCAAGCTAGGCAAGAGCGATGAAGATCTCACCAAGAGGGACATGATGCTGAAGGATTTCGAAGGCAACGTGTCTCCCGCCCGTGGAGCGCTCTGCGTCGACCTCACCATCGGCAGTAAGACCCTTCCTACCACCTTTTTCGTTATTAATGGTAAGGGATCCTACAACATGCTGCTTGGTCGCGACTGGATACACGCAAACTGTTGTGTCCCATCTACAATGTATCAATGCCTCGTGCAATGGGTCGGCGACAACACAGAGATAGTCACCGCCGATTTCGCCTACAGCGTCACAGCGGCCGACACGCAACAGTGGAGCTGCGAGTACGTCAAATGTATATCTGGCAAGACTTGGGACACTGACTTCCTGAAAGTGTCCGATTTCGGTCTACAGCCGATCCAAGCAGTCGGCTCTGAAGATTCAGAATAGATGGATCAGCTCGTCCGAGAAGACGGGAAGCTTGGGCATGGATTTACGTCAGCCGATTTATTGGAGATGGTAGATTTGGGAGATAGCAGCAAATCAAGGCCGACGTATATTAGTGCTAATTTGGATCCTGAGTATAAGTGTAAACTGATAAGTTTATTAAAAGAATTCAAGGATTGCTTTGCTTGGGAGTATCATGAGATGCCAGATCTAGACCGGTCCATTGTTGAACAACGGTTACCTATAAAATCAGGATATCGGCCATATCAGCAACCTGCACGACGGTGCAACCCCAAGATTCTACCTGATATAAAGGCCGAGATTACAAAGTTAATTGAAGCAGGATTTATTTGGCAGTGCCACTACGCTGAATGGATTTCTAATATTGTGCCCGTGTATAGAAAGAATGGAAAGTTGCGCGTGTGCATCGATTTCAGGAACTTAAATCAGGCCACGCCAATGGATGGATATCCGATGCCAATGGCCGATATCTTGATAGATGCTGCCGCAGGACACAAAGTCATAAGTTTCATGGATGGGAATGCAGGGTACAATTAGATATTAATGGTCGAAGAAGATATCTCGAAAATGGCTTTCAGGTGTCCAGGTCATCTTGGTTTATTCGAATGGGTTGTGATGACTTTTGGGTTGAAGAACGCCGGTGCTACGTATCAGCGGGCCATGAACTATATCTTCCACAAGCTTATTGGTACATCGGTGGAAATTTATATAGATGACGTCGTGGTCAAGTCAAAAGGTCACCAAGAATATCTGGCCGATTTACAAGAAGAACTGGAGTGCACAAGGAAGCATGGGTTGAAGATGAACCCAAACAAGTGTGCATTTGGTGTATCGGCTGGGCAATTCTTAGGATTCATGGTTCATGAGCGTGGGATAGAAGTCAACCGGAAGACTATAGACGTCATCAACAAAGTTGTGGCCCCACAAAATAAAACTGAGCTACAGTCCCTCATCGGCAAGGTCAATTTTATCAGAAGGTTCATATCCAACCTGTCAGGGCGTATTCGGGCTTTTACTCCTCTGTTGAAATTAAAGCCCGATCAAGAATTTATATGGGGAGAATAACAACGCAAAGCATTGGAAGATATTAAGCAATATCTAGTTTCACCTCCGGTGTTGGTCCCACCACAGCCTGGTAAGCTGTTCAAATTATATTTATCGGCTGATGAACAGGCTATTGGATCGGCGTTGGTACAGGAGTTTGAAGGGAAATAACGAGTGGTATATTAAGTCAGCAGAAGACTCGTAGACGCCGAAACAAGATATTCCTCGGTGGAGCGGCTGTGTTTGTGTTTATACTTCTCGTGTACCAAGCTCAGGCACTATTTGTTATCGGCAGAATGCATAGTTATATGCAAGGATGATGTGGTGAAGTATATGCTATCATTGCCGATTTTGAAAGGACGGATTGGAAAATGGATCCTAGCTCTGTCAGAATTCGACTTAAGGTACGAATCGACCAAAGCTGTCAAAGGTCAAGTAATGGCCGATTTCGTAGCTCAGCATTGTGGACCAGAAATTGCCGTTGTTGAACCGGTTCCATGGACTCTATATTTTGATGGTTCTTCATGTGGGGTCGGATCAGGAATCAACATTGTTCTTGTGTCGCCTCAGGGGGCAAGTTATGATTTTTCTCTGCCGATAGAAGCTTCCGCAACTAATAATCAGGTGGAATATCGAGCCGTTCTAAAGGGCATCCAATTGTTAAGGGAAGTCAAAGCTGATGCAGTCGAAATTTTTGGAGATTCCATGCTCATTGTGGATCAATTAACGGGGCGATCTGAGTGCAAGGATGATATCTTAAGGATTTATTATGAAGATTGCCTTCAGCTTTTAAAAGAGTTCAAGTCCGTAGTAATATAGCATATCCCCAGAAATTATAATGAAGAGGCCAACAGGCTGGCCCAACATGCCTCCGGGTATTGGCCGATTCAGGGAGCAATGATGTTAGAGCTCGCGGCCGATGACTGGCGAAAGGAAATCGCCGATTACTTGAAAGATCCATCCCGAAAAGTGGATCGGCGAATACGTTTTCAAGCTACAAAATATGTGTTGCTTGAGGATGATTTATTTTACCGGACGATTGATGGAGTTCTTCTCAAGTGCCTGGGAACAGAAGAGGCGAAGGTTCTGATGGGAGAAATCCATGAAGGCGTGTGTGGAGCCCATCAATCGGCTCACAAAATGAAATGGATGATCCGGAACAACGGGTATTATTGGTCAACTATTCTTGAGGATTGTTTCAAATATTACAAAGGATGCCAAGACTGTCAGAGGTTTGGCAATATACAGCGCGCGCCAGCATCAGCTATGAATCCAATAATTAAGCCGTGGCCGTTCAGAGGTTGGGGAATAGATCTCATCGGACAGATTCATCCTCCATCGAGCAAAGGGCATAAGTTCATATTGTTAGCGACAGATTATTTTACTAAGTGGGTGGAGGCAGTTTCTTTAAGGAACGTGACATCGGCCGATATGATTGAATTTGTTAAAAGCCATATTATCTATCGATTTGGTATTCCTCAAGCCATCACAACTGACCAAGGAACAATGTTTACTTCTGGAGAATTCGGAGAGTTTGCCACCGATATGGGGATTAAATTATTAAATTCTTCTCCATATTATGCTCAAGCCAATGGCCAAGTAGAATCGTCCAATAAAGGGATAATCAAACTAATCAAGAGGAAGATAGAAGAACAACCCAAAAAGTGGCATATGTCTTTGGCTGAATCTTTATGGGCTTATAGGATGGCTTGTCATGGAACCACTAAGATATCTCCTTATCAGCTGGTTTATGGTCATGAGGCAGTCTTACCTTGGGAGTTAAGGACGGGGTCACGGCGTGTATCGCTTCAAGATCAGTTGACGGCCGATGATTATTCTTTCCTCATGAAGGACGAACTTGATGACTCGGCAGGTTTACGGTTGAGAGCCTTGATTAGTATAGAAGAGAACAAGAAAAGGGTGGCCAGATGGTATGACAAAAAGGTCAAAGTTAAACAATTCTCTCAGGGAGATTTGGTATGGAAGTTGGTGCTGCCGATAGGATCTAAAGATCCCAAATTCGGTAAATGGTCACCCACTTGGGAAGGGCCGTACAGAATCGGCCGATGCGCCCCTGGAAATGCATACATTCTGGAAACAATTGAAGGGGAGGAATTCCCAAGAGCTTTAAACGGACGATATCTGAAGAGGTACTATCCAAGCATTTGGGTAGATGCATAACTCGCAGTAAAATATATCAAGGTAATATGGCCGATTTTCCATCGGCTTTCGTCTGCATATCTGATGCAGAGATGACATCGCCTGAAGAAAGAAACATTGGGATTCATTTCGACTAGTTCACTATTGGATGAAAATGACAGGGTACATGACCGACATGGTACAAGTCGCCCTTAGAATAAAAATACTGATGCATCTATTGATTACGCCTGCTCTGGATTTCTCTCTCGACGCGACCCACTTCTATCATAAGACGGATCCTATTCTCCCTCGGATTCTCTACGGTGGCTCCAGTCTCAGCTTGATTACAAAGTTCTATCAGGAGGCGGGTCTTCTTCTCCTCCAAATTCTCCATGGTAGCTTCAGTCTTGACTTGATGAGGGGGTGGAGGAATCTTTTTAGAAGGTGGTCGCTTATGGACCAAGCAATGAGCATCTATAAGGTCCCAATACTCCTGGACAACAGCGGGAACATGATCTCTGAGTTCCTCAGCATGTCTTTGTCTGCCTGCGACAATGGTTCGTCTGAATGCATGATTTCGATCGCTCGTTCCAAACTAGGGCTGAGACGTTTTGGATACACAAAGACGAAAAGACTGTCCAACATCAGAGCGATTGAGATGTCTAGGGGAAAGGCAGAAGACAGTTCATACCTGGTTGACAGAGGAAGAAGATGAAGAAGACGAAGAAGACATCTTGTTGTTTGGTTTGGGAGGATAAAGATCTGGTGTTGGAGAGGGAGAGAAGATAAGTAATGCGTATGCCTCTTGAGACGGTGAAGGGTCTGCTTATAAAGGAAAGAGAGGTAGATGGATGGCGAGACATGTCCTATCAGAGTATAAGCATACATAAATGCAAAGCTGGCAAAAGAAACAGTTCAAGATCAAGTTGGCGCAGTAACATTAAAGGAGCAAATCGGTGCAGTGGCATTAAAGAGGCAATAAATGTTTACAGTATTCTTTATAGCCCAAGAAAAGCATCTATGGCCGCAATAGCTTGTTGCCTAATTTGATCGGCCGAATCTAGTACTCTCTGGTCATCATCGGCCGATCCTGGAACTTCTGACATATGGCGACGAAGCCTTATCATTTCGCGGGCCAAGTGCTGCCTTTCTTGCTTCAGCTCACTGATGATGGATGGGAGCTCTTGAAGTTTCTTCTCTTCAGCGGCTATCTCTTTGGTTATTTGCTCCATCTCCTTGGCCAGCTCTGCTCTTCTCCGTTTGAGCCAATCTATCTTGCCGACGACGACCGGGCGACAGCTTTCGAGGAAGTTGATCTTGTGATGTACCTCTTGAGCCCGGTGCTTGTATGAATCGGCCTCTTCCTGGGTTTTTGCCAGCTGGGCACGATCGGCCATATGGCGCAGCGCCCTGGAAACCGGAATCTGCATATGTTCTATGTAAGCAGCATGCGCCAAGTTTTCTGTTGTTTCTTCCGGGATTCGACCCTTGATATCGTTGAAAAGTCGTCGAATCGGTGAAGCATCTTCTACCAATCGGCCGATGTCATCTTGAAGGAGAATACGCATGCTTTCAAGCTTGGTGCGGACATCATCGGAGGCAGAGCTCGATGAAATTGGGTGTGAAGCGATTTCTTCGTCATCAGGCAAAGAGACAGCAAAGGAGAAAATGCTGTTGTTCGGGGTGTCTTGCTCCTGTGGGAAATAAAGAGAAGGGTTGGCATGCAGTAAAGGGGAATCGGCCGATTCCAATGGTAAGTTTGTTACCTCCTTGAAACGAATTTCTCTTGCTTGCACCGGTGGAAGCGTCTCCCTCGTCCCAGGGGCTGGTGCAATTGGCTCGTCGGAGGAAGAAGATTCGATAATTATCAGTGCTCCGCTCGGACCAGCTTCCTGAAAAGGTATGGAAAACAGATCCTGTAAGTATGCTATGGGAAATTGAAATAAGATGGTGTGAGAAATTTGCCATGCCTCTGTTGATCTTCCGGTCGATGTTTGTTGTGGGGTCATAGCCAGCATACCCAAATCGGCCTGCATCAGGATCGGTTAAGTCCTCTGAATATCAGGAGATTAAGGTAAGAGATCATTTACCTCGACGGGAGGAGCTGCTGGAGTTTCGGCTTCCACTTGGGACGTGGCCGATTGCTGTGGAGACTGCGGTGGAATAGCTTGTGCAGCCTGGCAGAGAGAGAGAATTAATGTTAGTGGAGCACTTAAAGAATATATGAAATAAGCAAGATCACCTGAATAGCTTCTACTAGTAGTGATGCCGCAGCTGCCCCGACTTCGGCGGTGACTTGAGGATCGGCTATATCGGTAGCTGGCAAGGATAAAGGAATCGGAGTCTCGGCCGATGCTACCGCCGTCTGGTCGCCCGATCCGATATGAGTCTCGGCCGATGCTACCGCCGTCTGGTCGGCCGATCCATTGCGGGCTCGCACTCGATGGCTTGTTATCTTCGAGGTTGGTCTTTTCGGTGCCCGTTTCGATCGGCCAGTGGAAATGTCCTTGATGGTAGGAGCATGGAAGCCGATGAGTGGATATGGTGTATATGGATGATGACTATCTATCGGCCTGCCACTTCGGCTCCGCATCGGAGGGACCTGGCTTTCAGACTAAGAAGGTAAATGTGAGTTAATGACAAGGTGAAAGTATAGAAAGAGATAGCATTGAAATCGGCTGGGAGAAAAGACATACCGCTGCATTCGGGTTGATATTTTCTGGGTCCAGAATGTTGCAATAAGTTGATGGAGATTTGCAGAAAAGGTATTGCTTCCATTCTGCCCACCATAATTTGAATTGCTGAGTAGCAAAAGGGGCCACTGACCAATTGTTCAGTTCAATAGTGCTAGAATCTGGCACTAGATCGCACAGCCGATTGTACTCAAGACTTGTGGTCAGTCAATCTCTGAATTTTCCTTGACCGGCAAAATAGACCCGAATCGGCAGTTGACCAAAACCCAGTTGCCTTGCTGTAGCCGATGGATTGTAGAACTCATATGTGGGAGAGTCCTTTCCAGAGAAGAAATTGGCTGGCAGAATCCCTAACTTAATCAAGATATCCATAAGCTCCCTGTCAAAAGTATGAGTAGAGAAGTCGTAGCTGGTGGGTAGTTCAAAAATCAGCTCCACTGCTTGATACGGATGCCAGCTGACAGTCTCTTCACTAAGGCCATTGTAAAGGCATCTGAAGTACTCAGCTGTACGGGTAGCAGTAAACTGGCAGCCAGGGAAGGCCGATGCCGCCTCTCCAAAGGATCTGCAGCATCGTCGGACGGTTGGATTCTCCTCTGACTCGATGTTAGGGAAAGTTTTGGTCTCTATCCGTTGTTGAGAGACCTTGCTCATATATAAATTGAGCCAGAGGGTGATGAACCACCAGGGACCACCAGGGTTCCCAATCGGCTCCCCCTTTGACAGCTTAATGCCGATTTGGTGCATCAGGTGATAGGCCGATCCAAGCAGATGTTTTCCAAGGGGGATGGCCGATCCTTGTGACAGAGCTTCCGCTAAAGCTTGAGTGTTAGAAGAGGGTCCAACTGCTCTACCACAGAAAAAGTGCTTTTCTAGCCACATCATCAGAAAAGCGGTATGCTCCCTCTCTAAAACTGTCCCGGTCTTCATATTTTTGCTAATATACCCCTTCCACCCGCCGATTCCTTTGGTCTCTAGCCGATGTGACGGCTTAATCAGATAGTTAAAAGGGATATCGGCGGAGGAGATGTCGAGGCTGGTCAGCAGTAGGACATCGGCCAAAGTTGGGGTCATGGGTCCATGTCCAAAAAGAAACGCATTGAGTGCGTCGGACCAAAAGTAAGAAGCTACTATGACCAGAGGTTCATTTTTCTCCATCTGGGATAGAGAGAGGTCTATGTATTGGCCGATTTTTTGTTCATCCCACTGAACCCTCCTAGACGTGGCTATTCTCTGGTACCATTCTCTCCAGCCGGGGGTCTCATTTGGCCAGGATCTAAAGGTACCTACCCACTGATCTAGGTCCATGGGTGACTGCTTGAACGGGATTCTGTGAGTCTCTAGATTGATCAGGTCTGTTGGATCGGGGTTCCCCATGGCGCCTAAGCAGATAAGATCAGGGGATTCTGAAAGAGGGATGGTGATCTGGTGCCTAAGTGCCTAAAAAAGGGAGAAAAGGGGAAGAAACTGAGAAGGGATCCGGAAAGTACTGGAGCAGTAGAAAAGCAAGAGGGGAAAATTTCAAGTATTTACCTCTGGGATGAAGATCATCGTTGCCGATGGGGCTGCCAGCGGAGCCGCCGATTGGACCGCCGCCGCTGAAGGGATCGCCGATAGAGCTTCCGTGGATGGAGCGGTCACCGATGGTGACGCCATTAGAAGGTTGGAGCAGGTCGCGAATGAGATTGCCGGAGGGGGGGCGTTCGGAGATCGAGAGGGCTCGGAGGAAGATGAACAGTGGTTCGCTGGAAGGGAATGCTAGATTTGTGGGGAGGAGTAGACGGAGAATGCCAATACTTAAGAAAAAAATGGGAGGGCAAGGGTAAAGACGGTATTCTTGCCGCGCCGTCTACACGAATTCCAGGGAGCGGTCGTTTCGCGCACTCGGTCCGAGAAAATTGCAATCATTGTGCGGAAGACCGCGGAACGGAAGGAGATTTTTACTGCGCCCGTTTCGGAGAAAAGGATTAAAGAAAGAGTTTCGAAGAAAGAGTTTCGAAGAAAAAGTTATGTTTTACTCCGAAACTGGGGGGCATGTGTTGACGCCAGATTTTGACACGTGTTGAATCGGCGTCAGGAGGAGAAGATTGGCCGATGCGGCAGATCTGAGGGTTACAGTGAGGAATCGGCCGATTGAGGTAACAGTTGGAAATTGGCCGATTGGTGATACAGCTTGCGCCAACAGGATGGGACTACTTCGGAGGGTCCCGGTCAAAAGTTGGTCAACAGAACGACGCTAAGTTGGTCAAGAAGCAATTAAAAAAGTCCTGGTTGGATTAGGAGACGGCGGCGGAAGATTCTGCGGGAGTCCGTTTCCTTTAAAAGATATTATAGATATAGTAGTTTTCCTGTTTTTTAAATAAGGTTGTAACAAGTCGTAATCGATCAGGAGTCCTAGTCTTAGGGTATAAATAGGAGTCATTAGGGCCTTGCAAAAAAAAGACAACACATCAATCAACAACAATACTTTTACTTTTTCCAGCAATTTACTTTCAAGTCGGCGACTTCGCCAATACTTTTCTTCTTTCACGAGTTCGTACGGATTGGCAGGGCTGCATCAACTTGATCTCCAGCCAATTGGTAGGTTCCGCTTATCGAGTAATATCCGAGCTTTAACTACGGGCGCATCGCTGTGGTTTCGTTTGGATTTATTCACCAGTTATCGATATTTACTAGAATTGCAAGTTTTACCTGTTGTTCTAGTATTATCACCAGTTATCCAGCTTGAGATAAGAGTAATCGGCTTCGTCATCGTTCTTCTTCGATTTATCATCTTACAGCCGATTAAATCTATTTCAAGTGTTGCCTCTGTAGTAATTGTTTAGATCGCTCTAGCAGTCTTCTTTACAGTTAATACACGATTATCGGCTGATCCATAGCCGATCATCTTCACAGCAAATCGGCCGATTCGCCGACGCGCTCTTATGGACAGATCGGAACTCCAGCTGATCGGAGCGCCTGGAATTTAATACTTTATTTTCTTGTCAATCAACAGGTCAGATTGACTGGCACGCCGCGCGAACCGTACCAGGGTGATAACCCGAACAGGAGCTAAGCAGATTCTCCCGGGTCGTGTGTCCGACGCTGAAGATCATCGGCCGATTCCCATCTGGCCGATTTTAGCGCCAACAAAAGGGCAAGCCAGGGATGCGATCACATAGTATTTAGAAGGCAGAATAGGCAAATCCGTCCCTAAACTATCGCCGAAAGCTCAGTTTGGTCCCTGAACTACGAAAACGGCCATTTTCATCCTCAAACTTTCGAATCCGGCTCAATTTCGTCCCTATTTCGACGCGGACGCCACAGTTTGCGCCTCGTCATCGTCCAGTCAGTGCTAGGGCTTTGTTATGTCTTTGGCAGATCCTTTTACCCTCCTTTGTTTCAATGAGAGGTGTTCTCGTCCTCAAACTAATCATCAGAAAGCTTGCTGTGTATATACATGACTTTTTTTGAACGAGTTTCAGATCAAAAATCATTTAGAGTCGGTCGATGCATGGTAAACAGGTTAATTATATTCATCATGTGCGTATCAATGCAAATAGCAAACCGTGGGAGAAATCTGTGTTCTGAGTGTTGATTGGTCGATCGGATGTGCACACACACCCATGCTGCCTGTACATGTTGGTATCTGGGCTGGCCTATCTAGTGTTTGCAGTGATGTCATTCATAGGATGATTACAGTAAATCTATTCCAACTTGGGATTAGTTTTGATGTACCAGTTGCATTCTCATGTATAATATAGGATAACAGACGCCTCTCATTGAATCAAAAGGAGGGTAAAAGGGTCAGCCAAAGACATAATAAAACCCTAGTGCTGACTACGCGATGACGAAGCGCGCCACCGTGGCGTCCACATAGCACCAGGGACGAAATTGAGCCAGATTCGAAAGTTTGAGGACAAGAACGACTGCTTTCATAGTTCGGGGACGAAATTTAGCTTTTGGCGATAGTTTAGGGATGAATTCGCCTATTCCGCCTATTTAGAATATACGCGGCTTTCGATAGTAGCAACACATGGACATATTTGCTAGTGTATTATATTCTTATATTAATAATAGATGATTAACTCACATTATTTTCTTATATTTTTCAAAAATAATCTTCTCTAGTATCTGATTGTGAGTCATATGTTTGGAAGGCTAGTTGGTACAATTTGCAAATGAGCAGTGCTTATAATCCTCAGACAGACAACCAAACGGAAAGAGTAATTCACTACTTAAGATGTAATGTTCATGCTTGTCAAACAAAGTGTAAATCAATGTTTGAAAGACACCTCAAGATGTTTTCTTCATGTTTGTACAATAAAGTGGGAATGTTGAATGGTCCTTACTGAGTTTTCGCACAAGACTAGTTACCACTTAAGCTTGTGACATGGCTATGACACATGTAGATATGACCATTAAAGAAGAACATACGGTGAGCTTGTTCCTATGCACTTTTAGTAATTTTGAAAAATTGTTCGATAGCTAATGAAATTATTCTAGTTGGTAACAATAGAGAAGTTTAAGAAGTAACTGAAGAGAGACATGAAAGATGAAAAGACCAGCAAGGGCGTCTAAGCCAAGTTGGAGACCCATACATAAGAAATTCGAGTCCAACTCGGAGTTTTGGAGTAGACCACCTTAAAATCGTCGTCCAGGTCACATATGGTGTTCGCTTTTTACGTTCTACATATGTATGGAAAACTAAGGAGATAAGCTTTCAAATGCAACTAGTCCTACATCAATACAAGGTATGAGTCAACAGGAATTGTCGAAATAAGTGGACAACCACAATCTGTTAGGGTGTTGCGCTGCCGTCTTTTAGGCCGTTGGGCCGTGCATCGTGTTGGAGTCCACTAGGGACGTGTCTAGAGTTTCTTGGCCGACCATAAATATTTATATTTAGTAGTCGTCACTCAAGTTAGGGTTGGGTTTTTCTTAGATTAATTTGTAAAGAATGGTTTCGTTGACATCAGTTTGTAAGACCCCAATTCATGAGCATAATATGTCATTTGCAAAATTGTTGTTTACTTCTTTATTGTTGCTTTATTTCTTTGATTCACAGGTATGAATTAGCCTACATGACGAGGTCAACTGGGCAGTGCACTATTGATAACTAAGAGGCGACATGGTGCTTCGATTGCGGGCTCGGATCTTATTGATCAGAAGCCAGATCGCTTGTGTCGGGTTGTCGACAATCGATACTTATCCCTCCTAATGGAATATTGGGAAACCTCACGGGCCCATCAGCTTGGATAAGACTCCTTTTGAAATTTTATATGGTCAACAGCCTAGAGATGTTAGTTTTGATGTAGTGGATTCTTGTGTGGTATGATATGCAAGAATGGTCGACCGAAAAGAAGTTGATGGTATAATTTCTTCAACAACAGCTCTTTAGAATTAAGCAAAGACAAAATACCAGGCTGATAAACAACTCTTTGAGAGATCTTTTGCCGTGGGAGAGTGTTGGCATTTTCTAGCATCATCACCAAGTATGCATACAAATTCCATTCCCCGGCAACGGCGCCAAAAATATTTGTTGGCATTTGATAGCGTCATCATTAAGTATGGATATAAAATCCAATCCCCAGCAATGGCACCATAAACGCTTATTGGTATTTCTTACATTACAGATAAATCCGCAAGTGCACGGAATACTGTTGTAGCATTTTAACCATGGTAATGAGGTCGTATTTATATTTCCGCAGGGAAGACGGCGATTATTGGAATAGGAAAGTTGATGACAAATCTTGCTTGAATATTCAATTGTATAAATAGGGGTAAGATAATATATGAGTGTAGAGGTAGTGTGACACACAAGTTACTCATGCTCAAACTCTATGCAAAGATATTAGGTAGGGAGAAAGGAAGAAGAAAGATACTACTCGGGACTTATGTACTTCTAGCTAAACATACAACTTATACTATACACTCATGCACACACACATGATTAGGATCGGGCTCTAGGCTCCCAGGCACTACTGAGAGAACCGGCTCATGACTGGCAGAAGAGCCACCAGCCAACTCAGCATAAGATACGAATATAAACTAATCAAGGTATACATGTCTGACACCACGGAATATAAACTATGCGAATATGTAAATCTAGAAGGTAACTTTATTAAGGAATTCCGAATATTACAAAGTAGAGGAACAGTAAAACCCATACCGAACACTCCTAGGCAACCTGGGGAACCCAAAGAAGAGCTACTTCTAAACTCCATTATCCTAAAGACTAAGAAAGAAAGGACTTTGAGAGAGAGCAACTTGAGGTGTGTCTTCTATTGTAGCACGCCCCTCATATATATAGGGGTGAGTGAGGAGCTACATGTTTGGCACTTTAGCAGGATTCACTTGGAACCAACATTGGGAGCCAATAAGCAAGTGCCACGTTGAAGGAGTAAGGTGGTGCAGCTTGGCCTGGTTCGGCCGACCCTCCTGGTTCGGCCGAACCAAGATGAGGCCCCACCGACCTCAGCTTCATCTGGGTGGCTGCCAAGTGGGCCCTGATCACTCATGTGCGCGAGTTGGGTCAGTCCTAGGTTGGTTGCTTGCCTAGATGGGCCCTTTGATCCATGTGAGGCTGAACGGAGCATTTTGTTGGTTGATAGCTTTTGCCTTGGATTCAAGGGTGTGTTTTCCCTCCATTTTCTGATCAATTTCCTGCATTGCTAATTCTACAAGGAAAATGTGGAAACGATATTGTAATGCCAGTCATCCTAATTTTCTGATTAAATTGACGCTCAAAATTGCTTTGTAGCGAGCGTCAACAGAGAGCTAGTTTTTTCTAAAGATCCAACCTTGTGTGCAGTCATCACTGTAGAAGAGGTCAAACCACAAGTTACTTTCAAGTAATTTGGTTCATATCATTCTATTGAGAAGTGAAAGAAATTGATACTCGTAGTCTAAGAGGAGAAACGGGTGAATTAGATAAATCTTAACCTATGGTCTCACCTAATTTGCACAAAAATATAAACTAGAATATGCTATCTAGATATGCAACTAGATCCAACTATTGTGTTCCAACCAACCTAACAAGAGTTTTGCAACCTATAGCTAATCCTAGCAAGATACTACTCTAAAGAAGTTGTTGGCGCTAAAAATCGGCCAGGAATCGGCTGATGACCTTCAGCGTCGGACACACGACCCGGGAGAATCTGCTTAGCTCCTGTTCGGGTTATTGCCCTGGTGCGGTTCGCGCGGCGTGCCAGTCAATCTGACCTGTTGATTGACAAGGAAATAAGAGTATTAAATTTCGGGCGTTCCGATCGGCTGGGGTTCCGATCTGTCCCTAAGAGCGCGTCGGCGAATCGGCCGATTTGCTATGAAGATGACCGGCTATGGATCAGTCGATAATCACGTAATAATTGCAAAGAAAACTGCTGGAACGACTTAAACAATTATTACAGATGCAACACTTGAAATAGATCTAATCGGCTATATGACGATGAACGAGGAAGAGCGATGATAAAGCCAATAGTTCCAATCTCAAGCTGGATAACTGGTGATAATACTAGAACAACAGGTAAAACCTATAATTCTAGTAAATATCGATAACTGGTGAATAAATCCAAACGAAACCATAGCGATGCGCCCGAGGTTAAAGCTCAGACGTTATTCGATAAGCGGAACCTACCAATTGGCCGGAGATCAAGTTGATGCAGCCCTGCCAATCCGTACGAACTCGTGAAAGAAGAAAAAGTATTGGCGAAGTCGCCGACTTGAAAGTAAAGTACTATGAAAAAAGTAGATGTGTTTTGTTGATTGATTTGTTATCTTCTTTACAAAGCCCTGACGACTCCTATTTGTACCCTAGAAGCAGGACTCCTGATCGATTACGACTTGTTACAATCTTATTTTAAACAGAAAAACTGCTATATCTATAATATTTTTATAAAGGAAACGGACTCCCGCAGAATCTTCTGCCGCTGTCTCCTAATCCAATCAGGACTCTTTTCATTTGCTTCTTGACCGAATCAGCATCACTCCGTTGACCAACATAAGGCCACTTTTGACCGGAATCCTCTGTTGTGGTTCCAATCTGTTGGCGCAAGTTGCATCGCCAATCGGCCGATTCCCAACTGTAACCTCAATCGGCCGATTCTTTACTGTAGCTTTTAGATCTGCCGCATCGGCCAATCTCTTCTCCGGACGCCGATTCAACATGTGTCAAAATCTGGCGTCAACACATGCCCCCCAGTTTCGGAGTAAAACATAATTTTTACTTTGAAACTCTTTTCTTTAATCTTTTTCTCCGAAACGGGCGCAGTAAAAATCTCCTTCCGTTTCACGGTCTTCTACATAATGATTGCAATTTTCTTGGACCGAGCGCTCGAGACAATTGTTCCCCTGGAATTCGTGTAGACGGCGCGGCGAAAATCCCGCCTTTGCCCTTTCTCTCTCGGATTGTCCTTAAGTACTGGCATTCTCCGCCTTCCTTTCTCCACGAGCCTAGTAATTTCCTCCAGTGAACCACTATTCATCTTCTTCCGGAGCCCTCTCGATCTCCAACCGCTCCCTCCAGCGATCTCGCCTGCGACCTGCTCCACCCTTCTAATGGCGGCGCCATCGGCAACTTCTCCAACTATGGAGGTTCCGCTGGCAACCCCCTCAGCGTCGGCAGCTCCATCGGCAGCTCCATTGGCGGCTCCATCGGCGACGATGAGCTTCATCCCGGAGGTAATCATCCGAAACTTTCCTCTTTTACTGTTTTACTGCTCAAGTATTTTCTAGACCCATTCTCAGTTTTTCCCCTTTTTCCTTCTTTTTAGGCATTTAGGCACCAGATTACTATTCCCCTTTCCGAATCCTCCGAACTCATTTGCTTAGGTCCTATGGGAAATCCAAATCCAACCGACTTGATCAACCTAGAAACCCACAGAATTCCGTTCAAGCAATCGCCCATGGATTTAGGTCAGTGGGCAGGTGCCTTTAGATCTTGGTCGAATGAGACCCCTGGCTAGAGAGAATGGTACCATAGAGTAGCCAAGTCTAAGAGAGTTCAGTGGGATGAACTGAAAATCGGCCAATGCATTGATCTCTCTCTGTCCCAGATGGAGAAAAATGAGCCCCTAGTAATAGCGGCCTCTTACTTCTGGTCTGACGCACTCAACGCGTTCCTTTTTGGGCATGGACCCATGACTCCAACCTTGGCCAATGTTCTGATGTTGACCGGCCTTGATATCTCCTCTCCTGACACCCCCTTTGATTATCTGATCAAACCATCTCATCGGCTAGAAACCAAAGGAATTGGTGGATGGAAGGGGTATATCAGCAAGAATATGAGGACTGGGACGATTTCCGAGAGAGAACATACGGCGTTTCTGATGATGTGGCTAGAGAAACATTTTTTCTGTGGCAGAGCAGTTGGTCCTTCATCTAATACCCAAGCCCTGGCAGAAGCTCTGTCACTAGGATCGGCCGTCCCCCTTGGGAAGCATCTGTTGGGATCGGCCTATCATATGATGCACCAAATCGGCATCCGACTGTCAAAAAGGGAGCCGATTGGCAATCCTGGTGGTCCCTGGTGGTTTATCACCCTCTGGCTCAACTTATATATGAGCAAGGTCTCCCAGCAACAAATAGAGACCAAGACTTTTCCCAATATTGAGTCAGAGGAAAACCCCACCATTCGACGACGCTGTACATCTTTTGGAGAAGCGGCATCGGCCTTCCCTGGCTGTCAATTCACTGCCACCCGAACGGACGAATACTTCAGATGCTTCTACAACGGCTTCAGTGAAGAGACTATCAGTTGGTATCCATATCAGACAGTAGGGCCGATTTTCGAGCTTCCTGTCTGCTACGATTCATCCACCCATACTTTTGATAGTGATCTTATGGATACCCTGATCAAGCTAGGGATTTTACCGGCCAATTTCTTCTCTGGAAAGGATTCCCCCACCTATGAGTTTTATAATCCATCGGCCGTAGCAAGGCAACTGGGCTTTGGTCAACTGCCGATTCAGGTTTACTTTGCCGGTCAAGCAAAATTTCGAGATGAACTGACTAAGAGCCTCGACTACAATCGGCTGTGCAACTTAGTGCCAGACTCCAGTACTATCAACCTGAACAATTGGACGGTGGCCCCTTTTGCCGTTCAACAATTCAAACTGTGGTGGGCGGAATGGAAGCAATACCTCTTCTGTCTATCTCCATCAACATATTGCAACAGTTTGGATCCAGGAAACATTGATTCAAGTGCAGCGGTATGACCTTTCTTCTAACCGATTTCAATATTGTCTCTTTCCATGCTACAATCTTACCGTTAACCTGTGTTTATCTCTTCAGTCTGAAAGCCAAGTTCCTCCAATGCGGAGCCGAAGCGGTAGGCCGATAGAGAGCGATCGTCCATATACATCATATCCACTTATCGGCTATCACGCTCCGACCATCAAGGACATCACTAGCGGCCGATGGAAACAAACGTCGAGAAAGCCAACCTTGAAGAAAACAAGCCGTCGAGTGGGAGCCCGCATAGGACCGACTGACCAATCGGCGGTAGTATCCGCTGAAACCCCAACTCCTCCAGCCTTGCCGACTATCGAGATGGTCGATCCCCAAACTGTCGCAGAAGTCGGAGCGGCTGCTGAATCACTGCTAGTGGAAGTTGTTCAGGTAACATCGCATACTTCACATATCTTTAAGTGCTCTATCAATATTAACTTCTCCCTTCTGCCAGGCTGCACAGACCGCTCCAGTGCAATCCCCACAGCAATTGGCCACATCCCAAGCGGAAGCCAAAACACCAGCGACCCTTCTCATCGAGGTAGATAATCTCTTAACTCAATTTCTCAACATTCAGAAAACTAACTGACTCTGATGCAGACCGATCTGGGTGCGTCGACTGTACCCCCACAACAAACATCAGCCGGAAGACCAACAGAGGTATGGCAAATATCTCATATCGTCCTATTCAATTGTCCGCAGTATACTCATAGAATCTATTTCCCATACCTTTTCAAGAAGCTGGCCCAAGCAGAGCATTGATAGTGGTTGAGTCCTCTTCTTCTGATGAGCCGATCGTACCGGTTCCTGAGACGAGGGAGGCACTCCCATCGGCGCAAGCAAGAGAGATCCGCTTCAAGGAGGTAATAAACTTATCACCGGAATCGGCCGATCCCCTTTTACTGCTTGCTAATCCTTGTCTTTATTCTTCCGCAGGAACAAGACACTTCCAATAATAGCCTTTTCTCCTTCGCGGTTTCCTTTCCTGATGATGAAGAAGTCGCTTCACGCCAAGTTCCGTCGAGCTCAATTTCTGATGATGTTCGCGCCAAGCTCGAGAGCATGCGGATCCTCCTCCAAGATGATATCGGCCGATTAGTGGAAGATGCTTCACCGATTCGGCGGCTTTTCAATGACATCAGGGGCCGAATTCCGGAGGAAGCGATAGAGACTCTACACCCTGCTGCATTCATAGAGTGGATGCAGATTTCGGTGTTCAGGGCCCTGCGTCACATGGCCGATCGTGCCCAGCTAGCAAAGACCCGGGAGGAAGCCGATTCCTACAAGCACCGAGCCCAAGAAGTACACCAACGGATCAACTTCCTCGAGAGCTCCCGCCCGGATATCGTCGGCACAATAGATCGCCTCAAACGGAGGAGAGCAGAGCTAGCCAAAGAGATGGAGCGGGTGACCAAAGACATAGCTGCTGAAGAAAAGAAACTTCAAGAGCTCCCATCCGTCATCGCCGGGCTGAAACAAGAAAGACAGAACCTGGCCTGTGAAGCGATAAGACTTCATCGTCGTATGCCGGAAATTCCCGGATCGGCCGACGACGATCAAAGAGTATTAGACTCGGCCGATCAGATTAGGCAACGAGCTATTGCGACTATAGATGCCCTCCTTGGGTTGTAAAGAATCTTCTAAACATTTAATGCTCCCTTAATGTTGATGCGCCGATTCGATCTTGGACCGTTTCCTTTAGCAGCTTTGCATTTATGAACGCTTTTACTCTGATAGGATGTGTCCCACTATCTCTTTACCTCCTTCCCTCTATAAGTACGAGATCCCACACCGTCTCCGGAGGCATATGCATTACCCATCTTCTCCCCCTCCAATAACTGGATCTTTATCCTCCCAAACTGGACATCAAGATGTCTTCTTCATCTTCCTCTTCCTCTGTCAACCAGGTACGAACCCTCCTCTATTTCTCCCCTTGACATCTCAATCGCTCTGATGCTGGGTAGCTTCTTATCTCTCTTTAGCCAAAACGTCTCAGTCCCAGTCTGGAACGAGCGATCAAAGTTATGCATTCAGACGAACCACTGTCGTAGGCAGACGTAGATCTGATAAGAGCTCACTCTGAAGAACTTAAAGGTCATGTTCCTGCTGATGTCCAGAAGTACTGGGACCGTATAAACGTTCACTGCCCCAAGCGACTGCCAACTGAAAAGAGTATTCCACTCCCTCAACAAGTTGAGACTGAAGCCACCATGGAGAATCTGAAGGAGAAGACCACCCGCCTTCTGATACAACTGGGCCGAATCGAGAGAGAAAGCGTAATCAATAGATATATTGGTATTTTTTATTCTAAGGGCGACTTGTACCATGTCGTCCATGTACTCTGTTGGTTTCATCGAATAATGAATTGGTCAGACCAAACCAAAAAATGTCTCCTCCTTAAGGCGATGTCATTTTTACATCGGCTATGTAGACAACAGCCGATAGGATTCGGCCACGCCGTCTTGATGCATCTTACTGTAAGTTATGCATCTATCCAAATGCTCGGATAGTACCTCTTCAGATATCTTCCGTTTAAATCTCTTGGGAATTCTTCCCCTTCGATAGTTTCTAGAATATATGCATTTCCCGGAGCACATCGGCCGATTCTATACGGCCCTTCCCAAGTAGGCGACCATTTACAGAATTTGGGATCCTTAGACCCTATCGGCAACACCAACTTCCATACCAAATCTCCTTGGGAGAATTGTTTAACTTTGACCTTTTTTGTCATACCATCTGGCCACCCTTTTCTTATTTTCTTTGATGCTAATCAGGGCCCTCAACCGCTGACCCGCCGAGTCATCGAGCTCATCCTTCATGAGGAAGGAATAGTCATCGGCCGTCAACTGATCATGAAGCGATATACGCCTTGACCCCGTCCTTAATTCCCAAGGCAAGACTACCTCGTGACCATATACCAGCTGATAAGGAGATATCTTAGTGGCTCCGCGGCAAGCCATCCTATAAGCCCATAGAGATTCAGCCAAAGACATGTGCCACTTTTTGGGTGGTTCCTCTATCTTCCTCTTGATCAACTTGATTATCCCATTATTGGACGATTCGGCCTGGCCATTGGCTTGAGCATAGTATGGAGAAGAATTTAATAATTTAATCCCCATATCGGCGGCGAATTCTCCAAATTCTCCAGAGGTGAACATCGTTCCTTGATCAGTTGTGATAGTCTGAGGAATACCGAATCGATAAACAATATGGTTCTTAACGAACTCGATCATATCGGCCGATGTCACGTTCCTTAAAGGAACTGCCTCCACCCACTTAGTAAAATAATCGGTGGCTACCAATATAAACTTATGCCCTTTGCTCAATGGAGGGTGAATCTGTCCGATGAGATCTATTCCCCAACCTCTGAACGGCCACGGCTTGATTACTGGATTCATAGCCGAAGCTGGCGCGCGCTGCACATTGCCAAACTTCTGACAGTCTTGGCATCCTTTATAATATTTGAAACAATCCTCAAGAATCGTTGGCCAGTAATACCCATTGTTTCTGATCATCCATTTCATCTTGTGAGCCGATTGATGGGCTCCACATACGCCTTCATGGATTTCCCCCATCAGGACCTTTGCTTCTTCTGTTCTCAGGCATTTGAGAAGAACCCCATCAATCGTCCGGTAAAACAAATCGTCTTCAAGTAACATATATTTTGTGGCCTAGAAATGCACTCGCCGATCCACCTTCTGGGACGGATCCTTCAAGTAATCGGCAATCTACTTTCGCCAATCATCGGCTACGAGCTCTAAAATCAAAGCTCCTTGAATCGGCCGATATCCGGACGCGTGTTGGGCCAGCCTATTGGCCTCTTCATTATAATTTCTGGGGATATGCTCAATTATTGCAGACTTGAATTCCTTTAACAGCTGGAGGCAATCTTCATAATAAATCCTCAAGATATCATCTTTGCATTCAGATTTCCCTGTTAACTGATCTACGATGAGCATGGAATCCCCAAAAGTCTCGACTACATCAGCTCTGACTTCCCTTAATAATTGGATACCTTTTAGGACGGCCCGATATTCCGCCTGGTTATTGGTTGCGGATGCTTCTATCGGCAGAGAGAAATCATAACTTGCCCCCCGAGATGATTGTAATCAGTGGTAAAGGTGGGTAATTTCACCTGAACTCCATGTCTAGATCCATATTTGATAGTTCTGGAGCTGCGAAAGAGGTACTCTAAAACTCCAAATTTATTTGAAGTACGGCTCTAGAGTTTTAGAGTTCCATATTAAGATTTTAAGGTTGAATTGTTCGGCTTACCGGACGCCTCTAGAGCCATGCCACTGCCTCCATCCGTCTCCTCCCTCCATCGTGGCCGCCACTCCCTCTCTCCAGACCCCCACGCCTCGCCATCTGCCCTAGCCGCCGCAGCCTTGCCGCGGCCGGCAGCCAGCTTGCGCCTCGCCGGCCGCCGCCGCCCCGGACGTCTCTCCCCCATCCCCCAGTCCCCCAGTGGCTAGCGCCTGGCCGCCCAGCGCTCGTGGCTCGCGCAGGAGCAGGGGCCAGGCTCCGACCGCGGGCCGCCTGCCGGCTGCCGCTCGGTGCACGTGGCGCGCCCACGCCTGGCAGGCCTAGCCGCGCAGGGGCGTTGGCGCCGTGCAGGCGCTGCCGCCTGCGCCTAGCCTGGCAACCCACGTAGGGGCAGGGCCGCAGGGCGCAGGGCCAGGAGCCGCCGCGCAGGTCTGGGCATCAGACAGGCCGCACGGCCACAGGCAGTGGCGTCTGCACTGCTGCCTCCTCGGGTCCTCCCTCGTCAGCAGCTCCCCCGGTTGCTCTTCCACTGGCTACTCCTCTCCTTCAACAAGGTAAATGTCTCCCCCCTCTCTGCCCCATGTATCGCTCACTATTTTCCCTCTATTGATTTAGATCTAGATCTATGTTTTTGGCCATGTGAGCTGCTGGCCTCACTGTCTATCCATTTCACCAGATGCGGCACCCTCTTTCACAGATAAGTGCTCTAACTTCAACTGCCAGATTCCTCTGATTTTACAGATAAGTGACTTACTATGTCTTGCTATTGTTCTGAACATCAGTGTTTGAATGCGTGAGTTTATGATGCAAATGTGAAAATTGAGCCAGTGCTAGGCATGTCTTGCTCTTATTAAAGTTTGTGGCCTATATATGCGTGAGTTCACAATGGAGCAGCAGTTCACAATGCAACAGAGTTGGTGCAAAGAGTGTCATGCAAGGTTACTTTTCAATGAGCTCTCTGTTTTTTTTGCATCATCTGTACTCATTATTTGTGAAAATTCCATTATTTGTACTCATTTGAGTAAGATTTGAAAGAGTTCAGAAACGAGAGAACCTGAATCAGATTACTTCTATTCTGTTTTTGTGTAGTGACAAACTGAACCCCCTTTTTAAATCACTTATGTATCCTGAAAGTTTCAGTTGGAATTTTTATCACCTGGAAATTGCAATAATTACTTTCTTTTAAAGTTAGTGATACTATGATAAAGCTACTGCAATATTGCAGAAAAAGAGATCTTTTAAAGCCATATTGATGGCAACATTGCAGACTGATTAATGGTGGTTGTAGCCATCATTTGGTTATTTCCATGTTCACTTGCCATATGATACTATTGTGATTCCATTGTGATCTACAGAGTGTGATTTTGCTAGTATACTTGTATTTGATATATTGGTCTGCTTGTAGCTCATTCACCTAGGTTACTTGTGTAGCTTTATTTTCAGAAGTAAAATACCTGCAAACTGCAATGTGTTGGTTACATATTGACCCCATTCTAATGTTTCTCTAATTTCTTTGTTTAAATCTCATACATACCTTTGCAACTAGCACTTTGGGTGGAACTAGTTAGCAAGTCTAGCTACATAGAACTTTGTCTAATTAACTGTAATGTTTTTCCTTGCATAACTTTTTAGAGACTAACTTGTTGGTATTATTATTTCAGGGGCAGCTCGGCTTAGTGATGCAGCATCAGTAGCTTATGCCCAGGCGTTTGCTCCTCACCAAGGATGGGTCATAAAGGAATCCATCTGCTGCTGGAATTTACGTGCTTCCCTTCAAAGTCCCAGCTGTTGAAAACATTGAATTTAGATGGTAAGTGGCCATGACTATGTGAAGTGAGGCTAGTACTAACATACTGTAGTATTGTGACACTTTCTGCTAGATTGAAACCAAAGTTAGAATGTGATTCAATGCTGAATCAAAAACTTATGTTGTATGTGATGAGATGCTGGCACAAAGCTTATTCTTGTGATTACATGTTAATATATTTTTTTGACATGGGCTGGCTTATATTTTGTGTTGGGCTGACGACGGCCCATATTTTCGTTGTGCTACCCTGTAAGTATATGACAACGATTTTTTTTTCGTTGCGATATCCGTAGCGATGACCCATCATTCGTTGTGATACCTTGTAAGCATATTGTGACGCTTTCTCGTCGTTGCGATATCCGTTGAGCATATAACTACGACACATGATTCGTTGTGCTACCCTGTACGTGTAAAGCGACGGCATATTTCGTTGTGATATGACCAAACCATATAGCCACGCCACATAACTCGTTGCAATACCTTGTAAGCATATAGCAACGATACATGATTTGTTGCGCTATCCGGTACGTGTAAAGCGACGACCTATTTCGTGGCGATATCCTTTCAGCATGTTGCAACGCCATATTTCGTTGGGATATGGTTAAAGCATATAACAAGGACCGCTACTTCGTTGTGATATCCTGTGAGCATATTGCAACATCATAAATCATGTATTGCAACAACATTCTTGTGTTGTATTAACACTTGTTTGCAACATCGCAATGTCGTTGCAATAGCCACTATAACAACGACGCCTATCGTTGCAATTACCAATATTGCAACGACAATGGACGTTGCAATTTCTATTGATTGCTACGACACACGTCGTTGCAACAACTCACACATATGCCAACGGCTACCTATGTCATTGTAATACCATATTGCAACGACACAATTGTTATGCCAACGACACAAAGTCATCGCAATATCTCGCTATTGCAACGAAACGACCCCTATTGCAACGATTTTGTGCCGCTGCGCTAGTGACAAAATCTTGTAGTGGTTCCTGAAATGATGAATGTAACAAAACTTGTGGAACTTGTTAGTGTGGTTAGTTTTAACTCAATTTTGACTTATAAATCATGAAAATCGGAGAAATGTTGGCGGTAAAAATCATCAAAATCGACCGCCAACAGCCATAGGGGCCCATCCCAGGGCCTTGTATACTCCTTACCACGTTCGCGCAATCAGTGGCAATCCAGACCTTTTGCAACGCAAGGTCTGTAGCATGCGCTAACCCTTCTTGATAGGCCATAGCTTCTGCTGTCTCTGGGACGAAACACCTTCCACCACAAGCACTGATACCCCCTGGAAAGACCCTCCTTTGTCCCTCGCGATCGCTGCCATAGTCTCAATGCACGAGTTCTTAGAAATCGCATCATCTACATTCACCTTCCACTGCTAGAAAAATGAGCTTTCGTCCCTTCAGTTAGTACCGGTTAACTTTTAGTCCGGTAGTAAATTTACTCCGGAGCCATTTTAGTACCGGGCCAAGACACCGATCGGTACTAAATGTCGCATTTTAGTACCGGCTGGTGTTTTGCCCCGGTACTAAAATGGCGCGGCCATTTAGTACCGGTTAATGACACCAGCCGGTACTAAAATGCGACATTTAGTACCGGTTAGTGTCTCGGCTCGGTACTAAATGGTCCTCCACGGGTTACTTCAAACGGAAAATATCTCCTACCCAATCACATAGTGATGCATAGGTGGGATGGTAAGGAAGGTTCGCGCGAGGCTCGAGGTCGTGAGTTTGAACCCCACGGACGGCCAGGCTGTACCGGTCAACCCGACCAGTACTAACCAAGGAATATGACCGGTACTAATGCTCACAATTCTAGCAGTGTTCATCATTCCCCGCGGAGGTGGAATCCAACGAGGGGCACTAGCTTGCACACCATCCATCCTTTTTATCTGCGGTATTGCTCCTTCCGGGTTCACAAGGAACCTTTCTATAAACTGTGAGTCGAGAGGGGGCTCTAAAATATATCTTCATGTATCGCCTTCCGTCTTGCATACTAGATCGACCACATAGTGACCACTAGCCGCACAAGGTCCCCATGCCGGAGGGTTCCCATAGCTTCATGCAGCCAGCCACGAGCATCATTATTCTGCGCTTGGCTGATAAACTCCAATAACTCCTCTCCTTGCAGAACCCACACACACTTAGCTATATTACATTCCAACAAAGAGTGCCTCCATGAATCATGTCTACCACATATGGAACAACTGTTGTTTTGTGCCATGTCTCTGTGATGACGGACATCTCCAGTTGGTATAGACTGCTTCGCGAGCCACCATAGGAAGACACAAACCTTATATGGGACTTTAATATTCCACAGGTCCGTCCATTCCTTCTGCTCCGCTCTCACGTCCGACCGGCCAGCATTGTGCTCGATCCAGTCGTTTCTTCTTTCCCAGTTATTGACTAACATCCGGTACGCCAATCTAACCGAGAATACCCCAGATTTCTCATAGTGCCATGCCCAGAAGTCCTGCTGTCTCCGGGTGGTCAGTGGTATACTAATTATCCGTTCCCAGTCCATCGGTATGAAATGTGTCTTCAGAGCCTGCACATTCCATGTCTTCAGTACTGGGTCAATCAGCTCGCATACCTTTCCTGACAGCGTGGTGCTGATGGAGCTCACCGGCCTCATCAACCCATCCCTCGGCAGCCAATTCATGCCCCAGACATCTGTATCTTCGCCAGTCCCAATCCTTCATATCAGACCTTGCTTGAGCATGTCGTCTTTACCATCGACAATAGCTCGCCATATTCTTGATGACGAGGAGCCAATTTCTGCATTCAAGAACTCAGACTCAGGGAAGTAAACTGCTTTCAAGATCCGTGCGCTTAGAGAAGTTGGCTCTTCCAAAATTATCCAGGCCTGTCGAGCAAGCAAAGCCAGATTAAAGAGCACAATCTCTCTGAAACCGAGTCCTCACATGCGTTTTGGATTCGTCATCTCTTCCCATGCAACCCAACATGTCTGTGTTGATTCACTTTCGATGGGACTTTTTATAGCCCGGCCCATCAACATGCATGTGGCCGTCACGAGCGCAAATGTTAGAAGTCACACGTGTGACTGGCAATTAAATCATCACACAAGATCCAATATTTTCTTTCTGTTGCGGAATAATATTTTTTATTACGCGGAACAATAAACTATTATTCCGTAATAAAAGAAATTATCCCGCGACAAAAATATTCCAGCAATAAAACATGTGTGGACCAGTTTGTTGGGCCAGTTTTAGACCCAAAACATAAAATTCCCCTTGTTGTGACCGGCTGGCACGGGGTTACGCGCGTGACCCCGAGCAGCCCCCGTCCCGATGGGATAGTAGGCTGTGTGGAATTGTCGTGCACTACCTAAACAAATCAACAAAGGAGACACCATCTATAGTGACTTGAAAAGTTTGCACGTCACTATTTAAGATTAGTGACGGCTGACCTTATGACATGTCACTAATATATTTGACGTGCCCTGGTGGGTACATATTGGAGACGGCTGACCTTATGGCGGTCACTAATTACAGGAACAAGTACAATGGTGACGGGTAATATTTACACGTGTCACTAATAACGCAACACAATAGTGACGCGGAATTAGTGACCCGTCACCAAATTGTTCTACATGTTAACAAAACACAAGCCTGTCTCATTTCCACCGTCCCTTCCATCGCCGCACGCGCTCCGGCTGGCGGCACGCCACCAGCCCGCCCACTGCCACCGCGCGCTCCGACCGGCCGCGCACCACCAGGCCTGGCCCCACGTGCCCGCGGCTGCCGTGCGCTCCGGCCGGCCGAGCGCCACCAGGCCGTCGCCTTGCCATTCCGCCGCTGGCCGGCCGGGTCCCGTCCAAGTGCTGCTAGCTGCCGCCCGGCCGTCCGGCGGCGCGTGGCTGCAGCACTGCGCTAGCTGCCGCCCGGCCGTCCTGCGGCGCGTGGCCGCGCAGGTCTGCGCTAGCTGCCGGCCCGCCATCCGGCGTCGCGCGGCTTCTTTGCCGTTCCACCGCCGGCCGGCTGCACCTTGCCATTCGGCCGCCTTCTCCCGTCGACTGCCGTCTAGCTCGCCGGCCTCGCACGTGCGCATCTGCTGAGCCGGTGAGTCCGACCCTTCTCTTGCTTGCTATATGAATTCAGTGCTCGATTCCGCGGTCGCTGCTGCGTTTGTACGCAGCTGCAGCAGGTCAGGTCCGGCCAGCGTTGCTGCATTTGCACAATTGCACGCAGCTGCGTTGGAGGGCAGCCAGTAATGCTGTACCGCAGACTTTGATTTTGTATCCGTGCAACTGCTGATCAAAGTATCAAATTTGTAGTGGCTGTGTGGAGAATCAATACTACAACAAGGAGAATCAATACTGCAGTGGTGGCCTCCCGAAGAAGTCTGAACCTTCCTAATCAATTGATCTGCTTTCTATTGTGCTCTCTTGATCTCTCCGTCAGTAGTGGTAATAGGTAAGCAAGCAGATTGATGTTTCAGCAGTACTTTATGTGTTGTAGTAGTTCATTCTTGTTTATTTAATTTATTTCTTCAGTTTTGGCCACACTTTTTTTAAAGGAATTGTCTTGGTTCACTCTTTTCAGGCCTTATGTAATTTTATTGCATATGTCATTGCCATTTCTTGTCACTCCTGTCTTGGTTCACTCTTGTCAGGCCTTATGTAATTATATCTGCATCGCTGTCAGGAGTATATCTTGATGCATGGTTAATTCTAACATATTTTATTTTTGAATTATTGTAGATGGAGGACCCAAGGTGGATGTATCTTGACAACCGAAATAGCGAAGAATACTTATCTGGTGTCAAGTCATTCATACATGCAGCAGAGGCTAATATGTCGAATCAAAACAAGTCCTCTATGTTCTGCCCATGCCGCGATTGTGAGAACATCAAGGAGTACAGAAACTCATATTCATGCTCACCTCATCATTCGGGGATTCATAACAAAAAATACAAGTACACATGTTGGAACAAACATGGTGAGGTAGGTGTCAATGATGGGGAGCTGGACGAAGACCTCCCGGACAAGCAGCCGGATCAAGATGATATGCATACATGTCAAGATCTCAGTGACGATGATGTAGTCGATATCGTAGTAATTGCGCCCGTGTGGTTGAGAATTTGGAGGAGATGGTCCGTGATGCCATGGAGAATGATGATGATGATACTGATGGGGAATTTGCCAAGCTGAAACAACTGGTGAGAGATATGAAGATCCCATTATATCCTGGTTGGAAAGAAAAGTATACAAAGTTGTTTATGGCACTCAAGCTTTTGCAATTGAAGGCGACCCATCATTGGACTGACCAGAGCTTCAAGGCATTGTTGGATCTGCTATGGGATATGCTTCCAGCGAGGAATGAAATACCTAGGTCCACCTATGATGCTAAGAAGATTATTTGCCCTATGGGATTGGAAGTAGAAAAGATACACACATGTAAGAATGATTGCATCCTATTTCGTGGCGATAATGCAGATTTGACTGAATGCCCAGAGTGTGGAGTCTCTCGATACAAGCGTAGAAAAGATGGTGGTGATGATAAAAGGATGAATGGAGCTCCTCGTAAGGTCGCATGGTATTTCCCTGTAATACCCCACCTGAAGTGTATGTTTGCAAGTAGTAAGGAGTCTCAGTTGTTGCGCTGGCATATGGAAGGGCACAAGGATAATGATAATTATCTACGACATCCGGCAGATTCTACCCAATGGCAAAACTTTAATGCGATGTATGGACAGTTTGCAAAGGATCCAAGAAATATTCGGTTTGCATTGAGCACAGATGGCATGAACCCATTTGGTAACATGAGTAGCTCGCATAGTGTGGCAGAACCACCTGAATTAATCCGGCTCAAGCACGCTAACCAACACCACAAGGGCAATCAGGACTAACTCGCACTTCAAACGGAATAATCCACTGGTCTATCGGGTAACCTCCCGATACAACCACGGTTTTTGCCGATCGAAACCACACATACATGTACTCACACGAAGGTGAGCCCAGAGGATACAAAATTCCACAAGATTTAACACCACAGGGTTCATCATAAATTATTGTTACAACGAAGTTTAAATTCGTAAAACAAGGTACTTCAAAGTTTAAAATAATTGAGTTCTTCAGAGTTCAATGCAGCGGAAAATAACGATAACTACTCGACGATACAGGATGTCTCAATGAAGCCCGTACGAGGCATCACTCGGCATTATCACCGTTGGCCGGGGGCGTATCCCATTCCACCGACCAACCAGGAGGAAGGGTACACGGCCAAGTCAAACTAGCAATCATATCCTCGAAAGTCTCACCTAAAAACAAGCCACAAGCAAGGCTGAGTATACTAATACTCAGCAAGGCTTACCCGACTAGTGGAATATACTTAGCCGACTCCTAGACATGCAAGGCTTTTAGCTTGAGGAGTTTGTTTTGCCGAAAAGCATATACAAGTAGGTCCTTACTTTCAAATTTTAGCTCCAAGTTCTAATTTTCTTTAACCATTCTAGGTAAGCAACTATCCAATATCATACATGGTGGAAGAATTAATTTGCATCCAACAAGATTAATCATCATCATTGTTCCTCTTCTTACTCTATGTGGTAAAAGGGTCAAGCAGTCTCAATAATCGCGAGAAACGGACGATTCGAATCGAATTTCTTAACCTTGCAAGGGAAATCTAAACACACGTCACGTGGTTACTCACAGAGTCACACGTGCAACTTTTTCCTTCAATTCCCGCTTCATGGAACAAGCCCACCGCCCTCGACTACACGTCCCCATGGACCCGGCCATGGCGGCACATGCACCCGCCATTAGCTAGATGTGAACGAATTCAAGACGGTGGGGAGTATATTCCGGCCTCGGTTCAATCCAGTACCGATTACCATATTCTCGGCATGTGGTTAGTACGTTCAAAGACTTAACCACCACTACCACACACTGCGGCCTTAGCATTTTTCACTAAACAGACGAGGCCTCAATCATCAGTATAAACATCGTACCATAGCCCTGTCTGTCGATCTTATGATTGCAGCATGTAGTAAACATTCAACTCCTAAATTCTCACGAGTGACAGGAAATCACTCGACTTTTACCGAGTCCTATTAGCATAGCATTCTATCAAACCTTACATCTAGTATTCAGAGTATGGGTACCTAGGATCATGCAACTAAGTTTTCATCCAACTCCTATAAACTTAATGCACACGTAGAATAGAGTATTAAGTTGCATAATTTAAAAAAAACAGGGTTCATGCTCCGGGACTTGCCTTCTTGGGTAAAGTTAGTTTGGGGCTCGTCCGAACTCGGGTTCGGGTCTTCGAAAGCTTCAGTTAGATTCACTTGGGCTTCATGCTGCTCACTTTCGGACGCAGGCACCAGCTCGTACGTTCCGTCAGCGAGAGTAGTCGATTCTATATGAATGCACAAGTGTAAGTTATAGTGATGGTATATGACGATTATTTTCCTTCACGATAAAGTTGCAGTCCACTCAAACATAGATTTGGTTGTGAAGTTAATTAGTTAAGATTTCTTGGGCAATCGTTAATAGATTATAACTTAAACTAATTAACTCCATTAAACAAGAAGGGGTTATTTTATATTGGAAACTTAATTTTCTAAGCACAATATGGATTAAACACAACTTCTGGACTAGGTAACTTCTGGTGATAAAATTTTCATTTAGAGCACATTATGCAGAGACAAAAGCACTATAAAAATTCTAGACATTTTCACGCAGTAGAATAATTATGAAAAAAATATAATACACAACCACTACTAGAACCTAGTTATTTTTATACAGAACAAACCAGTCATGTATTGATGCTAAAACTTTTACAGGGTGTTAATCTATCCATATATGTGTTGCTGTAAATTTTTTAGATTTTATTGTGCACCATAAAAAGCATAATAAATAGGACAAGATAGACCTATTTAAATAAAGATTAATTTCTACAGGATGTTTTACAGGATTTCTGTATATAAAACTTTTTATGCGGCAAGCGCTACTATAAAGGGTCCTACAGTAAAAATTTGAACATTTTCTAAGCATAAAAACTAATTATCTTTATTTAGTGCATTTTTCCCACCACAAAATTTTATAAATAAGTTAGATGTAGGAAAAAGGTTCTAAACTTTTTCTGTGGTATTTAGCCATCAATATAATAGTTCTTAAAAGTTTCACAACATGAATCACAATATAGCAGCGGTTACAAATTAGTTTTATTATTTCATGTCATAAACAAGGTTTAACAAAAGGTTTAGCTAGAGATGGATTTTGGTCCTAATATTTTTGCACTGGCCTACACATCAAGCAACCAATCTACTATCCAAAAATCAGGTTCAGAACTGGTCTACAACAGTGGATTTATTTAAAGTCTATTTAACCTTCCATTTAATTTAGAGCAAGATATTTCAAACATCTTAAGAAATGCATGTAACCAAAGTTGTAGATTTTCTTCTAACGATTTCAGAACAGTTGAGTTTGTATTTTTCCAATTTTTCTATGATTTTATAAAAATTTTACAAGTTTGCTTTTTTTTGAATTCAAAGTTTAAACATAGGTTTACAGATATGCCCCTGGAAACTTGCGTGCAGACTCTTTTAAAGATTTCAATCGTTGCAATTGGGTCCTTGGGCGGCGTTGGCACGGCGACCGGCCAGATTCCGGCGAGGGGGCTCATCGGCGGCGAGGGGTAAAGGGTTGTGGAGATTCAGGGAGGTGAGAGCTACCTTGGGATGGCCTTGGTCGGGGTTGGGGGTGGCTGGAGATGGCTCGTTGGCGTGGAGCAGAGGGGCGGCGGCGGGGCGGAGCGTCGACGACGGTGCTCTGGCGAGGAGGGGAGGGTGTGGGCTGGTCGATGAGCTTCGCGGCGTCGAGGGAAACCCGTTTCAAGGCTTGGCTTGGACGGAGGAGCTTCGGAGTGGGCTGTCCGCGGAGCAGCACGGGAGCGGCGGTGGCGCGGGCGGCGCTGGCGGTGCTCCGGCGGTCGAGATGGCCGGGGAAGAGGCCGGTGAGCTTCAGTGGAGGGAGGGCAAGCTGTTTGGGCGATGGGTTTGGGCAGTGGGAGGCTGGAGGATGGGACTCCACGGGCGGGTGGTGCACGGCGGCGGTAATGGTAGCGGCGGCGGCATTCTGGGGTTTGAGGCACGCGCGAGTGGCGTTGTGTCGCCTTTTATAGGCTGCAGGAGGGAGGGAGAGAACCGGGTGACGCTGGGGAGGGGCGGCACGACGGGGGCGCGTTACTGGTCGCGGTGGGCGGCGAGCAGAGCCGGCGCAGCGTGCGGCGGGCGCGGGCAGGGGATTGGGCGCTGAAGATTTGGCGTGGGGAGCGGAAGATCACGCGGCGCGCGGGTTGGGCGAGGAGCTGCAGCAGCTGGCTTGCCGGGCGGTGAGCGCGGCGACTGGCGGGACGCGGCGGGGACACGGACACGGCGCGGCTTGTCCATTGGGCGCGGCGGGCGGCGAGCAGAGGCGCGCGTCGCCGGCGTGCGTGTGGCGTGCGTGGACTGGGGAGGAGCGTGGCGTGGGGAGGAGCGCGGCGTGCGGGCGCGGCCAGGTATTGGCTTGGCGCCTAGCGCCGGTCAGGCATCGCCGGCCAAGTGGCCTGCGGTGACTGCGCGGCGGGCGGAGGGTCGGGCGAAGCCGAGGTTCGGGCGAAGCGAGGGTTGGGCGAGCGAAGGGTCGGGCGAAGCGATTGCGCGTCGGAGGGTCGGGCAGGGCGGAGAAAGAAGGGTCTGCAGTGAAAATAGAAGAAAAGGCAGGGGCTGGTTTGCAAATCCAAGTGTTTCTCAAATTTTCTTCCTGCAACTCAAAAATCTCTGAACATAAAAGTCGTTCAAAATGAAAAGTTACACAAGTTTTGTTTCAGACCAAAGTTCATTTGAGTTCTAGTTTAGAAGTTATTTTAAAAACTCAAAATGCATGATTCGGATGACGCGTCATTTCATGGGCAAAACTTCGTATTCTCCCCTAGGCTTCAACTAGACTTTTGTTTATCATGTCAATAACGATGTGCCTACTCAATTTCATAGCCATGTTAGCATCAATGTGAAAGTTATTTAATTTGTTTGATTAACGTACATGCACTTATGCATATATACACATCTATTTTTTTTTATTCAAAGCAAAACCAATTTATAATTCATTTCTTTTAAACTTTTCTCAATTATTTATGCATCGTGTTAAGCTAATGAGGCTTATTTCGTAATTTAAACACCTGAGGTGTTACACATAGTGTCTGGCCCGTTCTGCTATCTATATACAATCTTCCGCCCTGGCTCTGTAATAGAAGAAAGTATATCATGATGCCAATTCTTATCTAAGGCCTGCATCAACCTGGCAATGACATCGATCTCATACCACTTCTGGATGCTCCAAGAAGGCTATTGCAGCAGAGAGGGACACAGAGAAACAGCCAAAGTTGAGCTCCATGAAGGCTACTGCTGCTGTAATGGAGAAGCAGCAAAAAAGGGCAACCACAGCAACCAATAACTCCAAGAGGCAGCTGGTGAAGCAACCCAAAAAAGCTGTGTCATCACCATGGACCCAACCCAATGCCAAATTCAAGTTTGGAGAGCCAATGCTAACGGAAGCTGCACTTGAGAGTGCTGGTCCTTCATGTGTCACACTCCATAAGTACTACACGCCAGCTTGTGGCGAAAAGAAGAAGAGTGATATAGTTGTACTTTTCAAGCATTGCCACTTCTTGCGTTCTTTGGATAAAGAGTGTCTCTTGGTATCCTTAGCTGATTTGTATGATCTGTTCAACCTCGACGCAGTGGACACATCCCTTTTACGTTGCTTCTCATTGTAAGTTTATAACCGATCCTTGATTTGTATTGCTTATACTGAGTTTTTTTACAACTAGAGGTATACTTAGCTGCTAACAAATGCCTGCATTTTTCTTGCTGCATTATTTTTCTTGTATAACATGGACTAGTTAGAAGCCTGCTTCTTTTGTAGTTTTTCTCAAATATTATTTTCTTGATATGTAGATCTATGATCCACAAGATTAAGCAGCGATCTGTTGCTGTGGGCATTCTTGACCCGCAGATGATGTCTATGACAGTCATGCAGTCTAGTAAACAAGAAGCCGTGGATTATTTGGCAAGGGCAATTTCTCGTTTTGCTAAAAGGGAGTATATAATGTTCACTCATAACCCAGGTAATCCATAACTTAGGTACTTGGCCCTCCCGGTCAAGCAAGTTTCTTTCATATGACGCATGTTCTACCACTGCAGGTAATCATTGAGTATTGGTCGTCATTATTTCAAAATGGAACAAAGTGTTATACCTGGATTCTCTTAGGACAGAGCTACGCAACTATATTTTGTTGAAATCGGTCATTGATGAGTACGTATATCCTAGATAAACGTTTTAAATTAGTTCAAAAACAAGACATTTTTAAAGTTAATTTTAATGATCTTTTGCAGGGCTTATGCCAAATCAGGCGTGAAAGAGGGAAGTAGCTGTAAGCTCAATCATGCAACAAAGTTTCCAGTATGTATTTTTTTGTTTTTTTTTGCAAAGTTCATCTTAATGAATATTGCTATTGTTTGATCTGAACTCTCCTTTGTGCTTTAGCTTAGACATGAATCCTCCTTGGTAACTAACTACTGCTACTGTCATTCTAATTTTACAGTGTCACCAACAGCTGCCTGGTAACACATGCGGCTTCTACGCAGCCTACCGTATGAAGATCATTATGAACAAAACAAACTTGAAAAATTCTGAGGTATCGCAATTAATGTGATTTCTTTTTTGTTCGCTATGAGAAAGTACATTTTAGGATTACAGCAGCTAAGTACAATAGAGTTACAATGATGTGTGATTTCTAAGTTGATTTGGTGTATCTAGAAATTCATGTGTGGTACTCCCTCAGATACCTGAATTTTGCAACACCCGCTAAACACCTAAAAGACAGTTTTTTCTGCAAATAAGTAAGAGCAACTACCCAGGTGTGATATCTTGATTTCCTAATTTTGGACAAAACAACAAGATTATTAGTATGTTACTTGTTCTTACTTATTAGTATATGCACTATAATTTATAGCATCCATACTGCTCATTCAGGGCTTGCTAGACTCCATTGTACATGTAGGTTTCTGTTCCAAAAAACTTCTAAAAAATCCATATATAGGTATTCAAAAAAGCTGCAGCTCCTGCAGCACCAAATCCATTTTTGGTTTTCTATTTTCAACACTGATTGTTGTTCCCCTAACATGCAGGAGTTTGAAGTGCCCATCGATCCCCTTGAAGAAAGTGAGCTATCATCCATTAGGGAAGATATCGCCGCCTTCTTATTGTCCCAAGTCATCAACAAGAAGGGAGAGTTCCATTGTTCTAATCAATCTTCTTTGGACTAAACAAGCTGCTGCTAGTGCACCAAGTTGTGCCTTTGTGAACCTGTCTATTTATGACCTGTGTGAGACTAGATTATGTGGACTGCACTAAGTTCTTATTGTTTATGAACCTGTGAGACTGGATTGTGAGCCTGTGTGTGAGATCTGCATGTTCTAGCTTTTTTGAACCTGTAATGTTCTGCGTGTTTGATTTTGTGAGACCTATTCTGGCTGTTTAATTTGTGGCTGTGTGTGACCTATTTCTGAACCTGTATTTTTTTAAATGACCAACAGTCATTAGTGACGGCTCTAATGATAATGTGTCACTGTATAAACCATATCACTGACGCAGTTTTTGCCAAGCGTGTCACCATTGAGTATCAATTGTGACACGTGTTGTTAAAACCGCGTCACTATTGACACTCAATAGTGACGCGTTTTGTTAAAATCGTGTCACTATTGCCATTCAATGGTGACGCGTTTTGTTTGAACCCGTCACTATTGACACACAATGGTGACGCGTTTTGTTAAAACCGTGTCACTGATGTGTCTTATTAGTGATGGGGATTTCCGCGTCACCAATGTGAATGACATTAGTGACGAAAATTTAGTGACGCGGATGGTCTCATGGGATGACATTAGCGTCACTTTAGCCGTCATTAATTAGGGTTTCTGACGTAGTGGTGGTCTCACGGGATGGGAACATGTAGGCTCGCTGGCTTGGCCAGGCACCTGCAATGCCGAATGGCTTCTCGCCCTATTCACGATCATGAACAGTCCCCGAGTGATGTACTAATTACGTTGCACTTGCACACCACATAAGCAATAAGTATGCTGTTTCCATATAATTGTTTTGTTGTTTTCTAAATTTTTGGTTGTTTGAGTTGTGTGTGTACCATCATTTTCTGCTTGATTTACATTTATTTTTTCACTCGATTTTTTCTATTGCGTGTTGGTTTAGAAATTGGTTGATTTATTGTCTTGTTCACTCAATTTTTATCGCCCGAAAGCTGATACGTGGCGTTTTTTAATTTGTCCCAAAATCGAGTGAGACAAGTGTTGAAAATCACATGAATGTTGTGTAGTCATTCCCTATTAATTACTGTACACAGCAAAAATAATTAGTAAAAGCCATCAAAAAAAAGAATTAGTAAAAGCAGCTTCAAATTGCTACGTGCACTAAAATCAGGGAGGTGGAGATTGTTGGGCCGAATCTTAGGGTGGGTCACGGCCCACCCAGCCCACTCCTTGGATCCGCCCCTGGCGGTGGTGTCAACTGATGAGGGTGCAGTAACTACGTATTCTGTTAAGGAAAACGGCAAACCTCTGGACGGGAAAAGCGGGAAGGGATGCTGGTGCCAAGTGGGCAAAGTCTAAGCCTCAGTTCATCCAAAAAAACTAGGCCTCAGCATGCTCGTCGGTCCAACGCAAGCTTAGCTATATTGGATCAGGCTGGAAGAACTGCTATATGTTGGAGGATGGAGCTGCTACATGAAGTTCTTCTTCTTCAAACATGAAATCTGTAATAGGCTAGATTTGGTGCCTTGGCTGGCCAATACTTCATCATTGTTTTGAACCTAGTACAATTCCTCATGAGTTATCTTATATCGCCCTTACAAAATGTGAGCCAAACGCTACCTTATTATTTTGTTTAAACCAACTAGGAGGACAACTGGATAGAGAAGTTTTTTTTTCCGCGAGCACGTTATTTCATTTAGAGATGGATAGAGAAGTTCATAAGACTAAGCAAGACAATCGAGTCAGCACATCAACGGCTTCATTGGAGCTCCAGATCCCTATATATATCATGTGGTATACAGTGTATTCTGAGCCCATCAACGAGATTACTACTCCTATGTTGCAATCCTACACTAGCGTATACTACTAGCTAGTACACGGCAGTATAGTTTGGGCCACTGTAAAGGTCCTCGCATCAGAAGCTTAAGCCGGGTTTGCAAGGTACTAAATGCACTTCAAGAGATTCAGTTAAACACAAGAACTTGATCTGAAATTCATGGGATTTCCCCTTTTCTGCACTTGAATCACATATTTTTTTTTCATTGCGATTGCACTGAACATACAAGGCAAAACATGTCCGTCCTTGGGACATGATTCCAGTTCACTAATCACCTCTACAGCTCTAGCTACTACCTCCTAAGGTCTACCTCAACATCTATAGACTACACACATAATAATAGATCAGGATATCTATCACAAAAAGGGGCCGGGGCCTGGGCAGCAGCAGCACCCATCACCGATCCATGATGGGGAAAATCCGGCAGGTATATGATCAAGAACCGAAAAGTACGGTCAAAAGGCAAACATCAGTGCATGCCATGGGATGCGAGACGCGACTAGCTGAGGTTGTAAGCTAGTCATCCCAGCGGAGCAGCATGACGACGCATCGGCGGATGATGTAGAGCCTCGCCTTGTGCTCCTTTAGAGCCCTGCCCAGCCCTCCTCTCCTCTTGCTGCTCCCAACAAGCTTCATCCTTGCTTCTTAAATTATTAGAGCGAGCAAACTCGATCTATTGGCTCCTTCTTGATCCCTTGATTGAGCACACTGCTGCCTGCTGTGCAAGTGAAGTGGACTTTATTTCTCTATGGTTGCTATGGATGAACAACTGAGCTCAGGAGGTAGCCGGTTTATATAGGCGAAGACGAGATGCGTTTCAGAGGCCAGAGACTATCGTGCCTGCCTGCGCACGCACGGCTGCTGCAGCTAGCTCTCGCTAGTGTATAATACTGGCGACCCGCGACTTGGTGCAGCTCCAGCCGGGGACAGCGGCCTCGAGAACCACTGGCACCTTGGATCCTTCTGGCCTCGCTTTGCTCGTCCTGTCCCCCATGGCCACGATCATGTACGTGACCGCTTGCCGGCATCGCTCTCTCTGGCCTGCTCGCTTTGATTAATGTCTTGGCCTTTCATCCTTGTTTTGGGACCTGAGATAGATACAGCTCAGGAAGTGTTTTTCAACAAAAATACAGCTCAGGAACCCGTGCGTGCGCCCTGCGGTGCCGTGCGTGCGGCGTGCGCTGAAATGGCGGTCCCCCTCGTGCGTGCCCCGGCGTGCGCGCAGGACGGGGACCACCGGCGGCGAGATCTGAACGGCGACGGGCACCAGCTCATCAGAGGCTCCCTGGTGACTGCTTGTCTTAGCTTAGCTTGCTGCTGTACCAAGAGTCTCCTCTAGTCCTCTCAGAGTACAGCTGTTCTTTGGCGTACTACATGGAAGGAGGCTCCGTGTGCAGCTGTACCTTATTTGTTTGTACAAATTAAAAGGGATACAAAATTTGGGTTCACTACCGGAAATGGCGTATTTGCCGTGTGCCCAGCTATTTGCAGTGTGCAGTTTGTCGGGCACGCGGCAAAGGCTGTATTTGCCGTGTGCCGCGAAGAAAACCGACGTGGCACACGAAAAAGATTGTATTTGTTGTGTGCCACAAGAAAAAATGCACGGTAAGCACAGGCACACGACAAATCTTAGTTATTTGCCGTGTGCCTAACGTCAGGTACACGGCAAACGAGCCAGCCAGTAACGACCGTCTAGCGGCCGTCATCTTTTACCGTGTGCCATGTGGTAAACCTCTTTGCCGTGTACCTTGGCCATGGCACACGGAAAAGATGCATGGTTTGCCGTGTATATTTACCGTGGCACACGGTAAAGATGCAGGACTTTGTCGTGTGCCTCGCTATCAGGGCACACGACAAGCAACCGTCACTGATTGGGTGGCCGTTAGGCCCATTTTTTTTGTCGTGGGCCGAACTGGCACACGACAAAGCCTTTACCGTGTGCCTGAAAAAGACCCATGGCAAATGTGGTTTTGCCGGCAGGAGTTTAGCGTGTGCCCTTCGCTGTGTATGGCACACGGCAAATTAGAGGAATCCCGTAGTGGTTGTACTGATGGTGGCTGCACGAGTGAGTCATCCTGTCAGCTTTCAGCTTGTTCGTAACTGGAATAACATTGAGTTCACAAGGAAGAGCATTATCGTAATTAGCCACATAATTGAGTGATGAGTGGGCAGCCATTCAGTTTCGCTTCAAACACGATGTGTGCATTTGTCAGCCCTGGTTCTGCGATTGGGTATGATGGTGCCTGTATTCTGAACATTATTCAGCTTACAGGTATCTGCTGTTAAATTGGAAAATGGCCGTTCAAATTGTTGCGTGATCGAATGGTCAAGACTGAAGCTGTCAAGCCTGTCGATGAATTTCGATATAAAGACATAGTACATTGGAAGGATGAAGTGCTGAATTATCCGGTGATGCCATGCGATGGCGAATGAAAAGACAGTTTGCTTTCTTATATCGTCAGCTGAACATATTATTATTCATTAGAGAACTATTGTGCAAGGATCGTGGTCTAAGAAGGGGATGAATTAGGATTTTTCAAATTCTACCAAATCCTTAACCTATCACTAGTATTGCACAATCTATGAATTCAGAGCATATGAGCTAGAGCACACTAACAAAGTAATCATAGGAGGAAAACCACACTAACATGATCATTTTGCCTAGATAAGATCACACTAGCAAGAATAAAACCTAGGCAAGAGGTCACACTAGCATGCAAGGATCCTAGTCAATCAAACAAACAAGCAAAGGAGATAACGAATAAAACCAAGTAAATGCTTAAACGTAAAGAGATGGACATGAGACAACCAGATTTTTTCCTGGTATCGAGGAGTTGACGCTCCCCTAGTCCACGTTAGAGCACCCATAAAGGGCTGAGCTCCCTTACATCACCAATAAGCAAATGTTCACTAAGAATGCTCCTTCTCCATCTCCGGAGCGGCGGGCTTCACACCGCATACAATCTTCTTCTTCTTTGAGCTCCCACAAACTCCAAGAGCGCACCAAGAGCCTCCGGGTCACCAAGACCGTGTAGGTGCCATCAAACACCAAAAGTAACAAGTTCTCAAGTCTTCACTTGACCTACACCTAGCTGGCCCTAAACTCAAGCACACTTGCTACTCATAAGTATGATTTCTTCTTGATTGCATCAACTCTCAAAGCTCAAACTCTTCTTCTCATGGCTCTAGGTCTTTCTCTTCTGTTTAGAAGTGGCCTCAGGTAGTCAGAGTGGCAAAGGCAGCTCAAGAGAGCCGGGGGAACTCAATTATAGGCTAGGGATCCAGCCATAGCTGTTGGTGATCACTTTCTCAAAAAGTTTAAAGCATCGGTTAAACCGGTTGTAGGCGTCGGTTCAACCGGTCACTCTGTGCTGTGAATAGTAGCCGTTAAACCCTAACTGCCCCATTTGCTGACGTCAATGCACCGACGGTATTAACCAATGGTCGTCGGTTTAACTGGTGCTGAAGAGATTTTTCCCGAGCCAGTCAGCTTCAACTCCAAAACCTTCTATTGATATAAATGACCAATGCACCGTTGGCCATCTTAACATTGTCGGTTTAACCGGTGCTACTAACTTGATCGTCAGTGAGAGTACCAATGCACCGCTCAGTTGTAATTCTTGACCGCCGGTTAAACCGGTCAACTATTTCATTCTACCACTTGTGCAATTGACTTGAAGTTGAGTTTTTCTTCGAGTTTCTTCTTCTTTCAAAGATTCATTTGACTTCTTTGAGCTAGGACTGAGCTTGAGCAAGTGTGCATGATTTCAAGGCCAACTTTCGCTAGGTCAAGCTACTAACTCAATAACCCCCTTAATAGTACGGTCAAAGACTAAAAGCTATAAAAGCTAAACTAAGTTAAGTGTCGTTCATCTCCTTGTGACACTTGATACTGGAAGGATCCTTAATCTTGTAACTCAAATCCTTGGCGTGCTTTTCAATGAGAATTGAGGGATCTCATTTTATATTGCACATGTGACATAACCATTAATTATTAATCCCTTCAAAACACATGTTAGTCACATACGGTTGTCATTAATCACCGAAACTTACCATGAGCATCCATCGGCCTAGATGCTTTCACAATGCTTCCTCTATCGATTAGACATCCATGAAGCAACAATTTGAATCTGCTTCTCCATTTATGTCTGGCTTAGTTGATCATCAGATCAAATATGTCTTGTGCCGGTGATCAAGTCACATCCCAGAAAAATGCCATTGGTAAACTTTTCATTCTTGCGCAAAGCAATTCCCAAGAGACAAACAATGAGAGGGACAAAACTGAAGATTCATTCATATGCTGCAGCTGCTACAAGGATCTGTATCTATCTTTATCTACATTTTCCCTACCATTCTGGTAGCCGAAAAGAAAAAAACAACAAAAGAGCTAGAAAAAACAAAGAAATCAAGAGCCAAAACTGTTCTTCTTCAATCATGCCACCGGATCAGCATAACGATGCATCTCGAGATGATATAAAACCTTGATCTGTGCTCCTTGATGGCCTTGCTGAACCCGGCTCTCCTTCTTTGGCTTCCAAGCTTCATCCTGACAAATGCTCACACTCCTTGATGTTGGTGTGGCTGCCTGGAAACACAACACCAGCTCAATGATCTTGGCACTTGCACTTTGTGCGGCTGACTCAGTTTGCACTATGCCAGGAGAGTTTATATAAGAAGAGTCACAGGCAGATGGCAATGGACATGATTAACAAGAGGAGACTAAAATATGCACCCATCCACCTGCATCGTGGACCATCGCTGTATGTACTTGGACCATCAGACAAGGGAGTGAAAAACAAGTATCCCACTGTCCACCCCGTCATGTGAGCCTGTTCCTCATCTTACAATAATCTTCTCCGGGCTCAACTTGGCCCTTCAGGCATCAGGTTAGTGGTAAAGTCAATCTTGATCTCTGAGGAAATTGCGGCGTGCCCGACAACTCTGTATGACTCTCCATTGCGCCTGACGGACAACCTGACTGATCTCACACGCATGCTGAGATGAATTGAATGTGACGAGATCTGACTACAGCTTTTATTCAAAAAAAGATCTGCCTGGATCTAGCCTTTAGTGCCTGCTCAAGAACATTAACAATATGTATCTTTGTTCCAGGTAGTCAGGGTAGTAGTTCATAGTTGTATAAATCCCATGGACAAAGTGAGCTCAACTTTGCTTATGATGGAATTTGAGTTCTGAGTTGCATAACTAAACAGATTAATGAATAGATTATGCTATATTTGGTTCTTCATAATTGGGTGGCCAGCGTTAGTATTTTTGTCGTGTCTTCTCACCTGATATGGTTCAGTAGTTCACTGAATTTGAAAAATTGCATGATCTGAAAATTCCAGAGTTCAAGTAAAATACCATTTTTGCAGCACACTTTCCTTGGTGAGGTTGCCAATTTTCCTCTTGAATTGTGCTAATACTTCACTTTTTCAATAGATATACATTACATACTTTTATTGGATAAACTCCAGCCAAGTTTCATCATTTGAAATTCATCTGACAATATGTTGCACAGAAGTTTAGTTTTGTGTATTATGCCATGAAATCAGTAGAAACAATTCTTTTCAGAAGATATTGTCACTAGAATAGGATTGAGTTGAGGTTAGAATTTAAAGAACACAAATTGTATTGTTAATTAGTTCCACTGACGAGACATTCATGAAACAAAAACATAAATCAGCTTCTCTGTTATTCTGTTAGAGTACCGACATTCTTGTGCAAAAGCAATTTTCCAAGAGACAAATTATAAGAGAGGAACAAAGTCTTAATATTGATTCATATCACAGCTCTGCTACAAGGGTCTGTATCTATCTATCTATATATACAACTTCCCCTACCATTCTGGTAGCTGAAAAAAACAACCGAAGAACTTGAAAAACAAGAGCCAAAATTGCTTTACGTCAGTCATGCCAACGTATCAACATAACAACGCATCGCGAGATGATGTAAAGCCTTGATCTCTGCTCCTTGAGAGCCTTGGTGATTCCTCCTCTCCTTTGGCTCCCAAGCTTCATCCTTACAGCCTGAATGGTCACCGCTTGGACAGAACTCCCAAGGTGTATGTAGTGCTTGTGTGGCTGAGAAGTGAGAACACAACTACTCTGTGATTTTGCTCCTGTTGTGGCTGACCCTCAATGGGCACAATGCTATAGGTTATATAGGAAGGGTCAGGCATAGGTGGAGATGGTAGTTAGTAGATTAAAACATATAGTACACCCACCTGCATCGTGGCAAGACTGGCAACCCACATTGCATGTACTTGGACCATCCGACAACAAGGTGAAAACTAAAGTCCAGTGTCCATCTGATTATGTGAGCCTGGCTCCTCTCATCTTACAATAACCCATCCTTGACCTTCAGGCATCAGTTTATTGGAAATGTCAATTTTGATTCATGAGGGGAATGCAGCGTGCCCGACAACTCAAGATGGCCACCGGGTGCGCCTGACGGATTGACAACCTGACCGGCCTCACCCACGCACATACTGAGGAGGATTTGCGTGGAACACATGTGCTGAGATCTGACTACAGCTAAGGATTTGCCTGGATCTAGTATTTGGTGTCTGCTCAAGAACATGATGAACAGCTATGTATATATATCTCTGTCCCCGGTGATAAAATAGTAGCATGTAGAGAAACCTACGCTTAGCTTTGCTTGTCATGGCAGTTCGAGCTTAGGAGAGGCATAGCTGAAAAGCTCACAGATTATGCCATGTTTGGTTCCTCATAATTGGGCATTAAAAAAAGCCATGGCAAACATTCCAGGCGTGGTTTTAGGTTGTGTTTTCCCTGTGTTCACTAGTTAAATTTAATTTGGAAAATGCAATGATCTGCCACTTCAGAGCTCAATCAAAATAAGTATTTTTATGGCAGTTTAATTGACATTTCTCCTATTTTTATTTTGCTTTGATTTAAGAGTATACATTTATGTGCCTCTTATGAATGCAATAAAAAATGGAGTCCTAACAAGCAATAACCATTTTTTTTGCGAAAGAGCAATAAATTAATTAGTGAAATGAACCTCGTACATGCTTTTTTTTAAAAAAAATAGAATATACTTTTCCTAATGAAAAGCTAAATGATGACACTGGTCTTTATCGTACCTTTTATTGGATGACTTCTGATGAGATTTTTCTTTAGAGTATGTATTGAAGATTGTAGCACGCAAAGTTTTTTTTTGTTTCTTCCAACATGAAGTAAAATAAATAAATATTTGAAAAACAAAAAAAAATATCACCACAAAAATGATATACCAGTAATATTGAGATTTCGTGTCATAACTCAATCAAAACAGACGTAAGCTGATATATTTTTAGAATAAAGGAGAAACGAAAATAAAAAGGGGGGAAATGTGATGTACATGGTAGCTATGTGTTGCGTTTATGAATATTTGTAGGCAAGTTTGCCATATGATTGCGTCGGTTGCAATGAGAGTGACCGGACGTTCAGAAGTCAAGGCAAATGCCACAAGCATTTGAAGAACACGTAAGACCGAGAGATGGAAAAGAGTTGCTGTGTTGTTTCTTTGGAAATCTTCATGTCCATTTCTTTGGATGCAGGTAACTGGAAGTCCGTAACAAGACCTCAGAACACACTCTCTGTAGCCTCAAGTTTTTCATTTTCAAGACAGTGAAATTAGTTCTTTGCTCTCAGTAGGAGCAGGCAGGCATATACACCACAGCGGAGAGCCGGAGATTCATCAGATGCTCTTATCTAGCAACGAAGAAGGAAAAGGAACAGAGAGCTCAAAGCCAAACTAAATTTGCAGAATCCATGCCTCTGCGCGCGCGCACACAACGCAATAAACTCGTAAGGTAAATCGAAGAGCAAGTAATCTGTGAAGGCATGTGCATTGTGATGGACCCATTGCTTGTTCTCTGTTCATTGATTTGGCATTCCACAGTCCACACTGATGCGATTGTACATTGGCACACTAGTTATCAGGGAGAGAGACACTACTTATCGATGAACACCGTACCAGAGTGAATCCTACTGCTACCACCTCTATTCTAATTTGTACTAGGCTATATTGTCCCTGGCTGGCCCTCTATGTACAGCAGCCGGCGACCATTCTGGCACCAGCAAGGAGACAGACCCAGAACCCCCAAAACTTTGGCACCCGAATACCCGATGGAGCATCAGGGCAAAGACGATCCACCGATCGACCCGGCGTCCGGCGGTGAATTGGATCGGATCAGTCGTTCCAGCGCAGGAGCATGACGACGCAGCGCTGGATGATGTAGAGCCTGGCCCTCTGCTCCTTGAGGGCCTTGCTGAACCCCCTCTGCCTCCTCTGGCCTCCGACAAGCTTCATCTTGCACTAGCTGCCTCGGCTGGAGCACGGATCTAGGAATAGACTAGGATAATAATTAAGCTCTGAGTTGTTGGCTCAAGTAGCAGTGGATGATGTGTTGAAGCAGCACTCCAATGGCAGCCGTATATATAGCAAGAAGCCAAGAAGGCTAGCTGCTACTGCTAGCGGAGGAGGGGGGAGAAGGAAGAAGACTAGCAATAATGCAAGCGTGCCACATGGGGGCGTGCAACGGCAGGCAAGCGGGGTTGGGCGCCAGTGAGACGGCCAGCGCGGCGAGATTCCGGCTGTCCCCCGGCTCCGAGGGGTGGTTTGGCCGTCGTGCGCGGCGAGCCCAGCGGTGTCGGGGCGTGGGCTCCGCCACTGTTTGGACATGGAAAATGTGTAGGGGGAAAGGCGGGGGCGTGCGCTGCGGCGTCGCTGCCACGCCCGCCCGTGCGCCTGACTACCGCGGGCGCCCGTGCGCGCGCCGCCGGATGGATTCCTTTGTACTGATCCAAGATGAGGGGTTGCTTCATGCAGCTTTGAGTGGTGGTTGCTGAGTCATGACTAGATCAGAGTACCAGACCACCGCCAAAAGTCCTTTATTTTCTCCCTCGGCGTTCCCACTTCGCACACACACACAAAAAAAAAAGAAGCCATATCAAGAGAGCTAGTGAAGGTAACAAACAGCAAGTGATACGCTGAAACCAGGTGTTCTTGTATTCCACTTTCTTGTTCCACTAGTAATAACAATTCCCAAAAGCTAAACGGAGAGGCATCTCCATCTAAGAGTATCTCGAGAGTCCTTTATTATTTCAAGTCTACACAAAAAAGTAAGTGTACTACAAGAAAAAGTAACACAATTATTTTTGTTACTTTCTTAAACCTACAGGAGAAAGTAACTATTCTGCGAGAAAAGGTAACACAACTATTTGTTACTTTCTTAAACCTACATGAGAAAAAAACTGTATTGTGAGAAAAAGTAACACATTCATTTTGTTAGTTTCTTAAACCTACGGGAGAAAATTAAGAAAGTAACCGTACTACGAGAAAAAGTAACACAATAGTATAGTTGGTCATCTAGGCCGGGCTAAACGGGGCCCGAAACCCGACATGAAAAAATCCAACCCGAAACCGGGCCGGCACGATGGGGCAGGCCGTGCCTAGGCCGCCACCCCGGCCCGTAGTGCCGGCCCAGGCACGGCCCGACTAACGGCCAGGCCCGATAGCGGCCCGGTAATATGGCCTGCTAGCCGTTGCCCCCCGGCCTGCTAGCCGTTGGCCTAGCCCAACTAGCCGTTGGGAGGGAGGGGCGTATATATGCCCCACGCCCCCCCCCCCCCCCCCCGAAACCCTATCCCCATTCGCCTCCTCGCCTCCTGAAACCCTAGCCGCTCTCGGCTCTCTCAGTTGTGCTCCTGAAACCCTAGCCGCTCTTCTTCCACCTCTCCGGCGGCCTGCAGCGGCCATCGCCGGCCTCTCCTCCGCACCCTGACCGACTCCTTGCCTTCAGGCTCCAGCTCTCTCCGTTCCTCTCCTGCCACTGGATCTCGAGCTCGCTCGGCTTCTAGATCTGGTGCTCCGGTGGCCGCCACGGTGCTCTGGTGATCCAGTCTCGCGGATCTGTTGTTGATCTGTGGAGCCGTGAGGAACCAGAGGCTCGTCGGCCGCTCTGGTGCTCTGGTCTCGCAGCAGGTAGAAGTCAGACCCATTTCTTAGTCTTGTTCTTGTGTTCTTGTTCTTGTTCCTGTGTTCTTGCTTTGGCGCTCCTTCTCTTGGTTTCGTAGATCCTGGTGCCCTGGTTCTGGCGCTCCATCTCGCGGCCGCTATGGTGCTTCAGCTTCACAGATTGGTTGCCGATCTGTGAAGTCGTGAGGAACCAGAGGGTCGTTTGGTCGTTGACCTCATCAACTACTCTGGTGCTCCGGTCTCACAGCAGGTAATACGTTTGGCCTTGTTCTTCTGTTGTTCTTGATGTTCTTATGTTCTTGTTCTTATGTTCTTGTTCTCCTACAGGCCGTTGAGGGACCAGAGCAGTGGCGATGGCTGACGACGACGAAAGGCACTCCATCAACGATGATCTTCGTATGATGGGGCTCCCTGGAGATGACGAAGAGGACCTTGTGGTGGACCAGGAAGAACTGTTCGGCCGCAGCACCAACTCGCCGATCAATCTTGTTGATGCTGACCACAACGGCGATAGCGAGGGTGCTGCGGAACCTAACACCGTGACCACTGACGCCAAGAGGAAGTGCCCCTACACCTCGGATGTGTGGCATGATTTCGCAAGGTATACAAAGTTGTGGACGGTAAGAACATTCGCTTCCAAGCTGTGTGCAAGCATTGCAAAACTGTCTACTCTAGTTTGTCTTCCAACGGTACTGGTCATCGCAACATCATAGAGAGAGAGAGAGAGAGAAATGTGAAGTTAGGGATGCTAAGTCTTGTGAGTCCCGTATGTCTCAAACCATGATCCAGTTTGGCCCTGATGGTAATTTGCGTCGTTGGGAGTATAACACCGAGGTTGCTCATACCCAGCTCTGTCATTTGATTTCTAGACTTGATCTTCCTATTTGTTTGGGTGAGACTGATGTTTTTGAAGAGTACATTAAGATTGCCCACAATCCTAGGTTTGTTACCGTGTCTAGGCAGACCACGACTAGAGATCTTGTGAAGTATTATGCTGATTGTCGTGCTAAGCTTGTTGAGACTTTGGGTTCTAGGGTTTCTTCTGTCGCTCTTACATCTAATATATGGTCTGGAAATGCTAAGGAGGACTACCTTAGTGTGGTTGCCCATTTTGTTAACTCTGATTGGAACTTAGAGAAAAGGATAATTGGTCTTAGGCTCATTGATGTGTCTCACTCTAGTGAGAACAATGCTGAGTGTTTGCTTTCTGTGCTTGAGGATTATGCTCTGGCTGATAAGGTGTTTGCTATTACTTTGGATAATGCCTCTTCTAATTCTACAACAATGGAAAGACTGACCCCTAGATTCTCTGCTTATGTTGGTGAACTCTTTTTCATCAACGGTGTGTCCGTCACATAATTAATCTGATTGTTGAGTCTGGCTTGAAGAGGCTTAAGCCTTACCTAGAGGCATTCAGAACTGCAATTTCATTCTTAAACTCTTCTAACCAGCGCATTGCTGCATACAAAAGCTATTGCATTGCTACTGGTGCACGTCCTAGAAAGTTTGGCTTGGATATGGAGGTGAGGTGGAACTCTACCTACCTCATGCTTAAGCATGTCATCCCTTATAAGAACATATTCAATGTGTGTATCCAGACTCACTATCCCACGGCACATGGTGAATCTATGCTCTTAACTGAAGCTCATTGGTATGTTGGTGAGAAGATCTTGGAATTTTTTGAACTTTTTTATGATTCCGCTGTTGCACTCTCTGGTGTTTATTATCCTACATCTCCACTAATATTGCATCGTATAATTGAGCTTGCTAGTCACCTAAATTCTTATAAGAATGATACCTTGCTTAGAAATGTTGTAGTCCCTATGAAAGATAAATACCTGAAGTACTGGAGAGACATTCCCATACTTATTCTGTTGCATTCATCTTGGATCCTAGAGCTAAGTTAACGGGTTTCAACAATATGTTAATGTTGTTATCTAAACTCACTGGTACTGATTATTCAGCTTACTTTACTGAGGTAAGAGCTGAGCTTGCAACCATGTTTAACAAGTATGATAGTAAGTTTGGTGCAGTGAGATTGCAGAAGCCTGCATAGCAACCCTCTTCTGGTAAGAAGAAAATAGCTTGGGGGTAAGATCTTTGTATATGATGGTGCTGGTGCTTCAAGTTCATGTTCATCTGCAAGTATTGGTACTAGTATTTCAACCCCCCCCCCCCCACCCCCTCTCTATCTAGAAGAACTTCAGCAAGTGCCTTGCTGCATGCAACAAGCACTGCTGACCTTGGTACTGGATCTGAATTGTCTTCATATTCAGATAGTGACACTGTGGCCCAATATGATGATGATGATTTCAACATCTTAACCTGGTGGTATGAGCACAAACTAACCTATCTAGTGCTTAAGGATGTTTTAACTGGTCCTGTTTCTATCATCTCTCCAGAATCTGCATTTAGTCATACTGGCAGGATCATTGAAGAAAGGCGGTGTCGACTGAACCTGGAGATGGTGGAGATGCTCACCTGCATCAAGGACTGGGAAGCTGGTGAAGCAAGGGCCCAACACTCAGTGGAGGATTCTTGATGGTCCAAATTTGTAATTGTAATTTTGGGGTGTAATTGTCCTGTAATGTGGTTGAACTTGAACTATTTGACTTGAGCTGGGCTGTACTCTTTTCCTATCTCGGGTTTTCTCACGAGGTGTGAGTTTTTACCTAAATAGGTTTTTAATAAGGCAGCCATTGCACTAAAGCTCAATAATTTGAATTATCCTTTTTATATCTGTGTCTCCTTGTCTGTTGGCTCTGAATATCCTTTACGTGATCTGGTGGACTTGTACTTTAAAACTGAGTTTGTAAGTCATGTTTTCAACTTGTTCATGTGAATATCTATCGAATGAGTTGTCATGTTTAACATCGGGCCTAGGCCGGCACGGGCACGTAGGGCCTGACGTGCCGAGCGGCCCGACCCGACCCTATTATGAAGGATTAGGGTCGTGCCTGGGCCGTTGAGTTGGCACGTCGGGCGGTCCGGCACGGCCCGACTAACTTATCGTGCCGAACAGGGCCGGGCCGAGCCGGGCTAGGCCCGGGTCGTGCCGGGTGGCCCATTTGGCCAACTATACACAACAGGCTCTCTGATTAATGCTACCGGGAGACCCCTCTCCACGTAGTTATCTCCCTAACCATTTAACTCGATCTCGACCTATTTCAAATAGCTTTAAAAAAAATAGCTTCTTCCTGAGGAAATTTCAAGTAACTTCTTCAGAAATGGACCTGTTTCGATCAACATATAGCTAAATATCATCGATCACCATGAAAATGCGTCTCGGTCGAGCTGGTTTGGGGGGCATGAGGAGAGTCCTCGCCATCGACCTTACGGACAGCTGAGTAAACGGGGGGCACTGCGTGTCCAAGGTTCCAAGGATGCCACACCCTGCTAATGACTCGCCACTGCTTTGTCCCGCTCGGGCTCGGCTGAGCACGGTCCCGGCCTGAGGCACTGAATCAGGACGCTAACAAGCTAACCACTTGGGTTGGAGGGGGAGCGCACGCATGTGCCCATGTCGGCCATGGGCGCACGCACGGCGGTGGGTGATCGATCTGACTGGCTTGGGTAAGCGCATGCACGCAGTGCCCCCGTGTTGATTGCCTGATTGGCATTGCTATGATTATACTGATTGGCTGCTTCGCTTGCTCTATCCAGCGATCCGGTCAAGGCCCATGGGACAGCGCACGTGAGTGGTGACCAAGTACGCCGCGCATCGAGATTCGCGGCTCTGTAATTTCCTCTGTTTTTTTTCCAATTCTGTCATTACAAGCTGTGCTTATCAGTACTGTCTGAAGTTAAAAATAATTGGCAGTTTGGGTTACCTAATTAAAGTCAACCATTTCAAGCTTTGACTGTAAATGGTTTTCAGCGGTATTCGTAGATTTGTCTTGGTAATAATAGTTTTATAATAATGTACTTTTGCCCAAGATAAACTTGCATTGTCGGTTTTGAGAGGTCTAAGCTGAATTCTGAAAAGTTTAAGGATTCATGTATTTTTCAGGGTTACCTTTCTTTACAATTTAGTCGCCTCACATAATCTTAAAGTCTCACAGCTAAGTTAAAGTGGCCTTAGCCCTCATGTTTCCCATAGTAATTTCTTCTGCCTCCATAACATTTTTCATCATTCATCTCATTTTTACCATGTCAGAGGACAACATTTTTTTGAGGACTCACAGAGGACAACATTAAGTCATCAATCATTCAACAACTGTTGTAGAGATAAAGCTAGCGTGAAAACCTTATTTCTCCCCATAGTTTGTTTCTCATTCATGCACGACGACATATTCAGTATTTGTCTACTGTTTTTTTTCTCAAATGGTCAAGGATTAATGTTATTCTTCATAGTTTTCTCAAGTGGAGGGTTTTGTGCCTCTGAGAGAGAAAGCAAATTAGAAACCAACGAATTCCTAACTAATAATTTTCAAAAAAAACATTGGCCGCTTGTAAATAAAAATCGGAAAATATCTTAATTGGACAAGAACCCTTGGCAATTTTAGAAAGTTTTTAAGAAAGACCAATACTATTGTCCATTCAAAAAAGCACTTGGTAAACATTATAAACCTAGAAAGTGAAACTATCTAATTCTGCAACTAGTTTGTTTGTTGAAGACATTGCGATGGTCAATAAACTGTTTGTATTCCTTCATGCACAACATATATAGGTATCACTTCAGCACCACAGTTTTGTCAGTCACTAAAGCGCAGTTATTCTAACTAGCTATGTAAACTCTGTAATGAACTCGTGTAGCACAGACACTGAAAGGCTGTACGGAGAATTTTCCTCCTCCATCACCTCCTATATACTACATGGCATGACTCACCGGTTTGCACTGTTCAAGAACATCCCTAAACTTTGTTGAACGAGAACATCCTTTACCAAATTTCTCATTGGCATTGAATTTCGATGCCTGAGTTAATATAATCTACATCGGCTTATGGCAGGTCAGATTGAAATAGCATTCTCTCAACTGCTTGTTAATTAGTATGCATATATATCTCTTCCTCTGCTCAATAGCCTTAAAATTTGGATGCCGTACTATGACATATATACAGCATCAAAATTTATGTGAGTCTAGAGATAAAACTGTTGGGAAAGATGCCAACTATACTAGAAAATTTGTCCGCTACTCGAGAAAGAAGTTATAAAAAAAACACTAAAACTGGAGGCCACTCACAAAAAACTGTTTGGATTGAAATAGCATTCGATCTCTCAACTGCTTAAGCTTACTGCCTAACAATCATTTGAATATCAGGAACTTTACTGGACATGCATAGCTACAGAAATTAATTGACTTTGGGTGGGTCATTGACATTATTCTGTTGATAGACTAAAATAATGCCATACTTAATTGTTCTGATAACAATGAATGCACTATCAGATTGCTCTATGCAAATGAGAATAGTACATCAGACCTAGTGTACACAATGATGGATTGTCTTCTGTTTCAATCATGAGGTGCATATCTTTCTTTTCAGATTTAATTATGATCAGTTACTCAGGTGTGCTAACATATCGGAAGCCATGACCAAGTGATGAAAGGGCAGAATTTCAATTTTCAGTTAATCATTAGATACATGATAGAACAAACAATACAGAGAGTAATGCAATAATGATAAGTACATAAAATTAAACCTAGAGAGAAACATAGACAACTTCGTCCAAAATAGAAAGATTTGGGTGACTCACAAAATAGTTTGACAGAAAACGCAGAAATCAGGTAGCGGTTGCAATTCAACCGTATCATGCACCTGGTAACGAAGACCATTGACTGCACTGCAGGCAGTGGCTAGGCAAGCTAGCTGCCTCTTCCATAGCTCCATTGATGCCCTCCATCTCCATGTATTTGGCTTCCTAATTTCCGGGAATCGATGGGATCAAGGTAGTAGGTGTCAAGGTATATCCTATATATAACCAAGGAGAAGAAAATTAGGCCTCCTTCAAAGATTTCGCCAGCTGCCAGCGATATCGCTAGCTCACGTGGAGGATGGAAGCAATAAAAAAAAGAAAATGTGGAGCATTAAACACAGCATGCGGCAGCAGAGATAGAAAGCTTTTCGAAAGATGTGCGCGATCAGCGATTCAGGCTTGCTAGCGCGTAGCTTTTTCGTGCTCTCTCTCTTCCACGTTGGAGAAAATCTGACACCAGCCGGCGATTTTGACCGCCGCTGGAGGAGGCCTAAGTATAACAACTTGCATATTTGAACTGATCGATGAAGCATGATGCCTATATGTGCCCTTGCTCGGGGAGACAAGGGATGCCACTTGAATTCTTATATAGGATCCTCGTAGTATCACATATACGCATACTGTATTTTGCCAGATCGATGAAGCAACTAGGTGCCCCACGTACTTATGTCGAGCTCTGTATCGGACACTTGCGATTTGCAAGGCGGTTCATGTTGGGTGTGCGGGCAGCATGTGTTTATTCTTCTGATACGATCGGGGTGGCCGACAGGACACCGGGTCCGGTGCTAGTTCATGCACTGAATTCAACCGTACAAGTTGACTACTTGCATGTCTCTGCAACTTGGCGTCCAGTATAACGCAGGAATCAGCCAGCTAGTTAATTGAGTCCAAATTGGAGATTGGCTACGAAACATTGGAGATCTTGTTGGTAACACACAATGTATAGGTCCAGCACATCCTATTTGGAAATCAGGAAAACGGCATGCATAGCTGCATCGATCTGCAAAGTAAAACAGCAAACTCCATCTCAGTGTTTTTGTTCCAATGATTTGTTTTAATCAACGCGTCCACAACCCCGTTTCGCTGACTCAACGGCGGGCCGTTGTAAGCTGAACATACAACCATAAATGACATATTATCTGGCTCAGAGATTCTTCCTCCAAACATACTTCTTTGAGTGCGGTGAAGATTGGCATGTGGAGTTGAACATCAAGGACTTGCTCTGGATGGTTAAAACAACATTTCTTTCCGTATCTGCACGTACAATTACGCATGTAATAGGTACATTTCAATGCTAGAGAATCTCACATACATACGGGCGGGAACCCCCGGTTAGTACCGGTTTCCCGCCCGTTACAGCCCAGACAGTACTAACCCGCCATCATTTTAGTACCGGACGCTACGCCCGGTACTAAATGACGCAGTTAGTAAGCTACTTGCCACGCCAGGCGTCATGCGCGGCAGTTTAGTACCGGTATTACTTCTTTTTTTATTAGTTTGCTTTTGAATTCCTTTTTTTAGCTTTAATTCGAATTCGTATTCGTATTCGTATCTATATAGCATAGCAAAGACGTATGTAGATATATATATATATATTATATATATAATTTCATAATACAAGAATAGGCACACAAGTTTTTCCGTATAATTCAACCATCACTGTCGTCTTCTCTGTTTGGATCTAATCTAGCCACGCTTATCCTATGATCTGCATAAAATTCTCCTTTAGGATTTATGACCTCATCTAGCAAGAAGCCTTAGATTTCTTCTTAAACCGCCCTAACTCTTTTCCGGTTTGATGAGCTCCTCTCATTCTGAAGTTCTGTTATGTACAAATATTATTTATTTAAATCAATATTTGTACGGAATTAAAAGAAATGAATCCTTCTTAATTTTTTCCTTACTTCAAATTCTCTTCGCGTCATTTTCTTCGGGCCGCAAAAGGTGCGGATGAACTCACATACGTAGTACCCGCATAAGTTATTTCCGGACGCCTGTCTCATACACTATATACACACACACACTGGGTTATGAAATATTAGTGATGATTAAAGAAATGGAACTAGATGTGCGAGAATTGTATTCATACTGGAAAGTCTGTTTCGAAATAAAGTTCACCCGGGTTCTCTGATATTCCTATGTGCTTTTTTAGAAAGTGAGCCCATACTTTTTGGACGAGATTTATGAGATCTTGATATTTAGCCGTCGATGTTTTCTTAGAGTCAAACACCACCACCTGGCATTTATCAATCTCGATACATAGCAAGATCCAGTGAAAACTGTTGATACACATATACATATGAAATGTCCAATATACATATTATCAAATGGAAGGCATGGAAAAGATAGTTGAAGAGTGTTGGCGCTAAAAATCGGCTAGGAATCGGACGATGACCTTCAGCGTCGGACACACGACCCGGGAGAATCTGCTTAGCTCCTATTCGGGTTATTGCCCTGGTGCGGTTCGCGCGGCGTGCCAGTCAACCTGACCTATTGATTGACAAGGAAATAAACGTATTAAATTCTGGGCGCTCCGATCGGCTGAGGTTCCGATCTGTCCCGAAAAGCGTATCGGCGAGTCGGCCGATTTGCTATGAAGATGACCGGCTATGGATCAGCCGATAATCATGTAATAATTGCAAAGAAAACTGGTGGAGCAACTTAAACAATTATTACAGATGCAACACTTGAAATAGATCTAATCAGCTGTATAATAATGAACGAGGAAAAGCGATGATAAAGCCGATAGTTTCAATCTCAAGCTGGATAACTGATGATAATACTAGAACAACAGGTAAAACCTATAATTCTAGTAAATATCGATAACTGGTGAATAAATCCAAACGAAACCACGGCGATGCGCCCGAAGTTAAAGCTCAGATGTTATTCGATAAGCGGAACCTACCAATTGGCCGGAGATCAGCCCTGCCAATCCGTACGAACTCGTGAAAGAAAAAGAAGTAATGGCGAAGTCGCCGACTTGAAAGTAAAGTACGATGAAAAAGTAGATTGTTTTGTTGGTTGATTGATTGATATAAAACTCTGGCGACTCCTATTTATACCCTAGGACTAGGACTCTTGATCGATTACGATTTGTTACAAACTTGATTTAAATAGAAAACTACTATATCTATAATATTTTCCTAAAGGAAACGGGCTCCCGCAGAATCTTCTGCCGCCATCTCCTAGTCCAATCCGGACTCTTTCCATTGCTTCATGACCGAGTCGGCATCGTTCTTTCGACCAACGTCAGGCCACTTTTGACTGGGATCCTCTGTTGGGATTCCAATGGCTTCATCTCCCTAACTGCTGGCGCAGATTGCATCGCCCATCGGCCGATCCCCAACTGTAGCCTCAATCGGCCGATTCCCAACTGTAGCCTTCAAATCTGCCGCATCGGCCGGTCTCTTCTTTTCCTGACGCCGATTCAACACGTGTCAAAATCTGGCGTCAGCACATGCCCCCCAGTTTCGTAGTAAAACATAATTTTTACTTCGAAACTCTTTTCTTTAATCTTTCTTCCGAAACAAGCGCAGCAAAAAATCTCCCTCCATTTCGCGGTCTTCTACATGATGATTGCAATCTTCTCGAACCGGGCGCTTGAGACAACTGTTCCCCCGGAATTCGTGTAGACGGCGCGGCAAAAATCCCGCCTTTACCCTTTCTCTCTTGGATTGCCCTTAAGTACCGGCGTTCTCCGCCACTCCTCCTCCACGAGCCTAGTAATCTCCTGCCAGCGAATCACTGTTCATCTTCTCCCTGCGCCCTCTCGGTCTCCAACCGCATCCCCCGGCGATTTCTCTCGTGCCTGCAACCTGCTTCATCCCTCCAATGGCGGCGCCATCAGCAACTTCACCAACCGCGGAGGTTCCGCCGGCAACTTCCTCGGCGAAGGCGGTCCCATCGGCGGCTCCATTGGTGACTCCATCGGTGACGATGAGTTTCATTCCGGAGGTAATCATCTGAAACTTTCCTCTTTTACTTTTTACTGCTCAGGTACATTTTAGATCCATTCTCAATTTTCTCCCTTTTCCCTCTTTTTTAGGCATTTAGGCACCAGATCACTATTCCCCTTTCCGAAACCCCTGGTCTCATCTGCTTAGGTCCCATGGGGAATCTAGACCCAACTGATTTGATCAACTTAGAAACCCATAGAATTCCTTTCAAGCAATCATCTATGGATTTGGGTCAGTGGGCAGGTGCTTTTAGATCTTGGCTGAATGAAACCCCGGCTGGAAAGAATGGTACCACAGATTAGCCAAGTTCAAGAGAGTTCAGTGGGATGAGTTAAAAATCGGCCAGTGCATAAATCTCTCTCTGTCCCAAATGGAGAAAAATGAACCCTTAGTAATAGCAGCCTCTTATTTCTGGTCCGACGCGCTCAACGTGTTTCTCATTGGGCACGGACCTATGACTCCAACCCTGGCCGATGTCCTGATGCTGACCGGCCTTGATATCTCCTCCCCTGATACACCCTTTGATTATCTGATCAAACCAACCCATCGGCTAGAGACAAAAGGAATCGGCGGGTGGAAGGGGTATATCAGCAAAAATATGAGGACCGGGATGATTTCAGAGAGAGAACATACAACGTTCTTAATGATGTGGCTAGAGAAGCATTTCTCCTATGGCAGAGCAGTTGGTCCTTCATCCAATATGCAAGCTCTGGCAGAAGCTCTATCACTAGGATCGGCCATACCCCTTGGGAAGCATCTGTTAGGATCGGCCTACCATATGATGCACCAAATCGGCGTCAAAATTATCAAAAGGGGAGCCGATTGGTAATCCTGGTAGTCCTTGGTGGTTCATCACCCTCTGGCTCAACCTATACATGAGCAAGGTCTCTCAGCAGCAAATAGAGATCAAAACATTTCCAATATCGAGTCAGAGGAAAACCCCACCATACGACGACGCTGTACCTCTTTTGGAGAAGCAGCATCAGCCTTCCCTGGTTGTCAGTTCACTGCCACCCGAATGGCCGAATACTTTAGATGCTTCTACAACGGCTTCAGTGAAGAGACCATCAGCTGGTATTCGTATCAGATGACGGGGCCAATTTTCGAGCTTCCCGTCTGTTATGATTCATCATCAAATTCTTTTGACGGTGATCTCATGGATATCCTGATCAAGCCAGGGATTTTACCGGCCAACTTCTTTTCTGGAAAAGATTTCCCAACCTATGAATTCTACAATCCATCAGTCGCAGCACGGCAATTCGGCTTTGGTCAGCTGCCGATTCAAGTCTCGACTACAGTCGGCTGTGCAACCTAGTGCCAGACTCCAGTACCATCAACCTAAACAACTGGATAGTGGCCCCTTTTGTCGTCCAACAATTCAAACTGTGGTGGGCAGAATGGAAGCAGTACCTCTTCTGTTCATCTCCCTCAACATATTGTAACAGTTTGGACCCAGACAACATCGATTCAAGTGCAGCGGTATTACCTTTCTCCCAGCCGATTTCAACATTGTCCCTTTTCATGCTACAATCTCGCCGCTTACTTGTATTTCTCTTTTCAGTCCGAAAGTCAAATTCCCCCGACGCGGAGTCGAAGTGGTAGGCCGACAGAGAGCAATCACCCATACACACCATTTCCACTTATCGGCCATCACGCCCCGACCATCAAAGACATCACCAGCGGCCGATGGAAGCAAACGCCGAAAAGGCCTACTTTAAAGAAGACAAGTCGCCGAGTACGTGCCCGCATAGGACCAACTGATCAATCGGCAGCGGCATCGGCTGAAACTCCAACTGCGCCAGCTTTGCCGATTGCCTAGGAGGTCGATCTCCAGACTGCCATAAAAGTTGGAGCGATCGCTGCATCACTGTTGGTAGAAGCTGTTCAGGTAACCTCGCATACTTCACATACCTTTAAGTATTCTATCAATATTAACCTCTTCTTTCTGCCAGGCTGCACAAATTGCTCCAGCGCAATCTCCGCAGCAATCGGCTACGTCCCAAGCAGAAACCGAAACGCCGGCGATTCTCCTCACCGAGGTAGAGAGTCTCTTAACTCAATCTCTTGATATTCAACAAAAACTAACCGATTTTGATGCACACCAATCTGGGTGCGTCGATTGTACCCCCCCAACAAACATCGGCCGGAAGACTCACAGAGGTATGGCAGGTATCTCATATCATCAGACTTAATTATTCACAGTATACTTATAAAATCTGTTTCCCATACCTTTTTAGGAAGCTGGCCCGAGCAGGGCACTGATAGTTGTCGAGTCTTCCTCTTCTGATGAGCCGATCGCGCCGATTCCTGAGATGAGGGTGGCACTCCCACCGGCGCAAGCAAGAGAAATCCGCTTCAAAGAGGTAAGAAACTTATCACCCAAATCGGTCGATTCCCCCTTACTGTCTGCTAATCCGTATCTTTACTTTTTCATATTCTTTCGCAGGAATAAGACACCCCTAATAATAGTCTTTTCTCTTTCGCGGTTCCCCTTTCTTATGATGAAGAGGTCGCTTCACACCAAGTTACATCGAGCTCAATTCCTGATGACGTTCGTGCCAAGCTCGAGAGTATGCGGACCCTCCTCCAAGACGATATCGGCCGATTAGTGGGAGATGCCTCATCGATTCGGCGACTTCTTAATGACATCAGAGGCCGAATCCTAGAGGAAGCGACAGAAACTCTGGATCCTGCTGCATACATAGAGTCGATGCAGACTTCAGTGTTTAGGGCCCTGCGCCATATGGCCGATCGCGCCAAGCTAGCGCAAGCCCGCGAAGAAGAAGACTCCTACAAACACCAAGCCCAAGAAGTGCATCAGCGGATCAACTTCCTTGAGAACTCCCGTCCAGATATCGTCGGCACCATAGATCGCCTCAAACGGCGAAGGGCAGAGCTGACCAAAGAGATGGAGCAGGTGACCAAGGACATAGCTGCTGAAGAAAAGAGACTCCAAGACCTTCCATCTGTCATCGCTGAGCTGAAGCAAGAAAGACACAACCTGGCCCGTGAAGCAATAAAACTTCATCGTCATATGCCAGAAATTCCCGGATCGGCCGATGACAACCAAAGAGTATTAGACTCGGCCGATCAGATTAGGCAACGAGCGATTGCGACCATTGATGCTCTCCTTGGGTGAATTGTAAAGAATCCTGTAAACATTTAATGCCCTCTTAATGTTGACGCGCCGATTCGAACTTGGACCATCTTCTTTGGCAGCTTTTCATTTATGAACGCTTTTACTCTGATGGGACGCATCCTACTATCTCTTTACCCCCTTTCTTCTATAAGTACGAGATCCCACATCATTTCCAGAGGCATCTATATTACCCATCTTCTTCCCCTCCAATAATTCGATCTTTATCCTCCCAGGCTGGACATCAAGATGTCATCTTCATCTTCCTCCTTCTCTATCAACCAGGTACGAACCCTCTTCTATTTCCTCCCTTGACATCTCAATCGCTCTGATACTGGGTAGTTGTTTGTCCCTTCTTAGCCAAAACGCCTTAGTCCCAGTCTGGAACGAGCGATTGAAGTTATGCATTCAGACGAACCACTGTCGCAGGCGGACATAGATCTGATAAAAGCTCACTTTGAAGAACTCAGAGGTCATGTTCCTGCCAACATCCAGAAAGTCTGGGATCATATAGACGCTAACTGCTCCAGGCGACCGCCAACTGAAAGGAGTCATCCACTCCCTCGCTCAGTTGCTCTTGAAGATGCTGCGGCGGGAACATCCCAACCACCTCTTGACAGGAGCCATCCACTCCCTCATCAAGTCGAGGCTGAAGCCACCATGGAGGATCTGGAGGAGAAGAGCATCCGCCTTTTGATAAAATTAGGCCGGATCGAGAGAGAGTTCAAGAAAAAGCGTGATCAATAGATATATTGGTACTTTTTATTGTAAGGGCGACTTGTACCATGTCGGCCATGTACTCTGCTGTTTTCACTGAATAATGAATCGGTCAGACCAAATCAAAATGTGTCCTCCTTAAGGCGATGTCATTTTTACATCGGCTATATAGGCAAAAGCCGATAGGAGTCAGCCACACTGTCTTGATGCATCTTACCGCAAGTTATGCACCTATCCATATACTTGGATAGTACCTCTTCAGATATCTCCCATTTAAGGCTCTTGTGAATTCTTCCCCTTCGATAGTTTCTAGTATATATGCATTTCCTGGAGCACATCGGCCGATTCTATACGGCCCCTCCCATGTGGGCGACCATTTACCGAATTTGGGATCCTTAGACCCTATCGGCAGCACCAACTTTCATACCAGATCTCCTTGGGAGAATTGTTTAACCTTGACCTTCTTGTCATACCACCTGGCCACCCTTTTCTTATTTTCTTCGATGCTAATCAGAGCCCTCAATCGCTGACCCGCCGAATCATCGAGCTCATCCTTCATGAGGAAGGAATAGTCATCGGCCGTCAACTGATCTTGAAGCGATATACTCCTTGACCCCGTCCTTAATTCCCAAGGCAAGACTGCCTCGTGACCATATACCAACTGATAAGGAGATATCTTAGTGGCCCCGTGGCAAGCCATACTATAAGCCCATAGAGATTCAGCCAAAGACATGTGCCACTTCTTTGGTTGTTCCCCTATCTTCCTCTTGATCAACTTAATTATCCCCTTATTGGACGATTCGGCTTGGCCGTTGGCTTGAGCATAGTACGGAGAAGAATTCAGCAATTTAATCCCCCATATCGGCGGAGAATTCTCTGAATTCCCATGAGGTGAACATCCTTCCTTGATCAGTTGTGATAGTCTGAGGAATACCAAACCGATAAACAATGTGGTTCTTAACGAAATCGATCATATCGACCGATGTCACGGTCCTTAGCGGAACTGCCTCCACCCATTGAGTAAAATAATCAATGGCTACCAATATAAACTTATGCCCTTTGCTTGATGGAGGGTGAATCTACCCGATGAGATCTATTCCTCAACCTCTGAACGGCCACGGCTTGATTACCGGATTCATAGCCGAAGCTGGAGCGCGCTGCACATTGCCAAACTTCTGACAGTCTTGGCAACCTTTATAATATTTGAAACAATCTTCAAGAATCGTCGGCCAATAATACCCATTGTTTCTGATCATCCACTTCATCTTGTGAGCCGATTGATGGGCTCCGCCGCATACACCTTCATGGATTTCCCCCATCAGGACCTTTGCTTCTTCCGTTCCCAGGCATTTGAGAAGAACTCCATCAATCGTTCAGTAAAACAAATCGTCTTCAAGTAACACATATTTCGTGGCCTGAAAACACACTCGCCGATCCACCTTCTGAGACGGATTCTTCAAGTAATCGGCAATCTTCTTTCGCCAATCATCGGCCGCAAGTTCCAGAATCATGGCCCCTTGAATCGGTCGATATCCGGACGTGTGTTGGGCAAGCCTATTGGCCTCTTCATTGTAATTTCTGGGAATATGCTCGATTATTGCAGACTTGATTTCCTTTAACAGCTAGAGGCAATCTTCATAGTAAATTCTTAGGATATCATCTTTGCATTCAGATTTCCTCGTTAATTGATCTACGATGAGCATGGAATCCCCAAAAATCTCGACTGCATCAGCTTTGACTTCCCTCAACAATTGGATACCTTTTAGGACGGCTCGGTATTCCGCCTGGTTGTTGGTTGCGGATGCTTCTATCGGCAGAGAGAAATCATAACTTGCCCCCCGAGGTGATACAAGAACGATGCCGATCCCCGATCCGACTCCACACGAAGAACCATCGAAATATAGAGTCCATGGAACCGGTTCAACGACAACAATCTCTGGTCCACAATGCTGAGCCACGAAATCGGCCATAACTTGACCCTTGACAGCCTTGGCCGAATCGTACCTAAAGTCAAACTCTGACAGAGCCAGAATCCATTTTCCAATCCGTCCTTTCAAAATCGGCAGTGATAGCATATATTTTACCACATCATCCTTGCATACGACTATGCACTCCGCCGATAACAAATAATGTCTGAGCTTGGTACACGAGAAGTATAGACACAGGCACAACCGTTCCATCGGGAAATATCTTGTTTCGGCGTCCAGGAGTCTCTGCTGACATAATATACTACCCGTTCCTTTCCTTTGAACTCCTGTACCAGCGCCGATCCAATAGCTCGTTCATCAGCCGATAAGTATAACTTGAACGGCTTACCGGGCTGTGGCGGGACTAACATCGGTGGCGAAATTAGATATTGCTTGATATCTTCTAACGCTTTGCGCTGTTCTTCTCCCCACACAAATTCTTGGTCGGGCTTCAATTTCAACAAAGGTGTGAAAGCTCGAATACGCCCGGACAGGTTGGATATGAATCTTGTGATAAAATTGACCTTGCCGATGAGGGATTGCAGCTCAGTTTTATTCTGTGGGGCTACAACTTTGTTGATGGCGTCTATGGTCTTCCGGTTAACCTCTATCCCGCGCTCATGGACCATGAATCCTAAGAATTGCCCAGCCGATACGCCGAATATACACTTGTTCGGGTTCATTTTCAACCCATGTTTCCTTGTGCACTCCAATACTTCTTGTAAATCGGCCAGATGTTCCTGATGCCCTTTCGACTTGACCACAACATCATCGATGTAAATTTCCACTGATACACCAATGAGCTTGTGAAAGATATAATTCATAGCCCGCTGATATGTAGCACCGGCGTTCTTTAACCCAAAGGTCATTACAACCCACTCGAATAGACCGAGGTGGCCCGGACACCTGAAAGCCGTCTTCGAAATATCTTCTTCAGCCATTAATATTTGATTGTACCCAGCATTACCATCCATGAAACTGATGACTTTATGTCCTGCGGCAGCATCTATCAAGACATCGGTCATCCATTGGCGTAGCCTGATTTAGGTTCCTGAAGTCGATGCATACGCGCAACTTTCCGTTCTTCTTATATACGGGTACAATATTAGAAATCCATTCGGCGTAACGGCACTGCCGAATAAATCCTGCTTCAATCAATCTTGTGATCTCGGCCTTTATATCGGGTAGAATTTTGGGCTTGCACTGTCGTGCAGGCTGCTGATATGGCCGATATCCTGACTTTATAGGCAACCGGTGTTCAACAATGGACCGGTCTAGACCAGGCATCTCATGGTATTCCCAAGCAAAGCAATCCTTAAATTCTTTAAATAACCTTGTCAATTTACACTTGTATCCAGGATCCAAGCTAGCACTAATATACGTCGGCCTTGGCTTGCTACCGTCTCCTAAATCCACCATCTCCAATGAATTGGCCGACGTGAATCCATGCCCAAGCTTCCCGTCTTCTCGGACGAACTGATCCATCTACTCTGAATCTTTAGAGCCGACTGCTTGGATCGGCTGTAGACCAAAATCAGACACTTTTAGGAAATCAGTGTCCCAAGTTCTACCAGATATACACTTGACGTGTTCACAGCTCCATTGTTGCGTGTCGGCCGCCGCAATATTGTAGGTGGAATCGGCGGTGACTATCTCTGTACTGTCGCCGACCCACTGTACAAGGCATTGATACATTGTAGACGGGACGCAGCAATTTGCGTGTATCCAATCGCGACCGAGCAACATGTTGTAGGACCCCTTACCATTAATAATAAAGAAGGTGGTGGGAAGGGTCTTACTGCCGATGGTGAGGTCGACGCAGAGCGCTCCGCGGTGGGAGACACGTTGCCTTCGAAGTCCTTGAGCATCATGTCCGTCTTGATCAGGTCTTCATCACTTTTGCCTAACTTCTGGAACATGGCATATGGCATGATATTGACTGCAGCGCCTCCGTCCACTAGCAGCCTGGTAACGGGTCGTCTGTTAACGTGTCCTTTGAGAAATAGTGCCTTGAGATGTTGCCGTTTTTCATCTTCCGGTTTCTCAAAGGTGGCTGTCATCGGCTCCAAGAATAACTACGCCATCTGCTCTTCCATCCTTGTCGCTTTATCTCGATCAGCGGGCGCCATGAACTCCATCGGCAATATGAACACCATGTTGACATCAGCTGTCGATTCTTGATCATCGCCCTCCTTGTTGTTGTTTCTCTTGGGGCGCCAGGCCCGAGACCTGTCATTCTTCTTACCGAGCGCCTGCCTCTGCTCTTCCTCTTGTTGTTCCCATTGGCGCAGGCATTGGATCCTTCGTTTTTTGGATTTAGACAGTCCTTCAGCGTTGGCGCAAGCGTTGTGCCATTTGCAGTACTTCATCTTTTTGAGCTGATCGGCCGAAGGAATGGTATGGTATGGTGAGAGCTTGATCTACCCTTCCTGGAGCAGTAAGTCGAAAATTTTATCGGCCTTCGATGTGTCAAAGCCGAACGCTTCTGGTTCTTTCTTCCCAAAAGGGCACGATATCGGCTTCTTCCCTTTGACCCATTCTGCTAGGCCGATTTCTTCCTCTTCCTCGGATTCAGACCCTTCCAAATATGCCACCTTTTTCTGGAAATTCCTCCGCTGCTCAAACGGACGTATTTCCTGACCGGCCAATCTGTGAATGATCTGACTTAAGCTTTCAAATTCTTGTGAGGCGTACCTCTCCTTGATATGTGGCAGGAGGCCTTGGAAAGCGATATCGGCCAACTGGGCATCGGTCAGGGCTAAGGTATAGCATTTGTTTCTGACCTCTCTGAACCTCTGTATGTATCCAGTTACTGGCTCGTCGCTCCTCTGCCTGATGCTGGTCAAATCTGAAAGCTTCATCTCTTGTACTCCCGCGTAGAAGTACTTATGGAATTGCTTTTCTAGATTGGCCCAAGTAACAATGGAATTGGGTGGTAAAGTAGTGAACCACTGGAAGGCCGATCCAGACAGAGACGATGAGATCAGGCGCACCCTCAGTGCATCTTGTGTGGCGGCTTCCCCGCACTGGATGATGAATCTGTTAATGTGCTCCACGGTAGAGGTGTCGTCCAGCCCCGAAAACTTGGTAAAGTCAGGAACTTTGTACGGGTGGGGAAACGGCGGTAGGTTGTAGGCCGATGGGTATGGCATCTTGTACGTATAAGTTTGCACTTTCGGCTTCAACCCGAATTGGTCCTGAATTACCTCCGCTATTCTTGCCGGCCAATCCACTTGCTGCTGATGAACAGCTGTTCAAGGTGCTGGCATATGTTGGTGGATTGGCGGTGGTACGGCCGGGTGATGGATCGAAACGTGTGGCGGATTCTGTTGCATTGTGGCCATCTGAGCAGTTGACAGTTGATGGCGAAGCGAGTCCGCCGCCCCATCGTACATCGTCATCGGTGTCGTGCTTCTGAGTGCTTCTATAGCGTCTGCCCCCCTGCCGATTTCTGACGTGGTTGGTTGATACTGAGGGACCGTCGGCCGGACGGCCGAATGGAACCGCGCCTGGATCGGATAGCTCCCATGTCCGGTTGACTGATCGGGAAAACCTGTCGTTGCTGGTGCCCCCCAAGGCTCTGAGTTCGAGGGCAGCGATTGCACAGAAGCAATCTGGATAGGCTGAAGCGGCGCTTGCGATCGAAAACATGGTGCACCGTTATACCCTGGAGGCATTGAAGGCAACGAAGTGTTGTATCCTTCATGTTGCGTCGACATCGGCTGAGGAGCCGAGTGGGACGTGCCTGGCAAGCTTCTGGCTGGAGGTACAATAGGTGGGGCGTATGCTGGCCCCTGATATCCCTGAGCTACTCCGCTGACCACAGAACTGATGACGGCGTTATACACCGTGTTGGTCATTACTGTGGATTGGTCGATGAAGGCCTGATAGACAGACTGTTGAATCATATCAGACATCTTGCCCGAATCCTCAGCGATGGTGATGTGGTGGGGGACTGGAAGAGGGGCTTTCTTGATTGCCTCCCCGCTTCTGGTACGACTGAAAGATTGCAGATACATCCTTTTGTTGTCCTCTAGATGTTTTGCCAGTTTCTCTTTCTGGTCGTCCTTCAGATCTACTTTCGTGACCTCAATGATGTTGTTCTCAGAAACTTCGGTGGTCTTTGACATATTGGATCTTGAGGTGGTCCCACCGGGTGTGCCAAAAGTGTGTTGGCGCCAAAAATCAGCTAGGAATCGGCCGATGACCTTCAGCATCGGACACACGACCTGGGAGAATCTGCTTAGCTCCTGTTCGGGTTATTGCACTGGTGCGGTTCGCGCGGCGTGCCAGTCAATCTGACCAGTTGATTGTCAAGGAAATAAACGTATTAAATTCCGGGCGCTCCGATCGGCTGAGGTTCCGATTTGTCCCGAAAAGCGTATCGGCGAGTCGGCCGATTTGCTATGAGGATGACCGGCTATGGATCAGCCGATAATCAAGTAATAATTGCAAAGAAAACTACTGGAGCAACTTAAACAATTATTACAGATGCAACACTTGATATAGATCTAATCGGCTGTATAATAATGAACGAGGAAAAGCGATGATAAAGCCGATAGTTTCAATCTCAAGCTGGATAACTGATGATAATACTAGAACAACAGGTAAAACCTATAATTCTAGTAAATATCGATAACTGGTGAATAAATCCAAATGAAACCACGGCGATGCGTCCGAAGTTAAAGCTCAGATATTATTCGATAAGCGGAACCTACCAATTGGTCGGAGATCAGCCCTGCCAATCCGTACGAACTCGTGAAAGAAAAAGAAGTAATGGCGAAGTCGCCGACTTGAAAGTAAAGTACGATGAAAAAGTAGATTGTTTTGTTGGTTGATTGATTGATATAAAACTCTGGCGACTCCTATTTATACCCTAGGACTAGGACTCTTGATCGATTACGATCTGTTACAAACTTGATTTAAATAGAAAACTACTATATCTATAATATTTTCCCAAAGGAAACGGGCTCCCGTAGAATCTTCTGCCGCCATCTCCTAGTCCAATCCGGACTCTTTCCATTGCTTCATGACCGAGTCGGCATCGTTCTTTCGACCAACGTCAGGCCACTTTTGACTGGGATCCTCTGTTGGGATTCCAATGGCTTCATCTCCCTAACTGCTGGCGCAGACTGCATCGCCCATCGGCCGATCCCCAACGGTAGCCTCAATTGGCCGATTCCCAACTATAGCCTTCAAATCTGCCGCATCGGTCGGTCTCTTCTTTTCCTGATGCCGATTCAACACGTGTCAAAATCTGGCGTCAACAAAGTGCTTACTCGAAGTTGCATGACAACAGAATGAATTCACAAGTATTCTGCCCATCCAAGGCCATGAATATATTTTTTGTGATCCTATTTGGTCATATGCCAATGCTTTTCTCGCGTATAACATGTGGGTCCATGAAGTCGACGTATAACCCCTTTTGCGACATTCTGTCACCTTCGACCTATAGATGATACAAAATAAAAGAGGGGATGAGAAAGCATGCAGAACTAGTAGAGCTAGAATATAGAAATAAGAGGAGATACTTACATACAAAATACACTGAGGAGGGACTTGTCTAGAGCGGCTTGATGGTATAGAAACCAAACACTCTCAAACTCAATCCATACATCATCGGGCCCGCGATGGAAATCTTCATTTTTAATTTGAGCTGTGAACATTATGAGTCCATCTGCAGATTCCTTCATGTACCATCTATGCAACTCCCGCATCCTCGTTGGTAGGATCTACACCAACTCCGGCCACATAAGAGGTTCACCCATTTTAAATGGTTTTCTTTCTGAACTTGAGTGCTTTGGAATTTCAGCCTGTCATAGGAGTTGGCCTTTTGTGAGAGTCGATTCCACCAAAAACTCGGCCGTAGCTTCATTCTCCTTTGAAAGAACTATAAATGGAGGTATTGATTGGTTTGGCTGTTCTCCGAGCTGGGGAACTTGGTTGTACCAACGATTTCTCTTCTTCTGATAAGACTTTGTGATCGAGCGTTCGTAGTCCGATAGTCTTTCTTCCTGCCTTGGTTTGCACAAGGCTATGAAGTGCTTTTTCCTGGCTGAATCAACCGGTTGTTTCAGCTCAGGCTTCTTTGGTGTGAGTTGTTCTTTAACATGCTTTCTCACGCTAGCGTCCAATTCCTCTTGAGTCATATCGTATGGTAACTTCTCGGGTGGAGGCTTCTCTTTCTTCTTATCTTGGGTCTTATTCATCCTAGGAGGTGGCGGTGGCTGGACCCAAGCCTTTGCATTCTTCTTGACCTTAAAAGGCGACGGACTCGTGCTATGATCCTTTTGACTGGGGGTGACGGCGGATCCATGACGGGCTCCATTTGAGCGGCTGGTGACGGCAAATCCATGGCGGGGCCCATTTGAGCGGCTGGTGATGAGATCCATGCAGGTGCCCCTTTTAGCTGCTGGTGACGGCAGACCCATGTCGGTTTGTGGCGTTGGCGACCTTTGCCTTGCCATGTCCTTAGGCGATGCTACAGAATCTGTGGTTCCTCCCAGAAATCTTATGTACTGCTTGTTCCTGCAGATCCATGTGTGGAGGGCTTGTAGTAGTTCATGTTCTCCATCGCCTCTGGGGATCTCGAGGTCGAAGTCTTCCCATCCTTTCTCGACTCAGTCAGCCATGACTTAGAATATCCTTTAGGAATCGGCGCGCCATGAATTGTGCCACCTTGGACAGGTACTTCAGCAATACCGTGAGCCACAACTTTGATCTTTTTTCTTTGTTGATAAAGAAGCTCGCAGGGGGTCCTGACGGTGATATCGTCCATGGGGTAACGTTGTTGTTCGTTGTCTGCAACTATTTCAGTTCGGCCCGCGGCTGGATGCTCCGTGGAAGCGACGCTACTATGGCGTTGAGAGCCGAGCCCGGGGCTGCTCTCCATATTAGGAACTGATGGAGCATCTTGTTGTCGATTGGAAGTTGCCAATGCACTTTCAATCATAGCTACTCTTTCTTCTAGGGCACGCACATTTTTAGCCTCTTCGGGCTTCCTTCTGAATCGGCTTCGATAAGTATCGATATCTGCACTGAAGCCATGCTTCCATGGAACTACACCCATGCCTCGGACACATCCTATATGTTCTAGTGTCCCAAGAGTCTAAGTCAGCTCATCTTTCTCTCTATTAGACTTCAAAGTTCCTTCTTGAACGGCCTGAAGTGCCGTCTCAAGCTGGGCAGCTGCTTGTCTTAGTCGATCCATAGTCATGAACGATCCATCCTCCGGGTCTAGTGTGCCTCCATGAGCATAGAAGAAATACTTTGCTCGTAATGGCCAGTTGAAAGTCGTTGGTACGATTCCTTTTGCTTTCAAGTCTTCCTCCATCTTTTGCCATTTCAGAATGGCTGACGAATATCCTCCTTGACCTAGATGATGGAAGTGAATCTTCTTGCTCGCATTGGTTTTAGCCTGATTGGTTCGCCTCTCGCTGTCATCGGACAACTTGTACTGCATGAATTCATCCCAGAAAGCACGTTGGTTCTTGAAGTCTTTCTTAAAGTCAGGCGTGAGGCCCTTTTTGACGTAGTCTTTGTTCAAGTTTTTCTTTAACGTCTGGAAAGAAATAGCCATCTTCCTCATGAACCATTTCTTGAAGACTTCCTCTTTCTCAAGTGAAAAATTGTAAGTGTTCTTTGACTTGTCTCCATAACATTTCCTTCTCTGTGTCGGGGACGACATCTACCTCATTTCAGTGATTTCGACTTTCTTCCATAACTTGTGGCTGATGCGGATGTTTTCACTGACATAATATCCACATTGGTTGACCACTGTCCAATCAACACCTTGGGAGCCATTGGTTCACCGTTTGAGTCCACTGATGTGATGGTGGTACGCCCCACCATCTTTCCTTTTGAGCCTCATTTCCGTTTTAGCTTCCTCGATCCAGACGCCTACAAAATTATCTATTAATACACACATTTCATACGTCGAGATCGAATTCATATACATATACATACATATATATATATATATATGTGTGTGTGTATGTATATGTATATATACATGAAATCCATATACCTCGGCTTCATCCTGTTGCTGAGAAATTTGTAGATGCTCAGAATTGCCATCGCCAGTTTCGTTTAGATACTGGCTGCCGTCATTCGCATCTTGTGCATCACCTTCGAAGAACGTTTGTGGGTCTAGGGTTCCTTCACGAATCATATTGTGAAGAAGGAACTCATGCTCATCATCACTATATACAAAATATATTTTATAGAACCGTGAAGTTTTTGTACAATTTTTCTCATTTTTCTACAATTTTTTGCAATTTCCTTCAATTTCACATATTGTAAAATCACTAGGTACCATTTTTCTACAATTTTATGCAATTTCCTTCATTTTTCTACAATTATCTCGATTTTTCTATAATTTCACATATTTATACAAAATATAATTTATAGAAATATAATGACTTGTATAATCACTAGGTACCATTTAACAATTTTATACAAATTTCTACAATCATTTTAATCCAATAAATAACTATAAAGAAATAAAATGACTTATATAAATACATAGAGTTGTACATCAAATATTTATAATGATAAAATATATTTCATACAAAAAAATAACTAAAATAAAACTAATCAAGTCATATCAAATCATAAATACATGGAGTTGTACAATAATTGTATAATTGTACAATAATCATATCAAACCAAATCTACACTTTTACACAATTTTTCTAAAATTTTGTGCAATTTTCCATTAATTTTCTAATTTTTTTGTAAAAATAAAACAACTGACATCAGCACATAGCAGTGTTGACGTCAACACAGGGGCTTACGTTGTGAAGACGTCGAGCTGTGGCGCGGCGGCGGCGGCGGCCGGCCGACGGTGGAGCGAGGCCCGAGGCGGTGGAGTGAGGCCCAGGGCGGCGGAGCGACGCCGGGGCGGAGCAAGGCCGGCGGTGGTGGAGCGAGGCCGGGGCGTAGCGGCCGGGGTGGCGGCGCGCGTCACGGGGGCAGGGCCGTGGACGCCGGCCGGCAGCGTGCGCGGCGTGGAGGTCGGGCGCGTCGATGCGCTAGCGTCGAGGGAGGACGGTGAGGCGGCGGAGCGGCGCGCCGATGTCGAGGGAGGACGGGGAGGCGGCGGAGCGGCGGCGGCCGGCGTTGGAGACGAGGAGGAGGGATGGAACTTAGCGTCGATTGAGATCGACGCTAAGTCCCGTGCCCTATATAGGAGGAGCCGGTTAGTACCGGGCAAAGCCACCGCCCGGTACTAACCTGCCTCCTGCGCAGGTTAGTACCGGGCCGTGGCTTCGCCTGGTACTAACCTGCCCAGTTTAGTACCGGGCGGTGCCTCCACCCAGTACTAACCTGCCTCCACTGGCGGAAAATTTTGGTGGAGGCAGTTTAGTACCGGGCAAAGCCATGGCCCGGTACTAAACTGCCTCCAGGGATAGATCCCTTGGGTATCGCAAGAAAGCTACCCATGGGGGAAAAGAAGTCGAATTCCTATTAGAATTCTACCGTGTAATCCTACTAGGACTCATACCTTGTAATTCTACTAGGAACCCCATCCCCTGGGATATATAAAGGAGGGCAGGGGTACCTAGATAGGCAGAACTAAAGAGAACAGAGCAGCCAACAGGCAACTCAACACCCAAGCGCAGGGCGCAATATACAACACCCAAATAGGATGCAGGGTATTACGCTACTCTAGCGGCCCGATCCTTTCTAAATCTGTGTCTTGTGTCCTAGCGTTTACCTTCAAGTTCCACATCTAGCGATCCCTCACCAAATAATCACCTACCTTAAGGTATCCCTAGGTAGGCTTTCCGGTAAAACACCGACAACTGCCAATTCATATTATTTCATAATGGTTGTTTTAGATTTTTTATTTGTACTAAATTAACTAAAGGCAACAAAATTAGAAATATATAATATTTTTAACATGCAAAATTATAGTATTGTATAGTTTTCATCACTTTGTCAGATAACATATAATTCTATGCACTTAATTCAACAAATTGATTCCAAATTATCTTTTATACTTTTTTAAATAGTTTTTGTTTGTAATAAATTAAATATATAATATTTTTAACATGCAAAATTATAGAATTGTATAGTTTTGATCACTTTGTCAGATGACATATAATTCTATGCACTTAATTCGAAAAATTGATTCCAAATTACCTTTTATAATTTTTTGAATAGTTTTTATTTGTAATAAATTAAATATATAATATTTTTAACATGCAAAACTATAGTATTGTATAGTTTTCACTACTTTGTCAGATGACATATAATTCTATGCACTTAATTCAACAAATTGATTCAAAATAACCTTTTATAATTTTTGATTAGTTTTTGTTTGTAATAAATTAAATATAGGTTCAAAAAAGTAAAATATATAACATTTTGATATGACTTCATAAATTACATAATGGTTACACAAATTACATAACTAAATCACAAAATACTACATAATGGTTACACAAAACTACTCATCATTATTTAATGGAATGTTGATAATCTTTCGTTTGACGAAGGTCCCTTGGTTGTGATCGCAGTATAGGTAAGGAGCGTCCTCTTTGGATAATAGGATGCTGGGGTCAACATAACTGAGAATGGAGGAAGATCATCAAACTGATCAAAATTTTGTGACTTATCTGAAATATCCTCAACACCAATGATTTTTCTTTTTCCTGGAAGAACTATGTGGCGTTTTAGCTCATTGGTCTTGGATTTGCTTGACATGTCCTTCACATAGAACACTTGTGTCACATCCTTGGCTAGGACGAATGGTTTAGCTTTATATCCAATCTTTTTGAAGTCCACTATTGTCATCCCATACCGGTCTGTCATCACGCCTCCTCCAGCTCGATTCACCTATTGGCAGCAAAACAGAGGAATCTTCAATGGTCCATAGTCTAGTTCCCATATCTCCTCTATGGCACCAAAGTAGCTATCCTTTTTTTCATCATTGCCTATTGCGTCTATACGCACGCCACTATTTTGGTTCGTGCTCTTTTAATCTTGGGCTCTGGTGTAAAATGTTTAGCCATTTATCTCATACCCTTGGTATTACATGATTGTGATTGAGGGTCCCCTATCCAACCAACGAAGTTGTTCATCAATCGTGGCATCACCCATTAATTTTCGTCTGAGCCAAACAGCAAAGGTATCTATGTGATGATGTGTGATCCAGGTCTCAGACTTGCCCGAGTTTTCAGACCTAGCAATATTCATGTGCTCATCGATATATGGAGCCACCAAGAATAAATTCTACAGAACCGTGAAGTTTGCTTTGCGGATTTCTTTGTCAGGGATGTTGACATTAGATTTCTTCCCTAGTGTGCCCTTTCCCTTTAGTCTCCCTTCGTGGCGTGACATGGGTACCCTGATCGGACTAAGATCATCGATAAAGTCAACACAAAACTCAATGACCTCCTCTGTTCCATAGCCCTTAGCAATACAACCTTCTGGACGAGAACGATTGCGAACGTACTTCTTCAGGACTGCCATGTACCTCTCGAAAGAGAACATATTGTTTAGGAATACAGGGCCCAAAATACTTATCTCTTTCACAATGTGCACGAGGAGATGTGTCATAATATTAAAGAATGATGGTGGAAACACCATCTCAAAGCTGACAAGACATTGGACCACATCATTCTGTAATTTTATGAGCTTATTTGGATCGATTGCCTTCTGCAAAATTTCATTCAGGAAGGCACATAGCTTCACGATTGCCAATCTTACATTCTCCGGTAGAATACCCCTCAATGCAACCAAGAGCAATTGTGTCATCAGGACATGATAGTCGTGAGACTTTAAATTTGTGATTTCTTCTCTTTCATATTTATTCTTCCTTGTTTATTCGAGGAGTATCCGGATGGTACCTTCATACTGTTCAAATAATCGAACATGCTTTACTTCTCCTCTTTGCTGAGAGTGTAGCTAGCAGGACGCAAGTAGTGTTGTCCATTGTCTCTCTTTTCACGACGTAGGTCTTTCCTTTATTTCATTTCTTTCAGATCACGCCTTGCTTCCGGTGTATCTTTTCCTTGATCATACGTGCCTAGGAAACCTTGCACGTTCACGCAAAGATTCTTCGTCAGGTGCATCACGACAATTGCGTTGTGGACCTCCAAGGATTCCCAATATGGTAGCTCCCACAATATGGACTTCTTCTTCCACATCGGTGCATGCCCGTTTTCATCATTCGGAACTGGTTGGCTGCCACAACCCTTTCTAAACACTACACGAACATCATTTATCATCGAGAAAACACGCTTTCCGTCACAGTATATTGGTTTAGCACAAGTTTTTGGCTCCCCTTTAAAATGCTTGCTTCCCCCCTCAAGGGGTGGTTGAGGGGAAGAAATCGACGATGGCCCATATAAATGACCTTTCGACAATGTTTCAAATAAAAATTGTCGGTTTCATCTAGGCAGTGGGTGCATGCCTGGTATCCCTTGTTCAACTAAGTGTAGACCAATCATTGATGTTTATGAAAAGCAATGCTCAGAGGTTGAAATTTTCTTGTTTATACTCACCCCACACACGTACACCTTCTTCCTTCCACAACAGTAATAATTCATCAATCAACGGTCGAAGGTACACGTCAATGTCGTTGCTAGGTTGCTTTGGGCCTTAAATAAGCATCGGCATCATGATGTACTTCCGTTTCATGCATAGCCAAGAAGGAAGGTTGTACATACATAGAGTGACAAGCCATGTATTGTGACTGCTGCCCCACTCGCCGAATGGATTCATTCCATCCGTACTCAAACCAAACCTTATATTCCTTACGTCCTTGTCAAACTCTGGGAATTCTCTATTCACGTTTCTCCACTCGGACCCATGTGCGGGGTGTCTCAGCATCTGATCCTGCTTACGCTCTTCTTGATGCCCCCGTGTCAACTTAGCATGTGACTTGTTTCTGAACAAGCGCTTCAAACATGGTATTATAGAAAAATACCACATAACTTTAGCAGAAACTTTTTTACCGGCATCATCAGTATCATTTTTCCTGATCTTATACCACTTTGCGTCACAAACAGGACAAGCATCCAGATTCCCATATTCACCGCAATACAGGATATAGTCATTTGGACATGTGTGAATCTTCTGTACATCCAATCCAAGAAGGCAAACAACCTTTTTTTGCTTCGTATGTTGACGAGGAAAATTCGTTACCCTCGGGAAGCATGTTCTTTACGATTCCTAGTAGCTCCTCAAAGCCCTTATCGGTAACACCATTTGTTGCCTTCCACTGCAGCAATTCCAGTGTGCTACCCAACTTCTTGTGCCCTTGTTTGCAATCTGGATACAATAACTTTTTGTGATCCTCCAACATCTTCTCAAACTTCTTTGACTCTTTCACAGTTTCACTATCTTTCTATGCATCTAGCAAACCCTGACCTAGATCGTCATGTGGTACCTCTTCTGCGGCAATCTCTTCAACCTCGTCCATTGGTTCATAATTAAAAGCACCTGCTTCATATAAGTGAGCTAGGTCCAGAATATTGTTATCATCATCATTATCTTCATCGTCTTCCATCATAACTCCAGGTTCACCGTGCTTGGTCCAAAGAGTATAGTTATCCATGAAACCCCTTTCGTAAAGATGGGCGTGTAGAGTGTTTCTATTAGAAAATTCCTTGTTATTTCTGCAAAAGCGGCATGGACAACACATGAAACCTTTCGATGACCTGTGAGCCTCAGCCGCATCAAGAAAAGACTTTAGGCCATTAATCCATGCCATGGTGCACCGGTCGCCGTACATCCATTGTCGCTCCATCTGCAATCATATTTTTCCATTTCGGGACACTATAGATGAGCGATTTAGGTTAATGTGATAGGGCTTCACAATTCTTTAATAATAATCTATAATCAAGATCGCACATCTTTATTAATATGACAAAACCATATTACAAATACATTCAAATTAAATTACATTCAAACAAACACAAATTAAGATGCCAACAACCAACATGGAACTTAAAATTTGATATAACAACACAAAGGTCTTCAACTATCCTTTGATGACTTTTTATCCGGCATAGAAGAAGATGGCGGAGCTGGAACATTCGGATTTGGTTGTGATGGAGCATAACGACTCAGCAGGTCATCAATAACAAAAGGAGGTTCCTCGCCCCTTAAAACATATTTTTCATGTTCTTTTTGCAAATAATGGAGTTGTGCTCTCACCAAGCTCCTAGTTTGTTCGGCTTCTCATGAGGTTTTACTAGAGTTTTGACCTTCCCTCGAGACGAACCACGATCACCCCCACCGGCCCCACTCCCTCCAGCAGCATCAGGCATGTTGATTGGAATACACTTGCCTTTTTAAAAACACTATAATCAAAGATGCACATTTTAACTATTAAAATAATATGAATAATTAAGAGAAATTAAGAGATCTACTTATCATTACATTATCCATTACACAACATGACACCATGACTAATTAAAAAGGTCTACATTACTAGTACACATCATCCATTATGCAACATGATTTCTTAAAATACATAAAAACCAAAATAACCAACAATGCTAATACAAACTACTCATGTTAGCCATTTCTACGGATTAAACAAAAAAATAATAGAATAAAGTCTTTGCATTCGCATTTACTAATTATAAATTTCACAAGCTTCATAGCATAAAAGAATTGCAACTAGTCATCGCTTCTAGCTATATATCTCAAAAAAGTGAATATATCAAGAAAATCGCTAGTTTTAAACCCTAATTGTTTAGACACTCTTCAGTTTGCGAACACTCATCATCCAACACCATATGTGGGATGCAATCATGGTTCAGAACATTTATCCAGGCTCCTTATGCAAAAACCATCGAAAAGAAAAAAATCTTTGTTTAGGATATATATATATATGTTGTCAACCTTGATCATGCGGTGTTGACACTATCATTTAGGGCTAACATCGATATCCGTGACATAGTGCGATACAAGGACGTGATGAAGGAATACGGTCTTGCTCCTAACGGTGCCATCCTCACCTCGCTAAAAGGTGAGGATTTCTACATTGGGACCAAGACCGTACCCCTTCATCATGTCCCTGCACCGCACCGTATCGTGGACATCGATATTGGCCACGAATGTCAGTATTAACACCGCATGATCAAGGTTGATGACATATACATATCCAAAACAAAGATTTTTTTGAACTTCACGATGGTTTCAATGGGAGCCTGAATAAATACATCCTTAGAGTGTCAAATAATTCCTTCATAATACAAAATAAATACCAAGTATATACATTTTTCACTTCAAAAAATTTGCTATTTCACATTCACTAGCTTCAAATCATAACAATAATGGCTATACACGTTTCCCTTGAAATTAAATGAAAACAATATTGCTATGATGATATATACACACATACATATCATTTGAAATAAATTGAAAAAAATTACTCTATACATTTTCCACTTCAAACTAACCACATCCAAATTCTAGTCATCATTTCTAGCTATATATATCCCAAATAAACGTAAAAATATCAAGAAAATCGTGCTCATTCTTACTCTTCCAATCAACACAAATTTGTCTAAATATAAAGCATGAAACGAAGCATAAAGACCACCAAAGAAGATAGGATGAAGTTGCTAACCTTATGAGCACCTGGATGAGTGAAATCCCCAAAAAACTAGGAAAAAATAAAAATGGGCAGCACCTCCTCTAAACCAGCGCCATGGAGAAGAAGCCCGAGCTCGTGGTCAAATGGATTGGCTTGGGCTCGGGGAGGAGGAAGGAGCTGATATATACAAGGCAAATTAGTATCGTCTGGTGGCTCCAGCCGGTACTAGCTTTCAACATTTAGTACCGACTGGAGCCACCAGCCTGTACTAAGCCTCATCGGCTCCATTTAGTACCGGCTGGAGCCACCAGCCCAATGCTAAAGTGCCGCCGAGGGGAATGTAGCCGTTGCCCCCCGGTGTCGGTGGTGCAGTTTATTACCGGCTGGAGCTTCCAGCCGGTACTAAAGGTCTCCCAGGGGCACTGTAGCCTTGGCCGGGTACTAAATGTCTCCTTTAGCACCGGCTGAAACACAGCTGGTACTAAAGGCCGCAGACGAATGTGAAGTTTTGTGGCAGTGTTTCCTTGCTCCCTGATCAAAGAAAAAAAATTAAGCTTAAGCAGCTTTAAATGCAAAGCATAAGTTTCTCAACCAAGTTAGATGAATACAGGGGAACAGGAAAACCATACTTTTCGAATGGGGAGGCCAACACGATTCAGTTCCAGAAATTCAACTTCCCGATTTCTTTGTTCAGAGGAGAAATTCAAAATTTCCAGTTTTTCTTTGAGCTGTAGTGATGAAAACAAATTTCAATATTAAAAAAAGGACGAAAATTATGCCAGATAATACAAGGTAAGCAAATGAAAAACAAAGGACTGAACAGGTATTATCCAACTTTCTAATGTCCATGTGAGTATATGACGCGTATACAATTTGATTGATGCTGTTTTGTTAACATACAACAAAAGGCATGAATCCTTATAAAAAAAGAACATAGGATAGGAATTTGTCCGGTGTAGGTGTTCCCTTACCTCACCTCATCTCAGTTGACAGCATCCTTCATGGAATATGCACTTTTATACTGCTAAAGTACATGTCAACTAAAAAGAGTAATATGTATATATGCATGGAAGGCATTGACTGCTTGTTATTTTCCTTTTTTTTTCCAAAACATAAGGGTAATTGTTTTATTTGTTTCGCAAAACTAGGGAATACTTCCAACGACTCAAAATATATGACATCCAGGGCAATCGGTGTGATCTACAAGGCGACACCTTGGCTAGAAATTTCTATTTTAAATACAACATTTGAAGTTAATTGAATATTATAGAAGTGTTTGTCTTGATGATCGTTGCAACATCCATCTGATATAGGCAATCTTTGCAATTGTTCAGTAGTTTAAAATTGAATAAAATGATCGGCATAAGTTTTAAAATGACATGTGTTTGAATGGGAAAATATATATTAATTATATGTGTAATGTGGCAATTAGAGAAGAGAAGAGTAGTACAGAAATGGTTTCTCCGCTGGGACTCATCCCACTGCCACGTGGGCTGGCAATCAATCAGGGGCTTCAGGGCCACACGACAGTGGGCGACTTACTGCAGAGTAGGCTCGTCCGAGTAGGATCATCCTCAACACCTCATCACCGCCGGTTGAACTCAAACCGGTGGTGATAGATTTCACCGGTACCGCTGATTGTATGTCGTAGCCGTTGGAACCGGCGGTGTCCTCAAAGTCAAAGGTCACATTGAGTAGTGGACAGCCTTTGGTCCTATGATCCACCGACCCGAACCTAGAATCACTCGATGAGGCATATGCCAACAATGCATGCGCTACTAGAAATTTGGTCTAATACCACGAAACTTCTTTGAAACACCACGATTTTGTTTGCAATAGTTTGCGATATTGCGAACATATTGAACAGTGGTTGCAATATGTGAAGAATATTAAACAGAAAATATTGTGTGGCGATAATTATTTATTGCATTGAAATAGGTTGTTGTTATTGCAACCATTTTGAAATGTGGTTGCAATATTTGGAAAATAATGCTACTATAGACATGATTATGGTTGCACTAGGTAGTTTTTATGGCTAAGCATTTAGGAGATTAATTAGTTAACCCAACTAAACATGTGGCAATGAGAAGGATATTCAAAACAAGCAAGGGTAAATGCATAATGAACAAACAATGCGGTAAATAAACGTAATACGTAACCCAAAAGTACCCAATTGATAGAAGTAAAGCTAAATCAATTTATTCGGGCAAAAGGAACATGCTTAGCTACTTGTCTTGGTTTTCTTCCTGCTCAACCACGAACTCAACACCAGGCTTGGTCTCAACGTTTTCTGGCATTTCGGTCACAAAAATACATGTATTAATGTGTGCAGCATGATGCCATGATTTGTGCATGAAATGATATGCATGAAGGATGAATGGCATAATAATCATGCATTTATACGCAAAATATAAGCACATCAATAAGAATCAAGCATTACTACTCAATTAAGCATAAAAGGCCTTAAGCAAGTATTAGCACCTATAAAATCATACGGTAAGCAAAAATTATGAAATAAATTGCATGAGAAGAGAAGATCCATTAAACCCATGAAAGTTGGATTTGCGGTAAAAGCAATTTCATACAATTAAGTATAAATAGGACAAGATTCAGCAACTCTAAACAAGATAAATCACAAAATGCAAGCATAACACTTGAAACAATTTCCAGAAATGTACCATAGAAACTGGACAGAGAAAAAAGACTAGCATAAGTGGTTTACAATTTTAGAATTTTTCCGTTAAGAGATATGCATAAAACAATTTTCAGGAAGCAAACATGAAAACAAGCTAAAACCCTACTAAACAGGTGAGATCCAGTACAACAAGCTGCACCATTAGAAAGTGCATTGAACAGGAGTCTAAAAAAATTGCTTTCAACATTTTTAGAGAAGCAGAATATTTATTAAGCAATTAACTTACTTTTACAAAAAATAAATCATACATAAAACACTGCAGCAGTAACAGGGCAACAACTATTTTTGTAAGATAGAATACATCACCAGGAAGCTAACAAAACAAGTTTCACAATTTTTAGAGGTCTATACAAGATTTTCTATGCGTTTTCCAAGATTTCAGATCTTCAAACTACACAAAAGTCGTGCTAACAGATCCAACCAACCAGCCCTACCCTGAGCCACTGACAGGTGAGGCCCGGGGCCGAAGGAGCCCAGTCCGGGTCAATACCGCCCGCTGGCCTTGACCATGGCCAGAGCGCGGCATGGCCGCGCGCGACGCGCACGGCGCGGCGGCGGCGAGGCTCGGCCGAAGCTGGGCTGGCGCACAGGCCGCGAAAACAGGTTGGTGGTGGCACTCGCGGTGTGGTCCAGGAGTCAGGGAGGCTCACCAGAGGGTCACGATGGCGTGGGGGCAACGACACCGAGGGGCTCGACGGTGGCGGCGGTGGAGGAAGTCGGTCTTCCGCATGGGGGACCTGTACGATGGCGAAATCGAAGGGGTGAGCGTCGAAATGGTTTGCGGAGAGGAAGGAGACGCTGACGACGTGAAGGCTCACCGGAGGCGACGAATCCACATCCACGGCAGACGGCGGTGAGGAAGAAGGGTATGACGGCGGCAGTGGGGGCAAAATGGTTAGGGTTTCGGGGAAGGACCGGCGACGGGGTTAAAAGGTCGGGGGAGCGCAGGGTAAAGGCGGCTTTTCGCCTCCTCACAGCCACGGTGGCCGTCGGCATGGTGAGCAGCGGCTGCGCTGCCGAACCGGCGCCTGAGGAGGCGTCGGGGAAGATGATAGGACTCCTCTGCAGTTGTGCCCCCCTCGCTGACGTGTGGGTCCGGGCCCGAACGTCAGTGACCAAAATGCGGGGGAGTACTGCAGAGGATCTGGTTCCCCGTAAGACGGAGGCCGCGGGCCGCGGCTGATCAGCAGGCCCGACTGACAGATGGGCCCGGGAAAAGGTGAAACAGCGACCGAACTTCAAAATTGAAAAACAACATGTTCCCGAGCTCCAAAAATCAAGACACAAACAGGAAGAACACACTGCAAGAACAACCATTCAAAAAGCTTCTCTGGATCTAGAACGGTCATAGCAAAATTAACAAATCAGCAGCTCTAGGAACTTTCAAGAATTTTATGCTTCGGATTAAAGGCCAAAAAATAAGCAAAAATACTATAAATTCATCATTTTATATCTATTTTAACTAAATTAATAACTTCCTTCACAATCATACATTCAAACAAAGCATAAAAATAGTTAGACTTATGCAAGCAATTGCCCATTATGCTGCATTATGCACTAATTATATATATGCTCATGATGATTTTGTTTAGATGTTAACCATGTTTACAAATTTTGGGCCGCGACATGATGGATGGCGGCAGCAGTGATGCATGCTTCGTCACCCACACTGTTGTCTGCAGGGTCGTCGACGGTGGTCGAGACACAACGTTGAAGAGGAGACCAGGATATCAATTGCTCTACTCTGTGTTGACCACTTGACCTGCATAGGCGTGCTTCCTAGCTTTTTCCACAACTACCTGACTGCCGCAGGTCCGCAGCTCAACTCAGTGCAACTACTGATGTCCCGTAGCTCCCCGTTTGCCGTCGATTTGGGTGGAATCGCATCGTTTTGTACCGTCACGGCACATTGGAGGGAGTGGCGGATGGATTTCGGCGGGGGAGTGGAGGAATGGAGGAGGTGGAGTAGCGCACACGACCGCAGGGGGGGGGGGGGGGTTCTATTTCCCGCATATGCGAGAGGGTAGGAACACGTTGCTGAAGCGCCTCCGCCGCCGCTCCCCCGCCGCCAACCCTAACCAAGCTCGTCGCCGCGCCGCCGCCTTCTCCTCGCCCCCACCGCCCATCGGGGGTGCTACCCCGCCTAGCCGGCGGCGCTCCCGCGCCGCCTCGCCCTCCGTTGGCCGAACCATTGTCGCCGCACGTCCTCCGCTGCTCCGGCCCCCTCCTCTTCTATAGCCGGTAGCCATGGAGCTCCCACGGACCCTGGTAACCCCGAACCCTAAAGATCCGCCTCCTCCTCCACCACCCTGGCCGCCGCCGGCCGCTCCCCCCCACCTACCACTCCTCCCCGGCCACCCCCTCCCCCTCCCTAGCTCACTGCCGCCACTCTCCCTCCCCCAGCCTCGAGGTTGAAGCACAGTGTACGGGCCCACCTGCAGTGAGCGCAGCCTCCCTTCTGTGATAGCTCGCGCGCTAGTAGCGCGCGTGAGGAATAGATTTTCCCGTGGAGCGGCATGCACGGTTGAGGCCGGAGCGGTTCCTGGCGGATTCGGAGGGCGTAGGAGAGAGTGGAGGAATTGCTTAGGTTGTGGGCCGACTAGTGGAGGTTGTGCTTGATTGACACAGGAGCAGGGAAGGAGGATGGGAAGTGCTCAGACTTTGCGGTGTTAGGAGTCAATCTCGTCCGAAGGAAGCGAAGGGTGGTGCTAGCAAGTGCGCACAAACAACAACGGGAAGCACATGGACCTGCATCGGACGATGTATGTTGCAGATTGATAGGACGATGCAAGCCGCGTTTCCTAGATCGCCGCCACCGCCAATATACTGTGTGCTGCTGTCGAATCACATACGCAAAGGAGATAGCGAGAACATATAGATGAAGCGCAGGGTGAGTTTAGCGGCGCGTAGGGCGCTTACTAGCTGCGCGAAGTATCTGCTGTTAGTTCTGCGCGGAGGATCGGATGGTGCTGCGTTAATTCTGGCTGGATGATGGGCAGTACGACGCTGGCGGTGGCAGGATAGAACAATCTAATGACACTAATATCGCAGGGGTGGTCCTTCGTCATCCTGTTGCGGTTTTATTATTGTACAGATAAGGCCCGTTTGGAGGGCTTTACCGGTTTTAGCTTTACTTGTTAAGATAGTGTAACATGAAACTCTTAGATAGTCAGATAAAAGTAAAAAGTCAAAAAAAATATTGATAACTAAAATTGGCAAATATTAAGGCTGGCCTGTTAAGTAGGAGTAGATTTGTAATTTTTAGATTTTGTAAATCTATTCGTAAAGGGGTACGACTTTCCTAGTCTATATATATATATATATATATGAAGGCTAAAACTGATTGAGGGTTTTTTAACCATAATCGAATCAATATATTTGTCATTTAAGCTCTAGCTTTTTCAACCCTAATTATATTCTTCCTACGTCTCTACAGCGTTTAAAGATGTTCTGAGTGGCCTGCCGATTTTAGAGCTAACTCTAACTCCATTGGCTCCGACGGGATCCCTCCCCAAACTTATGGTTTTAGGCTTTTCGTGCCGCCTGTGCCCACCGGCCACCGGTCTGACGGTTCGGTTCAACCAGTCTGACCGACCTACGCAGGAGCGCTACCGGTGACTGTCGTTATGACTCGCGTGTTCTAGCGCTTTCATACGCTGACCAGAAACGTGTCAACAAAAAAGCCACTTGTTTACTTCACCAATGGAGCCGTTTTAAAGAGCCCCTCCCAAACGGTATAAAGTGGAAGGAGAGCATACCTTATCGTCCGCCGTCCCCCTTGAACGGTAACCATCCATGGCCACTGCTCCCTTCACCTCTCGCTCCCTCCTCGCCCCGGCTCAGCAATCCCATCCACGGCTGCCCGCCTCCCTCCGCCTCGACCTCTCCTACCACAAGCAACCTTCCGCCAACCCGAAGCGCCGCCGACACCATGCCCCGTTGCATCCGGCCTTCTCTGCAGTCGCGCGGGGCCGTGTCAAGAAGATCCCCATACCGGACACCGATGAGCCGGCCGCCGGAGTCCTCGTTACAGATCGCGGCCTGTCTTATCGCCTCGACGGCGCTCCATTCGAATTCCAGTATAGTTACACTGAGGCCCCACGCGCAAGGCCCGTTGCGCTTCGTGAGGCCCCGTTCCTGCCGTTCGGGCCCGAGGCCACGCCACGCCCTTGGACGGGGAGGAAGCCGCTGCCAAAGAGCCGCAAGGAGCTGCCAGAGTTTGACTCGTTCGTGCTGCCTCCACCGGGCAAGAAGGGGGTGAAGCCCGTGCAGTCACCGGGGCCGTTCCTTGCCGGGATGGAGCCGAGGTACCAAGCGGCGTCCGGAGAGGAGGTGCTCGGGGAGCCCCTCACCAAGGAAGAGGTCGCTGAACTCGTGAAAGGGAGCCTCAAGACCAAACGGCAGCTCAATATGGGTGGGTTCCCTCTCTTTCCGTGGATTCGACTGTGTCGTAGGATTATGATGGCTTTCTGGGGGTGGGTTATGAAGCATTGATTTCTCACTCTTGGAGTTTCGCCTGCTTTAATTTGTGGTCTCCTTTTGACCTCTGCAGGTAGGGATGGTTTGACCCACAATATGCTAGAGAACATTCATTCACATTGGAAGAGGAAGAGAGTTTGCAAGATAAAATGCAAAGGTGTCTGCACAGTGGATATGGATAATGTCTGCCGCCAGCTAGAGGTAATTAGCTCATTATCCTTCTTTTTGGTTTAGTTGTCTGTATTTGTCGAGCTTAGTCAATAGTTATATATAAATAGGAAAATAGAATGTAATCCAATGAACGTTTGAAAATAACAATAGATAAGTAAATTCCTGGAGAGGCATGCAGAACTTGCAGTGCCCGAAGACCAAATGACACCATTGTCATGCAGGGTTTTCCGCTCTTTGGTTCCCAAGGTACAACCCAGGCATGCCCCTCCAGTAGCAGTCATGGATCAACAGATCATCACCAAACTCCTCAAGCCATGTATTTTAAGAAACAATAGTTTTTGAAGGATTGTCTATTTTGGAATCCAGAGTATCTTTATGTGTATTAGGATACTAGCTGTAAAGAATCGTACTGGATCTTGCCTTGTGATTCTCTCTCCAAGAACAAGTAATCGGATGGTTATGTTGGAAGGTTAGCTTGTTGATTACTTGGTCTTGGTGAAAATGCATGTTCCTAGTTAGTAACTAGGATTAGCTGGTTGCTAAGTTGCTTCATAATAGGTCTTTTGGGTGAAAATTGCCAGCTCAATGCCAAAGAGCAGGGTGTTTATCAAAGGAATAGGGCTCCATGGACATGTGCTAGCCATACAAAAAAAATATGATTATAAGTTAGTAACCTGCTAACTTGAAACAACCGCCAGGAAAAGATTACTTTAGCTAATAAGTATATTCTTATGCACTTCTTCCATTCCAAATTATTGTTCACTTTAGCTTTGTCCTAAGTCAAACTACTCTAATTTTTATCAAGTTTTTAGAAAAATATATGGACATCTATATTACCAAAATAAATGCATAATCAAAACATATTTCATGGTGGATTTAATGAAACTGATTGTATGTTGTAAATGTTGCATAATCAAATTTGGAGAAGTTTGATTTAGGACAAAGCTAAAGTGAATTACGATTTGGAATGGAGGAGTAGCAATTAAGTTTCTAGAAAATTTTAATTGTTTTAAGGGGAAAAATAATGCTATGAATATATTTTGCTGACAATCCCCCACAAAAAGTTTTAAAACTTTTCTTCAAAAGCATGCTAGCACTAGATCTAGAGCATGGTAGTCCAGGCCTTGAACCATATTTTTTTTTTCCGGACTTCTACATTTAGAGCATAACAGAAACGAGAAATTTTATGCTGATTCATCAGGGTGGCATGATTATTGCCGTGCACTTTCATGACAGCTCACAGGGATTTGCCCAATTCCTATGGCCATTGTCACACTACTACTCTGACATTGGTGAATTTCACAGAGGGTGTACGGTACAGAAATACAACTTATAAGATTATGATTTTGTAGCTCACTGAGTTGGGCCTGGTCGTCTGTGCTACGTGCGGCTGCGGCTGCAGCAGCAAGCCAAGTAGCACACAGCTGCACTGTAACTTGCTTGCATTTTGCTTGAAGCAACTGCAGCTGCAGCCGTAAAGTAGTACAGTCGATCAGGTTATAATTTAACCTACCTGTACCTTCTCAAGCAAGTCACCATAGGGAGCATATAGTAAAAGTTCTCAAGGTTATCCTAGTAGTTTTGTTAACCCTCTGCACTGATGGTATGGAGCCCATGGCAAAGAACAAAACTTAAACAGGCTCTGCTCACACCCCCTTATATGACAGAACGTAGATCTTGAAACATCCATTTATACTTACCAACTAAATCAAGCTAGCTTTGTGAAAGACATCACTTTTCTTTATATATCATTTGCTTTTATTTCACGCTAGTACATGCCCATGACTGGTGTCAATTTGTGACCTGGCTTTCCTTAACGACAAGATTTATAGCCCTTTCCATAGCCAGGATTTTAAGCTCAAAAGATCATCACCTGCAAGGTAGGAGCACTAAAATATGGCGACCTGCTTACACAAGCACCTGGTATGCCACCAGCATAATGTAAGTAGGACATAGAGCCTTGAACCAAAAGTGCAACAATTAGCCATTTTTTAGGCACCTGGAAGAGCATACTGCATTGATGTTATATAGGCATAAATGGTTTCAATTAGTAAGAACTTTTAGATTGCCTATTCTTTAATATGCCATAATTATCAGGCATATATGTGTCATAGCCATGAGGCAATGACTGAATATGACATGTGTGGGTAGTCTCTGTTCATTTCTTGGTCGGCTTTGTGCGCATGGTGGATAGCTGACGCCGATGTGGCGTTGATCAGCAAGGTGATGAGAACTCAGAGGAACACAATGATTACTAGATTAATTTGCAATTGCTTGATTCTATCATGGTGATACAGCCAGCATTATAGCCAGCCAATTTACAAAAAGACTCAACAAGGCAATCGTAACCTAAACAGACTCAAAACTAATCTTAACTGAATTGTAAACTGAATCCCTCAAACAAACTAACCCCACACTGACTTTGTATGCCTAATCCTTTGTGTCTGTGGACTCTTCTTCTTTCAGACAATATGAGAGCAAGAAATTAATGATGCTGAAATATGTGTACTTAAAGCTGAAGGGTACAACAACTAAAAGATATTGCACTTATTGCCAAACATCTGATGTATCTTATAAATATGATTACTATGAAATTATGAAAGTAGAACAAGGATTTTTCCATGATTGAAAAGATAACCAATAACACCCAACTCTCCATAGTTAATATAGTAGCATAGCATCATTACTCTTTTCAACAAGCATAAGACATATGGCATACCCTCAATTCAGAAGATGTAAGCATCATGTGTTTGAAGTGGATGGAGACAAACAATACAGAAACCAAGTGAACCAGGTGAAATTGAAATAGTATATTAAGTAATAAAAAAATTATTTTGCAATGACTATGCGTGCTAAACCATGTCTTTCTTTCTGATGTGATCAAAACACATGTGTTGTCGCAAAGTTGTGCACTTTTTTCTGATGTAGGGGAACAAAGAATAATGTGTTGGCTTGCTATCTTTGATGCTATGGCTGATGCATGTTTGCGACATGCTAAATATAATAGAAAACATCGCTAAACATTTTTCCTGGAAAGTTATGAATCTGTACTGCAAAGTCTTACATATCAATAACGATACTTATGTCACAATGGACAAAATCTATCAGGAATTAGGCAAGATCATTGTTACATCAGCACTCAAAAAATATTGTACAAATGGGGCAGTAAACAATCTAGAGTTTTGCAGCAACCAAACTTATCAAGCACATCGAACTCCAAGAATGTTCTGACTAAAAGTCAGCACACTACTTGACTATTATGTACGAAACAGAAGTTGCATAAAAGTAATAATGAAACATACAGATTAATATCAGTGTTACCTTAGTGATGCATGTAGGACATTGCTGGTTTGCCCGGTTCCTGTGTCATTTGAACGAAAAGTAAAAAATCATCATAACGGACGGGATTTACCAGATTAAATATGCAGATAAGAGACTCAATTGCAGCATCACTTCTATCCTCCAAACAGATTAATCAATATGTGAGATTCATCACTGCAAGTGCAAGAATGCTCATTGGACGTCTTGGTCTTGGCCATCTCAGTGATAACTCTGATGCGCATGGCATTGTTGTGGATCGAACTCTAGCACCAATTGCGACATTAAGTCCAGAACGTAAGCTTGGAGCTACCACAAGCAATGATGGTCAGTGATACGTGCAAGGTCAAGAGTCATGCTTGCTGAGTAGCTGCGCCTAGGTCTCCACAATCCTGTGATCTGACGCACAACATACAGATGCGGCACTGTCTGAACCCTGTTCGTGACACCATTTGCATCTTTATTTAACCACCAAAAGTGTTGACCCAAAGTTCAATGCTAAACGCAACGAAATTATAGCAGTTTCCATGTTAGCGGGAATTTAATAACTACTAAGAGCTACTAAGCAAGCATCTAAATAACTGAATTACGGCACAGAGGCCTCTATCCTGAATAATCGCACTTCCCTGATAAACGCTACCTGACAGTTAAGGTAGCATAATCTTGTTCCTGCAGTTGCAAAGTTCTTATCCTTTTGATAACTTCATGTTATACTTCAACAGGAAAAAGTTGGAGGAAAAGTAATACACCGCCAAGGGGGTGTCATATTTCTTTTTCGTGGTAGAAACTACAATTACAGGACTCGTCCATGTTTTCCGCTTATGCTTTGGAAACCAGTTGCACCAGTGTACCCTCGCCTTGTTAAGAAGGTCCCAGATGGCTTAACTCCAGATGAGGCCACAGAACTGCGCACGAGAGGACGTCAATTACCACCAATTTGCAAACTTGGTAAGGCCAATTTTCCTTCTTCTGAGTGGCGTGTTCGTGAAACTTCTTGTTTTTTATTCTGTGTAATGGTTGCTTTGAAGTTAGAACTGTTCTGAATTTTGGATATGCAGCAGATTTCATGGCCCCCTGTTTGTGTTTAATTGGGAAAGCGCTACCTAGAAAACCCAAAATGACATCGAATGGAGAATGAAACATGCTCCAAAAACGACATCTAGAAAAATGAGGGAGTATAAAAAATAAAGGAATGTAAAAACTGAGTATAAAAAGAAAGTAATGTTAAACTGCCAAAAGTTGATGGCAGTTTCTACCCCTCACAATCGAGCAGATGCCTCACAGATGGGTTTAGATGAATTGGAATCAAGCAACAGCTGACTATAGCCCGGTTGACTGAGGTGGTTCCAGGAGGAGCACCCGCTGACACGACTGGCTCTTCAACTGAACACGTGTCGGCGGACACTAAGGGTACTGAGGCTGCTTGTGATGGCGAGCTTTGTGGCCTTCACTCTTACAACAGCAGTTAGATGCATTCTTTAGTTTGCAGAAAAGTGCTTGACTGGGAAGCAGTTGAAGCACCAACCTATCAAATCAGCAGGCACTAGGTGTGCGCTTTGACACTGAGAATTCAGTGGGGGTGGAGAGACCAGATGCCAGTTTGGTGATAGTGGAGGAGAGGCAGACTGTGGTGGCGACCGGTGAGAATGCGGCAGTGCGGAAATTTGAGTGAGATGGCCTCTCCTCAACTCCATTCCTTGAGGTGGCTTGCTCGTCTCCATGCACGCCTTCGCATGCTTGGGAGATGGGGCAACGCCTGATGGGCGAGGGCTGCCGCCGGTCCCGGTGGCAGTGGAAAAGGCAGGGAACTGACTGGTGGGGCGGCTAGCAATGGGGAACAGTAGGTGCTTGTACCTGTGGTGGTGGAGAGGGCGGCGACTGGTAGTGAGTAGACCCCATCAAGGGTTGTGCAGCAGCTACCTATCCTTGAGGTGCCCCCCTTTCCTCCCTGCAGAGTATCTGATTGGCAGCAGCGGGTGGTGTGCAACAGCCAACAGCCTTCCTTCTAGGGTTCCATTGGCTTTTTGTTGGGCCGTTAAATTGTGCAAGGAAGCTGGGCTATGGGCCATGCGCAGGGTTGTCCAATTTGTTTTTTAGGACCTGGAGTGTCTGTCTGTCACTGGGCTATTTGTCACCTAGGCCGCCCCCAACATTTCCCATGCATGATTAGAGAGAGAGCATGAACCATTTGATAGCTGTCCTATACTCCTGTTGCAGGTTCTCATATGTTCCTTCATGCTCTGCAAACTATATCAACAACAACATAGCACATCTGTACATTGTATCATTCAGTAATTCTACATTCCTAACTCTTTCTCACTCATTTACTCGTCCAATTTTTTTAGGGAAAAATGGTGTTTACGTTAACCTTGTGAAGCAAGTTAGAGAAGCATTTGAAGCCTGTGATCTTGTCCGTATTGATTGCTCTGATCTTAACAAAAGTGATTGCAGAAAAATTGGAGCTAAACTTAAGGTTCGAAAAATCTTGAAAAATAATATTTGGTTATGGATTGTTTTGTTCAAAAGTTGATGAACTCTACCTTTGCAGGATCTAGTTCCCTGTATCTTACTGTCTTTTGAGTTTGAGCATATACTGATGTGGAGAGGAAGTGATTGGAAATCAGCTCTTCCCCCATTAGAAGAAAATAATTTTGAAGTTACAAAGGCGCAAGAATGTTTTATTATCAAAGAATTTAATGAAAAGGATAGACATTCAAGAACTGTTCTGACACAGATTGAGTTGGCTGGTATTGCAATATCTCCCAGGAACTGCAACTTGGGTGAAGGTGAAGAAAAATTGAAAGATACCATGAAACCTAATCATGGCAGTGATATGGTTCTGAATTCCGCAATAGAAGTCCCTGGATTGTTTCATTCTACAGGTATACCTGTTACTGAACCCTCAGCTGAAGCTCCGACAGAATGTTCACCATTAAATCCAGAATGTGATTTTATTGATCCATTCCTGAAGTCAACATCGAATTGCCAAAGTATCCCGTCAGACAAGAGTGAAAATAGAGGTCTGGTTGAGAAGTCTCTTGATCATTCTGCAAGATCTGAACACTGTCAAGATTTGGAACCACACCCTGGCGTAACAAGCATAGGTCATGATCTGGAGACTCAGAGGAATAGTAGGTCCAAAGTGCCTTCCTATATGGTGGGAGTGTTAAGGCTTTTGGAACAGGCCATTGACAGTGGCAGGGCACTTGTTCTGAGTGAAGATGAGTTAGTTAATTCAGATCTGGTCTATCAAAAGTGTGTTGCATTCACAAAGTCAATTCCGCGGGGACAGGTTTTCAAGCATACTCAAAGTAAGTCCAGTGCCAGGAGAAATGGGCCAGACAAGCATATAAGAATTAAAAAGCATCTTGTAGAAAATAAACTATCCAGCAGCCACGTTGAGAATAAAGATAATGCCAATGGAGGATTGGCAATGCAGAAAAATGGCCATGCACAAGAGTGTCTATCGGATGTGGTTCCACAAGGTACCTTAAGAGTAGATGAACTAGCAAAGTTACTAGCTTAGAGGTCATTGTTCTTTTACCAGCCATAAAGACTGGTATTTCTAAGACATCCTTAGTTTCACGTGCAAAAAATGCATGTACTGGTTGGTTGAAAACAGGTCTGCTGTGTCACGGTGATGCTATTTTAACCTGTGCGACACAAACCACGTTAAGAATATGTTTTCGGTCTGATTTGTCACCGCGAGTAGCCATTTTATGTGTATGTTTTTTAGGGAAACAGCAGGGGAGGTTATTTTGTTTTTTGAAATTTTTTAGGGAGACATTTTTTGAGGGAAACAGCAGGCCCCTACTGAAATTTTCATTAATCTCTATTATACTGCTAAAAAGACCAATTCAGATAAAAAACTTTGGTGCGACCCGGATCCCCTCCCTGATGGTTGTTCTGCCAAAAAAAACGTGAGGAGAGCATCTACAAAAGGTGCGCGATTAATCCATCATCCTCTGCGGATTGTTCAAGAAAACCCTAGGTGAGGATGAATTCCCATGTTTCTCTTGTCCAATTCTGGTTTTAGATGCGTTTTAGTGCGGGTAATCAATGGCTAATCTCGTGGATCATTTGATATCTCGTTTGTCTTGCGCTGCTATTTTTTCAGTGGGGGAATTTTAGATCAGTTCCGTCTTTGTGCACCTTAAAGGCCGTATCAGCCCAACCTATGAATACAATATAACTTCATTAAATTTCTCAATTTTATGCCCAGAGGTTAATGAGTTATGATTTTTTTCATTATGGCTGCTAGGTTCTGATGAAATTCTTGACATTAATAGATCTATCCAGTTTTCAACACTCTTGGATGCTGAAATGCATTTGAATTTGAATCCCAAATTTGTGGAGTTCTTCACAAGCTTTACATATTAGTAAAGAGCATAATTTTTGGTTGTATATAACTCTATATAAAATTATTTGTTGTGGTTGTCCTGTTTAGTTGTTACAAAAGTTCAGTGAACCTCATCTCATGTTTAGCCCATGCTACTAGCATCTTGGACTGGAAGAATTTCCTTGATCCAGGAAGTATTCTTGAGATAATTGCCTCATTGAAGTCTATCCACGATCATTTGGGCTAGATGCTCTAAATGATGTTCCAATAATTTGGGTAGTCTATATACTAGAATGCATTTTATATGAATAGCATAGATGCTTGGAGCCTCTGCTGTAAGTGTGCCTCAAAGAAGTTCAAACTTCCACGGATTATTTGTAGTCACACAGGATGATAGGATGGCTTTTAATTATATGGACTGAGACCTTGTGTATTGTCAATCCATTGTTGTTTATTTCTGCGCAAAAAAAATTTGGATATCTATGCCAATTCATTAATTATTTCTATACAGCAGGTAACAGGGATTAAAATCCAAAAGGGGGGATCTGCAGGTAGGGAAACTTTTTCAGAACCATGATTTTTTCCCTTAGGGAATACATGGGGCAATGTATGTAAGTATAAAAAGAGATGGAAACTCCAAAATAATTTACCCCCTGGTCTTGGCTAAACTTTGAATCCCCCCTCCCGCCTGTTAGCCTGTTCTTTGTTAAACTATGAAATGTTTCATGCTCTTATAGTTGGATTGATTGGAAAATAAGGTCAAAACGCTTGTAATTGCTTGGTTTAACCAGTTTTAGACCCGGTTAGCTCGGCAGGTGGCATGGCCTCGTCCCCCCCCCCCCCCCCCCCCGCTCGAGGACAGGGTTCCCCCTTCGGCACGATCGGCGGCCGTGACGGTAGGTTGGCATAGCCTCTCTTCGAACACCCCGGGGGGTAATGGGGCTCGTGAGGACGCGAGGCGGGACAGCTCATCGGCCTCAGTGTTCTCCTTCCGGGGAACGTATCGCAGCTCCATTTCGATGAAATGTTGTTCCATATGCCGCACCTTGGCCACGTAGGCGGCCATTTGAGGGTTGGTGCAGTGATATACCTTGGAGACCTGGTTCTGGGAATCCCCCTTAACTAAAAGGCGGCGAACTCCCAGTCCGGCAGCCGCTCGGAGCCCGGCCAGGAGACCCTTGTATTCCGCCATGTTGTTCGTGGCTTGGAAGCCAAGCTGAACAGCGTACTTGAGGGTGTGACCGTTCGGGGTAGTGAAGACCACCCTAGCACGGCCCCCTGGATGGTGAGCAACCCGTCGAAGTTCATGATCCAGTATTCCTAGGTCCAAGGCTTGTCGTCGTCGGCCGCCGGGGTGGCTGTCTCCTCCGATCGCTCGATGTCGAGGACCGCGGTCCATTCGGCGACGAAGTCGACGAGTGCTTAGCTCTTGATTGCATGTCGGGGTGCGAACTAAAGATCGAATTCTGCCAGCTCGATCGCCCACTTCACCGTGCGCCCGGCCCCTCACGGTTCTGGAGGATGTGAGCTAGGAGGTATGCCGTGACCACTGTGACTTGATGCGCTTGAAAGTAATGACGCAATTTGCGGGACGCCATGAGGACGGTGTACAACATCTTCTGTGCTTGTGGGTAGCGCTCTTGCATCCTAGAGGACTTCGCTTACGAAGTACACAGGTCTGTGCGTATGGCGGGGCTGCTTTCCGTGTCCATCCGGAATGGTCCCGGGATCGGGAATGGGTGGCCTCTCCGCAGCCTTATTGTGCTTCTGGTCTCCCGGAGTCCGGTTTTCTATCTCCGGGGCTCCCTTGTTCCCTGGGGTCTAAGTTCTCATCCTCAGGGCCACATTGTCTCCAGGGTTCGTGTCGCACCACCTGGAATTCTCCTCCTCCCTTTCTACGACCAATACCGCGCTTACAACTTGCAAGGTGGCTGAGATGTAGAGGAGTAGCTCCTCTCCATCCCGACGTGCCACCAACACTAGCGGGGAGGAGAGGTATGTCTTCAGCTCCCGGAATGCTTGGTCAGCTTCCGAGGTCCACTCGAAGCGGCCAGTATTATTCAAAAGTTTAAAGAGAAGGAGGCCCCTCTCTTTGAGCTTGGAGATGAACCGCTCGAGTGCCGCCATGCAACCCGTAAGGCATTGTGCTTCCTTCAACCGAGTCGGGGGTTGCATGCGCTTGATTGCTTCCACCTTCTGAGGGTTCACTTCGATGCCTTGGCTTGAGATTAGAAAACCCAGGAGTATCCCGACTGGGACCCCGAATATACATTTCTCAGGGTTCAGCTTAAGTTGGGTGGTGCGTAGGCTATCGAAGGCTTCCGACAGATCCCGCAGAAGGGACTTCTGATTGTCAGGGATAGATCCCCTTAAATATGAGGGGGGTGCTACTAAGAGACACACCACAAGTTGAAGCTCATTCTCAAGTTTCTCTCTTGCTTAGTCTTTAGGATAGTGGATTCTAGGTGAAGTAGCTCTTCTTTGGTTCCCGAGTCTTCTTAGGAGTATTCGGTATGGGTTTTACTCTTCTTCTCCTTTGTAATATTCGGAATTCTCTATTAGAGTTATCTTCTAGTATAATGTACTCTTATAGTATATGTTCTGTTTATTCAGATGTGTATGCTCTGCTTAGCTTACATCTAGGACCTGTATCTTGCATGCTTAGACATGGTAGTATATCTGGGCTAAGGCATCGGTTCCAGTATTCGCATGTTTGCACTACTGTGATATCTGTCCATCCGAAGGGTGGGGGCTCCGCACGGGGCATTAGAGTATCGCTTATTAATCCGGTCATATATCATCCACTAATCACTTTATGACCGGCAAAAATAGAAAACCCTATCAATATACCTTTGCCTTGAGCCTATTCCTTTCTCACCATCTTCAAGTACTCCATGATGCTTCCTTGGCTCATTTCTCATGGACCAACCTATACTCATTCTTTTCTCAAGAGTTTTGTTAGTCCATAAACGTTGTCATTAATTACCAAAACTCAATTTAGGGGCCTAGATGCTTTCAACCTCAGCAAAGCGGCCCAGCTCGATTCCCATCCAGCGCCCCCCACCCCCGGCTGATCTAAGCCGTCGGTTGGATCCGACGGTTGCCCATGCAAATCATACGTTTAAGTTGGCAGACATCTCCTCAACCCTAACCCCAAAGCCTTATCTCCCTTTTCTCTTAGCAGTCGACGGTGGCTCGTCTTGCTGCAGCCTCGGGCGGTCGGCCCTTTCACTACCTTACACTGTTGGCTGGCGCTCCGGCCAGTACGTGCGTCCTGTCACCATGCCAGTGCGCCGCCGGAGTGCCATTGTGCAACGCTGATGGACGGCCATTTCGGTGCCGCCCGCAACCGCCCATGGTAGCTCCTCTGCGGGTGCCTCATGCCAGAACCGCGTCGGCTGCGGCTGCGCCTCCAGCTCTGGTAGCCCTAGTTCCGGCCACGAAGCTGGCCCGCGGCATCGTCTTGGCTTGGCCGCAGCACCGCCTATCCACCGCTGGTTTTTGCTTCACCGTTCCGCCTAACCTTATGGCGCCTTATGTCGTGCTAGTGCCACTATGTGGCTTTCGGGCTACCATGCGACCTTGGCGCCGCCAGCCTTTTCCCATCCGCTGTCGAACCCTCGTGGGCCCTCTCGCAGGCGATGCATGCGCTTTGTTCACGTGCGCCTCCGTCGAGGGGCTCCGCTGGGGGCTCCTTATGGCAGTACTTATGGAGACAGGTTGGCGTACGGTTCTCATGGCGCCGCCAGCAACTTAGGGGATCTTATGGGTTTTGGATCTAATTTCGGGTGGGGTTTCTCATGTTATTCTCAGATCTAATGGCTTTTCTGACTTATTCCTTTTTCTTTCTCTCTGTTCTAATACTTGTCATGAGAGATCTTCTCTTAGAACTAATTGATCTACTCTAAACATAAGTGAAACCGAGAACAGCAACGCAAAACCAACCAATTTCTAAAACTTGATCTAGATCTATAGGCTCTAATGGCTCACGGTTAGGTGCTTAGGCGACTGATACCAAATGTAGGATTAAAACATGACTTAGAACATAGCTTAACAGGATCTAGCATCTAAACAACATTAGCACAATCCAAGAACATGAGTAGAGTTTAGATCTAGACCGGGAATAACGGACGATGAAGTTCCGGCCATCTTGGTTGGATACGAGATCGACGTAGGTGTTTCCATAGTCATTCCCGTAGTTGTTCTCGGCGTAGTCGAAGAAGGTCGCGGCGGGTACCGTCATCCTTCAGGCCTTCACCGGCGTTGTCCAAGGAAGGCAGCAGTAGGCGACAGCCTTCAAGTCGCTCCAACACTGCTAGGGATCGGGCGGCTGTAGTGGGACGGCTAGAGTTTTTGCTAGGTTAGACTAGATTCCAAAGTATCGGGCCCCACAATTTATTATGGTGCTGGGCGACCTGGGGCCGCAACCATGAGTCGGTTGCACCTCCGATTAATGCGCGGTACGGGATCTTATCTCTCTTCTACCCGTTTATCTTATCCTCATATTTTTTGGCTTATTTACCACAAAAATTCCAACAATTTCAACCTTGTGTTATGCTCAATGACAATATACTGTTTACAAGTCACAGGATGATACAGAGTCAAATAATAGAAAAATATAATATTCCAAATATATATAAGCCTGTCCCAATGGCTAGGCATGTTCTTTCATGAATCTTACTTTGTCACTCTGCTTGATACTCTGCAGATGATCATCGTCAATGTATTCTTTTCTCCTGTTTCAATCATCATCATAAAAAATGTGTTGTATATTTAGGGGGTGTTTGTTTCCCACCTAAATTATATAATCTAGCTTATAATCTATAATATGAAACTATAGATTATAGCTAGATATTCCAATTTATAAGCTAGATTACCATAATCTAATAAGCTCCTCTCCTCTAGCTTATATAATCTTGGGTGGAAACAAAAGGGCCTTAGAACATATTTACTGAAGATCAGTATAAGCAGGAGAATATATTCTACTTGTAGCATATTTAGGTTCCATCAAAAAGCGTGTGTATCTCTTGTTTTTTTTGCCATTTTCTTGCACAACAGCTGATTTTCATTGATGTCCAGATAAGAATGATCCAAAAGACAGATGGAGGAATTTTGGCAATAGTACACATTAGGGGTTAGTTATCACCAGTGGTTGCACCTGTTCTTGGGCCCACCATCAACTCATCAGCAGTGGCAGCATCAAACTTGCTTGTGTTTTCAAATTTAGTGCATTATAATGTAATAATCTATAGTAAGATGTCATCCATCTTTGAGTGTCACTGTATTGCAAGACTTTGAGATTTTCCTAAATTTTTTCCGCATATTACTAGATATTACAACCTAGTTTGAGAAGTACTATTTATTATTGCAAGAAAAATACATTCACATATTATCGAACATTTATCCACATATTAGTAGTATGTTCTACAACCAACCTAGCGCTCGCTCGCTCTCTCTCTCTCTCTCTCTCGGGTCTGACCTATTACGTTAATAAGTCTGCACTTTAAAAAGTTATTTGATTTATATAAGTGCACACGTTGTTGTCAATTATCACGTGATTTTATATATCTAAACGTTAGGATGGTATGCATGTGAGCAGGGGAATAAAAGCTACTCAACCTGGGTAGTAGTGAGCACGAGTAGAATATTTGAATTTTGCATGCTCCCATAGTCCCATGTATGATCTTCGTTCTCCGATCTTTTTTTTTAAAAAAAGGATGATCTTCTTTATGTTTGCAGCTAAAGGTATTCTAGGAGGTCACTACTTGACACCTCCTGGAACTAACCTGATGTGATGTCCCCAGAGAACGCTTAAAGTAGATATGAGTTGTGGTATGCAGACATTCCATTTTGCATGAAATAGCAAGATATGGTAATCAATCGATAGCACACCATTACTGGGAAGAAATAATGCAGATTACAAATTGTTTTGTGTCACCACCATACGACCAACAATTTTTCAAGCAGTACTCCAACATGCTTCTAAACTTACAAAAGCTATCACAGTGAGCACTTGTGCAGTGCTCCACTCAAAATACATTAATTTTTCAGAGTTATGCGGTGTAGCAATCTGCAGACTTGTGATCAAACAGACTACAATTTCCACATTTATCTTTCTGCACCTTACTACTCTTACTTGTACCTGACTTTTTCTTCTTCTTCTTAATGTTGGTGGTCTTATTTTTCTCATACAACAACCTCTCCACCTGTAACTTTTTTAAGTCTTCTACTGAGAAGAAGTCCGATTTTATTTCCGTTCAAATCCTCTTCAACGCATGATGATAAAAGTGAGAGGGAGGTACCCAAGCCAACAGAGAACTCTACAGATTTCGGTCCTTCTTTTAGCTTCAAGTTTGGCTTCCTTCGCTTGAACCTCGTTGACGTTGCCATGAACCGTTTAGACCTTGGACGCCCTGCAAACCTTTTTACTAATGGTGCCCTCATCTTCAGTATTTCTGAGTCACTCATGCCAGCACTGCTACCAGATGCTCCATATTTATTGCCAATCATTGCCTCCCCTTCAGATTGAGCACCAATACAACATTCTTCCTGCACTCCCTCATCGCAACTATCATCTGCCTGATCCTCAACACCTGCCTCTAATGCCTTTTTCCTAGCTGCTATTACTTCATCAACATGCTTGTGCGCTTGTTTGTGCGCTTGTTTCAGGTGATCAGAAACAATCTCAAACAGTTGCAAGTCCGTGTCTCCTTTTCTCACCAGTTCTAGAGCTTCCAGTCTTAGCTTCCTGTTGCGGAATGTGAACGAGTGCATAATAGATTGGTCTTTCTGGAAAATCTTCAAATGTTTAGGTAACACATCCTTTGCATCTCTAGTCCATCTTTTCATAATATGTGCCTCTGGTATGAAGGCAACGTCAAGTTTCAACATAAGCTGAAAACGTAGAACAATAACAGTTAGTATTTATTTCATTCTAATAGAACTTAGTATTCTGGAATTTATAGCAACTCTTACCCTTATTGAATGGCAACAAAGCATGCCGAAATGTTCATAAAGACCGCACTCGCACTTGAATTTAGAACCATTGTCCAACATCTCTACTTTGTAATGGACTCTTGCCCAATGTGCTCTTTTTGATGGGTTGTCATGTGAGATGGTGAAATTCTCTCCATCTCTAGCTGTAAGCACATAGTTAGAAGCTTTGTCAACCTCTTTGTGAAACAATTCAAAGGCTGCTTTTGTGTATATTGATAATGCATGCCGCTCCAGAGCCCACAAACGCTCATGTATAACTGTCAGCTGGTCAAAATGAAAGAACCAAATTAATTGATAACTATAGCAATTCTCATAATTTTAATGCATTCAAATACAAATCACCTGATTTGTTTGATCTTCTGCAATGTCTTCCTCTCTGTCACGGTCAAACAGCAGCCTATTGTACTGCATGACAAAATGGTTCATTGAAGAATCCCTTGCGACGAACCTGTCAATAGTGTAGTTATCTCTGTTAGTTCATATAAAACATGAATTAAAAATGGTAAATTTCTGTTTCATTTTTTTTTCTAACTAACCTTTTCAGCATGAAGTTTGCACTCTCGCTCCTTCGAGTACTGCTCATCCGTGCACAATATTTATCCTTAGACCACGGTTTTGCCCATTTTTCCTTCTTACCATAAGTTCTAATCATAAATCCATTCTTTTCCAACCCATAATTTTTAATCACTTCATGCCAGCCTCTTTCAAATTCATCTATACTTAGCATGCCATTCACCACCAACCAGAAATCATCCCAGAACTTTCTGTTCTTTGTGTACAATGGCCCTAAACCTTCTCTAATACCTTTCATTACATGCCACTTGCACCATAAGTGATATGTGTTAGGCATCACTATAGCAATAGCTTTTGTCATAGCTTTACACTGATCTGCTCAAGTAAATAACATGTGGCAGATTACTTGAAGAGTAATTAATAACATTACTGTTGTTACTAAGGACAAGAACAATATTAATACAACAATATTAATACCTGTTAAGATTGTCTGAGGAACCTTGCCGCCCATTAGCTTGATAAACTCTTCAAAAACCCACTTGAAGTTACTAATTTTTTCTGTGCACATCAGTACACCAGCAAATATGGTCGTCTGGAAATGATTATTGACACCAACAAACAAACAGAAAGGCATCTTGTAAATGTTAGTACAATAAGTAGTGTCAAAGGTTATAACATCACTGAAACAGGAGTATTGATCCCGACTCCGTCCACCGCACCAAATCAATGTTTTAATCCTTGCCTGACTATCTAACTCAACACTGAATTGAAAACCTGGATCATCTTCACGCATTTTTTTGAATATTTCCATTGTTTTCTTTATGTCATCATCCATCTGATCCTTTCTTATCTAGTTACAAATAGTCCTAAGTGATCTCTTTGTCCAAGGAACATCACCAGTACTCCCATACATACTGCCAAGGATGCAGTGAATCTTTGTGAGTGAAACATTATTTTCTCTTAAATATTTTATCGTGCGTCTTATCCCATCCTCAATTTGCCTATGAGAACTCCACTCCCTTTTCTGACCACAAGTTTCAGACAAAGGATGATTGTGTTCTTTTACCATTGAGCTTATGTACCAACCATAATCTTCAGTTCTCGATAGATGGATTTTTGCAAGACATCCACACCTTTTAGAACGACTTTTCACCCTATTGTCGAAACCCTAACAGCAAAGAGAACAATTAAATGACACACTCATTTAGTACATTAAATTAAAAAGATAAGATTCCAAAAAAATATGGAGAAGGTAGGAATCTTACTGATTTCTGGCAAACAATATCCTGCATGCTCCTGTAATCCTCCTCAACGTTAACATCATATTTTTTTGACGTGTACCACTTTTTGTTCCCCTGCTATTATTAAACTTCACACCAAAACCAACCTCCCAGGAATAAAGGTTGTAAAATTCTCTTGCTTCCTCCCTTGAATCAAATACCATACCAATCATTGGCTCAAATATATGCTCTCTTTTCCTTGTAGAAGAACTTCTTAGTGCCCTTTTAACTGCTCCAATCATCCTTGGGTTACGTTCATTTGGTCGTTTTGTCGTCCCATTGCACCTTTTCCTAAAGAATCGTTTGGAAAAATTATTAATTATCTTAATTACAAAACATGTATCATGCTGAAGTTTAAAATACGCCTGAAAGGACTATCGCAATGTAAAAAATGGTCAGGCCTTTAATAACCTTTGTACTAAAACAATGACCGAACGTAACAATACAAGATATATCGCACAAATGCAATTAATAAAGCTTAGTAAAAGACCATATTTGAATAAATATTTGTCCTAAATAACTTTCAGTAGACCTGGAGAATCAAATGTTTTTTTACACAGATTATGACATTGTCTAGTTTAAGCTATCAAGAAATAATAAAATAAAGTTTCTATAAGGCATCAACTTCCCAATGGAAACAATACTTGAGTAGTCTTTTTTTACCTTTTCCTGTACGGTACGCCTTTTTGATCTTTGTCAACATATATCTCCTGATTGAGTTCAGCATCAACTATAATCTCTTCCTCATCTTCACTTTCAGTTTCATCTGCAGATTCAGCTTTCCCAATATTGTCATTGCCATCATCGATTGGGTTGCTTGTCTGCCCAGCGGCACACTCCACGTCACTCTGAATCATGTCATTTTCAATAGAAGTATCAAGTTTCCCTGCAGATCCAACATCTGTATTCTCCCCTTCATCTTCAGATTCAGATATGTCACCAAAACAGTCACCTCCAGGTGAAGATAAACCCTGATTAAAATCTCTTTCCATCTGACAATTATTAATTTCATCTCTACCTTGATTGATTACCCCACCATGATTAAAACAACTGCCAAATCCTGTTCCAATTAAATCTTCAGGTAGATGTCTTTCGCAACTAATGTTGTCATTGCCATAGAAACCTAGATTCATTTGCATGGTACAGAAGTAAATTAATACTGATTAGGATTAGAACTAAATTTAGGAATAAAATAACGCTGCTTAAAATGAGCTGAACTTCAGGTGCAAAACGGAATAAGTAGACAAAGTATAGTACCGTTCCCTATCTGCATGCAGTCCAGAACTCCATCACTTGCACTCCTCAGAAGCTCTTGGAAACCTCCAACTGAACAGATGTTTACATTATCAACAAAATTTCAACAAAGTGGATGAAATATCAAGAAATAGATACATATACAACTACATCGTAGCTAGTAGAAAAAATAAAGAACTGGTTACCTTTTGGTTTGCCAAACAAAGCAGAAGCTGAAGACCCATCTTCTAGTTTACTAGTTACAGAAGTGGATGCCTGAAAACCGACCATACCCTTTGGACCGCAGAGAAATGGATGTTCAGTACCAATGTACAAATGAGCTACTAGACTAGAAGCCTGATATAAAACTGAGCTGTAAGAAACCGGAATTTGTCGGTGCAATAATGATGGCTCTAGATTGCATTGGGGAGGAAGCAATGCCGCTTCTCCCACAACAAATGGAGCAAGGGTATTATCCACATTAGGCGGATCTGTAGTCTCCTCACTTGGATTAGTACAAAACGATGCTGGATCTAGAAGCTTTTTCCCCATTTATTGAGGAGCTTGCAAGGTCGCCAGTGGCGAAAGGTCGACTATGTCGCTTGGCTGCGGCCTGCGGCGCGGTGTGACTGCCTATAGGATGAAAGGGGCGTGGGGAGTCGGACTCCAACCGGATGTATTTGTTAGAACTCAATGTGAAACAGTGGAACCGATGAACAGTAACTCTTGTGTGTAATCTTTATTGATCTCTGTTCTTGTATTTATAGGGAGATTAGTACAGCGGTTAACAGCTAAAGACTGTCATTAGGCTAATCATCGGCAGCGCCACGATCTCCTGCATGGTAGACATTGTGTGTCCTGACTGCGCGACGTGCAGCTCATGATGGTCTTGGGCGGCAGAATTCCCGCCTAGGCCTCATGGACGAGGTCAACGTCCTTTATTCTGTAATACTCCCCCTTTGATCGAGTTCAATTTGAGATCAATCAATTTAGTATCTTCCAAAAAAAACCCTGTGAGAAAAAGAAAGATTTAACAGTGAATACTCTATCATAAATTTACGGAGTTTAAGGAGTATTTTATGTCTTTTTGATATCTCTAGAAAAACCCCAGTGGAAAAATAAGAGATAAAACATAAGCTTATATTGACATTATCTCATTAAAAACTTTACATGAGAAAAACCCTTATGGAAAAAACTCATAAAAGAAAAGAGTTCAATGTGATGTTAACACTGTCAATTTGCAAGAGACACTCCCCCCGAAGCCTGCAACTCTCGAAGCCGTCTCATACCAATCCCTCGAACACATTTTTCAAATGAGGGGGATGGTAGAGATTTGGTGAAAAGATCGGCCAAGTTGTCGCAAGACTTTTTCCTGTAGTATGTTAATTTCTCTGCTCTGTTGTAGCTCATGCGGGAAAAACAATTTAGGAGCGATATGTTTGGTCATATTGCTCTTGATATAACCTGTTTGCATTTGTGTAACACAAGCGGCATTATCCTCATAGATAATGGTAGGTGCTTTCATGGAACCAATTCCAGATGATTGCTCTATGTGGTTTATCATCTGCGTAGCATGACACATTGGCGTGAGGCTTCATATAGTGCAATGATCTCAGAATAATTTGTGGATGTCGCCACAAGTGTTTGCTTAGACGATTTCCATGAAATCTCCGTTCCACCGTGAAGGAAGACAAATCATGTCTGTGATCTGGCATTGTGGGGATCAGACATATAGTCAGTATCGGTATATCCAACCAAACTAGAATCTTGGGTTTTCTCAAAGAATAATCCAAGATCCTTTGTTCCATTTAAGTATCTGAGGATTTGTTTGCCTCCAACCCAATGGTCTGGTCTGGTGCTATTTGCAAGATACATCAGTGCCTTGCTAACAGATTTACCGCGAACGCGATGTCGGGTCTGGTGCTATTTGCAAGATACATCAGTGCTCCAATGAGACTGAGATAGGGAAACTCAGGACCCAACATCTCTTCTCCTTCCTCCCCAGGTCGGAAAGGATCTTTCTCTAAGTCCAGTGACCGAAAAACCATGGGGGTTTTAGTTGGATATGATTTGTCCATATTGAATTTTTCCAATACTTTCTGGACATAGGCAGATTGATGCACTAATATTCCAGATTGAAGGTGCTCAGTTTGCAAACCTAAGCAAAATTTAGTTTTACCCAAATCCTTCATCTCGAATTCTATCTTTAGATGATCGCGGGCTTCATCAATATATTGGGTGCTGCCAATGATATTTAAATCATCTACATACATAGATATAATGCAAAATCCCATAGGGGATCTTTTGATGAAGACGCACGGACAATCATCATTGTTTGAATAGCCCTTTTGAATAAGGTACTCGCTCAGCCGGTTGTACCACATTCTTCCCGACTGCTTAAGACCGTATAACGATCTTTTAAGCTTTAGACAATACATTATGCGATTCGCGCTTGCACTCGGTACAGAGATTCCATCGGGTACCTTCATGTATATATCCGAATCTAGCGACCCATAAAGATATGCGGTCACGACATCCATCAATTGCATAGATAGACGCTTTTGTATTACCAGAGATATTAAGTATCAGAAAGTAATTCCACTCATTACTAGAGAGTAAGTTTCATTGAAATCAATGCCGGGTCTCTGCGTGAACCCTTGTGCTATAAGCCTCGCCTTGTATCTCACCACCTCATTGTTCTCATTCCACTTCCGGACGAAAACCCATTTAAAACCCACAGGAAAGGTTTTTGGAGGTGTAGGTATTGCAGATGAGAATACCTCTCTTTTAGTGAGCGAGGCTAATTCCGCCTCCTTCCACTAGTTCCAGTCCGAGCGCTTTTTGTACTCTGCCATGAATTTAGGATCTAGATCTGTTTGGAGGTTGTCGGCAATTGATGTCGCGAAATATACGTCGACAATTGTAGTCTTTCTATCATATGATTCTCCAGAATCAACATAGTTGATGGAAATTTCTTTCACACCTTCCGAATGTTCAGTATTTCCCAATACAATATTGTCGGGGCGTTCCGATGTCCCATCATCAGGATTTAAGTGCACCGTTGATGTGGGAAGTGGATTTGGTATGTCCACTGGGTGTCTCTGAACTTGAGGTTGAGCTGCATTTGCCGGTTCAGAGGGTTCATCCCTCTGTTTCCTAGTGCGCTTACGAGAAGTCGAAACCTTAGGATTAGCCGTACTTCTACCCTTCTCTTTCTTAGACGGTAGGTGAATAGTTTTGTTTGGTACCTCTATTCTTTCCGGCACATTCCTTTGCGGGGAATGATGATTTTGTGACACCTTTGGTGTTGGTAAATGCGTCTGGCAAGTTGTTTGCAATGTTTTGCAACTCAATGATTCTCTGAACTTGCAGTTCAGTTTCTTTGGTACGTGGATCCTCCTTTAGGGTGTCAATGGCATCCCAATTCATTTCCTAGCATTCAGTATGGTACTTGAATTCTCCCCCTAATGCCTAGAAATGATCTTCATTGAAGATACTATCTGCGTACCGGGCAGTGAGCAAGTCCCCTGTGAGGGGCTCCAGGTATTTAATGATCGATGGAGATAAATACCCCACGTAGATCCCTAATTTCCTATGAGGGCCCATAAATGTACGCTTTGGTGGTGATATCGGTACGTATACAGCGCAACTAAACTTCCACAGATGGGAAATACTTGGAGGATCACCATGCACCAATTGCAGCGGGGAGGCTGAATGGTATGCAGTTGGGTGCAATTGTATCAAGTCTGCAGCGTGTAGGATTGCATGACCCCAACAAGTTGTTGGTAGATTACAATCTTGCAATAATGGTCTAGCGATGAGCTTTATTCTCTTGATGAGAGATTCTGCTAAACCGTTCTATGTGTGAACGTACGGCACTGAATGTTGGACCTCAATTCCTAATGCCATACAATAATCATTGAATGCTTTGGAAGAGAATTCAGCCGCATTATCCATTCTTATCGTCTTGATTCGATGTTCAGGTTGACTTGCTCTAAGTCGAATGACTTGTGCAATCAACTTTGCAAATGCATGGTTTTGAGTCGACAAGAGGCACACATTTGACCATCTTGTTGATGCATCAATTAAGACCATTAAGTATCTGAATAGTCCGAATAAAGGTTGAATGGGTCCACAGATGTCTACCTGAATGCGTTCAAGGAACTTTAGTGGTTCAGTTTGTATTTTGAGAGGTGAGGGTCTCAAAATTAATTTCCCACTTGCGTATGAAGTGCACATGAAATCTGAGGATTGTGGGAATTTCTTATCACTCACACTATGACCAATTGAATTGCCAATGATTTTTCTCATCATCCCCACACCGGGATGGCCAAGGCGATCATGCCAAGTATGGAATGTGTCAACATTCTGAAAAATCACTTTATATGCAACATATGGTACGGGTTTGATGTAGGTGTAGTACAATCCAGATGGGAGAGAAGGCACCTTTTCAAGTGTCTCTTTGCCTTGTCCGATATCCTTTGTGAAAAGAAGAAATTCTTCTTTATTTTCTTCATGTGTTTCCACATGAATCCCATTTCTCCTGATATCTCTATAACTTAGTAGGGTACGAGTTGAATCCGGATACAATAATGCTTCCTCGATATGTATTTGTGTACCCATTGGAAGTGTGACAGTGGCCTTTCCAGAACCTACTATCATTGCATCGCGTCCAGCGATGGTAAGAACCATTCCTTCCCACTTTATAAGAGTTTAGAAATATCTCACTTCCCTAAGTATAGTATTAGTGGTACAGCTGTCCACTAGGCACATCTCTTCCTCCATTAGATCGACTCCCGTAGAAATCTATATAATTCAGAATTAAATAAGAACTCATGAAAAATATACAACACACCGATGATATTAATTGAAAATAGTGCTTAGTACAATCCAACAAAGCGAATAAAGGGTAGCAACATCATGTTCGATTACAATACTTCTTGCAAATTTAAATTAAATAACTAAGTGGTAAGGAGCCTAAATGAGGTCTCCATACACATCAGCGGAGTAGTCCACGAGCATGTCGTCGACGTTCAGAGGTTCTTCCCCAACAGGTGGCGAAGTCGTGGCGTTGCTTGGTCCCGTACCAAGTGGAACTTGGTCCGAAGTGCCCGTCTCCAGCTCGTGTGAGGCGAAGTGGGCTTCAAACTTCTGGTTGTTCTGTGCACGACCTGCGGACTTCATGTAGAGATCCACCAGATGCTTCGGGGTCCGACACTTCTTCGCCACATGATTGTAACAACCACACTAGTAGCAAGCGGTTTTGTTGTTCTTATCATATTTTGGCTTAGAAATCTCTTTCCCCTTCTGGAATTTGCCACATGGCTTGCAGGTTCTCTTGTGCTTGCCTTTGCCAGATGAACCTCCAGGCTGGGTGTTCCTATTCTGGATAGTTTTCTTCATGTTCGCATGTACCTCAGGCAGAGGTGCAGTTCCCTGAGGGCGCTGTTGAGAGTTCCAGATGGTTAGCTCATGGCTCTTCTCTGCCTGACGTAATGTCTGAATCAATAAATCATAACTTGTGAAATTCTTCTCACGGTATGAGAGCGTGAGGATTCTTTCAGATGGAAGCATTGTGGACAATGTCTTCTCTATCTTTTCAGCCTCATTGGGTTGCTTCTCACAAAACTGGAGTTTCTGGCAAATTCTATGAACAACATGATTGTATTCATCCACAGTTTTAAAATCCTGTAGGCGCAAATGGTTCTACTCATGAGCTGCCTTAGGTAGAACTATTGCTTTCTGTTGTTCATAGCACTGCTTGAGATTATTCCACAATTCACGTGGATTTTCCTCCATCATGTATTCAGACTTTAAGTCTGGATGGATATGACTCCTTATGATGTATAAGGCCTCATATTTGTTTTTCTCAATCAATGCTTTGGAGCTGCAACTCTTTTCAGGGTCAGCTAAGCATTTGAAAAGTCCGGAGTGTGACAGACTCACTTTAATGTCTGTTGCCCATGTAGGGAAATTGTGTCCATCAAGAGCGAGAACCTCAAACTCTTTGTTGGCCATCTCACCTATATTCCAATGTGCCAATGATTTTGAGAAATATGGAAAATTTAAAAATGTGAATTCAGATGAAAATTGAACTCCAACAATTAAATAACCTCAATAAGTTGGTGTTTAAACTGAGGTAATTTTTTATGTTTGAATAAGCTCAATATTCATCTTCTATTCCAAAATTTGAGAATCATATGTTAGAATAGTCACTAGTTATAGTGTAGATCCTTTAGTGATATGGAATATCACTTTGCATATGACCAATTTCGAAAAACTAGATAGAATAGAGCGAGTTCAAATTAAAAATGTGAGCCATCAAGTATATTCCGAGTTGAGGAGATAATCACTATACATTTGTATGTGTAGATCTCATGTTGTCTCAACATCAAGGAAGATTTGTTTCGAGTTGAGGAGATAGTCACTATACTATTGTATGTGTAGATCTCATGTTGTCTCAACATCCAAAGATTTATTCCAAAATAGAGATTGAATGTTGCATTGAAAATAAATTGCATAATTAAATGGGCAACAATAGTAATTTGCAGGAAGAGTAATGAAATAAACATGGAAATGCAGAAACAATGCTGACCAAACACATATTTACATTAACAGGAATGTAAAGGGTCTAAATGCAAGATTACAGACTCACAAACTACTGGAATGTAAATAACAGAAAGTCTGAGTACTTAAAAGTAAATTTGCTAAAATAAATAAATTAAATGAAAAAGAAAAAAATAACTGGGCGGCGGGCGAAACAACCTCAGTTTCGGCCCGCCACCACTTGCAGCCCAGCAAGCCGGCAGAGGGGCGCGCGGGGTGGGTGGGCGAGCTGGCGGTCCGAACTGGGCCGCCGCTCAGCCCACCACGGTCCGCGTAGCTGCGGGCGGGCGTCAGCGGGGGGGGGGGGGGGGGGGGGGGGGGAGGGGTGGGGTTGGCCCAGCTTGGCCCGTGGGGGTGCCGCTCGGCATAAAAGGCTGGCGGGTTGCAGTTAGGGTTAGAAAACCTTAACCGCCCCCATGCCAGCTCCAGCTCCCAGCTGCCGCCTCCAACGTGCCGCCGCCGCCCCTCTCGGACTCGCCGCCGCCGCCGCTCCATCCCGCCGCCACTGCTCCAACCCACCGCCGTTCCGCCTAGATCCAGCGATGGAGTGGCCGGACCTCCCCCCTCCGCCCTCTCTTCATCCAGTTCCGGCACGCCTAGGCCGCCCCCTCGCCGGGGCGAGGAGGACTGCGCAGCGGCCGTCCGTTCGGGACATGCCCGGTGGGGATGATCCGGGGCTCCGGCCCCGGGCGGCGGTTTGCCACGGCCGTGGCGTTCGGGCGCGCACGGGTGGAGGCCGGAGGTGGTGGTGGAGGGGTGAGCTCGGGCTCGTCGGCGTAGACGGCCTCTGCCGCCGCGAAGGAGTGCTCCTCGTTGGTGTAGTACGGCGGCCAGTTGCTGCATGCTGCCATGGTGCGCCGCGGCTCGAAGCCCGGCGGCACCAGGGGCATCGCGCGGCCGCCGCGTTCCTCGGCGGGTGTCGATGTATATGGTGGAGTCTCCGGCGAGTATGATGGCGAGGAGGAGCGGGCCGACGAGGGAGACAGGCGTGGCGAGGTGGTGCCGAAGACGTGCGGTGTCGCTGCCGATGGCCCGCCCTCGTCGTGGAAGTACGAGGTCCATTCGTGAGACGGACAGAAGCCGATGACCTCTTGTGGCACCGGCGGTGCCCCGCGCTCGATCCGCACCTTGGCCGTCCATCCGTGGGACGGGCAATGGCGCGGAAAGCTCACGAGGATGCGCTCCTCCGCGTAGCAGGAGTCCGGCGGCACTGGTGGGCCCCGTCGAGCGGCAAGGACGTTGGCGCGGCGAGTTGCTGAGGCAGAGGCTTCACCACGGCGACCACGACAGCGAGGATGAGCGCCTCTAGAAGCTGCTGGCGAACAAGACGGCGAAATTCAAGCATCCTGGGTGAGCGCCTCGGCATCTTACCCGGCTTGATTCCGGCGATCTCCTCTTCTTCTTCTCAGTTGGTGTGACAACCCTGGTAAATTACATTTCTAAAATCAATATCATTAGCCTAACCCTATGCTTAACCAACAAATAAAAGGGGGAAAAGCATTAGAACAAGTTACGTTGAAGTTCAAATTTAATTTGGGTACATTTGAATACTTTTGAATTTTTAAATTAACTTTCAAACCATAAGCCAAATGAGATGTTGCCTAAAACCAAACTTGTAGAACTTTTTATTCTGAACAACTTTCGTGTTCAAAAGTTTTTGAACTTCAACTTAGAAAGAGGAGAAAACGCCCTGTTTGCACCCAGCCCCCTGAAACTTTTCAAATTCTCGCGTTTAGGCCCCTCGCTCCTCCCTCTCTCTCCCCTCCCCGCCCGACAGCGCCGCCAGGTGGCCGGCGACGCCTGACCGGCGCGAGCCACCAGGCCAGTGGCCGCCGCACCTCTCCCCCACGCACGGCTTTGCCCCCCCCCCCCACCGCCGCGCTGCCCAGTCCGCGCCCGCGCGTGCGCACGCCGTGCCGTGCCCCGGCTCGCCGCCCGCCGCGCCCAACCACCGCGACGCGCCGTGCCGTCCCGACCCCCCGCGCCCCGCCCGTCGCTGCGCCTGCCTCCCGCCTGAGCCGCTGCTGTAGCTGCTTCCCCAGTCCACGCGCCGCGCTATCTCCTCGCGCCCACGCCAAATCCCCGGCCGCCAGTCGCTCGCGCCCGCCCGCCGCACGCCGCGCCGGCGTCCTGCTGCCGCCCGCCGTGGCCAGTGGCACGCCCTCGCCGTGTCTCCGCCCCGCGCGTCGCCCAGGCACCCCCACCCCTTCCTGCCCCTATAAAAGTCGCGCCCCCAGCCGCCCGCGCGAGCCACAGCAGCCAGAGCACCTCGCCGCCGCCATTACCGCCGCCGAGCTCCGCCCGCCCGTGGACAACCCTCCACAGCCGCCCCCTGCCCAAATTGGAGTGCCAGCCACCACTACATCATCCCACTGAAGCTCGCCGACCCGCCCAACACTGCCCAGGACCACCGGAGCGCCGCCGCCCACGCTGTCACCGCCGCCGCCGCCCCTGCTCACCGCGGACAGCTCGACCCCGACCTCCTCCACCCAAGCCAAGCACCCGAGCAGCTTCCCCACGCGCCACTGAAGCTCGCCGACCAGACCAGACCGCCCCAAGCCCGCCGGAGCACCGTCGTCGACGCGTGCCGCTGCCACCGCCGCCTCTGCTCCAACGCCGGCGAGCTATTCCCGGCCGTCCCCCACCCGAACAAGACCCCCACGAGGTAGCCCTCGCACCCCTGAACCTTCCCCGACCCTCACCCCTCGCCGCCGGCGAGCCTCTCGCCGAAATTTCGGCCGGCCACCGTACCCGAGCCGCCCGAGGACCCAATTGCAAGAATTTAAATCTTTAGAAGGGTCTGCGCGTAAGATTCAAGGACCCAGTTGTAAAAGAAAGTTTCAAATCTAGATTGAAATTCAGTGAACTTGTAAAATTCGTATAAAATTGTAGAAACTTCAGAAAAATGCAAACTCAACTGTTCTGGAATCCTTAGAAGAAACTCTACAACTTTTGTTACAAAAGGTTTCTCAGATTCTCAACATATTATGCTCTACATTAAATGGAAGTTTTAATGGACTTCTTTTGTACCCACTGTTGTAGATCAATACTGACCCTAAATATTGGGCAGTGAGTTAGTTGCTTGATGTTTAGGACTGTATAAAAAGATCAGGCCCAAACTCCATCTCTATCTACACTGTTTATTAAACTTAATTTCATACCATAAGTGGCTAAATATTTTTTCCCTGCAGTTAGATTATGAATCACCTAATGAAACTTTTTCTATACTGGTGTAATGGTACCTAGATGCCAGAGAAAAATTGGGAGACTTTTTATCTCACAGGAACCTATTTATTTGATTTATGTGCTTATAATATGCTTTAAATCAAGAAAATAGCATCTTAGCTTGGAAAATTCTCATATTTTTACTAGAGGATACTCAGTGGTAGTGGTTGCTGTATAAAAAGTTTCATGGACAAAAACCCTGTGTAGGGTCCTGTAAAAATAAATCCTTAAAAAACCTAGGTGTGTAATGTCACATTTACTATGCTCTGAAAACTGCATAATAAATCCTATAAACATTACAGTAGCTCCTGCACGATTATATGAAAGCCCTGTAAAAATCTTAGACTCAGTTTTTGCACCAATTGTTCTGTACAAAAAGAACAAGGATCTAACTGCAACTATGTAATATATTTTTCATAATTAATCTGCTACATGAAATTGTCTGAAAATTTTACAGTAAGCACATCTTTCCCTGATGTGCCTAAATCAAAAATTTCATGACCAGAATCTATCCCTGTGCTGTTCACAGTTTTTCACTATCTCACTCCATTTGATCTTTTGTTCAGATGACCGAGCCTGTTGCTATGATGGTGGATGAGGATGGACGCGTTCACTCGCAGTGTCTCCACTGGGAGGGCTTTCCCTCTATTTTGTGGGATGTTCTGCGCACCGCGGGCTATCTAATTCCCCCACGTTACGCCGGACTGGAGTTTGCAGAGAATGGAGTTACCCAGTGCCGTGTCAACGTGACTATCTTTCCGCACCCGCTACACCCGGAGTGGCCCGCCTTGGAGCTTGAGGCTGTTGGTCGCCGTTTGGCCGATACTTGGGAGCTTGCAGCCATGAGGGCGCTCACCACTTTTTGTGCGCAGCGTCCCGAGGTTGTCACACTCGCTCCCATCGGTTTGTTTCCTGCTGCCCAGGACAACGACCCCTTTTGGCTCAACAGGGTGCAGCACGCACAGTACTTGGTAGACTTTCACGCCCAGGAAACTATCCATACCTCTGTGCGGTGCATGAGTGCACTCTACCGACTTCAGACTCTCCAGAGTCAGGCGCTTGAGCAGCTCACTGATCTTGCTCAGGCCTACCACATGATGGCAGATACCAGGGATGAGCAGGTTAAGGAGCTCAGTAAGGATCTTGAGGACAGAGATGCTCAGATTGGCCAACTTGAGGGCCAAATTCAGGAGTAGGACACTCTCATGGGTGAGAGAGATGCCACGATAGCACAGTTGGAGGAGCAGCTCCATGATCTGAGCCTTGAGTTGGAGGATGCTAATGAGCACATTCAGTGGCACCATGATCAGAACAACCATCCCCATGAGGAGGACATGGAGGAAGATGAAGAGGAGCCACAGGAGATTGATGATATTTCAGGGATGGATTTCGAGGGTGAGGTACCACAGGCACCTCAGATGGGAGCTCACTCTCCCGCTCACAGCGAGTCGTCCGTCAACGACTTGGATGACTTCTAGATGACGACCTAGAAGAACTTTTGCACATACTCCTCGATAGGATAGCCTAACTTTTGGCAAGTGTTGTAATAGGCTAACTAGGAGTTGAGTAACTCTTTTGTAATGGGTACACCTGAACCATGTGGATACCCTCAGCTTGTAAGGAATGGCGATAAACTTGGGTGATTTCGTTGTAAGTTGGTAAACGATGAAATCCACAATCGCTGAAACTTGTCGGAAATTTTATCCATGTTTCCTTACATTTCTGAGTTGTGAGTTGAATACCAAACCTGTCAGGAATTTTGTGATCGTGGTTCTCACAAAAATTCAGCATCATTGGACCTCGCTAGTTTAAGTTATAGGCAAGACATTACCTATCGATCTGCTGAAAAACAGCTAAGACAGTAAGGCAAAGGACGAGCCTTCTGACCACCTTAGCTATAGTTCTAGCGCCAGAGTTAAATACCAAAGTGGTGCATTCCTAAATTCTCTGACTACTGCCAAAGTATGAGATGTTTTGGATGGACCCACAGCAAGCTATGATTTTCTCATAGCAAACGGAAATTCTATTCATACTTCTAGCTATGATTTCGGAAGTCTATGACTACACCAATCATTTATGAATCGAGGAAGTAATATGGATCGCGTTGCTAATGGTAACCTTTCACGTTTCAGATGGTTGGATCAACACGTGGCAACCCCGAGTGTTTTGGTGCCGGTGGCAGCAGATCGCGACAGTCGCCACCACCCCCGCCCAGTTTGGTGGAAGTGATGGCCGCTCAAACCGAGCTGTTGCGTCAGATCGTGCAAGGACAGCACCAGCAGAGGGGTGGGCACAATGCTCACCAACCCCAAGCTGTAGGATACACGGATTTCCTAGGGACCCAGCCGCCCTTGTTCCATAAGACCGAGGAACCCCTGGACACAGATGCATGGATTCGCACCATCGAATCCAAGTTCACATTACTTGTGGCCCCATGCTCAGAAGCCAACAAAGCTCGTTTTGCCGCGCAACAGCTTCGCGGTACCGCTCGTCTGTGGTGGGACCACTACTTTGCGATGCTCCCGGCTGATCATGTGGTCGACTGGGACGAATTCAAGACTGCATTCCGGGCACATCATATCCCCGAGGGTCTCATGGAGAGGAAGCTGAACGAGTTCCTGGCACTTACCCAGGGCACCCGTACCGTGCTGCAGTACGCCCAGGCGTTCAACAATCTATGCCAGTATGCGGGCTATCACGCTGATACGGATGCCAAGAAGCGTGATCGTTTCCGCCGAGGTCTGAATACCAAGCTCAAGGAACGTCTGAACCTAGCCAGGGCTGACACCTACAACGAATTGGTCAATATGGCCATTACCCAGGAAGACTGTATCATGGCACACCGGGCAGAGAAGAAGAGAAAGGCACCCGCTGGACCATCAAGTGCTCAGCCACCAAGGTATCGCATCGTGCAGAATGCCGCACCCACAGCTCCACCAAGGGCCCCTCAGCCAGGGAGATGGATTGCCAGACCCCCACAGCAGCCAGGCATGGTCCGACCCCCGATGCCTCCACAGAATGGTCCGAGGCCCACTCTTCAACAGTCTCTTCGACCCAGCCCCGCGAATCCTTGTTTCAAATGCGGGAGTTCTAACCACTTTGCACGAGAATGCCCTCAGTCTGGGCCGCCCAACCAAGGTCAGGGATCCAACCCGAACACCAAGAACAGGGGCAAGAGACAGACCCTGCAAGTCAAGCAAGGACGGATTAACTTCACCACGCTGCAGAGCTTCCTGAAGGAGCCCCAGTGATGTCGGGTACATTCTCTATCCATAACAAGCCTGCAGTTATATTATTTGATTCTGGTGCATCGCATAGATTCATAAGTGCAAAATTCAGTGCAAAAGTAGGCTTGGATGTTTGTCACACAAAAGGGTCATATATGATATCAACACCGGGTGGTAAAATTGCTTCAAACCAAATGGTCAGACAAGTACCAGTCAAGTTGGGTAGTAAAACCATCGACACAGACCTTGTCCTTTTACCCCTTGACGGCATGGATATCATTTTGGGAATGAACTGGATGACTATGCATGGAGTCACGCTGGACCTTCCTTCCCGAGCCGTTGAGATAAATTCACCTAGTCACGGAGCCACTACCCTTTACCTACCATTCCTAGATTGCACGAATTCCTGTGCTTACAAGATGGAAGGACTTAAGCTAGAAGATATTCCTGTGGTAAACGAGTATGCCGACGTTTTTCCGGATGACTTACCAGGAATGCCACCAGATAGGGATATTGAGTTCATCATTGAACTACAACCAGGCACTGCACCTATATCCAAGAGACCATATAGGATGCCCCCTAAAGAATTGGCAGAGCTGAAAATTCAACTCCAAGAACTGCTGGACAAAGGTTTCATTCGCCCTAGCGCGTCACCTTGGGGATGTCCAGCCCTATTCGTAAAGAAGAAGGATGACAGTTTGAGGTTATGCGTTGACTACCGACCTCTCAATGCGGTAACTGTTAAAAATAAATACCCACTTCCTCGTATCGATGTACTCTTCGATCAATTAGCTGGAGCCAGAGTCTTCTCAAAGATTGACCTTCGTTCGGGCTATCATCAGATCAAGATTCGCCCGTGCGATATTCCTAAGACTGCCTTCTCCACACGATATGGACTATATGAATTCCTGGTCATGTCCTTTGGACTCACCAATGCCCCTGCCTATTTCATGTATCTCATGAATTCGGTATTCATGCCCGAACTTGACAAATTCGTCGTAGTGTTCATCGACGACATCCTTATCTATTCCAAGGATGAGGAAGAGCATGCCAAGCACCTTCACATTGTTCTTCAGCGACTCAGAGACCATCAGCTCTATGCAAAGTTTTCTAAGTGTGAATTCTGGTTGGATACTGTAAAGTTCTTGGGTCACACAATCTCCAGCGAAGGCATAGCTGTTGACCCCAGCAAGGTACAAGAGGTGATGGATTGGAAACCCCCTACCTCTGTTCATCAGATTCGCAGTTTTCTCGGCTTAGCCGGTTACTACCGTCGCTTCATCCCGGATTTCTCTCGAATTGCTAAGCCCATGACGGAACTGTTAAAGAAGGAAGTAAAGTTTGTATGGAATGAGAAATGTGAAGAAGCTTTCCACACTCTCAGAGAGCATCTGACTACTGCACCTGTGTTAGCTCAACCCGATAATACCAAGTCGTTCGATGTGTATTGTGACGCATCGGGTACTGGTCTAGGATGTGTGCTTATGCAAGAGAATCGAGTGATTGCATATGCCTCACGAGCCCTTCGGCCCCACGAACAGAATTATCCCACTCATGATCTTGAGCTCGCAGCTGTCATTCACGCTCTGAAAATATGGAGGCACTATCTCATGGGTACACAGTGCAACATCTACACGGATCATAAGAGTCTCAAGTATATCTTCACACAAGCCGATCTGAATATGAGACAACGGAGATGGCTAGAATTAATCAAGGATTATGACCTTGAAGTACACTATCACCCCGGCAAGGCTAATGTAGTCGCGGATGCACTAAGCCGCAAGTCCCATTGACATTGCTTATCCATGGAGTCCTACCATGAGACGTTGTGTGCAGAAATGAGGAGGCTTAACATGGAAATGGTTTCCCAAGGCACTCTAAATCACATCTCAGTTGAGCCCACTCTTCATGACCAAATCATCATGGCACAACTACATGATGAAGGAATTAAGATCATCAAACAAAAACTCTCTCTAGGCAAGGAGAAGTATAATTGTTTCCGCCAGAACCATAAGGGAGTTCTATGGTTCGAAAGTCGTATAGTCGTTCCGAAGAATCGTGAACTCCGCAAGCAAATTCTCGATGAGGCACACCTTTCCAAATTCTCTATCCACCCCGGCAGTAGCAAAATGTATCAAGACCTAAGGCAAAACTTCTGGTGGACTAGAATGAAAAGAGAAATTGCTACGTATGTCTCAGAATGTGACACGTGCCAGAGAGTAAAGGCTAGCCACTTGAAAGTAGCCGGTACACTTCAGCAGTTACCTATACCATCCTGGAAATGGGAAGACATAAGTATGGACTTCATCGTTGGACTACCTAACACTTCCCAGAAACATGATTCCATATGGGTTATCGTTGATAGACTCACAAAGACGGCACATTTTCTTCCGGTACACACCACCTATTCTGCCAAGAAATATGCCGAGATTTACCTCGATCGTATTGTTTGCTTACATGGAATACCTAAGACAATTATTTCCGATCGTGGTACTCAGTTTGTAGCCCGCTTTTGGGAACAACTGCAAACGTCTCTTGGTACTAAACTGATTCGCAGCTCAGCATACCATCCTCAGACTGACGGACAAACGGAAAGAGTAAACCAAATTCTTGAAGACATGCTGAGAGCTTGCGTCATTCACTATGACAAGAATTGGGACAAATGCCTACCCCTAGTAGAGTTCTCGTACAACAATAGCTATCAAACGAATTTGAAAATGGCACCATTCGAGGCCCTGTACGGACGAAGGTGTCGAACTCCTTTGAGCTGGTCACAAACCAGAGAACGTAAAATAATTGGACCCGACCTGGTAATCGAGGCAGAGGAGAAAGTAAAAGTAATACAAGCAAATCTTAAAGCCGCACAAGCCCGACAAAAGAGCTATTCTGACAAAAGGAGAAAGCCCCTAAAATTTGAAGTTGGCAATCATGTCTATCTTCGAGTTTCACCCACCAAGGGAGTGCAAAGATTCGGAATCAAAGGCAAACTAGCTCCCCGTTATATTGGTCCTTACGAAATCATTGAGAGCTGCGGACCCGTAGCCTACAAATTACGACTGCCCCCTCAGCTCACGGCCACCCATGATGTCTTCCACGTATCTCAACTCAAGAAGTGTATTCGAGTCCCTACCGAGATTGTGGAACAACAAGAAATATTGGTAGAACCCGATCTCTCGTATGTCGAACACCCGGTTAAAATTTTGGATCAAAAATAAAGAGGGACCAGGAGGAAGGTGATTAAAATGTATAAAGTTCAATGGAATCATCACACGGAAGAAGAAGCCACCTGGAAAACCGAGAGCCACCTAAACCAAAATTTCCCTGGGTTTCTTATCTCAACCACTGGTATGTGCACCCATGTCCACACTAAGATTTACCGAATCTCGGGGCGAGATTCTTGTTAAGGGGGGAAGGCTGTGACAACCCTGGTAAATTACATTTCTAAAATCAATGTCATTAGCCTAACCCTATGCTTAACCAACAAATAAAAGGGGGAAAAGCATTAGAACAAGTTACGTTGAAATTCAAATTTAATTTGGGTACATTTGAATACTTTTGAATTTTTAAATTAACTTTCAAACCATAAGCCAAATGAGATGTTGCCTGAAACCAAACTTGTAGAACTTTTTATTCTGAACAACTTTCGTGTTCAAAAGTTTTTGAAATTCAAATTAGAAAGAGGAGAAAATGCCCTGTTTGCACCCAGCCCCCTGAAACTTTTCAAATTCTCGCGTTTAGGCCCCTCGCTCCTCCCTCTCTCTCCCCTTCCCGCCCGACAGCGCCGCCAGGTGGCCGGCGACGCCTGACCGGCACGAGCCGCCAGGCCAGTGGCCGCCGCGCCTCTCCCCCACGCACGGCTTTGCCCCCCCCCCCCCCCCCCCACCGCCGCGCTGCCCAGTCCGCGTCCGCGCGTGCGCACGCCGTGCCGTGCCCCGGCTCGCCGCCCGCCGCGCCCAACCACCGCGACGCGCCGTGCCATCCCGACCCCCTGCGCCCCGCCCGTTGCTACGCCTGCCTCCCGCCTGAGCCGCTGCTGCAGCTGCTTCCCCAGTCCACGCGCCGCGCTATCTCCTCGCGCCCACGCCAAATCCCCGGCCGCCAGTCGCTCGCGCCCGCCCGCCGCACGCCGCGCCGGCATCCTGCTGCCGCCCGCCGTGGCTAGTGGCACGCCCTCGCCGTGTCTCCGCCCCGCGCGTCGCCCAGGCACCCCCACCCCCTCCTGCCCCTATAAAAGCCGCGCCCCCGGCCGCCCGCGCGAGCCACAGCAGCCAGAGCACCTCGCCCCCGCCGAGCTCCGCCCGCCCGTGGACAGCCCTCCACAGCCTCCCCCTGCCCAAATTGGAGTGCCAGCCACCACTACATCATCCCACTGAAGCTCGCCGACCCGCCCAACACCGCCCAGGACCACCGGAGCGCCGCCGCCCGCGCTGTCACCCGCCGCCGCCGCCCCTGCTCACTGCGGACAGCTCGACCCCGACCTCCTCCGCCCAAGCCAAGCACCCGAGCAGCTTCCCCACGCGCCACTGAAGCTCGCCGACCAGACCAGACCGCCCCAAGCCCGCCGGAGCACCGCCGTCGACGCGTGCCGCTGCCGCCGCCGCCTCTGCTCCAACGCCGGCGAGCTATTCTCGGCCGTCCCCCACCCGAACAAGACCCCCACGAGGTAGCCCTCGCACCCCTGAACCTTCCCCGACCCTTACCCCTCGCCGCCGGCGAGCCTCTCGCCGGAATTTCGGCCGGCCACCGTACCCGTGCCGCCCGAGGACCCAATTGCAAGAATTTAAATCTTTAGAAGGGTCTGCGCGTAAGATTCAAGGACCCAGTTGTAAAAGAAAGTTTCAAATCTAGATTCAAATTAAGTGAACTTGTAAAATTCGTATAAAATCGTAGAAACTTCAGAAAAATGCAAACTCAACTGTTCTGGAATCCTTAGAAGAAACTCTACAACTTTTGTTACAAAAAGTTTCTCAGATTCTCAACATATTATGCTCTACATTAAATGGATGTTTTAATGGACTTCTTTTGTAGCCACTGTTGTAGATCAATACTGACCCTAAATTTTGGGCAGTGAGTTAGTTGCTTGATGTTTAGGACTGTATAAAAAGATCAGGCCCAAACTCCATCTCTATCTACACTGTTTATTAAACTTAGTTTCATACCATAAGTGGCTAAATATTTTTTCCCTGTAGTTAGATTATGATTCACCTAATGAAACTTTTTCTATACTGGTGTAATGGTACCTAGATGCCAGAGAAAAATTGGGAGACTTTTTATCTCACAGGAACCTATTTATTTGATTTATGTGCTTATAACATGCTTTAAATCAAGAAAATAGTATCTTAGCTTGGAAAATTCTCATATTTTTACTAGAGGATACTCAGTGGTAGAGGTTGCTGTATAAAAAGTTTCATGGACAAAAACTCTGTGTAGGGTCCTGTAAAAATAAATCCTTGAAAAACCTAGGTGTGTAATGTCACATTTACTATGCTCTGAAAACTGCATAATAAATCCTATAAACATTACAGTAGCTCCTGCACGATTATATGAAAGCCCTGTAAAAATCTTAGACTCAGTTTTTGCACCAATTGTTCTGTACAAAAAGAACAAGGATCTAACAGCAACTATGTAATATATTTTTCACAATTAATCTGCTACATGAAATTGTCTGAAAATTTTACAGTAAGCACATCTTTCCCTGATGTGCCTAAATCCAAAATTTCATGACCAGAAACTATCCACTGTAGTAATTATACTTAAAATCGTGTCGTTTACCATCACCACTACTTAAACTTGTGCATTCATGTAGAATTGACGACTCTCGCCGACGGAACTTACGAGCTGGTGCCCGCGTCCAAGAGTGAGCAGCGTGAAGCTCGAGTAAATCTAACTGAAGCTCTTGAAGACCCGAGCCCATGTTCGGAAGAGCCCCAAGCTAACTGCGAAGGCAAGCTCCGGAGCATAACCCATTTCTTTCCTAAATTATGCAACTCATTACTCCTTGCTTGTGCATTAAGTTTATAGGAGTTGAATGAAAACTTAGTTGCATGATATTAGGAACCCTTGCTTGAAAACTAGACGTAAGGATCGATAGAATGTTGTGCTAATAGGACTCCGGTAAAAGCCGAGTGATTTCCTGTCACTCGCGAGAAAATAGGAGTTGAATGTTTACTACACGCTGCAATCATAAGGACACGGACGGGCTATGGAACGATGGTTACGATTGAGGCCCGTCTGTCTAGTGAAAAATGCTAAGGCCGCAGTGTGTGGTAGTGATGGTTAAGTCTTTGAACGTACTAAACACATGCCGAGATTATGGGAATCTGTAAGCTTAAGTATCTGATTGGCCCGGCAAGGGGACGGCATCCTACCCTTTGAACTTCGGTCCCATGTGCATATGGCGAGTGTAGAGAGTGGTCACGACCCGGCGCCGAACCGTGGCGTGGGGCTCTTGTACTCTCGGAGGGTAGCCCCAATCCACGACCCGGAAAGAAAGGGGAAAAGTTGCACGTGTGACTCTGGGAGTAACCACGTGACGTGTGTTTAGGTTTCCCTTGCAAGGTTAAGAAATTCGATTCGAATCGTCCGTTTCTCACGGCTATTGAGACTGCTTAACCCCCTTTACCCACAGAGTAAGAAGAGGAACAATGATGAGGAATAAACTTGTTGGATGAAATTTAATGCTTCACCATGAATGCTATTGGATAGCTGCTTATCTAGAATGGTTAATGAAACTAGAATCTTGAGCTAAAAGTTGAAAGTAAGGACCCACTTGTAGATGCTTTTCGGCAAAACAAACCCCTGAGCCAAAGAGCCTTGCATATCTAGAGTCGGTGGAGTAGATTCCACTACTCGGGTAAGTCTCGCTGAGTATTAGTATACTCAGCCTTGCCTGTGGCTCGTTTTCAGGTGAGACCTTCGAAGATATGATTGCTAGCTTGACTTGGCCCTGCACTCTTCCCCCTGGTTGGTCAGTGGAATGGGATACGCCCCCGTCCAACGGAGATAATGTCGAGTGATGTCTCGTACGGGCTTCATCGAGACATCCTTATCGTCGAAGTAGCTTTCGTTGTTTTATTTTCCGCTGCAACTTAAACTTTGAAGAACTTATTAGTATGATCACTGAAGTACTTGGTTTCTAAACTCAAACTTGGTCTGTAATATTCACTTATGATAATGTTGTAATATTTGCTGGAATGTGGTATTCTCTAGGCTCATCGTCGCGTGAGCATTTGTATGTATGACACTCGATCCGCTTTACCGTGGTTGTATCGGGAGGTTATACCCGACAGACCAGTGGATTACTCCGTTTGAAGTGTAAGGTTAACCGAGATTGCCCTAATGGTGATGGTTAATACACTTGAGCCGGATTAATTCAGGTGGTTCTGCCACAGTTGGCCGGAGCAAGTGGAACTGATGAACAGTAACTCTTGTGTGTAATCTTTATTGATCTTTGGTCTTGTATTTATAGGGAGATTAGTACAGCGGTTAACAGCTAAAGACTGTCATTAGGCTAATCATCGGCAGCGCCACGATCTCCTGCATGGTAGACGTCGTGTGTCCTGAGCGACGTGCAGCTCGTGATGGTCTTGGCCGGGAGAATTCTCGCCTAGACCTCTTGGACGAGGTCAACGTCCTTTGTTCTGTAACAGTATTCACTTTGGTTGAAGAATGGAAGGCTCGGGTCTGCTGCAAAGACTCATTCCAGATGTCCCAATGCCGATGTATCTTTGGGAATCGGCTGTGCGATTGAGCTCGTTGACCAGCACGAATCGCAAAGTGTTGGTTGCCGATAGATAGCAGTTGCGGCCGCAAACGGTTTTGGAGATTCTGGGTTGGCGATGGCCTTCAGTTCACGTGGGCCTAGTTTGCGTTGTTCACTTGGCTTCAGCCCCGTGAGGCACCCGTCCCAGCTGGCGCACGGCGCACGTTAAGAGAAAGTAATCGGAATCGTTTAATAGACGGTCTAATGTAATGATATATCCTCTTGAGACGGCACAATCTCTACAGTAGTTTGTCGTTTTCGTTGTCTCATAGTAGTACCATATCCTTTTATTTGTAGAATTATATTATAAGTAATATAACACTAACAACTCGTACAATGGTGATTAAGCTGTTTTATAGTCCTTAGTTTTAGCCTATAAGACCGTGGTTTCGCAAAAGAATCAACTCTTTCTCTCTCTTCCCTCTCTCTCCTCCACATCAGCAAAAATACTATGACACAACTTATAAGACCGCTAGTAATGTATTTTTCCTTGACTCTGCTCAGCTACGGGCCCACCCAGGCACCCGGTGGAATCAAAAGCCGCGAGCACGCACAAAGCGACACCACAAACCTCTTCGCCTCCTCTTGCTCCGGCCATGTCGCGCTTCCTCCGCCCCGCCGCCCTCGCCGCCGCAGCGGCCGGGGGGCTCTTCTCTGTAGTCTCGTGGAGCCCCTCCTCTCCCCTCGCGTTCTCGGCCACCCCGTCATCTTCTCCGTCGACGCCCGTCGGCCCCGCCGACGCCACCGGCCACATCGCCCTCGTCCGCGCGCACCCGGGCCTCCGCGAGCTCAACGCGATGCTTACCCCGGCCTCCTTCTTCGTCGACACCACGCAGACGCTCCTCGCGGGTGCTCTGCGCATCGCGCCCTTCTGCCCCGGGAGTCTCCGCCTGGCCCGCGACTTCATCACCGCAGAGATCCTTTCCGCGGAGTCGGAGTCGGAGGGCCCCGCCGACGCAGCGGCGGAGCAGGCGGTGCTGGCACGGATGCATATGGCCCTCCTCGACGCGCGCGACGGCCGCCTCGACGACGCGCTCGACGCCATGTCGCGACTCACCACGGAGCACTCCGGCAACACCCTCGCGCGCCTCTACGCCGCCGCGCTCTGCCACGTCCTCGGCCGGCACCAGGACGGGGCCCGGTGGCTCCGCGACGCCGCCGTGCCCAACCTCTCCCGCCTCGAGCACAAGATAGCGTTCGTGGAGGCCATCCTTTTCTCCACGCTCGGCTCCGCGCCGCGCGCCGTGGCGGGCTCAGAGGAGCTGGTCCTGGCCACCACGCTCGGGCTGGTGGAGATGTCGATGTGGTCCATTTTCAAGCACGGGGATCTGTCGGAGAGGCTCGAGGTGTTGGCGTTGATGGCATTCTTGCGTGGCGTCGTGGCGAGGAAGTTACGCAGAGATGATGGATCAGCACCGCTAGAGGGATCTCAGGACGCCACCCCGAACTAGTACACGCCAAGCCCAGGTGAGATGATGCTCGATAATTTCACTCAGATACTTTGATTCAGTCGTGTCATACAATTGGATGCAACCAATTTTAGGTTCTCGCAGTTGTTTGTAGTGTTTCACGTGTTGCGAACTACTTGTATTGCTTGTGCGAATTCCATTATGCCATGATCCTGTGCTTGTTTGAATTAAACATCAATCTGATAGATCTGAATATGTTGATACAGTGTCCATTTAGGTGATGAATAAGTTGGTGAGCTTTCTATGTTTTTAGGCCAAAGAGTTTACAGTTGCTAATTTCAAGCATTTCTATGTTTTTAGGCCAAAGAGTATGTCTGCTTTACTATTGCAGCCACATCCTTTCAACTCGTCCATATAAACCATGATACCTTCTATGTGTGCAAGAAAGTTTTGTGAGTGGAGTCTACCTGTTAATGTGGGCAATTCGACACTGCATAATTGTTTTGGGAACTGAACTCAGTAAACTTATTTTAAATGCATTCTGCTGTACGCAAGAACAACTGTATTTCCTTGGTAATAGATTGATAGGAAACATGCAACTCCTGTGTGCAATTGAGGTCCAGGGAAATGTCACGGCACTGTGTATCTGATAATTGCTGGAGTATTTGTAATCAGAAGTATTCCATTTGGGAAGATGTATCAAAGTGCATTAGTAAATGGTACTTATGCTTGATAGATGGTAATGGTCGTTTCATATTTACCCTGCTGATCCTGTTACTAAAGTTAAATGCGGCGTCGTAGGCATATTTTCCTGTTCAATGTGTCCATACAAACCTGAATTGTCATATTTTGAATACAGAGTGCTGACCACCTTGTAATTACCAGTTAACCATCCATTTCGCACTACTGTTAGCTCTTGACATATAGTACAGTAAATTATGTGTGCAATGTACTAAATGACACACATGCATGTTAAGATTGATTATTAAAAACTCATGCTGTTCTTGTTTTTATTTTCTTGCTAGCTTGTGTGGATGTCGACATGCCTATGCATTAAATCTGTACAGGAATGTTGTGTTATGAATGTCTTGCATTTTCAGTAGAATGTTTTTTCTTCTCTATATGTCATATTGTGATCCATTAGTCCTGAGAACAGAGAATATTGTTGTCCTTGTGTTTCATATGTTGTGCAGACTAATGTCATTTTCATATGCCTCTTTTGCTGAATCTGCGGCTCTGCGTTCAGGCACGCTATTCATCACTACTCACTAGTAGTTGCCATATTTGAGAATTCAGAGTAGAACTGCTATCTGAAATGCATTTCTCACTTGAATCACCTTGATGGCGATGCTACATTGAGTGAACTAGTTTAATTACTTGTCTTTCTGTAATTGTTTCCTACATTTTCATGGTCGTTGGGTACGGCTTATAGTTCAGACAGTGTAATCACAAGGTGATACAGTTTTTATCAAATGGTAATGTTACTCAGCCCTAGGTACTAACCAAGGGTCATGAATATGCTGTTTGTCTTATTCTTCATATTCAAAGTGTTAAGTCCGCACTGTTTAGTCTTCCCACTTTTATTCAATGGATGTCGATCTTCGGTTCCTAAAATTCAGCTGCTTGTGTTTCAGATATTTACTGTAGGATGGCAGTTTGATATAACCAGTCACCTTACATTGTGATTATAATTTAGCTATAAGCTCTATTAATTATAATGTAGCCTGTTATATTTTCATCTGTTTCCCGATCAGATCACATATGGCTGGTACACTGAACAGAGTTTTCCTGTTTTTCTATTTTTACTTTTCGTTTTTAATTAAAAAGAAAATGTGCGACATTTCTAGTCGGTGTCTATGATTTTTGCAGGCTTTATTGACAAACATCATTCACAAATCATGAACGGGTTGAAGTCTAAAATGGGTAAAAAGAAGAGTGAACTTGGGAGAACAGTTATTTTTTCTGCATCTGATTATAAATTGATTTCTGGTGAATTAACATATGTGCAATATCTTTTGCTAGACAAAGCACCAGATTGTTGTATATATTTTTGGTTGCACAAAGGATAACCGTTGTTTTCAACCTTCATTGGCGTAATGAACTATAGGCATGATCACTATGTATATCGCCATTAAACTCTTGTTCATATGTATGAAATATTAATCAGCTGAATAAAACCTTCAAATTGTTTTGAACTTACTGTTCTCTGGTAGTGCTTATTAGAGTAGTCCAATTGTTTTGAACTTATGATCGAAAGCTGTCTACATGTTCAACTGTAAGCAGCATTCATAACCTGCTTCCATTTTGTTGGCAGAAACTTTGTAGATCTCGTTGTATGAATCATCTGAGGAGAAAATAACTTGAATGTTAAACAGTTTAAGAAACATTCAGCTCTCTGCACTGTTTTTCTCGAGAAATACAGTACAGACGCAGACGCTCACAAACACTCACGCTGTCGACGGGAACGTCGCCTACCACTGAAAGCACAATGTCGACGGAAACGTCGCCTACCACTGAAAGCACAAATGCTGTTAAATCCTAAAAAATTCGATCCCACGGGGAGTCGAACCCGGGATCTCAGGTGTGCTACCGAGGCTCTTGTAACCATTAGGCTACAGACCCTTTCGCTAATCAATTCTGGCCATTGCAGTGATACAATACTATATTTTGCCTCTGGAACTGCAGGTCTGCAACTTCATGCTAGTTGTACACTACTGAAAATTACATTTGCCTGTACACTGCTGGATAGTCGAATTCCAGCATATCTGTTACAGGGTATTTATCTTTTTCAAAGACTGTTTTCAAATTCACTTCTTTACTATTTGACTTTCTCACTGAGCGACCCGCACATCAAAAAATTGAAATCAGGCTCCTGGACAAGACATGAAGAGATCGATTGACAGTCCAGGCTCAGGATCCTTGTTTAAGGACAAAAATGATGTTCGCTGGAGAACATTCTCATGCAGATAAAGAGAAATCATTGCTGTGTTTTGAACAGTGAGATTCCAACCACCCCTCCCCCCCTCACTGGTTTATAGCGCATGGGAGGCCAAAAACGGTCCAGCGGGTGACCGGATTGAAAATGGCCGATTTAGGTTTTAGGTGCAACGGTTAGAAACATCACCCTGACACCCTGACATAGAATCATATGCAAATGGGTGGAAATGGATCATGGAGGGTTGAAATCGGCAGTATGGCAACTTGGCAAAAAAGTGGAAATGACCCAAAACGACTCTAAAACATGGAATCAGGTTCTACGGGGACAAAACGGCTCAAGAACGGCCTCCAGAAGTGACGGGAAGAACGGCCTCCAGAAGTGACGGGACTGAGATTACAAACTCTCACGTGCCCATTTTGTGAGCCGAGACATGTTATCTCGCTTTATCTCAAGCGTTACATGCAAACCCCCAAAACTATACGCCCAAAAGGCTGAAAAATTCCAAGAACTATATGCCCCCAAGTATGATAGGGGGAGCGGATGTGGTGAACGGGTGATGGGGAAACGATGTTCGGCCATGTGTTCCAGGTTGTTTAAAGCACTCCTAGCTGCACCCCCCCAACCACGGTGTGGTCGGCGATGGCTGGCAACATCAATTTTTCAGCCAGGCGAACCGAATTCGTTCAGTCATTCGGTGTGTGTTTTGTGTGCTCGGGGATTCAGACGGTCGCTGATGTGTGGATTTGAAGTCATTTCCCAAGATCGGACAAAGGATTGTTGTAGGATTTTAATTCTCGTTTCCTGTGTACGTTCTTGGGGAGTCTGAACGATGGGTCACATGTCCTTGACCTCATTTCCTGGGCCTCGAAGCACTGCACCAACGGACAAAGTGGGTTTCGGTTGTTCGAGGATTTAGACGGTCAATCATGTGTCTTTGAACTCATTTTCCAAATTCGCACAAAGGAGTCTTGTAGGATTGTGATTCTCATTTCCTGAATACGTGCTTGGAGAGTCTTATGATTGAAGACATGTTCTTGAACTCAATCCTTGAGCTTTCGAATATTTGCACTGGTTGGCTAAGGCTGGTCACTATACGATTGAGTCTGGTGAGGAAGATGGTTATGTGATTGCTTCGGCCGTCTAGTGCGGATCGGATTGAAACAGATCATGCTTACGATTAGCCCAATATTGTTCGTTATCGCGCTCAGTGGTCTGTCGGTTGCCTTCCGCATAAGAAAACTCGACGTGCATTGCGCGGAGTGATGCTTTGGACGGCCTAACCGTCGTGAGCAGCTGGCGCATAAGATGTGTTGGACCTGTGACTGCCGGGAGGCCCCTCGCCCTTGTGCGGCTGACTCTCGGCGCTTGTGTCCCTTCGGTCCTTCGGGAACCATGCCCGACCCTTAATGAGTGCTTGCGTGCTGCTACCCGTTCCTTAGGAAGTTGCATTCACTAATAGTTGCCCTCGTCGCGTCCACCTTTTGGGTGCGATGCGTCGGCTTTATGGCCAATCGTCGTTTCCTCGTGGTAATGGTCTCATTGGCTATGTCCACCAAGGCTACCTTGTTAGACCCGGGGCTACGTGCGTACGTGGCATAGAATGTTCTAGAGTAAGGTGGGGCATGTCCCATACCTTATCCACACTGTAAAAGTACTCGAACACGAGTACAACTAGTTAGTGTAGAAGGAAACTACCCGAGTAGTACTTGGGAAGGACTCCTAAGCTAGTATCGGTCTAGGACTTCCATGTAAACCTGTCACCCCAGAGTATATAAGGGTGGACAGGGACCCCCTCCAAACAATCACATAACTATCAAGGCAATACAAACCACACAGGATATAGGGTATTACGCATACTGCGGCCCAAACCTGTCTAAACCCTTGTGTTGCTTGCACCTTCGAGCTCCTGATCTCGGCGACACCCTAACCACAAGTCTACTACCTTAGGGTATCCCTAGGTAGGCTTGCCGGTAAAACATCGACAGCTGGCGCGCCAGGTAGGGGTGTTCGTCGAAGATCCACTGGTGAATTTGATGGCAACTTTCAGCTTCACCAGCGCCGTGCTCCCCGAAGGCACAACTTTCGTCTTCGGCTCCTGGGTCTGTGTCGCTGACGGCATAGGTGACTTCTGTTGGCACCTCGTCGACAACAAGCCGGAGGCTCCAGCAGCAACCTCAAGCAGCAATCTCAATGAGTTCGTCGACAACTTTGGCGAGTTGCTGCTCCCTGACCTCGTTTGGGAGATCAAGAAACAGTTCGTTTTCAACACAACTCCAACTCATGCTGCACCAGGCTTCCCCGGATCGGACTTGACTCCATCTGGGGGACCGCGTAACTGATTCCTGTTCGGTCTACGCAACGCGACCACTGTCTATCAGGAGGCCACGCAGTCCGAATTCTAGTCTGCATTGGAGAAAAATTTGGATGAACTACTCAAGATCAGAGAGGAGGACGCCAACGCATGTCGGGAGGCTTCTATCTTCGACGACTACGACTCGGACTCCGACCATGGAGCCGAGCCTTTCATGGGTGGCCATCAGGGCCTAGTTATAACTTCCATCCCGAAGGGTCGCTTCGTGTACTGGAAGGGCATGAAACCCTCCGAACTACTCGAAGACGACGCAAGACTAATCGCCCACCTCGATTCTCTGCCTTTTCAAGAGGGCAGACCACTCGGCGCCACCACCCCTGGCGGGACTGTTCTGGTTGACTACAGCTCCGACGACATCTCCTCACACCGCCACGTCTACATGGCAGAGTCAGATGAGATCAGCAGCAGACACCGCAACGAGAGACCGAAGCATATCTCGGAGGATGAAAACACCGCAAATGCTGGCAACGAGACCCCTGAAGCTCGCGAGGCCCGCAAACTGCAGAACCAGAGGCATGCTACACGCAAGAGAAATGCCAATGAACGACGACAACGCCTATAATGCAACCTCACCGCCGAGTTTGTGGCGGTGCAGGATGCGGGTTTCAACAGCCCTGCCACCAACATCGCCGGTATAACGGCGGCGCTCGCTGGCAACACCAACCCAGCTGTCCAGACTGCCATCCGCATGGCACAACAGGCATTACTCCAAATCAACGAGCAAAACCTGTTGCCCTCAGTCTCACGTGGAGGACACGAGGGAGCAGGCGAAAGTCAAATCAGCAAAACACCTGGGGGCACCCCAGACGACAGGCTGCTCCATCCCAGCAGCCGCAAGGAAGCCGGCCAGTGGGCCATGGGCCCCGGGAGCACCTAGACCAGTCTGTCAGCAATAATCGCCGCGAACAACTTAAGAAGTTACCAACGGGTGACCTCCGAGACAAGATCAATGTTGGGCGCGATGCTCGCTCCGTCATCGAAGCCCGGAGGAGGGAACGCGCCGGAGCTAAGGTGAACACCGCATGAGACGACAACAATCGTTTCCCGGCATTCTCGGACCGCTTCAGCCAGTACAAGTACCCGGAGGGCTTCAAGCCCATTGGCATCAACAAGTACGACGGCAAGCAATCCCCCCAGCAGTGGATCAGATGCTACTGGACCACCATTGAAGTCGCAGGCGGCACCAACACCATGTAAGTCATCTACTTCCTGATGGCCTTGGAGACCGCGCCGCTCACATGGCTGGACAGCCTTACAAGGAACTCCATCGAAAGCCACAGGGCATACTCCCTTCTTTCTTGTCTACGGGTCAGAAGCCATACTCCTAGCCGATATCATATGGTGGTGGCCAAGAGTAGAGATGTATGACGAAGGTGAGGCAAACGAAGCTAGGCAACTGGAACTAGACTCGGTCGATGAGGCTAGATGTAGTGCCCTCGTTCAGTCAACCCGATATCTACAAGGCATCAGGCGTTATCACGATCGCAATGTGCGAGAACGTTCCTTCAGCATTGATGATCTAGTCCTCCATCGCATCCAAGATGAAACTGGGTTGCACAAGCTTAACTCGCGATGTGAAGGGCCTTTCATCGTGTCTGAAGTCACAAGACCAGTGTCATATCGCCTGCAGTACCCTGATGGCCAGGAGGTTCCTAACTCTTGGAACATAGAACATCTTTGGAAATTCTACGCCTAGTGCAAATTGTACACAACTTGTCAGTTGTACGACCAAGGCCCCCCACCTTCATTTTGTTGGAGGGGGGCGCTGTTGGCACTTCTTAGCCTATACGAACTAATCCACAAGTGCATGGATATTGATGTAGCTTTCACCAGGGAGTTTACCTGGGATATCGAATCCAAGGAACGACAAGCGCAACCAGACCTAGAACTATTCAACCGGACCCACCAGGGGAGAAGAGGTAAGAGAGTAGAGGGTCTAACTTGAGTTAGCCAACTCGTCACCCAGATAACTTGCTATCTACTAACTTGATCTGCTTTGGCAGCTGGAAGAGGAAGGACTTCAGAAACGGGTGAGAGGGAGGTCCAAAGTCAACCTGCTACTACTGCTATGAAAGCAACCAAACATGGTGGACTACAAGGGATGAATAGGACTGTTACGACCTGCTGCTTACCACACTGTTCTGTGGGGTGGAACACAACCTAGGATAACTTTCAAGCCTATGCACCCGTGCCTACACTATCAAGTTACGACTTCCGCCTCGCGCTAAGGCTGGAAATAAATCCCAAATGGATAGAACTTGCTACCCATGTAGACAAGGGATCCCTCAGATAAAAGAAATTAAATAAACAAATTAATGAAAGTAAAGAGAAGAACTAGCGAGATATTGAAGATAAACGAGGAACTTACTTAAAGAAGCTTTATTCCTCCGAGGTGGCTATAGAGTTGGAGTAGGACCGAGGTAACCCAGCTCTTCTCCTAGCTTGGCTCTCACCTGACACTCTCCCTATTCTACACAAAGGTAGAGCAACTATACTAAAGAACTCTTCTTCTCTCCAAGAATGGTGTGCTTGGTGTGGAGGTATGGGCTTCCTTTTATAGGTCTTCAGGGTCGGTTCTCGGGCAGGTGCTTAGCTTGTACGTAGCCTTGACGGTGGAGGTAACTTCCACATGAAGTTGGAAACATGAGATCAGTGGGAGGCCAGCCAACGTCTCCCAGGGCGGCCGGCCTAGGATTGTTGCCACTTGGCACCGCCCTTGGCGTGGATGCACCTGATCTCCTCCTGAGGTCGGTTACAGTTGCATCTCTTTGAGGCTGAATATTTGGAGGCTAGCCAGCCTAGTCAAAGCCAGTCGGCTTGGCTCTGGCTCCTCTCAGCCCTCCATTGCACCGACTCATTGATCAACCCGTGCATGTACTCCAGGATGGCGGTTTTGAGCCAGAAGAGCATGGTAGACACTGCATATGGGTCTATCAATCCATGGCTTAGACCTTTTGACTATAGGATGAATTCCTTCGTGATGTGCCGGTTAGGATGGCTTGGACTTGTGTTTGTGAGCATGCAGGTGAAGTTTGGGCCTAGAATGCCTCAGTACCAGGCCGGCCGGCCTACCTAAGATTTCTCCCAAATCGGCCAAATTTTGTACAGTGAGCACCTAAAATCAAATAGACACCAAAACCAGTGGAACTCATCACGGTAAATGATTTTAGCATAATCATGGCCATAAAAGTATGAAATCCAGAGAAATGTTGACGGTAAAACTCATTAAAAACAACCGCCAATAGCCGCCAAAGAACCCATGGTGCCAAAGGCGTCAAGGAACACTGATATTGCCTTGCTCGGGGTCATGTTCGGCTTGCTGCACATGCCCCATGCAATGTTGCTATATTGGCATTTTTTGAACGCAGCTTGCGCCCGAGGCCTTCTAGTTGAGGGCGCGCCTGCCTAGGCATCGCGCCAAAAGACACTCCCAACCCATCCTTGGGTATGGACATGATGTTTGGCTCCCCGTGCCTCGTGGCATGGTGGGCTAAAGTTGGGGCTGCCGGCATACCATGTCATGCACTTGCATGTGGTGGGCAGTGTCCCGGCACGCAGCTAGCTCCTTAGCCTAAAGGACCCATTTACGACGGTAGCGCCTTGGTGCTCGGACCACAAACCTAGGTCAGGCGGGATTACCCGCTGAGTTTAAGCATATAAAAAAAGTGGAGGACAAGAAACTTACAAGGATTGCCCTAGTAACAGCGAGCGAACTGGGAGTAGCCCAACTTGAGAATCAGGTAGCTTCACTACCCGAATTGTAGTCTGGAGAGGCGTTCTTAGAGACGGACCGGGCCCAAGTTCCTTGCAAAGGTATGCTTGGGAGGGTGATAGCCTCGTCCGGCCCGGACCTGGTCTCACCACGAGGCGCCGTCAACGAGTCATGTTGTTGTGGAATGCAGCCCAAATCGGGCAGTAAACTCCGTCCAAGGCTATACTGGGAGAAACCGATAGCAAACAAGTACCACGTGATGAGGACATCACCACGCTGGACATGCACGAGCCGGCCTTGTTGGGGTCCAAGCGACTTGACCTCCTAACAGAAAAGGAAATGGTGAAAGTGCGAGGGAATAAACGCGAAATAGAACTGCAATATGCCCTTTGGGAGCTTCGTGGAACCTTCAGCTTCTTTGTGACCGTCGAGGGTTATCTCGAGTCCATATTTCCTGGTTCCAATGAGACTCTAATGCGTCCTTCTAGGTCCTTCGGGAGCTTCTCTGGTAACTTCCTTTTTACAAGTGTCACACCTGTCGTTGTGTGACCCTCGCGAGACGCATCCTTCGGAGGGTGCAATCCCCAACAGTAGGCCCTCGCGGGCGAGATCCGACTCCGACGGTCCGAACCCTCGACATCCAAGTATTGAACACCCTCCGAGAAAATGTCTCCCGATCATCGGAGGATGGGGCGAGATGAGGGTTATGTGTCGGTCCTTTATTGGTTGACCGTTGGTATTCTTCTCGATTTTACCGTCGGGCGTTACTGTGCCCTTTACCCCCCTATATAAGAGGGGAGGGGTACCAGCATCGCTTTCACGTTTAGAGCATTTGCGACCTTCGCCTTGTTCTTTGAAGCTTACCTTCTTTCGAGGTTTCCTTCGCTAAGAGAGCTTTGCTGAAGCTTCGACCGGAGGTTTTCGATCTTTGTAAGTGTTTATCAGAATTTTTTCCATTGTTTTTTGCGGTGTTTTAGGTCGGTGGTTTACTCTATTTTTATACGGATGGCCCGTGTCAAACTGACTGCAAAATTTGTGGATACTTCGGAGGAGGTTGCTATCGATGAAGCTTCGCGTCAGCAAGTTAGTTGTGAAGAGGATATTTCTGACGTGCAAGTAAGCCCGTCGGAGCTCATGGCCCGAGACAAGCCAGAGCCGACTCTGAGGTTCGGAGCCTCGAAGGTTACCTAGAGACTGATCAATTATTACATTTCCAAGGGATTTTTTAGGTCAGGGGAGTGTTGACCTCCGCAGGATGAAGAAATTCCCAATCCTCAAGAGAGGGAATGTGTGGTGTTTCGCGATTTTTTTACTGCGGGGTTTCGCTTCCCTCTTGATGCGAAGTTCCCCGAGATTTTGGACAGGTTTAATGTGAAGATGCACCATCTCACCCCCAACGCCATCATACAACTGTCTAGGTTCTTTTGGGCGGTGAAAACCTTCGAGGCACCAGTGTCAGTTGATACCTTATGCCACTTTTATAAGTTGAATCCTCAGGGGCAGAAGATATCCTTTGAAGATGATGTAGAGGTGTACAGTGCGTAGAGCGGCTGTTGCACCTTCGTTCCTCGAAGGGGTAACAAGGTTTTACATCTCGATCGTGTAGAGATTTCTTTTAGTTAGAAGAATAAGTGGGATGATGACTGGTGTTAGTACTGGTTCTATACGATGGTGGAGTTTCCAGGCGCCGAAGGTGCTGGGGGAGGATTTCCGCTTGCATCGAAGGTTGAGCCGTTTGCGCACCGCAACCAGGTTGCCTTCGATACATTGTCGCCTGGCTTTCTGGAGTGCGAGGCTGCATTTAGGCTGGCCGCAAAGTCTATTGGCGGTCGTGACTTTGTCGAGGAATATTTGGCAGCGAAGGTTTGGCCGCTGACGTTTGGTTGGGCACCAGCGTCTTTCTCTAAGGTTAATTTTGGATCGGTGGAGATGTCAATTCCCTGTCCTCACTTTGGGCTTCAGCGGTCCCCCACTGGGAGTGATGAGATGGTGGTACTTGAGCTGGAGAGTGAGGCCAACAATTTGCTGGGCTTTTACAATGACAAAGAGGACAAAGCTTTTGTCGAGTGGTGTGGTCACGAGGACCGGATCAACCAGAGGTTGCAAGAGATGGGCGTGAGGTATGAGAACCGTCCGCCCCCCCAGAACCTTCGAAAAGGGGTCAAGGTGGCGCCAGTGGTTCGGTTGCTGAGCTCACCGGCAAGAAAAATAAAACTTCGGTGAAGGGTGGAAGCTCTTCAGGGCCGGCGGTGCCTGTTAAATCTCGGGCGAAGGTTTCAAATCCTTTGACCCGGATTGAGGCTGGCAAGCCTCCGCGTAACCCAACTTCGAAGGTTGCGGCTGGGCGAGCGGAGGCATAGAAAAGGAAGGCTACTGAAGCAAGTAAGTATCCATTTCAAATAGCCAAGGCTGATATGGGCAGTCTTGATTTCATGAAGGCTCTAAGGGCGACTGAGCTTTCTGTGCCTAGGGGCTCGGGCAGTAAGGGTCAGCCTGTAGACATATACATTGATCAATTTGGCTCCCTTCGCGCGAAACCTGATAGTGTTGGCGCTGTTATTATAGATTTGCACCGGGGACCGGGTGGCGTAAAGCGCATATTTAACCTTGTTGAAGATGACAATGATGAGGAGACGCCGCAGGCTTCCCCGAAGGTGCTGGTGATTTCACCGAAAGTTGTGCTGAAGGTGTCGACGAAACACGCAGCTCCCCAAGCTTCGCAGGAGGGCGATATTTCACCGGTGACAGGCGAGGTTCCCCCTTCTTCTAAGAAGGTGGTCTCTCCTGTGGAGCTGGAAACTGCCGGAGAAGATCTATTTTCCGGTGCAGTGGAACTGGAAGGGGAGGGGACCTCCGCAAGATTTAATGAGTTAGGTAAATCTTTGGTTGCACCTCGCCTTCTATTCAAGGGTCCTGACTGTGACCCCTATGACCTTTTTGTTCGTTATTTACTTAAAGTAGATATAGCAAATCTAATGACTGAGCTAGGTGGGCTGATCGGAGGTCCGCCAGGAGCCAAGGAAGACGCGGGTGCCGGGACTTCAGCTCAGACTAGCGGACCTTCGACCGAAGCCGAGTACTTCAGTTTCGAAGGTTTGTACTTTTTTGATACTCTTTCTGTTTGTTTTTGGTATTATTCCTGAGCTCGGTTGTTATACAGAGTTCGGGAGAACTCTCGAAGGTTACGGTGCTGAGTCGCTTGGACGCATTGCTGCACTTTTGAGTTTGAAGGTGAGAAATTTTTTTGTATCCCGTGTATTATCCTTCGTGACGGCAGATTTAATAGTAGATTTGCTGCAATCCTTGATGGCAAGCAAGGTCCTTGCTGAAAAGATCAAACAGGGTGAAGAATTTCTTTTGAAGAAGTCTGGCGAGAACCTTGCGTTGGTAGTGGAGAATCAGAAACTGAAAGATCAGAACAAGGTTTTGGAGAACTTTCGAGTAATACAGTCCGAGCAAGTCGAGAAGTTGCAGGAGAAATCAGAGAAGCTTGAGAAGATCGCTGAAAAATTGCGTGCGGATGCTGCTGAAAATGAGAAGGTTTTGAAGAACCTTCGGGACACCGTGGAGAAGGATGCCACAAAGATCGGAGCTCTTCAGTGAGAGGTAAGAGAATTGAAGACCGAAGCTGCCCGGAAAGGCGAGGTAATACAGAAGCTGGTCGAAGAAGCTGATGTGGTCTGTAAGGTCATGGATGTGGCCATTCGAGAGATGAGGGCATAAGGAGATTTAATCTATGAAGAATACGAGAAGGCTTTGGCAGCCTTCGGCGCTGAGCCATCCCCCATTCCTGAAGATCCTAAGGGGGGCATGGCTGGTTTGCTGAACTGGATGCTTGGGGAGTTCACTGCGCTGTCAGAACTCTTGGGCAGTACAGCTGATAACGCAACAGTTATATCTTGTGAAAGAGTTTTGGCCATCCTTGATCGCGAAGGATTCATGAGTTGAACCGGCTGAGCTCTAAGGATTTTGTATATCCTTCGCACACGGATTTGAGCCAGAATATCGAGAATGTACAGGCTATGAAAAAGTCCTTCGTTCAAAAGTTTTGGAAGTTGACTGGTCGAGAAATCATGCGAGATATTGCTAGCAGTCGTTTAGAAGCAGTAAGCTTCGAAAAGCTTATTGTTTTTGCTGCTTTGCTTGTACTTTTCCTCAACCCTATTTTTTCAGGTGAAGGCTGTGGAAGCTGAAGTGGCCAGTGCTTTGGAGGGTGCCGAAGGTGCGGGGACCTCCGAAGTGGGGCCGGCTGGTGGTGATGATCAAGAGGTGTAGATCACATGTCTTGCGGAGAAGTCAAATTTTGAATTTGTTTTGTGGAGGAAATAAACTTTCTGAGAATGTAATATTCCTACTGTTTTTGGGCAGGCGCTCGTGGTTGCGAGGCCTGTGTTTGATGTGGCCCCCATGAACATTGGATGCTGAGGGTTTCATCATGCCTGGGAGTGCTTGGGAACGGTATAGCTTTACCCATCCCGGAGCTAGTGTCACTGAATTTTTGATTGCGTGTAAGGAAGACCCGTCGGTTGCGAGGTGACTTGAACCTTGTTTTATGCCAGTCTTTGTGTTTCTACCCATCGAGGCTTTAGGAATTAAGGAAGTTGCAGATAGCTCCTTTTTTTATGTAATGAGCCTATCCTCTATCCTCTCTTTTTGCTATGAACTTGGGCGATGTCTTGGAGTTTGTGTTTGAGTGTTTTGATCTTTAGAGAAAACGTTTCACATTATACTTGTGTTGCAGAGAATGCGTGGCTTCGAAGCCCCTGAGCATCGCCCCGAAGCTTTAGGTCATGAAGACTTTCATTTTTTCATTTTTCTTGGAGAAAACGTCTCCCCCCTCTAGTCTTTGTGACTCGGAGGATAAAAGTTTTCCATCGCCGATCGAAGGTTTCGTGGCTTCGAAGCCCCTGGGCCTCTCCAGGAAGCTTCGAGTCATGAAGACTTTTATTTTTTTTGTTTTTGCGGGAGAAAACGTCTCCCCCCTAGTCTTTATGACTCGGAGGATAAAATTTTTCCATCGCTGGTCGAAGGTTTCATGACTTCGAAGCCCCTGGGCCTCGCCAGGAAGCTTCGAGTCATGAAGACTTTTATTTTTTTGTTTTTGCTGGAGAAAACATCCCCCCCAGTCTTTTTGACTCAGAGGATAAAATTTTTCCTTCGTCAGTCAAAGGTTTCGTGGCTTCGAAGCCCCTAGGACTCGCTAGGAAGCTTCGAGTCATGAAGACTTTCATTTTTTCGTTTTTGCTAGAGAAAACGTCTCCCTCCTCTAGTCTTTATGATTCAGAGGATAAAAATTTTCCTTCGACGGTCGAAGGTTTCGTGGCTTCAAAGCCCCTGGGCCTCGCCAGGAAGCTTCAAGTCATGAAGGCTTTCACTTTTTTCATTTCTGCTTGAGAAAACGTCTCCCTCTAGTCTTTATGATTCGGAGGATAAAATTTTTCCTTCGACGATCGAAGGTTTCGTGGCTTCGAAGCCCCATAGGGTCGACAGCCCTTTGGCATTTAGGTGCTTGTTGCACGTTTTAGTTTTTAAATTTGCCGAAGTTCCTTTGGCTTCGAAGGCCCTTAGGGTCGACAGCCCCTTGGCATTTAGGTGCTTGTTGCACGTTTTAATTTTTAAATTTGCCGAAGGTTCATTGGCTTTGAAGCCCCTTAGGGTCGACAGCCCCTTGGCATTTAGGTGCTTGTTGCACGTTTTAATTTTTAAATTTGCTGAAGGTTCTTTGGCTTTGAAGCCCCTTAGGGTCGACAACCCCTTGGCATTTAGGTGCTTGTTGCACGTTTTGAGATAAATATGCAAATTTTGCTCGGGATGTAAATTTTGCTGACTTAAACAAGAGTAGTCCCTTAGGGGCGATGGTCGATTTTCGCAACCCTTGGTTGCTTCGACCCGGATCAAGCATTTGGGAAAGATTAACTCTATTCATTTGGAGATATTACAAAGGATCCGCCTCGTTAAAAACATCACCTCCGATGTGGAGTCCCCTTTGTGAGGAAAAGAATACGGTCCTGGAAGTTTTATATAGAAGAGAAAATAAAAGGCTATAGCTATGAGAACCGGTCCTGCTTATAGTTTTGCAGTCCGGTTCTGTTACATTGTTTTCTACATGTAGTACTTTTTCAGGCTGTCAGCATTCCATGAATGCTGCAACTCTTGACCTTCGCTGTCTGCCAGGTAGAACGATCCTGGTCTGTTGCTTCGCACAACAAGGAATGGTCCGTCCCATTTGGACTGCAATTTTCCGATAGTTTCGGCGTTTGGCTTTCTCTTCAAGACCCAGTCACCTACTGATATTTCTCTTTTGATGATTTTCTTGTCTCAAATTTTTTTGGTTTCTTCTTGGTATTTGCTCAGGTTGTCGGCGGCTTTCAAAATGTCAAGTTCGACGAGGTCAGCTTCGCTTGCCGGGTGTGTGTCTTCTTCTTTCGCTTGGACTCGAAAGCTCTTGTTTTTTAGTTCCACTGGACACATAGCTTCAGCTCCATAAAGGAGTCTGAATGAGGTGAATTTGGTTGCTCTAGACTCAGAGGTGTTGTGGGACCAAATAACCTTCGCGAGCCCATCAACCCACTTGCCTTTCTTTTGATCGAACAGGCATTTTTTGATGCTCGTGAAGATGATGTCGTTTGCTCTTTCGATTGCTCCATTGGATTGCAGGTGATATACTGATGCGAACATAACCTTCGTGCCTATGCTGTGGCAGACTTCTTTGATTAGATCAGAGTTGAATTGCTTCCCATTGTCAACGGTTAGCTCTTTAGGTACTCCAAATCTGCAAATTATGTTTTGCCAGAAGAACTTCATCACAGCTTCTGATGTAATGTTTACCAGCGGCTTAGCTTCGATCCATTTTGTGAAGTACTCTACTGCCACTACGGCGTACTTGTAGTTTCCCTGTGCTGTGGGCAATGGGAAGACAAGGTCCATGCCCCATCTTTAAAGTGGCCAGGCAGGAGGTATTAGCTGCAAAGGTTGTGAGGGTCTGCTTGATTTGGGTCCCATCATCTGGCATGCTTCGCATGTCTTGACATGATGCTCTACGTCCTTTAGTGCCAAAGGCCAGAAGAAACCGTGCCTGAAAGCTTTTGCTACCAGTGACCTTATGCCAATGTGCGAGCCACAGAGACCTGAGTGGATCTCGTTCAATAGTTCCTGCCCCTGTGTGATTGATATGCACTTGAGCAGCGGAGTTGTTACTCCTGCTTTGTATAAGTCTCCTCTTTCGCATATGAAGTAACCTCTTGCCCGCTGAAACATTCTTTTCTCTTCTGTTTCATCACTTGGCTCAAAATGGCCGCGAAGGTAGGCCATGATTGGCGACCTCCAGTCTTCACTAAAGATAGCGTTTGTTTGTTTTTCTTTCTTTTAACGTGTCGAAGGTGCGGTGATTTCCTCGAAGAAGACATCTGGTGGTTAAGACTCTTTGTTAGCTACTGCTTTTGCTAGCTTGTCAGCTTCATTATTTTTTGATCTTGGGATATGCTCGACTGAGAAACCAGAAAAAAATTGCAATTGCTCTCACAACCTCCAGGTATTTTATCATTTCAGGCCCTTATGCATCTGGCTCTTTCTCAATGTGATCAGAGATGACCTTCGAGTCTGTTTTCACTGTGAAGTGCTGATGCCCTAATGCCTTCATCTTGCGCAGGCCTAAGAGCAAAGCCTCGTATTCAGTTGTATTGTTTGTGCATGGGTCTAGCTTGGCGAAGCTTAGACGAGCTGCGTATCTCATCTTCGCTCTTGAAGGTGACTCAATTATTTCTGAGATCCCCACACCTGCTTTGCACCATGCTCCGTCACAGTATATGACCCATGGTTCATTTGGTACTTCCTCTGCTAGGGTAGGTGATGTCCAATCAGCTATGAAGTCAGCTAGGACTTCCGACTTTATTGCTGTTCTTCTCTCGAAGTCTACATAGAACTCAGAGAGTTCTGCGGCCCACTTGCTTATTCTGCATGAGGCTTCTCGGTTGTTGAAGAGGTCATGTAGTGGTTGACTTGTGACTACTATGATTTTGTGTGCTTCAAAGTAATGGCGAAGCTTCCTCGAGGACATGATGACCGAGTATGCAATCTTTTCTAGTTCAGAGTAGAAAAGTTTGGATCCCGAGAGTGCCTCTGAGACAAAGTATACTGGAACTTGTCTTACTGATCCTTCAATCTCCCTCTCGACTACCAGAGTTGTGCTGACAGCCGACTGCGAGGCTGAGGTGTACAATAAGAATGTATCCTTCGGGTTTGGGGCCGTCAACTTGGCCAGACTGGTCAAGTATGCCTCGAGTGAATGAAAAGCCTTGCTTTGTTCTTCACCCCATTCAAACTTGCTTGCATTGCGAAGTACTTTGAGGAAGGCTAGGCTTCGATCAGCGGAGCGAGGGATGAATCTATTTAGTGCTGCAATTCTTCCAGTTAGTTTCTGGACGTCTCTGATAGACCTTGGCTCTTCCATGTTGGTTAGAGCCTTTATCTTGTCTGGGTTAGCTTCGATGCCTTTTGTTGACACGTGACATCCTAGTACCTTTCCTTTGTGGACTGCGAAGATGCATTTTTCTGGATTCAAACTCAAGTTTGCTGAGTGGAGGTTGGCGAAGGTTTCTGCCAAGTCTGAGACATGGTTTACTCTTTCCGTACTGATTACGACAATGTCATCGATATAGACCAGTACATTTCTTTTGAGTTGGCCGTCGTTGACATTCTTGAAAATGATTGTCCAGCATTTTTTAGACCTTCGGGCATCCTGACAAAATAGTAGGTTCCCGAGGGTGTGATGAAACTTGTTTTCTCTTCATCCTCCTTTCTCATCCAGATCTGATGGTACCCGGAAAAGCAATCTAATAACGACATCATTTGGCTATTTGCTGCATCGCCAACTACCTTGTCAATTCACGGCAGTGGGAAATCATCTTTTGGACAGGCCTTGTTGAGGTCAGTGAAATCAATGCACATGCGCCATTTACCATTATTTTTTTGAACTGGTACTGTATTTGCTAGCCATGTTGGGTATTTCACTTCTCTGATTACATTTGCATCTAGCAGTCTTTGAACTCCGGCTTTTACAACCTCTATCGTCGGACATTTTGTGGAGCTTTTGCTTTTTTGGTCTGATCGAAGGATCTATATCAAGCCTGTGTTCAATTATATCCCTGCTGACTCCGCGAAGGTCACTAGCGGACCAAGCGAACACATCTTGGTTCTTGAACAGGAATTCGAGGAGTTCTTCTTCTGCGTCCCCAAGGTTTGCACTGATTGTTACCATTCTATCAGGCAGATGCTTGTCAAGCGGGACTTTTTTGACTTGACAATCCTCTTGGAAGTTTACTTTTTCTTTGTCCCTTGTAGGCTCTTTGTATGGTGGTGGCTGGATGTAAGCTTCAACGTGGTGCACATTTTTGAGACCTAGGGTTGCGCCGCACTCTATATCTCTTGCTAGCTGTTGGTCCCTATGGTCCGTGATGATTTCTTTGGTTGTTGGCATTTTCATGCACAGGTAAGTTTGATGCACAATGGCCTCGAACTTGTTTATGAATCCTCGGTCAAATATGGCAAGATAGGGATAAACCATGTCTACTATGTCGAATGTGACATGCTTAGTTCTTTAGTTGTTTAAATCCCCGAAGAAAACTGGGAGAGATATTTTTCCCAAAGCATTGACCCTTTTACCTCCGAAACCAATCAATGGTATTTCTGCTGGCTGCAGAAGGTTTCTGCCAATGTTCATTCAATCAAAGGTGTTAGAAAAGATGATATCTGCGGAGCTGCCAGTGTCAACTAGTATTTTACCAATTGTCCACCCCTGAATATTTGCCTCGATGACCATGGCATCGGTGTGTGGATAACCAATGAGCTTGATGTCTTGTTCAGTGAAAGTTATTGGCATGTGCGACTAAAGGTTTCTGACAATCGGGCCATCTGGCATAATGCTATGTACTTGCCTGAAGTAATCACGTCTCTGCCTCTTGTTCTCGAATTCGAGAGATGAACCACCAACAATGGGCATTATCATGCCGAAGGATGGTAATGCTGATTGGTTGTTTGGCTTTTCTTCTTTGGGAGTAGGTAGCGACGGCGGTGGAGGTAACTCCTTCTTTGGTGGGGGGGAGGGGGGGCAGCAAATGGTTTGTTGGCAGTGAAGGTGCCGATGCCGATGGTTGGTGGGTGTTTTGCCAAGTTAAGGCTTGGGGTTGGTGATAAAAATTTTGGTTTGGTGTGAAGGTTGGACCCGGAACGAAGGTTTGTGAGGGTGAAAAGGTTGCTGGATGAGCGAAGGTTGGATGGGGTGCGAAGGTTGGGTTTGGAGTAAAGTTTTGGCTTGCTGGTTGAGCTGCCCAGGAAGTGTAGCTTACAACCTTTTGAGCATTTTTCTTTGCTTCCATCCTCTCAAGTTTTTTCTTTTTCTCCGGGAAGTAGTTGGTTGTATGGTCTGAGTCGAGGCCATGGAAATGACAGAAGAATTTTCTCAGCTCGTTTGGGATTTGATTTTGGTAGCCTCGACCGCGGCCTCGGCCTCGGCCTCTGCCTCTTCTGTTGTTCCGACCTCCTCTGTGCGGAGGTTGATCGAAGGTTTGGCTTTGGTTTTTTTGAGGTGGGGTCATGAATGGTTCTGGGTTTTGAGGTTCGTCCTCCTGTCTGGGCTTGACATGCAAGACAAGCTAGGGGTTTGGTGTCTTGGATTTTGGTAGTTTTGGTTGTGCCAGCCTTGCTGGTTAGACTCGGTCTGTCTCATCATTTTCTTAGCTCAACCTTTCTTTTGTGGTCAGCCTCATATCTTGCATACTTCTCCATCTCAGCATAAAGGGCGCTGAGGGTTGGTGGAGGCTCTCTTGACAAGTGGGATGCCAACTCGCCTGGTAGCAGGCCTTCCATGCACTTTTTGATTGCTTTCTCTTCAGACAAGTTGGGTGTTTGTGCTTTTTTCTGGATGAACCTTCGGAAGTAGTCATATAATGGTTCTTTGTCTTTCTGGTAACATTGGAAGTTTTTCGCTGCATCAGCGTCGTTTTTTCTGAAACCCTGAAAGTCCTGCCTGAGCTTAAGTTTCATGCCCCCCCAGCTCCTGATTGATCCGGGTACCAAGTTAAAACTGGACCTTCGCAAGCCATAACAAATGACTTTGCCATTATGAGGTCATCTCCTCCTGCGGATGCTATTGCAGCTTCATAGGTCATTAGGAACTGGGTTGGGTCTACGGAACCATTATACTTCGGGAGTGGGAGGGGTTTGTAACTTCTAGGCCATGGGAGTTGTTGCAGTGCCACAGATAGTGGTGATGATGGGTTGAAGGTTTGTGGGGGTGGCGAAGTTTCGCGAGCTCTACGAAGGTTCGCGAGCTCTACGAAGGTGAGGCTGGTAGTGAACTTCGCTGTTGTGGAAGTTGTAGTCAGTGTGATTGTCGATTTGGTTTGAAGGGATGTTCTGCTCTTGCTCAAACTTGCGTTGAACTCTTTGCAGTTCATCAAGTTCTGCCTGCATGGCTGTGAGTTTGCGCTTTGCATCTGCTAGCTTCTTCGCCTCTTGGGCTTCCTTCTACTTCGTCACTACCTGAGCACTGATTTTGCCTTTAGCCTGTTCTACTACTTTCATCTGAGCTTCGATCTGAGCCAGATTAAGCTCAGTATTTGATTGAGGGGGCTCTGTAGTGGGTTATGGAATGGGTTTTGGTATAGGTTGGTTTGACTGATCTTCGGGTAAATGGTTGTGAGCCAAGAGTGCGACTTCTTCGCTGGGAGCATTTGCGCCTTGTGGTCATGGGTTCGAGCCCCACAGTGGGCGCCTCTGTTGGGGTCCAAGCGACTTGACCTCCGAACAGAAAAGGAAATGGTGAAAGTGCGAGGGAATAAACGCGAAATAGAACTGCAATATGCCTTCTTAATTATCAAAAAATCAACCCGTTTACAGTAAAAGTCGGGGGTATTTATACCCCCCCTCCTCCATTACATGTTTACGCAAATACCCCTGCTCGCCTCGAATATTCCTAGAATATTTGGGGTTTCCGGGCTTTTTACTGGCTAGGCATGTCCGGCGTGCCCCCGGGTGTAGGATCACGCTTTTATCGTGCTCCCGAAGATCAATCCGTTACCTTCGGCCTTCAATGAACCTTCGGCCTTCATGGGACCTTCGGCTTTGACGCAACCTTCGGTCGCTTCATGGAACCTTCGGACACTTGGTGGAACCTTCGAGCGTTTCACTTAACCTTCAAGGGTTTAACACTACCTTCAGGAGCTTCGTGGAACCTTCAGCTTCTTTGTGACCGTCGAGGGTTATCTCGAGTCCATATTTCCTAGTTCCAATGAGACTCTAATCAGTCCTTCCAGGTCCTTCGGGAGCTTCTCTGGTAACTTCCTTTTTACAAGTGTCATGCCTGTCGTTGCGTAACCCTCGTGAGACGCGTCCTTCGGAGGGTGCAATCCCCAACAGGCCTTATCTCCAAGCTACAAGTCGTCGCCAATATAGACTGCGAGTTCGGTTCGGATTCAGCCGACCACCCTGCACCAAAACAACGATATCTCCCTCATCCGGCATCCAAATGAGGTGTTCTTTGATGCGTTGGATTCGTGACGACGAGATGCTTCGTTTGCTTCTGGTCCTAGCTCCAGGAGGTTTGTGGATCATTCTGTGTGACCACAACAATGTGAGGCATCACCTATTTTGGGCCTTTCGGACTTTGTATCGTGTTGGGCCTTCAGCCCAAGTTGTGGGCACCCCCCCTAGACGTTGCCCCCAACCCTAGGTCGTGAGTCTCTTCATAAACTCAGTAGCTGCCACCATTAGACTTGGGTTTTGTTTATTTCTTGTGTTTTCTTTCGAGAAATAGAGATTGCATCGTTGTATCTGTGGCGACAAGTCCTTATACATTGATCCAGGGTCCCTGTTCTTGCTCTCCTCGACTATGTTGATTAGTCCTTTCGAGCCGAGTGCTTGAACCCCTCTTTGTGATTCATTTCATTCATAATTGCAATTTCAGATTGTGTGCTTATACTTTCTTGCTTGTGTTCTTGATTCGTCTGCAGGAAAAGCCTTCTCGGCGAGGTCAATCAAGTTGCCGCATGGTTGATAACCAACGAAGCAGTGGTGTAGTGTTTGCAGGTTTCGAATCATGTTGATTTGAAGCCGAATCGTCAACGTCGAGTCCTCCACCTATCGAGTTTACCTCCTACCTCTCGGAAGATCGGGCCTTGCCTTCATCAAGTGTATCAGATTTCGGGCTTCCCGTGAGGTATTACCCTTCATTTTCCCCTTTAGATTAGTTTGTATCATATACCTAGAGTCCACAAAAAGCCTACACAAAAAAATTTCTGATGTCCTAGAACCTATTTGCCTTTGCAATTTTGTTTCAGAGTCGCATTGTTGAGTTTGTGTCCATGGTCGAGTCTTGTTGCTGGTTTAGGTTGTGTTCGTCGTCGTAGTCAACGTGCCCGTCGTTGTTTGTTTTGTTTCCGCTGCTATCCCATCCACCATTACCCAGATTACAAGTCAATCCACCCCATTAGTCGACTTGCCCTCGCTAGCCGCCTTGCATGAACTCTCGGCGTGCAAGCCCTAGATAGGTTGTGAGCCACCTTGTGTTCACCGCCTTGCACCGCAGCCCCTCTTGTTTCATCTTGCATATCCTATTGCTTGCTGCTCCTGGATTGTTCGCTAAGAAGCTTGGCTCAGCCGTGATCAGTGTGAGACGGATAGGGAAGCTCCTAGCCGCTTTCGTTCTATCTGCCGAGTTGTGCCCACTCAAAACCGTGACTTGAGGTACCTTTAGTAAAACAGGCATAACTTTTCGCTCGGTGCTCCGTTTGAGCTCAATTTTTTACAGCAGATTCATGACTCCATTTGGGCCATATGCAAACCCTACTTTGTACGGTTTGGATTATCAAAAAATTCAAAAAAAAAGGGAAGATAAAGAAATAATTTGTTTAAGTTGATTTCAGGTTTTCAGAAAACGTGTATATTTTTTTGTAGACCACATTTGACCTCTGTTTCAGTTTCTAATTTTTGTGGTTCCATCTCTTGTGATCCTTGTTCAGAAAAAAATATAAAAAAAATAGTGGAGAAATTTTTTTTGATTCGTACTAGTGCCTTTTGGGAAATTTAGAGAAAAATCGGGAAAAAGATAAACCCCTTTGGCAGAGTTGCTGTGTGCTTATTTTTTGAGTTTTTTCCATCGTTCTTTGTTCCAACTTGTTGTGCTATATCTAGGACATGTCTTAGCCAGCAATTGTGACTTGTACTTTGGATACTTATTGAACTTTGCTTATCTGCATTTGTTATTTGTTTATCCTTGCTACATATTGTGCATGTCCTAAAGCTCCATATATATACTTCTGTCAGCACAGGTTCATCTTGCAACTGTTACACCTAGCTCCACAACTGATTGTACCATCCTATTGGTTTGGTAAGAACACTTGCAAGACGGTGGTAAGCCGCTTGAGATTTTGCTTTCCACTTTCACCACCACCCAGTAGTGTTAGTTGATAGGGATAATACTTTTGTGTTGTCTTTTGCTATCCTCTAAACATGTTAGGGAAAGAAACAGAGTCCCCCACAGACTTCAATGATTGTGTGTCCAAGGCCGAACTTCAGAAGCTTGCGGATGAACAGCGCAAATTCATGACTGAAAAGTTTGATGAGATGATGCGCCGCATATCTGGCCTGGTGACACGGGTTGAGCATGTTGAACAACGACCTCCACTAGTTGCTGACCACGATGAAGACCGCCTACATCGTAATCGTTACAGTATGGCAGGTAATCATAATCATGGTAACAATGATCCTTTTAGTAAAGCTAAATTTTCCATGATTCCTTTTGCTAGTAGTGCAGATCCTGAGGAATATTTAAATTGGGAACTTGTTGTAGAACAAAAGTTCAATTCTCATTTGGTTCCTGCTGAGCATAGAATTACACTTGCTACTAGTGAATTTACTAGCTTTGCTCTGTTTTGGTGGAATGATCTTTGCAATGCTGGTAATGTTGCTGATGTTCCTCAAACTTGGACTGTTTTAAAAAAACACATGAAGTCTCATTTTGTTCCTCCTTATTACCAATGTGATTTACGTTTGAAATTGCAAAGACTGAAACAAGGTGATAAGAGTGTAGAGGAATATTATCAAGAATTGCTTATTGGTTTAGCATGTTGTGGTATCCGTGAGGATGATGATGAAAGTAGTGCTAGATTCTTTGGTGGTTTAAATCATGATATACAAAATATTCTTGATTACAAAGAATGGACTCATTTTTCCCAATTGTATCATCTTGCTCTTAAGGTAGATCAGGAAGTACAAGGACGCCGCCAAGAACTACTTTCTTTCAGGTCTAATAGTGGAAGATTGTTTCGGCAGCGTTCTGAAGTTGAAAAGCCCAAGGCGCCTGTTGCTAAGCCACCAGCAACACCACCAGCTCCTGCGCCCGCTTCTGAGGTAAGCAATGTGTCTATGTGCAGGCCCAACAGAACAAGAAGCAGAATATTATTGAAAAGGGTTCTTCGAGTAGATCTACAAACATCGTGTGCCACCGCTGCAAGGGTATGGGACATGTCATGAAGGATTGTCCAAGTAATCACGCCTACATCGTTGCACCTGATGGTAACGGATATGTAAGTGCTAGTGATGTTGAAGATGAGTTGGTTCTTGCAGCTAACATTGTTGTAGATTCGGAGGACGAAGCGAGTGAGGCAATTGATTCAGTGACTGCATCAGCTGGCTACAAAAGCTTGGCTCTTGTGCAGCGTACATTGAGTTCTCATGTGGAACGTGAGGAGGAGGAGAAGCTCCAACGCAAGAATTTGTTCCACATGTTTCTCATCGTCAAGGATTGTCGTGTCCTCACCATAATTGATAGTGGAAGTTGGAACAACTTGGTGAATTCAGATCTGGTCTAGAAACTTCGCTTGTCCACACGCCAAATTCCACATCCCTACCACCTCGAATGGTTGAACAATAGTGGTAAGGCTAATGTAACTAAAATGGCACGTATACAATTTTCTGCTAGCTCTTATCATGATTTTGCAGATTTTGCGGTTGTACCTATGCAAGCAGCCTCTCTTTTGTTAGGTAGACCATGGGAATTTGATAATGATGTTGCACACCATGGTAGAACTAATACATATACTTTCATGCATAAGTACAAGAAAATCTCCTTACTTCCTTTATCGCCAGCTGATATTAGGAAATATTTCAAAGAGCTTGCTGAACATGATAAGCATAAAGCTGCTAGTAATGCATCTTCTGATGATAAGCATAAGGACATTAAATTAAAAGGTGTTTTTCTTGCTACTACATATGCTACTGCTGAGTTATGTGATAATCCGGATGCACCTTGCTATACTATGCTTTGTCGAGATATGTGAGTTGCTTCCAATGATCCTATGTCTTGTACATTGCATCCTGCTGTCACTAACCTTTTGCAGGAGTTTGAGGATGGGATAGAGTTGAGGACAACTCCAATTCAAGAAGGGGAGGATGATGAGGACATCACCACGCTGGATATGCATGAGCCGGCCTCATCTCCAAGCTACAAGTCATCGCCAACATGGTCTGCGAGTTCGGTTTGGATTGAGGCGACCACCCTGCACCAAAACGGCCATATCTCCCTCATCCGTCGTTCAAATGAGGTGTTCTTCAATGCGTTGGATTCATGACGATGAGACACTTCGTTTGCTTCTGGTCCTAGCTCCATAAGGATTGTGGATCATTCTATGTGACCATGACAATATGTTGCATCACCTATTTTGGGCCTTTCGGGCCTTGTATCGTGTTGGGCCTTCAGCCCAAGTTGTGGGCGCCCCCCCTGGACGTTGCCCCCAACCCTAGGTTGTGAGTCTCTTCATAAACTCAGTAGCCGCCGCCACTAGACTCAGGTTTTGTTTAGTTCTTGTGTTTTATTTCAAGAAACAGAGATTGCATCGTTGTTTCTGTGGCGGCAAGTCCTTATACATTGATCCAGGGCCCCTGTTCTTTCTCTCCTCGACCGTGTCAATTAGTTCTTTCGAACCGAGTGCTTGAACCCCACTTTGTGATTCATTTCATTCATAATTGCAATTTCAGATTGCGCGCTTATATTTTCTTGCTTGCGTTCTTGATTCGTCTGCAGGAAAAGCCTTCTCGGCGAGGTCAATCAAGTTGTCGCTTGGTTGATAACCAACGGAGCAGTGGTGTAGCGGTTGCAGGGTTCGAATTGTGTTGATTTGAAGCCAGATTGTCAACGTCAAGTCCTCCACCTATAGAGTTTACCTCCTACCTCTCGGAAGATCGGGCCTTGCCTTCATCACCACGAGGGAAAGATGAAAAGGACTTTGAAAAGAGAGTCAAAGTGTGCTTGAAATTACCGGGAGGGAAGCGATGGGGGCCGGCGATGCACCCCGGTCATGTGTGGAATGGCTTCTGCCGACCGCCGATCGGCTTGGAGCATGCACGGTTGTCGGCCGCGTCGACGGCCTAAGCCTGGGGGCCTTAGGTGCCTCTAGAAGCCATTGTTGGCACGATGGGTTCTTGCGTGCCTAAAGGCGTGTCCCTCCGGATGCTACGCTGCAACGATCTGAGGGCTCCCCATCCGACCCGCCTTGAAACATGGACATTGGAGTCTAGCATGCATGCGAGTCGACAGGTTCATAAACCTAGGATGCGCAAGGAAGCTGACGAGCAACAGGCCCTCACAGGTCGCACCGCTGGCCGACCCTGATCTTCTTTGAAGGGTTCGAGTTGGAACACACTTGTTGGGACCCTAAAGATGTTGAACTATGCTTGAACGGGGCAAAGCTAGAGGAAACTCTAGCGGAGGCTCGATGCAATACTGACGTGTGAATCGTTCATATGACTTGGGTATAGGGGCGAAAGACTAATCGCTGGAGCCCATTATGAGTTCTATTAGGTAAAGCCGATGATTAGACGCTTCGGGGGCGCAACACCGTCGACCTATTCTCAAACTTTAAATAGGTAGGACATCACGGCTGCTCTGGTGAGCCGTGCCATGGAATCAAGAGCTCCATGTGGGCCATTTTTGGTAAGTAGAACTGGTGATATGGGATGAAGTGGAAGCCAGGTTACGGTGCCGAACTGCGGGCTAATCTAGAACCCACAAAGGGTGTTGGTCAATTAAGACAGCAGGATGGTGGTCATCGAAGTCAAAATCCGCTTAGGAGTGTTTAACAACTCACCTGTCGAATCAACTAACCCTGAAACTGGATGGCTCTAAAGCGCACGACCCACACCCAGCCATCTGAGCGAGCACCATAACATGATGAGGAGGGCGCAGTGGCCGCTGCAAAACCCAGAGCAGATCTTTGTGGTAGTAGCAAATATTCATATGAGAACTTTGAAGGCCGAAGAGGAGAAAGGTTCCATGTGAACGGCACTTGCACATGGGTAAGCCGATCCTAAGGGCTGGGGTAACCATGACGGACAGCGTGAGATCCTAAGGGACAAGGTAACACCGGTAGACAGCACGATCACGCGAGTTGCCCAAAAGGGAATTAGGTTAAGATTTCTGAAGCTGGGACATGGCGGTTGATGGCGAGGTTAGGAAGTCCGTAGACGCAGACGGGGGCCTTTTGGGAAAGTCCTAACGCACTCTTAGACCTATCTCAGTGAATCTCAATACCTAGAACATAAGAGCCATCATCAAGATCCTTCATATCAAAGCTCCATAAGAGAAATCCTTTTATCTCATGCAGAAAAATTTTATCCCTCCTTCCTAAAAGGTTGTCATCCAAATAAAGTACTAGAATGATAAAAGAGCTCCCTTTGATCTTAAAATATATGCAATTGTCCATTTTATTTTCAATGAGGCCAAGTTTCTAAATTGATTCACCAAACTTAAGGTACCATTATAGGTTAGCGCCCGTGCGTTGCTCCAGGAGCGAAAAAATCAAGTGTAAAAAGATTTTTAAATTGCACAGTATCCCTGTGAACTCTTTTTTGGGCAGATTCACATTCAACTTTGAAATATAGTTTAAAAACATGTCTTTAGTTTGGTCATGATGATTCTATGTAGAGTTTTGCTGAGTTGATATGATGTCACCCACTCTATCACACTTTCTCTTGCTTGAAGTTGTGCTCCGCTGTTTCAGATCTATTTCCACTATGTTCTTTGGACTCCCAGGTTCATCATCATTGCTCGGAAATAATGGACGTCCTCTCTGGATGTTAAACACAGATGATAACAAAATAGCAGCAAGTTTCACCCTGAATCTTGTTATATCTTGGTGCACAATGGATATAAAATGAACACTAATTAGTAAATTTGTTAACCAAGGATGATAATATTGCAGTAAACTATCTAAATAACCTGAGTTATTGTGTCGGAGAGCATATCTCCAGTCCAATACTCCACAAAATTGATTAAGAATAGGCCACACGAACAACTACAATGTATAATATAAACAAAGGATGAGATTCACACACATTTGATTTACACGTGTTAATTTACACTTGCAGAATATTAAATCCATACACATCTATTTGCAACTGATATGGCAAAATCTATCTAACTGGCCAAGAAGCTATATTAAGGTCTGGCCATCTGTGTTCTTTTACCTCAACACATCTATTTGCAACTGATATGGCAAAATCTATCTAACTGGCCAAGAAGCTATATTAAATCCATACACATCTATATGAAGTTTATTTCTTTTTCCAAACCTTTCAACTGTTTATGCATAAAGATTCATATAGTATTATCATTAGGTCAGAAATAATCTCATAAATACGTGGTTAAGTAATACTCACAGTAGCATCGAGGTCCCTGCATCACAAAAGTGTACCCAAAGAATCGAGCACTTGTACCTCGCGCTCCGAGAATTGACAATAACAAGATACCAATGCGTAGGCTCATTATTTATTGGAAGAAAAACCTAATTAACCAATAAGTAGAACATATAGGCAAACATCAGATGCAGGTGAGCCAAATAAATTTTAGAAACCATGTCATGATAATTAAGGCACCATAGAGTTAATATGCGTTATCATGTCATGGACATGTAATTTAAAACCCGATGACCCAAACGCGGCATTTCAGAAATTAGAGACGTTGGATACGAATCCTAGGTTTGCAGCATCACCACCATCCCGCTTCATCCATCTGGTCATGAAAGTACTTTCTAAATGTGCTGTATGACCGAAACTCTCTATCACGTGCTCTTGCCAATTAAATAAAGCAAAGTATGCATTTATGACTTACATGGATTCCATATTGATAATGGATAGATACAAACGAGACTAACTGGATAGTTCAATTTGTTGTGAAGTGATTACCTCGTCATACAAATGTCCGTCTAGTTGAAAAAGACATCCTATTTGATATCATTTTATACGAATATCATCGATCTGCACTACCTCTTCCTGTCTAGGTGAAGGTGGAATTTTTTTGATATGTTCAACAATATAAAGATCATTTCTGGTGCAAGCATAATCTGCAAATACCGCAATTGTAAGGGCACAACACTTTGAAAATGATGGTGTAAGTGTTCTGTATGAGCTAAGTACCAAAGGATAAATGCAACACCTTCTGGTACAATCTCTGTCGACAATGAACTTTTTTGTTTGTTATGAACCATAGATCCCATGATCTCATGTAATCCACACTCTTTACCTATTGATTCATTAACAAAATAGGTCTGCACATCCCGGTCGATGACCAGTGTAGTGTCGGCCGACCGGGATGTGCAGACCTATTTTGTTAATGAATCAATAGGTAAAGAGTGTGGATTACATGAGATCATGAGATCTATGTGGTTCATAACGAACCAAAAATTTCATTGTCGACACAGATTGTACTAGAAGGTATTGCATTTATCCTTTGGTACTTAGCTTATATAGAACACTTACACCATCATTTTCAAAGTGTTGCTGCCCTTACAATTGCGGTATTTGCAGATTATGCTTGCACCAAAAATGATCTTTTATATTGTTGAACATATTGAAAAAATTCCACCTTCACCAGGACAGAAAGAAGTAGTGCAGATTTATGATATTCCTATAAAATGATATCAAATAGAATGTCTTTTTCAACCAGATGGGCATGTGTATGATGAGATAATCACTTCACAACAAACTGAACTGTCCAGTAGTCTCGTTTATATCTATCCATTGTGATTGCAAAATCTATATACGGCTTAAATGCATACTTTGTTTTATTTATTTGGCAAGAGCACATGATAGAGAGTCCCTGTTCGGAAAGCCTATATAGAAAGTACTTTCATGACCAAATAGATAAGAGGGATGCTGGTGATGCTACAGATCTAAAGGATTCGTATCCAACGTCTCTAATTTCTGAAATATCTCATTTGGGTTATCGGGTGTTAAATTACTTGGTCCATGATATGGTAACACATATTAACTCTATGGTGCCTTAATTATCATGACATCGTTTCTAAAATTTGGCTCACCTGCATCTGATGATTGCCTATATGTTCTACTTGATGGTTAATTTGGTTTTCCTTCCAATAAATAATGAGCCTACGCATGTATCTTGTTGTTGTCAATGCTCGGAAGCGTAAGGTACAAGTGCTCGATTCTTTGGGTACACTTTTGTGATGCAGGGACCTCGATGGTACTGTGAGTATTACTTAACAATATAATTATGAGATTATTGCTGACCTAACGATAATATTATATGAATCTTTATGCATAAATAGTTGAAAGGTCTGGAAAAACAAATAGACTTCATATATCAGCGTGTTGATATAAGAACACAGATGGCCAGACCTTAATATAGCTTTTTGGCCAGTTAGAGAGATTTTGTCATATCAGTTGCAAATAGATGTGTATGGATTTAATATTATGCAAGTATAACTTAACACGTGTAAATAAAATGTGCGTGAAACTCATCCTTTGTTTATATTATACATTGTAGTTGTTCGTGTGGCCTATTCTTAATCAATTTTGTGGAGTATTGGACTGGAGATGTGCTCTTGGACACCATAACTCATGTTATTTAGATAGCTTACTGGAATATTATTATCCTTGGTTAACAAATTTACTAACTAGTGTCAGTTTTATATCCATTGTGCACCAAGATATGACAATATTTAGGTTGAAACTTGCTGCTATTTTTTTATCATCTGTGTTTAACATCCGGAGAGGACGTCCATTTTTTTCCGAGCAATTATGATGAACAAGGAAGTCCAAAGAACGTAGTGGAAATAGAGAATCCGAAACAGCAGAGCACAACTTCAAGCAAGAGAAAGTGTGATAGAGACGGTGACATCATATCAACTGAGCAAAACTCTAGATAGAATCATCGTGACCAAACTAAAGACATGTTTTTAAGCTCTATTTCAAAGCTGAACGTGAATCTGCCCAAAAAAGAGTTGACAGGGATATTGTGTGATTTAAATCTTTTTAGACTTGATTTTTTCACTCCTGTAGCAATGCATGGGCGCTAACCTAGTATGACTCTAAAGGGAAAATCGAACTGTTTAAAGCAAGACTCGTGGCAAAAGGCTTTACACAAAGAGAAGGGATTAATTACACTGACACCTTCTCACCTATCTCAAAGAAAGATTCGTTTAGAATTGCTATGGCATTGGTGGCTCATTTTTATCTCGAGTTGCATCAGATGGACATTCAGACTGCATTCCTTAATGGTTTGCGTGAGAATTTATACATGACGCAACCGGAAGGTTTCTTTGTGGAGGGCAAAGAACAAATGGGATGCAAATTGAACAAATCAATTTATGGGTTAAAACAAGTGTCTAGATAATGGTACCTTAAGTTTCGTGAACCAATTTAGAAACTTGGCTTCATTGAAAATAAAATGGACAATTGCATATATATTAAGATCAAATTGAGCTCACTTTATGTGGATGGCATCATGTTAGGAAGGAGTGATAAATTTTTTCTTGCATGAAATAAAAGGATTTCTCCTATGGAGCTTTGATACGAAGGATCTTGATGGCTCTTATGTTCTAGGTATTGAGATTCACCGAGATGGGTCTAAGAGTGTGTTAGGACTCTCCCAAAAAGCTTACATAGACAAAGTTCTTAAAAGGTATAATATGCACAAATTTTCAGGCACAACTGCTCCAATTGTTAAGGGCGATAAGTTTGGGTCGTTCCAATGACCCAGGAATGTTTGAAAAAATAGTGGTCAAAAGGCCGAAAATGAGAAAAAGAGGAAAAATTAGAAAAGGTATAATAGGCCTTTAGACCAAAGGGGGAATGTTTGAAAAAATAGTCGTCAAAAGGCTGAAAATGAGAAAAAGAGGGGAAATTATAAAATGGCCTTTTCCGCGCCTTGATTGGAAGCGCAGCCAAGGGCAGCCCCGGCTCGTTTGGGATTTAGCGAAAAACCTAGCCAAATAAAACACCTCCGCCTCCCTACATGCCATCCGATCTTCGGCGGCATTGGAGCCATCTGAAAGCCGCCGTTGTTTCACCATCACCATCCCTAGGCAAATGAGGTGGAGGCCTGAAGGACGATGTGTGTACCTATAGCCTACGCCGACGACGGGAACAACTACAATGATTCCTACAACAACCAAGATGGCCGGATCCAGATCTGCAATCACCTCCGTTTGATTTCATAGTCCTTCTCAAAGTTGTTCTATGTTTTGCTCATATTTTAGGTGTTAAGATCATGTTTATTTGACTTCTAAGTAATGTAGAATCCTACATATCTTAGCCACATCACGGGCAAACCCACTTAAAAGATACTTGCAGTTGACTTTGATTAATATCATGATGTATCTTTCTTTGTGTATTTTTTAAAATTATGAGCTTGAAGTAGAGATTTCTGTATCTTAAACATATTCAATAATCAGTGGACTTTACAATCCTTTAGAACAATATTATTTATTATGTGTTTTAGTTGACTAGAACTATTCTGAATTCTCATGAAAACTTTTTGCCACATATAGAAGCACAGAGGCGATCAATTGTAAAAGATAATTCTAACATATTTTTATCACCCATAGCAATGCACGGGCATTCAACTGTACAAGAATAAAAATAGCATATCAAATCTTAAATCATGACTAAATGCCAAAGTTAGATATAAGAAGGTTACATACCTGAAGGCGGAGAAGATGGCATAAGATTCATAATTTCTACCATGGTCTTAAGATTGCTCTTCTACCATGGTTGCAGCCGGAGCTGAGAACGAAGCAGCGTCCTTCTCTGCTGCTTGTTTACGAAAAAAGAGATGCAATATCTCCTTTCCTCTTCATAATTTAGTAATTCTACGGACATAATACGCAAGATGTAGCATTAGTATTATGGATGATTAATTGTGAAAGAATAAAATAAGATATAGGTAGCTGCAGTTTTGAAATTGATGTTACATTTGTGTGAACAAAAGTTTCAAATTAATATAACTGCATTTATAAAGACTATACCTTCCCAATCTAGATCATGTACGCAGTAAGCGGCCAAGGGTCATGTTATTAATCTAAATATCCGAGTACCTAATGGCAATTGGCAAGGCAAAATCCCTAAGCTTTGAGATTCACCAAAAATATGCACGCACATCATTGCCAAACCAATTGGCAACTTTGTGTGATTAGGGTCTGATTACTAGAGGAGTTACTCGCAGGATGACATGAAATAGGAAAGGCACGGCCGCACGGACAACAGGCACCGCACCGCACCGCACGGGCACTCGCTAGTAATAAAAGAAAAAATCCAAGGTACGTACATATACAGAATCGAGGACTTCCGTACTAAGAAAGGCATGACACGCAAGTTCAATTCAAGCACAAACACCACTCCTAAACATACGAACGGATCTACGTACGCCAATCGGTAAAACAAAAGATGGGTGATCCGATTGTACCTTCACCGTAGCAAACGTGCACACATGCCGGATCGTCGCCGCCCCAGCGCGCGCTCCATGGAAATTCCCCGGCGCTGCGCCTTGCATGGAAAATCAGGAGCAGCATCTGCCACCATGTTAAATCACACGCAAAGCGGAGACATGGCTCGCATGGAGATCATCAGAAGATGCGAAGCGGATGCCATGAGAGGGGAGAGGGATAAGAGCCACGTACAAAGATGTCGATCTCCACAACGAACCCACAGAGTCTCTCCGTCCAGCAGCTAGTCAGATCGGCATGGGGGGCTCCCGGCCCGTGTTATATTGTTCAAGCACAGCCCGTCTTTTAAGAGTCCTAACCAACATTCGAAAGACAGAATCCTCACGCCCGCCTCTTCCGATATTTCAGGAATCGCGGATCTCGGAATTTTCAAAAGGATACTGTAATTGGAAGGGGGAAGGAAAAAAAATATATACTAGTGCCGATCACACGTTGCGTACTACGCGATGGAGCACGTGCGTGTACGGCGTGATACGGTGACACGGTAAAAATGGGAACAAGGGAACCATGCGAATATCTCGGTAAAACAGGCGCAAGAAAACCATGCGAAGATTCCTTTTGGCTCAACTTTATCCTAGTTTTGCCGAAGGAGCAACCCCTTTTTCCCCTTGAATTGGTCAAAATATGCAGAATTTTTTAGTTTTCGCGGAGGACTAGATCCAATAACTGGTGGTCTATGGTCGAGCGATATTGTACATCATCATTTAGCTATTGCTATTCTTTTCCTGATCGCTGGTCATATGTATAGGACCAACTGGGGTATTGGTCATGGACTTAAAGATATTTTGGAGGCTCATAAGGGCCCATTTACAGGACAAGGCCATAAGGGTCTCTATGAAATCCTAACAACGTCATTGTACGTATGTGTGATTTTTTGCTAAAAGAAAACATAAGAGAAGATATATCCATTTGTGAGCTCAGGAACCGGCAACGGACATTTCCCACGTCGGACCTCGAGGGGGCACGTATTGACATGATTTTTTAATCAAAAACAATGTCAATGGCTAGATTTCATTTAAATATGAAATAAAAAACACTTTGAGGTAACCAACATTCAAAACAATGGGAAATTGATATAATTTCCGTAGTGGGTAACACTTCAGCTTTAACGAACTACACAATATGGCTTCAAGTTTTGCAAATTGAAATTCATTTCATAGGGTGACCGTGGAATATAAAAAAAAATTGAGCATAATTTTTTAACTTAGGTATTTTTTTTGAGAAACACGGTATAGACACAGACGCTCACAAAACTTGGTATCATCAATAGATGAAAGTAATAATAATAATAAAAACAGGATCATACTAAATTGAGGTTACAAATGAAAACCAGCTAGCGGACTGTAAAACTACTGTAACAAAATAGATAGCTAGCGACAAGAAAGTAAAACTGCCTAAAGCTCATCATGATCATCCTCATCGTTGTTGTCTTCCTGTGTACCGGCGGACCTCTGGTACGCCGCCGAGATGACAGGGTTGCAGACATCCTCCAGCTCCTTGAGCTTCTCCTCGTAGTCCTCCTTTTCAGCATCCGAGTTGCCGTCCAGCCACTCGTTCGCATCCCTGACAGCCTCCTCCACCTTCTCCTTCTCCTCAACATCCATCTTGTCGGCCATCTCGCTGTCGTCCACCGCGCTCTTCACCTGGTAGACGTACGTCTCCAGCTTGTTCCGCGCGTCGACCCGCTCCCTCACCTTCCGGTCGTCCTCCGCGAACTCCTCCGCCTCGCGCACCATCCGGTCGATCTCCTCCTGGCTGAGCCGGCGGTCGTCGCTCGTGATGGTGATCTTCTCCGACTTGCCGGTGCCCTTGTCCGCCGCCTGCACGTGGAGGATGCCGTTCGCGTCCACCTCGAAGGTCACCTCGATCTGCGGCGTGCCCCTGGGCGCCGGAGGGATCCCGGTGAGGTCGAACTTCCCGAGCAGCCTGTTGTCCTTGGTCATGCTCCGCTCGCCCTCGAACACCTTGATGGTCACCGTGGTCTGCCTGTCCTGGTACGTGGTGAACACCTGCGTCTTCTTCGTCGGCACCACCGTGTTCCTCGTGATCAGCTTGGTCATCACCCCGCCGACGGTCTCCATGCCCAGCGTCAGCGGCGCAACGTCGAGGAGGATCATACCTCGCGTGTTGTTGTCGACGTGCCCGCTGAGGATACTAGCCTGGACGGCAGCGCCGTACGCGACGGCTTCGTCGGGGTTGACTCCCTTGTTGGGCTCCTTGCCGTTGAAGTAGTCCTTGAGCAGCTGCTGCACCTTGGGGATCCTGGTGCTGCCGCCGACGAGCACGATCTCGTCGATGTCGGCCTTCTTCAGCCCGGAGTCCGCCATGGCCTTCTTCACGGGCACCATCGTCTTCCGGAACAGGTCGTTGTTGAGCTCCTCAAAGCGCGCCCTGGTGAGCTGCTCCGAGAAGTCGACGCCGTCGAACAGCGCCTCGATCTCGACGCGCACCTGGTGCTGGTTGCTGAGCGCGCGCTTGGCGCGCTCGCACTCGCGGCGCAGCTTCCCTAGCGCGCGGGCGTCGCCGGCGATGTCGCGGCCGTGCTTGCGCTTGATGAGCTTGATGAAGTAATCCATGACGCGCTGGTCGAAGTCCTCGCCGCCGAGGTGGGTGTCGCCGTTGGTGGCGAGCACCTCGAAGACGCCGTTGTCGATGGCCAGGACGCTGACGTCGAACGTGCCGCCGCCGAGGTCGAAGACGAGGACGTTCTTCTCGGCGCCTTTCTTGTCGATGCCGTAGGCGATAGCGGCCGCGGTGGGCTCGTTGACGATGCGGAGCACGGTGAGGCCGGCGATGACGCCGGCGTCCTTGGTGGCCTGGCGCTGCGCGTCGTTGAAGTAGGCCGGGACGGTGACGACGGCGTGCGTGACCTTCTCGCCGAGGTAGGCCTCGGCGGTCTCCTTCATCTTGGTGAGCACCATGGCGCTGACCTCCTCGGGGCTGAACTCCCGCACGTCGCCGTCCCTGACCTGGACCCGCACGTGCGGCTTCCCGTTCCTGTCGACGACGGCGTAGGGCAGCAGCTTCATGTCGCGCTGCACCACGGCGTCGTCGAACTGGCGCCCGATGAGCCTCTTGGCGTCGTAGATGGTGCGCTCCGGGTTGGCCACCGCCTGGTTCTTGGCGGCCTCGCCGATGAGGCGCTCGCCGCCGTCGGTGAAGGCGACCCAGGAGGGCGTGATCCGGTTGCCCTGGTCGTTGGCGATGATCTCGACGTGGCCGTTCCGGTAGACGCCGACGCAGGAGTAGGTCGTGCCTAGGTCGATGCCGATGACGGTGCCGGTGTTCTTGTCGGCGCCTCCTGCTGCGGCGGCTCCTTGAGCCGGTGCAGCATAGATCGGGGCCACGACGAGATCGGCGACAAGTAGCGCGAACAGAAGCGTCCACACGCGAGCCAGCGCCATGGCGTCGAAAACCTGCAGCTTGCTGTTGATCGTTGGTAGGAGGCGATACGAGACGAGGAGGTAGGCAGGGGACGCGCCGGTATATAAAGGCAGGTGCAGGGCGTGTCAATGTGAGGCGGTGTCTGATTCCGAGCGACGTGTGGCTTCCAATGGCTGCCGGACGCGTGGGGTACGAGATCTGGACCGTGGGTTTCCCGATCGGGCGGTCACTGGAGGTCCGTGACGTGGTAATGCGTTGGCCCTGTAGAAGTACCTTTTCCGGACTAGTACTAGTAGTGTTTCCCTTGGGTTTCCTAATCTCATCAAAACACACCATTGCAAGGTTGTCGATCGACAGTATATCTGTCCGCATTGTATCTCTGCAATGCCACTCGGACAAAGGCAAACAAAATCCGTTGGAGCCGACTTGAACTCATGCTAGAGTACGTTGGACTTTTGTTCTTTTCTAGAACATGTGCACGCGTGCGTTTCATGAAGCAGAGGTACAAACGATGACTGCATGGTGGCCAACAAGCTGAGCCTGTCAAAGAGCCAAACATCGCCGGTCGGTTGTGACCTGAACTTTATTTTTGTGACAGTAAAACAAGATGAATACAAACTTTCTGAAGGACAAAAATACTGATGATCAGCTCAAGAAGAAGCAAACACGCATGTAGCAAATGTTTATGGAGTTTCCACTGGAATTGATTAGGAAGCCACAAGCACAGTATATGTTGATCTATCCGACGAAAAAGGCGCATGCACCCTGCTCCTCCTCAAGCAACCTCACTTTCACACACATATAACAACACACACACACACACATATAGAAGAAAACATACATGACATAGTACAGACACATATAGTTGCGCGCTACACTCCTGAAGCTTTATTTATTTAGCTTATTGGGATGACAACGAAATTCTTTTTGGGGAATGATGACGGCTACTCGGCTTCGGCACAAGTGAAGAAGGTCGGCCTGCAGCTCACTTCTCCGGCCTTGTTCGCCTTGCCGGCGGCCGTCCTGGTGACAACGCTGGACATCTTGCGCTGTCCCATCATCGCCACGGCGAGCCTCTTCTTACGCTTGTCCACCTCACCGAGGTAGTACCCATACCAGCAGTCCCTTGAGCAGAACCCCATGCTCCTGCATGATCAAAAGAAAAACATGTTTGATTACAGATTAACATGCATGTTGCCATGTTTGGTTAAGTGTTTTTTTAGAAAGACAGGCACCCATGTTTGGTTAAGTTCCTGGACAGTAGCCAACAGGAGTGCAGTGATGGTATTCCTCCCAGCTCGATCAGTAATCAAAGGCGGCCGGCTTACATACATGTACACATAGACGGTGTGGCCATTGGTGTCGCGGCGGCACAGCTTGCAGGTGAGGAGGAGGGACCTGTCGACATGGAGCGGGGCGGCGTGGGTGACGCAGCATAGCCTGGTGGACAGCGAGAGAGTGATGTCGCGGGCGCTGGTGCGAGCAGGCTCCACGACGCGGAGGTGCGCCGAGGCGGTAGGCTCCGCGAGGGCCGCGGGGAGGCCAACGCGGGTGCCCAGGATACAGGGGATCGCGGCCGTGAATGCCCCAGCGAAGCGCTGCTTCTCAGTGGGTGCGTGCTGTGGCAGTGGTTGCCAAGTTGCTGGCCTACTTGCCTGCTTCGGCATGCTGGTTTGGGTGCTAGTGCTTGTGCTCGAGAGGGAGAAGGGAAGTGAAGAACTAGTGTGGAAGGGGTTGCGTTCTTATAGGGCGAGGGACTGAAGGGAAAGGGGTTCCTTCGTTGTGAATGTCTATCTCATTTTGTGATTTATCTTGAATTTGTCTGGAGGAATCTGTTTTGTTGGCACCCTAGTGTAGCTACAGAAACATCACGATGCTACCCAGCTCTCCGGCCGGTTGCCACACAGGAAGATCTTGATCTAGTATATATTCAATAGTATTTTAGGATTCTACTTGGAGTCCACAATTGAATTGTACCTATACAAAAATGCGGAGATGTCTTGTATATTGATGAACAACTTAAAATTATGTTAAAAGGCGCATCATCATCAAGGCGAAGCCACTTTAGAAGTTGCACACAGATGCAAGGTTATTCCATTTACAGTTGATCAGAAGGATTTTCCATATTTGAAGTTCTTAGCTCTTGCATACATCATGTTCAATATGGCAATATTAAGTCCGCCTACACTCAATATATGGGTACAGAATATGTTGTGGCTCTCTGGTGATGAATTTAGAATAATACTGTATTCGCTAAATTCACCACTGAGATAATTCCTCGACCTCGCTTTTGGTATATATACCTTATCATGAGATGATCTCATATTGTTATGGTACTCTGGACCTTCAACGCCCTTACCCATGATATCCTTTTATGATTTATTACTATTTTCTCACCAAATTACATAGGCATCACTTATACTCGTTTTTTGCCTTTTGCTCATTAAAACTTAGCTGGGTGTATATATATTATTGCGGACCTTATCAACACATTTGAGACCCAACGCTTCCATCAAAAAGATTGAAACAAATGTAAAATTATGTTAAGATCATTTTACCTTATCATGCTTTTCCTCATCATTCTTGTTGTGACATCAGGTTCCGCAGCTCTCCTTGACAAGGTGAAAATGGACATTGAAATAATATTCCTCTTATGGAGCCCTGGTCTCTATTCCAAGCATTCACTCATTATCTCAGCACCTGAATTTGCTCTTGAAACACTTGAGGAGCGGCACATCCCGTGGTTACCTATGCACATTCTAGGGGTTTGAGGAGCCGAATCGTCGGGTTTTATAGACGCACACGGCAGCATCGCTTCAACCTTTTACTTTACACTTTCCTTATATCAATCTAGGTCCCTAAATTTATCAGCATTTATAATACGCATAGATACTGACATCGTACCGTTGCGCGTGAGGACCCAATTCTGAATATGTGTAAATTAAGTGGTGTACACTTACCAGGTGCCCAAAATAAAAATTTGGAAAAGTGTAAAAGTGAGGTGAACTATCTAATGCTAAGGTTGCTGAGTCTCTGACTTGCTGGCCAACACATGCCTGGTGTGACACTCTATCTGTGCTAGCTGCCGCACCCAATAGCTTACGGTGCACACCAAACTGTCCAGGTCATGCAAATAGCCATGCAAAATCTTGTTGTGATGCGGCCCTCTCTTGCCTCAGAGCAGCAAGCAGGACGTGAGGTCGGATCATCTCATGTGAGACTCCCAGAGGATCATACTGTGTTATCTCAGACGTGTAAAGGGTAGGCGAGTTACATTCAGGATAGGTGATGACCTCGCTTGGCAGTGACCGCCGGCCGGCTTGGTTTAACGTGAGAGCTTTGCTGTAAAGTTTTGGCTCAACCAGAACAGACTCTGTCTTTATAACTAACAGGTTTTGTATTGAGGTTAATTATCTTTTATTAGTATCCTTTATTTTCCGACAATTTCTTTTAAGTTCAGTGTAAACTCGTGCTATTCTCGGACGTGGAAAGCGTAGGTGAAGTTCACAATTTAGTAGTGTTTCTCAAGAACTAGTTGGCATAGTGCCTTTAAGAGAGCAAGAAAGTTAGTTGAAGATTAGTATGCCTTGCTAACATTCTGTTTAGCTTTTCAGTACTGACAATAGTAAGTGTTGCTCACTAGATAACGTTGCTCGGTTGTCTGTAGCTAGTTTGGATGGGCGAGTTGCAAGAGGTAATCATCTATTGGAGCACCGGCCAAACAGTGCCTTGAGAGGAAGGGTGAAGGTTAGCATACCTCACTAATGATAGGGTCAGGATATATATATGTCCTTGGTTACCTATGGTGCCCTTATTTGTTTTATGTGAGAGCTTGGCTGTAAAGTTTTGGCTCAACCAGAACAAACATTGTCTTAAGGCCTAACAGATTTTGTATATTGAGGTCAATAAGTTAAAACTTGTCTTTTATATTTCATTTTTTGAATGGTTACAATTGCTTTTTTGTGTTGTAGGGTAGATACTAGATGGAAATTGCGCTGTCCATGGACATGCATGTGAAACGTACGTGTCGGCACCGCGAGAAGGACAGCTGGCTTGAAGAACCACAGGCTCCGGTTTTCCCTCCCAGCCTTCCCCTGCCCCGCGGCAGAGAGCGGCCAGGAAGCGAGCGCCGCGTTAAGAGCACCGGCGCTTCCGCTGCATTGCCCCTCTTAGAAACTAGCTAAGCTGATCTTGCAGGATCGCACGCGCGGGCGAGAACCGACGATGGACCGGCCGTGCCTCCTCCCCTTCCTGCTGCTCGCCGCCGCGGCGGTGCTGACGTCGGCGCCCGGCGGCGCGCTCGCCAAGTCGAAGCTCGCCAAGAAGAGCGACGACATCGTGAACGGGCCCCTGCTTACCGACAAGCTCAAGGCGAACCGGACGCTGATCGTCGGCCCGGACGAGGAGTTCAAGACCGTGCAGTCCGCCATCGACGCCGTGCCCGCCGGCAACACCGAGTGGATCATCGTGCACCTCCGCTCCGGCGTGCATAAGTATATATGCTGCTTAGTGTTTCGCATATATATATATATCTTCCTCTCCTTTGCCCTCCTGTCTGTAGTCTTGGTTACAGTAGAAAGGGTAAGCTGATTGATGTCGTGAGCATGTATGCATGGTGTGGTGCGTGCAGTGGGAAAGTCGTGATCCCGAAGAACAAGCCGTTCATCTTCGTGAGGGGCAACGGCAAGGGCCGGACCTCCATCTCCCACGAGTCCTCCTCCCCCGACAACGCCGAGTCCGCCGCGTTCACCGTGAACGCCGACAATGTCATCGTCTTCGGCGTCAGCTTCAGGGTCCGTGCATGATCTCTCTCTATATATATGAGTATATATATATATATTTATCCTAATTAAGTGGACATTAATTGGTCTGACACCATCGTCCGATCTGATTGCCAACAACAGAACAGCGCACGCGCCGGGCTTGTCAACAACCAGGAGATCCGCTCCGTTTCAGCGATGGTGGCCGGCGACAAGGTGGCCTTCTACCACTGCGCCTTCTACAGCCCCCACCACACCCTCTTCGACAGCGCCGGCCGCCACTACTACGAGAGCTGCTACATCCAGGGCAACATCGACTTCATTTTCGGCAGCGGCCAGTCCATATTCCAGGTAACAAACTAGCAGAGCTGCTGTTGGTAGCAAATAAACCCTCCTCCAACACGTGCACGCAGCTGCCAGCATGCAGCTATATATCGCCTGAAATTAAATGGCAGCCCTGCCATGTGGTGCACGCAGTGCCCGGAGATCTTCGTCAAGCCTGACCGGCGGACGGAGATCCTGGGCTCCATCACCGCGCAGGACCGGAAGGTCGACGACGACACCAGCGGCTTCGTCTTCCTCAAGGGCAAGGTGTACGGCGTCGGCGAGGTCTACCTGGGCCGGGTCACCGCGCCCAACTCGCGCGTCATCTTCGCCGACACCTACCTCTCCAAGACCATCAACCCGGCCGGGTGGACCACCATAGGCTACACCGGCAGCACCGAGTAAGTGGCAAGCAATAGTAGTAGTAGCACACGTACGCCATGAATAATGGGTTTTTATTTGTTGTGATTGCCCGCATGCAGCAAGGTGATGCTCGCGGAGTTCAACTGCACGGGGCCCGGCTCAGACGCGGCCAAGCGCGTGCCGTGGTCGCGGCGGTTCACCATGAACGAGGCCACCAAGTACCTCACCATCGACTTCATCAACGGCAAAGAGTGGCTGCCGGCGTACTACTACTGATGATCGATCGGGACTGAATGAGGATGTGATACAACATGCAGTATGCACTTGTGTATGCCATGCTGGCAACATGTATCACTTCTCTTCCATGCATGCTTCTCTCAGGTGTACCACTAATTTCTGATTGAGACAGAACGATCCATTTCTTGCCATATATATAGGACTGGGACCGAATTCAATTTGTTAATTCTGAGATCGTACCCGCTTTAGAACATACTGAAGCACCGTACCTTTATGTGATCATATCCACGATCATATACGGCCGCTCTGATTGATTATTTGTCTTATGATCTATCTAGGAACAATACCAAAGTGTTTCAAAGGAGGATTACCTTGACTTAGGTCTGCCTCCGGCCTAAATTAAATCAACCTAAGTGAAATGGGGTCTCTATCCTTCCGCTGCAAGCAGGGGCGTAGGCGCGTAGCCAGGATTTGGACGTAGGAGAGCCAAGCAGTCATGGGCTGGCTTTGAGGGGGGCCAATATAGGCTAATGTTGGTGATTAGTATATATCATTAAGAGGGTATTAGTGGTGCTACGGGAGCATTAGGGGGGCCAGGCCCTGCGCGGCAAGCACAAGCAGAGATCGATATATCAAAGCAGATCTTCGCATTGTGGAAACAGGGACGCTCCTACCTTTCCAGAACTTGCAGATAGCTGTTATTTGAAACAAAAGCATGCACAACCGTTACAGGATAGGATGAAACACAAACAAGCAGAAGCTGAGATGACATCCAACGGAAACGTGGCTTGTCTCATCAGGAAAACAGAGAGCATAACTGACTAAATGCAAAGATAGGAGGTTATATTGTTATAATAGGTTGCATACAAATGTGTAAAAAGTAATTGCATCTTCAGCTCATAATCTCTGAGAAAATAAAAGCCACATTGAATAAGGGCTACATGCCTAGAAAATATTACTTCCACCTTCGAGGATATCACCAGTAAGCTACAGGAAACACTAGTGTAACTAATCTCTAATGCCTGAAAAAAATTGAAACTCAACTTCGAGCATATGACCTTATAGAAGGCAACTCTATTCTAGCGGCATATGAACTAACACTCTTGCTTCTGTGGTTAACAGATCTGCTAGTTGAAAATCTCTGCTTACAATCTAGAACCTTAACGCTGATGCATCGAACATGACCTCCATAGTAACTTGAGCGATCAGGCACTTCAGAAAAACGAGAACTGTCGACTTCGGTAGTTATATGCCAACCTCATCTGCATAAAAAGGTAGCATAGGTTTAATCACCAGGTAAACTTTTGCGATTTGCTGTAGAACAATTTTTAAAAGGGCTAAAAGCAGAGCAGTCATATCTTTTGCATGCAACATATGTTTTTTGGAATGCCTAAGAGAAAGGAAAAGATTCACACAATGTCAGATTAATTTTAAAAGAAACTGAATAGAATGTTTGTTCATTAGTTTATAAAAAAAAATTTCCCAAGTACAATTCACAAACAGGAACAACTGTTTCCCTTTTTTCTTTTTCCACAATTTATATTTTGTATTATTTTTATTTATGGATTTATCTGAAGTCTTAAGAAATTCCCATTGCTGAGATGTGAGATGTCCGATAGTGGTATTTATGAAGTTAAAACAACTGAAATCCTTTTCTCATACATATTACACTACTAGCACAATAGCATATTAGTTAGAAAGATGTATTCTACAATAATGTCATGTATCAGCAAACCAATACTCTGCTCTGCTCTGTTTCAATGAACTAGACCTTATGGCTTATGCATCCATCAATGGAAGAATGGATTGAATACAATCACACAGAACAGTACTAATAAATTTCTGTCAAAAAATATATGCAACTCAGATGGTACACAAATCAGTGCCACATATTAAAATTGGCACCTTCTGTTATGCTTCAATTTACTGGACCCTACTGACCAATGAACTGGTCCAGGGAAGAAACAAATCAAATACACTGCACAACTAGATCTAAACAAATTAAAATTGTGCAATAATGTCATAAATATCACTAAACTCAGCATCTGTTCTGTTCTAATGAGATCGACCATAGTTGTTACGGCGGCACGGCGAGGCGCGGCGATCCACCACCTTCACACCTTTACAACGTCTATGGCGCGCGGCGTGGCGTCGCCATACCCACATCGGCGTGGCGAATACATACATTATAGTCTAGGATATTAGGAAATTATACTGACAAATAGTAATGCAAATGTAGGTTAAAAGGTATAGTCTACAATATTAGCTAGCAACTCAAAATAGCTGAGTTGCAAAGTATTAATCAGATATTAATCCCGGTCAAATGCTCTGCGTATAGTCTACAATATTAGCTAGCACTACTTTATTTTGGTTTTTATTGCTCTCACGTCCGCGTCCCTCTCTCGATCTCCGCCGTCGCTCCCTCTCGTCTCCTTCTCTCTCTCTCTCTCGTCTCCCCCTCGCTCTCCGCTGCTGCCTTCTGCCTCCGCCTCCCCACGCCCCCGAGATCCCCTTCGCGCCGCCACTTGCGTCCAGGATCGCACCGTCTCCCTCGAGCTCCTCGTGCCACCGCCGCCTGTGTCTAGGCCCGCGCAAGTCGTGCAGGGCCCCTCGGTGGCGATCTTGTATCGCCCGTAGAGCCGCAGTTGCGCCTCCTCGGGGACGCCGGTGCAGGGCCCCTCGGCGGCAGGGTGGCGCGGTGGAGGGTGAGGCGCTGGGGCGGCGCGATGGAGGAGGTGCAGTCGTGGCGTGGAGCGGCGGTGCGAGGCGGATGGTGGCGTGGAGGAGCAGCGGCGGCGCGAGGCGGACGGTGGCGTGGAGGAGCAGCGGCGCGAGGTCCACGACGAGCTGGAGGAGTCGTTATGGTGGAGGTGGCGGCGCAGGAGTCGCTCCCGCGGCTCGCGCGCAGAGAGAAGGGTCGGCGGCGGCGGATCGGGCCGGCGGAGGGCGGGCGAACAAGGGAAGAAGGGCCGGCGGCGGCGGATCGGGCAGGCGGCGGCTCGGGCAGGCGGCGGCGGCTCGGGGCGGCGGGAGGGCGAGGAGATAGGGCCGGCGGCGGGGAGACCATTCAGCTGAGCGGTGCGTTTTGCTTTTGAGCCCTCCATCTCATGACACACGGTGTATGGCGCCCGCCACAGAGCGATACGGCGCCACAGGACGCCATATCGGCGCCACGGGGACGTCATGGCTCTGTGGCGGACGCCATACTCCCTGAACTCGTGGCGTCGCCGTGGCGAGAGGGAAAAAACCACCACGACGATATGGCGACGTTATGGCGACAATATGGCGACATCATAACAACTATGAGATCGACCTTACTTATGCATTGATCAAATTAATGAAAAATCAAATTTATGTCTGCATGTATGCATGCATTTCAGTTCCAACAAAATGCCAAATCCACACTTGAACTGACATAATACTACCAACCCAGTTCATCGTCAACAACATATAGCGTTGCACATGAAAATGTCCATGGATTCAGTGTGAAGGATAATACCAAGAAAGCAAGACTTATTAGTGTTTTGATTTGTTGTACTAACTGATTGTGATCTTACAGGTGCCTAACAGATAAATTGATCAAGGAAGAACCAAATCAAACACGTTACACAACTAGCCTGCAGGCCTGCACACAATAGCTTGAATAATCCAATCCACCGCATCCATGCATCTGATCTGAGGATGAGACGAGTGCATGGTTGCTTGTCCTCATCACCGTTGGCCACGTCCCGCGCCACCTTCTTGATGAGAAGCTGCACCTTGGCGTGCAGATACACGCGGAGAGCTCGAAGATGAAGCCTCTCTGTCGCTGATAGCGCCTTGTCCTGCAGCGCAGCGACTAGCCCCTGGTCTACTGCGCCGCAGGCCGCGCGCATGATGGCGGCCCTGTCCTCGGGGTGGACGCTCTTGCAGGCGCAGCCCATCGTCGCCGCGACCAACAGCTCGCGGACGAGCCCCGGCATCTCGTAGGACTCCAACTCCGGTACCAGGCTTGCGCCGTCGATGACCGGGACGAGGCGGCGGTAGGCCGGGTACCACCGCGCCGACTCGTCCTCTCGCCCGACGAAGCGGCACAGGTGGTAGGCGAGGGCGCGGGGGCGGGCGTCGAACGGCGCGTCGCGGGCCGCCTCCTCGTAGATGCGTAGGGCGTCGTCGGCGCGGCCGTCGCGCGTGGCGAGGAACGCGAGGAGGAGGCGGAGGTCGGTGGCCGCGGCGGGGTCGCCGCCCTCGGCGAGGTCGACGTCGGCGAGCGCGAGTTCATACTCGGCGCGGGCGCGGACGTGGCGGAGGTGCTTGCCGGAGAGTGGGTGCGCGCCGAGCAAGGCGGCCTGGAGGCCCTGCGCGGACTCCAGTAGCATGAACCTGACGGACGGAACGTAGGGAGAGATGTCCCTGGGAGGCGTCCACCTGGAGACGGCGTGCAGGGTCCCCGCCCCCGCTGCGGCGAGGCCGAGTGCGGTGGCGCGGAGGAGGACGCGGCCGGCCATGGGCAGCAGGAGGAGGGCGGAGGGAGGTGGTTTCCGAGAGTTTGTTGGCGAGGAATGGAAACGGGCGTGTGCCTGCAGGAGGTGATGAACGGTTGCTGAACTTCTTGTCGTCCACGGTAGCTCTTGTGATTGGCCAGCCAAACACAGATTGGCACATATTCCAGGCTGTAGCAGCTCCTGAGAAAAAAAATTTGTGCAACAATTGAGATCACACCCTGTTTTCCACTTTTTTCTGCACTTGCCCTGTAACTCACCGGTCCCGATTTCTCCATTCTAATCAGTAACTAGCAGCTTTCTTGCCGGTTTGTTGTTTTTTTTTTAAAAAACGAACAATTAGGAACAAACTCTTACAACAAGATACTAGTTTGGACTTTGGAGATAATTTCTAAAACAAAATGACGCAACTTAAAGCAGAGGCCATATATAACGAATTAGCACACATTAAAGCAGAGACCATATATAACGAATTAGCACCCATGTTATCATTGAGCCTATATAGTTCTGAGTGATCGATGAGCGTAAGAATGTTGTTATATCAAGGAGTAGACGCGCTTTTAGCACTGTAAAAATTATCTTCAGCTGCGGGTGCGAATAGCGCTGCCTGGATGGACAACTTTCAGGATCTTTTAAGCCAGAAGTGGTTTAGATTATGCCTAAAACTAAGCGTGTTTGCATTAATCCTATCTCAACCTCGTCTACAAAGCACACGCGTATATGTTCTAGTCATAGTGCCCGATAAAAAAGAATTATTCAATTCAAAGACTTGAAACCAAAAGAATGAACTTATTATAGATATGCATGTGCATTCATAAAACATGTAACATAACCGAAGAGAGTGGCTGGTGCCTTCCAACCTAAAGTAGCAGTAAACAAATATAAGCAATGGACAATGACACCAGAAATTTGAAAAAGAACAGCATAAGCTGCTTCTCTGCTCGCAGCCTCGCACACAGCAACAGAAGTGGTAAAGAATGCTTTCAACTTGTATAGTACTAAGATTTGTAATCCTGAAAACTGGAAGAGTAATATTTTCACAGCATATCGATCCAAGCATAGAAACATAAATCCATCAAGTCATACAGCTTTCACGCATTGATTTCCACACCGGAGTAAGCAGTACTTTGGTATCAATCTATGAGATACCTTGGTAGTGCCAAGACAAAAGTGAAATTTGGTAAGGACACAAGGTCAGCGACTAAATTTGCATTACACTATCGCTTCACGATCAATTCAAAACTCCATAGCAGCACTTGACTGTGAACATTCATTCAGTGTTAACCGAGGATCTTCTGACTTGGTTACCTAAATCCGAGTGGACTCCTGAAGACAATTCACCTCCCTGCAAGGACAACAATATTCTCTGTTCTCAGGACTAATGGATCACAATATGATATGTAGAGAAGCAAAAACATTCTATTGAAAATGCAAGACATTCATAACAAAACATTCCGTACAGATTTGATGCATAGCCATGTCGACATCCACACAAGCTAGCAAGAAAATAAAAGACCTCAAAAAACAGGAACAGCATGAGTTTTTAATAATCAATCTTAACATGCATGTGTGTCATTTAGTACATTGCGCACATAATTTATGTTCTATAAATGTTGTAATAGTAGTGCGAAATGGATGGCTAAACTGTAATTACAAGGTGGTCAGCACTCTGTATTCAAAATATGACAATTCAGGTTTGTATGGACTCTATCAATCCTGGACACATTGAACAGGAAAATGTGCCTACGACGCCGCATTTAACTTTAGTAACAGGATCAGCAAGGTAAATATGAAACGACCATTGCCATCTATCAAGCATATAAGTAACATTCACTATTGCACTTTGATACATCTTCCCAAATGGAATACTTCTGATTACAAATACGCCAGCAATTATCAGATACACAGTGCTGTGACATTTCCCTGGACCTCAATTGTACACAGGAGTTGCATGTTTCCTATCAATCTATTACCAAGGAAATACAGTTGTTCTTGCGTACAGCAGAATGCATTTAAAATAAGTTTACTGAGTTCAGTTCCAAAAACAATAGTGTCAGTGTCGAATTGCCCACATTAACAGGTAGACTCCACTCACTAAACTTTCTTGCACACATAGAAGGTATCATGGTTTATATGGACGAGTTGAAAGGATGTGGCTGCAATAGTAAAGCAGACAGACTACCTTTGGCCTAAAAACATAGAAATGCTTGAAATTAGCAACTGTAAACTCTTTGGCCTAAAAACATAGAAAGCTCGCCAACTTATTCATCTCCTAAATGGACACTGTATCAACATATTCAGATCTATCAGATTGATGTTTAATTCAAACAAGCACAGAATCATGGCATAATTGAATTCACACTAACAATACAAGTAGTTCGCAACACGTGAAACACTACAAACAACTGCGAGAACCTAAAATTGGTTGCATCCAATTGTATGACACGACTGAATAAAAGTATCTGAGTGAAATTATCGAGCATCATCTCACCTGGGCTTGGCGTGTACTAGTTCGGGGTGGCGTCCTGAGATCCCTCTAGCGGTGCTGATCCATCATCTCTGCGTAACTTCCTCGCCACGACGCCACGCAAGAATGCCATCAACGCCAACACCTCGAGCCTCTCCGACAGATCCCCGTGCTTGAAAATGGACCACATCGACATCTCCACCAGCCCGAGCGTGGTGGCCAGGACCAGCTCCTCTGAGCCCGCCACGGCGCGCGGCGCGGAGCCGAGCGTGGAGAAAAGGATGGCCTCCACGAACGCTATCTTGTGCTCGAGGCGGGAGAGGTTGGGCACGGCGGCGTCGCGGAGCCACCGGGCCCCGTCCTGGTGCCGGCCGAGGACGTGGCGGAGCGCGGCGGCGTAGAGGCGCGCGAGGGTGTTGCCGGAGTGCTCCGTGGCGAGTCGCGACATGGCGTCGAGGGCGTCGTCGAGGCAGCCGTCGCGGGCGTCGAGGAGGGCCATATGCATCCGGGCCAGCACCGCCTGCTCCGCCGCTGAGTCGGCGGGGCCCTCCGATTCCGACTCCGCGGAAAGGATCTCTGCGGTGATGGAGTCGCGGGCCAGGCGGAGACTCCCGGGGCAGAAGGGCGCGATGCGCAGAGCACCCGCGAGGAGCGTCTGCGTGGCGTCGACGAAGAAGGAGGCCGGGGTAAGCATCGCGTTGAGCTCGCGGAGGGCCGGGAGCACGCGGACCAGGGCATGTGGCCGGTGGCGTCGGCGGGGCCGACGGGCGTCGACGGAGAAGATGACGGGGTGGCCGAGAACACGAGGGGCGAGGAGAGGCTCCACGAGACTGCAGAGAAGAGCCCCCCGGCCGCTGCGGCGGCGAGGGCGGCGGGGCGGAGGAAGCGCGACATGGCCGGAGCAAGAGGAGGCGAAGAGGTCTGTGGTGTCGCTTTGTGCGTGCTCGCGGCTTTTGATTCTACTGCCTGGGTGGGGCCGGAGCTGAGCAGAGTTAGCGTGCGCCGTGCGCCAGTTGGGTCAGTTGGGACTGGTGCTTGACCTCCGAAGAAGTGAGCAATCGGTTGAATATATATACTAGCGCGCCATATGTTTTCAACAATAAAATATATGTATTAGACAATTAAATTTACGCAAGTCAAATAACGACCGCTTCTTCTATCTATTTCAGATGATAGATGTATATCATAGGGTCAATCATCTATCACGAAATCATAGTAAACACTAATAAAGAAACATCATCAGTAATACTTGTTATAATGAAAGAGTCTTGTTCGGCATCTCAATCATCAAACATACAATGAACAAACTATCATCAAATATATGTTGCCCAATACATGATGAGCATGTACCTGGACAGAAAGTACGAGGTGACTTGAGTCCCTTGAGGTTCGTGATGCCGACGTGCTGGAAGCAGCACAGTCTTCCGATCCTCGATCATTTGGCCGATGTTACCGTTGGCCACAGCCACCCATCACGACCTTGACGGCGCCCACAAGAAGTAGAGCAACAGGACGATGGTGGTGCTAGCTCGAACGGCGACTGGTGGCACGACGACCGTTTCCTCAGCGTGGCACCTCCATTACTCAAGGTGAATCCAAAGCAGCAGTAGAAATTTGAGTGGTAGGTAAGAGTAGTGAGAGAGAGCAACCGGGCGAGACAGGAATAGAGAAGGCGATGGACGGAAAGAGATAAGGTGGAGCCTACCAGTAGCAGCCCCATCCTTTCCGGGGACTTCCATTCTCAGCGCGTGCGATCAGCTGTTATGCTACGCACGTGCTATATGACTGCTGCATGCACAGCCCATGTACTCCAGGAACAGCTAGTATTTTAAAAACTAAATATTATTTGAAAATAATTAAAAATATTGCAAAAAAAATGTTTCAAATGTATTCCTAAAAAATAGAAGTTGGTCTAAAAATAAAAAACATTCTAGAACAAGATATAATATTTTAAAATATTTGTTTAGGAACAAATAAGTTTTGGAACAAATAAATTTTGCAACAAATAAAAATATTTTAGAAAAAATAATATAGGCAAGTGTAGTCTAGTTTTGAAGATCTCAACATAAGAAACGCAACGGTGCATTCGAAATTTAGTTTGAATTAATGCTTTGAAATAGAGTATTTTTTTAGATGCTTGAATTGCACGGAACTCGAGGTGGAGTGAGCTGGGCAATTTGTCTCTCCGCCCTTCGCCCCTTCATGTGCCCCTCACGCTCTCTCGCCGCTCGCTTCCCCCACCGCGCCTAGCCGCGCGTGCGTCACCGATCGACACGCGTACATATTCCAGCGGGAAGTGCGGATTGGAGAGCAAACGGGAGCATCTTTTAATCAATCCGATTAATTTTAGCAAAACAATTTGCACATATAGTGTATTCTATATATCTTTATCTATTTCTGAAATACGTAGGATTTTCATTTAATTTTTTGGTCTCATCCATCTTAAATCAATTACAGGTAGATCCAGCAACTCAAGTTTCCCTTCTTGTTGGTGGAAAACACTCTTCGGAGCAGAGAAGCGTCACAACAGTCGGAAGGACTTACTTCAGCTCAATAATGAAGCCGCATAAGTAGAATTTTGTATTAAGCTTCGGCCAATCGTACCATCATGGTTACAGAGGTATTTATAGGATCTGTCTGGTCTGCCCAACTGCTCTAATATGAAGATTACACCTTTTTACCTTTTTAATCGCTATGTTCTACGAATACTCCAGGGTACATAGTAATTCCATCTGACTCTTCCCCTCTACAACTTTATAGCTCAGCACAAATCCGAAGTCCTTGCCATTCCAAAAGGTCCGGATCTTGAGCCTTCGACGAGCCTCCGGACAGTACCTTTGGTCTAGCGCCTTTGGTTACTTCCTTCGGTTTCTTCCTTCGATCTCACGCCTTCGATCTTGAACCTTCGGCCGCTTCCTAAACAATGCACTCCAGCCTGCTTTTAACTTGTTGTTCGCTTGAACCCGCAGCACAAATTCAGGTACCTCTTCGACCCCGAGCCTACGACTATGATCCGAAGGTGGCATCCCAAACAGTAGCTCCTCGGGGGCGAGGGATTCCCTTTAGGGAGGTGAGCCCTTGCAATGGGATCCTGAAGCGCCACCCTTCGGATCTGTTCCTGCGAGGCTGTCACTGAGTAGAAAAGGTCCGAAAGACTCCTGCATAAAACAAGAGAAATACATTGTTTGTGTAAAATAAAGATTTTACTTGAGGTAGGATAAAAAGCTGCCCTCTGGTGCTTTATAAGGCGTGATCAGAGAAGAGTTTTTACTGCCGATTTGCTAATCCACACCTTCGGACCTCTCCTGACACTCAGTTGTTGACCCAACCTTCGGACCTCTTTTGACGAAGCCCTTCTTCATGACTTTTTGAGGTAACTGAAGATCATGGCACCGAAGTCAGATCATCCTAAGAAGCCCACCACCGTGTTGGGACGGAGTAGGATGACTGAGGCCATGATTGCAGACATGGTGATGCGTGGAATGCTTGCGGCCAGAGCTGCCCGACCTCCTCTGAGGGGGGGGGAACGATGAGGTGGTCGTCTATCGGGATTTCTTCATTGTGGGCCTTCGGTTCCCTATGGATCCGGTTCTGGTGGCCATCCTTCAGAAGTACAACATCCACACTCATCAACATCTATACTCATCCTACAGGAGGTGATGAACGGTTGCTGAACTTCTTGTCGGCCACGGTAGCTCTTGTGATTGGCTATGGTCAGCCAACTCAGATTAATATCACACCTTTCCACCTTTTTGGCACTTGCTTTCTCACTCATCTACACTTGCTTTCTCATTTCTAATCAGTAGCTAGCAGCTTTCTTGTCAACCTGCTATTTTTTTCAAAAAAAAAGAACAATTGAGGCCAAATACTTGCAAAAAGATACTGGTTTGGACCTTGGAGACTAATTTCCAAAAAAAATTGATGCAACATGGATTTATCTAACTATATGCGTCGATGATTGAAAAATAACTCATCTATCAGACACTTGTTCCAGCCGTAGGATCTTCATCCAATGGCTGATCTCCTATCAACGTTTTGTTCTATTCCCCGCTAGGTTGGGCCCGCAACTTGCTTGGACGCCCAATAAGGTTTAACAAGGCAAATATCGGGCACGTTTTCAATGAAAAAAATATCGTTGCTTTTAGTTCAGGGACCCATCAATGCTTTTTCTCTATTGGAGCCTGTTTAAGTAGGTTATGGTTGGGTCTTTGTTTAGCTACCTGTTCATTAGAAACTTATTTTATTTTTTCTTTTAACATTTAAAGCAAAATTTTTAGAATGACAATAGAGTTACAATTAAAATTTTCTTACAAAAATCACAATGACTTAAATCCATGGAACTTCCTATATAAATAGGACTAAAATCCCTGAGACAAAACAAGGCAACTCAAATCACATATAGTGACACATGTAACTTCTGGTGGGAATGAGAGCAAATCAAATTACATACACTGGTACATGTAACTTCTGACCCGATCTTCTATCAGGAGGGATAATTATCGATTATTGACAAACCGATACAAGCGATCTGACTTCCTATCAATAAGATCCGAGCCTGCAATCAAAGCACCACATCATGCGCTGCCTGGTTGACCTTGCCATGGAGGCTAATCTTTCTTGCAAATTGAAAGAACATAAGCAAGAACAAGAAAGGACACATCATAAAGTTTGCAGATAAATGATTAAGCTCATAAAGTTCGAGTTTCACAAACCGATGATGGCGTCACTATTCCAGACAGATTGAGACTAAGTATAACGCAAGATTTCTTGGACAACGGCTATTGAATATAAATAGATTAGAGTCGGGCAGAAACCCTAAACACATTCCTAATAGAATTCAATATGATACACGGCCCAACAGTCCAAAACGTGGTGGCGCAACACCTTGATAGGTTCTGGACGTCTACTTATTTTGACGATTTCCATTTCTTGGAACGGATAATGACAAGGGACCGATGATATTGAAAAGCTTATCTCCTTTCCGTGCATATGTAGAATGTCAAAAAAGGAGTCCATGTGTGACCTGGGCGATGATTTTAGTGCGGAGTACTCCTGGACTCTGAGATGGACTCAAATTTGGCATGTTGAGGGCCTCTTGGTTGGCTTGGATGTCCAGGCTGGTCTTTCCCTCCTCCATGTTTTTCTCCAAACACTTCCTGGTCCTCTCCATTATCCCTAAATGCAATAACATTATTAGATAGCGTATCGTTCTCACAATTACTACATGTATATAAGAACGAGCTCACCTGTTCATTTAGTCAACATGCTTGAGCTCTAGTGATCGGTTATTGTATATCCATTTGAGGGGTGTTATTTGTATCCAAAGGAGTGATATTCTCATCAATTTTTATACAATATAAGGTTCTATGAGCTTTTGTTGTTGCTGCTTCTACTTACCCATATGTTTCTACACAACAAATATTTACAGCTAGCAACAAGAAATATCCAAGTATATATGATGAGAAATTATCCGACATAGTGTGTCTAGCATCTAGAATTCCTCCTCCACATTCACAAAGGATTGACTCATGCAAGGCATTTAGGCTTGAGACAGGAAAAGTAAGAATTCCAAAAGGCACTATTGCATAACAAAAACATGCCCCTGCTGCCAGGCCTTTTTTCTATGTGCAAAACAAGAATAAGCAGAACAAGAACTAGATATCTAAGTTGAACAATTCAAGAGCATAACTACAAGTAAGGGAGTTTCACACATGCATGTCTCACCTTCAGAAATGGATCCTGATGAAGTACTACAACCAGATTTATAAGATTAAAAAGAGGAATAAGTTTGAATTCAATAATAGTTAAGAAAAATATCATACTATAGTTGGTGGATGAGAAGTTGACATATATTTTTTTCTTCTTGCATATGGAAGCCAGAAGTGCTTCTTGTCCAACTATCAGCTATTGAGTTCTATCAAGGCAATATGGTCTACCCCATCAATCATCTACAAATCCTATAATACGTTGCTGGGAATGCTGTCAAAATTTTGCAAAATTATCAGAAGATAGGGAGTTCTTGATGATGGAAATGGATCCTCTGATGTTGACACGGTGCAGTTGTGCACCAAATCCACCATCAATCAAACCATATTATTACAGTTCACATTGATGATACATAAACCATATGAAGACAAAACTTTAGAGGTGTGGTTTCTATAAAATTGGATGTGGATGAGGAAGAGACAAGATACACACAATTGACTTCAGAAAGATTGTTTCCACAACCACAAACCTTCAATGGTGGATTCTAGAACCAGATCTGAATAGTCAATACTTCTGAGATAAATTAAATGGACAAATCAAAGTGAGTTCAAAAAAGCTTCAGCAGCAATATAGTTTCTGAAAGAAAATTGACACAAATTGCTTTGCAATACAGTGCTTTTTGTCCCATGATTCATTCCGTTGTAATCTTGTTCCAAGCACATCTCCTAAGCCTACTAGCCAGATTGGCTCTGACTTACATATGGAGTAAAAGAACCAGCCAAGTGCAATTGGTATGTGCATTTCAAAATTACATTGTTATTATTTTGTTTGTGCTCAATTTATTCAGTTCAACAATGAACTTTTACATAAGCATCATATCAAAAGAACGGCGCACGTTGGGGAATTCCCTTTCGCCTATGACGAGCAACCCTTTTTGCTGGTGGTTCTTCATTGTTATTGTCGTTACATATCCCTTTCTCACTCCTAATATTTGAGCTGCTACTGTTGCCAGCAGTAATTCTTCCATTCCTTTATCTTCAAAGCCATTCGCAACATCACTAGCCATCTTCAAATCCTTTTTTTACCCTTAAGCTATAACAAATATGTGAAATGAATAAAAGAGGTTAGTTTGAAATTGGTATGGAAAATCTACATGACTTTTGCATTTCTTATTTTAGATTGACTAAATATAGGTTTAGAAAGTGCATAAGGACTTACATTGCAACCAAGAGAGCAGAAACGGAATTTATTAAGAAGGGAACGGCTACAGGACTGACAGTTTATAATGATGACAATAATGGACCACTAGTGCGCTGTTGTGGTCGCTCGTTCAAAAATACAACCCTTGCACTGTTGATCACATAAGTTTGCACATCGCTAATATCAAGAATGTCATCCAGTTCAGATACTTTTACAACATCATGATATGATGATCGCCTTATCTGAAAATTTAGTAAAAAATATGTGAACAATTCTAGTCAACTTTTTAAAAAACAGTCCATACATCTCTATCACAGGTCCCAACATTATACAGATTTGCACATATTTCAATTTGTAATAAAGTTTAGTCAATTTTTTGAAAAGTTGATTAACTCCAAGATGAAAGCCTCGACAGAAAGAGTTTAAAATCATAAATTATTCCATTGCATGATATGGAAAAGGACTGGATGTACATCTGTATATAAATTCCTTTGCTTATGTAACCAGTAACATAATATACCTGGAGTAAACGATGAGTAGAATGCTGGTCTGAATGACAGTAATTGCAGAATGGTACCTTGCACTCGATGCAACATAGGTTACACTCACTACGGCTAGAAAGCATATGGTTTTTGCAAGTGAGAAAGAATTGTGTTGCAAGCAATAGCTCCAGCCATGAAGGGATTGTCCCTCTTTTCATGGTAGAACCTAGTCTAGTATTTGATTTCTGCAAATGTTGGACCTCACAATGGAATGCAATGGCCATATTTATAGGGAAACAACACACTGAGGTACACTGTTTATTGATAAAACTATTGGTGCAGTAAGAAGTTATACATAATTTATTGATCTAAGAACTTAAATGCTGGCTAGAAATAGTTGTACCTACAATTACTATTTTTTAATTAGTATCCTATGCGCTAGCTGTTAGACAAAAACCAAATATTTGGCATATCATTTCCAACGGATGTACGTTAGTGTTGCCTAAGATATGCAAGCATAATTTGAAAACATTATCTTTTCTCTCAGTGGTATGTTGTTTATAATGATTACAAATTTAGCAATATCTATGAAAAATAAATAGGTCACAATTCTCATGTCGTGGCATTGGTCAAGAAAATTATTGCAATCTAAATTATAACATATGGTTTGGATGTTTATTAATTATTGCTAATTTAACTATTACAAAACTACGCTGATGATTCCTAATGTAGATATTGGATTCGTTACGATTTGTTTACTATCAAGAGGCTAATATTATTTGGATCTGCCAACCAGTGTAACGGTACATGCAGCTATGATATCCTCTAGATAAGGACACCAAACACTATCATCTAGATAGCAACAATGGCCATGGTATCCTCTAGATAACAACGTATTGAGAGGTCATAATACATATTCTACTGCAATTTTTGTGAATTTCTGAGAGTTCTACTTCAAGAATGGAATTGGTCATTAGGTTCAACTTGTTGTTCAACACAATTAAAAGCAGTTTCTCGTATGTTATTGTAAGGAGATTCATTCATATGCATGTGGTCTATTAGAACTATCCATTACGACTTTGATTTTCACATATAGGGACATGTTCAAACCATATGCTTCTTTGGTCACACATATGTGAAATTTTTGGAGATCGATGTGGTCTCCAAACCACAAGTTTGACGTGTATTTTGTTGCTGAAAGGACCAAGGTGTCGCCTAGAGGATAATTTTTTTCAATTAACTAAAAGTAAACACACTGTTAGATCAAAACCAATTCTTGATGTTCATAATACCCCAATTCCCACCACCAAATTTTAATGAATAAAGGAGTATAAGCCAAGTTCTATTCACATTTTCATTTAAGTAACAAAGTTCCATGAGTTTTTGTGGATATTTGATATACGTAATAGGTTAACTAAAATTGGGCCAAAATCGGGCAGGAGCCGGGTTCGGCCGACCCTATGAGTTTTACTGACCCAAGCCCAAGCCACCCTCTGGCTTAGCCCACATGCAAGAAATACATCAAGAATCAATCCCAGGTGTTGGACAAAGGTCAGTTTGATCCTGGGGATTCGTTGTACCAAAGTGTACCTTCCATGGATCCATAGGACCACCAAAGAAACATATGGTTTGAACATGTCAACCGACCCAAGAGGCAATCCAGAGTGTCCACAAGCCAAGGCAGTGCATGTGACACCTCAGGTGTTTAAATTATGAAATAAGCCTCATTAGCTTAACACGATGCATAAATGACTAAGAAAAGTTTAAAAGAAGTGAATGATAATTGGGTTTTGCTTTGAGTTGAAAATAGATGTGTATATGTGCACAAGTACATGTACTTTAATCAAACAAATTAAATAACTCTCACCTCAAAGCACTTATGGCAATGAAATCAAATAGGCACACCATAATTGATATGATAAACAAAAGTCTAGTTGAAGCCTAGGAGAGAATACAAATTTTTGCCCAGGAAATGACGTGCCCTCCGAATCATACCTTTTGAGTTTTTAAAATAACGTCTAAACTAGAACTCAAATAAACTTTGGCCTGAAAAAAAACTTGTGTAACTTTTCATTTTGAACAACTTTCATGTTCAGAGATTTTTGAGTTGCAACACGAAAATCTGAGAAACACTTGGATTTGCAAACCAGCCCCTGCCATTTCTTCTATTTTCACTACAGACCCTTCGCTCGCCCGACCCTCGGCTTCGCCCGACCCTTCGCTCGCCCGACCCTTCGCTTCTCCCGACCCTCGGCTTTGCCCGACCCTCGCTTCGCCCGACCTTCGCTTCGCCCGACCCTCCGCCCGCCGCGCAGTCGCCGCAGGCCACTTGGCCGGCGATGCCTGACCGGCGCTAGGCGCCAAGCCAATGCCTGGCCGCGCCCGCACGCCGTGCTTCTCCCCACGCCACGCTCCTCCCTAGTCCGCGCACGCCCCGCGCACGCCGGCGACGCGCGCCTCTGCTCGCCGCCCGCCGCGCCCAATGGACAAGCTGTGTCGTGCCCATGTCCCCGCCGCGTCCCGCCAGTCGCCGCGCTCGCCGCCCGGCAAACCAGCTGCTGCACCTCCTCGCCCAACCCGCCCGTCGCGTGATCTCCCGCTCACCACGCCAAATCCTCAGCGCCCAATCCCCTGCCCGCGCCCGCCGCACGCCGCGCCGGCTCTGCTCGCCGCCCACCGCGACCAGTAACGCGCCCCCGTCGTGCCGCCCGCGCCTCGCAGTCCAGTCCCGCCCCTCCTCCCGCCTCTCTGCTGCCTACATAAGACCGCACTGAGCCCCCCCACCCCCCTCGCGCGCCCAGACACGAGAACGCCGCCGCCACCATTGCCGCCGCTATGCACCACCCGCCCGTGGAGTCCCATCCTCCAACCTCCCACTGCCCAAACCCATCTCCCAGCGAGCTTGCCCTCCCTCCACTGAAGCTCACCGGCCTCTTCCCCGGCCATCTCGACCGCCGGAGCACCGCCAGCGCCGCCCGCGCCGCCGCCGCTCCAGTGCTGCTCCGCGGACAGCCCACTCCGAAGCTCCTCCGTCCAAGCGAAGCCTCGAAACGGGTTTCCCTCGACCTCGCGAAGCTCATCGACCAGCCCACGCTCTCCCCTCCTCGCCGGAGCACCGTCGCCGACGCTCTGCCCCGCCGCCACCCCTCTGCTCCGCGCTGATGAGCCACCTCCGGCCACCCCCAACCCCGACCAAGGCCACCCCAAGGTAGCTCTCACCTCTTTGGATCTCCACAACCCTTTTCCCCTCACCGCCGACGAGCCCCCTCGCCGGAATCTGGCCGGCCGTCATTCCAGTGCCGCCAGGGACCACATTGCTTTGAATACAATCTTTTCAGGGGCCTGCACGCAAGTTTCTAGGGACCCCTCTGCAAAAAGAAAGTTTTAAACCTAGTTTCAAAAATAATGAAATTGTACAATTCATATAAAATCGTAGAAAAATCAGAAAAATACAAACTCAACTGTTCTGGAATCTATAGAAGAAAATCTACAACTTTGGTTACATGCTTTTCTTCAGTTGCCTACTAAATCTTGCTCTAAATTAAATGGAAAGTTTAATGAACTTGAATTGTACCCCCTGTTGTAGACAAAGGTTGAACCTAAATTTTGGACATTACTTGATGTGTAGTCCAGTGGAAAAAAATTTAGGGCCAGAATCCACTTGTAGCTAAACTTTTTGCTAAACTTTGTTTATGCCATGAAATAATAAAACTAAATTGTAACTTCTGTTATATTGTGAAACTTTTCCAGAGCTGTTATATTGATGCCTAAATACCACAGAAAAAGCTTAGAACCTATTTCCTTTCTGTTACCTATTTATATAATTTTATGGTGGGAAAAATGCACTAAATAAAGATAATTAGTTTCTGTGCTTGGAAAAAGTTCATCCTTTTAGTGAGGGACACTTTAGAGTATCTCTTGCTGTATAAAAAGTTTCATACACAGAAACCCTGTAAAACATCCTGTAGAGATTAATCTTTACTAAAATAGGTGTATCTTGCCCTATTTATTATGCTTTGTATCTTGCACAGTAAAATCTGAAAAAATTTATAGTAACACATATATGGATAGATTAATCCCCTATAAAATTTTTGGTGTCAATAATTACATGGTTTGTCTTGTATAAAAATAACTAAATTCTAGCAGTAGTTGTGTATTACATTTTTCATAATTATTCTGCTACGTGAAAATGTCTGAATTTTTGCAGTGCTTTTGTCTCCACATAATGTGCTCCAAATAAAAATTTCATCACCAGAAGTTACCTAATCCAGAAGTTGTGTTTAATCCATGTTGTGCTTAGAAAATTAAGTTTCCAATATAACACCACCCCTTCTTGTTTAATGAAGTTAATAGTTTAAGTTATACTCTATTAACAATTGCCTAAAGAAATCTTAACTAAGTAACTTCACAACCAAATCGATATTTTGTGGGCTGCAACTTTATCGTGAAGAAAAATAATCGTCATAAACCATCACTATAACTTACACTTGTGCATTCATATAGAATCGACTACTCTCGCTGATGGAACGTACGAGTTGGTGCCCACGTCCGAGAGTGAGCAGCGTGAAGCTCAAGTGAATCTAACTGAAGCTTTCGAAGACCCGAACCTGAGTTCGGACGAGCCCCAAACTAACTTTACCCAAGAAGGCAAGCCCCGGAGCATGAACCCTATTTTCCTAAACTTATGCAACTTATTACTCTACTTTACTTGTGCATTAAGTTTATAGGAGTTGAATGAAAACTTAGTCGCATCATCCTAGGTACCCATGCTCTGAACACTAGATGTAAGGTTCAATAGAATGCTATGCTAATAGGACTCCGGTAAAAGCCGAGTGATTTCCTGTCACTCGCGAGAATTTAGGAGTTGAATGTTTACTACATGCTGCAATCATAAGGTCGACGGACGGGGCTATGGTACGATGTTTATATTGATGATTGAGGCCCCGTCTGTTTAGTGAAAAATGTTAAGGCCGCAGTGTGTGGTAGTGGTGGTTAAGTATTTGAACGTACTAACCACATGCCGAGAATATGGTAATCGGTAAGCTTAAGTACTGGATTGAACCGAGGCCGGAATATAATCCCCACCGTCTTGAATTCGTTCACATCTAGCTAATGGCGGGTGCATGTGCCGCCATGGCTGGGTCCATGGGGACGTGTAGTCGAGGGCGGTGGGCCCGTTCCGTGAAGCGGGAATTAAAGGGAAAAGTTGCATGTGTGACTCTGGGAGTAACCACGTGACGTGTGTTTAGGTTTCCCTTGCAAGGTTAAGAAATTCGATTCGAATCGTCCTTTTCTTGCGGTTGTTGAGACTGCTTGACCCTTTTACCACATAGAGTAAGAAGAGGAACAATGATGATGATTAATCTTGTTGGATGAAAAATTAATTCTTCCACCATGTATGATATTGGATAGTTGCTTACCTAGAATGGTTAAAGAAAACTAGAATCTGGAGCTAAAATTTGAAAGTAAGGACCTACTTGTATATGCTTTTTGGCAAAACAAACCCTCAAGCCAAAAGCCTTGCATGTCTAGGAGTCGGCTAAGTATATTCCACTAGTCGGGTAAGCCTTGCTGAGTATTAGTATACTCAGCCTTGCTTGTGGCTTGTTTTCAGGTGAAACTTTCGAGGATATGATTGCTAGTTTGACTTGGCCTTGTACCATTCCTCCTGGTTGGTCGGTGGAATGGGATACGCCCCCGGCCAACGATGATAAGGCCGAGTGATGTCTCATACGGGCTTCATCGAGACATCCTGTATCGTCGAGTAGTTTATCGTTATTTTTCCGCTGTATTGAACTCTGAAGAACTCAATTATTTTGAACTCTGAAGTACCTTATTTTGCGAATCCGAACTCAGTTGTAATAATAATTTATGGTGAACCTGTGATGTAAAATTTGTGGAATGTTGTATCCTTTGGGCTCACCTTCGTGTGAGTACATGTATGTGTGGTTTCGATCGGCAAAAACCGTGGTTGTATCGGGAGGTTACCCGACAGACCAGTGGATTGCTCCGGTTGAAGTGTGAGTTAGCCCTGATTGCCCTTGTGGTGATGGTTAGCACGCTTGAGCCGGATTAATTCAGGTGGTTCTGTCATAGTGCATCGGATGACCACAGAGGGCTGGGTCACATTCGGTTGACCCCCCAGCCTCCCATGGCTTCGGATCATCTTTGGAAGTTATCCAACCGATGTCTAGGAGATGATTTGTGGTGTTGGAGGGCTTAGGCGGTCGATCCTAGAATCGGTCGACCCTCTAGGTTTGGCCAAACCTAGCCCCATAGCCAATCAATATTGACTCACCTCTACAAGTATCCCTTGCCTCCTGGACACTATAAATAGGGTCATTCGTGCGAGAACAAGACACGATATCATGGATTTCTCTACTTTTCTTAGGCTAGTTTAGTTCAGGAGTTATAGTCAAGTTGAGCTTAGTATCGGATTCTAGAGTTGTGTTTAGGAGTTTTAGTATAAGCTCCTATATCCTTTACTTTCCTCTTATAAGACTTTGAGTTATCAATAAAGAATATCTTCTATCTATCTTGAGTCCTTTACATTTCAACATTACTTTGCACTTGTGCTAGATTTCCTGTTTAGACTAGTTACAGCATAAGCCTGTGTTCTTTTATGTGAGCCCTTTGTTTACTGGTTTCTCGCCTTGCCTTAATCGGAATGTTCTTGCTCCTATGATCCAAGGGCAAATATTAGGAGACTTCTATAAGTGCGGTGCGTAGAGTCGTATCCTAGCTAGAATTACACCTAGCCCTACAGACTGCTTCTACTAGCCAGCACGTGGTGACAGACTTGTCCAGCCTACATATGTATTCCTCCATGTGAGAGTGACTAGACCTATAGGCAATCATGAGTGCAGTAGGTGGAAGTCAGCCCCCTTCTCATCCCTTTGGTCAGTGCGTCTATTTCCCCTAATGTAAGAAAAGGCTAGCTTAGATATAATCTCACTGAGTTTACCCTTTTTCTGCTTTGCCACTGACCTAGAGGTGTCTGAAGTCATAAGAAGTTCAAAGGAATCAATCTCAATCTCACTATATTTATCTTTTATCTTACAGTCCTTGCGCCTCATAACCTATCACCCCCATCTTTTATCCTTGCCCCTGTTGGGTTGTTCTCCTATAAGTTATCATCTCTACTACTAAAAAGTTACTAAGGGCAACTCCAATGGAACTCTCAAATTTGAGTCCCTATTTTGCCATATGAGGGTCTCTCATCCACATCCCAACCCCCTACTTTGTTTCATACTCCAACCGAACTCTCATTTTACCTCCCTATAATTTACTGAACTCTTCTTTTTACTACTATCTTTAAACTAACCAGCTAGCATTGTATATGCAAATGATGTTATTTTGGACCACAATTGTATACACGAATATATTTTGAACGAGCAATTTTTGAACGGACTCATTTGTAATGGCTAGTTTTCAAAAAAAATGAATTCCAACGACTATTTATCCAACGGCTATGTTTGCAATGACTATATTCCAACGGTTATCTTTCAAGGGCCATATTTCAAATGGCAACATCTTTCATCTCTATATATCCATGCCCATTCACCACCTCGTCTCTGCACCAAGTCATTCACTTCGTGGTTGCTTCTCCACCTGAAATGAGTCGCCTCTCTCTCTTAGACTCATCGTCCTCATTGGATGATGATGATGAGCCCGAGCTCTTTCTTACTGCATTATAACTAGCACACATTCGCTACGAAGCTATGCAGGCTCCACAATGGGGGGGCTCTGTACCTGGCCGTCAATATATTCATCGCGAGAGAGAAGCTGGGAATTGGAGGTTGCACAATGACTACTTTTCAGAAACTCCAACATATGATGCTACTATCTTTCGGCGCAGGTGTGCAAATAGTTATATTTTTGCTCGCCTTGTTCATGCATCCCATTTCTTCTTGGTCTTATTGTTGTTTTTGTTCGCTCAGTTTGAGAATGTCTCGTTCTTTATTTCTTGGCATAGCCCATGCTGTAGAGGAGCATGATAATTATTTTGTTCAAAAAAGAGATAGATGTGGACGGCTTGGGTTATCGTGTATGCAAAAAATTTGTGCAACATACATGATGATAAGTTATGGAGTACCAGCAGATTTTATGGACCAATATTTTCGTATTGGTGAAAGTACTATCATAGAGTCTTAGAAGGCTGGTTAGAGCTATTATTGAAGTGTTTGGAGATGAGTACCTGAGATCTCCAAATGAGCAGGACACAGCTAGATTGCTTGCAATTAGAGAGCGTAGGGGTTTTCCTGGAATGCTTGGGAGCCTAGATTGTATGCATTGGCAGTGGAGAAACTGCCCTACAGCATGGAAAGATCAATATAGGGGGCATATGCACGAGCCTACAATCATTCTTGAAGTTGTTGCTTCTAAAGATCTTTGGATTTGGCATGCATTCTTTGTTTTACCAGGTTCTAACAATGATATCAATGTTCTTCATCGATCACATCTTTTTGCAAAGCTAGCCGATGGGGAAGCTCCAAAGGTTGATTTTACTGTCAACGGTCATAACTATAATATGGGGTATTACCTTACGGATGGCATCTATCCTCAATGGGCAACATTTGTGAAGATCATACAATCTCCACTTGGCAATAAGCGGAAATACTTTGCGAAGGCACAAGAAGTAGTTAGAAAGGATGTTGAACGAGCCTTTGGAGTTTTGCAATCTCATTTTGCCATTGTTTGTGGACCAGCTCGTTTTTGGGATAAGGATACTCTTAGAGAAATCATGACAACTTGTGTCATAATGCATAACATGATAATAGAAGATGAGCAAGATGAAGATGAAGATTTCCACTATGACGGGGTTGGCCAACTTGTGTACCCTATGCCAGCTGAAGAACGTAATCATACGCGTGAGTTCCGTGAGTTCATTCAAGCTCATCGCAATATAAGAAATAGGGAAGCTCACTGTCAACTTCAAGAAGATCTAATCGAGCACCTCTGGCAACACCATGCAGACCTATATTGAATGTACTATGTATTTCCTAGTTCATGTATTGAATGTACTATGTATTTCCTAGTTCATGTATTGAATGTACTATGTATTTCCTAGTTCATGTAAGCTCTATTTTCTAATTAATGAAGCTCTATTTTCTAAATCATCCAGACCAACACAAGCTAACACAAGTAGTTCATACGGACCAACACAAGCTAAATGAAGTAGTTGGTACAGACCAACACAAGCTAACACTAGTAGTTCAAACAGACCAACACAAGCTAACACAAAATAGTTCATACAGTCCAACACAAGCTAACAGAAAATAGTTCATACAGACAATCACATGATATCCCATAAATAATGCCCACATATCACATGCTGCTATAACGTCGAGCAATGATCTCTTCTTGCAGACCACTATAGAATTTTTTTTAGCTCACTCATCCCACCAAGGTCCATGTTCATGATTTTCTGATCGTCCATCCTTCGCTTCAACTCTAGTTCTTGTTGTTGTAGATCAAGACGCCTATTCTCTACCTGTTGCTTTAGTTCAATCTTCCTAGTCTTTACTTCTTGTTTCAGCTCAAGTCTTTTAACTTCTACAACAAGTCTCTCATCATTGCGCTCTTTTTTCCTAATCTCTTTCACCTCATCCGCCTTGTCCCTCTTACACCAAAAATTTTCTACTGCCTCCATGTAAAGAGTTTCTCCATGAGAGACGGTATTTTTTCCTCGCCGTTCCTTCTCCTTCTTCTGACCATCTGGCAAGCCCTTTCTAGGTGAAGTATGACTTGGACCATCCTCTTCATCAGCATGGTGGCTCTCCTTTGTTCCAGGAGTTGCATTGGAAGATATCTTCTGTTTCTTGGAGTTGCTGTTGATGTTGTTATACGGGAGGTCTTTCCACTTCGGGGCATGCTGCAGGAAGTTCCAACAATGCAGTAAACCAAATGACCTCTTATCTTGGTCAACACCCTTGTAAAAGACACAAGCTTGTTGAATCTACACAATTAAAGCATGTGTTAGTAACCATACACACAGACAAATATATTTGGAAGTAATGCAAAGAAAACGACTTTATACCCTGTCTTGTTCTGTAACACCACTTTGATTTGAACGGAAAACTTGTCCATAACATGAATAGAATTTGCTAACACTTGCTTGAATGACACCCCAACGGTGTGAGAGAGAACTGATATTACGATCGGATTCAAAGGTCTTGTGCTTGTGGTATTACTCATGAATTCGCTGCCAATAGGTAGCACGAGTTTGATCAACAGATTGAACAGGGTCCATGCTTATTTCTAGCCATGCTGACCACAACAAAATGTCCTTCTCACAGAAATTTTTTGTTCTCTTCTTGGTCTTGTTTTCTATCTTTAGGGATGGAGAAGCCTCGGCAAATGCTTGTTCTTCATGTATGACTCCAAAATTGAACTCCTTGGCATCAAGCTCACTGCTGGCCACATTGCTGTGCACCAAATCCACCCAGCTTTGCATCTCCTCCTCCCTGTATTTCAACATCAACAAATTCCAGCAAGTAAGAATTAAATTGTAGCAAAAGCATATGCTCTCCTATTCTCCCTGGCCTCTCTTCTCTCCCCCTGCGCTGCGCTCTACTCTCCCCTCTCTTCTCCCTATGCTCTGCTCTCTCCATGAGGGCAGCCTCATCCCCCATCGGTGTGCGGCGGCACGAGCTGCCGGCGGCCCCCATCTACGCGCGGGCGGGGTGGGGCGAACCGCCGGCGGCCCTATCGGCGCTGGCGGGCCGAGCCGCCGCCGATCAACACCAGCGCGCGAACGGGGCAAGCCTGTCCCCGCCCCATCGGCGCGGGCGGTCCGAGCCGCCGCCGGCCCCCACCAGCGCGCAGCGGGGGCGAGCCTCTCCCGGCCCCCATCGGCGCTGTCGGGGTGAGGCGCCGCCGGCTCCCACTAGCACGCGGGTGGGGAGGATTCTTGTGGCCCCGCTCGGCGCAGGCAGGTAGGCCGCTGCCGGCCAAAACGGCGAGTAACAGGAAAGGATTGGCATACCTGGAGCTCGGTGGAGGCGCGGGAGCGCCCTTCCTTCCCGCCATCGTCGATGAGAGTCCAAGAGGGGGCCTCCAACGAGTGGGAGTCGAGAGGGGAAGAATGAGGAACTCTCATCGCTCGGGTGCTGGATGAGAGACCGGCTGGAGATGATTTTTTGCGTTTCGGACCTCAAAAATGAGGTGAGGGCTCAAGTAGGACCTCCACTGGAGTTGCCCTAAGCATCACTTTTTTCCTTCGTCTACCTCCTGGTGTGATCCATCTTATCCCTTTTTCGTACCTCCTTTGGCGACATTCAGCTGTCGATTCTCTTCTCGCGCGATCTGATCCGTTCACCGCCTCCCACCCCGCGCCTCCCACCCCGACACCCTCCCCCTTCTACCCGACGCACCTCCCACCCCCGCGCCACCATGACGCCCTTCCCTGCACGCCGCACTCCCGCGCCGCACGCCCTTCGCTGCACGCTGCCGCACGCCCGCGCCCACACGCCGCCGCACACACGCCGCCTCACACCGCACGCCCTTCCCTGCCTCCGATCTGTCATCTGTCCTCACCGCCGCCGCCGCCGCCGCGCCTGAGGGCGACCCCGACGTCACGGCCAGGTACCCTCCATCGCGCCCTTCCCCGCCTCTGATCCATCGTCCATCGTCGCCGCCGCCGCGCCTGAGGGCGACCCCGACGTCGCGGCCAGGTACCCTCCATCATCGCCACCACGGAGCTGTCGAGTTCGTTTGCCACCGGCGCTGCGGCCAGGTACCCTCCATCCTCTCTTGTTTGATTTTAATTTGATGTGGCGTGGATCTGGTTGATAAAAAATTGTCAAACAATTCTTAGGGTTCAGATGCTGTCTGATTTATAACATACAGCCGTTAGGCAGAAGCAATTCTTAGGCTTCAGATGCCTTTTGATTTGTCAAGCAATTGTTACTAAATCTGAACGATTGATGGGTGTATGTGATTGAATGGATAATATGTTTAGGGAAATTCATATGAGAAAAGAGGGCTATTAAGTGGCATTTTTTTGGATGTTAGTTGTTGTAGAAAAGAGAGCTCCCAGATGTCCATTTAAAAATGGTTTTTATTTACTGCAGCGACATTTACCTTTTGATTTCAATCTCACCATACTTTTATCTCCCACACTACTAAAAAGACTAATCTGGCGACTCGTCCGTCGTGCGATCATTGCAGCGCGCCTCCCCGTCGGTCTGCTGTCTGTAATTTTGCGCCATCCATCGCTCGGTCAATCTGCTAAACAAGATTAGGAGCCGTCGAGCCGAGGTGCAGCGGCACTGTCTCACGGCTGCCTTCCAATCCCGTGTCGTCGAGCTGCAGCATGTTATTGTCGTCCGCAAGGTCAAGGTAAGGGTTACTCTGTCAGTTGACATCAGGACTGCCAAAGTTGGTGTCAGTTGAGTATTAATGATAGGTTTCAAGCTCAAAATTATATATGTCGTGCGGGGAAATTGGATTCTGATTAGAAGCATTTTTTTGTGCTTGGAGAAATTCTTGGAGGAAATTGATCCTCATTATCCTGTTTGTTCAAATGCCCTTCCCTAATTCTTTATTGTAATTCTGTGTGTTTTTTGTTTAGTGTTAGGTAGATGCCCCAATGCTGGTTCGGTTTGCCAAGAAAAAAGGTTTATGGAGGGGGGTTGGGCTCTGAGAGAACGAATTGGTGCTGTGCTCACCACGATTCTGAAGTTGCTGGTCAAGAAAAAGTCGCTGTGCCCCAATGCTGATTAGAATTGTTGGAACAACCAAGGAACAATGAATATTGTGGTCTTAGCTGTCTTTATGATGCAGGTGGGCAGCAGGGCTTTCCTTCCCGTGCCGCTCACAAGGAGATCGTGGCCGTCGCCTTCATATTAGCGTTGTTGTTTCAAAACAAGCCATATTGCAGGTGTCGTGCAACAAAAAAGGTGAAACAAACCAAACCAATTTGACATTTCTGATTGGTTCCAAGGCACATCAGGTAATTGATTCCGAGCCTCAATTTGGTTCTGCAAAAAGTCGTAGAACATAAAGAAATTTGATAAGGTTCCAGTAGTAGGTATAAAGTTTGCATAGTTATCCTGTCACATTTATTTGTTTACTCCCCGATTTTATTTGTTTTACTCATTTCTGACTGAAATACTTCTTCTAATTTTGGTCTTTCTATCTGCACATGAAGTTTTTATTTGATATATGCTTTTCTTCTTTCTCTATATGCTGATAGCAGGTTCCTATAAAAAGCTTCTCCAACTTGGAGTTAGTTGCATCAATTCTGCAATTTCAAGGTACCAATGCAAAAAAATTTGTACTTCCCGATTCCACATTATCTTCCAAGCTCTTTCTTTGGAGACTTGAGCACCATCCACAAACTTCTAGCCTTTCCAATTCTGAATTTGTTCAACTCTGTATTTCTTCACCTCCAAATTACTGGCAATTAGGGGTGGATGTCGAGCCGGCTCGGCTCGCTCTAGCTCGTTTAGATAACGAGCTAGCTCGGCTCGGCTCGCTCTAGCTCGTTTAGATAACGAGCTAGCTCGGCTCGGCTCGTTATCCAAACGAGCAGAAAACACAGCTCGGCTCGGCTCGTTACGAGCTCGAGCCAGCTCGTTTTGGCTCGCGAGCTGGTGAGGATGCGAGAGCCTGAGAGGTATATCGCATCGCGAGCGACAGACGCAAGAGGGCGAAAGCCGAGAAGGTGGCGGTGTCGCAGCAAGAAATCTCATGGCAAACAAGGAGATGAAAATCGATCTGTAACGCACAAACAAAAAATCCCAAAATCTGCAGCCTAGGAAAAAACAATATGGGGAAATCAAGCTAGAGCGGAGCATGGAAAATCAAGATCCACGTTGCTATCGTTGCTGTGCATGGCTCAGTCCAACTCCTCTTGCTTCTGTGCTTTGTTGCTCTTCTTTCTCTGGCTGGCTAGCGCTGGCAATTGACTGAGGGGAGGGATCGAGGCAAGCAGGCAGATAGCGAGCAGATGCGAAGGGGTATGGCGCTGAGTCGCTGGCAAATGGCGGTGTAGCGCGTCGAGCAGACGAAGAGGGGCAAGGGCGGAGGTGGCCAGGTCGATATGGATGGCGACGCGACGGCGCCTGCACGACCTGTGGATTGGCGTAGATTGCGGCGGCGGCAACGCAAGTGCGGGAGAGGGGAAGATTGATGTGGTAGTGGAGATGCTTCAGCAAAGGGATCCTACTGGGCCTTGGGCCTTTGGGGATTACCAGCCTGAACTCAACGAAGCAACGAAGGGATCTACTCATAGCTTGTTCATCTCGCGAGCGGCTCGCGAGCCGGCTCAAACTCACTCGTTATACTAACGAGCTAAAATATCAGCTCGAGCTGGCTCGAGCCGAGCCAGCTGCGAGCCGAGCGAGCTAACGAGCTACGAGTTTTTTGTCCAGCTGGGGAAGCTTACTAATCTAAGAGAGTAGTCATATTAAATCATGATTTATATGTTCAAAGTAATTAATCTACATGTTCTGATATCAAATCACAAAGCTCTGGCAGAAACTCAATTTTGAAATCAAAAGGCACTAGGTAGGAAAGGATCAATGGCCATCCCAGGTTTATTTCACCCATTAAATTGGCTCCCACATTATTTTGTTGTGCATATCTATCCTTTCTATATAATTTATGACTCATGTAGAATAATTCTAAATCTAACCTATGTTATTTTGTTGTTATTTATGTGTGGTAGCCAGATTATCATATATGCATCCAGTTAATAATAATGGGGGACGTACTTCTTTGCAATTCAAGACTTGTCAAACAACAACAAATGGAGGTAGCATCTGTCTATATTATAGAGAATCATTGAAACAATAATGACGACATTGAATTGCTGGTCCATGTAGTAGACTTGTTTACCATTTTGATTTCTCTGTGAAATTCACAATAGGTGATCAAAATGCATCCAATTCACCGGTATAAGTGCTAGATCCTAAGCAACGTAAATGGCCAGAGCCCTAGCAATGGTGAACCCTTTTTATAACCAAATGGATGACTCCCCATAAGACTTTTTTTTTGCAAGTCGCATAATGACCCAATATGAGATGTTCACTTCACGAATAAAATTAGATGTGTTGTATGTATGGCTGAAATTGCCATACATCAGTAGTATAATCAAGTGCAATTTACATTGTTCACTCGACCGGTTACTTGCCAGTAAAATATAATGCCATTTAACTATGATTATATTGCCCATAGCAACACACGGGCATGAACCTAGTATATTCAAAAGATTTGTTTACCGATCATCTACTCCACAAGTGCTTTCCCTTAAAAAGTCTAAATACAATACTTTGTAATACTCCCCGGTGAAATGCTACATAAGTGATTATGTGCACTCGCGGAATTAATCTTTGGGCATAAGAAATACCATTATTGATCATATCAGTTTCTAATACTGTGCGAAGAGTAGGACCAACAATATTGAAATCCCCTCTAGGAGTTCCAGCATGAACAAAACTTGGAAATGTGCCTTTGAAGTTGTTTACAGGCAGGTTCATACATATCCTGCACACAACTATAGCGCACTTGAATAGATCAAAGTGAAACCACAAACAAAAGCTAGAGAAGAACAAGGGAGGCAAATCGAATTGGGGACATGATGATTTGTTTGATCGAAGTTCAAATTCACCACCAATCCACCATTAACCCTACATCTTCGTTTGAAGATCTCTTACGATATGAGTCTCTTTCAACTCTTTCAGTTGAGCCAGTTCCCTTTCAACCGCTTTCCTTGAATCCACTAGATGTTTTTTCTTCCAAAGGCAAGATTGCAGCCCTCACAAACTAGCTGCTGCTCACCACAAGTTTAACATCAATCATAAGTGCCCAAGCTAGGGAATGCTCTCTTTTGCTCCCACACAATCACTCACTCAAACAAACTCAAAGATCTCAACAAAATAAAGGAAAACATGCTATGGAACAAACAACAACCAGCCAACCTCAAAAGAGAGGGCCAAGAGGTATATATATTGTAACAACATGGCCTAGGAAAATGGCTAAGGTCCCACTCTACATGTTGAATGGACCACACCTGCTAATTAACTCTCTTGTGTTTTCATCCTTGCTTCACGCAGAATGTTGCAACCGGAATTAACAGCTACCTACAACCACCTATTTAAGGTGGTCCGTTCCCTCTTTGTTTCCAGTTTGGGACTAACTTTGGGTATACTCCCCGTAGTGCTACAGTAGCATGTTGCTACTGTACCAGAATTCGGTCCGGCCCATCTGATCCATGGGTTGGGATGTCACATACTCCCACCCTTTTGGATTCGACGTCCTCGTCGAACCAGCTTACCCATACAGGACACAAGTTTGTGATCGACTTTTTGGCCACGTTCATACGTCCAGTGCCGGCGCATGTGCCATACCGTGTCCACACTGAGCCCACGCGTCATGCGCACCATGCTCGCGCATCTGAGCCGTACGCGTCCATGACATAGCGAAAGCTGGTTATGCGTGTAACAACCTGGCCTAGGAAAACGGCTAAGGCCCACTCTACAAATTGAATGGATCACACCTGCTAATTAACTCTCTTACGCTTTCGTCTGTTGCTACAGTATCAGAATTTGGTCTGGCCCATCTGGCCCATGGGTTGGGATGTCACATGTACCCAGCACCAAGAAACCAGCCATAGGTTGCTAGTCCAAAGCTGGTTAGATTGATTTCCCAAACAATAGAGATGATTTTTTGAAAGAACTAGACATCAGATACTCAAAACCCTAAACCAATCTGGCCAATTTTGTCCAAATTAGTACAATATCTCAAAATGATGGATTTATCCTATGGCTATCTAACATGATTCAACTTATGAGCACTTAAGGTATCATTAGTCACCCAATGTTGGACCCCTCTTAACAGAGCGTATACCTATACTCAAGATTAAATTTGAACAACATTTCATCCACTTGATGTGATGACCAAAAAATAGATCCACATGACAGTCCGCTAGACAACTATGGATTAACAACGCATAACCATGTTAAGGCTAAAATAGAATTTATATAGATATTACATATTAAATCTAAGAATTTATATAGATATTCCAAGTTCTATAATATTTTCTAGGGCATTTGTGTTCTTACCCCTACTTTGAAGTGTAATTGTGATTTTACCGTCTTTTTTTAACTTTGTGAATTTGGCCTTTACTATTCACAAGTAAATGCAATTTTACCCCTAGTCAACGGTCAAAACAAGGGCAAATGCACAAAGACCAAGGGAAAAATTGCAATGACTTGTGAAAAATAAAGGGCAAAATCACGAAGTTAAAAAAATTTGGGCAAAATAACAATTGCAATTCAAACCAGGGGCAGGAACATCAAAAATCCTATTTTCTAAGATTGATTTGCGAAGTGGTTGCCATTAAATTAGAATGAAAATTAGAGATGAATGGAGAATTTCTTTCAAAATAAAGTTTGGGTTGTATAAATGGTTATTTATGCCTTTTTTATGACTAATGCTCCAAGTACTTCCATAAGATTGATGAACCATGTCTGAAGAGTTTTTATTGGAAAATTTGTTGTAGTTTAATACTTTGATAATATCTTTATTTACAGCAAGATATTGGTGGAACATGCTGAACATATACAAAAAGTTTTGGATGTGATTAGAAAAATAAAAATTATTTGCTAACCTTAAGAAGTGCACCTTTTGCACAGATCAGATTGTGTTTCTTGGTTTTGTTGTCTTTGGATAGAGAATTCAAGTGCACGAATCCAAGACTAAAGTAATAAAGGAATGGACAACTCCTGAGAACATAAACCAGGTGAGAAGTTTTTATGGACTTGCTAGTTTTATAGAAGATTTGTGATACATTCTAGCACCATAGCTGCTCCATTGAACGAGTGGATAAAGAAAGGTGTTTTCTACAATTGGCATGAGCTACGAGAAATTGCTTTCCAAGAATTGAAGAAAAAGTTTGCAGAAAAGCCTCTACTTGTGTTGCTGGATTTCACAAAAACCTTTGAGGTTGGATTGGAATTGGAGATGTGCTCATGTAAAATGAACAACCCAGTGCATATTTTAGTGAAATGTTGGTAGCATCACAACTGAACTACTGGAGTTGTAAGCTTTGGTAAGAGTACTTGAAACTTGGCAATATTATTTATGGCCAAAAAAATTTGTTATCTATTCAGATCATGAAGCATTTAAGTATTTGAAAGGTCAAGCCAAACTGAATTGTCTTCATGCCAAGTGGATCGAATTTATTAAAACTTCTCCTTATGTGGTGAAATGTACAAGAAAGGTAAGGATAGTATTGTTGCCAAAGCATTGTCCAAAACTAATTTTTTGTTGAACGAACTTGAGGTAAAGGTGCCAAGACTAACGAGCTTGAAAGATTTATATCATAATTATCATGAATTTTCCGACTTAGGTTTACACATGAAGAGGAGAACACCACTCCAGGACATGACCCTAAATGTTTGGACCATCTGCACCAAAATAAAAATAGCGAAGACGAGCTTCCAAGGTAGGAAAAAAATAGATTCTCTGATCCTGTTTTTGGCTATTCAGTGAAGGTGAACTTCAAAGATCACATTAGACTCTTTGATCCCTTTTCTAGATGTTCAGACTGCCAAAAAAAATCAATCATAACTCTTGCTTTCCGGTAGCTCTGAGACCCATAAGTACTTACTGGAAAGAAAATCAAATTTACTTACTAGGGCAACAAACTCCATGTCATTTATGCGAGGCTCCTTAGGATTTCAGTTCATGGTGACCTTTTAGTTAGCATAACTCCAAAAACTCCAAGATCCATTCACACCAAATTAGGAGGGTTATTCCCCTTGTTCAGTTGTGTGCTAACAAATTCAAAGAGTGATTCCCTACCCTTTTGCTCTTGTGATTTCACCTTGGGATTAAAAAATGTGACCCCCTTAATTGGCACCTAATCTATGCTCCTGCTATTTCGAGTGCAGGCTGCGTAAGTTGGTTCTTTGAGATTGTGATTGGATGAATCCTTGATTCAGGCTGCCGTATTGAAATGGTGGTTGGCTTCTTCTGCGTTGATGTATTTCTTAATGTTTACGAATAAATTCGCAAGCGCACGGATATACCGTTGTAGCACTTCACCCGGAGAGTATTCGAGGTATCGTATATTTCTCAGGGAATGGAGGTGTAACTGTCTTCTAGTATTTACCCCAAAGACTAGAGATAGAATGGCTTGGGTAGTGTGGCTTGTCTAAGGGTAAGGATCTAGCAAGGATAAACTCAGCACCGGTCTCACCCTGGCCTGCCAGGACCCTCCGGCTATTAGCTATACTCCGACCTCAAACGTGAGGGACTTCAAAGGATAGATAGGGCTGTCACCACCTATTGCCGACCCTTGCAACCATGTTGGGGCTCGCAGCAAACAAAGGTAATCTAAAGCCTAGACACCACGTCTATACTATCGATTACTACTCTAGCATCTCGTATGATTTGCCTATCTTTATCACGGACCCTCTACTAGAGTATCTGCTACAAGAATGGACCATGAACCTGTAAATGAATAATAATGAAAGAATAAACTCACCAAAAATTTTACCACTATAGATAAACTCAGGTACTTACTCAAATGATTCGTAACTGACGAGAAGCCGACACGTCCGGCTCTTCAGCAGCCTTCTCGTCACACACTCCCTATCCTAATGCTATAAAAATAGGCCTGAGGTGGAGTCCCTCTAATTTCTTCTCCTTAACTTGTGTTTTGTGTTGTGATGGGTGTCCTCCTCCTTATATAGGGGTGTGAAGGTCGGTTCCTAGGTGATTCTTCTATGAAAACTTCATGAACCGCGTAGAGGAGGGCGCTGGAGAATTTCGCGCCAAAACTAAGTGTGCCAGGAGGCCGTCTAGGTTCGGTCAAACCTGGGGTTTGGTCAACCCCTGGGGTTTGGTTAACCCAGGTGGGGCCTCACTGGTACCGCCTTTCTCTGGGTTGCCGACAGGTGGGTTCGAGTGCTGTTAGGCTCACATGTCAGTGAGAAGGTAGTCCCTCTGCAGTACTACTTCCATTCCCTCTCGGCCGTTGTATCCCTTTTGTTATGTTAGCTATATATAATTGGTATTAGTAGATACTAATAAGTGTTATCATCCAAATTCCCGTAACTCTGTTATATTTGGATGTCTACATGATGAGTTCTGGAACTATAGGAAAAGGATACATCCAGTTCACTTACTTACAAATGCAATGCAATTTAAGACACAACAGAACAGGCACAAGCAATCTGCTACCGGTGTTGTACCTAGACCAGAAAGTTTCTCTCCCAGCGGAAAAACAGGATATGAAGGGTAATGCACTTAATTATTAAGTGCAAGTTTCCTTGCTGAAATCAACGGTAGCGCTAGTACATGGCTACCTGCTGATGTGGGACAACAGTATCTGGTACAAAGACAACAGCACAGGCAACTCAATTTTCAGCAATTTTCAGAAACCAGAGACTGAAAAGGACTAAACTGCGTAAGACAGCACCACGCAAACAATGAACTGCTTGGCCTAACACCAGTCTATCATAAACTGCTTGGCCCAGACAAGCAACATCAGCATTCCAGCAAATTTGCATCACACTATGTTGAGACCTGTCTTTTCAACAAATATTCTCACGTAATATTATGGCAGCAATAGTCAAATGTTGAGGTCTAATCGGTTTGATTTCCATTTAAGACCTTCAAAGTAAACTGACAAGGCGACATGATTTAAGATACTGAGGCCATTAACTCCACACCATGTTACTACCTGCAATAAACAGTTTTAATGTATTTTATCCATGTTATTCATACTCAACAGAGAAAAGCAGGATTGACTCCCACAAATCAATCCAGTTTCTTACAACGACTTTTCTGCTGTATTTGACGTAGCCTCTGTGATCAGAACAGAAAAGCAGACGCAAATACAACAGACTACGTCAAATGGAGCTTAGAATAGCAATTTAAGACAGCAGCAAAGGAAGAGCAATCAACAATACAGATTTCTTCACTCGTGTTCTTCCCTCCAAACATGTAAGAGGAGATAAAGGTGAACGCACTTACGCACGGAACTGAGCAATTCTACTTCTGGAAATCAATGGTCAGCTCGAACGGGATACCAGAACAATCAAGCAATAATGGAGAATAATAATGGAGAATAAGGCTATAGTATATATAACAGCTGATTCTATTCCCTTGGTTTGTATCACCTTATCATTCCATCACGGACTACTACAAGCTTGGCATGAACAAGCAATATCAACCAACAATTGAGTAAAATTTACATCATATTCTATTTACTGTCAGAAGTCTGAACTCTGGACGGATGAGCATTCACAAATGATGAAGGAAATTACTAAACAGCAAAGCAGTTAATGTGCAATAAGATATACTGATAACAAGAGCTAACTAATGAAGAAACCATTGAGGGGCACAAAGCCTTAAAGGAAGCGCTATTAGGAGAGGCTACATCAAATGAAACCATATATATCAGAATTTCAAGGAAGTGCACTGCAAGACAACAGACCGATTTTTTTTGAACGAACCACACAAGACAGTGTGAGTTTCTATTGATATAGAAGAAAAATACAAGACTACAATCCTGGGAGACCATATGTACGAAAAATAAAAAGAAAACGAAAAACAACATATCCTCGCCTGGGAGACAATAGGCCGAATTTTTGGTACCTGGACTTGTGTTATCACTCAATTTCATCGTGGGGAACAAGGAGTTGAGCAGCCTGTGTGTTGCTGTGCAAGAGGAGCATACCTAACTGAAAGCACAATGTGCATCAAGTGTGCCATCTATAATGCCAGTAGGCATGCAACTGACAACCGAAAACGCCAGTAACCCAGTAGAAATGAGAGAATGATCTATAGTGCTAAGAAAATCTAACAGCACAAGCAATTAAATTTTCAGGAACCAAAGACAGGTGCCAAACTAAATTGAGCTAATTGAGCTGTCGAAGAAATGAAGAATAAGGCAAACGGCAGATTCATTGCCTCTCTTAGTAGTATGAATGTACCACAAACTGCTAATTGTTTCGGCTAAACAAGTAACAACCACATAAATTAATTTTGAGTAAATTTCGATCGCAACAGGACAATAAATTTGCCATCATAGTATGTATGCCTGCTTGAATTCAGATCTACGAGTAATAATATTGAGAGAATGCAAGCATCACCAATTTATAATGGAAATTGCTTACCAGAGCAGACAAACTGAGTGCTGAAGGATTTGAAATACCAATAGAGACAAACTTCTGCAGATTAGCATCAAAGTAGATGAATGAGTAGTGGCATTTTCACATTGATCAGGACTGCCAGTAAAATTGTAACAGATGCTCCAACGCAGAAGACAATTAGCCACAAGTAAACGCACTACTAGAACTCACACGAACATAATATGACGAGAAAATTCGATGTGCTGCTCGCTCTCCCTCTCTTTATTTCATCGGCTTCAATCAGTACTTGTGGTGCCACTGCCGCTGTCCTCGCGCTCCCCCTACTCCTTGAGCGCAGACCACATGCCAGCATACAAGAGCGCGCGGACAGCCCGTACCTCCATCCGCTCCACGATGGACATGTTCTTGCTCCGCAACTCAGACACCAGCGCCGCGTCCACCGTGCTTCCAGCTGCGCCCACGATCGAGCGCATCCGGACGGGGTTACGGACATCGAAGGCCGTAGGAGACGCGAGCGCGAGCGCGACCAGCAGTTCCTCCGTGAGAGTCATCAGCGCGAAGCTGTCGCGGAACGATGACCCCTTGGCGAGGCCGAGGCGCTTGTTGCTGGCCCGCCACTTGTCGCTCTCCTCCTTGGGCCGGCTGACGTGCACGCAGATCAAAACCGCGAGAAAGTGCGGCCGGGGATCGGACGGGTCGTCCCGGGCCACCTCTTCGTACCTTGCTAGGGCCTCGTCGAAGCGGCCGACGCGGGCGGCGAGGAAAGCAAGGAGGAGGCGGAGGTCGGCCACGGCGGCTGCGTCCCCTCCCTCCACGGCGCGCGCCAGGTCGCGCTCGGCGACGCGCAGCGCGGTGTTGAGGCGCTCGCTGGACAGCGGGTGCGCCCGCAGCACCACGGCGGACAGCAGCGCCTGCGACGCCTCCAGGACGAAGGACGTGCGACTAATGGGATGGCTGCCGGAGAGGGCGAAGGCGTCGGCCACCTCGCGCAAATTATCACTATCCAAATTGATGGCAGCAGCACCAACCACCAACAGTTGGCTCACTAGGTACTAAACTTCTCTCGGATGAAGGTGCTGCAGGTGTTGCCGTTGCCGAGTAAGCGGACATACCATTACCAAGACTCTGACTTGCATTTGCATCACTAAGAGCTGATATCACTATCTTACGTGAACTATCAAACACATGAAATTTTCTTAGTTCAATGTGTAACCAATCTTCAGCAATAAATGACACTACATCAGTACATCTATAGCTAATCGCCTAATTCAGTACTATGCAGATCCTACTGACCTACTCCAACACGTGAGCGTGATTTGGGAGCTTACCAGATGCGTCTGCTACCGGCGATGAGGACTGAGAGCCGGTCACATCCTTCTAATGTGATGCTGATGGTTCCGGCGGTTCCAACAATCGTCCCCGGGACGACGCGTCTCCTGCTGGTGCCATTGCCTGTGGCTTTCTGGAGAAGCAAAGGTCATTAGTAAACCGTCAAGGATTCCATAGATTTTACTCACAAGTATATGTCATATGTAAATATACTTTCATCCACAGCAATAAATTCAAAATTCACCACATATAGTTCATTTCATTTATCCATCCACCCATGCTAAAGTGAAAAGCCACGTTACCTCTAAATTTATATTAGCAACAATATTTCATAATTCACCCAATAATTATGAGTCATGTCTAAATTTTTATCACATACTGCTGCTTCGCTTTTTGTACCATTTAATCCATAAAGGCTATGACAGCAAAGGAGTATAATTTCTAGAACCTACATACTAAGAACTAAATGTTTCATGTAGAAACTTTATTTTACTCATGCCTCTAAAATGGTCTAAACTGCAGTTGAGAACAGACATCTGAATCTGCCTAGAAAACAGGACAGCAAGCTTCACATTTCCATAACTCCAAATCTATTTGTCCAAAAATTCTAAACTCAGAGGATAGAGAATTCCACGATCTACAACTTTGGTATTCTCCACACTTGCATTAGAGGTCAACAAGATGGTCTAAAGTAGGTCAAAACCTTAACTGAAAAACTCTATCAACAAAACAGTACACCTAAACTTTAAATCCATATATGGAGTTCCCCTTATCCAAAAATTATTCTCTTTAACAATGTAGAAAGCTTATGAAGTCACCACAAGATTATCATAATTATAAAGCCTAATTATTCCTTTAAGGCATTCAAATACCTCCTAGAAACAGCTCTGTCCAGTGTTTCATCAGAACATGACAGCTAGCTCATAAAATCCATATCTCTCAAATTTCTTGGGTTAAAATCACAGAATTTGACAAGATACTAGATCTGAATGTTCCCTAAAACTTTGTAGTTCACACCAAGAATCAGTTCGGCCTCTAAGTTTCCCGAAATGCTCTCTCAATACTGCTACAGTAAAGTAACAAATCTGAAATTCTAGTAAAGTACCAAAACTCCTTTTCTCCCCACTAATCCACTAAATATCCAACCCAAACTCACGTATGATCATCTAATTGGAGCAGGAAGGAGGGAATCCCACTCACCTTTGTCACCTTTGAAACCCTAGGGAGTGGAAACGGTGGGGGAAAAACCGATCTATCAAATATGCACCTCTCCTTGCTCCTCTCATCGTCCTCGATCCTTTTTGCCACTCTTCCCCAAGGATTTGGTGCTGCAGTGCTTGGATTCAAAGGTAGGCAGCCATGGAAGGGAAGGGAGAGAGAAAGAATGTGAGGAAAAGGGACTGAGGGAGTCGGGAGGCTGGGGTGGGGGCTGGCGGCTGGGCAGCTAGGGTTGGACAGGGTGCAGAGGTAATTTGGGCCAGGCCTAGGGAAAGAGATGTTGGGCTGAGCCTCAAATACGGTAATATCGGCGGTAAATTACCGGCTAAATACGGTATTTCTCGAAAACGATCGAAAGGAGACTAAATCGTTTTCGTTTTCGTTACCGGAAGAAACTACCGTTTTCGTTTTCGGATTTTCGATAACCGATTTCGTTTCCGTATAAACCAAAATCTCGATTCCTGGTAATTGAAGACTACAGTTTTCGTTTTCATCCCTACTGGTTAGCCTTGCCGTCGAGACTCAAGACTAGTGCTTTAGCAGGTGACAGAAAACTCTGCGACGCGAGCTTTATCGGGATTTTGCTAATTCGCGCGCGCGCGCCAAGATCGAAACCAGCGATCGATTTTTCGACTAGCATTTGCTTTCCCTTTCAGTCACCCGGCTACTGCGTACAGACCATTCTATTTTTTTTTTTTTGGGGCCGGGGAAGGTCAACCACGCGCCAAGCGCCATCGTGGTTCCACTGGCCCCCCACCGCTCTATTAACTTTATGGTTATCCAACACTTGGCCCCGGCAGATCTCCCTAAACACCAACTTATATACCCCATCCGTCTTAAAATAAATACACTTCTAGAGTTTAAAATTTATCTTAAAATAAATATATATATATATAAGACAAACTAACCCTAGTTATCGTTTTCTACTTTCTCTATTTTCAAGGTGCAATGATTACATTTTTATAGAGGTAGATATATAATTTCTCACTAGCATTGATGTCTGCACCTAAACTCTAGAAATATATTTATTTTGGAACGGAGGGAGTACATAATTTACATACACGTAAGTTTATATAAAAACAAAATTTATACACAAACATTATATCAAAAAATTTATAACAAACTTATATGCATAACCTATTCATGAAAATGTATAATTAACTTTTTCAAAAAAAAAGCTACCACAAACAAAATTAGACAAAAAAAGTTATGCAAATGCAACAAATTGTTGATATAACTTATGAAAAAAACTTACTAAAAAGGAAAAGTTATATATATAATTTTTTTCATGTATAACTTTGCCGGATAAAATGCAAAAGAAAAAAGAAACATTAAAAGATGTCGGCATCGGTGCCACCGCACCCTGCAGCCTCTAGTGCGCTCGCCGGAGCGTGCGGCCTCCGGCCACAAAGGGGCAGGGGCAAGGGGCAGGGGAGCCCTCGCTGCAGATGTGATAAGTGACAAGAGAGAGAATGAAATGAAGAATGGAAAAGAGGAGGGGGAGGATAGCCGTGTGAAACTGGGAAATCGGATCACGTGTTTGGATTTTAGACAGTGCTTATTAATTAGTAAATTGGGAAATTGGGGACTCAGGTTGTGGTAATGTCTCGCGTGGGACAGCAAGCGGTAATCCATTGCTGGAATCACTCTGAGCGATCGACCGCAGAATTGGATTCACCGCTTTGTCGTCGTGCAGGCTGTGCGTTCCGTTCCGGGCCGTCCGATGGGCCATGTATGGTGGTGATCTTTTTGCTGCTCGCGCTCGACGGCTCGAGCCGCACATGTACAGCAGCAGCGCTACACGGATGTGGGAAAGGAAAAATATCTGTAGACAGCTGGTTCAGCGAAATTTCAAAATTGGATGACATCTTTCCAAGTCGAGGGCTCAGAGTAGATTGTTTGCAAATTGAGATCTGCTATTTTCAAATTAGTATCTTCTTTTGAATTGGTGCCATCTTTACTTCTTTCATAATCCCTCCATTCTAAATTATTAGTTAGGGGCACATGCGACGCCCCTGAAAATAGATTCCCGCCAATTTTAGTCATTCTTAATAAACTATTTTATTGAGATCCAACCCTCAAATAACAATGAAGATACAATCAACTTATATAACCAGTTCAAAAAAGAGAAGAGTAAGGAAACATTCATGCCACTTATATACATCATTACGTTAATTTGTTCTGAAATTCTTACAACGATCAATACTTAAGTTCGGACGACAAGTTATAATCCATAAGAAAAAGGGTGCGGATACATCTATGCATATTACAAATTTTATGGGCTTCTAGTACGCTTCTGTAGATATACAATGTAGTTAAGGTCTCCAATCGTCCAGCCTAGAACTTCATCAAAATAAACTAGAGCACGGATGAATGCATTCTCCTCTACAGCCCAGCCAAGACTACATTCAATACTATAAATATCGAACAATGGAGTGTTGAGCCGATTTGTCCTGTAGAAGGTGAGTTTTGCTTGGAACCTTAAACTTGTGGTCCAAAATGTCTCTTCACCCATGTACGTTAAATCCGACTTCTCCAAAATTTGATTCAGAATCGCTCTAAAGCTCATTGCTGCAATGTACTACCATTAGGGAGTTCCTGCAAGGTGATAATAACGTTATGGAAGTTGAAATATGTAACATAGCTGAAGTTACAATGACAAAAAGAACATTTTCATACCCAATTTTGACGATTAAGCATACAAAGCCTCTCAGCAGTCTGAATGACATTACTTTCTTCCGACTTGAGTTGTTGAATTTGAAAATATGACAAGTCCGGGATGAAGTACCCATGAGCCTCAAGCTGCCGTAGGCAGGCCTCGACGGCTAGCCTCTCATAAGTTGTCCATATTGGTGTCGCTCCACCCACTGCGGCAATTGAAATCATCGACCCCCCGGTTGTAGAGCAGGTACTTGAAAAGAAATACTTACTTGTTTGAAATGAGGTGGCCTAACAACCTCGATTCGCGACATAAATGCAGCACCACCTAACCCCTCGACGATATCTTCAAGCCATCTAATTAGGTTGATAAGTTGCATTGTATGTGATAAAATTTAAAAATTATTCATGTGTAGTAAAACATATATTAAAAGAAGAAATGAATCTTACAGTATTGGGAATTGCTCCGCGTGATCGATCACAAAATGGCAAATCAATAGGGCTGTGAAAGCGCAATCCTGGAGGTTGAGCCACTGGGTCATCGTCGCCGCCCATGGGGCCGCGTCCACGATCACGACCACCACGAAGCATCTACACTAATTTGCAATAAATCTCTATGTGCCCAATTTGAAAGAATTAAGAGTCTCCAAAAATGCATTCTACACTACATAGACATCGAATATATATATATTTGAATAAATATTTCAATTCACAACGAAATGAAGATACAGTCACTTTTCAAATGTCACAATTCAAGATACATTGACATTCAGATTGAAGATTGAATTTCATCTTTAACATGCACAATTCCTAATCACACACTAATGAAAAAAAAAGAAACTCACCTTGGACGACCGGCGGCGGAGGGGAGGAGGACGACCGACGGCGGAGGGGAGGAGGACGGGCGGCGGAGGGGAGGAGGACGACCGGACCGGCGGCGCGCGGGCGGAGGAGATCCGGAACAGGCGAAGTGCGAGCCTAGGGCGGGGAGGAGGACGGGCGGACCGGCGGCGGAGGGGAGGAGGACGGGCGGCGGGGGAGGAGGAAGGGCCGGCGCCGAGAAGGGAGGCAAAAATTTTGGCAGCCTAACGGCGTCGCACGCACTCGTCTCCGAAATTTTGCTAAATCCTGAAGCGGGAGGCGAATATATAGGTGAGGCATTTGTAGGGCCGGGTGGGGGCCTCAACCACCCCTACAAATCGATTTATAGGGGCGGGTGATGGCCCCACCCGCCCCTGAAATGGATTTGTAGGGGCGGATGACGCCCCCACCCGCCCCTACAAATATTTTCACAATTTCAACCGAAAATTCATTTAATTCAAAATAAATAGCAGAACATATGAAAAAAATGTAAATTTATTACCAATAGGCATATTGTGATATGTAAAACATAAGAAAAATAGCAAAATCACATTGCAGTGTATATAATGAATAAAAGTGTTGAAACCACAATGTGTATCTAAGTCACACTATTATCTCATACAACTCAAGGCTAACTTTGTGTTTTCCACACTATTAAACACTAACGTGTTGAATTATATTTTTCATATTTTTTCCTTGTTTTACGGGTCATTATATGCTTATGGAAAAAATTTGACATTGTTTTGAAGTGTTTTGAAATTTTGTTTTAATGAAAACTTATAGCAAAATACATCCAAATCAAGTGAAACTTTTACCATAAGCCTATTGTGACATGTAGAACTTAAAAAAATATAAAAACCATATTTCAGCGTATATATTGGTTAAGGGTGTGAAACCCTAATGTATAACTCACTCACTCTACTATCTCATATAACTCAAGGCTCACTTTCTGGTTTCCACACTTATAATCATTTTATATACTGAAATATGCTTTTAATATTTTTTCTTGTTCTATTGATCACAATAGGCTTATACTAAAAATTTCAAAAAAAATTGATATGTTTTACTATTCTTTTTGAATTAAACAAATTTCTGGAATAAATTTAAAAATTATTTGTTGGGGCGGGTCACCCCCTCACCCGCCTCTGAAAATGGACCCATTTTTAGGGGCGGGTGAGGAGGTGACCTGTCCTTAAAAATATATTTTCACGACCCGCTCCATTTGTAGCAACGAGCCACATTTTGACCTGTTCCTGAAAAAAATCAGGGTGTTCCTACAAATCGTTTTTATAGTAGTGCGTGACATGTAAATAAAAATGGAGAGAGAGTAGGATTTGCTATGCACATAGATATAATATATACATAGAAGCATAATAAAATCTATAAATTTAGAAAAATTAAAATGATTAATAATTTATGATGGAGTGAGTATAATATAATCTCACACGATTGTAAAGTATCTTACATGAAGATGTTCTGCACCTCCCTTATAGTTGCGAGCTAGACATGGAGTAGGTTGATTGTCGCAAAAAAAATGGAGAAAGGTTGATTAAGTTCCCACCCAAGTAGTACTTCACCAAAAGGATGACACCATGTGATGCCTCCAGAATAGTCTCGGATATTGGACTGACTAGCTCTAGTGGATATACTCCCTCCATTCTATAAAGACCGTAGTTGTAAGAATGGGTGAAGAAATCAAGGAGTGGTAAAAAATTATGTAAATACCCTTAAAAGTAGTGTGACATGTTACAATCTTAGTGTGTTGTACAATTTGTAATCATTACAATACACAAGCAACATTACAATTTTTGTGGTCATGAGTGCCACACGTGGCCAACTTCTACAGACTTATGTGAATGGGAACAGATGGACTTTGAGGAGTGCTCCTAGATCCCATATGAAACGATGATCTCCTCCAGTAACAGTTTTTTTTGATAAAATTTAAACCCTACAACTACGGTCTTTCTGGATAGAGGAGTATAGACCAACTAGCCTTACAAAAAATGAATTTTAACTTTAGATTGGTGGTGGCGGCTCGTGGATTAGTCCGTAATATCCTCCATCGTCTCCTCTTATACTTTATTAATGAATTTTTCAATGCTTATGATCTATCTATTGTCCTAATTTTAAAATCTCTAATGTATTAGATTCATCAAAATTTATTACTAAAAATAATTCTATTCAGGTTTTTTCTAGGCCATAGGCCAACAACACCACCATGACAGGCTCCGTGACTGAAGTAAGGGTAAAGATGAAGTTCACATAATGTAACATAGATCGGAGGATACATAATTTCATACCATGGCCAACTAATACATACTTGCATATCCCATGAAATGTCACCTTACAGGCTGCAGGATGAAAATTCAGTGAATGCAGCTTGCAGACAACAATCCAAAATTTACTTCCTCCATTTCAAATTATTGTAGGTCATTTTGACAAATCTAGACATATAGATTTTTCTATACATCTAAATATATATTATGTTAAGATACGTATCAAAAACTATGTATCTAGATTTGTTAAAAAATTATAATTTAGAACGGAGGGCAAGCAAAGCGGAATACACAATCAACTTGATTTCCACACATAAAAAGTTGGCACTAGTCAACTAAAAATAAGAAAACTGAATATTCCATTTCCGTCCCATGCTTTAATTTGTAGTGTCAATCCAGCACAAAATGCAAACGTTGTTCCCCTCTAGATATCTCTGATCAGTTATCTTTATCTTTATCTGTTTCTGAAGAGCGAACCATTTCTGCGGTATTTTAACTTTTGGTACATCATCTGTCAATGACATGTCGGTCCCACCTACCAGGTATGCACCCAGCCTCTTTCTCGTTGTCTGAAACCCCGCTGCCTTCTACCTTCTTCGTCGCGCCCGAAACACCGACTTAATCCCGTCCTATCTCTTCGTCATATGTCCCGCTCTGCACGCTAAGTGCGGCCGCCGTCGCACGCACTGTGCTGTCCCCGCTAGCTCCTTAGCCTGCCCCCGAGTCTTCACCAGTTTCCCCGATAGCCTTGGATGGATGATGTAAATCGAGATCTAAACTGAGCAATTAGTCAAATCCAATAAAAAGCCATGCTTGAAAAATGGAAGCTAAATACTAGCCATGCCGAAAAAGAAATTGCAACTAAATAAAACGAAGAAAAAATTGAAGCTTTGACAGCTCGTCGAGTTCGGCGTGACCCGAAGAAGGGGAGCGGCTCGTCGTAGTTGGCCCATCGAGCAAGCCGCGCCCGCGCCAAGCGCCGCAGGATAGGCGGCCGCGCTAGCCACCGCGCGTCCTTGCCCGTGCCGATTTCTGCAGGCCGAGCGGTCGCGCGCTGATTGCTGCGCCACTCGCCCGCCCCCGCGCCGAGCTGCTCCCATTGCTGCCTGGAGGCGGCGCCACTTGTGGACGGCAACACCGAGACCCTCTCCGCCGCCGCCGTGGCATCCGAGTCAGAGGTCTCCTCTTCCGTGCAGGAGCGCGTCAAGGACATCCTCGTCGTCGTCTCCGGCCTCCTCTTCGGATTCGGCTATGGCGCCCTCACTGCCGTGACCATGTACCTCGTCTGGTCGCTCATCGCCTCCACCTGCGCCTCCGGCTACGACGATATCTACAGCGACGATGAGGACCAACTGTCCAACTCCGAGAGCCCCAAGAAGGCAGGCTACGCCATCCTCCACGACGCCGAGGAGTACGGCGCCGGTAAGAACTAGGATTGGGGATCCGTCTTCGGGATTAAATTATGCAGGATAAGCTGTATGCACCTATATATGTTGCGTCTCTCTGATTCTATCTATATATGTCGTTTGGGGGAAGGAAATTGAAATTACGAATGGATATGCTCTTGATGTGTTCCTACATAGTCAAACTTAAATAATTCTTACTTTGTTATTGCAAAACATGCATCACCTTGTTGACTGCCACAGCAAAGCAAAATCAGGTGTTCTTTCTACAAGTCATGGTGCAATGTGTGGTTGCCTGTGCAATTTTAGATTAGAAATGTGTAGAACTTCCTCCCCTGATGGACTTAATTCGTTTGATGGTCTCGTATGGAGTACATTGCTCCGAAGCAATCTGATTTCTCCTTCACACAGCGACACACTAATGGCAGGATCATTTCATGTTGGTACTTGTCTATGAATATGACCATGGATCCTCTTCAGTTTTCCAGATTTCTAAGAACGTTCTACTTGACCATCATCGTCGATAGAAAAACATGTAAATTGTTGATTCCAAGCTTAGCGATTTTTTGGTATGTTACAAGTTATTGATAAATATATGGTTGTCTGGAGCATTTGTGGGTCAGTAAATATGCTGATTTTTCTCAGCTAATAGCTGCTATTTGTTTTGGCTTATAGTTTAAATGTGAATTGTATATATATATAAGCTTTATTTAGGGCTGATTCGCGCTGGCAATCTGGTTTGTTGCAGCCGCTAGCTTATCTGGTGTAAATCTAGTTTTCTATTTTCAGCCTGGTGGTTTTCCCTATGATGTACGGCTTGCCTTTTTTTTTTTCTTAGGATATGGAACTAATTGTATGTCGCATCTTTAGAAGTAAGCATTTGGTTTAATCCATTGTGCTTGGGTATGTTAGCAATGTTGTTTTGAATAATCAAATGGTCTTCCTATGTATTTTTATGCCTTAAGGTTTGTACATATTTATATTGGTCTCATGGTCTCATATAAAGAGATGATTGCCTATGATATGTGAAACCTGAAAGTGTTGTTGATCAGCGATTGTTCCGAGTCAACACCAAGCTTATCATTTTACAGTGATGGTTGCTGTAGCAGTGTAGCATCTTCTCTTGCTTGTACAGTTGTATGTTTGGATCAAGTTTTGGTTATTGATGTTGAGATTGTACAGGGCAATCGTGGAAGAATTATGCCCTTGCCTACACTATTCATGTTACCATGATGCATACCTAGTAGAAATCTTCAAAGGTTGCATGTGCTGTACGGTATGATGCAGACTCTAACTGTGGTATTGGGTCAAATGCTTGCCTACTGAAACATTTGATTTTTGAACATTTGTGTGATTATGTCAAACTTGACTATATTGATTACCTGGTCTGATAATCTGAATATGTCTCTGCCGCGCAACAGCATGTCAGCACCTTGTCTGATTATCTGAATATATTTCTGTATGGACTTATTCGGTTGGTGGGGTCTGCGCTCAGCTAAAAAAGATGGAAAAATAGTTCATCTCATCCAAGCATGTTCGGCTACCAGGGCAGAGGAACAGGAGCAAAGCAGACCAACGGCCAGGAGGCCAACGGTTAACTGAAATGTATATTTTATTTGTGTAAACAGTGGTGTAGCAAAAAGTATTGTATTTTATTGTCTTGTGGCCACACCTTAAGCTTAAGGTTCATTTTTGGCCGATGATGCTTGTGCCTTGGCTGCACAATGGTAAAGGTGTATAACTGTAGCAACATTAAATGCTTAAGGTTACCTTTTTCCCTACATTGTGGCTGCCCTAAGAGGAGAGAAATAAGGAGGGCGGCGACCAGATGTGCTATGGCGGCGGCGTGCAGAGCAACTGCGAGTAGAACCAGATGTGCTATGGCGGCGGCGCGCAAAGCAGCCGCGAGTAGAAAGACTAAAGCGAGGGAGAGGAGAGAGAAGAATGTAGGGTACCGGCACCAGCAGCTATGCATACTGGATGTATCTAGCCATTGTTTAAATGTATTGGGTAAAAATTTTAAAATAGAATCTTTTCATATTTAAAATATTAAATATAGATTAATTAAAAAACTAATTGCAGATTTTATCCGTAAATTGCGAGATGAACCTAATAAGCCTAATTAATCCATCATTAGCACATGTTTACATTAGCAATTTATTATCTAATCACGATCTAATTAGGCTCATTAGATTCGTCTCACGATTTACGGATTTACGGATATCTGTGTAATGCAATTTTTTTTCAACTGCATTTAATACGCTATGCATGTGTACAAATATTTTTTTGTGTGTAAAATTTTTCACCTAAACAAGACGCTGGTATATGCGGAAGCATTTAAAATACGAAAGAGAATCTCACCTTACAGCAGCTGACAACACAACGTATCCTGACGTGCTTCAACGTTTGGGATAAACTCAACCCAGCAGGTACGCTCCAAAAAACCGCGTCCCTTTTGCTTTGGGCTATCCGCACTCGTCGTACTTTAAATTCATTCTCTAAAAGAAATATTATATCCTGCTCATCAAGATTCTTTCCTTTATCTCCACTTCTCCCGCATTCGTCGTACTCTATATCTAAAAATCTATATCCTAGTCATCAACATTTTCTACTCAAATTTATTATACCCACCCATTCTATAGCATCTGACGAGTGGGACCCACCCCTCCACTCCCTCTCCCCACGCCCCTTTCTCTCTCCACCCTATCCCTTTCCTCTCCTCCCCAGCCTCCCTCTCCACCCACGGCTTCTCCTCCGCCGGCGCGGGCGCGGTGGGCGAGCTGGTGGACGCCGGCCCTTCCCCTGCTCTGCGGCGCCTCGCGGCCCTTCCCCGCCAGCCCCTCCCCCGGTCCCTCGGCCTGCTCCTCCGCTCCCCCACCTCGATCCGCGCGGGTCCATGGAGCTCGGGGCGGAGGATTCGAGGCCAGCCGATCCTGCTCCACGCCCGCGGCGCACCCCGCCGACGAAGGGGACGACGGGGAGGTCGATGTCGAAGGGGATGGGGAGCTTGGGCGGCGGACGTCTTTGTCGGGGCGGCGTCGGCGGCCGGCGAGCGCGCGGTGGGTGCTCGGTGGCCGGCAGGCCGTGAGCCGGCAGCATGGGGCGGTGCATGTATTCATTATAAACTAGAATTATTAACTTTAACTCCATCCGCAAGCTCAACATCACGACATGATAAAGTGATAAATAGGTAAAATTAGCACCCAATGAAAGCTGATCGATTGAAGTTCCGAAGAGGGATCCATTTATGCACAACAAGACACATTAGATTGTTGAGCACATACTCTTTTTTTTGAACTAAAATTGTTGAGCACATACTCCTACACTGCAAACGGATTGCATGGTCCATATGCAAATTATTGGTCAGTAAAACTCAAAATATGTGATCGCTGATGAGCAAAATGCAGTTCTAGGCTGATAATGTACTGATCCCGAGTTGCTGCACTTTGGTACCTGCAGGATCAGCAGCTAGTACCGTTCTTCCTCCGCCATGGTCAGCCACGGTTTCAGCTTGGCACAGAAGAACGCCCAGAGAGGCAGAGACCCCGGATCACTAGATGCTGCTTCAGGCGCTACTCGTTCCCTGCAACAGCGCGGCCGTCCCTGCGTCCAGCTCCCTCCACGCGTCGAGCATGACCGCGCCCCTCTGTGTGGAGCCGCTCGCCGCAGCCGCCGTCAGGGCCCCGTGCCCGACCGCAACGGCGACCGCCAACTCGTCGAGGAGTTTCCGCAGTTGGGCCTCGTCCGGGGCGGCGCCGCAACAGCTTGGCCGCGAGCATGTACGGCCGGCCGCAGGTCGGACGGGTTGGCCCGTACGGCCTGCGGGTAGCGGCCCAGCGCCTCGTCAAAGTGGCCGTCGGCGGGGGCATGGAGCGCGTTCTAGACACAGCAGCCATCGCTGGCGTCCTGGAGGGCCAGGACGAGGCGGTACTTGGCCGCGCGCTCGGCGTCGCCGTCGGACTCCGCAGCGTGAGCGGGGAGTGGAACAGAGCTTGGAGCTTCTTGGTTTTCTGCTGTGATGTGGTGTTGTGTCAGTGCTCAGTACTGCAGCAGCAGGAGGCGAGGCTTGACCCGAAGAACAGCTGGTTTGCCTTGGCTCGGCTCGCTTGATGGAGGATGGGATGGGGGCGCCGCTGCATGGGGCGCCAGGCGTCATGCATCGAGATTCGGGCGGGGCGCTGTACGACGAGCCAGAGGCCGGTGCCGTCGTTGCCTTGAGCGCGCACGCAACGTCGCTACCCGCCCTGGTTTCCTGGGCACGCTTTTGCAGGACCTGCCATAAAAAAACAGCGCATTTTTCCGCTTGTCCGGGCGGGTCTAGTGTTTGTGAAAAATTTTGGACAAAATTTGCTGTAGTAATTTTTAACTGAAGATTAGAAGGATTAAATATAATTTAATTATAAAATTAATTATATGGATGGATAGAAAAAACGCGAGATAAATCTACTAAGTCTAATTAATCTGTTATTAGAGGTTGTTTACTATAGCATAATATTATCTAATTATGGTCCAATTAGGCTTAAAAGATTCGTGTCGCAATTTTATCTGTGGCTTATGAAATGGATTTTATCATTTATCTATATGTAATACTCCTAATTAGTGATCAAACGCTCGAAGTTACTGTAGCGCTGGAAAAATTTTAGGAACTAAGCAGGGCCTCCATTGTTCGATGAATTATGGAATTTGTACAGTTCAAAAAAAAATTTGAGCGAAAGAAAACATTTCATGTATTTTTCAAGTTTTTTGCTAGATAAATAGTTTTGCAAATTCTTTTACAATGCAGATATTCCATCATTTATGATTGTGAATATATTGAGTACATCTTCAAATGTGCAAACATGGATATCGCTGCGTTAAGATCCAAGATCATCAAATAATCCGATTTGAAATAACCACTAGGAGTATTATATGCACTACCACCGGTCAAAAAATGTTGACATTCAGACAAGCAGGATTAGCGCAAAAAATGAACTACGCACCAAACGTCCGGTTTTTCTTGACCAAAGAGAGAGTAGCACAAAATCTTGTTGAAATAAAGTTGATCGGGCAGGGATTGAACTGCAATGCCGACCAGAGTGTCAATGTAGCATGGTGACCATCGTTATTCCCATTTTTGTATTTATTGAAATGTTATTTATTCATTTTTGTATTTTTAAAACTGGCGCATCTCCAATCAATGATCAAACATGTTTCAAATTCAAGAGACGCCAGGCTAACTGTGTTCTCTCTCTTTCTTCGGCGAGCTATCTCCATCGGCTTAATGGGCTTCCAAGCCCAAGAAGGTTGCTCACCAATCACCATGGCTCGCTTCCTCCGCCGCGCCGCCCTCGCCGTCGCCTCAGCGCTGGGGAGCCCCTACCGCCCGCGCCCCTTCACCGGTCTCTTCCTCGCCTCCTCGCCCCCATTCGCCTCCGGCCACCTCGGCCTCGTCCGCTCGCGGCCCGGCCTCCTCGACCTCAACTCGCTCTTCACCCCGGAGGCGTTCCTCCTCGACGCCACGCACGCGCTCGCCGCCGCCGCGCTCCGCCACCAGCCCTTCCTCGGCTGGACGGCGCGCACGCTCCGTGAGGTGGCCCCGAAGCTGCAGGAGGCCGCGGCGGCCGCGGGGGACCACGAGGGCGTCCAGGTTGGGCGCCAGTTCATGGCCCTCCTCGACGCGGAGGAAGGCCGCTTCGAGGACGCGCTCGACGCCCTGGCGCGCCTCGCCGAGGAACGCCCCCACCCTGGCCAGCGCCTCGCCGGCGCCGCGATCTGCGACCTGCTCGGACGGCCCGACGACGGCGACCGCTGGCTGGCCGGGATCACCGGGGACCAGCCCCTGCGCGAGGACATCATCTACCGGAACGCCGTCCTCGCGGCCACGCTCGGCGGGGCGCCAGACGCCGTCGAGGGCTCCCAGGGCGCGGTGGCCACCGCTGCCCTCGTTTTCATCTACGAGAGGCTGTGGGGCACGGCCTTCGACGGCGACATGTCCGTTGTCAAGAAGGTGCTCGTCACTGTCCTCCTGAACCGCCTGGTGAAGACGAAGCTGAACAAGGACGCCGTCGTCTCTCTCCAGAGCGTGGTGAAGCTCCTGCGCTCCGGCACCGGCAGCAGGATCGCGCCGTCCTCCACCATCCCCATCTTCGCTTTTGCCAAGGACACCGCCCAGTTCGTGCTGCAGGCGTCGCAGGCGCTGCTCTCCGCCGTGGTGCTCCGCGCGCCCCCGCTGACAGGGGAGTGCATCCGCGTCGCCACGCGCGCGGCCAAGCGCGACCTGGCGCGCGCCATGGAACGAGGGGACACCGCCGCCGCCGCCGATCTCCGCCTCCTCCTCGCCTTCCTCGCCGCCCGCGACGGACGCTTCAACGAGGCTATGGCGATCTACATGGAGGCGGCGCAGGAGCACCCGTCCGACCCCCGGCCGCACTACTTCATGCACTTATTGTTCCTGTTCGGCGAGCACATGGAGGAGTCCAACAAGTGCAAAGCCAACTACGAGCGCCTCGCCGCAGGGTCACCGGACGAGGACCGGGCCGCGCACATGGTGCTCAAGGAGGAGCTGGTCGTCGCCTCACGCTCGGAGGCGCGCGTACCGCCTGCAGCGAGAGTTACCCTGCCGTCCTGCGCGAGGTCGTGGGCGGCGCTGGAAGCCGGGTGGACGCGGCGCTGGTGTCTGCGTTGCAGGACAAGGGATTATCCGTCATCGAGCGGCTCGAGCTCCGGGCCATCCGCGCGTACGTGTACGCCACGCCGAGATGTGGTCGGCGCTCAAAGGGTTGAAGGACAAGGACGGTGGCAGTGGCACTGCTACGGAGTGAAGCAGAGGGAGGAGGAGAGCAAGCAGCACTGTTCTAACGGAATTCGTATCCTTTACTAGATGTTTACCTACATTTTCAAATTCAGGCAGGCTTATGTTATCATTACTTCAGAGTACTATTGCTGTCTGAGAAGCAACTCAATTGCAATGTTTTGGGTGCTAATTTGCCTTGGTGAATCTGGATAAAACTCTGCTTGCAGCATTGTATTTTGGTTATCAATTTCTTATTGCCTAGTAACTCATTCCTTGTTAGCGTCCTTGTTGTTTGGGGGAGTTCTTAATTGTTCATAAGGCTCAATAGGAATCTGTGCTTTGCGTTATTCTTACTCGGTTGAATGTCCACTGTTTGGAATTTCCCATTTTCAGTCAACCAGTACCTAATCTTTGGCTTTTGAAAATTGAGTTGTTCATCTGTGCAGTCGGTTTTGCTTGGCGGTTGGCACATTCATCTATCTATATGTTTTATGGGTGACTGACCCATAAAACAGAACACTCACCCTGCACTTGGACATTTTATGGATTATGTATTGGTGCATTGTACTTCAAATTATGTTTGGATAAATGTATTGGCAGGATATTTGAATGAATTGGCAAGCTGAAGGGTATCATCGTGGGGAAATGCGGAAAGCATATTTGTACTCTTTAACACTCAGAAGAATCAATAATTGGAGTAGATAGGTTTTGCAATCTGGTTGGGATATTTTACATCCCTTGCTCTGTTAAATGCAAGATACAATATCTATCAGCATATTCCATTTTCTTCCTGCAGTCCTCAACAAGTGTCCCAAGCAGCCTGTTCATGTTTGGACACACTTCCCTTTCAAGAATAATGCATGTTTACCCGAAAATTGTTGGTCTTTGACATGGTTGCATAACATTCTTGCCTTCTCAGTCGCACTGTACTAATTTAAGCATGTTTCAGTTAATTGTTGGTCTTTGACATGGTTGCATAACATTCTTGCCTTCTCAGTCGCACTGTACTAATTGACTTGCTTTTGATGTTGGATTTGTACTAGATACCGCACTATCAGCTTTTGAGCAATGTAATTGGCACTGAGTTAAGTGCATTACTCTTTTATTAGGAGATGAAAACTTTCAGGTCTAGATAGTAACAGAACCGGTAATAGATTGCGGGATCCTGTTCTGTTGCCTTGCTTGCATTGCATTTGTAACTAAGTGAAGTTCGGCATAGCTTTTTTTGAAGAACTAGCTCGATGTAGCTTTTTACAGTTCCAGATCTGATCACGTAGTTCCTGATAAGAATTTGGACAATTCTTTAATATCTGGGAATGCTAGCTATATAGCTATAACAGGGGATAAAGGATTAGACTGAGCATCTCCAGCAGATTATCATCCCTCTCCCTAATATGAAAAAACTGTTTTTTTTATTGGAGGTGGTCGAGCTGATTACCAATCTAATAATCCTAATTACCAAAAAACGTTTGGTAATTACCAAGGCACTTCTCCCTCTCAACTAAATGGAGAGGATTCATCCCAGCCATATCCTCTGATGATTGGGGTTTGGTAGTCTAATATAGCAACCATTACCAAAAATATAAAAGTCCTCTAATGATTGGGGTTTGGTAGTCTAATATAGCAACCATTACCAAAAATATAAAAGTAGTTATTGGTTATGGAGAGAATTTTTTTTACGTTAACCCTTACCCTGCTTGAGGTGCTCTACTATAGCCCCGTTTGGATACTCTAGCTCAGTTTTCTAACTCTAACTCTAGCCCTAAACTAACTCTAGCCAAAGAGGTGTATGGATGATAGGGTTAGATTGACAATAAATGCACTTTCTCAATCATTTGGCTCATTTAAAGCTTCTTTCCAGCGGGATTTGGTGTGGTCGGCTCTTATGTGGCCTCTCGCTCTCAAATGACACAAACAAATCATCTTTACAACTGAAGCATCCAAAACACGATAAATTTTATTTTTGTCCAAACAAATGAGAAGTCCCGCTTAAATATACTAGTCCTCAATTATATCGTGTGCTAACCTAAGGAGGCATCTCAAAACTCTGTTTAATGTCCTGCTTATTGTCTCCATAGACCTCCTAAAACGGATGTCCTGCTTACTGTCTCCATAGACCTCCTAAAACGGTTGTCAGCATGTCTAACTGCCTGTTGTGAACCAACAATCCATAAAAACATAGCAAGAACCAACAATCCTGCTTACTCTGATTCAAACATCTTGGACATAGCATAGACGGAGTCAACCTGTTGTGAACCAACAATCCATAAAAACATAGCAAGAACCAACAATCCTGCTTACTCTGATTCGAACATCTTAGACATAGCATAGACGGAGTCAACTGTTTTCTCAACGCCACATTCAAATGCCAGCTCCTGCCACCTCTTGATAGAAAATGCAGCCTTGTCACTTGCACGTTGTTGCATTTGCTTAGTGTTGATTGCGACAGACTCTTTGTAGGTACTGGCTATGTCCTCCACAATCTTCACCATTGGGCTCTTGCTCTTCTTCGCTGGACTGGTGAAAGTGCTTGCTAAATGACCTCTTGTTCCTCTTGTTCATCTGGGTGGTTGAACTTGTAGGTGTTGCTTGAAACTCCTCTTCCTCTTCTTGCTCCAGATTCTCACCATAAGCGTCTCCAGGCACAAAGGATGTGCTTCCATCCACAGTGTACCATCTGAACAGTTGATCAAGCAAATCCTCGTTTGCTGGAGGACCCCACTGCAGCTTCTTTAGGTATGTTTTCTTCTGCAGCATAAGATGATCAGAGAAATAAATCAGCAATTCATTCAAAGATTAACTAGGAATCAATGGTCTTTCTAGTGAACAGTGTACCTCTGTGTTTGTTATCCAGAACTCAGAGTCGGCATCAATGGATCCATTTGGCTTCCTCCCCAACCCTGTGTGCGCTTGCATGTATCGCCAGAAAGAGTGGGTGTTTTTGAGTACTCCTATTTGGTTCTTCACCTGTAAACGGGTATACACCAACCCCTTTCTAGCAAGTAAGCCGTCGACAATGGCTTGGTACCCTTCACCAGTCATTTGTGCACCATTATATGTTCCTGCTGCACGTTGCTCTATGCACAATTCCAATAAGCAAGCATTATTAGCTCCGGTTGGATTGGCTCACCGGGGGACCTCCAGAGCTCGCTAACTCCTCCACATCATCCTCCAATTCTTCGTCACCATTATCGATGGGAGCGCCAGAGCCGGATGCTTGCCCACGGATGACACTCCTCGGCGCCCTCGTTGCTCGGGGACGCGGTACGTGTTGGCCACTGCCGCCGCCACAGAACACCGTGTTGGTGCGCTGGCTACGGCGGCCGGGTGCCGTGGTGGCCGAGTTCGCGCATAGCCGAAAGCCACCGCCTGCCCCCGACGACGACTCGCCAGGGAAGACGCCACGGTTTCCTCCTCCGCGACTGGCTGCCGCCGAGGACGAGCCGCCAAAGTTCAGTTGCCGAGCGTAGGGTTGCGCCACAGTCGCCCTTCTGTCTCCAGCTCCGGCACGCGGTGCGCGATAGGGAGGGAACCCGGACCCCTTGACGCGCCCAGGGAGGAGCTCGTCGCGCTCAGGGAGGAGCTTGTCATCGTTGCTCTGGAGGAAGGCTCCATACAGCCCAAGCCCCGAGAACCCCTCCGCCACCGGCACTTGCGAGTTGAGGTCGAGACCGGCGTGGGCAGCGGGAGCATGGGCGGGGCGATTGGCCGACGGCTGCGAACCCCACACGTCGAAGCCGTCTCCGTCCATCGTTGGGCTCCGGGCGGCGCGGTCTGGATTCGGCGGCGCGGGATGCCGATGGGGGAGGCGGCGGACGGCGGCCTTGCTTGCGGGCCGGCGGTGTGGTCTGGATCCGGCGGCGGCAGGCGGCGCGGGCGCGGTTGGGGGCGAGGGCGCGAGTGGGGAACAGGACTAGGAAAGGGATCCGGTGCGGGAGTGGGGAAGGGATTCAGTGGGCCCCATCTCAAACTAACCCCAATTAGCACCTCTTGGGTGGGATAGTTTTTTTTGGTGGGTTAGATGCAACTAACCCCACTCTAACCCTCATGTTTGGATACTTTAGGGTTAGTTGAGCCCCAACTAGCTCAAACTAACTCTAACCCATGGATCCAAACAGGGCCTATACATCGGTTCCCAAATACCAAACCAGGATGCTCCTTTCGTGTAATATCCCGGTTTTCTTTCACTGTTCATTATCATACTTTATTGCCCCATTAGCTTTTCTGAATCGTAACCGTCACCAGGACGTAAGGGTGGATGGAGGTAGGCATCGCAGTGTTATTCTAATCTATCATGGTTTTCAGTAGTTGTGAGATTCTCCGCTAGACATAATACAATTTTTCCACCAAATATAATTATATGTGACATGAAAACATTATCTAGTAATCTAGCATGGCTCAAGGCCAAGAAAATAAACAGCATATAGCAGCTGGTAGCATATAGTGTTTGTGTTCGGATTGTGGACAAAGGATACAATAGTAGACACTGAGTCCAAATAGCGGAATTCAAAACATATTCAAAATTTTAGAGCAAATATGAATATTAACTTCGAATTTACTTCAAAAATTAAAAAGTTTCCTGTCAGCCATTACATTTCACGTTATTCACAAAGAAATATAAATAAATAGATATAAAATAGATCAACCGCAAAAGGCAGCAACAATAGGCCACAAGTATAGGAAATCTGCGAAAGGGCGTGTAGCCTAGTGGTTACAAGAGCCTCAGTAGCACCTCACGTCCTGGGTTCGACTCCCTGTGGGAGCGAATATTCCAGGATTTAACGGCGTTTGTGCTTTCAATGGTAGGCGACGTTCCCGTCGACCGCGAGGCGCCTGTGGTGACTTTGTCAATTTCGAGGATTTGCAGCCTTAGTCTTCGAAGATGCTCATAGGGGTAGGGTTTGCGTTCGTGTGTTCGTAGGGCTGAGTGTGCGTGCGTTGTGAGTGTTTGAGTTGTACTGTGTAATCTCAAAAAAGAAGTACAAGGAAACTAGAAGATCTAAACATGAACAAACAACAACACAACTTTCAAGCAGTACGAGCAAATCTATACAGGCGAAAACAACTACGGGGGTGGGGGAGACCGGGGAAGGCAAGAGAGGAGCGAGACGCGAAGCAAATCACGGTGACACCACCGCGGAACCATACCAGAGAACCGCTTCTCGGCGAACTCTTGGGCAGGGCGGGAAAGAGCCCAGGAGTGGAGGTGGAGGAGAGCAGAGCGAGAGAGAGCTTGCGAGCAGAGCAGAGCAGGAGGCAGAGGCTGTAAGTGATGAACAATAGCACGGGGCGGTAACCCAGTGAGACGGCCAGGTTATATACTAATGAGGGCAAAAGTAACATGTGCCCCCAAAGACAGGAACTAGGCCAGTAAAATCTCCGGGCCCATCGGGCGTGGACAGGCTAGCAGCCCACGACCGGCCCACTAGTGAAGTTTTCCACCGGAAAGGACCCGCTTCGCCTAACCCTCGAGGAAGGACTCTGCCTCGCTCGACTCCTGAGGGAAGGCTCCGCCTCACCCGACCCCGGGACGTCTCGCCCGACCCCCGAGAGAAGGCTCCGCCTTGCCCAACCCCCATGAGAGGACTCCGCCACGCCTAACTCCCGAAAGGGGACGCAGGGAAGGTTGACTTCTGCCTAGCACGGGGCCCCGCGTCCGAGAAAGATGGCAGGCCAATCCCGGGAAAGCGAGATTCGAGGAGAGGGGCGCTGAAGCGGCCGAATCCTGACGAGGAGCACTGTCGCCACGACCCGAGGTACTACCCGGAGTGTGACAAAGTGACAGATCGGGTCAAGGGAGGCGCCTCCCAACCACTTCCCCCGAAGACCGGACTAGAGGGTACGGCGGCCAACGGGATGGGAAGCGTGACCCAACGCACGTCGCTTATTGGAGCCGGCGTTACCCCGAGCAGGGAACTCCGCGGCGTGTCACGCCATACACAGTGCCAGGGATGGGGGGAACAAATCCTCCCATCCTCATCAGGGGGCCCACGAAGACCGCGGGGCAGAAGTCAAGGGCAGCCGACCCCTTGCTCTCTCTCTCTCTCTCTCCCTCTCTCTCTCTCTCTCTCCTAAACTATAAAAGAGGGGAGGGGAGCCCGGTCAGGGCAAGCTCAATCGACAGACACACACGTACCGCATCCGAACCTGAGACTTGGGAGCCATCTCCATGTCTCGCCCGTTTGTAACCCCTAATGCAAACCGGTGCAAGAACACGAGTGCCACGAACTGGACGTAGGAACGTTCGGCCCGAACCAGTATAGATCTTGTGTCTTTCCTTGCATTTCCATCTGTCAGACTCGGGGCAACGAGATTGCACGCGTGGCGTAGAACATTCTAGAGTAAGGGGTGGGGCATGTCCCATACCTTATCCATACTGTAAAGTACTCATATGTAAGTACAACTAGTCCGTATAGAAGGAAACTACCCGAGAGTACTCGGTTAGGACTCCTAAGCTTGTACCAGACTAGGATTTCCATGTAACCCTATTCCCCCAGGATATATAAGGGCAGGCAGGGACCCCTCCAAAGCACATCATGCATAATGCATAACCCCAAGGCAATACAAACCATACATGACATAGGGTATTATGCATACTGCGGCTCGAACCTGTCTAAACCCTTGTGTTCCTTGCACCATTGAGTTACTGATCTTGGCGACACCTTGACCACAAGTCTACTACCTTAGGGTATCCCTAGGTAGGCTTGCCGGTAAAACACCGACAGCTGGCACGCCAGGTAGGGGTGCTCATCGAAGATCCACCGGCGAATTCGATGGCAACTTTTACCTTCACCAGCGCCGTGCCCCCTACGAGCACTACTTTCGTCTTCGGCTCCTGGGTCTGTGTCTTTGATGGCACAGGTGACTTCCGTTCGCACCTCGTCGACAACAAGCTGAAGGCATCTGCAGCAACACCAAGCAGCGTTCTTGATGAGTTCGTTGACAAGCTCGACGAGATGCTGCTCCCTGACCTTGCCAGGGAGATCGAGAAGCTATCCATTTTTTACGCGACTCTGACTCGTGCTGCATCAACCTCCCTCGGATCGGACTCGACTCCATCTGAGGAGCAGCGTGACCGATTCCCCTTCGGTTTACGCAATACGACCACTGTTTACCAGGAGACCATGAAGTTCGAATTCTACTCCGCATTTGAGAAGGATCTGGACGAACTACTCGAGTTTGGGGACACGGACGCCATCGCATGCCGGGAGGCCCCTATCTTCAACGACTATGACTCGGACTTTGATCCCGATGCCTAACCTTACATGGGTGGCCAGGGCTTGGTTATAACCTCCACATCAGAAGGTTGCTTCGTGTACTAGAAGGGCATGAAACCCTCCGAACTACTCGGAGATGACGAAAGATTGGTCGCTCACCTTGACTCCCTGCCTTTCCAAGAGGGCAGACCACTCGGTGAGACCACTCCCGACGGAACTATACTCGTAGGCTACAGTTCTGACGATCCATCCACATACCGCCACGTCTTCATGGCGGAGTCCGACGAATACAGCGACGGGCACCGCAACGAAAGGCCTGAGCAGATCTCTGAGGATGAGCACACTGCAGATGCCGCCAACGAGTCCGCTGAGGTCCGTGAGGCCCGCAGGCTACGCAACAGGAAGCGTGCCAAGCGCAGAAGGGATGCCAACGATCGGCGCGCACGGATTCAACACGACCTCGATGCTGAGTTTTCAGCAGCACAGGACGCCAGGTTCAACACTCCTGCCGCTAACATTGCCGGCATAACCGCAGTGTTAGCTGGCAACCTGACCCGCAAGTTCAGACCGCCGTTTGCATGGCGCAGCGGGCATTGCTGCAGATCAACCAGTAGAACCCGATGCCCTCGGTTTCCCGTGGAAGGGGCGAGGGCGAGGGAGGAAGCCAAGTCAGCAGAACACCAGGGGGCCACCCCAGGCGACAAGTTGCTCCCTCCAACAACCAACAGGGAAGCCATGATCCGCAAGGAAGCCGTCCCGCAGGAAGCCGACCAGCGACCCACGCACCACATCCGGAAGGCTCTATTCACAGCTACCGCCACTCGGAGCTCGAAAAGCTTCCAACGGGCGACCTCCATGACAAGATCAACATGGGGTGCGACGCTCGCTCCGTCATCGACAATCAGAGGAAGGAACGCGCCGGAGCCGAGGGAAACACTACACGAGACGACAACGATCGCTTCCCTGCTTTCTCCTCCCGCTTCGACAACTACAAGTACCCAGAGGGATTCAAACCCATCAGCATCACTAAGTACAACGGTAAGCAATCTCCTCAACAGTGGGTACCATGCTACTCCACCGCCATTGAAGTCGCAGGTGGCACCAACACCACCACGGCCGTCTACTTCCTGATAGCCCTGGAGACCGCCCCACTCACTTGGCTGGAGAGCCTAACCAAGAACTCCATCGACTCCTGGGAGCAACTGCGAAACGTCTTCATCGACAACTTCCAGGGGGGCGATTGCTCGGGCAGGTACTCGACACGACCATTCCCAATGCAAGAAAGAAAGGAACGAGCTCCTGTGCTCGTACACTCGCCGCTTCTTCGACACCCGAGCTACGATCGCCAACATCTCGGAGAGCGACATCATCGACTGCTTCCGCAACGGCCTTACCGACCAGGCTCTATTCCGCGACTTCGGCTGCAATCGCCCCGAGACTGTTGCTGCCCTCCTCGATATGATCCAGACTTGGGCAGACCAAGAGGAGCAGGAGCGTGATCAGTTTTCAAAATGCGGCAACAACTACAACAAGCGCAACAACGACCACCGCAATGACATAAGCCAACGAGACTACTCGGGATCCTCCCGAAAGAGCAAGCCAGACGATCTTGTCGCGGCTATCAAGCGTGCCCCGCGAGGCAAGAAGCCATCCAATCTGCAAGAGGAGTTCAACAAACTCATGCAGAAACAATGCCCGTGGCACCCACACTCAAAGCACTGTACTTTTGAATGCTACCAGCTCCGAAAGTTCCTCAACGCCCCGTCCTTGGAGAAGGGCGACAAGAAGAAGAAGGACAAGGACGACGAAGATCCGGAGAACAAGACAGATACCGGCGAATTCCCGGACGTATCCAAGGTGGTCAACGTCATCTTTGTTGGTGAGTCAGGATTTGTCTCTAAAAGGACTCAGAAGCTGCACTGCCGCGGGATCATGTCCATCGAGCCGGCGGTACCAAAACCCCTCCGGTGGTCGGAGGTCCCCATCTCGTTCTCCAGGGCTGATCAGTGGATGAGCTTTTTTGAGCCGGGCAAACTCCCGCTCGTCCTAGATCTGGTGGTCGCGGATGTCAGGCTCGCAAAAGTACTCATCGACGGAGGCAGCGGCCTCAACATCATCTTTGCGAGTACTCTAAGGAAGATGGGGGCAAATTTCATCGACATGCTCACCCCCAGCAAGGTTCCCTTCTACGATATCGTACCTGGGAACGCAGCTAAGCTGCTTGGCACGGTGGTGCTTCCCGTCACCTTTGAAACGAGGGAAAACTACCGTACCGAGTACATCAAGTTCGAAGTGGCCAACTTTGAAACCTCCTACAATGCCATTCTAGGCAGACCTGCAATGGCCAAATTCATGGCCGTACCACACTACGTTTACTTACTCCTGAAGATGCCAGGAAAGAGTGGGGTTCTCACTTTCCGCGGCGACCTGGAGAAGTCCTACGACTGCGACCAGAAGGCCATCGAGTACGCCTCGACCACGCGTGTACCAGATACTTCGGGTGAAGTACTCGCGGTTGCGCAACAACTCTCGAAACAGGGCTAGAAATTCCCACAAAGAAGGTGAACTACTCGAAGCTACAGCCCACCGGAGAACTTCCTTTGAAGTCCATCCAACTACAGGAAGGAGACTCGTCCAAGACAGCCCTGATCGGGTCACAGCTGGACCCCAAATAGGAAAGCGCGCTCATGAGTTTCCTTAGGGCCAACCGAGACATATTCGCGTGGAAACCAGCGGATATGCCAGGGGTGCCCAAGGAACTGATCGAGCATAGTTTGAAAGTAGATCCTGATGCTACCCCCCAAAAGCAGTGTCTCCGTAGATTCGCTTAGGATAAAAGGGAAGCAATCAAAAAGGAGTTGGCCAAACTACTCGCGGCTAGTTTCATCAAAGAGGTGTACCACCCAAAGTGGGTTGCCAACCCCGTCCTTGTAAAGAAGAAGAATAATAATGAATGGAGAATGTGTGTTGATTATACCGATCTCAACAAGCACTGCCCGAAGGATCACTTTGGGCTACCGCTCATTGATCAAGTAATCGACTCCACTGCTGGCTGTGTACTCCTCTGTTTCCTTGACTGCTACTCGGGGTATCATCAGATTTCCCTCAAGGAAGAAGATCAAATCAAGACCGCCTTCATCATGCCCTTCGGGACTTATGCGTACAAGACTATGTCCTTCGGGCTGAAGAACGCGGGGGCTACGTACCAGCGAGCAATCCAAATGTGCTTTGCAGACCAACAACACCTAATTGCGGTCTACATGGATGATGTGGTCGTCAAGACCAAAATTCCCGAGGACCTAATTGCTGACCTGGAGGAAACATTCAGTAGCCTTCAGAAGTTCCAATGGAAACTCAACCCGACCAAGTGCGTTTTCGGCGTACCATCCGGGAAACTACTCGGGTTCATTATCAGTCATAGAGGGATTGAAGCTAACCCGGAGCAGATTTTCGCCATCACTGACATGAAGGCTCCAACAATGATCAAGGACTTGCAGAAGCTAACAGGGTGCATGGCGGCCTTAAACAGATTCATCTCACTACTTGGAGAACGGGGCCTTCCCTTCTTCAAGCTCCTGAAGCAGAAAGACAAGTTCCACTGGATGGAGGAAGCTGAGCAGGCGTTGCAGGACCTCAAGGAACACCTGCAGTCACCTCCTATTCTCACAGCACCACGTCCCGTGGAGAACCTGCTGATGTACATCGCAGCAACTACTCATGTGATCAGCACAACAATTGTGGTGGAGCGAAATGAGGAAGGCCATGCATTTGGCATGCAGAGGCTAGTCTATTTCATCAGCGAAGTACTCTCTAAATTGAAGGTACGCTATCCTTCAATTCAGAAACTACTCTACGCAATACTCATAACATCAAGGAAGCTCCGCCACTACTTTGACGTGTACAATATCTCAGTTGTTACTGATTTCCTATTGGTGGATATACTCCACAGCCGGGATGCCACTGGTCGTATATCCAAGTGGGCAGTAGACTAGGGGCTCTTTCAATCAACTTCAAGCCAAGGACAACCATCAAATCCCAAGCATTGGTCGATTTCATGGTTGAGTGGTGGGAAAATCAAGTACCAACCCCAGCCAGCCGCCCAGAGCATTGGACGATGTACTTTGATGGCTCGCTCAAGCTCGAGGGCAGCGGGGCAGGAGTACTTTTCATCTCTCCAAAGGTTGAACAACTCAAGTATGTCTTACAAATCCTTTGGAAGGTGTCCAACAACGAGGCCGAGTATGAAGCGCTAATACACGATCTCCGCCTGGCAGTCTCACATCAAATGACTACTCGTGTACGATGACTCGTTGCTAGTCATGCAACAAGTCAACAAAGAGTGGGACTGTACAAAGGAGGAGATGGACGCATATGTTATGGAAGTGCGCAGGCTGGAGAACAAATTTGCTAGCTTGGGGATTCATCACGTCGTCCGGGACAACAATGTTGGAGCAGATGTACTATCCAAGCTTGGATCCACTCGAGTACAAGTCCCAGCAGGAGTATTTGTCCAGGAACTCAAAGAACCGTCGATCAAGACCACGAATCAAGTAACCACCGGTCTAGGATCCTCAGACCCCAGCTGGGAGGTCATGATGTCGGAGGTCGATTGGCGGGGAACTTTCATCGAATTCATCAAGGACAAGAAGCTACCCCCTGGGGTGACAAAGAAAAGCCCAGAAGCAAATGCATCATGAGGCGCAGCAAGGGGCTTGTCATCGTCGGAGATAAGCTCTACAAGTGTGGAGCAAGCACAGGAGTACTCATGAAGTGTGTTCCCAGGCATGGGGCCGCAATATACTACTCGAGATACACGAGGGTACATGCGGAAACCATGCAGCGTCCAAGACATTGGTCGGGAAGGCCTACAGGGCAGGCTATTGGTGGCCAACAGCAGTTTCCGACGCCGAGGATCTCGTTCAAAAGTGCTAGAAGTGCCAATTTTTTGGCAAACAGTCTCACGTCCCGGCGCACAACCTCATCACTATACCGCCCTCATGGCCCTTCGCATGCTGGAGCCTCGACATGATTGGACCTTTGACTACAGCTCCAGGAAGCTTTACACATATATTGGTGGCCATCGACAAGTTTACGAAGTGGATCAAGTACAAGCCGATTACCAAGCTCACTCCAGAAAGGGCAGTCGACTTCATCTCGGACATTATGTACCATTTTGGCTACCCCAACACCATGATCACAGATTTGGGCTCAAACTTCACGGCAAACCAGTTCTGGGAATTCTGTGAAAACAACACGATTGAAGTGAAGTACGTGTCAGTCGCACACCCAAGGGCTAATGGACAAGTCGAGCGGGCCAACGACTTGATTCTGGATGGCCTAAAGAAGAGACTCTACGATGAGAATAGCAAAATGGTGGCAAATGGATATAGTAGTTGCCTCATGTTGTCTGGGGGCTTCAAACTCAACCATCGAAAGCCACAGGACATACCCCTTTTTTCCTTGTCTACGGGTCCGAAGCTATACTCCCAGCAGATCTTATGTGGCTCTCTCCCAGAGTCGAGATGTATGATGAAGGGGAGGCAGACAAAGCTCAACAACTGGAACTGGATACTGTTGATGAAGCCAGATGCAGTGCCCTCATTCAGTCAGCCCGTTATTTGCAAGGCATCCGACGCTATCACGATCGGAATGTGCGAGAGCGGTCGTTCAATATCGATGACTTGATCCTTCGCCGTATCCAGGATGAAACTGGGATACACAAGGTTAATTCATGGTGGGAAGGTCCTTTCATCGTGTCGGAAGTCACAAGACCAGGGTCATATCGCCTGCAGTACCCTGATGGCCAGGAAGTTCCTAACTCCTGGAACATAAAGAATCTCCGGAAATTCTACGCCTAGTAGAAGCTGTAAAAGCAATGCGCCAGCTGCATGTCATCAACTTTTATAAATAAAGAGTTGATTTTGCCGTAACTCGACTAATTTCTGCATGTTTTAACTCGAGGGCTCCGCTACGAGTTTATACATTTTTTCGCCTACATTAAACTTGGGGGCTCTGCCACGAGTTTATATGTTTTCTTGACTACTTATACTCGGGGACTCCGACATGAGTACTTGTACTTAGCTCGCTTATGCTCGGGGGCTCCGCCATGAGTACTTACGTCTTGTACAACCTATAAGGCAGAGCACTCGACGTACTCTCATAATTCCGGCCGCTGCTACGACTACTCGAAAGAGAGCGTTAAGGCACCCGCCGAAGGGGTCACCAAGCCCATCACATGACCACGTTATTTCCCCGCTACAAGCGGGACGTTAATAATTTAACCGTTCTGGCTCTCAAACTGAAAGGCTAGCCTAGCGTACCGCATGATGGGGCAAATCCAGGCTAAGTCATTTTTCTCTATAAGCACTTATACGAAACGTCAAGTTACTGACTACATCCAAGCCGATGCTCTTGGAGTAGCTTAACCCAAACGTCTCCAACTACTGTAAGTCCTATGATCGTACCAGAAAACATCATACAAAGATATATGCTAAAGAAAGATCAATTAGGGAAATTTATATACATATCAACAAGTGGCATAAGTACACATTGTTTTTGCTACTAACCATTTTGCTCCAGGCTCTCAGCTATCTTGTCAGCAAGGGGCTCGACTTCTTCACGGAACTTCGTGAATTGCTCAACAGAGCAGTCGGCCGCCATGCCTTCAGCAAGTGGTTCAAGCTTCGCCTTGGGCCAGTATGACTTCACCAATGCGAGCGCCTGAGCTATGTAGGTCCTGGTGACCTCCGAGATGTAGTTGGCAACCTTTTGAGGAGTCGCACGAAGCTTCTCTAACAAAGACAGCTCGTCAGCATCATCTTCGACCGGGAACTCCACCATCTCCACGACAGCCTATGCAACAGTCTTGAATTCTTCGAGTTCTTTTTGGATAACATCCTTTTCCTCAAGCATATTCTTGATCTGCTGCATGGCATCGCGGAATTGGACACTTGTATCCTGGAGGATCTTCTCAAGGCGCTCGACGTCATCTGCGCCACGGTAAACAAGGTTCTTCAGATCTATAATCATATTTTCTTTCTTTTGCAAAGTGGATTTCAGTTTTGCGCGCAAAAGAAAAGAAGAAGTATTCGAGAAGTTTCAGAAACTACTCGAACAAACAACGAATCAAAGACAGCAAGACAAGGCGACAAGTTACCTTTGTGTGCTTTGGAGATCTTCTTGTTCTTCTCAACAAGCTCGGCTTTTTCCTTCTCAAGATTCTGGATTTCATTCTTAAGGAGCCAAGTTTCTTGAGTGCGCTCTTTCTTCAACTGGTCGAGCTTGTTATGGAGGTCGATCCTCTTCCGGATTTCTTCATGAATGCGCTCATCCTTCTCCGCCAACTTACGGTGGCTGTCCTCAATGAATTTAAGTTTCTCGGACTTCTCCTGGGATTAGTCCATCAAGTTCTACAAAGCAGATTATATCAATTATCACCACTCAAAGAGAAACAGGGGATGAAGAAAACTATTCGAGGAAGCTGAAAACTTACGGTGGTGAACTTGTACAAGTCCTTGAAGACCCGTTTGATTTGTTTTCTCTTCTCAGTGGTCAGATAAGGGTCATCAATCAAGCCTGCCACGATGGCGTGTACCAGCCGTACGACGTCACCAACAAATCATCTTTTTCCACCGCATCCGCATTGGTTCCTGAGGCGCCCGCGGCGCCAACATCCTCCGTGCCAGGGCCTTCTGTCCCCGTGGCCTCGACGGTGCTGGTGCCAGGGCCCGAAGTACCCGCGGCTTGGGCGTCATTTGCGCTAGATTCCCTAGGCAGTTCGCCTTCCACTCCACTTTAGCCTCGGGCAGATTGGTGCTGGGAGACGGAGGAGGCAGGATGGGCTCACCTTCGGGTAGTTCCGGCGCAGTGGTCTCCATCTCCTCTCGCTCCGGCTCGACTTCTTTTTCCGCCTCGACATTGGTAGCCGGAGGAGGGGGAGGAGGAGGAGGAGCAACGCCGGTCTCCAACGTTGCAGCATCTGTGTCCTTTCCAGATTCGGGGGCTTGGGCAGCCGGGGCATCGTCAGGCTCCATCAAGCTCAGAGCAGAGGAAGGGCTGGACAAAGGAAAGTCATATCAACTACTCGATAAGATAAATTACAAAACAATACAAGTCCAAGTATTCGAGACTTACGTGGACGATCTCTTGGTCACCAGTTTCTTTAGTTTTTGAATTCGAGGCCCCCGAGTACCCGACTTCCCTGAGCTGCCAGCAGGCTCCTTCGATTGAGCCTCCGGGGCACTCGCTGGGATCGGGTTTCTGGGGCTCGGTGCAGCGTGAACAGCGGAAGGGTCCGCTGCACCATGCTGGATGTCAACCACTGGTGCAGCATCATCCCCAGTAGGGCCTGACTTTCCCCCGTCGTTGGGACATTTGGACAGGAGGGAGGCGGGCAGACTGCAAACAGAACAGAGGAAAACTCAGCAAAAAACATCAAAACTGCAACAAGGAAGGTACTCGAGGACATTGCTTACCTCGGGTTGTCGTCTGACTGATCCGCAAGGGTGAGCTTCCGTTTCCTCACACCCACCCGCGGCTTGGTCGGGTGGCTCGGGATCTGCATGCTGCTACTCGATTTCTTGCCAGACTTCTTCAAGTAAGCTGCCAGAGGAAGATCGTCGTCAGAATCCGTCATTTCTTCATCAGTTAAGGGATCACGATCTAAACGACTAGTCTTGAGCATCTGTAACGCACTTGGCTTGAGGTGATCCGCCCAAGGCAAGTCAGGATTTGGAGCAGGACAATGGTACAGTTCATTGTGCCCCTGCAGAAAATAACGACAAAGAGTCAATACTCAATGATACTTCACAAGTTTTGCAAGTAATCAACAGACAAATTACTAATCGGTTTCGGCGGATTCACCGCACTGAAAAGCTTCGGGACGTAAGGGACCATGTTCGCATCGAATAGTACTCGGCAAACACGGTCAATAGCCGTTTGCGAAGGAAGAACTTCTGCGGAAAGGCGAGATGGATCGTTAGTTCCTAAGTACTCGAATCCAAATCTACACCTCTTCTGCAGTGAAATGATACGCCTCTTGTACATGGAGGCCAAGACGGACACGCCGGTTACACCTGATTCCTTCTGCTTGCTAATCAGTTCGAGCAATTCATTGACTTGCAGCAGTTGGTTGGGATTCAACTTCTCGTTCCACTCGGGCCTCCACACTACCTTCCCTGGAGTTCTCTCGGGTAGTGCGGGTGGATGGTTTCCAATGTAGAACCACAGGGATCTCCAATCCACTCTGGTTCGTGGGGAGCGAGTACTCAATATACTCCTTCCCCTTCCCCTACTTGAACTGGATTCCAGCTCCACCAACAATGTACTGCTTCTCCTCAGATGGTTGTTGGCGGAGATGGAAGAAGTAGCAGAAAAGATCGAAATGTAGCTGGATGCCAAGAAAAGCTTCGCAAAAATGAACAAAAATGGAGAGGTGGACGATTGAGTTAGGGTTCAGATGATGGATCTGAATACCCTAATGATAAAGGAGGCTGTGGAAGAAATCAGATGCGGGAAGGGCCAATCCCCTTTTGACAAAATGCTCGAAGATGACAATTTGATCTACATCTTCTTGCGGAACGAATTGGCGGAAGGAAGGTTTCCATTGAACCATTTCCTCCGATTGAAGAAGACCTTGAGCAACTAAGTTAAGAAGGTCAGCACAGGTGCACTTACTTCTCTCCCAATCACTGGTGGTCGACTCCTCCTCCTTCCCCTTAGACACAGGTTTCTTGTTGCCCATCTTGAATGTCACGAGCTTCTTCACTCGCATATGCTCGGGGGCTTCGAGAGAGAGGCGCAAGGATTCACTGATGGAGTGGACGGATTCTCCGATTAGTTTGGCTGAGGATGGAGGACAGGCTCAATGGGGCTCTCAAACCCTAGATCTAACAATGGCTGGCGGCGCAGGAGGATGAGAGAACGAAATGGCTAAGGCCAAAAGTGAAAGGGTAAAAACCCTAGAGTCACCGCACGATTAAATAGCCAGCGGGTAGGCCCAGATTTACTGTTCAGAAGTCGAAGAGTTTTCTCCCTAAAAAAAGTGCGTGATTTGTTTTGAGTGGTTATTTGGGAAGAGGTTTTGGGAGTTTATTTGATTAACCATTTTTTCAGGGATCTTATCCCAAAAAAGGGGTTTTTCAAATTTTGAACCAATTGATTTTCGAAATAAACCATCAAGGCAGATTACGCATTCTCTACACACATTTTGTATATAACACTATTCAATATGCCATGTTCTTTTGGATCCTTTTTTTCAAACCTTGGGATTTGGAATCAAGGCTCGGGGGTTGCGGGACACGTGTCATCGATGGCTGCTTTTTCAAAAAATGTTTGGAAGATAAGAAAGAAGATTCAAGACTAGTGGGACCCTCAGCCTAATTCTTTGATACAACCTAAGGCTCGGGGGCTACTCCATATGGAGTGCAATTTGCATCACACCCCATAGAAAGAAAAGACTTGAAAGTACTCGGGGCTAGAGCACCTCACAGCCTCGAGCAGCCAAGGAAAGTACTCGGAAGACACCTTCAAGACGGAGTTTCACCAGAAACCAAAGGATGACTTCAAGAAGTACTCGAAGCCTGCAGTACTCGGCTATGAAGAGCTCGGGGGCTTGTCAGATCCGGGGCAACGGGACTGCACGCGTGGCGTAGAACATTCTAGAGTAAGGGGTGGGGCATGTCCCATACCTTATCCATACTGTAAAGTACTCGTATGTAAGTACAACTAGTTTGTACTGAAGGAAACTACCCGAGAGTACTCGGTTAGGACTCCTAAGCTCGTACCAGACTAGGATTTCCATGTAACCCTGTCCCCCCAGGATATATAAGGGCGGGCAGGGACCCCTCCGAAGCACATCGTGCATAACGCATAACCCCAAGGCAATACAAACCATACAGGACGTAGTGTATTACACATACTGCGGCCCGAACATGTCTAAACCCTTGTGTTCCTTGCACCATAGAGTTCTTGATCTCGGCGATACCCTGACCACAAGTTTACTACCTTAGGGTATCCCTAGGTAGGCTTGCCAGTAAAACACCGACACCATCCGGGCCTTGACGCGCAAACAAATTCACTTGTCGGTGATCGGATACACCGATAGTAGGGGCCTTTGAGCATCACGAGCGACATAACCAGGCTACAGATGGCCAACCACATCGGAGATTGGGTTCCGGGGACAGTCGTGCATTTCGGGACCCTCGACTTCATCGTCACCAGCAACAGGGGGCTGGAGCCATGGCGGGTTCCCGTCCCTCCCCCACGCTCTAGCAGCCACGAGGACGTCTTCGAGGCCGTCCGGGGCTTGCAGGTGCACCCCACGGAGAGGGACAGGCCGCTGTGGCTGACGAACCCCACGGTTTCGACTCCGCAAGGATGGGGCGCCAGCTCGTCGCATACCTGGGTCCTCGACCGACCCAGGACGAGCTCCACAATGTCGTCTTCGCCTTTGCCCCCTGTGACGGTGCAACTCATGGGAGAGGATCACCTCCCCCCGAACGCTCTGGCTGAGAGCTTGCCGGGCCCATTCCCCTTCGGCTTGCGGAACGCCGCGAGGCTCACGTATGAGCGTATGCATGCGCGCCTCTTGGCGTACCGCATGGACAGCAGGTTCGTGGGGATGACCGACTTCTCCATGGAATCGGTCTACGGTTTCCCCTCCACCATGTCCACTCTCGGCTCCAGTGCCGGCTCTACCAGCGGGAGTCATCATTCCTTCTGCGAGTGTAACAGGGCCGACACCCAGGAGGGCCATGTGGGTGACGTTCTAGAGTCCCACGACTCCATCGACGCAAACCCTCTCCCAGGCACCCTCACCAGAGGCCAGAGAGGTAATGATCAGCAGCAGCAGGTGTGTCTGAACTGCCTTTTTGCTCGAAAGAAGGAGCTCGAGGAGATGCAACTCCTGCTCGAGCAGGAGCACGCGGAGCTCGCGCAAGAGCTTGGGCGCCATCCTGGCGGCGGTCCAGAGTGTGCTCGTGGCCGAGGTGAACCGGAGACAGAAGAGGACCGCCCGTTTCCCCCCGAGCAATCCAAAATGTGGCTGTGGTGGCAGCCTTGCTCGAGGGCCTCCCCGCCCCCATGACCCCCGAGGAGCAGCGGGCCCGAGAGAAGATGCGCAGGCATCTTGAGCTCGCGGCTCAACAGCAGGCTGAAAATTCCCTTTCCCGACGACGCGCACCGCAAGTAGGCCAGCAGGTTCCTGCGGCGCCCGGGGTAAGGGAAGTCTCTGTTCACTCGGCCCCGTGACAGTAGGGACATCATGGCAACACGCCACGGCCTGACGCGGGATGCGCCTCCCCTCGCCGCCAAAGAGGGGAGCACGCGGTAACCTTGGTCCGGGAGCGAGTGGGCGAGGAGCGCGACGCTCGTCACACCATCAACGCTCGGCGACGCGGGTACGATGACGATGATGGCGCCTCAGTCAACCGCGTATACCGCCTGCACCGCGACGGACGCTATGAAAGTGCCGAGTACTAGAGCCCGAGCCCCAACGCCCCAGGGCTGAGGGTATTCAACGCCGTGATTGAACCGCCCGCGTCCCCTCGCGGTTCCGACCGCCGGGGAACGTCGTCAAATACATGGGGGATACGAACCCCGGCTTGTGGATCGACGACTACCAGTTCGCCAACCGAGCCAACGGGGCTAGCGATGACGACTTCATCATCCGCAACCTTCCATTGTACCTCACCGACGCTCCTCGCACATGGCTCGAGCACTTCAAGCCCAACCGAATCCACGAGTGGGAAGATCTTAGGGAGATCTTCATGGGCAACTTCCAAGGCACATACGAGCGCCAAGGAAACCCGTGGAACCTCAAGAACTGCCGGCAAAAGCCAGATGAGACCCTCTGCGAGTACATTCGGTGCTTCTACAAGGAGTGCAACGTCGTTCCCAACGTCGTAGACGCAGACGTCATCGGGGCATTCTTATCGGGGACCACATGCGAGTCTCTGGTCCACAAGCTAGGGCGCAAAAGCCCACGCACCACAAAGGAGCTCCTCCACATCGCCACTAACCACGCAGCGGGCGAGGAGGCTGTCGGGGCGATCTTTGACAGAGCCCAGGGCAAGGCAAAGCGGGACGAGGCTGCCGGCGAAGGCGCCTCGAACCGTCCCGGAAAGAAAAAGAAAGGCAAGAAGGCTGAAGGGGGCAACCTGGTGGCCGTGGCCGAACGAAAGGCCGGCAAGGGACCGGCGGGCGAGACCCCTGATCACTTTGAGAAGCTCCTTGAGAAGCCCTGCACCAACCATGCCTATCCTGTCAAGCACTTCTTCAAAGATTGCGGGTTGATGAAGAAGTGGTTGGCAGGCTCTTCCCAGAAGGCGGAGCGGAAGAAGAAGAAGGCCGAGGCAGCTGACGCCGACGCCGAGGAAAAGCAGGATGACTTTGTCGAGCTCGACGGTTGCCTCCTGATTTTTGGTTGGCTGACTGCTTGCGAGTCAAAATGCAAGCAGAAGGTTATGAACCAAGAGGTGTTCACGGCCAAGCGCGCGAGGCCCATGTATCTATGATGTTCGGAGTCGGTGATCACCTTTGATCGTGCCGATCATCCAAACATCGTCCCCCAGCCTGGGAGATGCCCGCTGGTCGTCGATCCGATCATCGGTACGAAGCGGCTCACCAGGATCCTCATGGATGGAGGCAATGGCCTCAGCATCCTGTATGCAGAGACCCTGGATGTGATGGGGATCGACCGCGCATGCCTACGACCCTTGGGGGTGCTATTCCATGGCATCGTGCTCGGGAAGCAGGCGATCACCCTCGGACAAATTGACCTGCCAGTCACGTTTGGGGATCCGACCAGCTATCGGAAGGAAACCCTCACGTTTGACGTGGTCGGGTTCAAGGGAGCCTACCGCACGATCTTGGGGCGGCCATGCTACGCGAAGATCATGGCCATCCCCAACTACACGTACCTCAAGCTGAAGATGCCAGGCCCGCGGGGAGTCATCACCATCGGGTTGACCTTTCAGTGAGCGTACCAATGTGAGATGGAGAGCTGTGAGCTGGCCTCGGCGGTCATCGCCTCTACAGAGCTCGCCGTCATCCGGGCTGAGACCCCCGAGGACTCCCCCGACTCCAAGCGGTCGGCTGGGTCTGTTGAACCAGCGGAGGGGGTCAAGGAGGTCCTCATCAATCCTCACGCCTTGGGGGAGAAGAAGGTGAGGGTCAGCATGGCGCTGACCCTGAAATAGGAAAGCGCGCTCGTTGATTTCCTTCGCGTGAACAAGTATATCTTCGCGTGGAAGCCATTGGATATGCCGGGCATACCAAGGGAGGTCACCGAGCATGCCCTCAACATCAGGCTGGGCACCCGCCCGGTCAAGCAATGCCTGCGATGTTTCAACGAAGAAAAATGCAGGGCCATTCGTGAGGAAAAAAATCGTGAGGCTGCTAGCAGCTGGCTTCATCAAGGAAGTGTACCACCTTGAGTGGTTAGCGAATCCTGTTCTTGTATGAAAGAAAAGCGGGAAATGGAAGATGTGTGTTGACTATACGAGTCTCAACAAGGCGTACCCAAAGGACACGTTCCCTTTGCCATGCATCGACCAAGTAGTCGACTCCACTTCGGGGTGCGAAACCCTACGCTTCCTCGACGCGTACTCTAGTTGCCACCAGATCGCGATGAGGGAGTCCGACAAGCTCGCGACTTCATTCATCACCCCATTTGGATCGTACTGCTACGTATCAATGTCGTTTGGCTTAAAAAACACGGGCGCGTCATACCAGCGTTGCATGCTTAAGTGCTTTGAGGATCTCATCGGGCGAACCGTCGAGGCCAACATCGATGACATCATTGTCAAATCCAGGAAGGCCGACTAGCTCATGGCCGACCTGAAGGAGACTTTCGCACGGCTTTGAGCCAACAGGGTCAAACTCAATCCCGCACGGCATGCTCCTGGGTTTCATTGCGTCCCAACGGGTGATCGAAGCCAACCCTGAATAAATCGACGCCATCACGAAGATGGGGCTGATCCAAAACCTCAAGGGGGTGCAGCGAGTCACCGGATGTCTCGCTCCCCTCAGCCGTTTCATCTCCCATCTCGGGGAACGGGGGCTCCCTCTGTACCGACTCCTGAGGAAGAGCAAACGGTTCACCTGAACCAACGAGGCCTAGGAGGCACTCGATGGGCTCAAAGCACTCCTGACCAAGGCCCTCATGCTGGTCCCTCCAATCGATGGAGAACCCCTCCTCCTCTACATCGCGGCCATGACCCAGGTAGTCAGCGCCGCTCTGGACGTAGAAAGGGAGGAGGAGGTGCACGCGCTCAAAGTGCAACATCCTGTGTACTTCGTGAGCGAAATCTTGGCCGACACCAAGACCCGCTAGCCCCAAATCCAAAAGCTATTGTACGCCGTGCTCATCACCAAACGAATGTTGCGACACTACTTCGAGTCGCATCTGGTGACGGTGGTCATGTCTTTCCCTCTCGGCGAGGTCATACGCAACCTAGACACCACTGGTAGGATCGCCAAGTGGGCTCTCAAATTGATGGGTCAGGGGATATCCTATGCCCCACGCACCGCCATCAAGTCCCAAGCGCTGGCCGACTTCGTGGCGGAGTGGACGGAGACACAGCTGCTGCCGGCTCCTGTCGACGAGGAGTACTGGACAATGTATTTCAACGGCTCACTGGTGAAGAATGGGGCAGGCCCCAGCCTCGTATTCGTGTCACCTCTTGTTGTCTGGATGAAATACGTCATCCGCATCCACTTCCCTGCGTCCAACAACATGGCGGAGGACAAAGCCCTGATCAATGGCCTGCACATCGCCATCGAACTTGGCATCCGTTGTCTGGAGGTTCGAGGGGACTCGCGCCTCATCGTCGACCAAGTGATGAAGGAGTCGAGCTACCTCAGCTCCAAGATGGCCGTGTACTGCAAGGTAGTACGCGAGCTCGAGGACAAGTTCGACGACCTTGAGGTCAACCACATCCCCAGGTGGCTCAACGAAGCCGCGGACATGCTGGCCAAAATGGCGTCAAAGCATGAGCTGGTCCCGACCGGCATCATTGCAAGCGACCAATAGAAGCCTTCAATCCGCCTCGATCAGACAGGCAAGAAGGCTACTGGCGCGGCAGGGGCGGGCTCGGGGGCTTGGCAGCCAACCGCCACCATAGCCGACCCTGAAATGGCGTCGGAAGACCCAGCGGCTCGATCGCCGACCCCTGAACCCTCCGACCCTGAAGAAACGTCGACGGTAGGCTCGGGGGCTCGACCACTGACCCCTGACCCATCCAACCCAGAAGTGATGGAAGTTGATGAGGGACCGACGGTCGAGGCCGATCCCGTCGGTGAATGGAGAAAACCTTTTATCGACTGCCTCGCAAGCGGAACGCTCCCCGCCGACAAGACCGAAGCCCATCAACTCGCCCGATGTGCCAAGTCTTTCATTCTCATTAATGGGGAGCTGTACAAGCAGAGTCCCACTAAGATTCTGCAGAGACGCATCCCGATCAAACAAGGGAGACAGCTATTGATCGACATCCACGGCGGAGTCTGCAAACACCGTGCTGCCTCAAGGACCTTGGTCGGGAATGCCTTTCGCCAGGGCTTTTATTGGCCCACGGCGGTGGCCGACGTCGAGAAAATTGTACACACCTGCGAAGGGTGCCATTACTATGCTCGGCAATCCCACCTCCCGGCCCAGACTCTCCAGTCAATCCCCATTGCATGGCCATTCGTGGCTTGCGGATTAGACATGGCCGGCCCTCTCAAGAAAGCACCCGGGGTCTACACCCATCTGCTCGTCACCGTGGACAAGTTCTCCAAATGGATCGAAGCCCGCCCGATCGCCACCATTAAATCGGCTCAAGCTGTGGCGTTCTTTCAAGACATTGTCCACCATTTTGCAGTCCCGAACTCTATCATCATGGACAATGGTATGCAGTTCACGAGGGAAGGAATTCCTCGAGTTCTACGACGATTACCACATCCGCGTCGACTGGGCCACTGTGGCGCACCCCCGCACGAATGGGCAGGTCGAGCGCGCGAATGTCATGGTCCTCCAAGAACTAAAACCCAGGATCTTCAATTGGCTAAAAAATTTGCAGAATGCTGGGTCGCCGAACTCCCTGCCGTCCAGTGGAGTCCAAGGACAATCCCCAGCCGTGCAACGGGTTTTACCCCATTCTTCATGGTATACGGTTCCGAAGCAGTCCTCCCAACGGTGCTCCAAGAGTCAAGGCCTACAATGAGCAAGGAGCGAAGGCCACCCTCGAGGACGCGCTGGACCAACTCGATGAGGCACGCGACATTTCTCGCCTTTAGTCGGCCAAGTACCAGGAGGAGCTACAGAGGTATCACCACCGCCGCGTGCGAGGGCGAGCCTTCAACGTCGGCGACCTGTTTCTGCGCCGCGTGCAGAGCAACAAGGACTGTCACAAGTCGCCCCCTCCATGGGAAGGACCCTTCATCATCACGGAAGTTCTACGCCCGGGCACCTGCGAGCTCCAAACAGCCGACGGCGAAGTCTTCACCAACGCGTGGAACATCGAACAACTACGTCATTTCTATCCTTAGTTTGAGCAGTTTGTATGAACTTTTGTTTGTAATCAAGAAAACTTGCTCTACATTTTCTCTTCCTTACTCCTTTGCATTTTAAGCAAGAGTAACCCCCGAGCCCTGCCGTGGCCAGGGGTCGGGCCTTACTCGGGGGCTTCCAAGACTATACCCTCGGTTTTTCCCTTCTTATTCGAACAAATCTTTTTGGTCAAAATCCCCTTCCCATTGCGATCGGGTTGGCTGAACCCAGCAGGGGCCGAGGGCGCCTCCAGCGTCATGGGTCGGACTGCGAGTCGCTAGTGCCCCGGCGGCCATGACGCTTGCTCACCTGCACACACGAGACACCTCGCAATCCATGCTTTGTGTTCACCACCCTAAGCAGTAGAAAGGGACAAACCATCACGAGTTCACAACCAACCATACGAAAATGAATCCAAAAGTTATTACAACTCCTCCCAAAGTTCAGAACCAATTAACTTAAAATGTTTTACTTCTTGAGGGCGACCTCATCCTCCATCTTTGCAGCTAGGGCTTGGGCGAGAGGGGCAACATCAGCTTCGATCTGGTCCAGCTCAGCTTCTTCATAATCAGGCGCAAACCCCTGGCTCAGCTCGTGCAGGTTGATGTTGTCGTAGTGGGAGCAGGCGATCGCAAACGAGCATTGAACGCCGAGGTGCAACGCTCGCTTTGCCGCGTCTTTAACCCCATCCGTGGTATGGAACAACCGCGGGATGAGCTGGCTCATATCTTCGGGAGCAGGAGCACCGAGCTCGCACAGTGTTGACGTTTCCTATCGTCACGAAAATAAATTCGCAAGCACACGGATACCATTGTAGCTTTCACCCAGAAGTAGTCCAAGGGTATCGTATCCACTGAGGAATGTGTGTATATTCTCTAAGGTTCAGGTTCGTCCAAGGACACCACACCAGTTAGAGGCAAGGGGTAGAGAGGATTCCAAAGGCTAAGGATCAAAGGTAAGAAAGAACTATCTTAGTCGCTCACGTCGGGCTACTGGCTTCTCACAAAATAAGACTGGTGAGTTCCAGTAATATGGCACTGAGATATACCCGAACGGGGAGGGTTCCGCTGGATAGATAGGGCTGTCACCACCTGCTACCTATCTCATCTAACCATGGGATATACCACAACCAACAGGTAAGTCTAGTCTAGACACCACGTCTACACTATCGTTACTAACTCTAGTCTTAGCTACAAACTAGAGTTACCCACTAAACTAGTGAACTATTGATCCATCAATCAAGTAGGGGAAACTAGCTCTAAACTTAACTAAGAAACTAAAGCACAGAAGAAGTCACGAACACTTACTATGATTGATAAGCATCCGTCGAGGTACAAGCTAGAGAAGAACGCTGGGGGCTGACAACCCCGGCACCCCCCGACTCCCCCTCACTCTCTCCCTAACTCCAAAGCACTACCTAGGCAGCACTTAGCCTCTAAGGAGAGCTCCAACTCCAAAAGTGAGAGAGGAGAGAATGGAATGGTGTGTCTCATTTAGTAGCCCCTCCCCTTGTATTTATAGGGGTGAACAAGGGTGCTCTCGGCTGGCAAACTCGCGAACTCAGGCAGAACCGACATTGGGAAGAAATCAGGAGGCGCCACGTGGAAGCTGTAAGGCGGTGGCGCTGGGCCCGGTTTGGCCGAACCACCTGGGTCGGCCGACCCAAACCTGGCCCCAACCGGGTTTAGTTTCACCTGGGTGACGGGTAAGTGGGCCCTATGGTCCCTGGTTGATGAGTTGGCGTGGTCCTATGTCGGTTGCATGCTCTGGTGGGCCCTTTGATTCGTGTGACTCCGAACGGTGCATTCTGATTGGTCGGAAGGGTGTTGCCTTGGATTGAGGTGTGTTTCCTTTCTCTTGAGGTGTGTTTCCTCCTTTGCTTGAGCTGCATACACATATTCACGAACACATGTGGAGTTTGGTAATTGAACACTTGCTCCTTGTTGGTCAGCGCGCTCTGATTGGTCGGCATTTTGTGGCGTGGATTCTGGAGATTGCTTTACCTGCACTTCTTGCCCAAATTCCTACATTGCAAAATCTCCAAGGGAAATGTGGAGATGATAGTATTCGAGGTTAATATGCAAGTAAAGTGTGTATGTCATCCCCAATTTTGAGGGTATCGTATCCACTGAGGAATGTGTGTATATTCTCTAAGGTTCAGGTTCGTCCAAGGACACCGCACCAGTTAGAGGCAAGGGGTAGAGAGGATTCCTAAGGCTAAGGATCAAAGGTAAGAAAGAACTATTCTAGTCGCTCGCGTCGGGCCACTGGCTTCTCACAGAATAAGACTGTTGAGTTCCAGTAATACGGCACTAGGATATACCACCTGCTACCTACCTCATCTAACCATGGGATATACCGCTACCAACAGGTAAGTCTAGTCTAGATACCATATCTACATTATCGTTACTAACTCTAGTCTTAGCTACAAACTAGAGTTACCCACCAAACTAGTGAACTATTAATCCAGCAATCAACTTGGGGAAACTAGCTGTAAACTTAACTAAGAAACTAAAGCACAGAAGAAGTCACGCCGGAGCCGACAACCCCGGTACCTCCCCGACTCCTCCTCACTCTCTCCCTAACTCCTAAGCACTACCTAGGTAGCACTAAGCCTCTAAGGAGAGCTCCAACTCCAAAAGTGAGAGAGGAGATGTCACACCCGATTCTAGAAAGAACCAGATGCATCTCATGTGTGCGCCAGGATCATGTTCACACACACATGATAGACGGAAAAGTGTAATATATCAAAGACAATGCTCAAAAGTAACTAAATAAAGTATTTAACCATATTACACTCCGAATAAAAGAGACACAAAGGTCTTTAAATGATACACCGATATACCCTATACGAAGTCTGCAACAACTCCGTCTTCCACAGGCGATGACTGGTGAACGCAATGCCTAGAACTCCTCGAAGTCCGCGAAGTTCTCCTCTTCAAAGTTCTCTTCTGAACAACAGTTGGGCAAGGGTGAGTACTCTTATGGTTGGTACTCAGCAAGTGGGGTGAATATGCAAGGCCATCAAGGATAGGCTAAGGTTTGCAGCAGCGGGCACTTTTAGTTGGTCAAGTATTTATTAGCAAGCACCTATTAACTAGGTTTAAGTTTATACAATCCCACTTTAGCAAAATCATAAAGGTACCATCAACATAAACATAAACCACGAACCACAATTTAATTAATCTTCAAGTTTCATTATCATGTGAGGGTCCAAGCCACTCTTAACTGTGAGTACGGCTGTTATAACAGTTTTACACTTTGCAGAGGTTGTACACTTAACCCACAAATCATGTTCCCCTGAGTCTCCCGGGTTTGCAAGGCCCTTAAACACTTCCGAGGTGAGTGGCGAGGGTACACTACGAAGCCTTTACAAAGACATGTCAAGAGCTAGGCAGCCCGCTAGAGTTTCAGTAGCAGTGTGGTCCATAAACCTCCCTAATGGTCAGCTCCTTAGCAAAGGCAGCTACCCCAAGAGGACCGGGCTATGACCCCTATCACCGACCCCCTCCGTGCCCTTTCGGTAAGGCCACCAACTAACTACACATCTAATTAATTGGCTTAGGTCAGAGCCATATGACTTTGTGGTTGCACTGTTCACTTGGGTGGTTCTCCATGTTCCCATTAAACAAAGTTGATCTTGAATTAACGCGGTATAACACCAATCCCAAAGTTTGCAACTAAGCGTGACTACCCAACATGAATAGTAAACCCAGGTGTTTCAAGGCTTTGGGTAAAAGACTAGGTATGTTCTTACTACAGGTAACCCATCAAGTTTATGCAAGCAACATTAAAGTAAAGTGATTTATCATGCTATTGTTGGGATAAAATAGAATATGCAGGGGAGGGAAATCCACTTGCCTTCTTCAAACAGTTGTTGATTCTCTTCCTCGTAAGCTTGCTCTTGGTTTGGTCGAACGTCACGTTGTCTACGCGATCACACAAACAAGCATACACAAACAAATAAGGAACAGTACAACAAATAGTACAAACAGAGAGTAAAAATATGATAATATTGTAGTTCATGATGCAAGGATCGCGTGAGTGCAAGAATCGCTGAATTCGGAGTTGAAACGATGAAGACATGGCTAAAACAGTGATTCAGGGACCTAACTTCGAGAGTTTTGAACTTCCAGGGGCTAGATCTGAAGAAATCAGGGGCTAAAACATAATTAAACCTTAAACAGAGGGTCGGAGTGCAAAACTATAGGTCCGGGATGGGGTGTACTAATTCTAGAAAAGTCAGGGGTCGGGACAGAAAAAGAAAGGGCTCAACTCTAATTATTTTTCTACTGATTTGGAATGTGGGTTGATTCCTGGAAAGCCTAGGGGTTTTTCTGCAAAGGTTCCGGGGACGGCTTGAGTCGGGCGAATCTGGTCCGTTGGATCAGAATCGGGCGGCGGGGTAAGGGTCGGGCGAAGGTGGCGTCTCGTGCGCGGCTCAGATTTGTTCTGGCCGTGAGATCCAGATCGGGCGGCGGGAGGAGGGCCGGCTCGATGGAGTAAAGGGTCGGGCGAATCGCTCCGCTGCGCTGGGCGCCGGCGGCGAGCGAGAGCGGTGGCAGACGGCCGGAGTTCACCGAATCCGGTGTTCCGGGGCTCGGTTCAGGCTGGGGTTATGCCGGGGAGAGAGTGGGCGGCACGGCGAAAGTGGTGGGGCTCACGGGATGGCCGTTTGGCGACCGTAGACCGGCGGCCGCGGCGGCAGGCGGAAACAGAGCTCCGGCGAGAAATTGGGGCTGCGACAGAGCGAGAGAGAGGGGGAAAACGGGGCGGCTTGGTGCTCACCACCTCGCGGATCTCTGGCGAGAGTTGTAGTCGTTGGAGAAACAGAGGGACGGCGAGTCGACGGAGAGGCGGCGACACGGGGCGGCGGCGTTCCTCTGGTGAGCGGTTTCCAGCGGCGTGCGACGGCGCGGAGTAGAAGAAGAGATTGAAGATGGCTCTGGGTGCAAAGCGGGGCTCCGGCGTGGGTTTTATAGGGGAGGGGAGGAGGCTGAGCGGCCGGGAAAAGGGAAGGCAGCGGCTCACACGGCGGCCTGCGAAGGAAAGGGCGGAGCACGTACCGCGGCCAGTATGGCAGGCCAGCATCGCGGGGAAGGAAGGAGGGGATGCGGGCGACGGGCACGAACTGGATTCGGGGTGAGGAAGGAAAAAGGAAAGGGGAGGGAGGCGCGGACGACGGCGCGGCGACGCGTCTGGTGTCGCGGCGGAAAAAGGAAAGAGGGGAGCGGGAGGAAGAAGAAAGGAAAAGAAGAGAGGGCGCCGACAGGTGGGACCCAGCTGGCGGTGAGAGAGAGGTGAGGGAGAGTAGGCGGTTTGGACCGGCTAAGTTGGGCCGCGGGGAGAGGAGAAAAAGAAAAAAGAGAAGAGAGAGAAGAGAAGGATTTGGGCCGACTGGGTTGGGCCGCGAGAAGAAGAAAAAAAATAGAAGGAGAAGAGAGAGAGATTTGGGCCGGGCTGAAAGAAAAGAGGAGAAGAGAAAGAGAGAAAGATGCATGCATAATTTTATTTTGTGGCGTTTATAAAAATATTTTTAAAATTTTATTTCCTATATTTTTGGGTGTTATAGGAGAGAATGGAATGGTGTGCCTCATTTAGTAGCCCCTCCCCTTGTATTTATAGGGGTGAACAGGGGTGCTCTCGGCTGGCAAACTCGCGAACTCAGGCAGAACCGACATTGAGAAGCAATCAGGAGGCGCCACGTGGAAGCTGTAAGGCGGTGGCTCTGGGCTCGGTTCGGCCGAACCACCTAGGTCGGCCGACCAAAACCTGGCCCCAACCGGGTTCAGCTTCGTCTGGGTGACTGGTAAGTGGGCCCTTTGGTCCCTGGTTGATGAGTTGGCATGGTCCTATGTCGATTGCATGCTCTAGTGGGCCCTTCGATCGGTGTGACTCCGAACGGTGCATTCTGATTGGTCGGAAGGGTGTTGCCTTGGATTGAGGGTGTATTACCTTGCTCTTGAGGTGTGTTTCCTCCTTTGCTTGAGCTGAATACACGTATTCACGAACACATGTGGAGTTTGGTTATTGAACAGTTGCTTCTTGTTGGTCGGCGCGCTCCGATTGGTCGGCATTTTGTAAAATCTCCAAGGGAAATGTGGAAATGATAGTATTCGGGGTTAATATGCAAGTAAAATGTTTATGTCATACCCATTTTTGGGTCAAATTGATGCTCAAAATTGGTCCGTAGCGAGCATCAACACCCAGCATGAGCTGCACCGACATTCGCAGATTGCTGAGGTTGATAGTTTGCACCTCAACGACCCCTTCACCACGCCCAATTCAGTCTCCAGGCGCTGCGATTCGGCCACCTCTCCCGCGAGTTTTGCGTCAGCAGCTATGTGACAACAACCGCCCGCATGTCAGACATGCCTACCGCTGAGGCCATTCCAAGAGACTAGGAGCGGAGGGTACTTACCTTTCACCTCATCCCGCAGTGTCCTCATGGTGGCATTCAGATTGACGATGGCCGCGCGCCTGTTTGCGACCTCCTGGGTCAGAGTGGCAACCGCCGCTTCGGCTTTCTCTTTTAAGTCCTTGGCAGCGACTAGCTCCTCGCGAAGAGTGGCCATCTGCTGCTGAGCGCCTGTAGAGAGGAGGGGTCAGCAATGCCCCGGCCTGAAAGCAAAGCAAGCATGGAAGGATCAAGCCCTTACCTTAGAGACCCTCTTGCGCAACTCGCATTTGCTCGGCTGTTTCCTCTGATGACCTCCGTGCGATGTCACGCCCACCACGTAGCTCGTCCCGCTCTTTCCGGAGCTGTTTGAGCTTGGCGGTATCCGACGCCGCACGGGACCCGACCTCCTCCAGCTCACAGTGCACGGCTGCGAGCTCCTCGGCCAGCGCTTCCCGCTGACGCACCTCCTTGCCCGGCGGGTCTGGTACTAGAGCATCAAGGACTGCAGGAGGCTGAGCGGAGATGAAACCCCCCATGAACAAATCCAAAAGATGAAGCTGCTGAGATTGGGCGCGCTTACCTCGCATGGCAGGGCGATGATGTCATGCAGGGCCTCTAGAGTAGAGGACACCGCACTCCAGAGTTTCCCCCACTTAGCATCCTCTGGAATCCCGCTCAGCGGGGGCGGACGATGACCCGCCTCCTTGACTCGGCGCCACCAGCAATGCAAGCCCTAGGGTGGAGGGCATCGCCTGCACGGGCACCTCCGCTACAAGAGAGATGGCGATCTCGCCGCTCGCCTCCTGCATTGCCACCTCAGGACGTGCGGTGGGACCTCCCAGAGCTGCGACCTCCGTCCCCTCGCCGGCGGCCGTAACCGTCGCCTCAGGGGTCGGGGATGGATCCCGTGTCACCGCCGCCTCGTCCTGCATCGCAGCAGGACCCTCCGAGAGGACTATCGGGGCAGAGTCCAGAGTCGCACCTCCGCGAGGGGAGCCGGGCGTCCCGTCCCGCGTCTCATGGTTGGCGGGGGTTTTCGGCTCAAGGTCCACCATCGGAATGGGAGTGGGCTCGCTCGTTTGCGGCTCGACGCCATTGGACACCCGCGGAGGCGCTCCCCATTTCGCCAAGGCCTTCCTCGGGGCAATCAACAAAGCGCCTGACCCGCCGGCAGCACTGCGGCAAAAAGCACACCGATAATGAGAAGACCAAGACACGTAGCGGCGCGCTAAGAGGAAAGGGACCGTGTGCTTACCAGGGTGCTGTCGGCCTTGCGCTTTTCGAGGTCGGGCCGCCCGACCCCGATGACTCCACCACCGCTTCAATGACCCCGTCGTCAGGGGGGGCGCACATGAGGTTCTGACCCCTCCTCCCTACAGAGTGATAAGCTGGGGGCGGGCACCACCACGACAGATGAAGACGCCTGGCCAAGGTCAGGCTCTCCATAATCTAGGCATCCCACATGATGTCACCATCCTCTGAAAGGATCTGGATGCCGACTAGAGGGGGGGTGAATAGTCGAAACTGAAATTTATAACACTTAAAACAATTCAGTCAGTAAACTTCGGAGTCTTCAGATATTTGTCTGGAATCTCCAGAGGTTCCAGAGATTTCGAAGAAATGTTCGGATACTCCAAACAAACTTGCTGAAATTAAATCTCGACTAATCAAACTTCAACCAAAAGTAGATTGAGTAAATTTCTAATACACATACACTTCCTTCCACCCCTTTTTACCTGTTATTACCTGTAGCAGAAACCTTTCCAACAACTAGATCGAGAGCAAACCCTAGAATTCTAGTGAAGAACTAAAACTTCAAGAAATCAAAGAGCTAAGCACATAGACATAAGGATTTGTTTACCGAAGTTAAGTTCCATACAAGGAACCTACGTCTCCGTTGAGGCACCCAAGAAGAACACTTACTTCTTGAGCTATGTAGCCTCCCCTTAGTAGCCTCCGAGCTACTAAGGTCACTTACTAGAATGTCGGGGTTGTACAAACTTCTCGGCGCACACCACAAGCTTGGGTGCTCGACGGGCAACGCCTAGCCGGCTAGGAGCTTGAAGCTCCAAGAGTAACAAACATGAAATTCACCGGCTCGATGAAGAACGAAGTGCTCAAGAGATGGGAAATCAACTCACTAGCACTCTCACTTGCTCTCCCTTCAATTTCCCTTCAATCCCCTCACTAAATCTAGGGTTTTTGAATGCTCAGACAGGGGGCAGGTGAGTTCTGGTCAGAGAGAGTTAATGTGAAGGGGGTGAAGGGGTATTTATACCCTAGCCCCCAAAAAGAGACATTGGGATGATAAGTTTCAGAGACTCTGAAGAATTCTTCGGATACTCCGGACACCAGCTCCGGAGACTCCAGAGATGTGCGGAGACTCCGCACACATCCGGACTCCGGACACTCCGCCGACGCTCCATGTCCGGAGACTCCGGAATGTTTTCTGGAAACTCCGAACAATTTGCAGTAAACACTCTGAAAAAGTATCCCATGTGCACAGTGTGTGAACGTGTCTCTCATAGGTTTTGTTAGTTTCACTTGAGCACCTAGTTCTCACGCAAAGCGAGCAGATGTCATGTCCCCCTTGATAGTACGACATTTCTATACTCAATTTCAAAGGATAAATAAATTTAAAGCGCCATGGGACTTTGCTTTGTGATTTGCTTTGTGACTTTCATTTCCTTTTTGACAAACATATGCACTTGTCAAGATACCTATCACCTTTGATACCTGCTCATCATGCTAAAAGAGTTCATTAGTCCCACAAGCGTTTGTCATTAATCATCCAAAACCCACTAAGCGGGCCTAGATGTCCTTTCAATCTCCTCCTTTTTGGTGATTGATGACAACACACTTGTGGCTCACAAGAGATAGATCATTTGAAATAACTGAGCAAAATGAGACCTCCCCCTTAATGTGTGCACCTTGCTTGGAATGCAACAAACTAACTTTGAGAAAAGTTAAAAGTGACACACATTAAGTGAAATCCATCAAAAATCTATAGTGGGATGCCTATGTGTGTGTAAGCAAAATAAGTGTGATGCAAGATGACAGTTCATGCACTCAAATATAACTGAAAGGTGTGAATGGGCAATTTCTCCGAAGATTCTGAAGAAACTTCCGGAAACTCCGAACAGTCTGGAGATTCCAGCCATTTCTCTGGATTCTCCAAAGATTTTGCCCATAACACAGAAATAACACAACACCAATCATTTGAGCATCATACTAACACAAGTCTTTAATAACATAAAGTTCAACAGAGTTAAGGTTCCTAGCACACCCAAAGCACACATTACAAGTCTCATGCCACATAGTCTTACACAAATGAGTCTAGGAAACGAAACATAAGGTACGATACATAACGATGGGTACATAAATGATCTCTTTCACTCCCCCTTTGACAGCAAACACCAAAAAGGAAATGAAAGGCAGCAGCAAGGTCTCTACTCATCATCGTCCTCGTCCTCGTCCTCATCCTCATCCTCATCATCTTCATCGTCGTCGGGGTACTCACGGTAGTTGAGGGGCTGATCCTCCTCGGTGTCCTCATCATCATCACGAGCACGGCGAGAGTGGCGAGTGGAAGTCCTAGGAGCAGCAGCAGGTGCAGGAACATCTTCTGCAACCCCCTGAGTAGCTTGAGCATCAAGTGCATCCCACTCCAAAAAAGGATCATCAAACTCTGGAAGATCATGGTGAGGGTCGCAAGGGAGTCCCATCTCAATGATGTCACGACAGTTTTCATTCACTTCTTTAACCATGGTCTTGCACATACAAAAGATACTGCAAAGAACCCTCCTTATCATGGAGCCATTGCCGCGGCGACGAGAAGCACTATGAGAATATGTCGGAGCTCGAAGAGGTGAATCATCAACACGAGGAGCAGAGCTAGATGAACCATGGTGCCTAGAAGCTGCAGCGGGAACCTTAATACGAGGACGAAGGTGGAGTGGCTCATGCTTGACGTCCTTAGGAAAAGTGATATTGGTGACCCTCTCAATCATGTACATGATGTATGGAGCATAAGGGAGATGCTTCCTTGAGTCATTCATGACTCGCCTTAGCTCATTCCAAATGTAATCAAATGCATTGAAGGGTCTTCCTCCAGGTGCCATGCGGTTCAAGAGATTCACCACATAGAAGTTGAGTGACGTGTAATCACCTTTCTTTAGATCAATGGTCCACCTCATCATGAAGTTTGCATAGCTGTAGTATGGCTGCAGGTGGATGGACTTGCCCTCATGAGCTAAGATAGGATTGAAGAACATGAATGTGCAATCCGTCGACTTCAACCTCCTTTCAACATGAATTGGGTCACGATCCTCAAACTTAGACCCTAGACCGAGAATGCGAGAGGTCATATAATCCACACAATAATGCTCCCCTTTGGTGGTCCAATGAAAAGTGCAATCATTGGCTCGGTAGTACAAAGAACTATAGAACTAATAGATGATCTCGGTGTTCCCATTGTACTTGAAGGCCATAAGCTCCCTAAGGTTGAATTCCTCAAACTTAGCAATGACTGCATTCACATTAGGATCATTCATGGCCTGAAAATACTCCCAATCAATGTACTTCATAGGCATAATTGGAGCCTTGTCCTTTCTAAAAGAAATAGAGGCATAAAAATCCCTGTGAAAATCACACCAAAACCTCCGCTAAGGTCCCTCATTCTTGCAATAATGGTAGACATCAATGGCTCGCTGATTTTTGACCATTATGGACTGATTAAAGTAGTCTCTAGAAGCAGCAGCAGCAGCAGCAAAACCTGCAATAGTCCCTGATGGCCTCCTTTTTGGGCAAAGAGGGTATTGTGTTTGATCAGGCCCAAACTCAACAACTAGATGATCTGGTGTCCTAGGGAAAATCTCATAAGCTGCACCCCTTGCACAAGGATTGGGTCTAGCTTTAGCTCTAGGAACAGGCATGGATCACATCATGTAAGGTGCTAGTCTAGGTGGTGGCTCGGGGTGAGGAGCAAAATGATATTGAGCTAGTTCCTTCCCTGGCCTCCTGCCCCCTCTCCTAGTGCCTCTGGGCTAAGCAACACGTGTATCCTCTATTTCTTCTTCCTCCTCCTCCTCTTCCTCACATTCCTCAACATAGCGAGGAGGGTGTCGATCATGTCTAGCCTTTGTTCTCCTAGAGGACTCCTCCTTAGCACCACGAGACCTATCTCTTCCCATCCTGACCAGAAAGATATGGATCTGGATTTTAGAAGGATAAACGAATCACTAGCATGACATGTTTTTTAGAATTTCTGCATGAAGTTCGGAGTCTCCGGACATTTCTTCGGATTCTCCGAACAAATGTTCGGAGTTTCCGGAGACTTGTTCCGAGATTCCGAACTCGTAGCACAAACCCTAAAAATTGTCATACACACTAATCCACCATAGGAATTCAATGAAACTTGAGATCCTAGACCTAGAAGCCCTATACAGTAGTTCTATCCAAAGGAAACTACTTAGAACATCATACATTGAGAGATCAGGCAAAGATAAGATTAGGGTACCTTGGAGTTCAAAAACGATGAAGTTAAATCCAATTCCAAGGTCCCCGCTGCGTTCCCTTGCAATGGAGGAGCCTCCCTTGAAGATATTGATCAATTTTGACGGTGGTAGGCGAAAATCACCTTAAGGGGTGCTCTAGGGTGTGAGGGAAGAAAGAGAGGTGGCGGGGTAGAAGTAAAAAGAACTAACCGTTCACTTTACCCCGGGGTAAAAGTAAATACTCTGAAATCTTCGGAGTCTCCGGAAAAAGTTCCGGAGTCTCCGCTCCCCCTGAAACTAGGCAGATTTTGAAAGATTTGACTCTTGAAGCTTGATCTAAAGGGAAGATAGACTTTCTTTGAGATTTCTATATGGCATGAGAGATTTACCAGCTTGAGACTAGCCAGCAGACAATCAAAAAGTACAATAGTCCCAAGCTAGCAAAGCAAAGAAAATCCAACATTTTGAAATCACATGATTACTAAATAAAAGATAATTTTTTCAAAATAGTCCTATTCTAGAGTTAATCATTTGTGTGCAAGATGTCAAGCCAAGTTACGAGAATCCAAGATATTTAATTCACTCCTCAAGGTACAAAACCTTTGCTAATCAAGTGGTTTTGTGAAGATATCGGCTAGTTGCTTATCGGTGCTCACATGACATAAAGCGATATCCCCTTTTGCTTCATGGTCTCTCAACAAATGATGTCTAATGTCTATATGTTTTGTTCTTGAGTGGTTCACAGGTTTGTTGGCTAGCTTTATGACACTCTCGTTGTCACACAAAAGTGGAATCTTGTTGAACTTACAACCAAAGTCGCTCAAGGTGAACCTCATCCAAAGTAGTTGTGCACAACAAGCACCGACAGCAACATACTCGGCCTCGGCGGTGGATAGGGCAACGGAATTTTGTTTCTTAGAGCTCCAAGACACAAGAGACCGACCAAGAAATTGGCAAGTCCCCGATGTACTCTTCTAATCTACCTTGCAACCGGCGTAATCCGAATTGGAATAGCCAAGTAAATCAAAAGTGGAGCCCTTGGGATACCACAAGCCAAGGTACGGAGTGTGTACTAAATATATAAGAATTCTCTTAACTGCCATAAGATGACATTCCTTTGGATTGGCTTGAAAATGAGCACACATGCACACACTAAGCATGATATCGGGCCTAGATGCACAAAGATAAAGCAAGGAATCGATCATGGAACGATATACCTTTTGATCCACGGCCTTACCATCTTCATTTAGATCAAGGTGCCCATTTGTTGGCATTGGTGTCTTGATGGGTTTAGCATTCTCCATGTCAAACTTCTTGAGCATGTCTTTTGTATACTTAGTTTGACAAATGATGGTGCCTTCTTTCAGTTGCTTGATTTGAAATCCTAGAAAGAACTTCAACTCACCCATCATAGACATCTCAAATCTTTTGGTCATGATCCTACTAAAATCTTCACACCACACTTGATTAGTGTAGCGTCCCGCCTCCCCGAGGCCGGGCCCGCTTACATCTAGCCGCTTCCTAGGACATAGACTGCCCTCACAGACCAGCACAAGTCTTTTCTGCACACTTAGTCCTCACTCGTGCGCACCCAGGACATAGACTACCCTCACGGACCAACACAAGGCTTGTTGCATTCTCTGGCGTATGCATTTTGGCTCTGGTACCAGCTGTGGCAGAACCACCTGAATTAATCCGGCTCAAACGCGCTAACCATCACCCCAAGGGAAATCAGGACTAACTCGCACTTCAAACGGAGTAATCCACTAGTCTGTCGGGTAACCTCCCGATACAACCACGGTTTTGCCGATCGGAACCACACATACAAAGTACTCACATGAAGGTGAGCCCAGAGGATACAACATTCCACAAATTTTACATCATAGAGTTCATCATAAATTATTATTACAACTGAGTTCGAAATTGTAAAACAAGTACTTCAGAGTTCAAAGTCATTGAGTTCTTCAGAGTTCAATGCAGCGGAAAAAAAATAACGATAACTACTCGACGATACATGATGTCTCAATGAAGCCCGTACGAGACATCACTCGGCATTATCATCGTTGGCCGGAGGCGCATCCCGTTCCACCAACCAACCAGGAGGAAGGGTACACGGCCAAGTCAAACTAGCGATAATATCCTCGAAAGTATCACCTGAAAACAAGCCACAAGCAAGGCTGAGTATACTAATACTCAGCAAGGCTTACCTGACTAGTGGAATATACTTAGCCGACTCTTAGACATGCAAGGCTTTTTGGCTTGAGGGGTTTGTTTTGCCGAAAAGCATATACAAGTAGGTCCTTACTTTCAAATTTTAGCTCCAGATTCTAGTGTTCTTTAACCATTCTAGGTAAGCAACTATCCAATATCATACATGGTGAAAGAATTAATTTTTCATCCAACAAGATTAATCATCATTATTGTTCCTCCTCTTACTCTATTTGGTAAAAGGCTCAAGCAATCTCAATAACCGCGAGAAACGGACGATTCGAATCGAATTTCTTAACCTTGCAAGGGAAACCTAAACACACGTCACGTGGTTACTCCCAGAGTCACACGTGCAACTTTTTCCTTCAATTCCCGCTTCACGGAACAGGCCCACCGCCCTCGACTACACGTCCCCATGGACCACGGAGCCGGCCGGGCCATGGCGGCACATGCACCCGCCATTAGCTAGATGTGAACGAATTCAAGATGGTGGGGAGTATATTCCGGCCTCGGTTCAATCCAGTACTTAAGCTTACCGATTACCATATTCTCGGCATGTGGTTAGTACGTTCAAACGCTTAACCACCACTACCACACACTGCGGCCTTAGCATTTTTTCACTAAACAGACGGGGCCTCAATCATCAACATAAACATCACACCATAGCCCCGTCCGTCGACCTTATGATTGCAGCATGTAGTAAACATTCAACTCCTAAATTCTCGCGAGTGACAGGAAATCACTCGACTTTTACCGGAGTCCTATTAGCATAGCATTCTATCGAACCTTATATCAAGTGTTCAGAACATAGGAACCTAAGTTCATGCAACTAAGTTTTCATTCAACTCCTACAAACTTAATGCACAAGTAAAGTAGAGTAATAAGCTGCATAATTTAGAAAATAGGGTTCATGCTCCGGGGCTTGCCTTCTTGGGTAAAGTTAGTTTGGGGCTCGTTCGAACACGGGTTCAGGTCTTCGAAAGCTTCAGTTAGATTCACTTGAGCTTCACGCTGCTCACTCTCAGACTCGGGCACCAGCTCGTACGTTCCGTCGGCGAGAGTTGTCGATGCTATATGAATGCACAGCGTAAGTGTAGTGATGATACATGATATTTATTTTCTTCACGATAAAGTTGCAGTCCACAAAATATAGATTTGGTTGTGAAGTTACTTAGTTAAGATTTCTTGGGCAATCATTAATAGAGTATAATTTAAACTAATTAACTCCATTAAACAAGAAGGGGAGGGGGTTGTGTTCCTTTTGGAAACTAAATTTCGTAAGCACAACATGGATTAAACACAACTTCTGGACTAGGTAACTTCTGGTGATGAAATTTTTATTTAGAGTACATTATGCAGAGACAACAGCACTGTAAAAATTTCAGAAATTTCTGTGTAGTAGATTATTTTTGAAAAATGTTACTGTAAATTTTTCGGATTTTATTTCGCATGATACAGACCATAAATAAATAGGACAACCTACACTTATATTCATGAAGATTAATTTCTACAGGATGTTCTACAGGGTTTTCGAATTATGAAACTTTTTATACAGCATAAACTAATCCTAGTTCTCCCACAGTAAAAAGTTGAACATTTTCCAAGCATGGAAACTAATTATTTTTATTAGTGCATTTTTCCTACCACAAAATTATATAAATAGGTTACAGAAAGGAAAAAGGTTCTAAACGTTTTCTGTGGTATTTAGGCATCAATATAACAGCTCTGGAAATGTTTCATAACATGAATCACAATATAACAACAGGTACAAATTAGGTCTATTATTTCATGGTATAAACAAGATTTAACAAAAAGTTTAGCTAGAGATGGGTTCTGGTCCTACACATTTTACACTGGACTAGCCATCAAGCAACTAATCTACTGCCCAAAAATCAGATTCATAACTGGTCTACAACAGTGGGTACAATTAAAGACTATTAAACCTTCCATTTAATTTAGAGCAAGATTTAGCAAGGAACTGAAGAAAAGTATGTAACAAAAGTTATAGATTTTCTTCTAACGATTCCAGAACAGTTGAGTTTGTATTTTTCCGAGTTTTCTAAGATTTTATATGAATTTTACAAATTTGCTATTTTTGAATTCAAAGTTTAAACACAGGTTTATAGTTATGCCCCTGGAAACTTGCGTGCAGACCCTTTTAAAGATTTCAATCATTGCAATTGGGTCCCTGGGCGGCGCTGGCACGGCGGCCGGCCAAATTCCGGCGAGGGGGCTCGTCGGCGCCGAGGGAAAAAGGGTCGGGGAGAACCAGGGAGATGAGAGCTACCTTGTGGTGTCCTTGGTCGGGGTTGGGGGTGGCCGGAAAGGGCTCGTCGGCGTGGAACAGGGGGCGGTGGCGGTGCGGAGCATCGGCGATGTTGCTCCGGTGCTGTTGGGGCTGCGCTGGCGGGTCGAGAAGCTCCGGTGGGTTGATGTAGTCCCGTTCCGAGCCTTGGTTTGGGCGGAGGAGGGCCGGGGTGGGGTGTCCACGGCGGTCAGGGGCGGAGGCAGCGCTGGCACGGCGCTCCGGCGGGTCTGGGCGGCGATGGGCGGGGCAGTGAGCTGCGGTGGGATGCTGTGGTGGTGGTTGGGGATTCAGCTTGGTCGGTAGATGACCGGAGGGGTGAGCTCCACGGTGAGTTGGGCACGACGGCAGTAATGGTGGCGGCGGCGGCGTTCTGGTGTCTGGGCGCTCGAGGAGGCTCCGTACGACCCTTTTGTAGGCAGCAGAGAGGCGGGATGAGGGGCGGGGCTGGACTGCGAGGCTCGGGCGCGGGCGGCCTGACGGGGGCGTGCCATTGGGCGTTGAGGCAGCGGCCAGAGGCTCGGCACGGCGAGCGGCGGGCGGGAGCAGGGGATTGGGCATGCTGCAGCACAGCGGCTTGTCGGGCGGCGAGCACGGGGAGTGGCGGGACAGAGCGGAGGCTCGGGCACGGTGCGGCTTGTCCATTTGGTGCGGCGTGTGGTGGCCGGGCGGCGGCGTCACGTGCGGCCAGCGGCGCGACATGGTTGGCGGCCGGAGATCCTGGCGTGGGGAGGGAGGGATTGCTCGGCACGTGATTGGGTGTGGCAGGGCCTGGTCGGGGGAGTGGGGAGGATGGCCGGCGACTGGCTTGTCGCGGCGTGGGCGGCAGGCATCGCTGGCCAGGTGGCCAGCGGTGACTGGCGGCGGGCGTCGGGCGAAGCAGAGGAGAGGGGAGGGACTGAAAGTGGAAATAGAAGAAAAGGCAGGGCCTGGTTTGCAAAGTCCAGTGTTTCTGAAATTTTTGTGTTGCAACTCAAAAATCTCTGAACATGAAAGTTGTTCAAAATGAAAAGGTACACAAGTTTTGTTTCAGGCCAAAGTTCATTTGAGTTCTAGTTTAGAAGTTTTTTATCATTTGAGTTCTAGTTTAGAAGTTATTTTAAAAAAACTCAAAAAGTATGATTCGGAGGGCACGTCATTTCCTGGGAAAAAATTTGTATTCTCTCCTAGGCTTCAACTAGACTTTTGTTTATCCTGTCATCAATGGTGTGCCTATTAAATTTCGCAGCCATAAGTGCTTTGAGGTGAGAGTTATTTAATTTGTTTGATTAAAGTACATGTACTTATGCACATATACACATCTATTTTCAATTCAAAGCAAAACCAATTTATCATTCATTTCTTTTAAACTTTTCTTAGTTATTTATGCATCGTGTTAAGCTAATGAGGCTTATTTCATAATTTAAACACCCGAGGTGTTACAATTAGTAGAACCAAATATAATGTCATCGACATATATTTGGCACACAAAGATATCATTTTTAACTTTGCGAGTGAGGAGAGTAGGATCCGCTTTGCCTATCTCAAAGCCTTTCCTTAGAAGAAAATCCTTAAGGCATTCATACCATGCTCTAGGCGCTTGTTTGATCCCATAGAGCGCCTTATGGAGCTTGTAAACATGGTTGGGATGCTTCGGGTCCTCAAACCCTGGTGGTTGCTCAACATAGACCAATTCGGAAATTGGTCCATTTAGAAATGCACTCTTCACATCCATTTGATATAACTTGAAATCATGGTGAGTAGCATAGGCAAGTAATATACGAATTGACTCAAGCCTAGCTACTGGAGCATAAGTCTCACCAAAATCCAAACCTTCGATTTGAGTGAATCCTTGGGCAACCAATCTAGCTTTGTTTCTTGTGACAACACCATGTTCATCTTGCTTGTTGCGGAACACCCATTTTATGCCAATCACATTTTGCTTGGGGCGTTCCACTAAGGACCAAACTTCATTATGGGTAAAGTTGTTTAACTCTTCTTGCATTGCCATCACCCAATCCACATCACCTAATGTTTCTTCAACCTTAAGAGGCTCCAAAGAGGAAACAAATGAGTAATGTTCACAAAAATTTGCCAATCTAGAACGTGTTGATACCCCCTTTTGGATGCTCCCAAGAATGTTATCCATGGGATGATCACGTTGTATGCTTTGGTGTACTCTTGGGTGTGGTGCTTAGCTTGTGGTTGCACTGGATCATCATCCTCATTTTCCCTTTCTTGATCAAAAGGAGTTTCTTCATTATCTCCGGAGTTTCCGGAGAATTGTCCAGAATCTCCGGAACCTGCAGAGTTTCTGCAGTTTTGTCCGGAGTCTCTGGGGTTCTCAGCAGCAGCAGGATTTGGTTCATTATTTGACTCCTCTTGAGCCTCCTTTTCTTGCGGCCTGATTTCACCAGTGGCCAGGTGTTATATGGCTTGTGCAGGTGGCAGTTCTTCATCTGCATCATTTAAATCAACTTGCTCCTTTTGGGAGCCATTGGATTCATCAAATGTTATGTCACACGCAACATCAACGCATCCGGTGGAATTGTTGAAGACACGGTAACCATGAACATTCGATGCATAACCAAGAAGAAAACCTTCATCAACTTTAGGTGCAAACTTAGAGCTTTTGGGCTTCTTGTTGAGTATGAAGCACTTACTTCCAAAAACTCTAAAGTAAGACACGTTAGGCTTTTTACCAGTTAGAAGTTCGTAGGTGGTCTTTTGCAAGATCTTGTGTAGATAAAGACGGTTGATAGCATGACATGCGTGTTGACCGTCTCTGCCCAAAATTGATCCGATGACTTGTACTCATTAAGCATGGTTCTTGCGGCTTCAATGAGGGTTCTATTCTTTCTTTCCACAATTCCATTTTGTTGAGGAGTGTACAGCACCAAGAATTCATGAGCAATACCTTCACCATCGAGGTATTCTTCAATGTTGGTGTTCTTGAACTTGGAGCCGTTGTCACTTCTCACCCTTTTGAACTTGACATCAAACTCATTTTGGGCTCTTCTTGCAAATTTCTTGAAGATTTCTTGCACCTCACTCTTATCATACACAAAGAATACCCAAGTGAAGCGAGAACAATCATCAACAATAACAAGACCGTATTTGTTACCACCAATGCTTATATAGGCCACCGGTCCAAATAGATCCATATGAAGAAGTTCAAGTGGCCTATTGGTGGTAGTGATTGTCTTTGGTCGGTGAGGTGCTCCAACTTGCTTTCCCGTTTGACAAGCACTACAAATCCTATTTTTCTCAAAAGAAACATTAGGGATACCAACGATGTGATCCCCCTTTAGAAGTTTATCAAGGTTTCTCGTCCCAACATGAGCTAGACGGAGATGCCATAACCAGCCCATATTAGATTTGGCAATTAAACATGTATCAAGTTGGGCTCTTTCCTTTGTGAAATCCACTAGGTAAAGCTTTCCCTTGAGTACACCTTTAAATGCCACCGAGTCATCACTTCTAAAGACGGTCACTCCCTCGTTGGTGAACAAACAATTATAGCCCATTTCACAAAGTTGTGATACGGACAACAAATTGTAAGTTACGGACTCAACCAAGAATACTTTGGAAATGGAACGGTCAGTTGTGATAGCAATTTTACCTAACCCAATTCCTTCACTACCATCGGCAAAGATGATGTTGTCATTTGGATTATCATTTTCTTCAAAGGATGTGAACATCTTTTACTCTCCGGTCATGTGGTTGGTGCATCCACTATCAAGCACCCATTTGGATCCACCGGAGGAGTATGCCTACAAAAAAAATTTAGGCTCGAGTCTTAGGTACCTAAAGAGATTTGGGTCCTTGAGTGTTAGTAACAAGGACTTTAGGTACCCACACACTACTCTTATCAATGTGTCCTTTGTGAGATACCCAACATACTTGGCGACCACCTTACCCTTGTGGTCCCAGGTCAATACATAATCAGCATAAAATGAACCTTGAGAAGCATGTGGCTTGGCCTTGTTGATTTGGGAAGTGTTGGTCTTGTTCAACTTGACTTGATGTGTGGTGACCTTAGGTTGCTTACCATCAACCTTCTTCCTTGTGGGAACCATTCCTCCAAGAATACTCCCGTTTACACTAACACCGGAAGTCTTGTTGTTCTTGATGAAAGGAATGGGTTCTTTACATCCTTGCTCATTCTTACCTAGACCCATGCCTTTCTCAAAACCATACTTCTTCATGTAGCCACTTCCAAATGCCTTGGTGTGCTTCTCAAACTCACCAATTTCATGTGATGAAGTGTCTCCATTGATCACATTCTTCGTAACATGCATTTCGGCAAGGTTAGTAGCACAAGTTTCAACATTTATATTGCTACACCTTTTGCAACTTTCACTCATGATAGAAGTAGAAGATTTCATTGCATCATTGAAAATAGAGTTGGAACTCTCCTTAAGGATGTCATGTTCTAATTCAAGATCCGTGTGTTTGGCAAGTAAACATGAGAAGTTTTCTTGAAGTGTATCATTTGCACCCTTAAGTTGAGCGTTCAAGTCATTGACTAAAGAGAGCTCTTTAGATAACTTCTCTACCTTCTCTTTCTCCTTAGCAAGATATTTCTCAAGTTCAAGAAGCTTATCAATTTTGGCTTTGAGCAAGTCCTCTTGCACCTTGAAACTCTTCCTTTCTTTGGAAAGAGATTTCTCAAGGCCTACAGTTTTCTCCCGCTCAAGCATAATCAATTCTTCTTGAGCCTCAAGAGTCTCATCCCTATCCTCTATCTCTATCATAAGTTTCATAATTTTATTTTTTGCTTTATTGCCAAGTTCTTTCAACATGTTATCACAATCATTATCATCAAGATCATCATCATCATCATGGTTGGGAGAGGAGCTAGTATATACCTTAGCTTCTTTTGCCATAAGACAAATGTGGGTGGAGTTGTCTTCATCATCGATGAGGTCCTCAAAAAGCGAAGATTTGGTTGTATGAGTCTCTATTGCCAATGTTGCCACGCTCTTTTCTTCGGATGATGACTCATCACTTGAGTCCCATTCAATCCCAAGATGTGCTTCACCCTTGTATCTAGCCTTGCTCTTGGTCTGCTCTTTCTTCTCAATCTTGTTCTTGTTCTTTGGATTAGGACAATCGGTAATGAAACGACCAACTTCTCCACATCCAAAGCATGGCTTGTTGGACTTTCTTGTGATCTTGCCTCTTTTCTTGTTTTTGTTGTAGTACCCATCTCTTCTCATGACTTTCTTGAATCTCTTGATAAACAAAGCCATGTCTTCATCACTATCACTATCACTCTCCTTCTTCCTTGATGATGAGCTTTCAACTTGTATTTTCCCTTTTTCTTTCATGCTAGATTTGAGGGCCACACCGTTGTTCTTCTCCATTTGCTCATGATGTTTTGAAAGTTCTTGAGTGATTTTTGCTTCCTTCATTGTGGTGAGGTGTTTCTCTATTCTTCCAGTGACATTGGCGAGAGTGAATCTTTTGAACCCTCTCTTCTCTCTATTCAAGGTAGGTAGTGTTGGCGCTAAAAATCGGCCGGAAATCGGCCGATGACCTTCAGCGTCGAACACACGACCCGGGAGAATCTACTTAACTCCTATTCGAGTGATTGCCCTGGTGCGGTTCGCGCGGCGTGCGAGTCAATCTGACATGTTGATTGACAAGGAAAGAAACGTATTAAATTCCGGTGTCTTGATCGGCTAAAGTTCCGATCTGTCCCGAAAAGCGTATTAGCGAACCAGCCGATTTGCTATGAAGATGACCGGCTATAGATTAGTTGATAATCACGTAGCGATTGCAAAGAAACTACTGGAGCAACTTAAATAATCGCCACAAATGTGTGACACCTCAGGTGTTTAAATTACGAAATAAGCCTCTTTAGCTTAACACGGTGCATAAATAATTAAGAGAAGTTTCAATGAGATGAGTTATAAATTGGTTTTTGCCTTGAATTGAAAATACTTGTGTATATGTGCATAAGTACATGTTTCTCAAGCCATTTAAATAACTTTCACAATGAGGCAAACATGGCTACAAAATTGAATAGGCACGTCGTTATTGACTTGATAATCAAAAGTCTAGTTGAAGCCTAGGGTGAATGCTAAGTTTTGCTCAGGAAATGTCGAGCCCTCCGATTTATATTTTTTGAGTTTTTAAAATAACTTCTAAACTACAACTCAAATGAACTTTGGCCTGAAATAAAACTTGTGTAACTTTTCATTTTGAACAACTTTCATGTTCAGAGATTTTTGAGTTGCAACACAAAAATTTGAGAAACACTTGGATTTGCAAACCAGCCCCTGCCTTTTCTTCTATTTCCACTGCAGACCCTTCTTCCTACGTTCGCCCGACCCTACGTTCGCCCGACCCCCGCGCGCCCGACGCGCAGCCGCTCGCCTGACCGTCGTTCGCCCGACCCTTTCACTTGCCCGACCCTCGTCTTCGCCCGACCCTTTCGCTTCGCCCGACCCTTCGCTTTGCCCGACCCTCCGCCGCCGCGCAGTCGCCGCAGGCCACTTGGCCGGTGATGCCTGACGGCGCAAGGCGTCAAGCCAATGCCCGGCCGCGCCCGCACGCCGCGCTCCTCCCCAGTCCGCGCACGCCACGTGCGCGCCGGCGACGCTCGCCTCTGCTCGCCGCCCGCCGCGCCCTATGGGGAAGCCGCGCCGTGCCGTGTCTCCGCCGCGTCCCGCCAATCGCCGCGCTCGCCGCCCGGCAAGACAGCTGCTGCAGCTCCTCGCCCAACCCACGCGTCGCGTGATCTCCCGCTCCACACGCCAAATCTTCAGTGCCCAATCCCTGCCCTCGCCCGCCGCACGCCGCGCCAGCTCTGCTCGCCGCCCACCGCGGCCAGTCACGCGCTCCCGTCGTGCCGCCCGCGCCCGCGTCTCACAGTCCAGTCCCGCCCCTCCTTCCGCCTCTCTGCTGCCTACAAAAGGCCGCACTGAGTCCCCCTCGCACGCCCAGACACCAGAACGCCGCCGCCGCCACCATTACCGCCGCCGTGCACCAGCTGCCCGTGGAGCCGCACTCCCCAACCTCCCACTGCCCAAACCCATCGCCCAGCAAGCTTGCCCTCCCTCCACTGAAGCTCACCGGCCTCTTCCCCGGCCAGCTCAACCGCTGGAGCACCGCCAGCGCCGCCCGCGCCGCCGCTGCTCCCTTGCTGCTCCATGGATAGCTCACTCCGAAGCTCCTCCGTCCAAGCCAAGCTTCAAAACGGGTTCCCCTCGATGCCGCGAAGCTCATCGACCAGCCCATACCCTCCCCTCCTCGCCGGAGCACCGACGCCGACGCTCCGCCCCGCCACCGCCCCTCTGCTCCGCGTCGACGAGCCACCTCCGGCCACCCCCAACCCCGACCAAGGCCATCCCGAGGTAGCTCTCACCTCCCTGGATCTCCCTGACCCTTTTTCCCTCGCCGCCGACGAGCCCCCTCGCCGGAATCTGGCCGGCCACCATGCCAGCGCCGCCCAGGGACCACATTGGTTTGATTGCAATCTTCCCAGGGGCCTGCAAGCAAGTTTCCAGGGGCATATCTGTAAACCTGTGTTTGAACTTTAAATTCAAAAACAGCAAACTTGTAAAATTCATATAAAATCGTAGAAAAATCAAAAAATTACAAACTCAACTGTTCTGGAATCTTTAGATGAAAATGTACAACTTTTGTTACATGCATTTCTTTAGTTGCTCCCTAAATCTTGCTATAAATTAAAGGGAATGTTTGATAGAATTTAATTGTACCCACTGTTATAAACAAAGGCTAAACCTGAAAATGTAACAGTAGATTAGTTGCTTGATTTATAGGCAAGTGTAAAAATATTAGGACCAAAACCCATCTCTGGCTAAACTATTTGTTAAACCTTTTTTAGGCCATGAAATAATAAAACTAATTTGTAACTGCTGTTATGTTGTGATTCATGTGGTGAAACTTTTCTAGAGCTGTTATACTAATGCCTAAATAGCACAGAAAAAGTTTAGAACCTTTTTACTTTCTGTAACCTATTTATATAATTTTATGGTGGGAAAAATGCACTAATTCAAATAATTAGTTTCTGTGCTTGGAAAATGTTCAACTTTTTACTGTAGCACACTTTAGAGTATCTCTTGCCGAACAAAAAGTTTCATACTTAGAAAGCCTGTAAAACATCCTGTAGTATTTAATCTTTATTAAAGTATGTGTATCTTGTCCTATTTATTATGCTTTGTATAATGTACAGTAAAATCTGAAAAATTTATAATAACACATATATGGATAGGTTAATCACCTGTAAAGTTTTTGGTATCAATACTTGCATGGTTTGTCCTGTATAAAAATAACTAGGTTCTAGCAGTGTCTATGTATTACATTTTTCATAATTTTCTGCTGTGTGAAAATGTCTGAAATTATTATAGTGCTTTTGTCTCTGCATAATGTTCTCTAAATAAAAATTTCATCACCAGAAGTTACCTATTCCAGAAGTTGTGTTTAATTCGTGTTGAGCTTAGAAAATTAAGTTTCCAATACAACACAACCCCTTCTTGTTTAATGAAGTTAATAGTTTAAGTTATACTCTATTAACAATTGCCCAAAGAAATCTTAACTAAGTAACTTCACAACCAAATTCATATTTTTTGGACTACAACTTTATCGTGAAGGAAAATAATCGTCATATACCATCGCTATAACTTACACTTGTGCATTCATATAGAATCGACTACTCTCGCCGACGGAACGTACGAGCTGGTGCCCGCATCCGAGAGTAAGCAGCGTGAAGCTCAAGTAAATCTAACTGAAGCTTTCGAAGACCCGAGCCCAAGTTCGGATGAGCCCCAAACTAGCTTTACCCAAGAAGGCAAGCCCCGGAGCATGAACCCTATTTTCCTAAACTTATGCAACTTATTACTCTACTTTACTTGTGCATTAAGTTTATAGGAGTTGAATGAAAACTTAGTCGCATGATTCTAGGTACCCATGCTCTGAACACTAGATGTAAGGTTCGATAGAATGCTATGCTAATAGGACTTCGGTAAAAGCCGAGTGATTTCCTGTCACTCACGAGAATTTAGGAGTTGAATATTTACTACATGCTGCAATCATAAGGAAAACTACTGGAGTAACTTAAACGATCGCTACGGATGCAACACTTGAAATAGATCTAATCGGCTATATGATAATGAACAAGGAAAAGTAATGATAAAGCTGATAGTTCGATCTCAAGCTGGATAACTGGTGATAAAACTAGAACAATAGGTAAAACCTATAATTCTGGTAAATATCAATAACTAGTGAATAAATCTAAACAAAACAACGGCGTTGCACCCGAATTAAAGCTTAGATGTTATTCGATAAGCGGAACCTACCAATTGGCCGGAGATCGTGTCGATGCAGCCCTGCCAATCCGTACGAACTCGTGAAAGAAAAAGAAGTATTGGCGAAGTCGCCGACTTGAAAGTAAAGTACGATGAAAAAGTAGATTGTTTTTGTTGATTGATTGATGTATGATCTTTTACAAAACTCTGACTGCTCCTATTTATACCCTAGAACTAAGACTTCTGATCTATTACGATCCGTTACAAACTTGATTTAAATAAAAACTACTATATCTATAATACTTTCCTAAAGGAAACGGGATCCCGCAGAATCTTCTGCCGCCATCTCCTAGTCCAATCCGGACTCTTTCCATTGCTTCACGACCGAGTTGGCATCATTCTTTGACTAACGTCAGGTCATTTTTGACTGGGATCCTCTGTTGGGATTCCATTGGCTTTATCCCTTATTTGTTGGCGCAAGCTGCATCGCCAATCGGCCGATCCCTAACTGTAGCCTCAATCGGCCGATTCCCAATTGTGGCCTTAAACTCTGCCGCATCGGCCAGTCTCTTCCTTTCCTTCAACACGTGTCAAAATCCGGCGTCAACACATGCCCCCCAGTTTCGGAGTAAAACATGACTTTTACTTCGAAATTCTTTTTTAATCTCTCCTCCAAAACAATCGCAGCAAAAATCTCCCTCCGTTTCGCGGTCTTCTACATGATGATTGCAATCTTCTCGAACCGGGCGCTTGAGATAACTATTCCCCTGGAATTTGTGTAGACGGCGCGGCAAAAATCCCGCCTTTACCCTTTCTCTCTCGGACTATCTTTATGTACCGGTGTTCTTCGCCGCTTCTTCTCCACGAGCTTAGTAATCTCCTCCCCAGCGAATCACTTTCCACCTTCTCCCAACGCCCTCTCGGTTTCCAACCGCATTCTCCGGCGATCTTTCTCTCGTCTACGATCTGCTTCATCCCTCCAATGGCGGCGCCATCAGCAACTCCACGAACCATGGAGGCTCCGCCAGCGACTCCGTCGGCGACGGCGGTTCCACCAGCGACTCCATCGGCGACTCCATCGGCGACGATGAGCTTCATCCCGGAGGTAAACATCCGAAACTCTCTTTTTTTACTTTTGACCACTCAGGCACCTTTTAGATCTATTCTCAGTTCTTCCCTTTTTCCCCTTTTTTAGGCATTTAGACAACAAATTACTATTCCCCTTTTCGACGCTCCTGGTCTCATCTGCTTAGACCCGACTGATTTAATCAACTTAGAAACCCATAGAATCCCTTTCAAGCAATCATCTATGGATCTGGGTCAATGGTCAGGCGCTTTTAGATCTTGGCTGAATGAAACCCCCGGCTGGAAAGAATGGTACCAAAGATTAGCCAATTCTAAGAGAGTTCAGTGGGATGAATTAAAAATCGGCTAGTGCATCAATCTCTCTTTTTCCTAGATGGAGAAAAATGAGCCCCTCGTAATGGCGGCCTCCTATTTTTGGTCCGACGCGCTCAACGCGTTTCTATTTGGGCACGGACCCATGACTCCAACTCTGGCCGATGTCCTAATGCTGACCGGCCTTGATATTTCCTCCCCTGATACACCCTTTGATTATCTGACCAAACCAACCCATCGGCTAGAGACGAAAGGAATCATCGGGTGGAAAGGGTACATCAACAGAAACATGAGGACTGGGACGATTTTGGAGAGAGAACATACAGCGTTCTTGATGATGTGGCTAGAGAAGCACTTCTTCTGTGGCAGAGCGGTTGGTCCTTCCTCCAATACACAAGCTCTAGATGAAGCCCTGTCAATAGGGTCCGCCATCCCCCTTGGGAAGCATCTGTTAGGATCGGCCTACCACATGATGCACCAAATCGGCGTCAAATTATCAAAAGGAGAGCCGATTGGTAACCCTAGTGGCCCTTGGTGGTTCATCACCCTCTGGCTTAACTTGTACATGAGCAAGGTTTCCCAGCAGAAGATAGAGACCAAAACATTCCCCAACATTGAGTCAGAGGAGAACCCCACCATACGATGACAGTGCATTTCTTTCGGCGAAGCGGCATCAGTTTTTCCTGGTTGCCAGTTCACTGCTACCCGAACAGCCGAGTATTTCAGATGTTTTCACAACGACTTCAGCGAAGAAACCACCAGTTGGTACCCATACCAGATGACAGAGCCGCTTTTTGAGCTTCCCCTCTGCTATAATTCATCGTCCAACTCCTTTGATGATGATCTCATGAACATTTTGATCAAGCCAGGGATTTTACCGGCAAATTCCTTCTCTGGGAAAGATTTTCCAACTTTTGAATTTTACAACCCATCAATTGCAGCACGGCAATTCGGCCATGGTCAGCTGCCGATTCAAGTTTATTTTGCCGGCCGTGCGAAATTCCGAGATGAACTCACCAAGAGCCTCGACTACAGTCGGCTGTGCAATCTAGTGCTAGACTCCAGTACCATTGATCTAAACAACTGGATAGTGGCTCCCTTTGCCGTCCAACAATTCAAATTATGGTGGGCAGAATGGAAGCAGCATCTCTTCTGTTCATCTCCTTCAACATATTGTAATAATCTGGACCCCAACAACATCGACTCAAATGCAGCGGTACTGCCCTTCTCCCAGCCGATTTTGATGTTATCCCTTTTTATGCTACAAATTTGCCGCTAACTCTTATTTCCCGTTTTCAGTCCGAAAATCAACTTCCTCTGATGCGGAGCCGAAGTGGTAGGCCGATAGAGAGTAGCCGCCGAGTGCGTGCCCGTATAGAATCGGCTGACCAATCGGCGGCGGCATCGGCTGAACCTTCAACTGTGCCAACTTTGCCCATTATTGAGGAAGTCGATCTCCAGACTGCTACAGAAGTTGGAGCGGCCGCTGCATCATTGCTGGTAGAAGCTGTTCAGGTAATTTCGCACACTTCACATACTTCCAAGTATTCCATTGATATTAACTTCTTCTTTCTACTAGGCTGCACAAATCGCTCTAGTACAGTCTCCGCAGCAATCGGCTACATCCCAGGCGGAAGCCGAAACGCCAGCGATTCCCCTCACCGAGGTAGAGAGTTTCTTAACTCAATTTCTTGATACTCAACAAAAAACTAACCGATTTTTTATGCAGGCCAATCTGGGTGCATCGATTGTACCTCCCCAACAAACATCGGCCGGAAGACTCACAGAGGTATGGCAGGCATCATATATCATCAGACTTAATTATTTGCAGAATACTTATAAAATCTGCTTCCCATACCTTTTCAGGAGGCTGGCCTGAGCAGGGCACTGATAGTCGTCGAGTCTTCTTCTTCTGACAAGCCGATCGCACCGGTTCTCGAGACAAGGGTGGCACTTCCGCCGGCGCAAGCAAGAGAAATCCATTTCAAAGAGGTAGGGAACTTATCACCCAAATCGGCCGATTCCCCCTTACTGTCTCCTAATCCGTATTTTTACTTCTTTTATTCTTTTGTAGGAGGAGGACACTCCCAATAACAGTCTTTTTTCTTTCGCGGTTCCCCTTTCTGACGATGAAGAGGTCGCTTCACACCAAGTCACACCAAGCTCAATCCCAGATGACGTCCGTGCCAAGCTCGAGAGTATACGGACCCTCCTCCAAGACGATATCGGCCAATTAGTGGGAGATGCCTCGTCGATTCGGCAACTTCTTAATGAAATCAGAGGCCGAATTCCAGAGGAAACGACAGAGGCTCTGGATCCTGCTGCATATATAGAGTCAATGCAGACTTCAATGTTCAGGGCCTTGCGCCATATGGCCGATCGCGCCAAGCTAGCGAAAGCCCGCGAGGAAGAAGACTTCTACAAACATCGAGCCCAATAGGTGCATCAGCGAATCAACTTCCTCGAGAATTCTCGCCCAGATATCGTCAGCGCCATAGATCGCCTTAAACAGCGAAGGGCAGAGCTAGCCAAAGAGATGGAGCAGGTGACCAAGGCCATAGCTGCTGAAGAAAAAAGACTCCAAGACCTCCCATCTGTTATCGCCAAACTGAAGTAGGAAAGACATAACCTGGCCCGTGAAGCAATAAAAATCCATCGTCATATGCCAGAAGTCCCCGGATCGGCTGATGACGACCAAAGAATTGTAGACTCGGCCGATCAAATTAGGCAACGAGCGATTGCGGCTATTGATGCCCTCCTTGGGTGAACTGTAAAAAAATTCTGTAAACATTTAATGCCCTCTGTCAACCAGGTACGAACCCACTTCTATTTCCTCCCTTGACATTTCAATCGCTCTGACACTGGGTAGTTGTTTGCTCTTTCTTCAGCTAAAACGCCTTAGTCCCAGTCTGGAACGAGCGATTGAAGTTATGCATTCAGACGAACCATTGTCGCAGGTGGACATAGATCTGATAAAAGCTCATTTCGAAGAACTCAAAGGTCATGTTCCTGGTGACGTCCAGAAAGTCTGGGACCATATAGACGCTAACTGCTCCAGGCGACCGCCAACTGAAAGGAGTCATCCACTCCCTCGCTCAGTTGCCCTTGAAGATGTTGCGGCGGGGACATCCCAACCACCTCTCGATAGGAGCCATCCACTCCCTTGTCAAGTCGAGGCTGAAGCCACCATGGAGGATCTAGAGGAAAAGAGCATCCGCCTTTTGATAAACTTAGGCCGGATTGAAAGAGAGATTAAGAAAAAGCGTGATCAATAGATATATTGGTACTTTTATTCTAAGGGCGACTTGTACCATGTCGGCCATGTACTCTGCTGTTTTCACCGAATAATGAATCGGTCAGACTAAATTTAAATGTTTCCTCCTTAAGGCGATGTCATTTTTACATCGGCTATATAGATAGGAGTCAATGGGAGTTGCCCACGTTGTCTTGATGCACCCTATCGCAATTTATGCACCCACCCATATACTTGGATAGTACCTCTCCAGATATCTCACGTTTAAGGCTCTTGTGAATTCTTCCCCTTCGATAGTTTCTAGTATATATGCATTTCCCTAAGCACATCGGCCGATTTTATACGGCCCCTCCCAAGTGGGCGACCATTTACCGAATTTGGGATCCTTAGACCCTATCGGCAGCACCAACTTCCATACAAAATCTCCTTGGGAGAATTGTTTAACTTTGACCTTCTTGTCATACAACCTGGCCACCGTTTCTTGTTTTCTTCGATGCTAATCAGGGCCCTCAATCGCTGACCCACCAAATCATCGAGCTCTTCCTTCATGAGGCAGGAATAGTCATCAGCTGTCAACTGATCTTGAAGCGATGTGCGCCTTGACCCCGTCCTTAATTCCCAAGGCAAGACTGCCTCGTGACCATATACCAACTGATAAGGAGACATCTTAGTGGCCCCATGGCAAGCCATCCTATAAGCCCATAGAGATTCAGCCAAAGACATGTGTCACTTCTTGGGTTGTTCCTCTATCTTCCTCTTGATCAACTTGATTATCCCCTTATTGAATGATTCCGCCTGGCCGTTGGCTTGAGCATAGTACGGAGAAGAATTCAACAATTTAATTCCGCCTGGCCGTTGGCTTGAGCATAGTACGGAGAAGAATTCAACAATTTAATCCCCATATCGGCGGCGAATTTTTCGAACTCCCCTGAGGTGAACATCATTCCTTGATCAGTTGTGATAGTTTGAGGGATACCGAACCGACAAACAATGTGGTTTTAACGAAATCGATCATATCGGCCGATGTCACGGTCTTCAACGGAACTGCCTCCACCCATTTGGTAAAATAATCAGTGGCTACTAATATAAACTTGTGCCCTCTGCTTGATAGAGGGTGAATCTGTCCGATGAGATCTATTCCCCAACCTCTAAACGGCCATGGCTTGATTACCGGATTCATAGCCGAAGCTGGCGCGTGCTGCACATTGCCAAACTTCTGACAGTCTTGACAACCTTTATAATATTTGAAACAATCTTCAAGAATCGTCGGCCAATAATACCCATTGTTTCTGATCATCCACTTTATTTTGTGAGCCGATTGATGGGCTCCGCATACGCCTTCGTGGATTTCCCCCATCAGGACCTTTGCTTCTTCCGTTCCTAGGCATTTGAGAAGAACCCCATCAATCATCCGGTAAAACAAATCGTCTTCGAGTAACACATATTTCGTGGCCTGAAAACGCACTCGCCGATCCACCTTCTGGGACGGATCTTTCAAGTAATCGGCAATCTCCTTTCGCCAATCGTCGGCCGCAAGTTCCAGAATCATGGCCCCTTGAATTGGCCGATACCCGGACGCGTGTTGGGCAAGTCTATTGGCCTCTTCATTGTAATTTCTGAGAATGTGCTCAATCACCGCAGACTTGAATTCCTTTAACAGCTGGAGGCAATCTTCATAGTAAATCCTTAAGATATCATATTTGCATTGCGATCTCCCCGTCAATTGATCTGTAATCGGGATCCAGGGTAACACTAATATACGTTGGCCTTGGCTTGCTACCATCTCCTAAATCCACCATCTCCAATGAATCGGCCGACGTAAATCCATGCCCAAGCTTCCCGTCTTCTCGGACAAACTGTTCCATCTAATCTGAATCTTTAGAGCCGACTGCATGGATCGGCTGTAGACCAAAATCGGACACTTTCAGGAAATCAGTGTCCCAAGTTCTACCAGATATACACTTGACGTGTTCGCAGCTCCACTGTTGCGTATCGGCCGCCGCAACACTGTAGGTGGAATCGGCGGTGACTATCTTTGTACTGTCGCCAACCCACTGTACGAGGCATTGGTGCATTGTAGACGGGATGCAGCAATTCGCGTGTATCCAATCGCGACCGAGCAACATGTTGTAGGACCCCTTACCATTAATAATAAAGAAGGTAGCGGGAAGGGTCTTACTGCCGATGGTGAGGTCGACGCAGAGTGCTCCGCAGGCGGGAGACACGTTGCCTTTGAAGTCTTTGAGCATCATGTCCGTCTTGGTCAGGTCTTCATCGCTTTTGCCTAATTTCCGGAACATGGCATATGGCATGATATTGACTGCAGCGCCTCCGTCCACTAGTAGCCTGGTAACGGGTCATCCGTTAACGTGTCCTTTGAGAAATAGAGCCTTGAGATGTTGCCGTTTTTCGTCTTTCGGTTTCTCAAAAGTGGCTGTCATTGGCTCCAAAACCAACTGCGCCATCTACTCCTCCATCCTTGTCGCTTTATCTCGATCGGCGGGCGCCATGAACTCCATCGGCAATATGAACACCATGTTGACATCAGCTGCCGATTCTTGATTGTCGCCCTACTTATTGTTGTTTCTCTTGCGGCGCCAGACCCAAGACCTGTCGTTTTTCTTATCCAGCACCTACCTCTGCTCTTCCTCTTGTTGTTCCCATTGGCGTAGACGTTGGATCCTTCGTTTTTGAGATTTGGACAGTCCATCAGGGCACCACCTGAGGTTCACTGGTTTGGCCGGTGGTTTGGCATGCTCCCAGTCTGGTTCCCTTCCTAGGGGGTTCTCATCTGACACCCTAGCATCAGCCATTTCTTCTAGCTGATCGTGTACGCTGGTTCTGCCCCCTAGTCGCTTTTGCTAGTTCATCCTGCCCTTCGACCGGTCATACCGGTCAACTCTGCCCCCCAGCCGATCATGCACTGAAAGGCGCCGACCCTCTTGTTCGCGCCAGTTTCTGCTGATCAGCTCTGATCCTCTGTCTCTGGAGCACGATCTTTTGAGCGGGCGATCGTTGCGACTTGATCCGCTGCACTCAGGGCAATTATCGGCTGATGGCAATCTGAGGTCGTTTTCCCAGCAATGGATGAAGAACGGACATCGCCAATGATCTTCGTGTCGGCGTATCATCTCATCGTGGTGTCTCGACCTTTCCTGCTGCCGCTGATATTTGCTGAGTAAGAATTGGGAAGTGACGGGTCTACGCGATCGTTCTGGTCCTTCGCCCTCGTCTTCAACCCGTCTTTTCCCTTTGACATCGTCCACCATAACCTGCTTTCTGCGGTCCACGGCGCCGCTTCTTCTAGCCGATTCCGACGTCAGCACCTTGGTTTGAAGTGAGTTTTTTCCTGTGTCAACCATGTTAGCAGAGAAAGGATGCTGATCAATCTTCATCGGCTTTGCTGGCTTCACCGGGACTTCGAATTTGAGTCTGCCTTGCTCAATGGCCGACTGTATCTGCTGACGGAAGATCTTGCACTCATTTGTGTCATGAGATGTAGCATTGTGCCATTTGCAATACTTCATCTTTTTTAGCTGATCGGCCGAGGGAATGGTGTGGTAAGGTGAGAGCTTGATCTGCCCCTCTTGGAGAAGTAAATCGAAGATTTTATCGGCCTTTAACGAGTCAAAACCGAACGCCTCTGGTTCTTTCTTCCCAAAAGGGCACGATATCGGCTTCTTCCCTTTGACCCATTCTGCTAGGCCAATTTCTTCTTCTTCCTCAGATTCAAACCCTTCCAAATATGCCACCTTTTTCTGGAAATTCCTCCGCTGATCAAACGGACGTACTTCCTGACAGGCCAATCAGTGAACGATCTGACTTAAGCTTTCAAATTCTTGTGAGGCGTAACTCTCCTTGATATGTGGCAGGAGGCCTTGGAAGGCGATGTCGGCCAACTGAGCATCGGTCAGGGCTAGGGTATAGCATTTGTTTCTGACCTCTCTGAACCTCTGTATGTAGCCAATTACTGGTTCGTCGCTCCTTTGCCTGAGGCTGGTCAAATCTGAAAGCTTCATCTCATGGACTGCCGCGTAGAAGTACTAATGGAATTGCTTCTCCAAATCGGCCCAAGTAACGATGGAGTTGGGTGGTAAGGTAGTGAACCACTGGAAGGCCGACCCAGAGAGAGACGACGAGAATAGACGCACCCGCAGAGCATCTTGTGTGGTGGCTTCCCCGCACTGGATGATGAATCTATTTATGTGCTCCACGGTTGAGGTGTCATCCAGCCCCGAAAATTTGGTGAAGTCAGGAACTTTGTACCGATGGGGAAACGGCAGTAGATCGTAGGCGGGTGGGTATGGCGTCTTGTACGTATAAGTTTGTACTTTCGGCTTTAATCTGAATTGGTCTTAAATTACCTCCGCTATTCTTGTTGTCCAATCCACTTGCTGCTGATGAACAGCTGGTCGGGGCGCCGGCATATGTTGGTGGATCGGCGGCCGTACGACCGGGTGATGGACCGAAGCGTGTGGCGGATTCTATTGCATCGTGGCCGTCTGAGCAGTTGACAGCTGATGGCGAAGCGAATCTGCCGCCCCATCATACATCGTCATCGGCACCGTGCTTCTGAGTGCTTCTACGGCATCTGCCCTCCTGCCGATTTCTGACGTGGCCGGTTGATACTGAGGGACCATCGGCCGGACGGCCGAATGGAACGGTGCCTGGATCGGATAGCTCCCATGTCCGGTTGATTGATTAGGAAAAGGCGCTGTTGCTGGTGCCCCCCAAGGTACTGAGTTTGAGGGCAGCGATTGCACGGAAGCAATCTGGACAGGCTGAAGCGGCGCTTGCGATCGAAAACATGGTGCACCGTTATATCCTGGAGGCATTGGAGGCAACGAAGTGTTGTATCCTTCGTGTTGCGTCGACATCGGCTGAGGAGCCGAGTGAGACGTGCCTGGTAAGCTTCTGGCTGGAGCTACAATAGGTGGGGCGTATGCTGGCCCCTGATATCCCTGAGCTACTCCGCTGACCAAAGAACTGATGACGGCGTTATACACCGTGTTGGTCATTACTGAGGATTGGTCGATGAAAGCCTGATAGACGGACTGTTGAATCATATCAGACATCTTGCCCGAATCCTCAGCGATGGTGATGTGGTGGGGAACTGGAAGAGGAGCTTTCTTGATGGTCTCCCCGCTTCTGGTTCGACTGAAAGATTGCAGATACACCCTTTTGTAATCTTCTAGGTGTCTTGCTAATTCTTCTTTCTGGTCGTCCTTGAGATCCGCTTCCATAACCTCAATGATGTTGTTCTCAGAGATTTCTGTGGTCTTTGACATGTTGGATATTGAGGGTGTCCCACTGGGCGTGCCAAAAGTGTGTTGGCGCTAAAAATCGGTCGGGAATCGGCCGATTGATCTTCAGCGTCGGACACACGACCCGGGAGAATCTGCTTAACTCCTGTTCGGGTGATTGGCCTGGTGCGGTTCGCGCGGCGTGCCAGTCAATCTGACCTATTGATTGACAAGGAAATAAACATATTAAATTCCGGGGTTCCGATCGGCTAAAGTTCCGATCTATCCCGAAAAGCATATCAGCGAATCGGCTGATTTGCTATGAAGATGATCGGCTATAGATTAGCCGATAATCACGTGACGATTGCAAAGAAAACTACTGGAGTAACTTAAACGATCGCTACGGATGCAACACTTGAAATAGATCTAATCGGCTGTATGATAATGAACAAGGAAAAGTAATGATAAAGCCGATAGTTCGATCTCAAGCTGGATAACTGGTGATAAAACTAGAACAATAGGTAAAACCTATAATTCTGGTAAATATCGATAACTAGTGAATAAATCTAAACAAAACAACGGCGTTGCACCCGAATTAAAGCTTAGATGTTATTCGATAAGCGGAACCTACCAATTGGCTGGAGATCGTGTCGATGCAGCCCTGCCAATCCGTACGAACTCGTCAAAGAAAAAGAAGTATTGGCGAAGTCGCCGACTTGAAAGTAAAGTACGATGAAAAAGTAGATTGTTTTTGTTGATTGATTGATGTATGATCTTTTACAAAACTCTGACTGCTCCTATTTATACCCTAGAACTAAGACTCCTGATCTATTACGATCCGTTACAAACTTGATTTAAATAAAAACTACTATATCTATAATACTTTCCTAAAGGAAACGGGCTCCCGCAGAATCTTCTGCCGCCATCTCCTAGTCCAATCCGGACTCTTTCCATTGCTTCACGACCGAGTCGGCGTCATTCTTTGACTAACGTCTGGTCATGTTTGACTGGGATCCTCTGTTGGGATTCCATTGGCTTCATCCCTTATTTGTTGGCGCAAGCTGCATCGCCAATCGGCTGATCCCTAACTGTAGCCTCAATCGGCCGATTCCCAACTGTAGCCTTTAACTCTGCCGCATCGGCCAGTCTCTTCCTTTCCTGACGCCGATTCAACACGTGTCAAAATCCGGCGTCAACAAAACCCATCAGTTGCAGCACGGCAGTTCGGCCTTGGTCAGCTGCCGATTCAAGTTTATTTTGCCGGCCGCGCAAAATTCCGAGATGAGCTCACTAAGGGCCTTGACTACAATCGGCTGTGTAATTTAGTGCCGGACTCCAGTACCATTGATCTAAGCAATTGGATAGTGGCTCCTTTTGCTGTCCAACAATTCAAGTTATGGTGGGTAGAATGGAAGCAGCATCTCTTTTGTGCATCTCCTTCAACATATTGCAATGATCTGGATCCTGACAACATCGACTCAAACGCAGCGGTACTGCCCTTTTCTCGGCCGATTTCGATGTTATTCCTTTTTATGCTATAAATTTGTTGCTAACTCTTATTTCCCTTTTCAGTCCGAAAGTCGACTTCCTCCGACGCGGAGCCGAAGTGGTAGGTCGATAGAGAATAGCCGCCCATACACACCATTCCCACTCATCGGCTACCATGCCCCAACCATCAAAGACATCACCACCGGCCGATTGAAACAAACGCCGACGAAACCCTCTTTAAAGAAGACGAGCCACCGAGTGCGTGCCCGTATAGAATCGGATGATCAGTCGGTGGCGGCATCGGCTGAACCTTTAGCTGCGCCGACTCTGCCGATTATTGAGGAAGTCGATCCCCAGGCTGCTACAGAAGCTGGAGCGGCTGCTGCATCATTGCTAGTAGAAGCTGTTCAGGTAATTTCGCATACCTCACATCCTTCTAAGTATTCTGTCGATATTAACTTCTTCTTTCTGTCAGGCTGCGCAAATCGCCCCAGTGCAATCTCCGCAGCAATCAGCTACATCCAAGGCGGAAACCAGAATGCCAGCAATTCCTCCCACCGAGGTAGAGAGTCTCTTAACTCAATTTTTGATACTTAACCAAAAACTAACCGATTTTTGATGCAGGCTACCCCGGGTGCATCGATTGTACCTTTCCAACAACCATCGGCCGGACGCCTCACAGAGGTACGGCAATCATTATATATCATCAAACTTAATCATTTGCATTATACTTATAAAATCCGCTTCCCATACCTTTCTAGGAGGCTAGCCCGAGCAGGGCACCGATAGTCGTCGAATCTTCTTCTTTCGATGAGCCAATCGCGCCAGTTCCCGAGATGAGGGTGGCACTCCCGCCGGCGCAAGCAGAAGAAATCCGCTTCAATGAGGTAAGGAACTTGTCACCCAAATCAGCCGATTTCCCCTTACCGTCGGTTAATCCGTATTTTATTTTTTATTCTTTCGCAGGAGCAGGACACTCCCAACAACAGTCTTTTTTCCTTTGCGGTTTCACTTTCTGATGATGAAGAGGTTGCCTCGCGCCAAGTCACACTGAGCTTGATCCCTGATGACGTCCGTGCAAGGCTTGAGAGCATACGAACCCTCCTCCAAGATGACATCGGCCGACTAGTGGAAGACGCCTCGTCGATTCGGCAACTTCTTAGTGAAATCAGAGGCCGAGTTCCAGAGGAAGCGAAAGAGGCTCTTGTACCTGCCGCATACATAGAGTCAATGCAGATTCCAGTGTTCAGGGCCTTGCACCGTATGGCCGATCGCGCCAAACTAGCGAAAGCCCGCGAGGAGGAAGACTCCTACAAACATCGAGCTTAAGAGGTGCATCGATGAATCAGCTTCCTTGAAAGCTCTCATCCAGCTATTGTCGGTGCCATAGACCGCCTTAAACGGCAAAGGGCAGAGCTAGCCAAGGAGATGGAGCAGGTGACCCAGGCCATAGCAGCTGAAGAGAAAAGACTCCAAGACCTCCCATCCATCATCGCCGAGCTGAAGCAGGAGAGACAGAACCTGGCCCACGAAGCAATAAAAATCCATCGTCAAATGCCAGAAGTCCCTGGATCGGCTGATGACGACCAGAGAACCTTAGACTCGGTCAATCAAGTTAGGCAACGAGCGATTGCGGCTATTGATGCCCTCCCTGGGTGAACTGTAAAAGTATTGAATGTTCTGTAAACATTTAATGTCCTCTTGCTGTTGACGTGCGGATTAAAACTTGGACCCCCCTCTTCGGCAGCTTTTATAAGTATGAGGCCCCGTATCATTTCCAAAGGTGTTTGCATCGCCCGTCTTTTTTCTCTCTAACGACTTGATCTCCATCTTCCCATACTAGACGCCAAGATGTCTTCTTCGTCTTCTTCCTTCTCCGTCAACCAGGTATGAAATCTTCCTTTGTTTCTTCTCTTGACATTTCAATCAATCTGACGCTGGGTGGTTGTTTGCTCCTCTTTTAGCCGAAACGCCTTAGCCCCAGTCTGGAACGAGCGATTGAAGTCATGCATTCAGATGGACCATTGTCGCAGGCGGACAGAGATCTGATCAAGGCTCATTTCGAAGAACTCAAAGATCATGTCCCCGCTGACATCCAGAAGATCTGGGACCATATAGACGCTAACTGCTCTAGGCGGCCCGCCAACTAAAAGGAGTCATCCACTCCCTCACTCAGTCACCCTTGAAGATGCTGCGGCGGGGACATCCCAACCACCTCTCGACAGGAGCCACCCACTCCCTCGTCAAGTCGAGGTTGAAGCCGCCATGGAGGATCTGGAGGAAAAGAGCATCTGCTTCTTGATAGAATTAGGCCGGATCGAGAGGGAGATTAAGAAAAAGCATGGTCAATAAATATGTTGGTACTTTTGTTCTAAGGGCGACTTGTACCGTGTCGGCCATGTACCCTGCTGTTCTTACCGAATAATAAATCGGTCAGACTAATCGAAAGTTTCATCCTTAAGGCGATGTTATCTTTGCATCGGTTATATAGAAAGGAGCCAATAGGAGTTGGCCACGTTGTCTTGATGCACCCTATCGTAAGTTATGCACCCACCCATATACTGGGATAGTACCTCTTCAGATATCCCCCGTTTAAGGCTCTTGTGAATTCTTCCCCTTCGATAGTTTCTAGTATATATGCATTTCCTAGAGCACATCGGCCGATTTTATACGGCCCTTCCCAAGTGGGCGACCATTTACCGAATCTCCTTGGGAGAATTGTTTGACCTTGACCTTCTTGTCGTACCACCTAGCTGCCCTTTTCTTGTTTTCTTCAATGCTGATCAGGGCCCTTAATCGCTGACCCGCCAAATCGTCGAGCTCTCTCTTCATGAGGAGGGAATAGTCATTGGTCGTCAACTGATCTTGAAGCGATGTGCGCCTTGACCCCGTCCTTAATTCCCAAGGAAATACTGCCTCGTGACCATATACCAACTGATAAGGAGATATCTTAGTGGCCCCGTGGCAGGCCATCCTGTAAGCCCATAGAGATTCGGTTAAAGACAGGTGCCACTTCTTGGGTTGTTCCTCTATCTTCCTGTTGACTTCAGATTTTGACACGTGTTGAATCGGCGTCAGGAAGAGAAGAGACCGGCCGATGCGGCAGATTTGAAAGCTACAGTTGGGAATCGGCCGATTGAGGCTACAGTTGGGGATCGGCCGATGGGTCATGCAGTCTGCGCCAACAGTTAGGGAGATGAAGCTATTGGAATCCTAATAGAAGATCCCAGTCAAAAGTGGCCTGACGTTGGTCGAAAGAACGATGTCGACTCGATCGTAGAGCAATGGAAAGAGTCCTGATTGGACTAGCAGATGGCGGCAGTGGATTCTTCGGGAGCCCGTTTCCTTTAGGAAAATATTATAGATATAGTAGTTTTTTATTTAAATCAAGTTTGTAACAGATCGTAATCGATCAGGAGTCATAGTCCTAGGGTATAAATAGGAGTCGTCAGGGTTTTGTGAATCAATCAATCAACAAAACAATCTACTTTTTCATTGTACTTTACTTTCAAGTCGGCGACTTCGCCATTACTTCTTTTTCTTTCACGAGTTCGTACGGATTGGTAGGGCTGCATCGACACGATCTCCAGCCAATTGGTAGGTTCCGCTTATCGAATAACATCTGAGCTTTAACTTCGGGCGCATCGCCGTGGTTTCATTTGGATTTATTCACCAGTTATCGATATTTACTAGAATTATAGGTTTTACCTGTTGTTCTAGTATTATCACCAGTTATCCATCTTGAGATTGAAACTATCGGCTTTATCATCGCTTTTCCTCGTTCATTATCAGACAGCCGATTAGATCTATTTCAAGAGTTGCATCTGTAATAATTGTTTAAGTTGCTCCAGCAGTTTTCTTTGCAATTATTACGTGATTATCGGCTGATTCATAGCCGGTCATCTTCATAGCAAATCGGCTCACTCGCTGATACACTTTTCGGGATAGATCGGAACATCAGCCGATCGGAGCGCCTGGAATTTAATACTTTTATTTCCTTGTAAATCAACAGGTCAGATTGACTGGCACGCCTCGCGAACCGCACCAAGGCAATAACCCGAACAGGAGCTAAGCAGATTCTCCCGGGTCGTGTGTCCAACGCTGAAGGTCATCGGCCGATTCCTGGCCGATTTTTAGCGCCAACACACTTTTGGCTCGCCCGGTGGGACCAACCTCAAGATCCAATATGTCAAAGACCAACGAAGTTTCCGAGAACAACATCATTGAGGTCACGAAAGCAGATCTCAAGGACGACCAGAAAGAGGAGCTGGCAAAACATCTAGAGGACTACAAACGGATGTATCTTCAATCTTTCAGTCGTACCAGAAGCGGGGAGGCAATCAAGAAAGCTCCTCTCCCAGTCCCCCGCCACATCACCATCACTGAGGATTCGGGCAAGATGTCCGATATGATTCAACAGTCCGTCTATCAGGCTTTCATCGACCAATCCTCAGTAATCACCAACACGGTGTATAACGCCGTCATCAGTTCTCTGTTCAGCGGAGCAGCTCAAGGATATCAGGGGCCAACATACACCCCACCTATTGTACCTCCAGCCAGAAGCTTACCAGGCACGTCCCACTCGGCTCCTTAGCCGATGTCGACGCAGCATGAAGGATACAACACTTCATTGCCTTCAATGCCTCCAGGGTATAACGGTGCACCATGTTTTCGATCGCAAGCGCCGCTTCAGCCTGTCCAAATTGCTTCTGTGCAATCGCTGCCCTCAAACTCAGTGCCTTGGAGGACACCAGCAACGGCAGCTTCCCGATCAATCAACCGGACATGGGAGCTATCCGATCCAGGCGCCATTCCATTCGGCCGTTCGGCCGATGGTCCCTCAGTACCAACCAACCACGTCAGAAATCGGCAGGGGGGCAGACGCTGTAGAAGCACCCAGAAGAACGGCGCCGATGACGATGTACGATGGGGCGGCGGATTCGCTTTGCCATCACGGTCGTAATGCAACAGAATCCGCCACACATTTCGACCCATCACCCGGCCATACCGCCGCCAATCCTCCAACATATGCTGGCACCCCAAACAACTGTTCATCAGCAGCAAGTGGATTGGACGGCGAGAATAGCGGAAGTAATTCAAGACCAATTCGGGTTGAAGCCGAAAGTGCAAACTTATATGTACAAGACGCCATATCCATCGGCCTACGACCTACTGCCGTTTCCCCACCGGTACAAAGTTCCTGACTTTACCATGTTTTCGGGGCTGGACGACACCTCTACCGTGGAGCACATTAACAGATTTATCATCCAGTGCGGGGAAGCCGCCACACAAGATGCTTTGAGGGTGCGTCTGTTCTCATCGTCTCTATCTGGATCGGCCTTCCAATGGTTCACTACCTTGCCACCCAATTCCATCGTTACTTGGGCCAATCTAGAAAAGCAATTCCACAAGTACTTCTTCGCGGGAGTACACGAGATGAAGCTTTCGGATTTGACCAGCCTCTGGCAGAGGAGCGATGAACCAGTAACTGGATACATACAGAGGTTCAGAGAGGTCAGAAACAAATGCTATACCCTAGCTCTGACCGATACCCAGTTGGCCGATATCGCTTTCCAAGGCCTCCTGCCACATATCAAGGAGAGGTACGCCTCACAAGAATTTGAGAGTTTAAGTCAGATCGTTCACCGATTGGCCGGTCAGGAAGTGCGTCCGTTTGAGCAGCGGAGGAATTTCCAGAAAAAGGTGGCATATTTGGAAGGGTCTGAATCGGAGGAAGAGGAAGAAATCGGCCTAGCAGAGTGGGTCAAAGGGAAGAAGCCAATATCATGTCCTTTTGGAAAGAAGGCCGATAAAATTTTTGACATACTGCTCCAGGAAGGGCAGATCAAGCTCTCACCATACCATACCATTCCTTCGGCTGATCAGCTCAAAAAGATGAAGTACTACAAATGGCACAAGGTTAACACGGGAAGAAACTCACTTCGAACCAAGGTGCTGACGTCGGAATCGGCTAGAAGGAGCGGTGCCGTGGATCCCAGGAAGCAAGTCACGGTGGATGATGTCAAAGGGAAAAGACGAGCTGAAGACGAGGGTGAAGGATCAGAATGATAGCGTAGACCCGTCACTTCCCAATTCTTACTCAACAAATATCGGCGGCAGCAGGAACGATCGAGATACCACAATGAGATGATACGCCGACGCGAGGATCATTGGCGATGTCCGTTCTTCATCCATTGCTGGGAAAAGGACCTCAGATTGCCATCAGCCGATGACTGTCCTGAGTGCAGCGGATCAAGTCGCAATGATCGCCCGTTCAAAAGATCGCGCTCCAGAGACAGAGGATCAGAGCCGATCAGCAGAAATTGGCGCGAACAGGAAGGTCGGCGCCTTTCAGTGCATGATCGGCTGGGGGGCAGAGTTGAGCGGTATCACCGGTCGAAAGGCAGGATCAACGAGCAGGAGCGACTGGGGCGCAGAACCAGCGTACACGATCAGCTGGAAGAAGGCTGATGCTAGGGTGTCAGATGAAAACCCTCTAGGGAGGGAACCAGACTGGGAGCGCGCCAAACCGTCGGCCAAACCAGTAAACCCAAGGTGGTGCCCTGATGGACTGTCTAAATCCCAAAAATGAAGGATCCAACGCCTGCGCCAATGGGAACAACAAGAGGAGGAACAAAGGCAGGTGCTGGATAAGAAAAATGATAGGTCTCAGGTCTGGCGCCCCAAGAAAAATAACAACAAGGAGGGCGACAATCAAGAATCGGCAGCTGAGGTCAACATGGTGTTCATATTGCCGATGGAGTTCATGGCGCCTGGCGATCGAGATAAGGCGACAAGGATGGAGGAGCAGATGGCACAGTTGGTTTTGGAGCCGATGACAGCCACCTTTGAGAAACCAGAAGACGAAAAACGGCAACATCTCAAGGCACTATTTCTCAAAGGGCACGTTAACGGACGACCCGTTACCAGGCTGCTAGTGGACGGAGGCGCTGCGGTCAATATCATGCCATATGCCATGTTCCGGAAGTTAGGCAAAAGTGATGAGGACCTGACCAAGACAGACATGATGCTCAAGGACTTCGAAGGCAACGTGTCTCCCGCCCGCGGAGCGCTTTGCGTCGACCTCACCATCGGCAGTAAGACCCTTCCCACCACCTTCTTTATTATTAATGGTAAGGGGTCCTACAACATGTTGCTCAGTCGCGATTGGATACACGCGAATTGCTGCGTCCCGTCTACAATGCACCAATGCCTTGTACAGTGGGTCGGCGACAGTACAGAGACAGTCATCGCCGATTCCACCTACAGTGTTGCGGCAGCCGACACGCAACAATGGAGCTGTGAACACATCAAGTGCATATCTGGCAGGACTTGGGACACTGACTTCCTGAAAGTGTTCGATTTTGGTCTATAGCCGATCCAAACAGTCGGCTCTGAAGATTCAGAGTAGATGGATCAGTTCGTCCGAGAAGATGGGAAGCTTGGGCTTGGATTCACGTCGGCCGATTCATTGGAGATGGTGGATTTAGGAGATGGTAGCAAGCCAAGGCCGACGTATATTAGTGCTAGCTTGGATCCCGGATACAAGTGTAAATTGACAAGTTTATTAAAAGAGTTCAAAGATTGCTTTGCTTGGGAGTACCATGAGATGCCTGGTCTAGACTAGTCCATTGTTGAACACCGGTTGCCTATAAAGTCAGGATATCGGCCATATCAGCAGCCTGCACGACGGTGCAATCCTAAAATTCTACCTGATATAAAGGCCAAGATCACAAGATTGATCGAAGCAGGATTTATTCGGCAGTGCCATTACGCCGAATGGATTTCTAATATTGTACCCGTGTATAAGAAGAACGGAAAGTTGCGCCTATGCATTGACATCAAGAACCTAAATCAGGCTACACCAATGGACGGATATCCGATGCCGACGGCCGATGTCTTGATAGATGCTACGGCAGGACATAAAGTCATCAGTTTCATGGATGGTAATGCTGGGTACAATCAAATATTAATGGCTGAGGAAGATATTTCGAAGACGGCTTTCAGGTGTCCAGGCCACCTCAGTTTATTCGAGTGGGTTGTAATGACCTTTGGGTTAAAGAACGCCGGTGCTACATATCAGCGGGCCATGAATTATATCTTTCACAAGCTCATTGGTGTATCGGTGGAAATTTACATCGACGATGTTGTGGTCAAGTCGAAAGGTCATCAGGAACATCTGGCCGATTTGCAAGAAGTACTGGAGTGCACAAGGAAGCATGGGCTGAAAATGAACCCGAACAAGTGTGCATTCGGTGTATCGGCCGGGCAATTCTTAGGATTCATGGTCCATGAGCGCGGGATAGAGGTTAACCGGAAGACCATAGACGCCATCAACAAAGTCGTAGCCCCACAGAATAAAACTGAGCTGCAATCCCTCATCGGCAAGGTCAATTTTATTAGAAGGTTCATATCCAACTTGTCTGGGCGTATTCAAGCTTTCACTCCTTTGTTGAAATTGAAGCCCGACCAGGAATTCGTGTGGGGAGAAGAACAATGCAAAGCATTGGAAGATATCAAGCAATATCTAATTTCACCACCGGTGTTGGTCCTGCCACAGCCCGGTAAGCCGTTCAGATTATACTTATCGGCTGACGAACAAGCTATCGGATCGGCGCTGGTACAGGAGTTTGAAGGAAAAGAACGAGTGGTATATTACGTCAACAGAAGACTCCTGGTTGCCGAAACAAGATATTCCCCGGTGGAACGTTTGTGCCTGTGTCTATATTTCTCGTGTACCAAGCTCAGGCATTATTTGTTATCGGCAGAGTGCATAGTCGTATGCAAGGATGATGTGGTAAAATATATGCTATCGATGCCAATTTTGAAAGGACGGATTGGAAAATGGATCCTAGCTCTGTCAGAGTTTGACTTAACGTACGAATCGGCCAAAGCTGTCAAGGGTCAAGTCATGGCTGATCTCGTAGCTTAGCATTGTGGACCGGAAATCGCTGTTGTTGAACCGGTTCCATGGACTCTGTATTTCGATGGTTCTTCGTGTGGAGCTGGATCGGGAATCGGCATTGTTCTTGTATCGCCTCGGGGGGCAAGTTATGATTTCTCTCTGCCAAAAGAAGCATCCGCAACCAACAACCAGGCGGAATACCGAGCCGTCCTAAAAGGTATCCAATTGTTGAGGGAAGTCAAAGCTGATGCAGTCGAGATTTTTGGGGATTCCATGCTCATCGTAGATCAGTTAACGGGGAAATCTGAATGCAAAGATGATATCTTAAGGATTTACTATGAAGATTGTCTCCAGCTGTTAAAGAAATTCAAGTCTGCAATAATCGAGCACATCCCCAGAAATTACAATGAAGAGGCCAAATCCTCAGCGCCCAGTCCCCTGCCCGCGCCTGCCGCACGCCGCGCTGGCTTCTGTTCACCGCCCGCCGTGGCCAGTCGCGCGCCCCCGTCGTGCCGCCCGCCCCCGCGTCTCACAGTCAAGTCCCGCCCCTCCTCCCGCCTCGCTGTTGCCTATAAAAGGCCAAGCTGAGTCCCCTCTCTCGCGCGCCCAAACACCAGAACGCCGCCGCCACCACCATTAACGCCATCGTGCTCAGCTCACCGTGGAGCTCACCTCTCCGGCCACCCTTTGCCAAAGCTGAGTATTCCACCACCACAACACCCCACCGCAGCTCACTGCACCACCCATCGTCGCCCAGAGCCACCGGAGCACCGCCAGTGCCGCCCGCGCCGCCGCCGCTCCTTGTTGCTCCGTGGATAGCCCACACCGAAGCTCCTCCGTCCCAGACAAGTTTCAAAACGGGTTCCCCTTGGCGCCGCGAAGCTACTCGACCAGCCCACGTTGTTCCCTTCTCGCCGGAGCACCGCCGCCGATGTTCCGCCCCATCGCCGCCCCTCTGCTCCGCGCCGACGAGCCACCTCCAGCCACTCCCAACCCCGACCAAGGCCACCCAAGGTAGCTCTCACCTCCCTGGATCTCCCCGACCATTTTTCCCTCGCCGCCGACGAGCCCCCTTGCCGGAATCTGGACGGCCGCCATGCCAGCGCCGCCCAGGGACCCAATTGCTTTGGTTGAAATCTTTGAAAGAGTCTGCTCGCAAGTTTCCCGGGGCATATCTGTAAACCTGTGTTCAAACTTTAAAATCAAACACAGCAAATTTGTAAAATTCATTTAAAATCGTAGAAAAATCAGAAAAATACAAACTCCACTGTTCTGGAATCGTTAGATGAAAATCTACAACTTTCTTTGCATGCATTTCTTCAGTTGCTTACTAAATCTTACTATAAGTTAAATGGAAGGTTTAATAGACTTTAAATGTACCCCCTGTTGTAGGCAAAGTATAAATCTGAAATTTTTACAGTGACACACTTATGGATAGATTAACACCCTGTAAAAGTTTTAGCTTCAACACTTGAATGGTTTGTTCTGTATAAAAATATCTAGGTGCTAGCAGTGGTTGTGTTTTACATTTTTCATAATTAATCTGCTGCGTAAAAATGTCTGAATTTTTTTGCAGTGCTTTTGTCTCTTCTTATTGTGCTCTAAATAAAAATTTCATCACCAGAAGTTACCTAATCCAGAAGTTGTGATTAATCCATGTGTGCTTGGAAAATTCAGTTTCTATTATAACACAACCCCTTCTTGTTTAATGAAGTTAATAGTTTAAGTTATACTCTTTAATAATTGCCCACAAAAATCTCAACTAAGTAACATCACAACCAAATCGCTGTTTTGTGAACTACAACTTTGACGTGAATGAAAATAATCGTCATATACCCTCACTATAACTTATATTGGTGCATTCATATAGAATCGACGACTCTCGCCGACGGAATGTACGAGCTGGTGCCCGCGTCCAAGAGTGAGCAGCGTGAAGCTCAAGTAAATCTAACTGAAGCTCTCGAAGACCCGAGCCCAAGTTCGGACGAGCCCCAAGCTAACTTTTCACAAGAAGGCAAGCCCCGGAGCATGAACCCTATTTTTCTAAACTTATGCAACTTATTACTCTACTTTACTTGTGCATTAAGTTTATAGGAGTTGAATGAAAACTTAGTTGCATGATCCTAGGTACCCATGCTCTGAACACTAGATGCAAGGTTCGATAGAATGCTATGCTAATAGGACTCGGTAAAAGTCGAGTGATTTCCTGTCACTCGCGAGAAATTAGGAGTTGATTGTTTACTACATGCTGCAATCATAAGGTCGACGGACGGGGCTACGGTACGATGTTTATGTTGATGATTGAGGCCCCATCTGTTTAGTGAAAAATGCTAAGGCCGCAGTGTGTGGTAGTGGTGGTTAAGTCTTTGAACGTACTAACCACATGCCGAGAATATGGTAATCGGTAAGCTTAAGTACTGGATTGAACCGAGGCCGGAATATACTCCCCACTGTCTTGAATTCATTCACATCTAGCTAATGGCGGGGGCATCGGCCGCCACAGCCCGACGTACCGTGGTCTGTGGGGAGGTGTAGTCGAGGGCGGTGGGCCTGTTCCGTGAAGCAGGAATTGAAGGGAAAAGTTGCACGTGTGACTCTGGGAGTAACCACGTGACGTGTGTTTTGGTTTCCCTTGCAAGGTTAAGAAATCCGATTCAAATCGTCTGTTTCTCGCGGTTATTGAGACTGCTTGACCCTTTTACCACATAGAGTAAGAAGAGGAACAATGATAATGATTAATCTTGTTGGATGCAAAAATAATTCTCCACCATGTATGACATTGGATAGTTGCTTACCTAGAATGGTTAAAGAAAGCTAGAACTTGGAGCTAAAATCTGAAAGTAAGGACCTACTATATATATGTTTTTCGGCAAAACAAACCCCTCAAGCCAAAAGCCTCGCATGTCTAGGAGTCGGCTAAGTATACCCCACTAGTCGGGTAAGCCTTGCTGAGTATTAGTATACTCAGCCTTGCTTGTGGCTTGTTTTCAGGTGAAACTTTCGAGGACATGATTGCTAGTTTGACCTGGCCTTGTACCCTTCCTCCTGGTTGGTCGGTGGAATGGGACACGCCCCCGGCCAACGGTGGTGATGCCAAGTGATGCCTCGTACGGGCTTCATCGAGACACCCTTTATCGTCGAGTACTTGTCGTTATCTTTTCCGCTGCTTGAACTCTGAAGAACTCTTTATTTCGAAGTCCGAAGTACCTTGTTTTACGAATTTGAACTCTATTGTAATAATAATTCGTGATGAACCGGAGTCGTGAATTATGGAATGTTGTATACTCTGGGCTCACCTTCGTGTGAGTACATGTATGTGTGGCTTCGATCCGCAAGAACCGTGGTTGTATCGGGAGGTTACCCGACGGACCAGTGGATTATTCTGTTTGAAGTGCGAGTTGGTCCTGATTGCCCTTGTGGTGATGATTAGCGCGCTTGAACCGGATTAATTCAGGTGGTTCTGCCACAGCTGGTATCAGAGCCGTAGCTGGTGCTACTGCTGGCACCAGAGCCAAAATGCATACGCCAGAGAATGCAACAAGCCTTAAAAACTTGTTTTCCTAAAACTTGACCACAAAAATTGTGTTGGAAAATACGTTGGTTCGTTAAGGATGGTGCCTAGTTCGTAAAGCCCTAAGGGATTATTGGGAAAGTTACTAGGTGGCTGTCTAACTTATGAATTATATCAACTGACTTCCAGCACATTACTTTCTGTCCAAAACTTACTTTTATGCACAATCGACCCTTAAATTCCGTAACGACGCACTCATCGCTAAGGTAAGAAGGTAAGAATCCTCAGCCAACTGAGAGAGCTTGGCCTTCCTGTCGGTGATGCGAGCCGAACGCTGCCCTCAAGCAGTGGCTTACTTGAGGTGCTGCCAATATACCAACGTTTAGTTGATTATATTGGGAGTAGATGGTTTGGCGCAGGGTATGGCGATCGCTGTTCATACCCCCGTCTCAAGACGATACCCCCGTGAATACGCTATTTCGATAGTGTATGTTAACGTCGTCTGTACGGTGGGAATTGTACGGATGCCGTTTCTATAGTGAACGGTAATGAATGCGGACGCTTTCATGAGTGCTGGCATGAAAGGTTAAGTGGATATATATATGCTATATCAACCTTCTGCAGGTACACTAACCGCGATGGCGATAAGTTAAGAACGGTTAGAGTTTTCTCGACTAGATATTATAGTGAGAGCCGTATTGTGTATGCCACCGAAACTAACTTCGTAAGACCAAAGCTATTTGGCAATTGTTTATTTGGTGAGGACGAATAGGACGTGCATGCATTAGGGCTATATAAATCTGAAATTGAAAATGCGATGCGTGAGAGTGGCAAGGTTCATGCGCCCACACGATTGACTTGCATAAGGATTATCTAGCAAACCGGTCACTTTCCGCCTTATCTGAAAAGATGAATTTATTAAGCTGAGAAAATGACCCTTTCTGAAGAAACTCAGGTTGAAAGCTTTGTTCCAAAATTCGTATTCTACCTCCTGTCTAAATATGAAAAAAATTGTGGACATGTGGGTAATGAGAAACAACAAAGACCTTGGTGTGTCAGTTTTCTGTCCAAAAATGAGCAGTTCAGCCACATAAATTTTTATGCCCCCTTGCTACAGTTTTCTGCAAAAGTGTTCAACACGAAACTGGTTATAAATATACTCAGGCGGCTACTGTTAAAATTTGGTAAATTTTGGATGGGTAGATTTTCCCTGGTGCACGAAATGTTGGCCCACTGTTCACTGAAATTTCTGGGTAGACAGTAAGGTAAAACCTGAAAAGAAACGACCATCTTAGAGACTTATCTAGCTCTGGAGTTGACTAGCAAAATTGTTCACAAATACCTTAGGAATGCTCTGGTAAAAGTTGAGAATTTTTGGACCAGAACTGTTGATGTTATGGCAATTTTAGTGCACGGTCCAGAACCTGTTCGCTATACTATTCACAGTTTTTCGCTATCTCACTCCATTTGATCTTTTGTTCAGATGGCTGAGCCTATTGCCATGATGGTGGATGAGGATGGACACGTTCACTCGCAGTGTCTCCACTGGGAGGATTTTCCCTCTATTTTGTGGGATGTTCTGCGCACCGCGGGCTATCCAATTCCCCCACGTTACGCCGGACTGAAATTTGCAGAGAATGGAGTTACCCAGTGCCGTGTCAACGTGACCATTTTTCCGCACCCGCTACACCCGGAGTGGCCCGCCTTGGAGATTGAGGTTGTTGGTCGCCGTTTGGCCAATACTTGGGAGCTTGCTGCCATGAGGGCGCTCACCACTTTCTGTGTGCAGTGCCCCGAGGCTGTCACGCTCACTCCTATTGGTTTGTTTCCTGCTGCCCAGGACAACGACCCCTTTTGGCTCAACAGGGTGCAACACTCACAGTACTTGGTGGACTTTCATGCCCAAGAGACCATCGATACCTCCGTGCGGTGCATGAATGCACTCTACCAACTTCAGACTCTCCAGAGTCAGGCACTTGTGCAGCTCACTGATCTCGCACAGGCCTACCACATGATGGCAGATACCAGGGATGAGCAGATTAAGGAACTCAGTGAGGAAACTTGAGGATAGAGACACCCGGATTGGCCAACTTGAGGGCCAAGTGCAGGAGCACGACACTCTCATGGGTGAGAGAGATGACATGATAACACACTTGGAGGAGCAGCTCCATGATCTGAACCTTGAGTTGGAGGATGCTAATGAGCACATTCAGTGGCACCATGATCAGAATGCCCCTCCTGGCGTGGTGGCTATGGAGGAAGATGAGGAGGAGCCACAGGAGATTGATGGTATTTCAGGAATGGACTTTGAGGGTGAGGCACTACAGCCACCTCCGATGGGAGCTCACTCTCCTACTCACAGCGAGTCGTCCGTCAACAACCTCGACGACTTCTAGCCGATGACCTAGGAGGACTTTTGCATATACTCCTCGATAGTGTAGCCTATCTTTTGGCAAGTGTTGTAATAGGCTAACTAAGAGTTGAGCACCTCTTTTGTGATGATTCCAACTTGACCATTGGATACTCTAATCATGTAGGCCATGGCTATGTAAACTTGGTAGTTTGATTGCGATATTGGAAAGCAGTCGAATCTGCGATTGCAGAAACTTGTCGGAATTTTTACCCATGTCTCTCTACATTTCTGGGCTGAGTGTTGAATACCAAACTTGTCCTAAATTTTGTGATCTAGGTTCTCACAAAATTTCAACACTATTGGATCTTGCTAGTTTGAGTTATAGGGAAGATACTATAACTCATTCTGCTGAAAAACAGCCAAACCAGCGAAGCAAGGAGTAAATCGTTTGACCATCTTAGCCATCGATTTAGCATCTTGGCTGAGTACCAAAGTTGTACATCTCTAAATTCCCTATCCACTACCAAAATATGAGAAATTTTGGATGAACCTACCAGGAGTTATAAATTTTTGATGGCAGACAGTTTTATGCCCACGATTCTATCCATGATCCTTCAGAAGTCTACTTTTCCGCGTTAAATCTTTTGAATCATGGAAGAAATAGGGATCACGTTGCTAATGATAAGCATTCACCTTTTCAGATGGTTGGAGCAACCCGTGGTAACCTGGATGGTTTTGGTGCTAGCGCAAGTGGATCACAACCACAGCCGCCACCACCACCCAGCTTGGTTGAAGTAATGGCCGCTCAAACCGAGTTGCTTCGCCAGATCGTGCAAGGACAGCACCAGCAGCGGGGTGGGCACCATGTTCACCAACCCCAAGCCGCCGGTTACACGGATTTCCTTGGGACCCAGCCTCCCTTGTTTCACAAGACGGAGGAACCCTTGGATGCGGACGCTTGGATTCGCACAATCGAGTCCAAGTTTTCTCTACTTGTGGCCCCATGTTCGGATGCAAACAAGGCCCGCTTTGCCGCGCAGCAGCTTCACGGTACGGCTCGTCTATGGTGGGACCACTATTTTGCTATGCTCCCCGCTGATCACGTTGTCACCTGGGATGAATTCAAAACTGCGTTCCGGGCACACCATATCCCCAAAGGTCTCATGGAAAGAAAGCTAAATGAGTTTTTAGCTCTCACTCAGGGTAACCGCACTGTACTTCAGTATGCTCAGGCCTTCAACAACCTGTGCCAATACGCGGGCTATCACGCAGACACAGATGCCAAGAAGCGTGATCGTTTCCGCAGAGGTCTGAGTACTAAACTCAAGGAACGGCTGAATCTTGTCAAAGCCGATACATATAATGAGCTAGTCAACATGGCCATCACTCAAGAGGACTGTATTGAGGCTCATCGGGCTGAAAAGAAGAGGAAGGCGCCAGCTGGACCCTCGGGTGCTCAGCCACCGAGGTATCGCTTGGTGCGAAATGCTGCGCCTACAGCTCCACCGAAAGCCCCTCAGCCAGGGCGTTGGATTATCAGGCCCCCGCAGCAACAAGGTGTTGTACGACCCCCTATGCCTCAACAAACTGGACCTCGGCCAGCTACTCAACAGTTTCTTTGACCGAGCATCACAAATCGTTGTTTCAAGTGCGGGAGTTCCAGTCATTTCGCTCGCGAATGCCTTCAACCTAGACAGCCAAATCAGGGCCAGGATTCTAACCAAAACAATAAGAACAAAGGCAAGAGGCAGACCCTTCAGGTCAAACAAGGACGGATCAACTTCACCACCCTTGCAGAACTTCCTGAAGGAGCACCAGTGATGACGGGTACATTCTCTATCCATAACAAGCCCGCAGTCATATTGTTTGATTTTGGTGCATCACATAGTTTCATTAGTGCAAGGTTTGGTGCAAAAGTAGGCTTGAATGTTTGTCACACAAAAGGGTCGTATATGATATCAACACCGGGTGGAAAAATTGCTTCCAACCAAATAATAAGGCTGGTACCGATAAAATTGGGAAGTAAAGTCATCAACACAGACCTTGTTCTTTTACCCCTTGACGGCATGGATATTACTTTGGGAATGAACTGGATGACTATGCATGGAGTCACACTGGACCTTTCTTCCCGAGCCGTTGAGATAAATTCACCTAGTCACGGAGCCACTACCCTTTACCTACCGTTACGGGAGTGCACAAATTCTTGTGCTTTCGTGATGGAAGGGATCAACCTAGAGAATATTCCAGTGGTATGCAAGTATGCCGATGTCTTCCCGGATGACTTACCCGGAATGCCACCAGATAGGGACATTGAGTTCGTTATTGAACTGCAGCCAGGCACTGCACCTATCTCCAAAAGACCCTATAGGATGCCACCTAAGGAATTGGCCGAACTGAAAACACAACTCCAAGAACTACTGGACAAAGGCTTCATTCGTCCTAGCGCATCACCTTGGGGATGTCCGGCCCTTTTTGTGAAGAAAAAGGATGACAGTCTAAGATTATGTGTGGACTACCGACCTCTCAATGCGGTAACTGTTAAAAATAAATACCCACTGCCCCGCATCGATGTTCTCTTTGATCAATTATCTGGAGCTAGAGTTTTCTCCAAGATTGATCTTCGATCGGGATATCATCAGATAAAGATTCGCCCATGCGATATTCAGAAGACTGCCTTTTCCACACGATACGGACTATATGAATTTTTGGTCATGTCCTTCGGACTCACCAATGCCCCTGCCTACTTCATGTATCTCATGAATTCGGTATTCATGCCCGAACTCGACAAATTCGTCGTAGTTTTCATTGACGACATCCTGATCTATTCCAAGAATAAGGAAGAGCACGCTAAGCACCTGCACGTTGTTCTTCAGCGTCTAAGAGACCATCAGCTCTATGCTAAATTTTCTAAGTGCGAATTCTGGTTGGATAGTGTGAAATTCTTGGGTCACACTATTTCCAGCAAAGGCATAGCCGTTGACCCCAGCAAGGTACAAGAAGTGATGGATTGGAAACCTCCCACCTCGGTTCATCAGATTCGCAGTTTTCTTGGTTTAGCCGGCTACTATCGCCGTTTCATTCCGGATTTCTCCAGGATTGCTAAGCCTATGATTGAACTATTGAAAAAGGGAGTAAAGTTTGTGTGGGATGAGAAATGTGCAGAAGCTTTCCACATTCTCAGAGAACGCTTGACTACAGCCCCTGTGTTAGCTCAACCCGATAACACCAAGCCATTCGATGTTTACTGCGACGCATCTGGCACTGGTCTTGGTTGTGTGCTTATGCAAAAGAATGAAGTTATCGCCTATGCTTCACGAGCCCTTCGGCCCCATGAGCAGAATTATCCGACCCATGATCTCGAGTTGGCAGCAGTCATTCATGCTCTAAAAATATGGAGACATTATCTCATGGGCATTCGTTGTAACATCTACACCGATCACAAGAGTCTCAAATATATCTTCACCCAAGCCGATCTGAATATGAGGCAAAGGAGAAGGCTAGAATTAATCAAGGATTATGATCTCGAGGTGCACTACCACCCCGGCAAGGCTAATGTAGTCGCGGATGCGCTCAGCCGCAAGGCCCATTGCCATTGCCTATCATTGGAAAACTATAATGAGACAGTATGTTCAGAAATAAGGAAGCTTAGTTTGGAGATGATTTTCCAAGGCACTCTGAATCACATCTCAGTCGAGCCCACTCTTCACGACCAGATCATCATGGCACAACTGCACGATGAAGGAGTTAAGATCATCAAACAAAAACTCTCTCTAGGAGAAGAGAAATACAAATATTTTCGCCAGGACCATAAGGGAGTTCTATGGTTCGAAAGTCGCATAGTCATTCCGAAGAATCATGAACTCCGTAAGAAAATTCTGGATGAGGCACACCTTTCCAAATTTTCCATTCACCCCGGCAGTAACAAAATGTATCAAGACCTTAGACAAAATTTCTGGTGGACTAGGATGAAAAGAGAAATCGTTAAATACGTCTCAGAATGCGACACATGTCAGAGAGTAAAAGCCAGTCACTTGAAAGTAGCCGGTACACTTCAACCGTTGCCTATACCCTCATGGAAATGGGAGGACATAAGTATGGATTTCATTGTTGGATTGCCAAGTACCGCGCAGAAACACGATTCCATATGGGTTATCGTTGATATGCTCACAAAGACGGCACATTTTCTTCCGGTACACACCACCTATACCGCCAAGAAATCTGCTGAGATTTATCTCGATCGCATTGTTTGCCTACATGGATTGCCGAAGACTATTAATTCCGATCGTGGTACTCAGTTTATAGCACGTTTTTGGGAACAATTGCAAGCTTCTCTTGGTACTAAATTGATTCGAAGCTCAGCTTATCATCCTCAAACTGACGGACAAACGGAAAGAGTAAAACAAATTCTCGAAGACATGCTTAGAGCTTGCGTCATTCACTATGACAAGAGTTGGGACAAATGCCTATCCCTAGCAGAGTTCTCATATAACAATAGCTATCAAGTGAGTTTGAAAATGGCACCATTTGAGGCCTTATACGGACGAAGGTGTCGAACCCCTTTGAGTTGGTCACAGACTGGAGAACGCAAAATATTTGGACCAGACTTGGTAATCGAGGCAGAAGAAAAAGTGAAAGTAATACAAGAAAACCTCAGAGCCGCACAATCCAGACAAAAGAGCTATTTCGACAGAAGGAGAAAGCCACTGAAATTCGAAGTTGGTGACCACGTCTACCTTCGAGTTTCACCAACCAAGGGTGTCCAACGATTCAGAGTCAAAGGAAAACTATCTCCCCGTTATGTTGGTCCCTACGAAATCATCGAAAGCTGTGGACCCGTAGCCTATAGAATTCGACTGCCCCCTCAGCTTGCAGCCATCCATGATGTCTTTCACGTATCTCAACTCAAGAAGTGTGTTCGAGTCCCTACCGAGGTTATTAAACAACAGGAAATCTTGGTAGAGCCCGACCTCTCATACGTTGAGTACCCTATCAAAATCATGGATCAAAAAGAAAGAAGCACTAGGAGGAAAGTGATTAAATGTATAAAATTCAATGGAATCATCACACTGAGGAAGAAGCCACGTGGGAAACTGAAAGTTTTCTAAAACAGAACTTCCCGGGTTTTCTCAACTCCACCGAAGGTACACACCCCCTCCACCTTAAGCCTATTGTCCGAATCTCGGGGCGAGATTCTTTCTAGGGGGGAAGGCTGTAACACCTCAGGTGTGTAAATTATGAAATAAGCCTCTTTACCTTAAGCGGTGCAATAATAATTAAGAGAAATTTCAACTAAATAAGTTTCTAAAATAACTTCTAAGCTAGACCTCAAACAAGCTTTGGCCTGAAATGAAACTTGTAGAACTTTCCATTTTGAACAACTTTCGCGTTGAAGGATTGTCGAGTTGCAACACAAAAATTTGAGAAACACTTGGATTTGCGAACCAGCCCCTACCTTTTCTTCTACTTCGCTGCAGACCCTTCCGTCTCGCCCGATCCTCCGACGCGCAGCCGTTCGCCCGACCCCTTTCATTCGCCCGACCCCTCGGCTTCGCTGCGGCCCTCGCTTCGCCCGACCCTCGCCGCCGCGCAGTCACCGCAGGCCACTTGGCCGGCGATTCCTGACCGCGCTGGGTGCCAAGCCAATGCCTGGCCGCGCCCGCACGCGCGCCTGCACGCTGCGTTCCTCCCCAGTCCGCGCACACCACGCACGCGCCGGCGACCCGCGCCCTGCTCGCCGCCCCCGTGCCCAATGGACGAACCGCGCCGTGCCCGTGTCTCCGCAGCATTCCGCCAGTCGCCGCGCTCGCCGCCCGGCAAGGCAGCTGCTGCACCTCTTCGCCCAACCCGCGCGCCGCGTGATCTCGAGCTTCACACGCCAAATCCTCAGCGCCCAGTCCCCTGCCCGCGCCTGCCGCACGCCGCGCTGGCTTCTATTCACCGCCCGCCGTGGCCAGTCGCGCGCCCCCGTCGTGCCGCCCGCCCCCGCGTCTCACAGTCATGTCCCGCCCCTCCTCCCGCCTCGCTGCTGCCGAGGTGTCTCAGCATCTAATCCTGCTTATGCTCTTCTTGGTGCCACCGCATCAACTTAGCGTGTAACTTATTTCTGAACAAGTGTTTCAAGCGTTTCACACATCTTAGCCGCATCGAGAAAAGACTTTAGGCCATTAATCCACGCCATGGTGCACCGGTCGTTGTACATCCATTGTCGCTCCATCAGTAATCATATTTTTCCATTTATGGACACTATAGATGAGTGATTTATGTTAATGTGATAGGGCTTCACAATTTTTTAATAATGATCTATAATCAAGGATGCACATCTTTATTAATATGACGAAATCATTATACAAATACATTCAAATTAAATTACATTCAAACAAACACAAATTAAAAACCCAACAATCAACATGGAACTTAAAATTTCATGCAACAACACAAAGGTCTTCAACTATCCTTTGATAGATTTTTATCTGGCATAGAAGAAGATGGCGGAGCTGGAACATCCGGGTTTAGTGGTGGAGCATAACACCTCAACAGGTCATCAATATCATAAGGAGGTTCCTCGCCCCTTGCAACATATTTTTCATGTTTGTTGGCATTTCATAGTGTCATCACTAGGATAGCTATTTCCCAGCAACGGCGCCAGAAATGTTGTAGTGTATTTCTTACATTACAGAAGGATCCGCAAGCGCACGGAATACTGTTGTAGCATTTTACCCGTGAGTATGGGATCGTATTTATATTTCCGCAGGGAAGGCAGCGGTTATTGGAATAGATTAGTATGTTGATTAGTTCTAGCATGGATATTCATTTGAATAAACAGGGGTAAGATAATATATGGTTAAGAGGTAGTCTGACACACAAGTTAAGATAATATATTCATTATGTAGAACCGTGAAGTTTGCTTTGCGGATTTCCTTGTCAGGGATGTTAACATTTGATTTCTTCCCTAGTGTGCCCTTTCCCTTTAGTCTCCCTTCATTAATAAAGTCAACACAAAACTTAATGGCCTCCTCTGTTCCGTAGTCCATAGCAATACAACCTTCTGGACGAGAATGATTGCGAATGTACTTCTTTAGGACTGCCATGTACCTCTCAAAAGGGAACATATTGTGTAGGAATACATGGCCCAAAATGCTTATCTCTTTCACAATGTGCACGAGGAGATGTGTCATAATACTAAAGAATGATGGTGGAAACACCATCTCAAAGCTAACAAGACATTGGACCACATCATTCTGTAAATTTATGAGCTTATTTGGATTGATTGCCTTCTGCGAAATTTCATTCAATAAGGCACATAGCTTCACGATTGCCAATCTTACATTCTCCGGTAGAATACCCCTCAATGCAACCGGGAGCAATTGTGTCATCAGGACATGATAGTCATGAGACTTTAAGTTTGTGAACTTCTTCTCTTTCATATTTATTCTTCCCTGTATATTTGAGGAGTATCCGGATGGTACCTTCATACTGTTCAAACAATCGAACATGCTTTGCTTCTCCTCTTTGCTGAGAGTGTAGCTAGCACGACGCAAGTAGTGTTGTCCATTGTCTCTCTTTTCAGGACGTAGGTCTTCCCTTTGTTTCATTTCTTTTAGATCACGCCTTGCTTCCAGTGTATCTTTTCCTTGCCCATACATGCCTAGGAAACCTAGCACGTTCACACAAAGATTCTTCATCAGGAGCATCACGTCAATTGCGTTGCAGACCTCCAAGGATTCCCAATATGGTAGCTCCCACAATATAGACTTCTTCTTCCACATTGGTGCATGCCCGTTTTCATCATTTAGAACTTGTTGGCTGCCACGACCCTTTCCAAACACTACATGCACATCCTTTATCATCGAGAAAATGGCATGCAACGAGTTGAAGCCTCCTCAAACCGACATAAGGAGCCAATGGGGAGCTGCCACGTGCAACAGGTAAGTCGGTGGCGCCTGGCCTGGGTCGGCCGAACCAGCCCGGGCACCAACCGAGCTTCGGCTGAGGGGCTGTCAAGTGGCCCTGACCACTCCTGTGCGTGAGTTGGGTCTGTCCTAAGTTGTTGCATGTCCTGGTGGGCCCATTGATCCATGTGAGGCTGAACGGAGCGTTCTGATTGGTCGGTAGAATTTGCCTTGGATTCAAGGGTATGTTTTCCCTCCATTTTCCACTCAATTTCCTACTTTGCAAAATCTCAGGGGGAAATGTGGAAACGACATTATTCTAGATAAATACGCAAGTTAAGTATGCTATTCATCCCAATTTTCTAGTCAAATTGGCGCTCGAAGTTGGTCCATAGCGAGCGTCAACAAGAACCCCCAAGCTGTCCTTTGCTCGTCCCTAACAAAACAGGACAAATCAGGTTGTTGATCAGAAAATTGTTAGACTCGTTACATGCTGTCGTGTCAAGTCTTGAGGCATAGATGATCTCCTTGAGATTGAGCATGCTTGGCATGAGTACCCGGCCCTTGTTACCTTCATCATCTATGGGGCTTATGAGCTTCCCCTCATCTTGAGCTGTTGAGAGTTAGAACGATCGACAGAGCAGTACATACCTTCCCTTTGCTCCATAATCCATCTAGAGGTTTTGTTTTTGGAAATAGTAAAACAAGACTAAGTTCCTCGAATGATTCACTCGGATCACTCAATGGTGTATGAATCCTTACCAAGGAACTTCTCCCTTTTCGTAACGAAAGCTTTTGTGGAGCTCAAGGTACGGATGGATGAAGCATACCTGCATTTCATTTATTTCCAAGGCAAAGAGTGGATCCATGAAGAAAACTAGTCATATCCCAAGATCAAGAGGTGCATGTGTGTGGATGGATGAGAAGTATGATTACTCTTTTTTTTGGTTTGTGATCTCTCTCCTCTTTATTTATTTTTGTATTTTCTTTAGACATGACTATCCCCCTTTTATTCTTTCCTTTCTCTCTTTTTTTTGGGTCATGCTTCTTTGGCATGCCATCTTTTCTCTTTTTTTGGGTCATGCTTCTTTGGCATGCCATCTTTTCTTTTTTTTTGGGGATGACCAAGTCTAATTTCTTTTTCAGGGATAAACTGAGGAGAGATCACAAACTTCATGGAGCATTTATTTGGTGGATGGATAGATTTGCTAATTCCCAGTGTAGGAATGTCGCAATGCGTGTAACGTGTGCGTGATCTTGATCAAGAGGATATGAAAAGCATCTCACTAGGGTCACAACAATTTAACAAAGCTCAGTGAAATAGCAAGCAGCATATGTGTAGGGTTTTCAATGTGTATAACATATGGCTTAAGTAGGACTTGGAACATCATTGAGAAACTTGTCTTTCCCTTTTAAATTTTGAAAACAGAAACTCCAGATATTATGTTTCACTCAGGAGAAGATTATAAAGCTCCATCTTCCATATCTAATCTCACAACAACCTAGACTTGGATGAAGCATGTGCAACCCACGAGACGTTCGGGTTCATGGCACAAAGGTTTAAACAGCCAGCAAACTCAAACTTAGGAAACACCCTGCTTTTGGACTAAGCAAGACAGACAAGTAAGAGCATAACAATTATTCATCCTTTCAAATTTAGGAAGACTGAACATTCTTACCATGCATATGGAAAAGGGAAATTAAAGCAGGAAATATTTGTTTGGTTTTCAAGTTTTTATATCTTTATTGAAAGTAGTAAAAGGATACAGTTCACTTGGTGGAGGAACTCCCCCAAGCTAGCTCTTGGTTTAAGGTCAGATGAGCAGGATCCTCTCCATACCTGTTTCACTTGAGGTCGAATCGTCCATACCTGGAGAGGATGTCGAGGACGATGATGTCTTCTTCTTTCTCCACACCTTCTTGGTTTTCTTCTTTGTTGATGTCGGTGGTGTGGGAATCGGATAATCAGGTGTGAGACTGTGTACCTCCCAGTCTTCGAACCATTCTGGTTCTGTCCCCAACCCTTGTTCTTTGCTATCCTCATGAAGCAGGTATACTTGTTCACATCTTTTGCGGAACCTGAACTTCATAGTCTTCCTCCCAATCCAGAAACCGATTCTTCCGGTCCCCACATCTATCCTGGCCTTGGCATCTCTTAGGAATGGTCGCCCAAGGATGAGCGAGATTCCCAAGTCACCCTCCATGTCAAGGACTATGAAGTCTGCGAAGACGAATGAGTTCTGGACTCGCACCAGGAGATTCTTCACAATTCCCTCGGGATATAGTATCGTGGAGTTGGCCAGTTGCACACATAGACAAGTAGGGGAAAGAGCAGGATAAGCCAGTTCTTCGAAGGTTACCTTAGGCATGATGTTGACGCTTGCTCCAAGGTCGCAGAGGGTATGCTCATAATAACGGTCGTATATAAAGAAGTTGATCATTGGGATTCTGGGATCCTCCATTATAGTTACCGCTAGATCGCCCCAAGAACTCTTCCGAGGGCGTTCGAGTCTTCCTGCAAAGTTAGTAAAGAATTTACCACGCGATACCCCATTTTGTGATTATAGCATTTATGCTCTCCAGGGGAGCCTCGGGTTGCCCCGGGATCTTCCTTGTCTCTGCAGAAGGAATAGCAGTGGCCAGCTGAGCTAGCTGAGTTTCAATCATCTTGTTGAAGCTCAGATTGTACTTGAGTGTAGAGGAGACGCCATCCATCTTCGCTTGGATAGTCTCCAAGGTCTTGTCGTTAGCGGCAAGCTTCTTCTGGATTGCTTCGTTGGGCTTTGCTTGGCCTAAGACAAGATCCCTCAAGGAAGGTTGGTTAGGATTAAATGAATTTGAGTTACCATTACCTACTTTGTAGTAGGGGCGCGATTGGTTACACCCCTGAGCTCCTTGTGGATGTAACACCTCGGGTATTTAAATTACGAAATAAGCCTCATTAGCTTAACACGATGCATAAATAACTAAGAAAAGTTTAAAAGAAACGAATTATAAATTGGTTTTGCTTTGAATTAAAAATAGATGTGTATGTGTGCATAAATACATCTACTTTAATCAAACAAATTAAATAACTCTCACCTCAATGCACTTGGCGGCGAAATTTAATAGACACACCATCGACAACAGGATAAACAAAAGTCTAGTTGAAGCCCAGGACAGGATACAAATTCTAGTTGAATCATACTTTTTATGTTTTTAAAATAACTTCTAAACTAAACTCAAATGAACTTTGGCCAGAAATAAAACTTGTGTAACTTTTCATTTTGAACAACTTTCATGTTCAGAGATTTTTGAGTTGCAACACAAAAATTTGAGTAACACTTGACTTTGCAAACCAGCCCCTGCCTTTTCTTCTATTTTCACTTCCGACCCTCCGCTTCGCCCGACCCTCCGCCCGCCGCGCAGTCGCCGCTGGCCACTTGGCACCAAGCTAATGCCTGGCCGCGCCCCGCTCGCACGCGCTCCTCCCCACGCCGCACCATGCCCAGTCCGCGCACGCCAGCGACGGGCGCCTCTGCTCGCCGCCCGCCGCGCCCAATGGCCAGTCTCCACCGTGCCCGTGTCCCCGCCGCGTCCCGCCAGTCGCCACGCTCGCCGCCCGGCAAACTAGCTGCTGTAGCTCCTCCCCAACCCGTGCACCGCGTGATCTCCCCCTCCCCCACGCCAAATCCCCGGCGCCCAATCCCCTGCCCGCGCCCGCCGCACGCCGCGCCGGCTCTGCTCGCCACCCGCCGCGACCAGTAACGCGCCCCCATCGTGCCGCCGCTCCCCAGCGTTGCCCGGTCCTCTCCCTCCCTCCTACAACCTATAAAAGGCGACACAAACCACTCGCGCGCGCCTCAACCCACAAGAACGCCGCCGCCGCTGCCATTGCTGCTGTCGTGCACCACCCGCCCGTGGAGCCCCATCCTCCAGCCTTTCGCTGCCCAAACCCATCACCCAACGGGCTTGCCCTCCCTCCACTGAAGCTCATCGGCCTCTTACCATCTCGACCGCCGGAGCACCGCCAACGCCGCCCACGCTGTCGCCGCTCCCCTGCTGCTCCGTGGACAGCCCACTCTGAAGCTCCTCCGTCCAAGCCAAGCCTCGAAACGGGTTCCCCTCGACGCCGCGAAACTCATCGACCAGCCCACGCCCTCCCCTCCTCGCCGAAGCACCGTCGCCGATGCTCCGCACCGCCGCCGCCCCACTGCTCCGCGCCGATGAGCCACCTCCGTCCAACCCCAACCCCGACCAAGGCCACCCCAAGGTAGCTCCTACCTCCCTGGATCTCCCCAACCCATTTCCCTTCGCCGCCGACGAGCCCCCTCGCTGGAATTTGGCCAGTCGCCGTGCCAGCGCCGCCCAGGGACCCAATTGCAGCGATTGAAATCTTTAAAAGAGTCTGCACGCAAGTTTCCAGGGGCATAACTGTAAATCTATGTTTAAACTTTGAATTCAAAAATAGCGATATTGTAAAATTCATATAAAATCATAGAAAACTCTGAAAAATACAAACTCAACTGTCCTGGGATCGTTAGAAGAAAATCTACAACTTTTGTTACATGCTTTTCTTCAGTTGCTTGCTAAATCTTGCTCTAAATTAAATGGAAAGTTTAATAGACTTTAATTGTACCCACTGTTGTAGACCAGTTCTGAATCTGATTTTTGGACAGTAGATTGGTTGCTTGATGTGTAGGCCAGTGTAAAAATATTAGGACCAGAACCAATCTCTAGCTAAATTGTTTGTTAAACTTTGTTCATGCCATGAAATAATAAAACTAATTTGTAACTACTGTTATATTGTGTTTCATGCTGTGAAACTTTTCCAAAACTGTTGTAGAGCTACCTAAATACCACAGAAAAAGTTTAGAACCTTTTTCCTTTCTGAACCTATTTATATAATTTTGTGGTAGGAAAAATGCACTAATTCAAATAATTTGTGTCTCTGCTTGGAAAATATTCAACTTTTTACTGTAGGACACCTTAGAGTAGCTCTTGCTGTATAAAAAGTTTCTTACATAGAAACCCTGTAAAACATCCTGTAGGCATTAATCTTTATTAAAATAGGTGTATCTTGTCCTATTTATTATGCTTTGTATCGTGCACAATAAAATCTGAAAAATTTACAGTAACATATTTGTGGATAGGTTAGCACCCTATAAAATGTTTGGTGTCAACACATGCATGGTTCGTCCTGTATAAAAATAACTATGTTCTAGCACTGGCTGTGTATTATATTTTTCATGATTATTCTGTTGCACAGAAATTTCTGAAATTTTTACAGTGCTGTTTTCTCTGCATAATGTACTCTAAATAAAAATTTCATCTCTAGAAGTTACCTAGTCCAGAAGTTGTGTTTAATCCATGTTGTGCTTAGAAAAATTAGTTTCCAAAAGAACACAACCCCCAACCCCCTTCTTATTTAATGGAGTTAAATAGTTTAAGTTATACTCTATTAACAATTGCCCAAAGAAATCTTAACTAAGTAACTTCACAACCTAATCTATGTTATTGTGGACTGCAACTTTATCGTGAAGGAAAATAATCGTCATGTGCCATCACTACAACTTACACTTGTGCATTCATATAGAATCGACTACTCTCGCCGACGGAACGTACAAACTGGTGCCCGCGTCCGAGAGTGAGCAGCGTGAAGCTCAAGTGAATCTAACTGAAGCTTTCGAAGACCTAAACCCGAGTTCGGACGAGCCCCAAACTAACTTTACCCAAGAGGGCAAGCCCCGGAGCATGAACCCTATTTTCTAAATTATGCAACTTATTACTCTACTTTACTTGTGCATTAAGTTTATAGGAGTTGAATGAGAACTTAGTTGCATGATCCTAGGAACCCATGCTCTGAACACTAGATGTAAGGTTCGATAGAATGTTATGCTAATAGGACTCCGCTAAAAGTCGAGTGATTTCCAGTCACACGCGAGAATATAGGAGTTGAATGTTTACTACATGCTGCAATCATAAGGTCGACGGATGGGGCTATGGTACGATGTTTATTTTGATGATTGAGGCCCCGTCTGTTTAGTGAAAAATGCTAAGGCCGCAGTGTGTGGTAGTAGTGGTTAAGTCTTTGAACGTACTAACCACATGCCGAGAATATGGTAATCGGTAAGCTTAAGTACCGGATTGAACCAAGGCCGGAATATACTCCCCACCGTCTTGAATTCGTTCACATCTAGCTAATGGCGGGTGCATGTGCCACCATGGCCGGGTCCATGGGGACGTGTAGTCGAGGGCGGTGGGCCTGTTCCGTGAAGCGGGAATTGAAGGAAAAAGTTGCACGTGTGACTCTGGGAGTAACCACGTGACGTGTGTTTAGGTTTCCCTTGCAAGGTTAAGAAATTTGATTCGAATCGTCCGTTTCTCGCGGTTATTGAGACTGCTTGACCCTTTTACCACATAGAGTAAGAAGAGGAACAATGATGATGATTAATCTTGTTGGATGAAAAATTAATTCTTTCACCATGTATGATATTGGATAGTTGCTTACCTAGAATGGTTAAATAAAATTAGAATCTAGAGCTAAAATTTGAAAGTAAGGACCTACTTGTATATGCTTTTCGGCAGAACAAACCCCTCAAGCCAAAAAGCCTTGCATGTCTAGGAGTCGGCTAAGTATATTCCACTAGTCGGGTAAGCCTTGCTGAGTATTAGTATACTCAGCCTTGCTTGTGGCTCGTTTTTCAGGTGATACTTTTGAGGATATGATCGCTAGTTTGACTTGGCCGTGTACCCTTCCTCCTGGTTTGTCGGTGGAATGGGATACGCCCCCGGCCAACAATGACAATGCCGAGTGATGTCTTGTACGGGCTTCATCGAGACGTCATGTATCGTCGAGTAGTTTATCGTTATTTTCCGCTGCATTGAACTCTGAATAACTCAATTACTTTGAACTCTGAAGCACCTTGTTTTACAAATTTTGAACTCAGTTGTAATAATAATTTATGATGAATCCCTGTGATGTAAAATCTTTGGAATGTTGTATCCTCTGGGCTCACCTTCGTGTGAGTACTTGTATGTGTGGTTTCGATCGGCAAAAACCGTGGTTGTATCGGGAGGTTACCTGACAGACCAATGGATTATTCCGTTTGAAGTGCGAGTTAGCCCTGATTGCCCTCATGCTGATGGTTAGCGCGCTTGAGCCGGATTAATTCAGGTGGTTCAGCCATAGTGGACGAAACCCGTTGTTGTTGTTCATGTACATGACCTCTTCCAGGGTTTCGGGGTAGTCGTTCCCCGAATGTCCAACATTCCCACAGACCTCGCTCGTCATACGAGAGTCTAAGGCTTGAAGTACCTGAGTTGGAGCCTTCTCTTGGGGGTGTTCATCAATCTTCTTGATGAGGAGGTCGAGCTTAGCGGCGATCATGTCCGTCTCCTTGACGGAGTGCATGCCCCATTGGCGAGGTTGGAGACGTTCATCGTTCCAACGTTGGTTGGACACCATCTTCTCAATCAAAGTTTTGGCCCTGTCAACGGTTAGCGAGAAGAAGGCACCACCTACAGCAGCGTCGGTATGATCACGGGCTGTCGGAGTCAGCACATTGTAAAAGTTCTGCAAAATGAGCCAAGCGTCCATCCCATGGTGAGGACACGCTAGGATGTACTCCTGAAGGTGTTCCCAAGCTTCAGTTATCGACTCATTTGACGCCTGCTGGAAACTAGAAATCCTTCCCCGAAGAGCGTTGGTTTTACCCAACGGGAAGAACTTCGCAAGGAATGCCTTGGCGCACTCATCCCAAGTAGTTACTGCACTTCTGTTGGTGTAAAAGCACTGTTTTGTTTCCCCAGAAGAGAAAATGGAAACAGACAGAGCCGGATTGCATCCTTCATGACTCCCTTGATGACAAAAGTGCTACACAGTTCCAGGACCTGCTGGAGATGTGCATTGGCATCCTCATTGGCCTTGCCGCGGAATAGGCTGGCCTGCATCATAGTAATGAGACCCGTCTTGATCTTGAAATTCTTCAGCATTAACATTTGGCCCGATTGGGACATTATCGGCCGAAGCAGCTAAGAAGTCATGGAGAGTCTTCTGAGCCATAGCCTTGGAAGTTGATGGTGCGATATTGACTGTTTCGCCTGTCGAGAGTGAAATCTAAGGACGAACAACACGAGATCGAACTCTTCTCAAAAGTGACTCCGGATTCTGAGTGAAATTTTGCGGCGGATCGAAACCAGTCATACACTACCCTGTCTTCACACAAAGGAGAATACAAAGCCAAGTTAGCCTGTTTAGATAATTGAATACAATTTTAGAATTTCATCAACCACTTGATCTATTCTTTTAACCAGTGCCTTCCTCGGCAACGGCGCCAAAAATGTTTGTTGGCGTTTCATAGCGTCATCACTAGGATAGGGTTTCCCAGCAACGGCGCCAGAAATACCGTGGGGTATTTCTTACATTCCAGAAGGATCCACAAGCGCACGGAATACCATTGTAGCATTTTACGCGTGAGTACAGGGTCGTATTTATATTTCCATAGGGAAGGCGGCGGTTATTGGAATAGATTAGTATGTTGATTAGTTCTAGCATGGATATTCATTTGAATGAACAAGTGTAAGATAATATATGGTTAAGAGGTAGTGTGACACACAAGTTACTCAAGCTCTATATCTATGCTAAGGTTATAGGAAGGGAGAAAGGAAGAAGAAAGCTAATCTAAGGACTTATGTACTCCTAACTAAGCATACAGTCTATACTAAGCACTCATACACATACACATGATTAGAATCGGGCTCTGGGCCCCCAGGCATCATCGGGAGACTGCACAAGATATGGCTAGATGGCCACTAGATCTTCACGGCTATTTTATGCACCTCCTACAGCTTCTACACGAATCGGGAGGGTTACGCTAGACGGACATGGTTGTCACCACCTGCCGCCTACCTCATCTAACCATGGTATAGAGCCGCATCCAGCAACACTGATTAGCCCAGACACCATGTCTACGCTAATAAGTGATACTCTAATGCCCCGCGTGGAGCCCCCATCCTTCAAATGGACAGACATCACACTAGAGCAAACATACGAATACTGGAACCAATGTCGTAGCCTAGATGTCTTACCACGTCTAATTATGCAAGATACAAGACCTAGATATAAACTAAGCATAGCACACACATTTGAATACACAGAACACATGCTATACGAGTACAATAAACTAGAAGATAACTCTATTAATGAATTCTGAATATTACAAGGGAGAGGAAGAGTAAACCCATACCGAACACTCCTAGGCAGGACTCGGGAACCGAAGAAGAGCTACTTCACCTAAACTCCACCATCCTAAAGTCTAAGCAAGAGAGGAACTTGAGAGAGAGCAACTTAAGGTGTGTCTTCTATTGTAGCACCCCCCTCATATTTATAGAGGTGAGTGAGGGGGGTGTGCAGCAGCTCCTTGACTTGCAACCAGCTGAAGCCAATGGGAAGCTGCCACGTGCAATAGGTAAGTCGGTTGCATGTCTTGGTGGGCCCATTGATCCATGTGAGGCTTAATGGAGCGTTCAGATTGGTCAGTAGAATTTGCCTCGGATTCAAGGGTATGTTTTCCCTCAATTTCCTGCTTTGCAAAATCTCGGAGGAAATTGTGGAAACGACATTACTCTAGATAAATACGCAAATTAAGTATGCTAGTCATCCCAATTTTCTAGTCAAATTGGCATTTGAAATTGGTCCATAGCGAGCGTCAACAATGATCTTTTTGCAAATAACCGAGTTGTGCTCTCATCTAAGCTTCCGGTTTGTTCGGCTGCTCATGAGGTCTTACTAGAGTTTTGACCTTTCCTCGAGACGAACCACGATCACCCCCACCGGCCCCACTCCCTCCATCCGCATCAGCCATGTTGATTAGAATACACTTGTATTTTTAAAAATACTATAATCAAAGATGCACATTTTAATAAGGAACTATAATCAAAGATGCACAATTTAACTATTAAAATAATATGAATAATTAAAAGGTATGAAATCTCCATCACACCACAAGAAATAATTAAGAGATCTACTTATTATTACATTATCCATTACACAACATGACATCATGACTAATTAAAAGGTCTACATTATTAGTACACATCATCCATTATGCAACATGATTAGTTAAAATACATAAAAACCAAAATAACCTGCAATGCTAATACAAACTACTCATGAAACCTATTGACCGATGCCTTGTGAACTGCCTCGCGCACTCTCGACACCGAACGGTCAATTTCTGTCATCCCTGACGCTTCGCGCCTAGCATTACGTCGAGCCATCAACTCGCGATCATCATTCATACCATGCAAGTCGACATCAAATTCACTCTCAAATTTGTGTCTTGCATTATATAGTGTGAGGCAATCAAATGCTTTCTTAATCCAACAACGAATACGACCGTTAACAAGTCCAAGACGTTCTTCAGGACGGAACTCAAGGGAATGGCCGGTGCGGCTCAAATGTTTGTGTACCGATGCCCGAGCAAAAGCACGACGCTCCAATACATCATGTTGCAAACCATTTCTACGTATTAAATAAGGAAAATAACAGAATAAAGTTTTGCATTCACATTCACTAATTATAAATTTCACGAGCTTCAAAGCATAAAAAATCGCTTCTAGCTATATATCTCAAATAAACGTGAAAATATCAAAAAAATTGTTAGTTTTAAACCCTAATTATTTTGACACTCTTAAGTTTGAGGCGAACAACTATCATTCAACACCATATTGGATGCAATCATAGTTCAGAACATTTATTCAAGCTCTTTATGCAAAAATCATCGAGCAAAAAGGTGAGGACTTCTTCATTGGGACCAAGACTGTACCCCTTCACATCACGTCCCTGCACCACACTGTATCGCGGACATCGATATTGGCCACGGATGTCAGTATTAATACCGCGTGGTCAAGGTTGACGACATATACATATCCGAAACAAAGATTTTTTTAACTTCGCGATGGTTTCAATGGGAGCCTGAATAAATACATCATTAGAGTGTCAAAATAATTCCTTCATAATACAAAATAAAAACCAAGTATATACATTTTTTCACTTCAAAAAATTAGTTATTTCACATTCACTAGCTTCAAATCTTAACAATAATAGCTATACACGTTTCACTTAAAATTAAATGAAAACAATATATCTATGATGGTATACACACACGTACATGTCACATGAAATAAATTAGAAAACATTACTCTATACATTTCCCACATTCAAATTCTAGTCATCCTTTCTAGCTATATATCCCAAATAAACGTGAAAATATCAAGAAAATCGTGCTTATTCTTACTCTTCCAATCAACACAAATTTTGATAAATATAAAGCATGAAACGAAGCATAAAGATCACCAAAGAAGACAGGATGAAGTTGCTAACCTTTTGAGCACCTGGATGAGTGAAATCCCCTAAAAAATTGACTAAAATGGGCAACAACTCTCTAGAACGCCATGGGGAAGAAGAGAGCCCGAGCACGGGTCAAATAAATGGCTCGGGCTCGGGGAGGAAAAAAGCTGACTGATATACTGACGAAGCCACGTTAGTACCAGCTGGAGGCTCGAGCTGGTACTAGCTCCCTCCATTTAGTACCGGTTGGAACCACCAGCCGGTGCTAAATTTCTTCGGTGCCAATTAGTACCAGCTAGAGCCACCAACCGGTACTAAAGAGGCGCTAGCCGTTGCCACCCGGCGTCGGTGGCGCACTTTAGTACCGGCTGGAGGCACCAGCCGGTACTAAATGGCTCCCAGGGTCATTGTCGGCTCGGTACTAAATGCAGGCGTTAGTACCGGCTCAAAATGCAGCCGATACTACTTTTGCAGTGTGAATGTTGAATTTTCAAATTTATTAGTGATAACATGAACAAAATGAAATATCTTAAAACCTCTTCTATATCTATATGGAATCTATACTTTTTTTGAGGGCCTATATGGAATCTAATCTGACTAAGCAACAAAATATAATATGGGTACATACAAGGGTGTTGCTTATTACTGTACTCAGCATAGCATAATTTATTTTTTTTCTATGGCGAAACTCTACAACAGACTGCTGTATGTGCCATATTGGTTGCGATTCCTTCGTTGTAGCCTGGTTCTTGGCGGCCTCGCCGATGAGGCACTCGCCGCAGTCAGTGAAGGCAACCCAGGAAGGCGTGATCCGGCCGGTTGCCCAGGTCGTTGGCGATGATCTTGACGTGGCCCTTCCCGTAGACGCTGATGCAGGAGTAGCTGCGTTAGTACCGGTATTTCATCGGCTGACAGCACTGCAAGTCTCCAAGGTGATCTTCCTGATGGGCCTCAACACAGCCTACAACCCAGGAAGCCCAACCCGCGGTTACGGTACTCGGGCCTGGAGAGCTTCCTGCTGAGTGACGTGCGTGCTGGCTATGTAAAGAGGGGAGGAGAGATCGAGAGAGGAAGCGCTGCAGCTATACCTAGCTTGTGCTACATATTCACCATCTATCACCTGAAGGCTCCACAGCAGGAAGCGGGAGCAGCGACGGCCCATTAATTTATGCTATCTGGCCCACTCGACTTTTAATTGCTGGTAGAAGCTACCGTTGTGGCCCAAAATAAATGATGTGCGTCATACATATGCATGTAGGATGGTATCGCTGACACGTCGGCTCATAAAGAAGATTATTCCTTTGCTCTTGCTAGTTGATTGCTGCATGCTGTACGAGGCAATGGATGGTCCACCTTCTTATTTTTCTCCTTTCATGTGTCATTCTTATTTTGTTCCTCGTTCTTTTCTTTTTCCTAATTCATGCATTAGAATTTCCTTACCATATGCCATATGTGTAATTCATCTCTCTTTTTTTCATAATTATTAGTAGCATTCATCATTATCTCTTTAGTTCGGTTCTTAATAAACTATAATCTGTTATTTTTTTTTCGCAATATGAACTTATTAGTTCATAATGTACAATTATTTATTCACTAGGCTAATTTATTTGCTACGTGGACTCAATTGTTTGAATGTTAATAGATTCATACTTTGTGATACTATTGTATCAAAATATTTATTTACATTTATGAGGAAGTTATACTAATTTATTTGTATTGTATACTCATTATTAGTTAGTATATGAAATGATTTATTTAATTTATATATTATCTTGTTTCGCATGAGTATATATGCTTATAAGAATTTATTGCGACGTAGTTATTTTTTCTTCATGTAAATTACTTTTCTACATGTAAATAATTTGTTTGTAATGATAAATTTTGTTTTTTCTGTGTAGACTAAATTGTTCGGTGATGTTGATCTATTTGTTCGTGATATTTATTTTCCCTTATTTAGCATGCACAATTAAATGTTGGTGATGTTTAATATTTTATTTATAGTAAATTATTATTTGTTCTTTATGTTAATTTTTTTCATGAAAATAATTATTTGTTTATATTGTTAAAAATATTTATTCCAGTATCTGAAATTAATTATTTAATGTTATAGAAAATATTTTAAAAAATATCGTGCAAACATAGGTAACTGTGTTCTTATTTTGAAGATCTTGTAATAAGAAAGATAATAGTGCGATCCAAATTTAATTTGGATGCTCGGTTTAATACTTATAGTTTTTATAGTTTAGTTTCAGTTTTGCATACATGTGGATGATGTTATCACGGTTGTCTTTTTTGCATGCATAGAATCTTTCTCCTGTTTATCACATCACGTTTTACTGGAAACAGCTTAATTGGACCGGCCCACTAGACCGGCCCATATAATATGTTCCGGGGACTTTTGGATGACGGTTCCACAGATATCACCTCAAGTAACATATAACTGCACCCGAGAGGAAGACCCAGGTATTGGATGGACCATTATTTTCTATCTACCAGACTACCGCTAATAAAATCCTATGTCCATGTTCCCCAACACGTGGCAAGGCCGGGCGAGGCCTCCCCGTGGGCCGTCCTCCCCACCCCCACTCGCGAGCATAGTTGTTCCCGTTTCAGCTCCGCTCGCCGCCACCGTCGCCCCTCTCTCGCCCCCTGCATGTTGCCGCCGTCGCCCCCGGTCCCTCCTCCACGCTCACCGCTGTCCTCGCCCCGCGCTCGCCGCGGTCCTCACAACTCGCGCCGTCCTCCATGTTCGCCTACGCCGCCGCCCCTTCACTCCCCATCCTCCTCTTGGGCCGCCTCCCTTCCGCTCCCCATCCTTCGCGTGCAGTGCATGGGGACGGCCATCCCAGGACCTCTTCCTCCGCATCCGTCCATGCTGTCCCTCCCCTCCTCGCTGAGATCTCATGGGACGATGGCGTCGCCCGCTCCCACTCGGCTCCCTTCTTCCCTTCCCCGCCCCCACGCAGGGGAACGGCAGACACGCCGCTGCCGCGGCCATGGCCGCGCCACCCCCGCACGCCACCGGCCTCCTACGGTCAGCCAATCGGCGCGCCAACCCACAAAATGGGTTCGCCTTGCCGCACCGGAGCTTCCCGTGCCGGCCCCGCCCTTCGCCGCCCCGCGCGCGGGGGAACGGCAGGCGCGCCGCCGCCGCGGCTATGGCCACGCCGCTCCGCATGCCGCCAAACATTTACTGCTGCCGAGCAGGAAGCGGCGGAAATCGGGGTCCAGGTTCCGGTCGAGCGCCTTGTTGCGGGGCGCGAGGATGGTGACGCTGCCCCGGCCGACGGCGTCCTCGAGCGCCTGCAGCAAGAGCGCCTTCTCCACCAGCTCCGCCAGCTCCGTGTAGCGTGAATCCAGCGCCACCAGCACCGAGCTGGAGCTCACCCCGACACGCCCGCGGCCGAAAGGGGGTGGCAATGCGGGCTGCCACTGCAGCTACGGCTGCTGCTGCTCCGCCGCCAATGCCGCCGCGGCGAGCGCGAGGAGGAGGGGAGCGGTAGGGCGCGGAGGCCCATGGCGCCGGCACCGGCGGCGGTTTGCTGTGGATTGGTTGCGGCGTGCTGCTGCTGCGTCGGTGGATGCGTGGATTGTTGCAGGGAGAGAGAGAGAGGAGAGATAGTGAGGACGAAGAGTAGGACGCGTGGTCAGGGAGGGACCAGGTGGGTGGGGCTGAAGGCCAGCTCCAGTGTGCGTGTAAAAGCGAACCGTAGGGAAAAACAGCGGAACCATGCACACTGGACGCATCGAATGCTCGTGTCAGAAACTAAAATCGAACTCCAAACATGATTCGAACACAACAAAATAATCGTAAAGCTACTCTAAAGTGCATGCTTGTAGTGGCGTAGTGACCGGCCGGACATCTAGCATGTAAAAGAAAGGTGTTTTCTTATTTAATATGGGGCCCAAGAAAGTGATATTTACACTACACGCAGCGAACCGTGCAGAACCAACCGAATATTTCCATTTCAATTCGAATGCCACAGTGGAGCCGTGGCCTCGTGGTTCGTGGAATCCTGGGAGCTCTGGATCAAGAAGTACTCCCCAAATTATTAGTCGTTATACCTTTTCTAACTTTTCTACATTATAAATTTTGTTATAGATTTTGTTATGCATCTAGATATAATATATATATAGAATAAAACGACTAATAATTTTAATTTGTAACGGAGGAAGTACACGTTTTCCTCCTCCTCCGTGTTGCATTTTCTAATCATTTGGTTTGAAGCAGACGGCAAGTTGGTGGGTGATGGGCTTCTTGGGTGATGGGCTTCCCTTTGCGCGTGCAGTAGTATGCTGTAGCGTAGCTGCGCAGGGTTTGCTTGCGTTGCGTCGCGGTTTTCTAGCTTTCCGCGAGGGCGCGCCAAGAAAGTGAGGTGGACCTTTTGCTTGAGCTTTTTCTGCACTTCTGACCTTCAGTTTTATATGCTCCTGCAGTTTGAGGAACTATCTTTTGCTTGTACATCTTTTGCTCCCTTGTACATCTTTTGCTCCCTCATCAAATGATATATGCTCCTTCAGTTTTATACAACCATGGCACTTTATTTCAGATATTTTTTGCAGTAGTCTGTGGTATACCCTTCAGATTTAGATCTATAGCACCAAATGATACCATTAAATATCCGCTTAAGGAATCAGATACCCACTTTGAAAGTTTTGAAAGTTTATGGACATATGTGAGAATCCGAAAAAGGTTTATGGATCCCTGGTGTATTTCTCGATAAAACATACGTGTTGATGGCACGAAGGCAACACATCTACACCATTATATAATTTTTGACCAAAGTACCCATTTGATAATGTTATTGAATTATTGTGTCTAACCCACCTATCCCCCTAAAAATAGGAGAATAAAAGGATAGGAAAAAAATCACATACACCATATATCTTTAAAATTATTTTACTTTCACTATGTGAGAACCTCAAATAGGTAACACAGCATTGGTAACGGGCTTACGTGGCTCATTACCAAAAATACTAATTAACGCCCGTTACCAATGAGTCTACGTTATTTTTTTATATTTTAATCCTTTTTAATCTAATATTTTACTAATAATCTGTATGGATCTAAATTTTCAAGAAGTACCCCTTTTGGTCACGCCACAGCTCGTGGCACCACTCCCTGAAGGGTCGCGCCACATGCTTTGGCGCGACAAACATGCCACGCTGGCACGCGCACGCCAGCTTTGCTGACCTGGTAACATTGAGTCGCGCCACATGCTTTGGCGCGACGCTTCAGGGAGTCACGCCATGCCGCGTGGCACGACTCAACTGATCCGACCTCCATGGCTCCGCCCCTCGTCCTCCCTATCTAAATCCACTCCATCCTCCACCTAATCCGACCTCCATGGCTCCGCCCCTCCTCCTTCTCATCTAGATCCACTCCATCCTCCACCCGATTCGAAGGGAAAAGAAGAAAAATTGATACTTAAAGGTCACTATGTAAGAAAGCCTCAAAGGAGACGCCAGTCGACTCACATAGGAGACGCGATTTTTTTCGTCTCCAAATTTGCGTCTCCAATGTGAAGTCTTTTTCCGCGTCTCCTACGAGGGGTCATTGGAGACACGGGTTCCAATGACCCTCACATAGAAAACGCGGATTGGCAACCAGTGTTTCCCATGACGAATAAAAAAATAAAAAAAATAGGTGACAAAAATTGATAAAAAAAATAGGCCATATATACATCATAGTGCCTGCTCTGATCACACATACATATATCTGTTCATACATCTGTTCTCATGCATACATCACAGTGGCTCCTCAAATCTGCTACCTTATTTTTAGCGGTTAAGAACACCACTGATCTGAATTAGTACATAAGCTGAATCTAATGGCATTCTATAAGAACTAAACCTTGACTTTTCACTTTGAGCCATATTGGTGAATACTATTTACTAGATCATCATATAGTTTGATCCGTAAATCTGTCTTTGCAGAAAATGGCCATTCAATTTAGAGTATGTAAAGTTCCTCATTTTTCTTTTTTCTTTTTATGCCCTTGTTACACAAAATATCTGGTGATTTTTAATTATTTCCAACTTATCGCGCTAGAGATGTCATGGTGCGACTCTTCATTATGTCGCGCCGACTGTCTTGGCGTGACTCCTTCAACAGTCATCACTAAATTTGTGTCTTCTATGATGATTTGTTTTCGTCGTGCAATGTGTGGCCAAACATCACAAATCATGAGATGATATGACTAATCTATGACGAAATAATCCATCATATGCATCTCTAGCATCACTCTTATACAAGTTAAGTTCGCATTCATGCCTAATAAAGTAGTCGCAGACTAGCAACATACATTAAACAATCATCATAGAATAATACAACCCAAGCATGTAATATTTTGTGACATTTATCCAATAGATATCAATATAACCATTTCATTACATATCACTTTGTCACAATCGTTCACAATCCAACTACCAAAAAACCAAAAGCCATTGTAGAGATCAACTAGTTAAATGAATACCCATGTTCACCATATAAATTTACTAAAAGCCATTCCAGCGAGCGTTGCGTCGAGCGCGGTGAGCAGCCGGTGAGTGCTGCGGCGGTGGCTTCGGAGAGCGTTGTGCAGTGCGGCAGGCGGTGAGCGTGGCTGCTGCGGATCCGGCGAGCGGTGCATCGAACGTTGCAGCTGGTGAGCGCGGCCGTGAAGGTTCCAGCAAATAACTGGTGATAATTTTACAATTACGAACGTATAATGCTTGTGATGCCGACTGAATTTGATCCAAGCAAATCCAACAAACCGTCAAACGACGTGCCTCCGAGAAGACGCAGCACACGAGATCAAGGCATCGAGTGCATCATACATATTTTTGGCAATGTGGGTGTGAAATTACCCACTTACCCTTTGTTAATTACAAAAAAATAAATTAAATCAGGTATTTATCCCACCATTTTTAGTACTGATCCCACTAATTTAATACTTTCTAGTACTTTTCTCTAGATACTTCCTAATTTCCCACCGTTGGATTCCTTATAATGGATGGTTCTTATTTTTTTAACCATTGTAAAATTTCTCTAGTACTAATCCTACCCGATTCCGATTCGTACTCAATCCCCCATTTCAACTCAAATCCTATCTAAATCCCAACAAACTCAAATCTTAGAAAATTTACGAAATGGAAAAAAATCAATCGTTTAGAATGGAGGAGTTACCTTCAAGGATCGATTTTCCTTCGTTTTCCGTTTGAATCGGGTGGAGGATGGAGTGGATCTAAATGGGAAGGGGGAGGGGCGGAGCCATGGTGGTCGGATCAGGTGGAGAGGGGATGAAAAAAGAAAGGGAGGAGGAAGAAGAAGAGGCCGGCCGAGTGGGCCCGTATTAAGCTGAGTCGTGCCACGTCGCATGGCGCGACTCCTTGAAGGGTCGCGCCAAAGCATGTGGCGCGACTCAATCTTCTTGCCAGGTCAGCGAAGCGAGCGCGTGTACGGCAGCGTGGGTGCGCGCGTGCCAGCGTGACAGGTTGGTCACGCCAAAGCATCTTCAGCGAGTCGCGTCACGAGCTGACGTGATCAAAAGACATACTTCTTAAAATTTAGATCGACATAGATTATTATTAAAATATTAGATTTAAAAGAATTAAAATATAAAAAAATTCTCCAGACCGCAGCCCAATCTTATTGGCAACGGGCGTTAATTGTTTAATATTTGTGGTAACTGGCCACGGAAGGTCCGTTACCTATCACTTGTTCCCAGACCCGAATTTTCATTTCAATCCCGTTAACTTCCCTCTCGCGTCCGCCCACACCACCCCCGACCACTTGCCCTAACCTTATCCTCTCCGCTCTATTCACGCACCTCACAAACCCAGGCTGCCGCCGCTTGCATCCCACGATACCCCGGCCTCCGCTGCTGCCGTTGCTCCCTATCTCACCCCTCCTCGCTGCCTAGCCTGCTCCAAGATCCAGTTCGTGCCGTCCATGTCCTCCCTGTCCAATTTAGATTCGGATCCTCCCTCGCATCGCCGTCGTCGCCATCTCTCTCCCCTCGATCCCGGTGTGCAGCGCAGGCCCTCGATGCAGGCGGCGCGCGCTCATCCTTGCCCCTTTCGCGCCTCCTGCCGTCATCTGTTTCCATCCAGAGCAGCCACGACGGGGCAGGAAGATGTTGGCCTGAGAGAAGTAAGGAGGAGGGAACCAAGCGGAAGGTGCCACCACCTCTGCAGCTAGGTCTCGCTGCGTCACCAGCACCGGCTGCCGCAGGACGCTAGACCCCTCAAGCAAACCAATCCGTGAATCCATGGTACGATTCCTCCCCTCCTTTGCAACCTGCAGCGCTCAGCAAGCTATACCGAATCCATGGCGATGGCTTCGGTTCTCGAGCGATTACTACTCCAGGTTGGGTCTACACCATCTCTAGTTGTGACTCATCAATTCCCCCCTTCGATTTCTCCATCTATGGTGATTAGCATCACTACTTAGCAGCTTGTGCATGCTGGGTCGCCGCCGGCGACATGCCCAGCCATGGTGTCGTGGCCTGCTGTCTGTGGTGCTGCGAAAGGACCCAGAAGGTGCTGCAGGGGCAAGCCGTGCTACATCTCTGTAACACCCAAAAATATAGGAATTAAAATTTTAAAAATATTTTTTATATATAAAAGCCAAGATAAAATTGTGCATGCATCTTTGTTTCTTTTCTTCTCCTATTCTTTCTTTCAGCCCAGCCTAATTCTTCTCTTCTCCTTCTTTTCTTTTTCTTTTCTCGCGGCCTAGTCCAGTTGGCCCATTCCTTCTCCTTTTCTTTTCCCCGCGGCCCAACTCAGTGGCCCAAACCAGGCAGCCCAATCCGCCTTACTATTCCCCATCTCTCTCTCACCGACGCGTTGGTCCCGCTTGTCAGCGCCTTCTTCCACCTTCCTTTCTTCTTCCTCTGTTCTGCACTGCTCCCTTCTTTCCTTTCTCTGCCACGCCGTCGTCCGTGCTTTGCCTTTCCTTTTTCCTTCCTCACCCCGAGTCCGGATCGACTCCACGCCGTCGCCCGTGTCTCTCCTTCCTTCCCCGCGACGCAGGATGCCTTACTGGTCGCGAATCCGCCCCTTTCCTTTGCCGCCCGCCGCCTTCCTTATTCCCCGGCCGCTCCGCCCCTATAAAATCCCGCCGGAGCACCGCTTTGCACCCAGAGCCATCCTCAAACCCTTTCCTCTACTCTACACCATCGCACGTCGCTGAAATTCGCACACCGGAGGAACGCCGCCGCCCCGTGTCGCCGCCTCTCCGTCAACTCACCGTTCCGCTGCTTCTCCGCCGTCTTCAACTCTCCCCAGAGAGCCGCGTGGTGGTGAGCATCAAGCTGCACCAGTTTCCCCTCTCCCTTTTGGTCCACTGCAAACCTGATTCCTCGCCGGACCCCTGTTTCCCCCTGCCGCCGTGACCGCCGGTCTACAGCCGCCGCACAGCCATCCCGTGACCACCCTCACCTTCGCCATGCCGCCCACTCTCTCCCCGGCAGAAACCCAGCTTGAACCGAGCCCCGGAACAATGGATTCGGTGAAGCTCCGGCCGTCCGCCGCCGCACTCGCTCACCGCCGACGCCCAGCGCAGCTCCGCTTCGCCCGACCCTCTTTACTCCGCCTCGCCCGACCCTAACTCCGCTGGGTCGACCCGAGCCGACCTTTCCCCTGCCGTCCGATCTAGATCTAACGGCCAGAATCGACCCTTACTCCGCCGATTCGCCCGACCCTTAACCCGCCGCTCGATTCTGATCCAACGGACCAGATTCACCCGACCCTAGCCGTCCCCGAAACTTTTGCAGAAAGACCCCTAGGTTTTCCAGGAATCAACCCGCAGTCCAGATCAGTAGAAAAATAATTAGAGTTGAGCCCTTTCTTTTTCTGTCCCGACCCCTGACTTTTCGAGAATTAGTACCCACCGTCCAGAAACTCTAGTTTTGCACCCCGACCCTTTGTATAAGGTTTAATTATGTTTTAGCCCCTGATTTCTTCAGATTTAGCCCCTGGAAGTTCAAAACTCTCGCAGTTAGGTCCCTAGATCACTGTTTTAGCCATATCTTCATCGTTTCAACTCCGATTTCAATGATTCTTGCGCTCACATGATCCTTGCATCATGAAATACAACTTTAGCATCTTTTACTTTCTATTTGTACTATTTGTTGTACTGTTTCTTATTTGTTTGTGTATACTTGTTTGTGTGATCACGTAGACAAGTGGATACCAGCAGCTGTTTGAGGAAGGCAAGTGGATTTTCCCCCCCTGCATATTCTATTTGATCCCAACAATAGCATGATAATCCACTTTATTTTATTGTTGCTTGCATAAACTTGATGGGTTACCTATGCTAAGGACATACCTAGTCTTTTACCCCGAACCTTGAAACACCTGGGTTTACTATTCGTGTTGGGTAGACACGCTTAGTTGCAAACTTTGGGATTGGTATTGGTTTACTCTTATGTTAATGTTGATCACATTTCATATTGTTGTTATACCGCGTTAATTCAAAATCAACTTTGTTTAATGGGAACATGGAGAACCACCCAAGAAAACAGTGCAACCACAAAGTCATATGGCTCTGACCTTAGCCAATTAATTAGATGTGTAGTTTGCTGGTGGCCTTATCGAAAGGGCAAGGAGGGGGTCGGTGATAGGGGTCATAGCCCGGTCCTCTTGGGATAGCTGCCTTTGCTAAGGAGCTGACCATTAGGGAGGTTTATGGACCACACTGCTACTGAAACTCTAGCGGGCTGCCTAGCTCTCGACATGTCTTTGTAAAGGCTTCGTAGTGTACCCTCGCCACTCACCTTGGAAGTGTTTAAGGGCCTTGCAAACCCGGGCGACTCAGGGAAACACGATTTGTGGGTAAAGTGTACAACCTCTGCAGAGTGTAAAACTGTTATAACAGCCGTACTCACGGTTAAGAGTGGCTTGGACCCTCACATGATAATGAAACTTGAAGATTAATTAAATTGTGGTTCATGGTTACTTGACCAACTAAAAGAGATCGCTGCTGCAAACCTTAGCCTATCCTTGATGGCCTTGCATATTCACCCCACTTGCTGAGTACCAACCATAAGAGTACTCACCCTTGCCCCCTGCTGTTCAGAAGAGAACTTTGAAGAGGAGAACTTCGACGACTTCGAGGAGTTCTAGGCTTTGCATTCACCAGTCATCGCCTGTGGAAGACGGAGTTGTTGCAGACTTCATATAGGGTATAACGGTTTATCGTTTAAAGATATTTGTGTCTCTTTTATACGGAGTGTAATATTGTTAAATAATTTATTTGGTTACTTTTTGAGCATTGTCTTTGATATATTACACTTTCCGTCTACCATATGTGTGTGAACATGATCCTAACGCACATATGAGATGCATCTGGTTCTTTCTAGAATAGGGTGTGACAGAAGTGGTATCAGAGCTATGTTGACTGTAGGACGCTAGCCTAGATAGAAATGGCTGAAATTAAGGATTTATCTTCTAGCAAGCCATGTCAGCATCAAAAATTTTCCTTGTGTTTATTTGATATTTCCGCATAAAAACCTATGTTTACATAAACCTTCTATTATTTTACTTCTTAAAAAAAATATTCTGAGTTTTACTCCCGCTCTGTCAGATGGCCAGGACTTACCAGACTGCTCGCAAGCGCACCGGAGTTCGCCAAGTTCGCATTGCCCCAGCTGAGCCAGCTCATCTCGCCCCAGTTCCAGCCCCCGTTGAAGAGGAGGAAGCTATGGAGGAAGAACCCGAGGAGGCCTACTACTTCATGGATGGTGAAGATGGCCGCATCATGGCGATTGATGAAGAAGGGAATCAGTTCACCCCGCCGGCATCACCAGTTGTTGAGGCACCGCCACCACCCCCAGTTGTCCCTGCTCCAGCTCCCGCTCCAGCACCGGTCGCCGCCGAAGGAAGCCCTGGTAACTCCGAGGGTATTGATGATGGAAGAGATGATGACGAGGACAACGACAACAATGAAGACAACGACGATCAGGGTGATGATCCTACAGGGATGAGGCAACTCTGCTGTGTTCGCACTTCAGATAGAGAGCTCGGTCACTTGTCTCTGGTGCTACAAGGTGTTCTGCAGGAGTTGGGCAACCACGTGAGACCCCACTACCACACGCACCACTACATTGACCTTGCGCTCGGCGATTACTACCTCACTCGCGTCCACGTCAGGATGGAGAGTGCTAGAGGCTTGAGGAGTCTCACTGCACACAACTCCGCCACACCCCACGCTACTTACGACGCCGCCGTCAGCAGTGCCGCTAGGAGAGCTCTGTGGTCCATCTGCCACACCTACCGCTAGGAGCTTCAGAACACGGAGTATCGCCACCTTCCTCGCCGCCTCAGTGGAACTGAAGAGACTGTGATTACTCTGGGTGGAGATGATGAAGACCGCCTCAACACTCTTGCTCGAGTCACCGCCGCCCTGAACACTGAGTTGGAGAGCGTCGTCACCGAGCTGGACGATACTCAGGACAAGCTACTGGAGGCCCATGACAAGATCCGCATACTGGAGGCCCGACTTGAGGGAAGGGCGCCACCACCTCCACAGTTGGATGAACCCTGCTTCCCCGCTCTATCACCGCCCCGCAAGAAGCTTCGCCACGGCGAACCCGGCTCCATAACTCGTCCTGAGGAATAGGCATTTAGGCTCTTAGGCTAGTATCTCATAAAGTTCTCTCGTTAGAATCATTTTTGCTTGAGAGGGCGACGATGTAATAATGTTTGCTTGAGAACAAATGTTTGCTTTGAATGCTTTAAGAATTGCTTGATATAATCTATCCATTAATATAAGTTGGAGTCTTTATAAATCCATATTTTGTTAAGATCTTATCTTCTATCTACCTATACCAAGTACACCTGTCTTATCCGGGGTTTATTCCCTAACGGTCAGATGGTAAACACCAGGACAGGTGGAAGGCAGGATACCCCTAGCACTAGGCGTGCTCGCGTAGTCAACCGACAGAGTCAGTTGCCACCACCACCCAACCCAACAATGGAGCAATTCTTGGCAGCACAGATGCAGGTGTTGCAGAACCTCACTGCCACCATCCAGAACATGCAAGCCCAGCAGAATCAGCAAGCACCGTAGCAAAACCAGCCACCAAGAGACAAACATAGAGAATTCATGAGCCACCACCCCCCTACCTTTTCTCACTCAGTGGACCCCTTGGATGCTGATGAATGGTTGAAGGTCATCACTAAGAAGCTGGACATCACGCCATGCAGTGACCGTGAAAGGGTCCTGTATGCTGCAGGACGTCTGGAAGGTGCAGCCGCTGATTGGTGGGATGCTTTCACTGCTACCCACACCAATGCCAACACTATCACCTGGGAGGAGTTCAGAACCAACTTCCGCAGCCACCATATTCCAGCAGGACTAATGAAGCTCAAGCAGAAGGAATTCCTATCCCTGAAGCAAGGCAGTATGATTGTCAGCGAGTACCGGGACAAATTCACTCAGTTGTCTCGTTACGCACCCCATGAGGTGGATAGTGACGCAAAGAGGCAAGAGCGCTTCTTGGAAGGTCTGATAGGGCCGCTCAACTATCAGCTGCACAGTCACACCTTTCCAAACTTTCAGACTCTGCTAGACAAAGCCATTGGTCTGGAGAGCAAGCGCAAGGAGCTTGGGGAACACAAGCGAAAGCTTCAGTGCCAGGGACAATCCAGCAGCAACACTCGTCCCCGCTACAGCACACCCCAGGGATTTCAGTCACGCTTTGGAGGACAAGGCGGAGGATATCCGCAGAGTCAACAGAATCAACGAACTCCACAGCAGCCTCAACGCTTCAACCAGCAGACTCAGCGCAACTCCAACCCGCAACCGTACCGTTCCGGCTATGCCACGGGTGCACCAGTGAGGACCAACAATCCAGTCACACCAGTCCAACCCAACGAATGCTTCAAATGTGGAGAACTGGGACATTATGCTAACAACTGCCCGAAGCATAACATGCAGACTCCTCAGAATCATAGGAACAATGGACAAAGGCAGACTCCTCAGCAGCAGCAGCCGCGCAACAGCAACCAGACACCACTGGGCAACAGAGGTCAACAGAACTACGTGCGCGGAAAGGTGAATCATGTGGCTGCAGAAACAGCTGAAGAGGCTCCTGATGTTGTGCTCGGTACGTTCCTTGTTAATTCTGAACCTGCATCAGTTTTATTTGACTCTGGAGCATCACATTCATTCATTACTAAGAAATTCGCCACATGGCATAATTTACCAACGAGCCCTATGAAACAAATACTTCTAGTAAGCTCCCCGGGCAAAGAATTGAAAGCTAGTCACTTATGCCCGAGGGTCAACATGAATATTATGGGGGTAGAATTCCTAGCCAACCTAATAGTCCTAAAGACTAGCGGCATTGATGTGATCCTCCGAATGGATTGTTTATCAGGATGTGATGGTGTCATTCAGTGTCGCAAGAGCTCAGTGCTCTTAACCAGCCCTCAAGGAGATAAAGTAGAGTTTGTGGCATCAGCTTCACCCAGTGGAGTTGGGACAGTGAACCAAATAAAAGGAATGCCTCTGGAGGATATTAGAGTTGTCTGTGAGTACCCCGACGTCTTGCCGGAGGATTTACCAGGTATGCCACCCATCCGTGACATTGAGTTTAGTATTGATCTTTTACCTGGTACTGCACCTATCTCTAAAAGACCCTATAGAATGGATGTTAAGGATCTAAGTGAACTAAAGAAACAAATAGAAGAAATGTTAGTTAAAGGATTTATCCATCCTAGCTCGTCCCCGTGGGGAGCACCCGTGATCTTTGTCGATAAGAAGGATGGCAGCAGAAGGAAGTGCGTAGACTACAGGTCGCTGAATGATGTGACGATCAAGAATAAGTATCCACTGCCCAGAATTGAAGATTTGTTTGATCAGATGAGAGGTGCCAAGGTTTTCTCCAAGATTGATCTGAGATCAGGCTATCATCAGTTAAGGATCCGACCGGAGGATATACCCAAGACAGCCTTCACTACCAGATATGGTCTATACGAGTTCACTGTGATGTCGTTTGGATTGACCAACGCACCAGCGTACTTCATGTACCTGATGAACAAGGTTTTCATGGAATATCTTGATAAGTTTGTGGTTGTGTTCGTTGATGACATCTTGGTGTATTCACAGAACGAGGAAGAACATGAAGAGCACTTGAGGATAGTGTTACAGAAACTCCAAGAGAATCAGTTATATGCCAAGCTGAGCAAATGTGATTTTTGGTTGAGAAAAGTTTCTTTCCTTGGACATGTTATCACAGATGGAGGAATTGCAGTAGACCCGAGTAAAGTTCAGAATGTTCTGAATTGGAATCCACCGAAGACTGTGCCTGAAATCAGAAGTTTCCTCGGACTTGCAGGTTACTACCGCAGATTTATCGAGGGATTCTCAAAGATTGTGAAACCCATGACTTCCTTGTTGGAAAAAGGGAAAGAATTCAAGTGGGATGCTGCATGCCAGAAGTGTTTTGAAGAGCTGAAAACAAGATTGACCACTGCTCCTGTGCTGATAATGCCGGATATCCACAAAGGGTTTGATGTGTATTGTGATGCTTCACGAATGGGACTTGGATGTGTGTTAATGCAAGAAGGCAAAGTTGTGGCCTATGCTTCAAGACAATTGAGAAAGCATGAGCAGAACTATCCTACCCATGACTTGGAATTGGCTGCCGTCGTGCACGCATTGAAGATTTGGAGCACTACATGATCGGAAACAAGTGTCAGATCTTCACGGACCATAAGAGTCTGAAGTACATCTTCACGCAATAGGATCTTAACCTAAGACAGCGCAGATGGCTAGAATTAATCAAGGACTATGATTTGGATATTCAGTATCATCCTGGCAAGGCCAATGTTGTGGCAGATGCCCTAAGCCGGAAAGGACAAGCTAATAGGATGATTGCACGATTGATGCCTCAGGAATTATGTTGGGAGATGGCACGTTTGAACTTGGGAATTGTCACACAAGCAGAAGCCATGACCATGGAGATGGAACCTACATTAGAACAAGAGATCAGAAAAGGACAGTTGATAGATGCTAAGATCAAAGAGATAAAGATTCAAATCGGATTAGGCAAGACTACGGATTTCACCGAAGATGAACAAGGAACTGTTTGGTTCAGAAAGAGGATATGTGTACCTGAAATTGATCAACTTCGTGAACTCATTTTGAAGGAGGCAGATGATTCCGCTTATTCCATTCATCCTGGAAGTACCAAGATGTATCAAGACTTGAAAGAAAGGTACTGGTGGTATGGTTTGAAAAGAGACGTAGCAACTCACGTAGCTTTGTGTGATGTGTGCCAGAGAGTGAAGGCAGAACACCAGAGACCGGCAGGTTTACTTCAGCTGTTGAAGGTACCTGAATGGAAATGGGAAGAGATTGGTATGGATTTCATTGTAGGGTTACCCCGTACTCGTGATGGTTACGACTCGATATGGGTTATTGTGGACAGATTGACAAAAGTCGCACATTTCATCCCGGTCAAGACAACATACACTGGAACCAAGTTAGCAGAACTATACATGTCATGAATTGTGTGTCTGCACGGTGTTCCAAAGAAGATAGTGTCTGATCGAGGTACTCAGTTCACGTCGCATTTCTGGCAGAAATTACATGAATCCATGGATACAAAGCTCAATTTCAGTTCCGTATATCATCCACAGACAGACGGTCAGACTGAGCGAACGAATCAAGTATTAGAGGATATGTTGAGAGCATGTGCCCTCAAGCATGGAGGTAGTTGGGATAAAAGTTTGCCATACGCAGAATTCTCCTACAATAACAGTTATCAAGCAAGTCTCAAGATGGCCCCATTTGAAGCATTATATGGGAGAAAATGCAGAGTGTTTGAGAGTGTTGCATGGAGGTAGTTGGGATAAAAGTTTGCCATGCCGGCACGATTGTCAGATGTCCATGATGTGTTTCATGTATCACAGCTAAAGAAAATGTTTGAGAGTGCTTGAGGAGCAGTTACCGCTGGAGGAACTTGATGTACAAGAAGATTTGACTTATGCAGAGCATCCGGTTAGAATCTTGGAAACATCTAAGAGGGTTACTCGGAACAAGGTGATCAAAATGTGCGAAGTACAGTGGAGTCATCACTCAGAGGATGAGGCTACTTGGGAAAGAGAAGATGAACTGATTGCAGAATTCCCTCAGTTGTTCTCTAGTCCTTCCAAATCTCGAGGACGAGATTCTCTTTAAGGGGGGTAGGTTTTGTAACACCCAAAAATATAGGAATTAAAATTTTAAAAGTATTTTTTATATAAAAGCCAAGATAAAATTGTGCATGCATCTTTATTTCTTTTCTTCTCCTATTCTTTCTTTCAGCCCAGCTCAATTCTTCTCTTCTCCTTCTTATCTTTTTCTTTTCCCGTGGCCCAGTCCAGTTGGCCCATTCCTTCTCCTTTTCTTTTCCCCGTGGCCCAACTCAGCGGCCCAAACCAGGCAGCCCAATCCGCCTTACCTTTCCCCATCTCTCTCTCACCGACGCGTTGGTCCCGCTTGTCAGCGCCTTCTTCCACCTTCCTTTCTTCTTCCTCTATTCCGCACTGCTCCCTTCTTTCCTTTCTCTGCCGCGCCATCGTTCGTGCTTTCCCTTTCCTTTTTCCTTCCTCACCCCGAGTCCGGATCGACTCCGCACCGTCGCCCGCGTCTCCCCTTCCTTCCCCGCGACGCAGGATGCCTTACTGGTCGCGAATCCGCCCCTTTCCTTTGCCGCCCGCCGCCTTCCTTATTCCCCGGCCGCTCCGCCCCTATAAAACCCCGCCAGAGCACCGCTTTGCACCCAAAGCCATCCTCAAACCCTTTCCTCTACTCTACACCGTCGCACATCGCTGGAATTCGCACACCGAAGGAATGCCGCCGCCCCGTGTCGCCGCCTCTCCGTCGACTCGCCGTTTCGCTGCTTCTCCGCCGTCTTCAACTCTCGCCGGAGATCCGCGTGGTGGTGAGCATCAAGCTGCACCAGTTTCCCCTCTCCCTTTTGCTCCGCTGCAAACCTGATTCCTCGCCGGACCCCTGTTTCCGCCCGCGCCGTGACCGCCGGTCTACAGCCGCCACACAGCCATCCCGTGACCACCCTCACCTTCGCCGTGCCGCCCACTCTCTCCCCGGCATAAACCCAGCTTGAACCGAGCCCTGGAACACCGGATTCGGTGAAGCTCCGGCCGTCCGCCGCCGCACTCGCTCACCGCCGACGCCCAGCGCAGCTCCGCTTCGCCCGACCCTCTTTACTCTGCCTCGCCCGACCCTAACTCCGCTGGGTCGACCCGAGCCGACCTTTCCCCTGCCGTCCGATCTAGATCTAACGGCCAGAATCGACCCTTACTCCGCCGATTCGCCCGACCCTTAACCCGTCGCTCGATTCTGATCCAACGGACCAGATTCACCCGACCCTAGCCGTCCCTGAAACTTTTGCAGAAAGACCCCTAGGTTTTCCAGGAATCAACCCACAGTCCAGATCGGTAGAAAAATAATTAGAGTTGAGCCCTTTCTTTTTCTGTCCCGACCCCTGACTTTTCTAGAATTAGTACCCACCGTCCAGAACCTCTAGTTGTGCACCCCAACCCTCTATATAAGGTTTAATTATGTTTTAGCCCCTGATTTCTTCAGATTTAGCCCCTGGAAGTTCAAAACTCTCGCAGTTAGGTCCCTAGATCATTGTTTTAGCCATATCTTCATCGTTTCAACTCCGATTTCAACGATTCTTGCGCCCACATGATCCTTGCATCATGAACTACAACTTTAGCATCTTTTTAATTTCTATTTGTACTATTTGTTGTACTGTTTCTTATTTGTTTGTGTGATCGCGTAGACAACATGACGTTCGAGCAAAATTAAGAGCAAGCTTACGAGGATGAGAACCAGCAGCTGTTTGAGGAAGGCAAGTGGATTTTCCCCCCTGCATATTCTATTTGATCCCAACAATAGCATGATAATCCACTTTACTTTATTGTTGCTTGCATAAACTTGATGGGTTACCTATGCTAAGGACATACCTAGTCTTTTACCCCGAACCTTGAAACACCTGGGTTTACTATTCGTGTTGGGTAGACACGCTTAGTTGCAAACTTTGGGATTGGTATTGGTTTACTCTTATGTTAATGTTGATCACATTTCATATTGTTGTTATACCGCGTTAATTCAAAATCAACTTTGTTTAATGGGAACATGGAGAACCACCCAAGAAAACAGTGCAACCACAAAGTCATATGGCTCTGACCTTAGCTAATTAATTAGATGTGTAGTTTGCTGGTGGCCTTACCGAAAGGGCAAGGAGGGGGTCGGTGATAGGGGTCATAGCCCGGTCCTCTTGGGATAGCTGCCTTTGCTAAGGATCTAACCATTAGGGAGGTTTATGGACCACACTGCTACTGAAACTCTAGCGGGCTCCCTAGCTCTCGACATGTCTTTGTAAAGGCTTCGTAGTGTACCCTCGCCACTCACCTTGGAAGTGTTTAAGGGCCTTGCAAACCCGGGCGACTCAGGGAAACACGATTTGTGGGTAAAGTGTACAACCTCTGCAGAGTGTAAAACTGTTATAACAGCCGTACTCACGGTTAAGAGTGGCTTAGACCCTCACATGATAATGAAACTTGAAGATTAATTAAATTGTCGTTCGTGGTTAATGTTTAAGTTGATGGAATCCTTATGATTTTACTAAAGTGGGTTGGTATAAACTTAAACCTAGTTAATAGGTGCTTGTTAATAAATACTTGACCAACTAAAAGAGATCGCTGCTGCAAACCTTAGCCTATCCTTGATGGCCTAGCATATTCACCCCACTTGCTGAGTACCAACCATAAGAGTACTCACCCTTGCCCCCTGCTGTTTAGAAGAGAACTTTGAAGAGGAGAACTTCGACGACTTCGAGAAGTTCTAGACTTTGCGTTCACCAGTCATCGCCTGTGGAAGACGGAGTTGTTGCAGACTTCGTATAGGGTATAACGGTTTATCGTTTAAAGACATTTGTGTCTCTTTTATACGGAGTGTAATATTGTTAAATACTTTATTTAGTTACTTTTTGAGCATTATCTTTGATATATTACACTTTCCGTCTACCATATGTGTGTGAACATGATCCTAGCGCACATATGAGATGCATCTGGTTCTTTCTAGAATCGGGTGTGACAATCCCAGGCTACAACAACAATCTGACCTGACCCTGACAGTGAGTGCTCCTTCATCTTCCTTCTTATTCAGTCCACTGTGCATTATTTCTCTAGGTACTACTTGAGTGCTGTACATATGAAAGCTACTCGTGGTTCAAAGGATTAGTATGTGTATTTGCAGCTGATAGCAGGATACTAGCTCATTCTTTGTGTGACTACTAGCACATCTACTTCTTAGCAAAATACATTACTTAACTTATTTTGACTTGCTCTGGTATTACTGATGACCATTAAGCAAAGAGACAAAACCTTAGATAGGTGTTCTGAGATGCTAGTAATACTGAAACAAAGTTGCTGTGTTTGTAAACTTCACCTTAAGCTTGCTGATGTTTAACTGAAATTCTTGACTAGTGTTTCTTTTCACCCGGCTCAGTAACTCACTACTACTTGCAAAATAGTTTGATCTATTTAAGCGCTATTAAATACTCGCTGAACAAAATTAGTGGTTTGCTAAAAGTGCGGGTCGTTACAGTGCTATACATGCCTTGACTTCAGTTGATCCATGTTGGCCAAATTTTATCACTAGCACTTGCACAACAGGAAAAGGAAGCAAAGATGCTGCAAGCCTAGTTCATTGCTGCAGCAAGACATAAGTCAGATGATAGAAGAAGCAAAGACTAGCGGTGATGGAGAAGAAGCTATTCACTAATATCGACGAAATGTGAGGTGATTCTGGACCATCTCTATTCTCTGTCATCATGCTATTTGCACCTCTATTCTCTGACATCCTAATATTCATGTGTGATAGCTAGTTTGATATAGTGGCGCCTTGTAGCTAGAAAGTGTATCTAACTGCTACTTGCTGAAATGAATTAGAGTTATTTTCATGTGTTGATTCGATCTCATTGGCTGTGGCTTGCAGAAAGGTGCGATATAGTGGAAGCTTGAGCCAAGGAGCCTGAGAAGCTGCACCTAAATAAATGGAGGTTAGTTTTTCTTGCAGAAACAATGGCTTCACCTTTTCTTTCACTTTCTGAAGAAGAGTGTTGTTAACTCAAGTTCTACGTGCCTTCTTTGACATCTATAAGAGAATTTGTTTCCACAGCTTGCGATGGCTTCTTTTATCTGTTCACATTGGACAATAATCGAATTTTCTTTTGCTAGGCTGTGAACCATGTGTAGTTTCTATTTGGACTTATTGATAGAATCAAACGTGTGATGATTCATTATTTAGGCCATAAGAACTGTAACTGAGTGCTACACTTAAGTTGAGGCATTAGACATGTGCAATGATGATTTAATTGCCAGCAATTTAAGTGCCCTTTGCTAACTTAATGCAAGTATCTGTGTTAAGAAAAAAAAATTTAAGCTGATTGGGTTGGTTAAGGCTCCATTTTTTAGGACTGGCTGTAAGATGAACTTGTGATCTTGTTTAAGATTGTTATTAATTCTGAACTTGTGATCTTGTCTAAGATTGTTTCATTTTCTGCTGTTTACTCACCTTGCAGATCAAAGTTTGAGGATGAGATAAAAGTCAAGAGTTCATTAGTCATGCTTGTTGTTGCACATTGCTCATTGTTGTATATACTCGTGTGTATGAATGTATAAAACAGAAGAATAAAATGTATTTTTTTTCTGGGCCCACATTGAGGCCCATTTCCAATGTTCTGTTATTGGTAACAGGCGTCATTGAGGTACGTTACCAATGACTGCCATTGGTAACGGGCGTCATTGAGGCCAGTCATTGGTAACGGGCGTCATTGAGGTACGTTACCAATGACGGCCATTGGTAACGGGCGTCATTGAGGCCAGTCACCAATGTTCCCTTATTGGTAATGGGCATCACTAAGGCCAGTTACCAATGACAGCTATTGGTAACGGGCATGGTAAAATGACAGCCATTGGTAACGGGCATGGTAAAGCCCGTTACATGTTTGGTGTTATTGGTAACGGGCATTTGCCCATTACCGATGATGGGTTATTAGTAACCCAATATCGATAACGGATGATATGGCCGTTACCAATACCGATCTAGGCCCGTTACCAATAAGATTGTTTCACGTAGTGTTTTTGTTTCAGAAACTGTGTGTCCATATCATCACACGGGCCTTTACCTGGTCTCTAGTAATGTGTCCTCTCGCTACTCTTGCTGCCGATTCCCTTGCTCTCTTCTTCCACCCCCAATTCAGACAAGGTGGTGCCTAGGTCGATGCCGATGACGGTGCCAGTGTCTTGTCGGCGCTTCCTACTGCAGCCGCTCAATTTTTTTAATAAAGAAAATTTCTGACCTTGAACTTTCACAAGTGAATTTCTAACTTTAAAAAAAAAAGAAATTAAGAGGACTAAACTTCAATCCTTCTCTTCGTCCACGTTTCATCCTTGCAAAATCTTCCAAGACGATGCTGATTAAGCTTCAAGATTCTTCTGTATCCGTGCTTCAATCTTGCTACTTTCGTCTATGCACAACAATAACTCGCACACTCGTTTACTTAGAAACTCTTGACACTAGAATTATCCGACTAGATTATGGTAACGCCTTGCTGCTTTGCCAATCACTTGCCTGGGGCATAGGGGCACCTCAACCATGGCCAAGTATGAAAACCGGGATCCCGGAGCAACGCCTTCAACAAGGATGTGATATTGAATCATCACCGTTGCTCATCCGGCTGGTTGGATTAGGTTTTCGCCCAGGAACTCCAAGAGAAGTGGTGCAGAAATCACTTTAATAATGCCTTAAGGAAAACGACATCCACGAACATGGTCATTGCCCAAGTTCAGCTTTCGCCCGCAACTTCTTCTCCCATCTGGTGCTGTCATGAATACAACGCAAGGCTGCTCCATGAGTGGGTGCAGCATAGATTGGGCTACAAGATCGGCGACAAGCAACGCGAACAGAAGCAATCCACACGAAAGCCAGCGTCGAATACCTTCAGGTAGCTGATCGTTTTTTTTTTTGAAGGGTTTGGCAGGCTGTTGTATGTGCATGTGACGTGTATAGGAGTTTTTATTTTTTTCCAATTTGTGACGTACAAGAGTTGATTAATCCAACTAGCATGCTTCCTGACGACGTTTGGACTTGGAAACGGGTTCAGTACTCTCTTTCTTTTCTGAATGCCAATTGTAGTCAATTTGGAATATTGTATCAAAGAGTCAGGATTGGGCTCAAATAAGTGAACACATAACTATGTTTTTTTTTAGACCAGAAACACGTTAAGGTTCATGCACGGCTCGGAGAAATATTTCAGCACATGGATGAATTGGCCTGAGTTGGACTGTTGTCTGCTCCACCACTCTGTATGTTGTTTGTGGCCTCTGTGTGTGTTACGTATGATGAACGTAAACTAGTACCGTTTGCCATAATAAAGTATCTCTAGCAGATCCTCTTTCTCCAATCACCATCATATTGAGAGAGTTACTGTAAAAATAATACTCCAGTAGATCTCATTTACTGGAAATCTGGGATAGTTCAATAATCCACCTCAACTAGTTGGATTTGGAGGATGAGTACTCACTACCGTACTCACTAGTCATATGGCGGTGTTGAGGTCACCATCACCGCCGGTCGGTGCCATAAACCGGCGGTGATGAGCACTCATCATCAATGGTTTATGAACCGGTGGTGATGACCGTACCCCTCACAACACCACTACTGGTTCTAGAACAATTGGTAATGACCCCCCACAACACCGTTGACTTAAATTCAATGCCCTCAAACCGGTGGTGATATATACCCCATGGTGCTAGTGAGTACTCATCCTAAATAGAGAGGGGGCTAGGTTATAACTCTCCCGATACGGTAGTTGGTTGGATGAAATTGTTAGAAAATTGCAAAAGCAATTCCCTAGTAACAATGAAAGAGATACTAGGACATCTCTATTATTTGGTTATTGGAAAAATTTGTGTTTTAAAAATAATAAAATAGTAATACATATACTATCTAGAAAAAATTAAGGCCATTGACTCTAATCTTTATGGAAGCATGGGCTATTAGATTGTCACGCTCTTTATCTCTTCCGATATAACCTTCCAGAGTTAAATCGTGGTTTTACAGGTTTAATTTGGAAATATTTTGGTTTTAAGTTCTGATGGTTTGTTGCTTACGTGACTCTCTGGAATGTGTTTCCGAGCTCATGAGCATGGCACGCTTTGCATGTTGTAAAGCATAAACAAGTTAATTGTGGACTAGACGTATCAAATAGAGCTACTGAGTTGACGGTCAAAGTGTAGAAAATAGTATAATGGTCAAAAATCTATGTGCTGAACCATAAAGATCGTTGTCATCATTTGTAACTCCATACACTACTACTAGAAAACAAAACAAGCTATTGAACCGCCCAAAATATTCCGGGTAGACATTGGATCCAGTACTAATGGTAGAATTAGTACGGGTCCAATTCGTACGGGTATACTTGGGGTGGACAGAATGCTATGGAGGTCTTTAGTACTGTGTCGTAACACCAACCAGTAGATACTAAAGAGTTCATATTAGCTACTAAAGGTATTAGTAACACTATCGGTTGGTGTTACCATACGGTACTAATATTTACACCCACATTAGTACACGATACTAATATGATACTTTAGTACCAGTTGGTGTTACCACGTCCTCCACAGGTTAGTTCAAAAGGCAAGCGCCACTCTTGCAACCACAATTGCAACGTAGGTGACATGATAAGCTCGGTACACACGGGGCAAGAGGTCCCGAGCTCGAATCCTAACACCGCATGTGCATGTATCTCACGTGAAAAATCACGTAACATATTTAAATTTTTTTGGATATTTTACACTTTGGTACCGGTTGATGAAGATACTTTTTGTACCGGGTTATGCAACTGATACCGATGACTGAGATTTTTAGTTTTGGTTGCTCAGTACATGTTGCGGAACCGATACTAGTGGAACTTATGACCCGATATCGATTGGCTATTCTCTAGTAGTGATATATTTTAATTTTTGGTTGATCTCTATATGATGAAAATCTGTGTTCCCTAATGATGTGGTGATAGCATAGGGGACCACCGGACCACAGGCCCCCTTAGAGCCCCTTGGCCTGGATATGCGCCTTTTATTTATTACTTGAGAACAAGGATTCCATATGCTTCTTCAATATCTTACTCAATTATCTTCGCTTTCAATATCGTACTCAATTATCTTCGCTGTCAGATGGTACATACGGAATCCTTGCAATAATTGACGGGTAGACGAACAAGAACAACACCCAACTTACTGTACTACACACACCGACATGTGAAAAAAGTAAGAGGCAATGCAAGATTAAGTAAATGAAACAGGTAAACTGTGCACTATTTCCCTCGTGTTGATGGGGGATACTTGCACGTTGCACCAACATGATTGACTATTTTGACTGGCTCTAGCTACGCGGATTTTGATTGAAGCTCAAAAGGTTCTACTATCTTCAGCGCGTTTTGTGCTTAAGGAATAACTAATCAACCTACATTCAGACAAACGGAGTATCATACAGGTTTGCAATGATATTGGCCATTGCCGCTGTTAGTTACGGTGAAACTGTTAGTTTGTTGCCATTATTTGCCATCCTAACTGGCCCTAAGAGAATGGAAATTTCACCGTGGAAACTGTTAGCGGTTGCATCGAGTCATCCGGAAAATAGAAAATACGAGTCAACTCATGGGTCCAAAAGTATTATAGGACCCACATGAAAATAAGAAAAGCTTTTTAAGGAGAAGAAAAGCTGCAAGTACTGCGGTGTGTGGAATTGAAGAAGCAGGCATCCAACGCGAAGACCAATATATTTTTCTATTAGTCGACCTCTGATTGATTGAGATAGTCGAATCTTCTCTCCTCGATGCGATCGATTCGATCGACTCCTAGAGTGATGAAGATTCGCTTTACCCGTACCACGCGATCGATAGTGTATGCATCGATCACCCGACATGGCCTAAGGGGAGTAGGGGACAGATCGATGGAGACGATCGACCATCCCGGATGAATGATTGCTGGGTGGGGTGAATATAATGCACGGACAAAGCGCGCAAGCACGTCACATGATGCGCATCCGGAAAGGCGATATTTATACTGGCATGGAGTGCAACGGCACTTATGCTCTTGCCGGCTAGTCATCGTGAAAGAATAATGGAAGGCCGTGTACGATAGATCGATCGGTATGGCACTGCACTTACCCAGCACAGCAGCAGCTAGCCAGCTGATGTGAGCATGCATGCTTCATAGCATAATTAACGCAAGCACGCTGTACTCCGTCCGATAAACAGTAGTGATACGAAACATGCATGCATTCTCTTTCCGTTTTCGTGCAAGCGGGCCAGCAGGTTTCTCCGTTTATGCTTGAGCAGCGCTTTAAGGCCAGTAACGTGCCCCAGAACTGGTTTTGCGATCGACCGCGCGCAGCGCTCGCCGCATTCGATGCGCTGATGGGCGGAGCGCACGTGGGTGGGCCCCGCAGGCCCAGCAAGTATTCAGCGGCTCCTTCCCACTTCTATTTTTCTTTCTCCTTTTCCCCTTCCCTCTCCTGATTTCCTCCCTTCTTTTTTCTCCGGTTAGATCCACAATCGCGCTGGACTGCTGGTGGGAGCGGAGGCGACAGTGCAGCAGTGCAGCACGCGGGCGCGAGGGCCGGCGCTGTGCAGCTCTTGGGGGCGGGCGGGGCGGCGTCTCCGGCCGGGGAGCAGGCGGAGCTCCGCACGCTTCGGCCGGGAACGGCGGCGGTGCAGCGAGCACGGCGGCGGACCTCCGTGAAGCTGGATAGCGCGGCGCACTCCAGCGAGCTCCGCGCGGCTGTGGATCCCGACGAGCCCGGCCACATCGGCTCAGTGGCGGGCTGCGCTGCCATTTTTTTCTTTTTTTCCTTTTTCTTTTATTTTAGTTATGGCTATAATTTGCTCTCCATTTTGTCCTAGAACTTTTGTTCTCCATTTTTTTCCATTCCGAAATTTTACTCAAACGATTCATTTTTGGAATTTTGTTCATATTTTTTCTTGCAAACTTTTGCTTCCAAATTTTTTCCTTTCCCAATTTTTTTGTCGATTTTTTTCTTACAACTTTTTTGTTCTTCACTTTTTCTTCAAAGTTTATTTTCTTCATTTTATGTTTATGAACATTTTTGTTACATAACTTTGTTCCATTTTCATCAAAAGAATTATGTTCTAAATATTTTTGCTAAATGTTTATTGCAAATAATTTTTATCATATATATATTTTGACATAAAATTTTACTTGTAATTGTGCCACGGACAGAGAGGATAGCTATTTTTGTTGAGGAACCAAGCGGGGGCCACACACATATACAGCTGGCTCACGGTGAAGCAGGGAACGTGTTGCCGAGCGAAACCGTAAAGGAAGGAAAACATCCTGTCGGAAATCGACCATAAGTTCTGGTTTTTACCAAAAAACATCCCGTAACGTGCACTGCATTCTCTTCACCAAAAAAGAAAAAGAGGCTGACGTGTCAATTGTCCTGCCGAGCATGAGTACCCTTCAACCGTCTTAAGTTCTTGTTGTGCTCTATTTTTAAATTGATACCCATGTCTATGCATATTTTCTCTTTTTTTAGATGCCTATATTCATTCCCTTGTATATATATCTTGGCTTATTCCATGATCTTTTATTTAGATAGTATTTCATGGATGATCCTTTCTTTTAAATTTAGTTAGTGTTAGCCCGGTAGATTCGAGGCGAGCTCTTAAGCTATATTTGAACCATTACATAAGACTTTGAAAGATTTACCTATTGGGTTGTGTTTGAATTACCTACCCGGGATTTTTCATATTAACTGTAGCTAGCGAATTGGCTGACTCTGATTAATATCTTTGTCTAGCATTTCCAAATTGTCTCAAGACTGATACAGATTTTACGGAGTTAATTACCACAGGGCGGCTTGCCCTAGGAGTATAGTTAAGTGGGTCAATTCCCAGAACAGACAGGGTTTAGCCAGTTCATTGACTAGTAAATGACTTGATCCACTCATTAGCATTGACTGTTGAAATCAAATAATTAATTTTCTAGCGTGACTATCGCTAGACTACTAGGTCATTTAGGATTATTGTGATTAAACACACTCCTCTCTCCCTTTAGAACGCGTATGAATTTTTTTCAAAAAATGTTCTATAATAATTGGTATACAGTCGCCGAAGGCATGGGATCTCTGTGTGCGGTTGTTCCAAGGGCCAAAGGCCACCACTGTACCACACAAAACCGAAGAGGACAGGATGATTCAGTGCGTGGCAGCTGGGCGAAGGACGAGCACTGTTGCATGCTACACGGTTGGCACAAGTGAACGGAAGAAGAGAGGTGGTTGTTGAAGTTGATCTGATGAATTAACGCTCGCTGAATCTGAATGCATGACGGATGGATATGGCTGTTGGCCGGAAAGGTGTCCCTCTTGTAAGTTGTAACAGCTATAGAATAACCAGTCCGTGACTTTGTTCGAAGAGTCATCGACAAGATTAGGCACATACATGCAGCACAATGAGCACATGATAAAATAAATGTCATTCTTTGGTGCATCACCAGTCCATGCTTCAGCACAACATGATCATAATGCATATTATCGACATACACATACGTGAGAGTTTAATTATGGGTATGTATGAATCCTTTGTTTTCCTTAATAAACCGCTCACGCTAAGCAATAGTGAATATTTCCATGATGAAAGGGTATACTCTTTTCTCATTGTTTCTTCATATGAAAGAAATTGATCCGAGGATTCCCTTGGATTCCTAAGGTGAACGGCAGTAAGTAATACTGGTAGATCATTGAAAAAAAGAAGTGCATTACTGTTGCTTCAAAAAGGAACTCTTCAGCAAAACTAAACGGGAAAGCTATACTCTACTCGAGCATTCTCTTTGCCTCTCACACTTGAATTTTGGTTTTTCTCCTCCTATCACCAATCCGAGATTTTTTTTCCTCCTCTTACCTTCTTCTCCATCTCTGGTGAGCTCTTGCCGCTCCATCTCTGGTGAGTTCTCTGGCAAGATTTAGTGTTCGGGGTTTGGGGTTAGGGTTCGGGGGTTGGGGGTTAGAGTTCCAGCGAGCTTCTCCATTGCCGACCTTAGAGGAAGGTTGGGGCGGCGGGGCTCCGGCGAGACCCTAGCCCGGCATGGCAGGGGGCAGCGACAAGACTAGAACAGAGGAGGAAGAAGACCGTGCCTGACAGCAGCTGGAGGTTGAAGATGATGGTGGTTCATTGGATCTTCATCTAACGGTGAAAAATTCGAGTGTACAGCTGCTAAAAAATATCCGGGCACAATATAGACAACCCCAAATAAAAGAAAACTTATTGTACGAAATTGAAGTGTTTTCTTCTGGGCTTGTTTGTAGCAGTGTTTAGTCTATCACCAAAGAAGAAACCATGCAAAAAAAAAATTCACCTTAGACATGCACATTACATTCAGTGGAAGAGGAGTACACTTAATGAAATGAAAAGAAAATACTCCGTAATCGGTATCTAATAACCTCTTGTTTATGAAAACGGTTAAATCAGGCTTTCCCATAAACATCTTGGAAAAAACATTTCTGTATAATTGTTTTTTCCTTACATACTAAATACAAGTACAAGTATAAATGTTCGGATCGAGTACTGACTGTTGGTACTGTTGAATCGTCGTGGGGTGGATGATGATGCGGGGCAGGAAAAATAATAATGTGGTGGCCTTTCTTGCAAACAAGCGGCCGGGCACCACGCACCCCGCACACGTCGGATACGGTTTTTCCATCTATACTTGAGCAGCCTTTTAATAAGGCCAGTAACTTGGCACTGCATTCTCTTCGCCTGCATGCAAGGTAACGTGTCACCTCCTGGACTTGGGCTCCTTGAATTTGAACTCCCAATCTCAAAAAAAAAAAAAGAATTTGAACTCCCGGCAATGATTCCTCGGCTCGCCCTTTAAATCAACAGATCGACTTCCACTACTTTCACAGCTGTCTCTCACATCCACAGTCCACACACAGCACAATGGCCAACAAGCTTCTCAAGACTTGGTACCACCTCGTCGTCAGCAACTTCCTCGCCATCGTCGCGGTGGCGTTCGCCACCACCGTGCTCCGGAGAGGATGGCCGTTCAGCATCGACGGCCTCGCCGGGTGGCTACATGCGCAGCGGCCTGTACACCTTGCCACGGCGGTGATCCTGATGGCTACCGTGGCGAAGCTCTGGCGCGCCCGCCGGCCACGGGACGTGTACCTCGTGGAGTACGGGTGCTTCCGTCCCAGGCCGTGCTTCCGGGCCCCGTTCGCGACGTGCCGGGAGCACGTGCACCTCCTGCCGTACCTGCTGGCCGATAAGGAGAGCCTCGGCTTCGCGATCCGGCTGCTCGAGCGATCGGGGCTCGGCGAGGAGACGTGCGTGCCATACTCGTACCACTACATGCCCCCGGACCGCAGCCTCGACGCCGCCAGGGAAGAGACGGAGCTGGTCATCTTCTCAGCCATCGACGACGTGTTCGCCAGGAGCACCGTGACGCCCGCGGACATCGACGTGCTCATCGTCAACTGCAGCATCTTCACGCCGACGCCCGTGTTCGTCGACATGGTGGTCAACAGGTACAAGCTCCGCGCCGGCGTGCAGAGCCTGAACCTGTCCGGGATGGGCTGCGGCGCGGGGCTCGTCGCCATCGGCCTCGCCAGGAACCTCCTGCAGGTGGCGGCGCCGGGCACGCACGTCCTGACCGTGTCCACGGAGATCCTCTCGTCACAGTACTACGTCGGCAGAGAGCGCGCGATGCTGCTGCCCAACTGCCTCTTCCGCATGGGTGCCGCCGCCACGATCCTGACCAACTCCCCCGAGCGCGCGCGGTTCAAGCTCGGCCGCATCGTCCGCACCATGACCGCCGCGCGGGACGCCGACTACCGCTGCATCTTCCAGGAGGAAGACGACAAGGGCATCCGGGGCGTGCGCCTCTCCAAGGACCTCACCGCCACCGCCGGCAACGCGCTCAAAAGGAACATCGTGGCCTTCGGCCCTCTCGTCCTGCCGGTCTCGGAGCAGCTCCTCGTCGCGCTCTCGCTCCTCAAGCGGAAGCTCCTGAGCCGGCGGCGAGGCGGCAGCAAGGTGAGGCTGTACCGCCCGGACTTCCGCACGGCGTTCGAGCACTTCTGCATTCACGCCGGCGGGCGCGCGGTGATCGACGAGGTGCAGCGCGGGCTCGGCCTCTCCGACGAGGACGTGGAGGCGTCGCGGATGACGCTGCACCGGTTCGGGAACACGTCGAGCAGCCTGGTGGTGTACGAGCTGGCGTACGCCGAGGCCAAGGGCCGGATGAGGAAGGGAGACCGGGTGTGGATGATCTCCTTCGGCGCCGGGTTCGAGTGCAGCTGCGTGGCCCTGGAGTGCGTCAAGCCGGCGAGTGACGCGGACGGGCCCTGGGCCGACTGCATCCACCGCTACCCGGTGCAGCTCCCAGACGTCGCCATCTGATCAGAGTACTGGAGCATGACGCCATGCACGGTGCACCGCATCTGTGAAGAGAGACATGCATGGCACATTTCTTAAGCTCGCTCGATCTCCGTCCGTCAACGTCCATGGTGCCTGAAATCACACCAGGCAGTATTATTATGTGTCGTACTAAATATGATCTATATCGGAAATTATGTAGTAACCTAATAAAGTTGGCTAAAACGTATGCACTTGTGTATTTATCCGCCAGCGGTAGATTGTTACCAATGTACTCATCATGTAATGCACGTCCTATATATGTAAACCGTTGAAGTGTTGTAGCCGCCGTCGTTGTGGCAACCGGGGGGGTTGTGGCTGCCGGCTTGGCCAAGTGCCCAGACGCGGGTGGAGGCATGGCTGCCCATGTCCACGAACTGAACGCGTGGAAGCCACACACCGTACCCTTTCTTTCCTCCCAACCAAGATTATCTTTTTCGCGATCATACCTAAGCATGTTTTTCATTAAGAGTGAGAAGAAATAGCGACCTTTACAACCCCAACATTGGAGGAGGGGTCTAATGTTCGCCAATACACAAGAAAAGCAAAAGCCTATATTACAGCGGTATCAATTGGCGACCACTCAAACTAGCTAGAGGCGATACAACAAGCTCGAGCTGTTTGAAGCCCGCCAAAACCCAACTAGACGATTCCTCCCTCACAGCAGTGGATAAGTCAGCGACCGAATTTGACACCTTGTCAAAAGTGTGTCTATTACGTTCGTTCCAGATCAACCACGAGACGAGAATGACCAGCGAGTCGAAGCACTTACGCTCAGCTTTCTGGAGTTTCTTTCACGAGGTGTTCCAACAATCAGCGAGACCAAAGAAGTTTAGATCCGGCATGAGGACATGCCAACGTAACCTTTTCTTTTTGCGAAAACCTCTCTAGTAAAAGAACAGCCGACCAACAAATGATCAATGGATTCGGATTCCTGAGCACAAAGAACGCATGTGTCAGTGTCTTGAAGATTGTGACATTTCCTTCTTTCCGCTGCCCAACAACGATCATGAAGGACTAGCCAAGTGAAAAATTTACACTTGCCCGGGGCGCGCGCCTTTTTCAAACTCTTGGCACCTGGAATCTCGGTTTGACCGATGAAGAAGGCCCTATAAGCAGAGGTTGTGGTGAAACATTGGTCAGTAGTCCATTTCCACAAGAATTTATCTTGAACACCCGGCTGGAGCACAATCTTTCTTGGCGTCCCAGATCAGCAGGAAGTCCAAGATAACTTGGACAGTAAGCCCCCCCCTTTATATCCCTCACCCAGCTGTCATTTACCAATCCTTGCGCCACTGTCCTCTTTGAAACAATTCTGGAGCCAACTGCATTGAACAGACAAGGAGCCAACTCCTGAACGCTCTTCCCCTGCAGCCAACGGTCCGACCAAAAAAGGGTACCCTTCCCATCTCCAATTTGCACTAACAAAGATGCATGGAATATAGCCGCAACCACACATTCTGAAGAATCAGGAAGGCAAGCCCAAGGTTTAAGAGGATCCGTCTTCTTTAACCACAACCAGCACATTCTCAAAGCATAACAAAAAATATTTAGGTCCAAGAAACCCAGGCCACCTAGCTCCGGAGGCCTACATACCTTCAGCCTAGCCAATAAGCACTTGCCTCCTCTTACAGAATCAGAACCAACCCATAAGAAAGCCCTACTACACTTGTTGATGCATTTAATAACCCATGGTGACAAGGAGATTGCCATTGCCGTGTGGACAGGAATGGAGAGAGCTTCGTTTTCACAAGTACAGCCCGGCCGGCTTTGCTCAGCAATTTAGCCTTCCAAGTGGGTAGGCAATCATTTACATTGTCGACCAAAGGTTGTAGATCACAGTTTCGCAGCTTGCCTACAGAAAGAGGTATGCCGAGAAAGCAAGTCGGCAAAGGACCCAGCTTCGCAGGAAAATGCTGCAACAACGATACTGTATCATCCAAGTAACACTGGATTGGTGCAACAAGATATTTTGCAATATTAGTGCGAAGGCCAGAGTCCGTGGCAAAAACCACGAGAATACCCTTCACCAAGGTCATGTCCAGTTGGCTTGGTGAAACGAAGAGCACAACATCATCAGAATAAAGAAAGACGCGATAAGCAATCAACGGATCAAGCTGTTGGAATAAGCCCCTCGCCTCCGCGACCTTGACAAGAGCATTTAGTGCCTCCATTACAAGTACGAAAATCAGAGGTGAGAGGGGGTCCCCCTGCCTAAGGCCATGAGCATGGCAAATGCGACGTCCGGATGAGCCATTGCAAATAATCTTTGTGCTTGCTGAAGATAGCACCATAGAAACCCAATTTATCCATCTTCTTGAGAAACCCAAATGTGTAAGCAAACCGTGGAGAAAATTCCAGTTAACTGAGTCAAAAGCTTTTGAAATGTCAAGCTTCAATAGAGCACACGCTTCTTTTTTTGGTGCAGCAGTTTAGCTGTGAGTTGGGCGGCTTTGAAATTATCATGAAGGACTTGACCACAGATGAAAGCACTTTGATTTGTACTCACAAGTCTGTTCATCTGTGGAGCAAGGCGTCCAGCAAGAACCTTGGTGAACAACTTGATGAAACTATGGATGAGGCTTCTGGGTCTAAAATCACCGACCGAGCTCGCATCAGGTTTCTTCCTCAGAAGGAAGATATAAGCTTGGTTGAGAAGGTAAAGGCTTCTTCCATCCAACGACCACAATGCATTGAATGCATTCATGACGTCTCTTTTGATGATCGGCCAAGCGTGGGGGTACAAAGCTCCTATGAACCCGTTAGGCCTGGGCGCTTTATCGACTGGGATTTCAAGAATAGTTCTCCACACTTATTCTTCGCTGAAGATATAATCAAGTTGCACATTGCGAAGTGAAGGTAGTCCAAGTTGTGCTAAGTCCAATTTGGCGCCACGCCTGCCCGGAGCACCTAACACCCCATCAAAGTGCTGGAAGAAAGGTTCTGCCTTTTCTTCTTCATCCGTGAGCTCAAAATCATAGACTCTTATATTTGGAATGTGGCTCTTCCTGCTTCGGTAGCATGATTGAAGGTGAAACAATTTTGTGTTTGCATCACCCTCGATGAGATAGGTAATATGAGACCTTTGCCTTACTATTGCAATGAAGCAAGGCCCAACGAGCATAGCTTGGTCTTACATCGCAGGTTCAATTCATGCAGAGCCAGATTCCTCCTGTCCTAAGCGCAACCCAGCCGGAGCACAATTTCTTTTGCTATTGCTAGTTGCAGCCGAACAAATCCAATATGTTTTCCAGCAAAAAAAATGTAAGGGCCTTAGCCCGTTGCTCTCAGTTTGAAATCCAAGGTAAGAAAAGCATCATGTTCCACTGTCTCCAGAAAACCATCACATTTCATCTAGATATTCTTGAAGCAAAAATATTTGAAATGTGGCAAAGAACAATCCATGCGGAGCAAAAGCAGGGCATGATCAGAGAATTCAGATGCAAGCATACATAGCCCATGATTCGGGAACAGAAGCGACCAATCCTCATAGGAAAAAACCCGATCAATTTACTCCAAAGTAGGGATGTCTCTTTCATAGGACCAAGTGAAAAGGCACCCATTCAGGTGCAGCTCTATTAGTTCGACCTCATCTATGAATCGCCAAAAATGACCCATCATTCTTCTATTTAAATGATTATTGTTTATGTCCTTGGCTTTGTAAATCAAATTAAAATCGCCACAAACCATCCACTGATCCAAACAAGCCACCCTGACCGATCTCAATTCATCCAGGAACAAGATCTTTTCCTTATGGCACAGTGATCCAAACTGACCCAAACCAGATGCATAGTGAGCGACCCTTGGTGTTAGAGTGAAATCTCGAATCATAGGATTGGGACCGACCATACATCCTTTCGCCAAGCTAGCAGGAAGCCACCGCAAGTATGGCTAGCAGGTAGATAAAAATAATCAAAAAGGGGTCCCAACATTTCAAGGACCAGCCGATCATCACAAACATCGAGCTTAGATTCTTGCAGGGAAATAAGTGAAATATGTTCTTGAGTTACCAATTCTCTAACCACATTGCGCCTCACCCAAGAATTAAATCCACGAACGTTCCAAATAATAATGTTTTCTGCAATCATATGGGAAACAAATTTGCGACCACAACTTATGCAACAAGCATAGCAGCAACTCACAGCGATAGAGGCGTTGCAGCGACCATAGCTCTCCCTAGGCCCATAGGCAGCAGGGCATCAAGCGCCTCAACGTGCGAAGTACTGAGGGTAGAAGAGATTGTATCCACATAGCGTTGGTAGGAGGTGGCATCCGGTGAGAGACTTGGTGAAGTAACTCCTAGATGCTTCAGCATGACATTCTGAGCTTGAAGAGACAGCTTGGTAGCTCGGTGTCGCGACTTCTTGGCAGACTTTCGCTGCGCCTGATGGAGACAGGGACCGTGGGGGGTGCACGCGCTCTTCTTCGTGGCGAAGAAGAAACCAGGATCTTTGGCGATGGGGCCCTACACATAGATGAAGTAAAATCAGTGACCATGTCCCTCACTGGCCCAACCAAGATTGTCTTTCTTTTTAATGAAACATATAAGGGGTTTGCACCATACCCCTACTGCATATATATTAGTTAATTAAAAAAGTACAAAGTGGGTTTACAACATAGTTCACGAAACAAAGAAGGACACAAATAATGAGTGAAATTACAAGAGGTTTGGTATCCATTCTTTCATCAAGGACTCCATGGAACTCTTTGCTCTTAGGATAACTAAGGCAAATTCCTTCTTAATATGAATAAAGCATGTTGCTGTGTTGGTTGCATGTTTCTGAAAATAAAATCATTACGGGTCATCCAAATACCCCAGCTTGTGTAAGATTGCAGGATTATGCCTTTTCTTCCCAAAATATTTCTTGTGCTAAGTTTGTCCTTTAAAAGAAGCCAAAAGAAGACCTTATGATTATGTGGACAAGCATTTTTTGCACTAGAAGATAGGATCAACCATGGCACTTACTGATTGCCACTTGTAGGCTTTGACGTTGAGAAAAATGGAGAACCCCAGAGGTATGTCCAAATATCTGTGTTATCATTCAGGTTTAGGTCATCAAGTCGCTGTAAGAAGGGTCCTAGCTGAGCACGTGCATGGGAGGAGAGGGGAAGGTGTAGGAGCTGGTTGATAGAGAAGCATGATAGAGTGTCCTTAATAGTGACATTGACTCTTTTGGCATAGGAGAAGAGTTCAGGGTATGACTGGCAATTAATTTTTCCATTCCAGAGATCCATTCATAGGAGGCAGGTAGAGCAATCATTCAAAGAGATAGATGATAAGCCTTTAAATTTATCCAGCAACTTCACCGCATCACGCCACCTAAAGGAGCCCTTTCTGATATGACCAGGCAATTTTCCATTTTGATAATGCTTTTCCAACACTAGCTGCACCCAAAATATATCAGCTTTGTTGAAGAATTTGTGAAGATATTTCAACAGAAGGGCCTCATTTTATGTTTGCATATTAAGCACTCCCAGTCCTCCTTCAGATTTGGGTAGCGAAACCATCTTCCAAGTTGCTTTAGGTGGGATTTTGGCACTGTTATCTGAACGTCTCCATAGGCAGTATCTTCCACTTGCTTGATTACTGTTTTATGCAATGAAAAGGTGCATATTGCAAAAGTTGGCAAGGAAGTGAGCACAACATTAGTCATTTGTAATCTTCTAGCCTGTGAAAGAAAGGTGGAGGTGGAAACCAAATGTTTTTCACACCTTGACACTAAAGGTCAGAAATCCTCAACTTTTGGCTTGGTTAGGCTGAGAGGAAGGCCCAAGTATGTGGAAGGTAATGAGCCCACAGAACAGCCAAATGAAGAAGCCAGAATTTGAAATCTGGACTGCTCAATATTGATTGGGACCATCATGGATTTGTTGAAGTTGACTCTGAGGCTTGTGGAATGAGAGAATGTATGAAGGATATCTTTCAAAGGAGGGTAATTGGGTAGTATCTCTTTCCATGATGATCAGAGTATCATCAGCATATTGCAAAACTGGAAAGTCTTGGCTATCAATCATTGGGATGGGCAGGGAGAGTAGGCCCTGATTCTTGGCTACATTCGGTGCAGATTGGAGGAGGTCAGCTGCAATTACAAACAAGAGGGGGGGGGGGGGGAGGGCCGCTTTGTCTGACCCCTCTTCTGCAATGAAAAGTCTTTCCTGGTATCTCGTTCAAAAGAATAGCAGAAGTTCTAGAGAAGAAAATATCTTGCATCCGGTTAATCCAAAAGGATGCAAAACCTTTGTAGTGCATTATCTGAAGCATGGCCTGGTGTTCAATTGTATCAAATGAGTTTTCAAAATCTAGTTTGAGAATGATGATTTCTTTTTTGGACTTATGGCAAAGATGGATGTACTCAAAAGCCCAAGCGAAACAATCTTGAATAGTTCTTGACTATATGAAACCATATTGATTCTTATGAACTAAAGTTGTTATCACTCTCTGCAGTCTGTTTGCTAGAAGTTTGGTGATAAGCTTCATGGAGCCATTCAAGAGGGATATGGGTCTGAAATCAGTTGGCGTGGATGCTCCATCAACCTTAGGGACCAAAGTGATAAACGACCCATTAATACTCTTCAAACAGACTTGTCCTTGCTGAAAAGTTAAGCATAGCTTGTAGAAGTCTCCCTTTATTATTGGCCAACATCTTTTCATGAAATAAGTATTAAAGCCATCAGGTCCTAGGGACTTGTCAAGGGGGAGAGCTTGTACTACCTAATCTATCTCATCATGAGTAAAAGGCTCCTCTAGAAAGACAAGTCAACACTATGGTCAAGAAGGGTCTGTAGATCAAAGGACATGTTGTGAAATTCAGAGATTCTCAGTCTCTCTTTGAAGGATTCCCAGAGAATAGGGGCTTTGTCACTAGGTGAGGTTTTGTCGTGACCAAGATTATTTTGCAAAACTGTGATAAGATTTTTCCTTTTTCTGATATTGGCGTTGGCATGGGAGAATTTGGTCCCTTCATCACCAGATTTGACCCACATTATAGTTCCCCTTTATGTCCAGTAAATTCTTTGCTGCTTCAAGAGACTAATTAGCTTATTCTCTAGTATTTTCTTGAAATTCCACTCAATCAGGGTCAGGTCTCTTAAGGCCTCTAAGGTGCTGAAGAGCCATAAGATCAACTTAACATTGTCAATGTTTCTTTTTATACTGGAAAGCTAAGATTGCCAAACTCTGAGAACTCTCCTTATGTGTTTGAATTTTACTATTATGTTTTTGGCTTTATCAATAACATCGTCGCCAAGTGAGTTCATCATAACCCTAGTCGTCGGCAAGGAGTGTCCTGCATATAGGAGTGCTCGTGTGCTCCTTATACTTTCTTCACAATCCAACTCAGCTCTTAATCATTCTTACCTTCAAATTAAATGAAATATGAACCAATGTTGTTTTAAATCGGATCTTAAAATTTCTAGACTAAATTTTTAATTTTATTCTATTTGCCACCTCTGTATATATCCCTCTTGTGCATCTACACACTTTGATGCTCCAACTGAATAATGAGCTGGATAGTGTCCTAATGCCTACTAATACTCTCTAATATATGGCATCAATGCTTCCAACCTCTCTCTAGCCATGAATTCCATCCCCTACCTTGGCATATCCTCATGGCTAGGAATCAAAGACATAAGCTTTAAAATCAATTGAATGGATAATTTGATCATATAGATTTCTTGGTTGTCGAACTCGAAAGAAATCGGTGCTCGTATAGCTTAATAGTAGAAGGGGGTAAATAGGTAAACATAAAATCTTAACCCATGACTTCCACTACTTTGCACAAAATATAAACTAGATCATGATATCTAGATATGCAATTAGGATTGAACTAGTGATTCCATCCGGCCAATAAGAGGTTTACAACCTAGAGCCAATCCTAGAATTACTCTAAGGAACTAATGGCACACAAGTTGTAAGTATAAATTGTGAAAAGGCAAAGGAGTGGGTTAGAGAGAATGGAAACTCGTCAAATGTCACCCCTAGTCAATGTTAGAGCTCCACCAAGGATATATGCTCCTAGCAGTCATAAAATCTCTCTCCGTTCAAGGTCTTGGGCTCGCCACTAAGACTCTCACCAAGCCGGATGAGAAGCTTGCCACAAAGCCAAGGCTCAACTCTCCCCCCCCCCCCCCCCACGTCCCCCTTGACGTCATCTTCACTACGGAGCTTCACCACCAAGGAAGGGCTTACCTCATTCCCCATACACGGTTCATCATCACCACTTCACATCAAGCTGGAGTCGATGACTCGCCAACGAGCCACCAAGACTCCAAGGAGCTAGCGCACCAAGCTTAAAAGGTTCGTTCACTCCAAGAACCGAGCATAAGGTAGCAGCACTTTACTTGCCCTTGCTGACTCTAGGACTAATCTAACATCATACGCACTAAGCATGTGTTAATTGTCTTGAATAATAACCATGAGCACTTCATTAGCTTGGATGTCTTCTTAATGCATATATGCTTCCTTAGAACTCCAGCAACTCCAAATGGGTGAGTAGAGGGGAAATAAATAGCCCAACACTTAAAAGAGCCATTGTAACAATAGCCACTAAAAGTGTTGTAGTACCGGATCATCCTGTACTCATATAGGGTAGGCGTCGTATCATCCGGTCCCTTGGTTTGATATTTTTTCATGTGAATATGCTCTTGGATATTCGTCTGATGGAAACTTCGATACTAGCACTAGATCATCCGTTACATGTATTTTTGTCTTCATCGCTTAAACATTTATGTACATTTTAGTATGCACCGGATTTTCCCCTGCTAGTACGAGATCATCCCCTACTAGCACAGGATCGTCCGATCAACTCTACTGATCAGCTTTTGACATTCTGTATTTTGGGCATAACTTTACTGCAGACTCCGATTTTTGATGATCTTGAACTATATGGAAACCTTGTGAGATGCTCTATAAGATTCTCCAAAAGTTCCTCTCATTCATCCATATTTTGAGTATGAAAGAAATGCATAAACTCTGATATACTACCATCGGATCATCCGGTCACCTCTTTGTGCACTTTCTGTTATAATGTTCTTGGACTATAGAAAAAATTGTGAAATTCTCTACAAGATACTCCACAAATATAATATATTTGATCAACCAAAATATAAATATTCATTAGACCAATCCAATTCATTCCTCTCTTTATCCTGACTTCGGTGGCTTTCTTTGCGTTGCAAACTTTGGACCTAGAAACCCTACAAATATCCATTCTGGACACATATATTAGTCCAAATAACTATGACATCACTCAATCATCAAAATCATAATTAATGGTCCAATGGGATTATTTTGCCTACAGAGCTCAGTGTGACAATTTTGATTGTCAATAACACACTATACAGATGGAGAAGCTCAAACACATGACGTATACAATGAACTCCAAACTGCAAAGTTTCCATCAGTTAGATTCTTCAATAAGTCATGTAATTAACAGTTGTCCTAGAAATATATATAAAAGTAAAAAAAAAAGTCTATCCAATCCGTGAAGAAGGGATTACTGCAGGGTACTTGCGGACGGAGGAAGGGGACATCACATTCTATGTTGCATTGCATAGAGAGTAGGTGCTATCTACTGCCAGCAGCGAGTACAAAAGCAACAAATGCCCTTGCCGATCAGAACACAAAGAGCTAGCTAGCTAGGTAGTGTGTAGGGTGGTGTACCACACGTAGCACTAGGCGTACAGCATGCAGTCCCACGACGTGGCCGGTACTGCGACAGCGAATTGGCGACAGTGGATGCATGATGCTGCACTGTTTTCCTTTTGCGCATCGGCCACTGTACTGCACGTGATTCAGTTCGATGTCCCGTTGCGCCCATAGCGAAAGATTCAATTGGATGGCTTGTTTGAGTTGGCCGGCGGACAAGCATTTACGCCCGATCTGGCGATATTCCATCTCCCATACCGAGATGCAAGTTATAATCATTTGGATCATTGAGTCGACATAAAAATCTGACAAGAAAAACTAAAATGACATTCTTCCATTGGATTGGATAGGGTACTAACTTACAAACCTATATATCGTCTCAAACAAAAAGTAGCTAAGAAAGCCATTGAGTCATCCTTTAAATTAAACCAGGCACCAAAAGTTGACCACCGAACTAAGTCGATATCACGCTTACATGTTAACAAAGGTTAGGAAAAGCCCCTAGCGTGGATTGCCGCATGATTTGTTTACATGCTACATACACAATGGGTAAATCTACTATCTGACACACGTCAACAGATCGTCGTCTATCCTTGGAGGGATGGATTTATCTAATAATTTGAAGTGCATCAATCCCTGGAGAGTACGTGGAAACTCTCCAATGTAATTGATTTATCCCAAGTAGAGGATATTAAGTGGTCATTAAAGAATTCCACAAGATTAGTGAATCGTTATAAGGTATAAAGGGTTTGTGGAATAAGGTAATTATTAAACTTTTTGACCCAATGTAGTATGCTCTGGCGCGTCAAATGCTCTCTAGCTGTTTAAAAGTTCCAGTTCATACCAGGGCATCTCTTCATGGCTACGAATCAAAGACACAAGATAAAATGAATTGATAATTTGAGCATATAAATTGGGCGTCCAAATCCAAACATGTATATTCAAGCAGAATCAATGTGCACATGAAAATTCTTACTCCAAACTGTAAAATATGAACTCATTAGGCTGATAACCTAAATATAATCTAATAAGGATTACTTGAGAGATTCGATCACTCATTTTCTGGTGAGCTCACGTAACCTATCCCTGAAGAACAATTGTTGCTGGGTACGTATGTATGGACGAAGACATGCTCCGTCCGGTTTTAAATGTGATGTGCTAGGAGTATATGCTGCGCCCATCGAGTACACAGTAACAAATGCCCTTGTCGATCAATCGTCGCCATACTGAGCGGCCGGCCAGTGCATGTCAGCTGCCACTTCCGTGTAACAGTACTCCTGGCGGCCATTGCATTGCAAGAGATTCAATTCGATGCCATGCTTGAGCTGCCCTACAAGCCTTTACGCCCGATCTGGCGCCATTGCATTGCACGCATCTCAAACAACACGGCAAGGCGAGAACACCGCCGTGGATCACTCGCGCGCCCTTTAAATCGACACTCCCACAAGCGTTTAGTTCTTCATCATTTCTTCAGCACTCTCGCACGCATCCAAGTTTCCACTGGCACACAAGTAGCAGTAGGCCTAGCACGGTACACAATGGCGCCGCTGCGCTCGTCGTCTAGCAAGGCCAAGGCCCTCAAGGCGTCGTACGAGCTCGTCGTCCACAACTTCCTCGTCGTCGTTGCGGTGGCTTCTCTCGCCGCCGTGCTCAGGACGGCATGGCCCATCGGCATCGATGGCCTTTACAGACGGCTGCAAGCGGCGCGGCCAGTCTACATCCTCACGGCGGTGATCATAACGGTCGCCCTCGTCAAGCTCAGGCGCATGCGCCGGCCACGGGATGTGTACCTCGTCGAGTACGGCTGCTTCCGGCCCAAGCCGTGGTTCCGGGCGCCGTACGCCACGTGCCTGGAGCACGTGCGCCTCATGCCATACTTGGCCGACGAGGAAGACATCGCCTGGGGACGGCGGCTGCTCCAGCGGTCCGGGATCGGCGAGGAGACCTGCGTGCCGTACGCCTACCACTACGTGCCCCCGGACCGCAGCCTCGGGGCCTCCCGGGACGAGACCGAGCTGGTCATCTTCTCCGCCGTCGACGATGTGTTCGCCAGGACGACCGTCAAGCCCGAGGAGATCGACGTGGTCGTCGTCAACTGCAGCATCTTCACGCCCACGCCGGTGTTCGCCGACATGGTCGTCAACAGGTACAAGCTGCGCGCCGACGTGCGGAGCGTGAACCTGTCCGGGATGGGTTGCAGCGCGGGGCTCATCTCCCTCCAGCTCGCCAAAAACCTCCTGCAGGTGGCGCCGCCGGGCACGCACGTATTGGTCGTGTCCACGGAGATCCTCTCGTCGCAGTACTACGTCGGCAGCAAGCGCGAGATGCTGCTGCCCAACTGCCTCTTCCGCATGGGCGCCGCCGCCATGATCCTGTCCAACTCCCCGGAACGCGCCCGGTTCCGGCTCGCCCGCATGGTGCGGACCGTGGCCGCCGCGCTAGACGCTGGCTACCGTTGCGTGTTCCAGGAGGAGGACGACGAGGGCAACATGGGGGTCCGTCTCTCCAAGGAACTCGTTGCCACTGCAGGCCAAACCCTCAAAAGCAACATCGTGGCCTTCGGCCCGCTCGTCCTCCCGGTCTCGGAGCAGCTCCTCGTCGCGGTGTCGCTCCTCAAGCGGAAGCTCCTGAGCCTGCGGCGCGGGAGCTGCAAGGTGAGGCTGTACCGCCCGGACTTCCGCACGGCGTTCGAGCACTTCTGCATCCACGCGGGCGGGCGCGCGGTGATCGACGAGGTGCAGCGCGGCCTCGGCCTCTCCGACGAGGACGTGGAGGCGTCGCGGATGACGTTGCACCGTTTCGGCAACACGTCGAGCAGCTCGGTGGTGTACGAACTGGCGTACATCGAGGCCAAGGGCCGGATGAAGAAGGGCGACCGCGTGTGGATGATCTCCTTCGGGGCCGGCTTCGAGTGCAACAGCGCGGCATGGGAGTGTCTCAAGCCTGCCGCCGACGCCGACGGGCCATGGATCGACTGCATCCACCGCTACCCGGTGCAGCTCCCTAAAGTCGTAGAGGGAATAATCTAATTAACTACCTTATTCAACAGGTGCTAGATGATGTGTTTGTGTCAAGCGCATAATGTGCTTGCTATGTAGGAGAATTGCTACTCCATATTTTTCCGATAAAGTTAGTTTTACCATTCCAAATTTGCCTTCCAAATGCATGCTGATTTTGCAATGTGCAGCTTAAAGCGTGTACTATATATTTTGATCCACAAGATTTGGGTTCTATGCTTTCTTTAAGAAACATTATTGAACCCCAATCATATTTTATATATAGTTATGACTATCAAGACCAAAAGTTCTATCCAGATGGTGATGTACATTTTATATTGAATGCAAAATTTACTGGGGGAATGCCATATACATTTTATATAGTACTCTCAGGCACTGAGCTTCTGAAGGGTAATTTGGAGAATTGGTAACGGTAATAATATTGGAACAATTTGGCATGATCCATAGATTCCATTTGAGGATGTAAATAAAGAAAACAATTAAGCAATAGTACCAAGCTATTTCCTCCGAGATGGATAATAATTAAGGTATTAGCATGGCATTTCGATCCCCTGATTTGCATCATAAAAAAAGGCATGGGAAGGGCTGTGCTAGCGCAGGCGCTGAAGTCGCATATCACTGGAACGGTATATCGGAGTTATAGTGCCCAGGCAAGTGCAACATTTTATTTGGAGATTAGCTCATTGTAGCCTGGCCCTGCGTGCTAATTTAGCACGAAGAGATGTAAAGCATTTCTGGAGGCGAGATGGAGATTGAAGCCTTGAGTTGAGATAACTAAATTTGCTGCAGTGCACTCAGCGAGAGAGGTAGTATCGAAAATACTATCGCTGCAGCCTGCGTGCAGGGGGAGGTGGGTGTGGCATTATAATGATGGTCTGAGAGGATCAGGGAAGGTGAGAAGACATGAACGAGCACCGAAACTTGCATCCAGTGTCAGTTTGCAAACCAACGAGTTCATGACACTGATTGTGGTGAAACGGAGTAAAAGAGGTCCAGAAGAAGTTGTATACTTAAGATTAACACGGATGCACAACATGGCATTCCAACACTGATGGCGGGTTTTATGATCAGAAATGCTCATGTTGTTATTGCAGGTGCAGACCACTTGTGATAACAAAGGAGCAGCGAAATACATAGTTAAATTAGCGAACTAATTTCTCATAAATATTTCATCAAATAATCTGTGTGCATGAATAAAAATATCACTTGTGCTTCGAACCTTCAAATGCCAAGCCGTCCAATCAGGGAAGGATACAAAAGGGTGGGCCAGCCGTGGCCCACCCTAAGAATTGGCCCAAAGAACAAACCGGGATCTTTTGGCCTTCTGAGAAGTGCTACAACGCCCTGACAGCAGGCTCACGCCGCGATTCGCGAATCGCGAGACTACGAGCGACGAGCGCTAGGCTTTGGCCTTTGGGAGTGGCGGCGCGCTGATGTGGAGCAGGGCTAGTGACGGCGAGCTAGCTAGCTAGGGTGGGAGGCTAGCAGCGGATTGATTCTGGTGGGCGGCGGTGGGCGCGAGAAGGTCGATGCGGCGCGTGGTGCCACCGCGGTGTCCATGGCGGCTCGGCCGGCCGCCGGTGCACTCGCCACTGCAGTTGCGCGCAACACACAAAGAGGGCTGCCAGCGGCAAGCGGAGACACCATTGGCACTGCAATTTGCACTTTAATTTGCAAGCATCAAGGAACCAATTAACAAGCTAGCAGAGCAAGCTAGGCAGTGGGCAAGGTAATTAGTGTGCACAATCGCACTAACTTGACAACAAATTTACAATTGATAGCATCTAGTTCTAGATTAGTAGGAAATAAAAATAAGGGAAGCTGTATCGCAGGATTGCATGCTTGTCTGAAGTGTATGAGCTTCATTTGATTTTAAGATGTTTGTAACACTTCGTTAAGCTATCGTGAAATTTAATTTTTTTTTACACTGGACCACCCCTAGCTTCAAATCCTAGATTTGCCACTGCGTCCAATGATTAAATAACAAGATATATACTTGCAGCAGATAGGTCACTAAGATATCAATCCTCATCATCTTACATCAGTATAACAAAGAACATACATATGTCTCTCACGCAGTGTTCACCTAAACGCTAAATGGTAGTCGTTCGGTCACCCCTTGAGTAGCGAGTAGGCCGTGTACACGCCGTGTAAATGGTGTGTACACGGGCTTTGTATGGCAAAAGTATAATTTATATATTTGTGCAAGTAAAATTCGGAAAAACTAATATTTTATCAATTATACATTACAAATTACCAAGCTTAACTGTTAAATAGATAAAATATATAATCATATGCTCCTTATCAATTAATCATTCTTATGTTATGTGACAAATCACAATTTACAAAGAACAAATGTCATATCATTTAGAAAATAAGGCATAGTTAATACTTCTCTGTAGCTTAAACGTTATTTTAAACGGTGTACTCGTTGTGTAAAACTGTGTAGTTGTTGTTTTTTTACATCGTGTAGCCCTGTTTTAATCGTGTAAACGGCTGGACCGTGTAATTACCGCTTAGGCCCTAAACTGCACGATCGAGTAGCGGGGTACACGGCCGTTTACGGCAACATTACTCTCATGTCAACATATAAGCGATCACTGTCCAGGCTCGTAGAATGCAGCCCAGCTTTGTTTGGATGACTGTCTAGCTCATCTAGCCTGGCTCTAGCAATGCAATAGGCGCACTCAAACCTGGCCAGCTGGAAACGAATCTGTCTCCACAAGCCGTCGGTGACCCGGATGATGACTCGGGTCACCTCTCACCGCCTTCATCCTCCACCTCCCATGTCTCTAGCTCTCTCAGCGGCGGCGGGGCCACAGAGGTCACTGGAGGAGGTACCGAGCGGAGCGGAGCGGAGCCATGGAGGTGCGCGCGGTCGACTGGCTACTCGCCGCCAGTGCGCTCGTTCGATTCGAAGATGCGCGCTATCAACTGGCTGCTCGCCGCCGGTGCGCTCGTTCCATTCGCAGTGCGCTGGAAGTCTGACTGCTTGGCCCGCCGGCTTCCATCTGCAGCCGCTGCATCCCTCCACGGAAAGATTGGGCCGCTGCATCCCGCCGGAGCTCAATTTGGTCGTGCTTGAGCTGGATTCAACCTCACCAGGAGTTCGATTGGGCTGTGCTCGAGCTCGATTCGGTCATGGAAGTACTTGATGCAGAAGCCCCTAATTTCTACGACTCCCTGAATAAATTTATCCGATTTCTTGGAACCACTCCCATTGAATGTACTCTACGTTTATCCTCCTGCCTTGCTCGGGATTATGGCATTTAGTTGATCATCTTTTTAGGAGCAAGAACAGGAGCAACATGCCTAATCTGTTCGAGGCTTCATGGAGGCATTAGATGCTGCAGCAGTGGATGGCTAAGATGGCGGAGGAGAGAGCAATGAGATGGCAACCGGTAACTCCACCTCCAACTAATACAAGGTCAGCACATCACACTATACACCCGACCAAACAGATGCTTCGCAATGCACGCTACCTTAAGCTACTCAAACCAAACATATGAGCAACTTGCATTGGGTTACCCTGGTTATGTCTGTCCTAAAAAAGTTATTCCTAGCCTGGCTACGATCAAACCCAACCAACCAATCACTACCATTTTTTTTGGAAAAGGGAAATTTTATTGATCTCAGGAGGTTACATCAAGGTGATACAACGTCTTGAAATTTTCCCAGCTTCTGCCAGAACGGCACACAGCCTTAAACAGTCTGAAAGATAGCCTGGTACACTAATGACTGTCAATCCTAAGACTAGACCATCATCCATGTGCCCCGGTAAAAAAATCCTTGGCCACCTGCTCCAAGAAACGAGATGCCGCAACAAGCACTTCTCGGGAAGTATGCTGTTGAAGGATAGCCCACGAGCGAAGCCAGTGCGTAGTCGAGTAGATAACCTGCAAAAAACAAGAATGTTTGTTCTCAAATATAATAGCATTTCTGCAGCGCCAGATAGACCAACACAGTGCTGCCGCCCCTACGAGGACTAGAGGTTTGAAATCTTTTGGTATTCCATTCAGCCAACTCCCGAAAATATTTGAAATGTTGTGAGGTTTGGGTAGACCCCATACTGCATAAACCGTAGCCCAAGCCATCCTTGCAAAACGGCGGTCAAAAAATAGATGTTGTATCGTTTCATTTTCATGACAGAAACAACACTATTGATTACCTTGCCAATTTCTTTTCGCAGGATTATCCTTTGTGAGAATAACTCCGCGCCTAAGATACCAAAGAAAAATTTTAATTTTGAGTGGTGTTTTCAACTTTCAAAGTCTCGTGTTTGCATTTGGGACATTCCGATTGATTAGACCCCGATAGTGTGATTTTACCAAAAAAACACCCGTCAAGTCTAGGTTCCACTTGAACTCATCCTCCTCGTGACTAAGGGTAACTGCTGCAAGACGTGAAGTCAGATTGTTCCACATCGCTAACTTGCTACCTATAAGATCTCTATGCCAGGATAGATTGGGATTCGGTGTACTAAGCACCGCAGCCACTGTATCCTGTTTATTCCTAACAAATTGTAAATTTGGGAATATTGTTGACGTAGAGGTCTATTACCTAGCCAACTGTCCTCCCAAAATTGTACTTGCGACTCGTTTTTTATGATAAAGGGTCCAAATCTAAGGAATTCCCTTTTGACACTCATCAGACTTGCCCAGAAATGAGAGTCTCCGCTCTTCCATTGGACTTGTACCAAAGGTGTAGTCCCTAGGTATTTATTATGTAAGATCTGCTGCCATGTACCATCCGTTGTCAGCAGCCAGTACAACCATTTACTAAGCAAGGCTGTATTTTTTAGTTCTAAATTTTGTATCCCTAGTCCCCCTTGTTCTTTTGGTTGACACAGGATATCCCATTTTGCTAGCCGATATTTCCTTTTGTGTTCATCACTTTGCCAGAAAAATCTTGAACGAAAGTAATCCAACTTTTTGCGGAACCCTTTTGGGATCTCAAAGAAGGACATCATGTACATCAGTAAGCTGCTAAGATTAGAATTGATCAGTGTTAAACGACCTCCAACGGAAAGATTTTTACCTTTCCAGCTACTAAGGCATTTTTCAAATCTTTCTTGCACCTTCAACCAATCGCTATTAGACAATCGCCGATAATGAATTGGGATACATAAATATCGAATTGGGAAAGTGCCTGAATTACATCCAAACAACTCCATATACCGATTTTTGTAATCCTTTGCATCACCAAAGTAAAAAATTTCACTCTTATGGAAGTTTATTTTGAGCCCTGATAACTGTTCAAAAGCATAAAGAATTAACTTCATGTTGTGAGCATGTTCCAGGTTATGTTCCAAAACGAGGATGGTGTCATCAGCATATTATAGTATAGATAATCCACCATCAACTAGATGGGGCACAACACCACTCAACTGGTCCTCTGCTTTCGCTCTATTTATGAATAGGGCTAGCATATCGGCCACTATATTAAAAAGAATAGGTGATAGAGGGTCACCTTGTTGAAGTCCTTTTTTTTTGGAAGAAAGGACCTACCTCATCATTAACATTAATTGCTACACTCCCGCCTGAAATGAAGGATTTAATCCACTCAATCCACTAGGGTGAAAATCCTTTCATCCGAAGCGTTTGCAGTAAGAAATTCCACCGTACCTTGTCATAGGCCTTTTCGAAATCAATTTTGAAAATAATCCCTCTCTGATTTTTGCGATGTAGCTCGTGTACTGTTTCGTGAAGAATGACCACCCCTTCGAGTATACTACGACCTCGCATAAAGGCTGTTTGTTTAGGACTGATCAAATGTTCCGCAATCGAGTTAATACGAACAGTCGCAACTTTCGTAAAAATTTTAAAGCTTACATTAAGTAAGCAGATGGGTCTATACTGCTGAATTTTGCTAGCGTCTTGTGTTTTAGGTAACAGCATAATCACTCCAAAATTCTGGCTGAACAGGGGAAGGTCTCCATTATCTAACTCATGGAACATCTGCATCAGGTCCCCTTTAATGACGTCCAAAACTGCTGGTAGAATTCAGCCAGGAAACCATCCGGGCCCGGGGCTTTATTGTGTTCCATGTTGAAAATGGCATCTCGAATCTCCCTTCAGTGAAAGGTGCCGTGAGAAATTCATTTTCGAGTTGACTAACTTGGGGTATGTCCTCTTTTCTATTCTCATCAAAAAAGAAATTATTATCCTCCGATGGGCCAAATAATTCTTTGTAAAATTGGGTAATATAACCTTTTAGATTATTCTGCCCCTCAACCTTGACGCCTTCATGGTCCAGAGAGAAATATAACCAATCACTACCATATGGATCAATAGCAAATAAGATGGTGACTTAACCAACACATATGGCAAGAGAAATATCGAATCGAGAGTAGTCACCAAGATTTACGTGGCAAGCAATCCACTATATGAAGAAGTAATACAAGAGGTGGGAGCCAATAAGAACGGGAAAGCTCCAAATTCCCTACGGGTTTCACTTTCTATTGGATGGATTTGGTGAATCTAAATCTCTCCTTTCATCTTTGTACTAAATACAAGAATAAAACACTCTGTCTATCGACAAGCTAGGGATGAGCCATATAATTGTAGTTTTTCATAATATCCTAGGAAGTTCTAGAATATTACAAATAGCCCCAATTTCAAGTGCAAATATATGTAAATAATTTTTGGAGGCGACATGGAGAGGCCCAATTTGCCTCCAGATCCCTAGCGAATACAAAATTTACATTTATGCCCTCAAGCCTTTACAAGAGGCCCATTTGCTTAGATGGGCTGGACCATTCCCCCAACAGTATCCTCTCAGCTACTGCGGTTTGGCTGGTACAACAAAGCACAGTAATTAGATAACATGAAGTGGCCCAGACCTAATTATGACCCCAGTCCCGAGGAACGCCCTCAAGACCACCCGCTTGTACGCCTCGCTAAAAACTCCATCCGAAAATGCAGTGGAACAAAACAGATGGAGAAAAGAGCATGCACATCTAGCACGCCCATACATACCTGATAATAATAAATCAGCTAGTGATTGACTTCGGTCCTCGATGACGAAGGGGCCTTCGGCGAATGATGAAGGCAGGAAACTTCCCTCGCTCGACCTCATCCCATAGGCTTTGACCGCTTGGCTCCCGAGCACCCTCTTTCCCCGGAGCCAGTTGATCTCCATCGCTTCCTCCATCATGCCACTGAAGCCGAAGTATAACTGAAGTAGTCAAAGTAGGGGAAACTGTGTAGTCGACGTAGTCGAAGTAGAGGAAGCCGAAACGACATTGCCTTGGTCCAGTTGAAGTCAACGATGCCTTCAGGCCTCTGTCTGCGAGCGCCGGGCAAGACCTGTTTGCCGGGAGGTGCTAGTCAACCATGGCCCCACCGTAGGCCATCTTGCTCGGGGTTCGTAGTAGAGGCAGCAAAGATGCCATGTTGACGAGGATGTCGTGTCGAGTCGAACTGTGTCGACGAGGGTGAGCCAAAGAAGTCGTCGCCAAAGAGGTCGGATAGCCCCTCGAGTTGAACCATGTCGACGAGGGCGAGCCAAAGCTGTCATTGCCAAAGTGGTCGGCGAGCCCCTCGAATCAAACTGTGTCGACGAGGGTGAGCCAAAGCAGTCATCACCGATGAGGTCAGCGAGCCCCTCGAGTCGAACCGTGTCGATGAGTGCGAGCCGAAGCAGGCGTCGCCGAAGAGGTTGGCGAGCCCCTCGAGTCGAACCGTGTCGACGAGGGTGAGCTGAAGCAGCCATCGCCGAAGAGGTCGGGGAGCCCCTTGAGTCGAACCGTGTCGACATAGAAGAAGGCCGAAGTAGTCATCAAGGATGGAGGTCAAGAACTAAGTCCAAGACTGACAAAACGCCAAAGAATGACGAAGGTCGATAGCTGAGGAAGGCCAGAGATTGATGAAGGTCGATAACCAATGAAGATCTATCACTGATGAAATCAATTTCTGTTGAAGGCCCTGACTGACGAAGACCGCTTTGGACGAAAACCCATTAATAACGTGGTTGATTTATGATGAAGCCCATTTGGGATTAAGGCCCTGATTGTCAAATTCAATTCCTGAGGAAGGCCCAATACTGAGAAGTCAATTTCTGACGAAGATCCTGATTAATGAAATCATTTTCTGATGAAGCCTCTGACTGGCAAAGTCCATTTTGGACGAAGGCCCATTACTGCTAAAGCCAATTTTATATGAAGGTCATGATGCTGACAACTTGATGTTTTTCAACAATAAAATGAAGGCCAAAGATGGAATTTCATCATTCTGAAGTCGATCATCCTTTCGCTCGAGGGGGTTAGTTTTTCATTTCTATGATGGTTCTGCGGATGCCTTCGACGCTTGGCCAGAGAGGCCTTCCGTCTTTCTATAGTGCGAGTGCCTTCAGCTTTCCGCCGAGAGGGCCCCATCTTTCTACGGAGGCCTCCGTCTTTAGCGCGAGCTCTCTTGGCTCCACACTTCAATGCAATGCAGTGCAACTTGATGTAAAGATTGTAGTATGAGATGAATGAATGGAAATGAATGGATGGATAATTTTCACTGAAAGTAAAAACGAAGGGTTAGCCTGATAGTCAAGGCTCGCCCTTCAGTTGAATCCCCTTCTCTTATGTGATGAAAATCCCATAAATTGACTGCAATGTAGCAGTGCTGAAGACCCAATAGAATTCTATGAGACCAACCAGATGAACAATTGATATGGCATTGTCATTTTCAAGCCAAATAACGGACTGAGATAACCGAAGGTTCCATATAGAAGCATAGCTTCAGGTGAAAACCAGTATCCTAAAAGTAGAGTCCTGCATGGGACTTAGATAACCAAAGCTTCACATAGGACTTCTTTGTTTCGGGTGAAAACCAGTACCCCGAAGGTAGTATCCTGCATAAATGTAGCATGTGCATATATGGTGTGCGATAATTTCAAGTGATATAGAAATCGAAGTACAAACATGTAGCGCAATTAAGATGAAAACGTGTCAACATACTGAAAACGAAGGGCAAAAATTAGAGTTTCTTACCTTGTTAAGGAGCCTGCAAAAAAGATAAGTGAGGTCCTTTCTGACAAAGGGTTAGCATAAGCATATAATCAACTAGGGTTTTATGAAGGGTAAAGCGCAAGACATTAAGCAGGGCACTGGACGTCATTAGCGGACAAATAAAGATGGACTGTGCCCGCTTATCCTGGGCATTTCAGCCCTTTTCGTCGATGACAACACCCCTTTAAACTGAAGGGGTAGGTTGCTTCGGCGCTGCACGTCATTCGTGAGAATTTTCAAAAAAAAGAGAAAAGATCCAGAACTCCTTCAGTGATTTGTGTGAATGGTGAGTATTCAATTTAGAGGTAGTGCTAGCACCCACTATTTACCGAGGTGCAAGAGAAAATCTCTTGTACAGAAACTAACCGATGCATGCAATATATGCAAACGTTTTTAGTGTGACAAATGAATTGATTTCATTTTCGCTACAATTCCTGTATTGAAGCCGGAGGGGCAAGGGCCCACGAAAGGTGTGCATGCTGTATGAACAGTAACTTGTAGGGAATAAATACTTCGTGGATGCAGAAAGTCTAGATAAAAAATTTTATTGGGACTTCTACAATCCGGCAAAGACCGAAGCTATTTTACAGTGTAAAGAAATATGCATGAACTGGCTAAAAAAACGGAATTATTATGTAAGAAACTAACGACATGTCCACTGATTTTTAGCTGGCCGAAGGTGAAACATCTGTGTGACCGAAGGTATATTAAACTTGTTCATGTAACGAAGCTATTTTTGCAGAGTAGAATCCTGGAGTTTAGCTTGTATATTAAGTGTTCAAAAGGAAGTAACCCATAGCAAATGTATTGAAACGAAGCCCAGCTTAGTGGTGCAATACAAAGCTCTGAAATCCCAGAGCTCAAGTTCTAGCCCCCTCGGGCAGTATTTTTTTTTGCAATAAATAAATGCTTTTTTATTTTAAAAGGGAGGGGCTGTGATACCTGGGGGTAGATTCTCGGAAGCCCCAAAACAAAACAATGCTGCTGAGGCCCATAAACTTGACATGCCGAAGCCCAATATAGTACCGGAGACCAATGCAGGCCTAATATTGTCACCAGAAACTGAAGCCCAGATACAGACTTCTCCGAAGTGATGAAAAGAAACCAAGAAGATGCCGAAGCTCATTTTGGCTCAGACTACCGAATCTCCATGATTGGGGGTCTGCCGATTGGGTGCAGCTAGCTATGTGTGATAGTTAGCGGAACCATCAGCTCAAGGGTATCAGAATATATTTCGTGGCAGCACTTGTGGATGGTGTTTTGGGCTGTAATTAGGCCCATGTATGATTGACTGTTTACGTGTTATGTTTCCATCTAAATAAAAAGGATTCTATGCATGCAAAAGAGGACAAGGATGATGATATCACCCGCATGCATGCAAATTTTAAAAAAATACTATAAATATTAAACCGAGCATCTAAATTAAATTTAAGCATCATTGTCATGCAACTCGGGAACATGAAGTTGAAATCGCTAGTAATCGCGGATCAGCATACCGCGGTGAATATGTACTCGGGCCCTGTACACCGCCCGTCACACCCTGGGAATTGGTTTCGCTCGAAGCATCGGACCAATGATCACCCATAACTTGTGTGTACCACTAGTGCCACAAAGGCCTTTGGTGGTCTTATTGGCTTCAAAATAAGACCACACTTTTCTATATTTGCACGATATTTAAAAAAATATTTTTTAACTACTCAAGAATGAATTTTGGCCACTGGGAACAAATATTTTAAGGACATGAACAAATGATTATTTTCTACGAACAAAAAGTTAAACATAATGAACAAATAACAATATACAATGAATAAAATATTACACATCACGAACATTTAATTGTATAGGATAAATAATGAGAATGAATATCGCGAAGAAATGAGTCAACATCACGGAACAATTTAATCTACAAAGCGAACAAATAATTTGAAGTTACAAACAATTTAGTTACATTCTTTATTGCGAATAAATGGTTTATATAACAGGTAATCCAATCAAATATATATATTTAACAACATACCATCATAAACCGAAACGAAAATGATACAAATTAAGAAGAAAAGTAGAAACTAGTTTAGAAAAGATAAAGAAAAATCAAGATAAGAATATTAAAAAAATAGAAAATATTTTGTACGTGCTTAGAATAAAAAAATATAAAAGAAAAAGGAAAAGAATGAAGAAAAGGAATGAAAAGAATAAAGAAAAGAAAAAGGAAGAAAAACTACTCCCGTGACTAAGTATAAGCTGCATGCATGCATGCATAAACAAACCAAATAGTTATCTATGGAAGTAATGGCATGCCATATGGGTGCATACATAATAGAAATCAGTTAAGGAAAAGAAAAAAATGTAAAGATAGAAACATAAAAGGAGGTAAAAATAAAAATATCATATATACAGTATTAGAAGAAAAATAAAAAAAATAAAGAAATAAAGAAAAGATGGTACGAAATTATGAATTTATGTGTATATGATATTCTTATGAATTTACTAAGAAAACAAACACATTATGAATTTATGTGCATCCAATTATAAAAATTAATGAAAAATGATATGAATCATAGAATAGAAAAAATTATATACATGTGAAAAAGAAGAAAATTTAATTAAGTAAATAAGAGAAAATGATGAAGAAATAAATGGAGAAAGGAAATCAACTATATAGATTAGCAGAATGAAATGAGAAAAAGAAAGTGAAGGTAGGAATAAAAGGACGGAAGAAAACAAGACAAGTAACGGAAGAAAAGAAAGGTACGAGAAACACAAGAAAACGAAAGGAAAAAAAGAAACAGAAAAAGCTTGAGGCTAGTCATCCGTCAACAAGCAACATAACAGCAAGGGAATAACAGCAAGGGAAGTACCTCAGGCCGCGCAAGCTGAATATATTGGGCTGACACCTACATTGGGCCACGGGACACAGAAGATCTATTATTGAGCCGAATTCATGAATACTAGCCTATGCTAAATTTCTTCGGACGATGGATACGAGTTTTGCAGCACAAGGCACACCTAGCTTCCTCTGCTCCTGACTACGTCGAAGCCGAATTAATAATAGCAGCTAGCGACGACAAACGTAGCTATTTTTTTTGGAGCCATGCTGAAGCCCACACACTATTAACTTGAGATGAATTCCCTGAACTATTGACTTGAGATGAATTCTCTGAAGCCCAAAATAATATCTCATGATGGGCCGAAGGTCCGGAGCCCTGTATTTACTTCTGTGATCCAAGAACGACCAAAGGGGAGAGCCAGACGCTTTTGGTTGCAGCGTTGAGGAAGGGGCCTATTCACCGTCACAGGTGCCACTGGGATCCGATCACAGCTGTTCTCCGTAACTAGAAGAAAAATTGTTCCGCTGGAACAAATTGTTCCAACAAAATTGTTCCGCCGGAATAAAATATTTCATTGCAAAAAGTAAAATATTCCTTGAAAATGAAAAAATATTCCACTGAAATAAATTGTTCCGTTGGAACAAAATAGAAAAAAAAAAATTTATTTAAACTTTCAGGAGGAAGAAAAGAAACAATATATAGCAACTGGGCCGGTGGACCACCAATTGGCCGTGTAAACCACCCTGGGACGAGCGGCCCACGCGCGCGGGTGCTTCTGCGACGGATCCGCACGCGATTGCGATGATTGCCGTTCAGGAAAGGTTGAAGGTGGTTGTAGCTCGAGATAGGCTTCGGTCGTGACCGAGGGCAGAGCTGCTGGGCTGGACGGATGGGCAGATAAACCGAAGGAATGAAAACCTTCACTGGTCGTCATTACTTGACTTCGGGTAAAGCTGCGGCTGGCTGAAGCTTGTAACACAAGAGCAAATAAAAGCTTCGGCACTGATCAGTTGCATAAAGAATTATACACCTCCGGGCATTGATAGCCACCCGAGAAAAAACCGAAGCCCATTGGAACTCGAAGCCAACTCAAGAACTGAATATTTTAAACAATCCAACAAAAGAATGCCGACGAAGCTATATTCAGAATCAATTAATAACCCACTTCGATCACACTACCGAAGAGGTTCTTTTCAATCAGCTTCAAGTCATTTTCGAAGTGTAGAAGTAGACTCCAGCGTCTCATTCGAAGGATGAAGACCAACTTCGAAAGGTAAAGACCATCCTCGAATCACCGATGAAGGGTGAAAAATTATTCACGGAAGGTAAAAATGAACCCCGAGTCACCGACGAAGAATACAAAAATTGATTCCGTGAGGTAAAAATGACCCCGAGTCACCGATGAAGGGTGAAAAATTGAAACCGAATGGGTAACAACCAGTTTCGAGTCAACTACGAAGCGTGAGAGATTAAAACCGAAAAGGTATAAACCAACATTGAGCCACCGATGAATGGCGAGAATCGAGGAAAAGTCAATTCTTTAAGTGATTGCAAAGGCAAAAAAATAAATTGCCACCCAAGGCTGGAATAATTCGCCACCGAAGGGTTAAAATAAGCCACCGCCGAAGGTATAAATAATTGATTTCGAGGGATAAAACTAATCCCAGGTCACCAACGAAAGGGGGAAAATTAACGCTGAAGGGGTGGAAACCAATGAACCGGAAAGAAAACTGACAAAGGTCTTCGGAAAAAAATTGATTTCGACAAAGCTCCTTGCTGATTAATCGAAGTACAGGGCGGAAGCATGCAATTCGGATTGCAGTAACAAACATTACTCCAAAGCTACTTGAATGCGAGGTGCAATAAAGAAGTTTGTGCAACTTGTCAGTTTTCAACGTACGAAGCTTATGCGTGTGTCGACGCTCTCTACGGACCACTTTTCGACCGTCAAAACCTACATAAAAGTAACATTTATCCAAAGATCAACACTAGAATAGGGCATTACCTAACACGAATACTGCTCGATTTCTGTATGTAGGCAATTACAGGGTGAAAATTGCAGTAAATGAGCGACTAAGATTCAAGGCGTAATTACAGAATATGCAAACTGAGTAAAAGAGGCCCAACAAGATAAGAAACCAACTTCAACCAGGGCCCACTCACCTGCCAAGGGCCCTAGGACCCACTTGCAGACAACGTGGCAGAAGGGGGAGCTGAACTGGGCCGAGACTGGTTTGGCCGACCTACCTGGGTCGCCCAACCAGGGAAAGGCCACCGACCTTCCCCCTTCGACGTGGCGCCTTCTGATTGGTTCCTTAGGTCGGTTTGGGCAGGCCTCAACGTGTTGCACAGCAGGAGCACCTCTCACTCACCCCTATAACTATAAGGGGGGTGCTTCTAAGAGAGACACACCTTCACATCCCTTTCAACTCCCTTTTGGAGTTTCTTTTGTGTACATGAGCTCTAGGCTCATCTCTAGAGGTGATTAGAGTTAGGGAGAGAGTGGGGAGGAGTTTGAGGAAGTGTCGGGTTTGTCGGCACTCTTCTCCAACTTGTACCTCAACGGATGCTTGTCAAGCAAAGTAAGTGTTCGTACTCCCTTATGTGCTTAGTTTCTTAGTTAAGTTATAGTGCTAGCTCTTTAGTTGTTTAGCTGGATCAATAGTTCACTAGTTTATAATGGATGCTCTAGTTTAAGACCATAGGCTAGAGTAGTAATGATAGCGTAGACGTGGTGTCTAGACTAGACTTACCTGTTGGTTGTGGTGTATCCCATGGTTAGATGACGTAGGTAGGAGGTGGTCACATCCCTGTCTATCCAGCGGGACCCTCCCCATTCGGGTATATATCAGTGTCGAAATGCTAGAACTCACCAGTCTTATTCTGTGAGAAGCCAGTAGCCAGAAGCAAGCAGCTAGGATAGTTCTATCCTATCTCTAAACCCCAGCCTTAGGAAACCTCTCTACCCTCACCTCTAGCGGGTGTGGTGTCCTTGGACGAACCTGAACCATAGAGAAAGTACACACATTCCTCAGTGGATATGATACCCTTGGAATACTCCTGTTTGAAAGCTACAATGGTATCCGTGCGCTTGCGGATTTATTTTCGTGACGCTAGAAAACGTCAACAAGCTTTCTGGCACCGTTGCCGGGGGAGGGTTGCTATTTTCTCTTCGAACCTAGTTCGCCCACATCTTCTTTTCTTTTCCTTTCATTCTATCTCTACCTCCACTATCAATGGAGCAGCTATCCATTTTTCAGCTCTCCGCACCCAAGAGTGAATTTTGCGAACCAGCCTCTTCATCTGATCCAATTCTTTCACCTGGTTACGAAATTCCCTCCGGATTCTTAAGCAAAGTTTAGGAAAGTACGTTCTCGGGATGGGGGACGAAAATCCCTACCATCATCTGCGTGAATTCGAGCTAGTGTGTTCGTGTTTGAAAATCTCAGGCATGACACACGAGACTCTGAAGTGGAAGTTGTTTCCATTTTCTCTCATAGGAGAGGTGAAGCAATGGTAAACATTTAACGTAAGACTTGCAAACGGGGATTACAAGAAGTTACGAGATCAATTTTGTCTAAGATACTTTCTGATCACTCGTACCTGCGCCTTACGAGCAGAGATTCTGACTTTCCGTCAAAACGAAGGGGAATCCCTTGGTGCAGCTTGGGCCAGATTGTCCCTTCTAGCTCAATTCGGTCCCGACTTGTCTTTACCCAACCATTTTTTACTTCAACATTTGTACGCGGAGCTGAACAAGAATGATGCACAGTACCTCGATAACACAGCCGGAGGTTCATTCTTGTACAAGACCTCAGTCGAAGGAAGAGAAATCCTCAATAAAATCTTAGAGAGAACTTCCTTTATCTCTTTCCGGGAACCACCTTAGGCAGAACAAGACGTACCACAAGAGGAAACCATGGCAGCCGAATCCAAGCCCGTAGAACTCCAACCTTTAGATTCAACTCCCGTATCTCGTCTGAACCAGAATCCAAAACACCCGAGGTAGAGGATCCTCTATCCTCGGAATTTGAGCATGGATTCGAGGAGGATCTCTTTGAAGATCTTGGCAACACCTCGAAGTATCTATGCCAGAAGCGACCACCAGTCCCGGTCACTCCTTTAGAACCATACGAAAAGAACTACCTTTTGGAGACTATCAAGGAGTTGACAGCTATAATGAGCAACGAATGGTCAGTAGAAGGAGAGTTGTGCTCATCTCCCATTCAAATTAGCCACCCTTCTTCTCTCATCTGTTGCCACATAAAGAATCAGGAGGTGGACGCTCTCTGTAACCTCGCCGTTGGAGCGAACATCATGTCCTACAAATTCGCGTGCACCTTCTTAGGAGGTGAAGCTCTAATCCCAACGGACAGGACCCTTAGGGTGTCTTCAGGTTGCCTTACAGGAAGCCACGGGGTACTTCAAAAGGTGTCAGTGCGACACAACGATGTTAAGGTGAATCTAGATTTCTATGTGCTCGAAGTTCCCAACTTCAACATTCTCATTATTCATCCAATCGTAAAGCTTCTCACAGATGTGCTGAACTCAGGAACCCTTAACGTGCCGAACTCAGGAACCCTTAACATCAAATTGGGGAAAGAAACCCTCTAGGTTCCTATCACTCGATCGGTAAATTTAGTGGCAGAGGTTTCCCCCATAGTAGAGCCAATTGAGGAAGTGCTGGACACAAACCCTTTAGATTCATCAGAAATGGCTCTTGAGCAGGAAGCTGAAGAGTTCATCAAAGAATAGGAAGATTCTGATGAAGTCTTAGAGTTCACAGAATTCGAGATTCCAGCTCGGCCTCCAGTTGAGCTTAAGCCATTACCTTCTGGCCTTCGGTACGCTTTCCTAAACAGCGATGTAGAAGCTCCCGTGATCATCAGTGACAAACTCTCAGAAGAAGAGACATCAAAGCTCATCGCTGTCTTAGAGAAGCATCGAGTTGTCCTTGGCTACGCCCTCCAAGACCTTAAGGGCATTAGCCCTACTCTTTGCACTAATCGCATTCCTATAGATCCCGCTATGGCACCCTCCAGGAAGCCTCAACGCAGGTTGAACAATGAGATGTGTGAAGTGGTGAAGAAGGAGGTCCTGAAACTCCTACACGCCGGAATCATCTATCCAGTCCCGTACAGTGAGTGGGTGAGCCCAGTACAGGTAGTGCCCAAGAAAGGAGGCGTGACGGCCGTGGAAAATAGCAAGAACAAACTGATCCCACAACGGACCATCACGGGATGGAGAATGTGCATCGACTACAGAAAGCTCAACTGGGCTACAAAGAAGGATCACTTTCTGCTTCCTTTCATCGACGAGATGCTCGAAAGGTTAGCAAAGCACTCCTACTTTTGTTTCCTTGATGACTATTCTAGTTTTCATCCTGATGACCAAAGCAGATTTTTCTAAAGTGGGATGGTATAAACTTAAACCTAGTTAATAGGTGCTTGCTAATAAATACTTGACCAACTAAAAGTGCTCGCTGCTGTAAACCTTAGCCTATCCTTGATGGCCCTTCATATTCTCCCCACTTGCTGAGTACCAACCATAAGAGTACTCACCCTTGCCCACTGCTGTTCAGAAAAGAACTTTGAAGAGGAGAACTTCGGCGACTTCGAGGAGTTCTAGGCTTTGCATTCACCAGTCATCGCCTGTGGAAGACGGAGTTGTTGCAGACTTCCTTTAAGGTATATCGGTGTAACATTTAAAAACCTTTGTGTCTCTTTTATTCGGAGTGCAATATGGTTAAATACTTTACTTAGTTACATTTTGAGCATTATCTTTGATATATTACACTTTTCCGTCTATCATGTGTGTGTGAACATGATCCTGGCGCACACATGAGATGCATCTGGTTCTTTGTAGAATCGGGTGTGACAGAAGTGGTATCAGAGCTATGTGACTGTAAGACGCTAGCCTAGTTAGAAATGGTCGAAATTAAGGATTTATCTTCTAGCAAGCCATGTCAGCATCAAAAATTTCTTTGTGTTTATTTGATATTTCCGCACAAAAACCTATGTTTACGTGAACTTTTTATTGTTTTATTTCTTGAAAAAAAATTAGTTTGAGTTTTATTCTCGTTCTGTCAGATGGCCAGGACTTACCGGACTGCTCGCAAGCGCACTGGAGGTCGCCAGGTTCGCATTGCCCCAGATGAGCCAGCTCTCCCGCCCCAGTTCCAGCCCCTGTTGAGGAGGAGGAAGCTATGGAGGAGGAACCCGCGGAGGCCTACTACTTCGTGGATGGGGATGATGGCCGCATCATGGCGGTTGATGAAGAAGGGAATCAGTTCACACCGCCGGCATCACCAGTTATTGAGGCACCACCACCACCCCCAGTTGTCCCTGCTCCAGCTCCCGCTCCAGCACCGGTCGCCGTTGGAGGAAGCCCGGGTAACTCCGGGGGTATTGATGATGGAAGAGATGATGACGAGAACAACGACAACAATGTAAACAACGACGATCAGGGTGATGATCCTCCAGGGACGAGGCAACTCTGCTGTGTTCGCACTTCGGACAGAGAGCCCGGTCTCTTGTCTCTGGTGCTGTAGGGTGTTCTGCAGGAGTTGGGCAACCACGTGAACCCCCACTACCACACGCACCACTACATCGACCCTGCGCTCGGCGACTACTACCTCACTCGCGTCCATGTCAGGGTGGATACAGAGAGTGCCAGAGGCCGGAGGACTCTCACTGCGCACGACTCCGCTACGCCCCACGCTACTTACGCCGCCTCCGTCAGCAGCGCCGCTAGGAGAGCTCTGTGGTCCATCTGCCACACCCACCGCTAGGAGCTACAGAACACGGAGTACCGCCATCTTCCTCGCCGCCTCAGTGGAACTGAGGAGACTATGGTTACTCTGGGTGGAGATGATGAAGACCGCCTCAACACCCTTGCTCGAGTCACCGCCGTCCTCAACACTGAGCTGGAAAGCGTCGTCACTGAGCTGGACGATACTCAGGACAAGCTACTGGAGGCCCATGACAGGATCCGCATACTGGAGGCCCGACTTGAGGGAAGGGCGCCGCCACCTCCACAGCTGAATGAACCCCGCTTCCCCGCCCTGTCACCGCCCCGCAAGAAGCTTCACCACGGTGAACCCGGCTCCATAACTCGCCATGAGGACTAGGCATCTAGGCTCTTAGGCTAGTATCTCTTAAAGTTCTCTCGTTAGAACCATTTTTGCTTGAGAGGACGACAATGTAATAATGTTTGCTTGAGAACAAATGTTTGTTTTGTGTGCTTGGTTGGAAACTTTGAGAATTGCTTGATATAATCTATCCATTAATATAAGTTGGAATCCTTATAAATCCATATTTTGTTAAGATCTTATCTTCTATCTACCTATATCAAGTACACCTGTCTTATCCTGGGTTTATTCTCTAACGGTCAGATGGTAAACACCAGGACAGGTGCAAGACAGGATATCCCTAGCACGAGGCGTGCTCACGTAGTCAACCGACAGAGTCAGTTGCCACCACCACCCAACCCAACAATGGAGCAATTCTTGGCAGCACAGATGCAGGTGTTGCAGAACCTCACTGCCACCATCCAGAACATGCAAGCCCAGCAGAATCAGCAAGCACCGCAGCAAAACCAGCCACCAAGAGACAAACATAGAGAATTCATGAGCCACCACCCCCCTACCTTTTCTCACTCAGTGGACCCCTTGGATGCTGATGAATGGTTGAAGGTCATCACTAAGAAGCTGGACATCACGCCATGCAGTGACCGTGAAAGAGTCCTGTATGCTGCAGGACGTCTGGAAGGTGCAGCCGCTGATTGGTGGGATGCTTTCACTGCTACCCACACCAATGCCAACACTATCACCTGGGGGGAGTTCAGAACCAACTTTCGCAGCCACCATATTCCAGCAGGACTAATGAAGCTCAAGCAGAAGGAATTCCTATCCCTGAAGCAAGGCAGCATGACTGTCAGCGAGTACCGGGACAAATTCACTCAGTTGTCTCGTTACGCACCCCATGAGGTGGATAGTGACGCAAAGAGGCAAGAGCGCTTCTTGGAAGGTCTGATAGGGCCGCTCAACTATCAGCTGCACAGTCACACCTTTCCAAACTTTCAGACTCTGCTAGACAAAGCCATTGGTCTGGAGAGCAAGCGCAAGGAGCTTGAGGAACACAAGCGAAAACTTCAGTCCCAAGGACAATCCAGCAGCAACACTCGTCCCCGCTACAGCACACTCCAGGGATTTCAGTCGCGCTTTGGAGGACAAGGCGGAGGATATCCGCAGAGTCAACAGAATCAATGAACTCCACAACAGCCTCCACGCTTCAACCAGCAGACTCAGCGCAACTCCAACTCGCAACCGTACCGTTCAGGCTATGCCACAAGTGCACCAGTGGGGACGAACAATCCAGTCACACCGGTCCAACCCAACGGCTGTTTCAAATGTGGAGAACTGGGGCATTATGCTAACAACTGCCCGAAGCGTAACATGCAGACTCCTCAGAATCAGAGGAACAGTGGGCAGAGGCAGACTCCTCAGCAGCAGCAGCCGCGCAACAGCAACTAGACACCATTGGGCAACAGAGGTCAGCAGAACTACGTACGCGGAAGGGTGAATCATGTGGCTGCAGAAACAGCTGAAGAGGCTCCCGATGTTGTGCATCAGTTTTATTTGACTCTGGAGCATCACATTCATTCATTACTAAGAAATTCGCCACATGGCATAATTTACCAATGAACCCTATGAAACAAATACTTCTAGTAAGCTCCCCGGGCAAAGAATTGAAAGCTAGTCACTTATGCCCGAGGATCAACATGAATATTATGGGGGTAGAATTCCTAGCCAACCTAATAGTCCTAAAGACTAGCAGCATTGATGTGATCCTCAGAATGGATTGGTTATCAGGATGTGATGGTGTCATTCAGTGTCGCAAGAGGTCAATGCTCTTAACCAGCCCTCAAGGAGATAAAGTAGAGTTTGTGGCATCAGCTTCACCCAGTGGAGTTGGGACAGTGAACCAAATAAAAGGAATGCCTCTGGAGGATATTAGAGTTGTCTGTGAGTACCCCGACGTCTTGCCGGAAGATTTACCAGGTATGCCACCCATCCGTGACATTGAGTTCAGTATTGATGTTTTATCTGTTACCGCACCTATCTCTAAAAGACCCTATAGAATGGATGTTAAGGATCTAAGTGAACTAAAGAAACAAATAGAAGAAATGGTAGCTAAGGGATTTATCCGTCCTAGCTCGTCCCCGTGGGGGCACCCGTGATCTTTGTCGATAAGAAGGATGGCAGCAGAAGGATGTGTGTGGACTACAGGTCGCTGAATGATGTGACGATCAAGAATAAGTATCCACTGCCCAGAATTGAAGATTTGTTTGATCAGACGAGAGGTGCCATGGTTTTCTCCAAGATTGATCTGAGATCAGGCTATCATCAGTTAAGGATCCGACCAGAGGATATACCCAAGACAGCCTTCACTACCAGATATGGTCTGTACGAGTTCACTGTGATGTCGTTTGGATTAACCAACGCTCCAGCATACTTCATGTACCTGATGAACAAGGTTTTCATGGAATATCTTGACAAGTTTGTGGTTGTGTTCATTGATGACATCTTGGTGTATTCACAGAACGAGGAAGAACATGAAGAGCACTTGAGGATAGTGTTACAGAAACTCCGAGAGAATCAGTTATATGCCAAGCTGAGCAAATGTGATTTTTGGTTGAGAAAAGTTTCTTTCCTTGGACATGTTATCACAGATGGAGGAATTGCAGTAGACCCAAGTAAAGTTCAGGATGTTCTAAATTGGAATCCACCGAAGTCTGTGCCTGAAATCAGAAGTTTCCTCGGACTTGCAGGTTACTACTGCCGATTTATTGAGGGATTCTCAAAGATTGTGAAACCCATGACTTCTTTGTTGGAAAAAGTGAAAGGATTTAAGTGGGATGCTGCATGCCAGAAGTGTTTTGAAGAGCTGAAAACAAGATTGACCACTGCTCCTGTGTTGATAATGCCGGATATCCACAAAGGCTTTGATGTGTATTGTGATGCTTCACGGATGGGTCTTGGATGTGTGTTAATGCAAGAAGGCAAAGTTGTGGCCTATGCTTCAAGACAGTTGAGAAAGCATGAGCAGAACTATCCTACGCATGACTTGGAATTGGCTGCCGTCATGCACGCATTGAAGATTTGGAGGCACTACATGATCGGAAACAAGTGTCAGATCTTCACTGACCATAAGAGTCTGAAGTACATCTTCACGCAACAGGATCTTAACCTAAGACAACGCAGATGGCTAGAATTAATCAAAGACTATGATTTGAATATTCAGTATCATCCTGGCAAGGCTAATGTTGTGGTAGACGCCCTAAGCTGGAAAGGACAAGCTAATATGATGATTGCTCGATTGATGCCTCAGGAATTATGTTGGGAGATGGCACGTTTGAACCTGGGAATTGTCACACAGGCGGAAGCCATGACTATGGAGATGGAACCTACATTAGAACAAGAGATCAGAAAAGGGCAGTTGACAGATGCTAAGATCAAAGAGATCAAGATTCAAATTGGTTTAGGCAAGACTACGGATTTCACTGAAGATGAACAAGGAACTGTTTGGTTCAGAAAGAGGATCTGTGTACCTGAAATTGATCACCTTCGTGAACTCATTTTGAAGGAGGCACATGATTCCGCTTATTCCATTCATCCTGGAAGTACCAAGATGTATCAAGACTTGAGAGAAAGGTACTGGTGGTGTGGTTTGAAAAGAGACGTAGCAACTCACGTGGCTTTGTGTGATGTGTGCCAGAGAGTGAAAGCAGAACACCAGAGACCAGCAGGTTTACTTCAGCCATTGAAAGTACCTGAATGGAAACGGGAAGAGATTGGTATGGATTTCATTGTAGGGTTACCCCGTACTCGTGATGGTTACGACTTGATATGGGTTATTGTGGACAGATTGACAAAAGTCGCACATTTCATCCCAGTCAAAACAACATACACTGGAGCCAAGTTAGCAGAACTGTAGATGTCACGGATTGTGTGTCTGCATGGTGTTCCAAAGAAGATAGTGTCTGATCGAGGTACTCAGTTCACGTTGTGTTTCTGGCAGAAATTACATGAATCCATGGATACAAAGCTCAATTTCAGTTCCTCATATCATCCACAAACAGACGGTCAGACTGAGCGAACGAATCAAGTATTAGAGGATATGTTGAGAGCATGTGCCCTCAAGCATGGAGGTAGTTGGGATAAAAGCTTGCCATATGCAGAGTTCTCCTACAATAACAGTTATCAGGTAAGTCTCAAGATGGCCCCATTTGAAGCATTATATGGGAGAAAATGCAGGACGCCATTGTATTGGAATCAAACAGGAGAAAGTCAGGTTTTTGGGCCAGAGATTCTTCAAGAAGCGGATAGACAAGTCCAGATAATCCGGGATAATCTCAAGACTGCTCAGTCACGACAGAAAAGTTATGCTGACACATGAAGAAGGGAATTGACATTTGAAGTTGGAGATTTTGTGTATTTGAAGGTATCACCCATCAGGGGTTTACGTAGATTCAAAGTGAAAGGAAAGTTGTTACAGCGTTATATTGGTCCTTTTCTGATCCTGGAAAGGAAAGGTGAAGTGGCATATCAATTGGAGTTACCGGCACGATTGTCAGATGTCCATGATGTGTTTCACGTATCACAGCTAAAGAAATGTTTGAGAGTGCCTGAGGAGCAGTTACCGCTGGAGGAACTCAATGTACAAGAAGATTTGACTTATGGAGAGCATCCGATTAGAATCTTGGAAACATCTCAGAGGGTTACTCGGAACAAGGTGATCAAAATGTGCAAAGTACAGTGGAGTCACCACTCAGAGGATGAGGCTACTTGGGAAAGAGAAGATGAACTGATTGCAGAATTCCCTCAGCTGTTCCCTAATCCTTCCAAATCTCGAGGACGAGATTCTATTTAAGGGGGGTAGGTTTTGTAACACCCCAAAAATATAGGAAATAATTTATTTTTTAAAAAAACATTTTATAAAAGCCACAAAATGAAATTATGCATGCATCTTTCTCTCTTTTTTTCTACCACTCTTTTCTTTCAGCCCGGCCCAAACCTCTCTCTCTTCTCCTTCTATTTTTCTTCTTCTTGCGGCTCGACCCAGTCGGCCCAAATCCTTCTCTCCTCCTCTTCTATTTCTTTCCTCTCCCCGCGGCCCAAACCAGCCGGCCCAAACCGCCTTCCTCTCCCTCACCTCTCTCTGACCGACGCCACATGCCCCTATGGAACCTACGCGTACCGATGGATGCCGTTCGGGTTGTGTAATGCACCCGCTTCGTTCCAAAGGTGCATGATGTCCATCTTCTCGGACATGATCAAAAAGATTATGGAAGTCTTCATGGACGACTTCTCGGTTTACGTTAAAACCTTCGATCATTGCCTCAGAAATTTGGAAAGGGTCTTGCAGAGATGCCAAGAGAATGACCTGGTGCTAAATTGGGAGAAGTGCCACTTCATGGTCCGTGAGGGCTTCGTTCTCGGACACCTCATCTTCGAGAGAGGAATCGAGGTGGACAAGGCAAAAATCGAGGTCATTGAATGACTTCCACCTCCCACCAATTTGAAAGGTCCGAAGCTTCTTAGGCCATGCAGGGTTATACCGACGCTTTATAGGTAATTTCTCCCATATTGCTAGACCCCTCACAAACTTGCTAGCCAAGGACGCCCCTTTCCAATTTGATGATGAGTGCCTAACAGCCTTTCACACACTCAAAAAGGCACTCATCTCAGCTCCAATCATTCAACGCCCAGATTTGAAGCTTCCCTTTGAGATCATGTGTGATGCTAGCAATTATGCGGTGGGGGCCGTACTTGGGCAAACTAAGGACAAGAAGCATCACACAATCGCCTATGCGAGCAAGACACTAACAGGAGCTCAGCTTAACTATGCCACAACTGAAAAGGAGCTCCTGGCAGTCATCTTCGCTATAGATAAGTTCAGATCATAGTGGGTGCAGAAGTTATTGTATACACTGACCATGCAGCTCTGAAGCATCTTCTCACTAAGAAAGATGCAAAGCCAAGGCTCATAAGGTGGATTCTTCTACTCCAGGAATTTGATTTAGAAATTAAAGATAATAAGGGAGTAGAAAACTGTCACACCCGGTTTAAGGATAAAACCGAATGCATGACTATATGTATGCCAGGATCAAGTTCCATACATATAGTGACATCATTAGTGAATAACAGCAACAGTATCACGTATAGAAATATAAATAAAGACTTACAAGACTATCAGAGATTTGCGCTTATAATGGAAACGAAGGCTCCAAACTTCACAGGTAGACGACTGGGGTTGCGTACGCCTAGAACTCTTCATCATCTTCAGTAGACTTCACACCTTTTTCTTCTGAGCAGCAGTTGGCAAGGGTGAGTACACTTATGGTTGGTACTCAGCAAGTCCACAAGAAATAACCAGAGTAACGATTTATATCCATCTTTAAGTTTATTAATCATGTGAGGGTCCAGGCCACTCTTAACCGTGAGCACGACTGTTATAGCAGTTTTACACTCTGCAGAGGTTGTATACTTTCACCACAAGTCGCGTAAAAGTTCAAAAGAACTTTGGACCCAACCATGCCGTGCTAGCTAGGCACAATACCACGCTTCCAAGGTGTGATTGCATAGGGACGCTACGAGGCCTTTACAAAGATTCCCTAATAAGAAGTAGTCCGCTAGAGTTTCGGTAGCGGCGTGGTCCATAAACCTCCCTAATGGTCAGCACCTTAGCGAAGGCTGCTACCCCAAGAGGACCGGGCTATGACCCCTATCACCGACCCCCTCCTTGCCCTTTCGGTAAGACCGCTTCAAACTAGAGTCTCTAATTAATTAGCCAAGACCAGAGCCATATGGTCCTCGTGGTTGTATTGTTTTCCTGGGTGGTTCTCCATGTTCCAATTTAACACATGGTATTCTTGTAAATAAGCACAGATAGGAGGATGGTTAGGGTCACTTGCCTTTTTCCCACGAAAAGTTACTCTTACTGCTCTTCAGCTCTTGCTTACTTGAAAACCTTGATCTTCAAGCTTCGTCAGCAATCATTCTACTCGAAGCAAACAATGAGCACAAACATACAAAATAGCAAACAAGTACAGCTAAGAACAATACACCAATCACAAAACAAAAGCTTTTAAAAGAGCGTGCTAAAGGATGGGGCTTGCTGCTACGGTTATGGGAGCGCAAGAAACGCGGGAATTGGAGCTAGGGTTGAAAAGACACGGTTATCGGGGATTGGTACTATAAAAGAAACAAAAGAACTATAAGTTTTATTTATTTTATTTGGAAAATAAATGTAAAAGATATTCAAAACAAAATATCCTTGATTATAGTTAACTAATACTATATTTTTATTTATAAAAAGCGGAGTAGAACTTAGTCATATTTTATTTGTGATTGTCTACGTACAAATTACACTAATTAACAATTAATTAGAAAGAAAACTTGTGAGAGCATCTAAACGCATAACTTTATATTTGGTGTTCAACTAAACAAATTATATTTAGAACACATTTGAGTTGGTATTAATTGAATTGACATTAGTTATGAAAAACCGGAGGTAAAGACCTAGGTGGATTTTAATTAGAAAACTAACTGAGAGAACTTTAATCAAGTTAAATCTATTTTTAATTTAAGAACAAGAACTAAGGCACAACGACATGGCTAAACGGTAGCTTAGGCTTTAGAAGACTTAACGCAACGAGAACGAGTCGAAGCGGAGCTAAAATGACGAAGGTAGGGCTAAAACAAGGCTCCAGGGACTTATCTGCGAAGAAACTGAACTTCTAGGGGTTAAATTGAAGAAGTCAGAGCCTAATACATAATTAAACCTTAAACAGAGGGTCGGGGTGCAAAACTATAGGTCCTGGACGGCGGGTATTAATTCTAGAAAGGTCAGGAGTCGGGACAGAAAAAGAAAGGGCTCTACTCTAATTATTTTCTACTTATCTGGACTGCGGGTTGATTCCTGGAAAACCTAGGGATCTTCCTGCAAAAGTTTCGGGAACGGCTAGGGTCGGGTGAATCTGGTCCGTTGGATCAGAATCGGCGGCGGATCGGACGAATCGGCGGAGTAAGGGTCGGGCGAATCGGCTGAGTAAGGAGAAGGTCGGGTAAATCGGCAGTGTAAAGTAAAGGTCGATTCTGGCCGTTAGATCTAGATCGAGCGGCAGAGGAAGGGTCGGCTCGATGGGACGAAAAGGGTCGAGCGAAGCGGAGCTGCGCTGGGCGTCGGCGGCGAGCGAGTGCGGCGGCGGACGGCCGGAGCTTCACCGAATCCGGTGTTCCGGGGCTTGATTCACACTGGGTTTATGCCGGGGAGTGAGTGGGCGGTACAGTGAAGGTGAGGGTGGTCACGGGATGGCTGTGCGGCGGCTGTAGACTGGCAGCCACGGCGGCGGGTGGAAACAGGGGTCCGGCGAGGAATCTGATTTGCGGCGGAGCAAAAGAGAGAGAGGGGAATCTGGTGCGGCTTGATACTCACCAACTCGCGGAGCTCTGGCGAGAGTTGAAGACGGCGGAGCAGCTGCAGATCGGCGAGTCGACGGAGAATCGGCGACACGGGTCAGCGGCGTTCCTCCGAGGCGCAACTTCCAGCGGCGCGCGACAATGTTGCGTAGAGGAAAAGATTTGGGTTTGGCGTGGGTTGCAAAGCGGGGCTCTGGCAGGATTTTACAGGGGCGGATCGGCCGTGATTAGGAAGGCGGTGCTGCAGAAATCGATCAGGACTCGGGATAAGAAGAAAGAAAGAGAACGGGGTACGAACAGCAGCTCGGAGTCGTTCTGGACTCTGGGTAAGGAAAGAAGAGAGAAGAAGAAGAAAGCGCCGACAGGTGGGTCCCAGCTGTCGGTGAAAGCAAGGGTCGGGTGAGGAAATCGGCCACTGGGTCGGCCGCGGGAAAAAAGAAGAAGAAGAGGAGAAATTGGGCTGGCTGAAAGAAAGAATAGGAGAAGAAAGAAATAAAGATGCATGCACAATTTTAATTTATGATTTTTATGAAAATACTTTTAGAAATTTTTAGCTCCTATATTTTGGGTGTTACAAAAACTCGGTTGCAGATCATTTGTCGCGTATGAATATCACTGACATGCAGGAACTACCGATAAACGATTTCCTCCGGGACGGCATGCTACTCAAGATAATGGCTTCGAACCCCTAGTATGCAAATATTGTCAATTTTATGGTTTTAGGGTACATACCGCCTGGGGAGAACAAGAAGAAGCTAGTGTTTGAAAGCAGATGACACCTATGGGATGAGCTATATCTCTACAGAGTCTGTGCAGATGGATTACTTCGAAGATGTGTCCCCACATGATAAACAAAAGTCTAGTTGAAGCCTAGGGGAGAATATGAAATTTTGCCCATGAAATGACGTGCCACCCGAATCATGCTTTTTGAGTTTTTAAAATAACTTCTAAACTAGAACTCAAATGAACTTTGGCCTGAAACAAAACTTGTAGAAATTTTCATTTTGAACAACTTTCATGTTCAGAGATTTTCGAGTTGCAACAAAAAAATAGGAGAAAAACAAGATTTTACAGTTCAACCCCTCGGTTTTCTTTTTTTTCCCTTTCAGTCCCTCCCTTCCCCTGCTCTGCCCCGACAACCCAGCAGAGCCGGCCTCCACGTCGCCGGTGATGCCTGCAGCCCGCATTGTGCCAAGCCAATGGCTGGCCGCGCCCCTGCCGCATGCGCTCCTCCCCCACGCCGCGAAGCCTGCCCAGCCCGTTGTTGCCACGCGCACGCCGGCAAGGCGCCCCTGCTCGCCGCCTAGGGCGGCCAGTACCGCGCGCCGCGCCCCGCCAGTCCCCGCGCTCGCCGCCCGGCAAGCCAGCTGTTGCAGCTGCTCGCCCAATCACGTGCCGCGTGATCTCCTCCTCCCCCCCCCCCCCCCCCCCCCCCCCCCGCCGAATCCCGCTCGCCCAACTCCTGCCCGCTCCAGCCGCACGCCACGCCGGCGTCCTGCGCACTGCCACGGCGGCCAATGCCGCGCACCCCGTGCAGCCCAGGCCGTGCTGACCCTCCCCAGCCTCTTCCGGCCCTCTCTCTCCCTCCTGCAGCCTATAAAAGGCAACACTAAGCCCTGCTCGCGTGCCCAGACCACCAGAACGCCGCCGCCCACTGCCTTTACCGCCGCCGTGCGCCACCCGCCGTGGAGCCCCATCCCCCGACCCTCCTCCGCCCAAGCCAAACCTCGGAACGGGTTCCCCTCGACTCCGCGAAGCTCACCGACCAGCCCCCGCCGGCTCTCGCCCGCCGGAGCGCCGCCGCCGCTGCACACCACCCCACCGCCCCCTGTCCGCCGTGGGAGACCCACCTCCGGCCGTCCCCGACCCCGACCAAGGCCACCACGAGGTAGCTCTCGCCTCCCTGGTACTCCCCTGACCCTTTTCCCTCGCCGCCGACGAGCACCCTCGCCGGAATTTGGCTGGCCGCCATGCCAGCCCCGCCCAAGGACTCAATTGCTTCGATTGAAATCTTTAAAAGGGTCTGCACGCAAGTTTCCAGAGGCATATCTGCAAACCAGTGTTTTGACCCTAGATTCAAAAGCAGTAAACTTTGAAAACGCTTTATAAATCATAGAAACATCAGAAAAATACATACTCAGCTGTTCTGTAATCGGTAGAAGAAGATCTACAACTTTTGTTACATGCATTTCTTCAGTTCCTTGCTATATTTTGCTCTAGATTAAATGGAAGGTTTAATAGCCTTTATTTGTACCCACTATTGTAGACAAAGGCTGAACCTAATGTTTGGACAATGGATTTGTTTCTTGATGTGTAGGCCAGTGTATAAAGTTCAGAACCAGAACCCATCTCTAGCTAAACTTTTTGTTAGACTTTGTTTTATGCCATGAAGGGATAGAACTAATTTTTTCTACAGTTCTATAGTGATTCATGTTATGAAACTTTTTCTATGCTGTTATAGTGATACCTAGATGCCACAAAAAAATTTATGGACTTTGTACCTACGCCAATTCAACACGTGTCAAAATCTGGTGTCAACAGTACCTTTCTGTAACCTACCTATATAATTTTTGTGGTGGAAAAATGCATTAAATCAAATTAGTTAGTTTTTGTGCTTGAAAAATGTTCATCGTTTTACTATGGGATACTTTGGGTTAGAACATGCTGTATAAACAGTTTCATTCTCAAAAATACTTTATAACATCCTGTAGAAATTAATCTTTATTAAAATAGGTGTATCTTGTCCTATTTATTATGCTCTGTATCATGAACAATAAAATCTCAAAAATTTACAGTAACACATATATGAATAGATTAATACCCTGTAAAATGTTTAGCATCAATACTTGCATGGTTCGTTCTGTATAAAAATAATTAGTTTCTAGTAGTGGCTGTGTATTATATTTTTCATATTTAATCTGTTGTACAAAAATGCCTGAAATTTTTGGAGTGGTTTTGTCTCTGCATGTGGTACTCTGAATAAAAGTTTCATCACCAGAAGTTACCTAGTTTAGTAATTATGTTTAATCCATGTTTGTGCTTAGAAAATTAAGTTTCCAATATAACACAACCCGTTCTTGTTTAATGAAGTTAAGTAGTTTAAGATGTACTCTATTAACGATTCCCCAAGAAATCTTAACTAAGTAACTTTATAACCAAATCTATGTTTTTGTGGACTGTAACTTTATCGTGAAGAAAATAAATGTCATATACCATCAATACAACTCATACTTGTGCATTCATATAGAATTGACTACTCTCGCTAATGGAACGTACGAGCTGGTGCCCGAGTCTGAGAGTGAGGAGCGTGAAGCTCAAGTTAATCTAACTGAAGTTTTCGAAGACCCGAACCCAAGTTCGGAAGAGCCCAAGGCTAGCTTTGCTCAGGAAGGCTAGCCCCAGAGCATGAACCCTTTTTTTTCAAATTATGCAAGTTATTACTCTATATTGCTTGTGTATTAAGTTTATAGGAGTTGAATGAAAACTTAGTTGCATGATCTTAGGTTCCTATGATCTGAACACTAGATATAAGGTTCGATAGAATGCTATGCTAATAGGACTCCGGTAAAAGTCGAGTGATTTCCTGTCACTCGCGAGAATATAGTAGTTGAATGTTTACTACATGCTGCAATCATAAGGTCGACGGACGGGGCTATGGTGCGATGTTCTTGTTGATGATTGAGGTCCCGTCTGTTTAGTGAAAAATGCTAAGGCCGAAGTGTGTGGTAGTGGTGGTTAAGTCTTTGAACGTACTAACCACATGCCGAGAATATGGTAATCGGTAAGCTTAAGTACCTAATTGGACCGGCAAGTGGAGAGCACCTTACCCTCCCAACTTTGGTTCCATGCGCGCACATGGTGGGTGCAGAGCCGAGCTCTGTAGTCTCGGATGGTGGCCCTGATCCACAACCCGGGAAGAAAGGGGAAAGGTTGCACGTGTGACTCTGGGAGTAACCACGTGACGTGTGTTTAGGTCTGCCTTGCAAGGTTAAGAAATTCGATTCGAATCATCCGTTTCTCGCGGTATTGAGACTCCTTGACCCTTTTACCACATAGAGTAAGAAATGGAACTATGATGATGATTAAACTTGTTGGATGCAAATTAATTCTTTTACCATGTATGATATTGGATAGTTTCTTACCTAGAATGGTTAAAGAAAACTAGAATCTAGAGCTAAAATTTGAAAGTAAGGACCTACTTGTATATGCTTTTCGGCAAAACAAACCCCTCAAGCCAAAAGTTTTGCATGTCTAGGAGTCGACTAAGTATATTCCACTAGTCGGGTAAGCCTTGCTGAGTATTAGTATACTCAGCCTTGCTTGTGGCTTGTTTTCAGGTGATACTTTTGAGGACATGGTTGCAAGTTTGACTTGGCCGTGTACTCTTCCTCCTGGTTGGTCGGTGGAATGGGATGCGTCCCCGTCCAATGATGGCAATGCCGAGTGATGTCTCGTACGGGCTTCATCGAGACATCATGTATCGTTGAGTAGTTTATCGTTGTTTTTCCGCTGCATTAAACTCTGAAGAACTCACTTACTTTTGAACTCTGAAGTACTTTGTTTTACAATTTCAAACTGGGTCTGTAATAATAATAATTTTATGTTGAACCCTGTGTTGTAAAATTTGTGGAATGTTGTATTCTCTGGGCTCACCTTCGTGTGAGTACTTTGTATGTGTGGTTTCGATCTGCAAAACCGTGGTTGTATCGGGAGGTTACCTGACAAAATGGAGGCCTTGATGTGATGAGAGGATTGGAGCTCATCCGCTGAATTTTCTAGGAAGGTGATTAACTTCCTTCTATGTCGGATCATAGCATTTACATGGAAGAATTTTCTACCTGCATCCCCTTCTATTACCCACCTAATTGTGCCCCTCTCCTTCCAATAAACCTTTTGATGTTTTAGAAAAGAGGCAAGATTTGTGGACAATAACTCCCTGAAGTTCCACTCCACAAGAGTCAGGTCTCTAAACTCCTCTAGAATGCAAAGGAATGACAAAATAAGTTTAACATTGCCAATGTTGTTGTTTAGACTGGATAGATGGGACTGCCAAGCTCTAATTACTCTTCTCAAATTTTTGGATTTAGTTGTGATGACTCTGGGTGGATAAGACTAATTGGATGGGAGAGACCAACCATGCTGAATTACATCCATAAAGTGCTCGTGCTCCATAAGGTAGTTCTCAAACCTGAATATTCTTACTTGAGGGATATCTGTTGTGACCGTAATAAGACAAGGGATATGTTCAGAGGTTTCCATAGTCATAGAAGAGATAGAAGTGCCTAGGAAATTGACTGTCCAGGAGATGGATTTGAAAAACCAATCAAGTCTTTCAAGAACTAGAGAAGCTTGTTTATTAGACCAGGTAAATTTTTGACCGTTTAAGGCAATTCTGTTATCCCAAGTGCATTGATGGCTTCATTGAAACCCAACATTTCATTGATATCACCTCCTGGTCTATTCCTGTCATCTGGTGATCTGAGCAAATTGAAATCACCCACAAGGAGGCATTCCACGTCAGCTGGCATTTGGATATTTTTAAGCCAATGGAGAAACACTTGTTTACCTTCAGGGGTACAGGACCCATAAATATGAGTTAAAAGCCAGATAGCCCTATTTAGATGGGATGTAAACTCTATTGAGATGTCAAATTCATTACTGAAGGCTAGAGTCCCTTGAAACAACTGCGATTTCCAAATAGTGATAACCCCACCAGAAGCACCCACAGGCGGTAAAAATTCAAAGGCATCAAAGCCTTTTGGGCAAAAATTTCAGATAAACTGTGATGCAAATGATTCTTTCTTAGTCTCCTGAAGATAGATAATATCGCAGTTAGCTTTAGAAATATTGTCCCTGATAGAATTTCAATTCGTGTTCGAGTTCAGACCTCTAATATTCCAGCAAAGTATCTTCCAGGTTTTGAAGTTTGATGTATAAACCATTAAAGGAACACAGGGATAAAAGATATCCTGAATGGATAAACTAGAAGCATAAACACTAAAAAGGTAACAACATAAGGTCCACGAAGGAGAGTAGTAGGGAGAGTATCTTGCAACCAGCAAGTTAAGTTACAAAATAAGAAACAAAAGGCCCTGGAAGGGTTCAGGCACAAAATTCCATTTGAGGGAGCAAATTGCAGAAGCTCATTTCTTGGGCTTCTTCCTATCTTGCTTTGGGTCTGCTTCACTATTCGTATGAGAGCTTGGCTTCTTCTTGACGCGCTTCTTCTCACCAGGAGCAGTGGCCTTCTTCTTCTTAGTCAGAGCAGCATCGGTGAGTGCAGAATCATCCACTTTAAAGAAACTAGTGCCAAGGTTTTTGATCTCCGAGGGGGGCAGGTTTGGAGGAACAATTGTGCACCCTAGATAGTTTTAGAAGGCAAAATAGCCGAATTCATCCCTAAACTATCATGCTTGGCTCAATTTCGTCCCTCAATTGTGAAAACGTCCAATCCAATCCCTGAACTATCTAAATTGGTCCAACTTCATCCATTTGCTGACGTGGCACGACACTTGACTCGTCTCGTCACCACTTAGTCAGCTTAGGGTTTCAACTCCTATTGAAATGACTATTTTACCCCTATCCTCGTTTGATCAGACCAGTAGCATCTCATTTACGCCAAGTTTTGTGTTCAAAACGAGATGCTGCTAACTGGTCTGGTCTATGCCGACTGGTCTTTTCAAAATGAGATGCTGCTGACTGGTCTGGTTTGTTCAAAAATCAGATGTTGCTGGTCTATTCAAAATGAGAACAAAGGTAAAATGGTCTCTTCAATAGGAGAAGAAATCGTAAGCTGACTGGATGGTGACAGGATGAGCCAACGTAGCGTTCCATGTCAGTAAATGACGAAGTTGGACCAATTTGGATAGTTCAGGGACTGAAGTGGATGTTTTCATAGTTGAGGGATGAAATTGAGCCAAGCACGACAGTTCCGGGATGAATTTAACTATTTTGCCTTTTTAGAAGCACATTGTAAGGATCTGCATACGAAGACCGCGTCTCTTGGAAGGATCTTCCAGCACAGTTGCAAGCTTCAGATGTTCTTTGTCCACGAAAAGCTTTAACCACGGGCCTGAGGAAGGAGAAATCTTGTGTCCGATGAGTTCAACAGGAGTTCCAGGTGACTGATTTTCTGAACAAACTGGTTGCTTTCCTTTGGGGTCTAGTGAAACTATGTCAGAAACTGTGTCAAAGGGCACCAACTCAGCTAAATCATCAGACTCACCAATATCCAAAGTTGTTGGGATTCGGGAGATTCTCAAGGCAGGGGAGAATCGACTGGACTGGACACTTCTGAGGTAAAGTGAACTGAAAACGTGAAGATGAGCCATTAGAGATAAAGTCTATAGCCAACGAAGCAAGAAATTTTTTGGCCCAACAAAAGCTCGAGAGGTTAAGCAGCATAGCTGTGAAGAAGTCAGTGCAAACTTGAGGCACCAGAGTAGAAGACGTAGAATTGCCTGGGGCAAGGAACTTTACCCATAGCCTAACAGTCTTAGGAGAAGGCATGGGTTGATTCTGTGTTCGGTGAGTTGGAACTCCATGTTACACCCTATTTTTAAACCAAAACCAAACGCATAACTATATTTATACCAGGTTCAAGTTCCATACATATAGCGACATTATAATGGAATAATGAGCAATAATATCACGAAAAGGAGATTTACAATGACTAAAAGTCTATCAGAGATTTACAGCTTATCCTGAATACTCACTCTTGCTAAATCAACGCTGCTTAGAAGAGAAAGTTGTTGTGAAACTAGCTGAAGATGTTGCTGAGTTCTAGGTGTACGCAACTCCCGGTCTATTGACTGTGAAGTTGGCATTCAGCAAGTGTATAAGGAAATAAATAATATATAAGGCTTAAACAAGGATAAAGGTTGGCTGACTGACAACGGTTAGCATTTTAGTAAATAATATATTATTAGTAACCTAATTACTATGATATAAATGTTTTCCAACCCACATTTATGATAACAGAGAGATAACAACAATAAAGTAAATCTAGCTCAATTAAATAACTGAATTAAAGCACAAATTCCAATTAAGTTGTCATGTGAGGGTCCAGACCCTCTTAATCGTGAGCATGACTCATATCAGTTTTACACTTTACAGAGGTCGCACACTTTAACCACAAGTCGTGTTATCCATCACGCAGTGCTGATCAGGCACTACCATCACATTTCCGAGGTATGACTGCATAGGTATACTACGAGGCCTTTATAAAGACTCTCTAATAAGCAGTAGTCTGCTAAGGTTTCAGCCACTGCGTGAGTGAACCTCCCCCAATGCGTGACCAAAAACCAAATAAATATGTACACACTTGGTTGGCAACGAACACCTCATCACAGTCCACCATCTTACGTTGGAACGACTACTGCAAACTAGAGACATCTAATTAATTAGCCAAGACTATAGCCCATTAGTCCTTATGGTTGCAATGTTATCCTAGGTGGTCACTCCATGGTTTAATTAATCATGTTGATCAAACAAGCCAGTTGATCCATAGAGCAGCAAACAATTTGATTCAAGTATTATTCCCCATCATTAAACTACCCATAACCAAAGTATAGAAGCTAAGCAATCTACCAAGCAACAAAGACAAAACCTGGCTTCAAGGATATGGATAACAAAGGATAATTAAATAGGTCTAGTCATATTAATGCATGCAAGCATAAATGTAAATAAAAGTTATTAGGATAAAAGTGTGATAAAGGAATACACTTGCCTTTATTCTAAAGAATAACAACTCAAGAGTCTTCAACACTTGCTCTTGAAACTTTTAATCTTCAGAGCTCTCGAACTGTGTTCCTTTCTATTTGCGAAAAGTATCGGGTACAAACATACAACAAACAAACAAGAACAACTAAGAATAGGGCATCAAACAAAACAAAAGCATAAAACAAGCGCACTAAAGGATAGAGCATGAAGCTATGATCACGCAAGCACAAGAAATCGCAGAAAATAGAGCTATGGTTGAAAATAAACAACTATGAAAAGGTTTGCATTATAAATGAAACGACAAGAAATATATGCTTCATTTATTTTAATTAGAAAATACATGTGCAAAGGACATTCGAAAGAAATACCCTTAAATTAAAATTAAATTAATTTATATTTATATTTGTAAAGGCAAAGTAAACTTAGTCAAATTTTATAGATAGTTGTCTATGTATAGATTATACTAATCAAATAATTAATTAGAAAAAAGAACGGGTGAGAGTATCTAAACGTATAATTTTATAATTCGTGTTGAATTAAACAAGTTATATTAAAAATATATTTTAATTGATATTTAATCAAATTAATATTAGTTAATAAAATCTGTGTAGAACTTTAATTTGCTTTTAATTAGAAAAGTTAGTTTTTGTTAATCAAATTAATTATAAATTAATTAAGAAAACACAAACGACAATACAACGCAGATAAACTATCGCTCAAGCTAAAATAAATCTATCCGAACCAGAACGAATCGTAATGAAGCTAAAACCGTGAATCTGTAGGCTAAACGGGATTATAGAGACCTAAATGTGACTAACTAAAAATTTGGAGGGCTATCTGAGATGGATCGCAAGACTCATTCAAATTAGCTCGCAAATTGGTCATAGACCAGGTTTTGATATGCAAAAAGAGCGGGGCTAGAGTTGGCCGCAATCATCTAATTTGTACAAGGGTTTTTCTGGAAAAAGCGCAAGACACAAGAAGGAGAAGCGGTGGTTCTGCTGGAGAGCTCGCCGGAACTCCAGTGCGCGGGCGCCTCCGGCTAGGGGCTGTGGGTGTGCGACATGAGGCGGGGTACGTCTGGGAGGCTTCCGTTCGCGCTGGGGACCAACGAGACGACCGGATTTTGCGGCCGTCGACCAGCCGCAGCGGCGGCTCGGCCAATTCCGATCGTGGAACCGCGACGTGGACTGGCGGAGGAGCTGCGGCTCGGAGTGGGGATGCTGCTTCCTTTCGTGGCTTCGGCCGGCGGGCTTCATATGGCGGTGAATCGGATCGTCGGAGCTGGACGGCGGCGCTCGGTCCTGCGAGCTTCACGGGACGGCGGCGGATCTGGGCACCACGCGGGCGAGGAGCTCAGGCGGGCGATGGGCGATGAGGACAGGCAAAACGGATTCATCTTGTAGAGGGGATCGTCGTGGTGGTGCTGGATTGGTCCTGCGGCCAACGGTCGTGACAAATCGGAGGTCGGAACTCCGGCGGCGGCCCCTGTACAACGGCCAGTGACGGCGAAGCTGCTGCGGGGGGTTGTGCTGCTGCACGAGGACCGAGAGGCGATGCAGCAGCGGTGCTGCGCAGCACGGCAGGGGCGCGGTGGACAGATGTTCGCGCTTCAGGGGGCGCGGAGTGTAGCAGCCGCGGCACGCACGCCGAGAAATTGGCGGCAGCGGCGCTGGCGTGCTGCGTCCAGAGGCCAGGAGGGCGAGGTGGCCTCAGGGCCGAGTTTGGGCCGATGGAGGGTGACCAGAAAGAGAAAAACAGTGGGCCGGCGGAGAGAAAGAGAGAAAGGAAAAAAAAAGAAGAGAAAGAGAAGAACATAATTTTTTTTTCAGATAAAAGAAATAAGCTCTATAAATTATGAATAGATTAGAATCCTAAAAGATAGGTAAACAACTTCTAAAAGTACTCACATTCCAAATTGAAAATTTTGGGATGTGACACTCCTTAAGCATTCACAAGAAAACTACGACCTTGTAAACCGACGGAGGTTAGAAATTTCGTTTGAAAACTTGGTAATTGTTTACTTTTCAGGTCCTACTATGACTAGTGGTGACGGTGGTTATGGTCCTGGCATTGGCCATGGTGGTTACTCATTGGATACCTAGTGGTTCCATGTTTGGCGTCAACTCCACACCTTCGGCGCGTACTCCAGGCGTCAACTCCTCTTAGGCATGAGCTACGCGCGTTGTTGCAACGGCAAAACGAACGCCATCACTGTTTCACACAAAGCAGACGTTAATGCTGCAGGTAACCATAATAGCCCGTGCTTGTCTTTTTCCATGAAGCGGACAGACAATTCACTGTGGTACCTCGGTGAAGGACTGCACTGCTATGCAACTCCTACATGGTTGCCACGAGCCAGTGATGAACAGGAAAAGGTTCGGTGTTGGTATCCGTTCATGTCTATGAATGCTCGCTGAATGAACGATGGCTGTTTGGTTGAAAAGATGGTGTCCCACCCACTGTCCCTTTGAACAGCTATACAACGAGTCAACGACCACTCTGTCACTTAGCTTGTTTGAAGATTATTAGGTGCATACATGGAGAGTTCTACATCAACGTATAAGTAAATTATCCACTTTTATATCGGTTTATAAGTTTTTTGTTTGAACTGATTCCGGCATGTAATTTTCTATGACGTCTCGAATTAATAAAATCTGGTACTCACAATTAAAAAATTGCGGCTGACTTTTATTTTCATATTTGAGACCAAGGAAAATGTTCATACGAGGGGAGTGCTGAAGAGTAAGTGAATTGTCTAACATTTATCTATTTATTTATTTATTATTACGCTTCACATGATTTGTAGGGATATCTTGTTTCACTCCACGACTGGGCATACTTCGTAGCCAGTACTATAAATCATCCCTCAGAATAGACATTTGTATGGAAATGTACATTTCTAAGGTTGACCCTGAAAATAAGAACTACTTTTAGGCTCAGTTTCTTTTACAGGCCATTACAATGCAACCCAACCAAAATATCAAACAACAACCACTTGCATAGCCCGCAATCTTCTTACCATCGATTCTTGTTCCAATGATGGAAAATATCATGGGCTGTATGAATTTTGGTAACCCGTTGAAACCCTAGTCATGGTTTTCCTTCAACACCGGCCCCTCCTTTTCTCTCCTCCACATCCTTATCTCTTCGCACTCTTGGATCTTGATCTCCATGCCTATGGGCATGTCCTCCACTTGCGAACGTCCACACTAGCAAGTGGCTGCAACCATGAAGACCAGGCCTAATTGAAAGGATCTTGGTGATGTCTAGAGGGGGTGTTTGAATAGGTGAACATGAAAAAACCTGAAAATTCTTTGCAGAAATTAAACCTGTCGGAACTTCCGATCCGGTGTAGATCAGAACTTCTGACGCCTGGTCAGAACTTCCAACAACACAAAGAATTTTCAACGAAATTCAAAAACTAAAATGAAACTGTGAAACCTGGCTGAATCAAAAGTTGCGAAGTGATACTAGGAACCTTCTGCAACCAATCTTAGCAAGCTCAACAACAAGAATACGTAGATCGGGACAAAACAAGGTCTAGGTCAACAAGAACTAGATATGCACAATATGAACAAGACACAAGCGATTTTATCCCGAAGTTAACTGCCACAAAGGAATCTACGTCTCCGTTGAGAAGCTCACAAAGAGTCGGGTCTTCTCTAACTCTTTCCTCACTCAATCAACCACCAAGGAGGATTGAGTCACTTACTATCAAAATCCATAAAAGATTGGGTAATATAAACTTCCCAGGGCGCGCACACACGAGAGGGCGCTCCACAGGCAATGCTGAACCGTCTAGAAGCAAGCTTCAATAATAACAAACGCGAATCGATGCTTGGAGATGCTTCAAGTGCTCACAGGATGAAAGTGGCTGCACTCTTTCTCAAGGGAACAAGTCACACACCTCAATCTCTTTCTCACCCAATCCCTAGCTCAAATCAATGCAAGGATTAGCTCAAGCAGGGAGTGGGGGAGTGGAGTGAATGCTCTAGGAGGTGTTTGTCTCGAGTTAGGTCAGCAACAAATGAATGAGGGTGTTGAAGGGGTATTTATACCCGACCTCCAAAAACTAGTCGTTACTGTGCTGGTGATACACTGGTTGGAAGTTCCGACCCAACAATTAAATCTGGCCGAGGACCCCTGGTCGGAAGTCTCCCCAGACTTTCGACCCTGGTCGGAACTTCGGATCCTTGATCGGAACTTCCGATCCCTGATCGGAACTTCTGACAAGGCTAATTCCTGCTGGTTTGAGGCTTCTAAAAAGAATGGAGTCCCTCTTTTGTTTTTGGCTTTTCAACTAGGCACTTTAGCATCTCCAGAACATATTTTTGTATCCCTCTTAATAGAACGGTATTTCCTATACTCAAATTCAAAATAGAAAATTAATAAATCTCTTCTTTGAGCTCCAACACCATCCATTAAGCAATTTGGCATCTTTTTACGTATATTTTTATTTCATTGCATCATAACCTATTCAAAACTCGATAATCTCATTAGCTCCTTAATTATGCATGTCATCAACACCAAAACCCACTAAGGGGGCCAAATGCACTTTCAATCTCCCCCCTTTTTGGTGATTGATGACAACACAATTAAGGCTCACAAATAAAATCATAAATCGGTTTTGAACCAATCATATAGAAGAGCTCCTCCTTAATGTGTGCATTTTTCATAAAGAATTCAAAAGTGGCCTCAAATGCTATTTGCACAAATTAAGAGAGCTCCCCCTATAACATTGCATCCGTAGGGTGCAAAGTGTGATAATAATCAAACGTGACACATATGACGTGATATATCACAATAATAAAGTGGAAATAAACAACACACCAAGTCATGATCATCACAACAATTAAGTTCTAAGATCACACTAACATAATCAAGCCATGAATAAGTCTTACAAACTTAAAGTCTCACTTGGCACACCACACATAACACAGATACATAATAATTGTCTTACATGTCCACAGGCCATAAAAGTTCAAGATCCACAAGCTACGATACGATATGATAGATTGATAGATAAAACAACCATCATCCATGGCCTATGGTGAGCTCACTCCCCCTCTGGCATCAAGCACCAAAAAGGAGAGGCCCTTCCATAGCCACTACTCATCATGCTCATCATTGTCGTCGTCTTCCGGCTCGGTCAGAGTGTGGGCAGCGGGAACGTCTTCTTCTTCCTCTTCATCTGACTCATCACGCCCACCCAAGTCTTCCTCAAAATCTCCACCATATTGAGAAGCACCAAACAACATAGATGGATCGCCCATCCCCTCCCAAGGGTTGTAGAAGACGGGAGGAGGAGAAAAGTCCATAGGAGCACGAACCGAAAAATGTGGAATGTCGCTCTTGGCCATGATTTCCTTTTGCATAGCTTCAATCTTTAGGAGCTGCTCATCCACATACTTGTGGGTATGAATTTCCTCAGCGTTGTGACGTCCCACATTGAAGCAAGCAATGAGACCTTTAGAAATGAATCCAAGAATACCCTTCTTCTTTGGTGCACGAGGAGGACCATGTGAGGTAGAGGGGCCATGAGATGTAGAAGGACCACGAGAGCTTGATGGAGCTTGAGAACTAGGTCCTTGAGATGACCTTGCAGATTGCTTAGGCGCATGCTTTCCAATCCTCACAAGATGCTCAATGGTGCCCTTGCTTGGCCTATAAACTTGATGACCCTTGTCGGTGAGGATGTCGGCACCGGTCACCACCTTGATCATAGCAAAGATATAGGGGGCATAGTTGCATCTCTTCTTGGGTGACACGGAGCACACAATGATTTCCTCCCAAATGAAATCAAATACACTGGAAGCTTCACGACCCGGGGCCATCCTTGCAAGTAAATTCCATGACATGTTTGAAATATTATCCGCATCTCCTCCCTTAGGACACACTGTGTAGCGGAAGAGATTGTTGAGCAGCTTGTAATCGGGAGTTAGACCACTAACAGTCCCAAGCTTGATGTCACCATAAGCGCAGTCATACATGAAAGCCATCTCCTCATCACCTAGCACATTTCCTCCCCATGAAGTTTGTCCTTTGTAAGATCTTCACTAGGAAACCCAAGGATGCTAGCAAATTGAGCATATCCAACATGAAGATGCTTGCTAATAGTCAGCCAATGAAATGTCCTGTCGCTTCGGTTGACATAAAGAGTTGCATAAAACTAAGCGACCACTTCCTCATTCCAATCACAAGAGAAGGACATAATAGGCATGAGATTCATTCTCCCACAAGCATCCACAACCTCTTGCATGATGGGCAAATCAATGTCCAAAAGATGACTCCAATCAATTGACTGGGCGAGACTTGGTCATGATGACCGTCTCATACCAATCGGTGTGAAACCAAGTCCAAAACCGAGAGTCGCCCTGCTGTCCTTGTCAAGAGTCGTCCAATCTTCATACCTTAAATTGTAGATGTTGTGCTTGCCTTTGGTGTAGTTAACTGTGCGGTGACCAAGATAGGATGGATGAGTGGGACACGTTGGCGGTCTCATTCTAATGATAAACGCCTCAAGAAATGCAATATCGCCCCTATCTTCATCTTCTTCATCATCATCTTGAGCAGCCGTAGCGGAAGCCCGTTGCATGTGTGGAGCATGGCTAGAACCTTGGCCTTGATTGGGCTTCCCACGACGACGAGCGCGCTGTGGCACCTTAGCAACAACCTTCCTCTTGCGCTGAGCAATCGGGGAGGCATCGGCGGTGGCCTCGGATTCGGAGTCACGCTCCGGTGAGGATTCAATCTCGGATGCACGTTCCATACCCTTCTTTCCATGAGCCATCTGATGAATATGATAGGAATATAAGGATGGATCGAAGGAACAGAGTAAAGATTGGTGATAAGATAGGCTCATTGTGGCAGAACATGCACTGGTTGGAAGTTCCGACTAGGGGTCGGAACATCCGACCTAGCCCGACCCGGCACAATGAACCATGAAACGAGAGATTTAGCTCACCAAACTTCATGAAACTTTAGGCACTAGTTCTAAAAAGTATTTAGAGACTATCCCCTAAAGGAATCCATCTAACTCCTACGACATTGAGAGATCGGGCGACAGGGATTTTAAATGAAATACCTTGAGCATTTCTCGCGCGAATCGGAGGAGAGAAATATGGAATCGGAAGTTATGAAGCTTGGGTAATCCAAAGAACTTCACGGCAACAAAATCTCACGGTTGATTCTTGAGATCCCCTCAAGGGGTTGAGAGGAGGAGAGAGTAGCCGTTGGTGGGAAGAAGGATATGAAGCTAGGGTTTGAAGTGAACTGTCTAACGGGTATATATAGTCAAGTGTTCTATCGGAAATTCTGATGGGGAGTCAGAACTTCCGACGAAAATAAATTTCCAACCCAAGAACCCTCGGTCGGAAGAGAGGTGAGACTTTCGATGAAATTCCAAAAGGGGGGTCGGAACTTCCGATGCCAAATTAGAAATTCCAATAAATTATTTTCTGCTCTCCCGAGAACCCTTTGTCGAAAGAGCCCAGCAACTTCCGATGGTTGTCGGAACTTCCAACCTAATGTCGGAAATTCCGATGAAAGCTGAATTTCTTCAAAAAGATAGATTTTGATATAGAGCGAATTTGGAGATTTTGATAGTATAGGCTTGTAAGCATCAAATTTCGATCCAAGGATCAAAATCCAAATATTTTGAAGAACTCAACACAATAAAATTCATTTTTTCTATCTAGGCAACAATCAAGTATGTGCAACAAGTCAAGCCAAGTTACGAGAATCCAAGATATTTAGTTCACTCCTCAAAGCGTAAAACCTTTGCTCATCTAGAGGCTTAGTGAAGATATCGGCAAGTTGTCGTTCGGTGCTGACATGACGTAAAGCAATATCTCCCTTAGCCTCACGATCCCTTAAGAAGTGGTGTCGTATGTCTATGTGCTTTGTTCGGGAGTGTTGCACCAGATTGTTTGCTAGCTTGATGGCGCTCTCATTGTCACACAAGAGTGGAATGTTACTAAACTCACAACCGAGGTCACTCAAGGTTTGCTTCATCCATAAAAGTTGGGCACAACATTCACCTGCGGCAACATACTCCGCTTCTACGGTGGATAAAGCAACCGAATTCTGTTTCTTAGAATCCAAGATACTAGGGACCTACCAGGAAATTGGCAAGCACCCATTGTACTCTTTCTATCTACTTTGCAACCGGCATAATCCGAATCGGAAAAGCCAAATAGATTGAAAGTGGAGCCTTTGGGATACCACAAGCCAAGGTTAGGATTGTGTAATAAGTATCTCAAAATTCTCTTAACAGCGGTTAAGTGACATTCCTTGGGATTGGCTTGAAATCTTGCAAACATGCACATGCTAAGCATGATATCGGGCCTAGATGCACAAAGATAAAGAAGAGAGCCAATCATGGAGCGATATACCTTTTGATCAACCGACTTCCCTTCTTCATTTAGATCGAGATGACCATTTAGTGCCATGGGTGTCTTGATGGGCTTGGCATCGGCCATGTAAAACTTCTTGAGCATATCCTTCACATACTTGGTTTGAAATATGAAAGTCCCTTCCTTCATTTTTTTGCGGGTAAAGAAAGATTTGTATTAATTGCTAAAAGACATATTACAATCTAGAGCAACTAAATGCTCGACACATACATGGAAACGGCCTCTCCACACTGCACTATGGTTCAGCCTTTTCGCCTTTTGCGCAAGCTCATTTGCGACATCATTACTTTCTCTCTTTACATGGCTATACATAAGCCTAGGAATACGATTTGCAACAAGTCTGGTCTCCTAGATGATGAAGTGGCAAGCCAGCCTCATCATGTGTGCCTTCTTGAGATATTGAATCACCTGTGCACAATCAGATTCCAAGATTGTTGGGGACGCCTGCCATTCTGCAGCAAGTAGCACGCCTTCTTTACAAGCTAGAGCTTCTACCTCCTCTACGCTTGATGCATCGAAGATAACCCGCCATGCTGTCAACAGGAGCTTACCAAGATGATCCCTAAACACCACTCCAACCCCTGCTTCGCCTGTCTGTTGAGAAAAAGCTCCATCCACATTGATTTTAGCCGATCCTGGATCCGCTGGCTTCCATGGTACCTTCGCCGGCACCTTAATGTGATCCACTTCCTTTGGTTTCTGAACCCATACAGGTTTCTTCCCTTTGCTATCGGCTGTGTCATGTTGTTTGGTTGTGCATAGTTCCTCCCAATAGTTTCTGAGGAATGTAGCCGATCCAACAATAGATACCTCCTTACTCATGTGCACAATTTCGTTCCGATTGAACCAGGCTCTCCAGAGAATTAATAACAAGCGACCGACTGATATCTGGTCCAAGGTACCAACAAGTTGTAGCAGCCAATCTGGCCCTGAAAATCGAAGAAAGTCCTCGCTGGGGAGATCCCAGATATCTCGCATCGCTTCTCTCAAGTTGGCAGCTTGATCACAATGAACTACAACATGGAATTCATCCTCCACTTCCTGACCACAAACATCATAGGTTCTTGATAGCTCAAGGTGTTGCTACATTTTATTTTTCTTTGTGGCCAGCCCTTTGTGGATGCGACGCCATGCAAACACTTTCACCTTCTAAGGAATGGGCAGCGACCAAAGCTTCTTCCAAATAGGGCGGGAGCTGTCAGGTCTACTGCTCGACCCTGTCTGACCATTGCTAAGCTCCTTCATGTCGATTCCCAGCCTATATGCACTTCGGACTGTGAAGCATCCTGAGTTTTCATAGTGCCATGCTATCGTATCCTCCATCTATCCCCATGGTAATTTGATTTTCAGGATCTCTTCGACGTCATATGCGTGGAAGAAGCGGTTCAGCATTTCTGTGTTCCACTCCTTTGACTCTTCATTAATGAGTTGAGAAACCCATTTGAATCTGCATCGACTCCTTCTACCCGCTGGTTTCAAGTAGTGACCACGTGGGATCCAATTATGCCACCAAATCTTAACGCAACTACCATCCCCGATACGCCAGATTGTCCCTTTCTTTAGCAATTCAAGGCCGAACATGATGGACCTCCATGTGGGAGATACCTGTGCAGGAAAGGCCGTGTCCAACAGATCGCCGTTTGGAAAATAGATAGCTTTCAGAAGTCGAGCGCACGGACTCTTCGGATATTCAACAAGTCTCCATGCTTGTCTTGCCAATAATGCATGGTTGAAGACCTGCAAGTCCCTGAATCCCAAACCACCATGCATCTTGCTTCTTGTGAATTTCCCCCGGGCAATCCAATGTGTTTTGCGCAGACTCTCTGATGCTCCCCACCAATAGTTTCCGATGCATTTCTCCAGCTCCTCACAAAACCCTTTAGTTAGTTGGAACACACTCATTACATATGTCGGAATAGATTGGGCAACGGCTTTTATCAGCACTTCTTTTGCTGCTGAGGACAACAATTTTTTAGACCATACTGAAACCCTCTTGCCAAGACGTTATTTTAGAGGCTGAAACCTCTTGTTCTTCTGCCGCCCGTCAGGAGTAGGTAGTCCGAGGTATCTAGGATCAAAATCCACTTTCTCAACTCCAAGGATCATTCTTATCTCCTCTTGGCGGAACGGTTCAAGTTGTTCCCTGGTTAGTAGCGAGCAATTTGAGGGGCTCAGCTTTTGAATAGTTCCTCGCTCAAAACGGCCAATAAGATCCTTAATCCTGGAGGCCTGCTCAGCATTGGCCATGAAGAAGAGAAGTGCATCATCTGCAAAGAGCAGGTGAGAAATCCCCGGAGGTCGCCTTGTGATTTTCAATTCTGAGAATTGTTCATCCTGCATCTCCTTTTTTAACACCATAGACAGAGCATCAACCACAAAAAGAAACAAGTAAGGCAACAAAGGATCTCCTTGGCAAAGGCCGCGGCAGGGTTGAAAGGATTCAGATTGAACCCCGTTGAAGCGGATAGAGTAGCTTACGGTGGTCACACAACTCATCACCCACCGAACCCAATTGCTATGAAAACCCCAATACGAGAGGAGCTTCACTAACACTTTTTCAAGAAAACCCCAATAGATTAGCTTCACTAACACTTTTTTAAGAAAACCCCAATTCACGCGGTCATACGCTTTTGATAAATCCAACTTGTACGCAAAATAATTGTTCCTCTCAGAGGTGCTGCGTTGAATAGCATGAATGCTCTCGAACGCAATGAGTGCATTGTCAGTGATCATTCTCCTAGGAATAAATGCACTCTGATTTGGTGAGATCAAGTCCTGCAGCAATGGCCTGAGTCTATTGACCAGACACTTAGAAACCACTTTGTAAATAACATTGCAAAGACTAACTGGCCGGAATTCTTCAAGTCTCTCCGGATGTGTTACCTTAGGAATCAGCATAATAGTGGTGTCATTAACACCTGCCGGCATGGTACAGGTGCTGAAAAATTCCTTTACCCCCCTGATCACATCTTCTTTCATGAAACCCCAATTTTGTTGGAAGAAACTTGCTGGGAAACCATCCGGGCCGGGTGCCTTCATGGGGCCAATTTGGAAGAGTGCATCGCTGATTTCATCATCCGAGAATTCCTTGCAAAGCATCTCATTCATAGCCATGGTGACTTTCTCATCGAACAGCTAGACCAACTCATCAGGAAGGACATCATTATCTCATGTATAAAGATCTCCAAAGAATGCTTTTGCCATTTGTTCCATGTCCTTCTGTTTAGCATGCCATATTCCTTCGTCATCACGTAATCTTTTTATTTTATTCTTCCAAGCTCCCCACACCGCCTTTTGATGGAAGAATTTTGTGTTTTGATCCCCTTCCCGCAACCAGGACATGCGTGATCGTTGCAGCCACATCAATTCCTCATAGTACAAGATCTCATTCATTCTATTTATTGTAGCTTTGCTCTGTACATTGCTTTCCACATCGTTTACTAGTTGAAATTCACCAAGTTTCTTTCACAGCTCCTCAAGTTCTTTTCGTACAGAGCGAAATTTTTCCTTGCTCTATGTTTGCAGAGATGTCATTACCTCCCGTAGAGATTTTGCAACTGCACCCAAGCATGGTTTAAGCCCTGAACCATTCCAAGCAGATGTGACTACCTCTTGTAAGGATTTCTCTCTTTCCCATATTACCTCATAGCGCAGGATCTTTTGGCCCACCCGGCGTTCATCACCACCGAACCTGAGTAATAGTGGGCAATGGTCTGAACAAGGGGACACCAAATGCTCAAGAACAACATTATCAAACAAATTACTCCAACCTTCAATTGCCACTGCTCTGTCCAAACGTACTTTCACATTACGATGGCCCTGTTGGTTGTTATCATACGTCCACGGCAGCCCCTTAAAGCCGATGTCACACAGTTCGCAGAACTCCAGTATCTCTCTAAATTCCTCCATCTATCTCTCACCCCTCTTCCTTTCAGAAAAGTGTTCAAATAGCCAGAGAGCCTCATTGAAATCTCCCAAAACAATCCACGTGGCCAGCGATCTAGATTTAATTCTCCTCATAAGATTCCACATCAAATGGCAATTTTCCAACCGAGGTTCACCATACACAAAAGTACAGCGCCACACTGGGGACGATGGTGATTCCTGTACCGTAACATTTATGAGCCTGTTATTAATTGTGGCCAGATCCACATTTAGATTTTCATCCAAGAAAAGAGCTAATCCTCCACTCAAACCATTACTGCTCATAGTTAGACATCCCTTCAAGCCTAGCCTCCATCTCAATTTTTTCATTCTTTCTTCACATTGCCTGGTTTCAGATAAGAACACTAGTTTGGGGTTATAGTACTGCACAAAGGCAGTAAGGTCGCGAACTGTCCGGGAGTTCCCCACCCCCCGGCAGTTCCAAGCGATCACATTCATTGCTCCTGGTGGGGCTCGTCTTGAGCTCCCACCAGGTTTTCAGCAGCCAAAGCTGCTAGCTCCTCCATTCTTCTGTGCTTAACCACAGAAGTTACAATAGAGGTAGACTCAACACACAGAATATCTCCAAGCCTACTTTTCTTCTCAAGTTTCCTTGTGTTTACTTTTTGGCCATACACATTTTCTTCCCTCTTCTCCTTAGAACAGGATAAATAACAATCTCCCTTATCAAGCTTCATCTTGCACGCCTTATCAAAATGAACCAGAAGACTATATGCCAAAAGCTTCCAAAATAGAATACACTGCAGCCACGGACCACCATAAGTGAACGTGCTCCTCCCTTTTATTTCATTAGGTTCTTCAAGCATTACATCAGAGAAGTGGTGGCTGGTGGACAAAAGGAAGGAAACAACAACAAGGTCTGCCCAGCAGCAAGCATGAGCCACTTCAGATGCTATTACAGAGATTAAGCTGCTATAACCCAGACGCACACACATCGAAACTGGCAGATCACACCTTGCCTCCATGTGCCTTATATAACCACAGAAAAGATAGAAGTTTGGCAATCTCTCATATGGAGTTTGAACAGCCTCTTCACCTGTGATTTCGTCAGCCAGCACAATCTCCTTTTGCAGTGCCATCAACAAGGGAAGTTGCACCCTGGTTATGATGAACATATCGTTGACAGGCCCCCATGCGTCGTTGTCGACTAGCAGGGTTGTCCCAATACTCTCTCTGAGGTCATATGCTAGCTTCTTTGAGAGGGGGTAGAAAGCGATGTTCCTGAACTGCACCCACATCAGCACATGGGTGAAAAGAGCTGATGAGGGATCAGCTTCTTCTGCAAGCCCCTCCACCAGAAAGGAATCTCCCTTGTAACGCCATGGCCCTGCCAGGATGGCATGCTTCCAATCACCTTCCATCGAGAATTCCAGAAGGAATTTTCTACCTGCTTCCACCTGCAAGGGACTATCAACAATTTCTCCTCTAATTCTCCATACCCTCTCCATGTGGTTGATCAATTTCCTTGAGTTCACCAATAGAACAGATAAGAAAAAGCCGACTGCAAAAATCCTATCACGTCACAGCTTGCGTGCCCCGGTCATATCTATGACCAGGACTTGCTTCTCCATAGTGTTGCTGGACTCTGTTGGCACTTCTTAAGCCTAACAGATTAATCCGCAAGCGTACAAATACCGATGTAGGTTTCACCCAGGAGTATTCTAGAGTATCGATTTCCACGGGGAACGTGAAGTGTACTAATCCTAACTAATTCATCTGGAGGTAAGAATGACGATGAAAGAAAAGCACAATGGATAAAGGGTAGAGAGGGCACTTGTAGATAAACTAAGTATGACTAATCAACTGAGATAATTAGAGATTACTTCTAGTGTCTACTTCGGGTGCCCAGACCGGACAAGCTCCAGAAAGGGATGAGAAGGGGAACTTGCGCGGTCTACTCCTAAGTCCTACAGCACCAACCGCTCTCACGTGGTGGAATACGTAGGCCGGACAGGGCTGTCACCACCTGCCGGCTACCACAACTATCCGTGGGGTTGGGTGCAAACCAAGGCAATCTAAGGTTTAGACACCACGCCTACACCAGTCGATTACTACTTTACTCCACGTTAGAGCAAAGCACCCAAAGCTAGTAAGATAACTTACTGAACAATGAACGAGGAACCCGCAGACAATGAAAGTAATTACTAATGCTCAATCAAATAGAATAACCAAAGTTACAATACAAGACCCGGACTTCACTCGAGGTTGAGCTGCATCCGCCGAGGTACAAAGTGGAAGAGGGGCCGACGCTCCAGCTCCTCTCCAGCACTCTCACCTCGTCTCTCTCCCTATTTTCTTCTATTTCTGCAGAGCTTCGCCTTGGAGCTTCTCTTCACTTGTGTGTTTTGGAAGTGAGGGGAGTGCTCTATTTATAGCTTGGAGCTGCCTTGGGAGAGTGGAGATGCTCCTAGAAATATTCTCCTCCAATACCTCTCCTCTTGCCACCTAGCACCTCCTAAGGTCGGTTTTGTGCGAATCTCACGCAGCAAGAAACATCCCACCGCCTCCCTGCATGCATGTCTGAAAGGGGGACCAGAAGACGCCACCTTGTGGGTTCAGCCGCACCAGGTGTGGTTCGGCCGCACCACACCCAGGGTCGTTTCGCCCTCTATTGCACCGACATGCTCCTTGGATGGTGTATGATGTTCCCCTGGGTGGGTTCCCGGTGAATGAAGTCGTTTGCATTGAGTTTGTGGGCCCATGGATCCGTGGTTGATACACCGTGTCCCTCGGATTGAACCGACTCCAAACCAATGCTTTGGATGTGTTCCATCTGTGTTTCCTTGCATGTGGGCAAAGGTGATCTGTGTTTGGCTTAGTCCTGGTGCGGCCAAACCACCTTGGTGTGGCCGAACCAGGGTTGTGTCGGTTGCTGCTGAATTTTGGTCTGCTGCCTGCCTGCACCAAATACTCAACAAAACTCGTGGAACATGTGAGATTAAGTCCTATGGCTATGGTGTTTTCGATCAAATAACCATTTCAATAACTTGTTGGTGGTCGGAAATTCTGAGTTAACGACCGCCAACACACCCCCACGCTTAGACCTTTGCTCGTCCCGAGTAAAGGCTAGAATTATGAACATTGGGACTTAGAGCAGAGGCTAAGGTGGACTTAATCCATAGCTTCACCGGATATATAGCAAGAATAAATCTTATTCCAAAATGTTCCTCATACCTGTGGGTTTTGAAGTGGCTATGATCCTTACCTTCAGAGGTTGAACAATCGAACAACTTGATTGAAGAGTTATCCTCCTTTCTTTTTTTTATGAGCGTGCTTGGAGTTTTTTTTTTCAACAAGAAATACTCAGGTCACTTACTCCTCAGGTGGTACTCTCAGATCACTAAATTGGTATTTATATTCCTTCCTGGGGCCTTTGGCCAACTCTTCCCTATTATATCTAGGCTTATGTGGAGCTTGGGTAGGGTAAAAGAGGCGTACCTATGTTGTATATGTTGTTGAGCCAAAGATAGTCCTATTGAAGGTTGTGCCACTTCTTATTCCGATCATTAGAGGAGAGACGTTCAGGGATGAGGAAGAGAATGAACTCACACCAAGGTATGAACAAACACAATAGAACTTGTGCTTGATGGATATGGTTTTGATTTGGGTTCCTTATTTCGATAAATCCCTTTCCTTAGAAATATTTGGATATTTGAGACCATGGAGCCATCCCTCTTCTTTTTTCCATATTCTTTCTTCTCTCTTTTTTTTACTCCCATTTTTCTCTTTTCTTTCTTTATCTCTTTTTTTAATAGCTCCATGTCTCTCTATTGCAATGGATTTGGTGAAGGAAGATATCGAAACAAAAATAATTGAGCATTTATTTTGACAGACCATATGAGTGGATGGGTTCAAGGTTACACGAAAAAAGGTAGGGTTTGAAGGAATGGAGAACCTGGAGAAGGTGAATGCATAAATCCAGTATGGATTTAGCATAACTAGGTATGGTGAGGCTAGCAAATGAAAAGATAAGCAAAGAAAAATGATCAGAGTTTGAAGGGCACTACCTCATATGTACATAATATTTGACAAAACTCAACATAACTATAGGTAGCTTATATGGAGGTTTAAACATGTAATCATTTGGCTTTGGTAGGAATTTTAAACCACTGAGGAGATGTGAAACTGAGGGTTTTGAATTTGAGCTCAAAATAAAATTCTCCAAGTAGCACATGATCAAGAGAGGAAGAAACACTTCTATGTTGCTATATCACATTGTTCAACAACTTAGGCAAGATCTTCCTAATTATGATTGATCCCCACAAGAATTGAGTACTAATTAAGGAATAAGACTTATGCAAGCCAACATGTGGGAGACAAAGCCATGTTCAAGTGATCATGTTTTATGCTCAGTTGATCATCATACCATAAGATGGGAGATAGACGGGTTCAAACCTGTGTGCACCACACATGGTTGAACATGTGTAGTAGCAAGTATGTCAGTCCATGTTGGTCGGCGGATCTGGCTCCTAGTCACGCCATCCTTTTTCAGTATATGTGCATTGACTTGCAAAGAATGTGAGACTGGAAATTCGGTCGGTGTAAGAATACACCGACCGAAGTAGCAACTTACCTCAATGAGTCGTCTAGCTTGGGTTACTCTTTATTTGTCAAAAGAAAAATAGAAGCAAACATATTTTTCTCTCTCTCTCTTTTTTAAAAAAAGGAGCTAGCAAGCGACAAGGCATAGGGATTATCAAAGTGTCTAGTCCAAGACAAACCTTTGAATTAATGGACCATACCGTGTGATACTTACAGACTTTTCCTCCCCCACGCTTGGATTTTTGTGTCACTCGATGCCATTGCGTGCAAGGTTATAGTCTCATTTTGATGTGTCCCATCATTCGGAATGATTTCCTGGCCTTAGAGTTTGTGTAGCCCCCTTGTTTGGAACAATATCTTACCATTCGTTCTTTTCAATCTCAACCTGTAATGGTCAGCGACCAAAAATACCCGAAGGAAAGAATTTGTCCTGAAAACATATCCTTGAACTTACCTCCTAGCTCATTTTATTTTAGGAAACCAACAGATTTTTTTGGTTTAACAAGCAAACTTTATTGAAAAATAAATGAAACTATGGGTTACCTCCCAATAGTGCTTGGTTATGGTCAAAAGCTCGATCTTGTGAAACCTTCATGTTACAGTTGACCTTTGCGATGTCGCTTCCCACTTTGTCACCATTGCTTGATGGATCTTTATAGTTCTAGCTGCAACACTTGTGCCAAAAACCACTATGAGATTTGCAATATTTATGATAAACAAAAGCATCTACAACCATCCTTTTAAATTCATTCTGATCAATGGGCATAGGATGGTTGTAGCTCTCGTATGTGCCCTTAGCACTTTGAATTAACTCTGGAGGCTTTTTAGGTTAGCACGGGTCCAGCGGTTCTTCTAGTATGAAACTTTCAGGCTCGTTGACTAGACCTCCTTTGTTGGGCTCCAGAGTCGATGCCTCAAGAATGTTCATAGACCAAACATATTCTTCCAACATAGCTCGTCTATGACATTCTAAGGGTGCATCTCGAACCTCTAGACGATACACATGACCCTCACCTTGAGTAAAAATACTATTGATGAACCTTTCAATGGGTCTTCCAATGAGAATGAATGGTGGATCATCTTGAGGGATATCAAAGATATGGAAATCTAAGAAGATATCCCACTCTCCAATCTTAGTACTAATGACCCTAAGGACTCCCTCAGTCTCCAAAATTTTACCCGTGAACCATTGGAGACATTTCTAAGAGAATGAAAAAGATTCTTCCAGGAAAGAATCAATTACCAAGGATCGAGAAATGATATTGATTCTGACCCTTGGGTCGTAGATCACAGCTTGGTTTGAGATTCCTCCTAATTGGCATTGTAGAAATTTTAGCTCGGGATATAGCTGCACAACTTGAGCATTGCTTTCTGCTTCTCTCAACCATTCCCGGCTCTTAATAGCAGAGAAATATGCCAAGTTCTCTTTTTTAGTTGTATTTCTTCTGGGTCACGTGTATGGACCTCTTGATCCCCTTGTGCCATGTGTCTTTCCACTATCGGATGCTTTGAAGCATTACCGAAATCATGGAATAACTCATCATAAAAGGTATAGGGAAAATCTATAGGTGAATTGTATGGGTCCATAAACGGTTGAGGTTCAGGTTCTGAGAACGTGTTGGGTGTCAATACGGGAAGAGATTTGACGATATGGAATGTGATGTAGTTGCTTCTTCGAGTATCGATGCTTCAAGTGCTTGCTTCGTGGGTTCTTCTTCTAGGGGTTCATCATGAATGTCGGTGTAGGGGTATTTTCTTGGATTTTATCCAGTACTGACCGCCCTTCAGCAGGTGTCAAATGAGGAAATGATCCCCCTGTAGAAGTTTCTAAAAATGTGGCTGATTCTGGGCTGAGACCTTGTCGGAAATGTTGTAAGAGGATGGGTTCTGTCGAATTAAGATCAGGTCCAGAAGCCAACAATTGTTTGAAATGGGCCCAGGCTGCTCCTAATGTCTCCTTATCGTGTTGCTTGAATGTAAGGACTTCGAGTTTGAGGCTAACGACCTTAGAGAGAAGGAAGAAGGCTAAACAGACTTTATCTCTTAATGCTTCTCATCTTCCTTCTGCACTTTTTACAGAGAGAGAATACCATTGCTTTGCTCTTCCCTTCAGAGAGTGGGAAGAGTTTCCATTTCAATGTTTCTTGGTTCATACCCTCTATTGTGAGACATGAACAAAATTGTTCAAATTCATGCAAATGGGTATGTGGATTCTCATCCTCCAAACCAGTGAAAGATTGTTCTCGAACCATTGCTATGAAGCCGGAACCTAGCTCATAGCTGAGTGTATGGATGGGGTGTGACGATGATGGAGGCTCCACATTTTCACCCTTGGGAGCCGAGAATTGATATATGGTAAGATTGGAATTCATATGGTGGATGGGATGACACACAGACGAACTAGGTTCGGATTAGAATAGCTACCGTTCGCCGGCAATAGCACCAGAAAGCTTGTTGGCACTTCTTAAGCCTAACAGATTAATCCGCAAGCGTACGAATACCGATGTAGCTTTCACCCGGGAGTATTCTAGAGTATCGATTTCCACGGGGAACGTGAAGTGTACTAATCCTAACTAATTCATCTGGAGGTAAGAATGACGATGAAAGAAAAGAGCAATGGATAAAGGGTAGAGAGGGCACTTGTAGATAAACTAAGTATGACTAATCAACTGAGGTAATTAGATATTACTTCTAGTGTCTACTTCGGGCGCCCAGACCGGACAAGCTCCAGAATGGGATGAGAAGGGGAACTTGCGCGGTCTACTCCTAAGTCCTACAACACCAACCACTCTCACGTGGTGGAATACGTAGGCCGGACAGGGCTGTCACCACCTGCCGGCTACCACAACTATCCGTGGGGTTGGGTGCAAACCAAGGAAATCTAAGGTCTAGACACCACGCCTACACCAGTCGATTACTACTTTACTCCACGTTAGAGCAAAGCACGCAAAGCTAGTAAGATAACTTACTGAACAATGAACGAGGAACGCGCAGACAATGAAAGTAATTTGGGTCTGCTGCCTCCCTGCACCAAATACTCAACAAAACTCGTGGAACATGAGAGATTAAGACCTATGGCTATGGTTTTTTTGATAAAATAACCATTTCAATAACTTTTTGGTGGTCGGAAATTCTGAGTTAACGACCGCCAACACACCCCCACTCTTAGACCTTTGCTCGTCCCGAGTAAAGGCTAGAATTATGAACATTGGGACTTAGAGCAGAGGCTAAGGTGGACTTAATCCATAGCTTCACCGGATATATAGCAAGAATAAATCTTATTCCAAAATGTTCCTCATACCTGTGGGTTTTGAAGTGGCTATGATCCTTACCTTCAGAGGTTGAACAATCGAACAACTTGATTGAAGAGTTATCCTCCTTTCTTTTTTTATGAGCGTGCTTAGAGTTTTTTTTTTCAACAAGAAATACTTAGGTCACTTACTCCTCAGGTGGTACTCTTAGATCACTAAATTGGTATTTATGTTCCTTCCTGGGGCCTTTGGCCAACTCTTCCCTATTATATCTAGGCTTATGTGGAGCTTGGGTTGGGTAAAAGAGGCGTACCTATGTTGTATATGTTGTTGAGCCAAAGATTTATCCTATTAAATATTAGTCCAAAGATTAGTCCTACGTGGTGGAATACGTAGGCCGGACAGGGCTGTCACCACCTGCCAGCTACCACAACTATCTGTGGGGTTGGGTGCAAACCAAGGCAATCTAAGGTCTAGACACCACTCCTACACCAGTCGATTACTACTTTACTCCGCGTTAGAACAAAGCACCCAAAGCCTCTTCATCATGCTTGTAATTGGCCTCTTCCTGCACCCAATTACAAGCCTCTGATTACCAGTAATTTCCTTTTCTCAAACGACATTTGAAATGTGGGTTTCTCCCTCTCTTCATGAACATCTTCAGTACCAATAATAAATTGAGTTGATGCCGAATTTGCAGCACCTGGATCTGGCGGAATTTTGTAGACATTGTCAAGGAATTTAGCTGACTTGGCCCTCAAAAGAACCAACTGTGTTCTTAAGATCCTTAGGCGAGTGTTGAGGTTTTTCGAGTCTACAGTGGCTACAATGGTTCAGGCCCGGATTTCAGCACAATTTTGGGTATTTGTCTAGCAGCGAATGATGCTGACGGCTTCAGGGATGGGTTTTTGCTGGTTTTTGGTTTCAGGGATTGGCTGGTGTCGATCTGTGGGTGGATTCCTTAGCTCGTTGCCAAGGAGGAGCCCTGGGCAAGGAACAGTCACGGACATCAAAATGTCATACCTTTCTTTCTTGAATCGCTTTGTCCATTCCTTCATTTGCTTGACTTGAAACCCAAGGAAGAACTTCAATTCACTCATCATAGACATCTCAAATCTCTTGGTCATGATCCTACTAAATTCCTCACAACACTTTTGGTCAGTAGAACCAAATATAATGTCATCGACATATAGTTGGCAAACAAAGATATCCTTATCAACTTTGTGAGTAAAGAGAGTAGAATTGGCTTTGCCCATTACAAAGTCGTTCTTGAGAAGAAAATCCTTAAGGCATTCACACCATGCTTTAGGTGCTTGCTTAAGCCCATAGAGTGCCTTATGGAGCTTGTACACATGATTTGGAAACTTTGGATCTTTAAAGCCTGGCGATTGTTCAACATACACCAATTCGGATTGGGGGCCGTTCAAAAATGCACTTTTCACGTCCATTTGATAAAGCTTGAAATCATGGTGAGTAGCATAGGCTAATAGAATACGAATTGACTCAAGCCTAGCTACGGGTGCATAGGTTTCACCAAAATCCAAACCTTCAATTTGGGTGAAATCTTGTGCAACTAACCTTGCCTTGTTTCTTGTGATGACACCATTTTCATCTTGTTTGTTTTGGAAGACCTACTTGGTGCCAATCACATTTTGCTTTGGTCTTTCAACCAATTCCCATACCTCATTTATAGTAAAGTTTTTCAACTCTTCTTGCATGGCAATCACCCAATCCGGATCACCAAGTGCTTCATCTACCTTAAGAGGCTCCAAAGAGGAAACAAATGAGTAATGTTCACAAAGTGTTGCTAAACGTGAGCGAGTGGTTACCCCTCTTTGAATACTCCCAAGAATGTTGTCAACGGGATGATCACATTGAACACTTTGATGGACTCTTGGATGAGACACTTGTGGTTGAGGTTGAATTGGTCCATCATCATCATCTTCAACTCGTTGTGTATCAACTTGAGCTTCTCCACCTTGTCCTCCCCCTTGATCGATGCCATGATCTTGATCATCACCATGATCTTGACTTTGATCTTGAGGTTGTTGAGAGCTTGGTGGTTCAACTCTTGTAGATGATGATGGATCATTGCTTCTTTGTTCAACCGGTGTTTGAGCTTGAGCTTGGGCTTCACGAGGTCTCACTTCACCTAAGCCCATCCTCATGATTGATAGACTTGCTGGCTCCTTGTCGTCTATAAGGTTCTTATCAACTTGCTCCTTTTGAGAGCCGTTAGATTCATCAAAAGTCACATCTACCATGACATCAACACAACCGGTGGTTTTGTTGAAGACACGACAGGCGTGTCCATCACTACCATAACCAAGTAGAAAGCCTTCATCTACCTTTGGTGCAAACTTTGAGCTTTTGGCTTTCTTGTTAAGTATGAAACACTTACAACCAAAAACTCTAAACTAGTGCACCTTAGGTTTATTACCGGTGATTATCTCATAGGGTGTCTTGCCCAAGTATTTGTGAATGTAAAGGCGGTTGATAGCATGGCAAGCGGTGTTGATTGCTTCGGCCCAAAAGATATCTAGAGTCTTCTACTCATCAAGCATGGTTCTTGCAGCTTCAATCAATGTCCTATTCTTCTTCTCCACAATACCGTTTTATTGAGGAGTGTATGGAGCAGAGAATTCATGCTTGATCCCTTCTTCATCAAGAAATTCTTCAATGTTGGTATTCTAAAACTCGGAACCATTGTCACTTCTTACATTCTTGATCTTCAACTCATATTCATTTTGAGCTCTTCTAATAAATTTCTTGATGATTCCTTGCACTTCACTTTTATCTTGAAAAAAGAATACCCAAGTGAACCGGGAAAAATCATCAACAATAACAAGACCATATTTGTTACCGCCAATGCTAATGTAGGCAATTGGTCCAAATAAATCCATGTGTAAAAGCTTGAAAGGTCTTGATGAAGTCATGATGTTCTTGGCGGGATGTGGAGCACCAACTTGTTTTCCAGCTTGACATGCGCTACACAACCTATCTTTCTCAAAAACAACATTGGTTAGTCCTAGAATGTGCCCTCCCTTTTGAAAGCCAAGTTCCTCATGCCAGCATGGGCTAGTCGGCGATGCCAAAGCCAATCCAAGTCGGATTTTTCCACCAAACAAGTCTCAGGCTCAACTTTCTCCTTAGAGAAATCAACAAGATAAACTTTGCCCTTCAATTGACCCGCAAAAGCAATAGAGGAATCCTCCCTTCTAGTGACGGTCACACCCTCATTAGTAAAGAAACAATTATAGCCCATCATACAAAGTTGTGAGACGGACAACAAATTGTATCCCAAAGTTTCAACCCAATAAACATCATTAATTGAATTATTGTGAGTAAGAGCAATTTTACCCAAACCAATCACTTCTCCTTTGCTTTTTTCTCCGAAGATAATGGTTTCTTTAGGTATGTCATTTGTCTCCAAAGAAGTGAACAAATTCTTCTCCCCAATCATATAATTTTAACATCCACTATCAAGCAACCAAGCGGTGCCACCGGAGGAGTAGGCCTACAAAACAAGTTAAGTCTTAAATTTAGGTACCCAAAACGATTTGGGTCCTTGTGGGTTAGATGGGTAAACTTTTGGAACTCACAGACTCCTTAGGATGACTTTCTTGGTGTAGGCTCCAACATACTTGACCACAATTTCACCTTTGTGGTCCATAGTAACCATGTAGTCCGTAGTGTAGCTTGGTGATGGCTAATGCTTCACTACCTTTGTCTTGATGAGAGCCTCAACCTTCTTCTTAGCTTGAGGAGGAGTTGTGGTGGTCACACCATGTCCTATGTTCATCAAATCCTCAAGCTTTGTTCCCTTAGTGAACATAACACATTGCTTACCTTTGACCATCGTCCTATCATTTGCTTTGACACCATGATAGTGACCAAGACCATCCTTCTTGTGGGAGCGTCTCCCTTCCTTGTATACAACCTTTGGCTCGGGCTTGAAATCACCATCATACCCATTTCTTACCAACTTGTTCAATCTCTCAAGTTGAGCATCTTTTGCCTTGATGAGCTTCTCTAGCTTTGCCAAGTTAGTAACACAAGGTTGCACATCAACTTTATAACATTTAGAGCAACCTTCACTTGTAGAGGCATTGGAGTCAAGAGTTGTCTTAGAATCGGTTTTGGAGCTTTTCCAAAAAGCACAGTTAACTTCAAGGTCTTTGTATTTGACCATCAAGCATGAAAGGCTTTCTTGAAGTTCACTATGTGTGTTCTTTAGAGAAGCTAGAGATTCATCTACCAAGGATTTCTCCTTTGATATCCTCTTGTTTGAATCATTGGCTAAAGACAAGTCAATAGTCAATTTTTCAAACTTAACCTTTTCCTCGGCAATAGCCCTCTCTAAGGCAAGGTTTCTCTCCTTCTCAAGGATGAGCAAGTCTTCTTGCCTATTGAGAGTCTCCTTCTTTTTCTCCAATTGCTCCATAAGCTTTTTAATTTCTTTAAAACCTTTCTTACCAAATTCTTTTATCATAAAGGCTCTATGTTTTCCTTCCTCATCTTCCAAATCATTTTCTGCATTATCAAATGTGGAAGGAGGTTCGAAAGAAGGTATGGATGTTTCAAGTACCTTGTTTCCTCTTGCCATGAGGCAAAAGTGAGCATCATCTTCATCGTCGGAGAGGTTGTTCAATAGCTTCCTTGTGGACTTGGGCATGGCTAGAGTTGACATCCCTTCATGATCAGAGTCTTCACGGCTTGACTCCCATTCTTGGCCAACATGAGCTTGACCTTGATATTTCTTCTTGTAGTCCTTGCTCTTCTCTTTGTATTTCTTTTCTTCTTTGGCCTAGTTCTTCAATTGTGGACAATCGGCAATGTAGTGACCGACTTCCTCACACTCATAGCATCTTCTTTGTTGTGGCCTTCTCTTGTCATCACCATTTCTCTTGTAAGATTTCTTCTTCATGAAATGCTTGAAGTTTCTCAAGACCAAAGCCATCTCTTCATCAGTTGACCATTCATCACTTGAATCTTCTTCCATTGACTTGAGGGCCTTGGAGCTTGACTCAACCTTGTCACTAGAGGTAGCATTGAGTGCCACACTCTTGTTGATCTTGTGGCTAATGGATTTTTCCACATCCCTCCCCACCAATTCTTGATGAAGAATTTCACCAAGAAGTTGATTTGGTGTCTTGCTCTTGAATTTTGGGTCTCTTCTAATCATTGTTGTAAGAGTAGGATTTCTTGGTGTGAAGGCTCTAAGAAATTTCTTTGTCACCTTGTGATCATCCCAATCTTCACTCCCAGGAGCTCTTATGTCCGACACAAGAATCATTAGCCTATCGTACATTTGCCTCATGGTTTCACCATCATTTATGACAAAGTACTCTAGCTCTCCTTGCAACAAATCAATCTTGCCTTCTCTAACTTCTTCGGTCCCCTCATGAGCTTCTTTCAAAGTGTCCCATATCTTCTTGGCCACTTGAATGTTGCGGACCTTGTTGAACTCTTGAGCACAAAGTGAACTTGTGATTACCCTCACGGCTTGCGTATTGCGGAAGTAGTCTTGAGCTTGTTCGGCCGTGGGTATCCCATTTGTGGGTGGAGTTACACCTACAACAACAACTTCCTAAACGGAGGGGTGAAGCGCATAGAGGTGCACGTCAATACTTTTACCGTCAGCCTACCTAGGGATACCCTAAGGTAGGTGATTATTTGGTGAGGGATCGCCGGATCTAAAACTTGAAGGTAAACGCGAGGACACAAGACACAGATTTAGACAAGTTCGGGCCGCTAGAGTAGCGTAATACCCTACGTCCTGTTTGGGTGTTGTATATTGCGCCCTGCGCTTGGGTGTTGAGTTGCCTGTTGGCTGCTCTGTTCTCTTTGGTTCTGCCTATCTAGGTACCCCTGCCCTCCTTTATATATCACAGGGGACAGGGTTTCTAGTAGGATTACAGGGTATGAGTCCTAGTAGGATTACAGGGTAGTCCTAGTAAGAATTTGACTTTTTCCCCCGCGGGTAGCTTCCTTGCAGTACCCAGGGGATCTATCCCTGACAAGCCCCCGAGCTCTTCATAGCCGAGTACTACAGGTATTTCGAGTACTTCTAAAGTAGTCTTCAGCTCTTCTGAAGCTCCGTCTTGAAGGCATTCTTCGAGTACTTCCTTGGCTGCCTCGAGGCTGTGAGGTGCTCATGCCCTGAGTACTTTTAAGTCTTCTTTTTATGGGGTGCGATGCAAATCGCACTCCATATGGAGTAGCCCCCGAGCCTTAGGTTGAATCGAAGAATCAGGCTGAGGGTCCAATTAGTCTTGAATCTTCTTTCCTTATCTTCCAAGCATTTTTAAAAAATAAGCCATCGATGACACGTGTCCTGCAGCCCCCGAGCCTTGAATCCAAATCCCGAGGTTTGGAAAAAAGGATCCAAAAGAACGTGGCATACTGAACAGTGTTATGTACAAAATATGTGTAGAAACTATGTGATCTGCCTTGATGGTTTGATTTGGAAATCAATTGGTTCAAAATTCAAAAACCCCCTTTTTCGGTATAAGGTCCCTGAAAAAATAGTTAATCAAATAAACTCCCCAAAACTCTTCCCAAATATCTGCTTTTTTTAGGGAAAAACTCTTCCAAAGGACCCTTAGACCGCCGCTGGTTATCTAACCGGGCGGCAACCTAGGGTTATCTTTAGGCCTTCAGTCTTCATATAAGGTGTCTTCCGAGTAGTTTTGCAGCGTTCAGCCCCCGAGCTTATGAGCCAAGTGAGCTGTAGGAGCAACGCCGAGTAGTTATTGGCACCTAGCCCCCGAGCTTGGGAGCCAAAGGAGCCACATCGAGTAGTTGTTGGCACCTAGCCCCCGAGCTGTTGTGGGCGCCAGCTGTTAATACTTTTACCGTCAGCCTAACTAGGGATACTCTGAGTTAGGTGATTATTTGGTGAGGGATCACCGGATCTGGAACTTGAAGGTAAACGCAAGGACACAAGACACAGATTTAGAAAGGTTTGGGCCGCTAGAGTAGCGTAATACCCTATGCCCTGTTTGGGTGTTGTATATTGCGCCCTGCGCTTGGGTGTTAAGTTGCCTGTTGGCTGCTCTGTTCTCTTTGGTTCTACGTGTCTAGGTACCCCTGCCCTCCTTTATATATCCCAGGGGACAGGGTTCCTAGTAGGATTACAGGGTATGAGTCCTAGTAGGATTACAGGGTAGAGTCCTAGTAGGAATTCAATTTCTTTTCCCCCGCGGGTAGCTTTCTTGTGGTACCCAGGGGATCTATCCCTGACAGTGCATTTTCATGCTATAGGACCACTAGGGATAATCCGACCCATCAAAGAACGGAGTTTTTCCCAATTGAACCGATTGAAATTGAGAAGCAGGATATTGAGATTGAGGATAGTTATGTGATACTTGGTGCATCCCGAAGAAAGGATGCTTCTCCATTTCTTACTTGATTCTTTTCTTCATCATCTTCTTCGCCTTCTTCTCAATTTTGGCTTTAATTTTCTCTTTTCTTCTTATTCTTGTTTCTACATCCTCCCCTTCAAGTTCATTGCTTTCACTTGATTCTTCGCTTGAGGCGGAGCCGTAGATGGAAGGAGCACGGCTTCCATGTCCATGCGGTTTTCCGTAGCCTCCCCCAATTTGATCCGCCGGTATGTGACCGGTGGTCTCCTCCGGAAGAGTTGCGTCATTCCCATCTTGAGACATCGCAAAATCCCTTAGCGGTTAAGCCTTAATCAAGAGATTAGGCTCTGATACCAATTGAAAGGATCTTGGTGATGCCTAGAGGGGGGGTGAATAGGCGAACCAGAAAAAACCTGAAAATTCTTTGCAGAAATTAAACTTGTTGGAACTTCCGATCTGGTGTAGGAAGTTCGATGGACGGAACCTCTGACGCCTGGTCGGAACTTCCCACAAGACAAAGGATTTTCAACGATATTCAAAAACTTAATTAAATATGTGAGACCTGGCTGAATCAAAATTTGCGTAGTGATGCTAGGAATCTTCTACAACCAATCTTAGCAACCTCAACAACAAGAATACGTAGATCGGGACAAAACAAGGTCTAGGTCAACAAGAACTAGATATGAACAATATGAACAAGACACAAGCGATTTTATCCCGAAGTTCACTTCCATAAAGGAAGCTACGTCTCCCTTGAGGGTCTCACAAAAGTCGGATCTTCTCTAACCCTTTCCTCACTCAATCAACCACCTAGGAGGATTGAGTTACTTACTATCAAAATCCACAAAGGATTGGATAATACAAACTTCCCGGGACGCACACACATGAGAGGGCGGTTCACGGGCGACGCTGAACCATCTAGAAGCAAGCTTCAAGAGTAATAAACGTGAATCGATGCTTGGAGATGCTTCAACTGCTCATGGATGAAAGTGGCTGCACTCTTTCTCAATGGAACAAGTCACACACCACAATCTCTTTCTCACTCAAGCCCTACCTCAAATCAATGCAAGGACTAGCTTAAGAAGGGAGTGGGGGAGTGAAGTGACTGCTCTAGGAGGTGTTTGTCTCGAGTTAGGTCAGCAACAAATGAATGAGGGGGTGAAGGGGTATTTATACCCGACCTCCAAAAACTTGTCGTTATTGTGCTAGTGATACACTGGTCGGAACTTCCGACCCAACAATTAAATCTGCCCGAGGACCCCTGGCTCCCTAATCGGAACTTCCGACCAGGCTATTTCCTGCTGGTTTGAGGCTTCTAAAAAGAATGGAGTCTCTCTTTTATTTTTGGCTTTTCAACTAGGCACTTTAGCATCTTTAGAACATATTTTTGTGTCCCTCTTAATAGAACGGTATTTCCTATACTCAAATTCAAAATAGAAAATTAATAAATCTCTTCTTTGAGCTCCAACACCGTCCATTAAGTAATTTGGTGTCTTTTTACGCATATTTTCATTTGATTGCATCATAACCTGTTCAAAACTCGATAATCTCATTAGCTCCTTAATTATGCATGTCATCAACACCAAAACCCATTTAGGGGGCCAAATGCACTTTCACCAATGCTGCAGGGGGCTTGAGTGGCTACGAGACCAAAGCAACCGTGGCATAGCCCGTAATGTAAAGCAGCGACGATCACGGAGAGGGCCTCGGAGCAGCGGTGACCCCTAAGCGGCAAGCAGTCGTGGCCTTAGCTTCCAAGAGGCAGTGGGGTGGCGCGAGGGTGTGTCATTCGGTGCGCATGGAAGCCCCTGATGTGCGATAGTCCTCGAGCCCCATGGCGGATTTGTGCGAAGCTACATTCGGTGAATATGAGAGAATGTTGCTAGTCTAGTTGAGATTCGAACTGGCCGGATCGGCAGGTTTCGCCCTAAGAAACCTAATACTTGAAGTGATGAAGTGAGCACTTAAAAGAAAGTGTACTTTTAATACTCACCATGTCCCAAAATAAGTTTACTTTTAGCTTAGTCCAAGTCAAAGCATCCAAAATTTAACCAAGTTTACACAAAAATGTAACAATATTTACGTATAGTATCATTGGATTAATTATAAAATACATTTTTATTATAACTATTCAATGTCATAAATGTTGATACTCTTCTCTATAAGCACGCAAACTTAAAATAGTTTGATTTTGAACAAAGTCAGAAGTGCAATTTTTTGGGAATATGGCGGGGGCTTCAATCAAGTTTTTGCATAAGCAAATAAACATCTTTGTAAAATAATTTCTTACAAATATTTCTTTTCACATTCTAATATAGCATAATACAAGTATAAATGTTCCTGTTGCAGGCTACTTTTGGTGTTGTTGAATCATCATGGGCAAGATGCTGCAGACCCAGGAAAATGGTCGACTCTCTCTTGCCGGCTTGCAATTAAGCCGCGGGTACCGCTAGTCTACACAGGCCACAGCAGCTGCACGTGACATGCACGGCCAGTCGGCCACCCTGCGCGTCCTGCCTTTCAGTTGTCAATTTCCCCTTTTTAATAGTAGAAGATAAAAGAGTTCTGAGTCCACCATTTCTGATCCTTTCAGTCCAGGCTTATTGCAAGAAATAGCAGCAGTGCAGCACCTACAAAAAGCGCCAATAAATGGTGAAGTAAGAAGTCCAAAAGAAAAGGAGGTTCCACATCCATTTAGTCATGCAAGTTGCATTATTGGTGTTGTCTTAGATGAAATATAACTTCTAGTCTTGGATAACTAGATTTGGTTTTTCAGATAAATGTATAAGTTCCTTTTCAATTATTTAAAGGTTCTAAAATACCATTGTTAATTTACAAATATTTTTTTGTAAATTCATCAAATATTAGATCTGCAGTTTTACCATGGTAATTGCACATCTAAAGTTAACTGAAATTCCTTTCTTAATTGTAACTAATTCTCAGCAACACTTGGAGTTATTCCATTGGGATATAATGGATGAGAAGTGTGTGACCTACGTTTACTAGAGGGAAGAATTTAAACAACTTGTAATTACTAATTAGGCAATCACTTTGCCCTAGTTCGAGTAGTTTCTCTAAAATAAAAGTTGGAGAATATTTTGTTTAGTAACCATTTGCAATTACAGATAATTGTATAATCAGCTATATATATTGTTTGTTTCCAATCTCTAACAGCACACGATTGGTTCTTGTAGAAATGTGTGACACACTGACACCAAACAAATCAAGATCCCGTACTTCGGGCTACATCAATCACATCGATCCAACTACTTTTTGAAGGATTCCTATCCGGGACAAACCATATCTATCCCATACGTATACCGTATACGAATACTTTCAATTGTTCACTTGATATGTATACGTATACCAGGTACGTACAAATATACGTCTGAGAACGCCAGCTGCGCATGCTCGATCTGCTTTTGTGACTTAGGAGTCAGATATATCCTTGGCGATTTCTGGGAGCTGCACTGGGTAGCGGTGGATGCAGTCGACCCACGGCCCGTCGGCGTCGGCCGCCGGCTTGAGGCACTCCCACGCCACGCTGTTGCAGTCGAAGCCGGCGCCGAAGGAGATCATCCACACGCGGTCCCCCTTCTTCATCATTCCCTTGGCCTCGATGTACGCCAGCTCGTACAGCACCGAGCTGCTCGACGTGTTCCCGAACCGGTGCAGCGTCATCCGGGACGCCTCCACGTCTTCGTCGGAGAGGCCGAGGCCGGCCTGGACCTCGTCGATCACCCCGCGACCGCCTGCATGGATGCAGATGTGCTCGAACACCGTCCGGAAGTCGGGACGGTAGAGCCTCACCTTTGCGCGCCCGCTGAGGAGCTTCCGCTTGAGGAAGGAGAGCGCGACGAGGAGCTGCTCCGAGGCCGGCAGGACGAGGGGGGCGAAGGCGGCGATGTTGCTCTTGAGCGCGTGGCCGGCGGTGGTGGCGAGGTCCTTGGAGAGACGGATCCCCGTGTTGCCCTTGTCGTCCTCCTCCTGGAACACGCACCGGTAGTCGGCGTCCCGCGCGGCCGTCACGGTGCGCACCGCGCGGGTGAGCTTGAACCGCGCCCGCTCCAAGGAGTTGGAGAGGATCATGGCGGCGGCGCCCATGCGGAAGAGGCAGTTGGGGAGCAGCATGGCGCGCTCCGTGCCGACGTAGTACTGCGACGAGAGGATCTCCGTGGACACGATGAGGACGTTCGTGCCCGGCGGCGCCACCTGCAGGAGGTTCTTGGCCAGGCCGACGGAGACGAGCCCTGCGCTGCACCCCATCCCAGACAGGTTGACGTTCTGCACGTCGGCGCGGAGTTTGTACCTGTTGACGACCATGTCAGCGAAGACCGGCGTGGGCGTGAAGATGCTGCAGTTGACGATGAGAACGTCGATCTCCTCGGGCTTGATGGTGGTCCTGGCGAAGACGTCGTCGACAGCGGAGAAGATGACCAGCTCGGTCTCGTCGCGGGAGGCCTTGAGGCTGCGGTCGGGCGGCATGTAGTGGTACGCCTCCGGCACGCAGGTCTCCTCGCCGAGGCCGGAGCGCTCGAGCAGGCGGATGGCGAAGCTGACGCTCTCCTCGTCTACCAGGTACGGCATCAGGTGCGCGTGCTCCAGGCACGTGGAGAACGGCGCCCGGAACCACGCCTTGGGCCGGAAGCAGCCGTACTCGACGAGGTACACGTCCTTGGGCCGGCCCAGTCGCCTCAGCTTGGCGGCGGCGGCGGCCCCGAGCAGCGCCAGCAGCCAGTGGACCGGCCGGACCGCCCTCACCAGCGCGAGCGCCGCCTCGGGGCTCGTTCTCTGGACCGCGCCGGCGGCGGCGGCCACGGCGGCGATGGCGAGGAAGTTGTCGACGACGAGCCGGTACATGGTCCGGAGGAACCTGACATGGAGCGGCGTGTTCATCGTGGCAGGCTTGATGCGCGTGTGCCTGCCTGCCTGCCTGTATGGGCTCTGTGCGTGACTGCACGCGTGGGTGTTTCTCGGTCTGCCGGTGCAAGTGAGCTTAGGGGGAGTGTAGGTTTAAAGGGCGTGCCGAGGGGCATTATCGGAAGGGAGCGCCGTGCCGCGCTGCGACCGGCGCCAACCGAACGGCATAAATGCGGGGCCAATCCGGCGAGTCTCACAAATTTCACTATTTTTTACTGCAGTGCCAAACAGATCAGGTAATAAGGCTAAGACGTTCGTCCAAAGTGCCTTTCGCACTGTCCTGCCGGTTGGTCTTGGTCACATATGAAAAAGGAGCTTTTCTGCCTTTGACGATTCATGCAAGTACGCACGATCAGCTTGGTCACACGTACGCGCAGACTTGGTCAGGGATCGTGCGTGGCCAGCATGGCCGCCGTGCACCGCATGCAAAATATCGCTCTTGGCCCTCCACATGTTAGAAGCTCAATTTAATTTGGTCCAAAACCTTCTAAGACTAAGGATAGCACCGTCGCTAGCCGAAATATTATTTTACCCACCAAATAGTGCTAAAGGCCTCCACTAGCGAGAAAATAAACGCTAGTCTAACATTTTTCAACACAGCTCCCTCTTTGTGCACGTTTCCCAAAGCACATACTAACTTCTCTTTCTAAGACCTCCTCCAAAGGCTAACTCTTAGCTAACTCACAAAAAAAATTTAATCCATGAATAATGCAAAAAGTGAAGAGCTATTTCTTATATTTCTTATTTAAGTGATAGTTTCATACACGAATTTCAAGATTGCAAGAGGATAACGTGTGGGGTGACTTATATCATTGGAATGGTTGTCTTTTACTGTGATTAGAGCTAGATACTAACTTATACCTTTGGAGTCCATATAAGTCCATAGAAGTCGATACAAGTCCATATAGGTCGATACAAGTCCATAGAAGTCGATACAAGTCCATATAGGTCGATACAAGTGCATACAAGTCCAAATGCTAAGGAACCATATCTATCCATACAAAGGAACTCACTAGGCTGGCGGCGGCGGCTGCTGTTGCGACCACAGAGCCGGCCACTGCCCCCACTGAGGTGCCCATGGAGGCAGCCACTGAGGCGGCTGAGACGGCCACTGAGGCGACATCTCTGGATTGATTGGCCCATCATTCGATGCCGCCGATTGATTCTGCACATATGTGTTAGACAAGATTTAAGTTAGGAACATTCGAACTACGTCATTGTAGTTCTATCATAAGTCATTAGTTCTAAATCATTGCAGCTTTATCCATCATTCAAAGTGCTAAGTGACTATGAGAAATGAAACTACAAGGTTGTCAAGTCACTCACAGGAGTACTAGCTGCACGAGGTGGAAGTGGAGGTGGACTGAATTGTGGCGGCGGCGCATGACCTATCGCCGCTCCCAGAATTTGCATGTATCGAAACGCCTGCTCCAGTTTCAGGCGTTCGGCCTCCTGCTGTCGCTGAAAGTCTTGCTCCATCCTCTCCCGCTCGGCCCGCTACCTCGCCTCCATCTGCTCCTCCGTACTTTAAATTTTGCTTCCATCCGAGCCTACAATATTTGATCCCAAGGTTAGAATACAAAGCAAACGTATGTAAGAATCAATGAAAGATGGATAAAACAGAAATAACCTGGAATGCCTCCATCTGGGTCTGTGCAGTGTCTGGCAATGGGCGTATGGCCGGGCTTGAGCTGGTGCTCCTAGCTCGAATCTACGAGAGAGTGGGAGTATTGGCCGTGTCGAGTGTGCTGTCGGCAATCCAGTACCGGCCATGCTTCTTGCCTCCTCCCACCCTCATGACGATTTCTCCATCAATGGGCTGCGTGCTCGGATCGTACTTCGGCCCATGGACCTCCCTTGCCATTGAGCTGTCCTCACTGAGGCGGCTGTGGATGGTCGGATTGTTGTACGCCTCGGGCGGATCCTCCGGGTTGTAGGTGACGTCGGACGTCGCCTTGCCCTTGTGGGCCATAGCCAAAGCCTGGACAGGGGGCAAGGCTGGCCACCATGTGCCGCCGACTGCGAAAAAAATCAAGATGATTAGAAATTATGCAGAATTGGGCGTTAGAATAAAGAAATGAATTCACTTACCCATCTAGCCATGTATTGGCTGAGGTGGAGGTTGCCTTGATGGTGTGGTGCACCTGGCATCATCAAACACCGCTGCCGGCATGAGTTATGGATCTCTTCCCAATCCTCGGCGCACCACTTGTCCATAATCATTTCCTAGCACTAAGTATCCCCGGCTACCCACAACGGAGGCACCTGCACGTCATCAAGTACATGACATAACTAGAGCATACTTCATCTCAGGAAAATTAAGTATCAATAATATTCTATATTTACCCGCAAGTATTGGTCCCGGGTCAGCTTTATGTTCCTTGCAACCTCTTTCTTAACCTTCACTCTTTCGAAGCGAGCTTTGTATGTTACGACGGCCTGGATGCGCACCTCGTAATGCATATCTGCCACCAGCTTGTAACAGGCTTTGTTAGCCACCTCAAGCGCGGTAGGCAACATTCCCTCCTCGCATCTGTAGAAATCCTGCACATATACACTCGATGTCATTATTTCAAGAATGTCCCATGAATGCGATGTATTGACAAATGTAGTATAGTGCGAGGAAGACTTACCCATAGTTCGTTCAACACCCGCTGCGCCCTGTTCGGAAATATCTTGCCTTTCCCGATTTGGTGCATCGGCGCAGGCGATGTAGTGCTCCCATGAGTACGCCGACTGAAGTCGGCCGGCAATCTGCTTCAAGCCGGGGAAGTGTAGCTTGCAAAGCAACCCCAGGATGCCATTGGGAATACATTTTGTGAGCTCCTGGAGCGATGATCACAAAGTTCTTGCCCAAGTAATTAAGAAAAATTATTATTTTCAATTGTGATTTATAACATATCAAAACAAAAAGTATTGATAACATCTAGAGTTACTTACCTTTTCCCCTTGGATCGAATAATCGGTCGTCTCTCAAAAGGGATCGGTCTCTCCGGGAGCCTCGAGGGGCCTCGCAACTAGACAACAGGTGTGGCGCCTTCCTGCGCCCCCACCTCTTCCTCTGCCTCCTCCTCGTCCTCCTCCTCCTCGGCCTAATCCTCCTGCTCCTCCTCCTCTGCCTCAGGTACCGCGTCCTCCTCGTCCTCCTCCTCCTCCTCCTCCTCAGACGACGACGAGGCAGCTACAGGCGAGGGTGACCTCCTGCGAGTCACCCTCTTCCCTCTCCTCCCTCGAGCCGTGCCGGAGTCCTCAGCTGCTGCAGGCGCTGATGAACTCTCTCTCCTCCCCCTCCTCCCTCGAGTCGTCCGGGAGGACTCAGCTCTCCCGCTAACTCTGCCATTCACGTCCGTGAGCGACCTCATGATACCTCCGTTGCGTCCCACCATCTTTGATCAATCACCTGCAATTAAAGAGAGTAAACCAATCAGTACATGTATTAGAAATTAAGTAGTACAACTAGTAAAATAAACAAAACATAATTATATAATAACATAGTGTTACAACTAGTAAATTAAATTGTACGGATCTTACATGTATTAGAAATACTCATCATGATCCGGATTCACTGGATCATATGTCTCATCATCTCTATCACGTGTGTCGATATAATCAACGCCATGTTCCAAAGGAGGAACGTTGTCATCATCACTGTCATTGCCTAAACGTAATCGCCCAAGTAATTCTATGTCCTTCAAATTATGAACCTCATCCCCGGCATCGTCGTGAACAACCCTTTCATTGTCTACTTCCATTGCGATCGCTTCGGTTAAGTCAATCTCAAACCTCCCTTCTAGCCCATCTTCTTGAAACAACTCTCCGGCATATGTGTTTGGATTTATATTGTAATCTTCATTGTTCGGGATAGGTAATTTACCGTGTGGTGACACCATATACACAACATCCCAACCCTTGAGACGGACGTCGGTTTGGCATGGGTATGAGAGATAATATACTTGCATGACCTATTGAGCCACAACATAGACATCGTCTCCTAGGTACACGGACGACTGTCAAATTTCGACTAGCCCGAGATTCGGGGTCTTTCTCACAGCGTGAGGATCAAACCAATGATATTTGAGTATGACTAGTTCAGAGGTTTGGAATCATGAAACATGAGTTCGTATATTTCTTCGATTCTTTCATAGTACTCAAGCCCATCATCTCCTGGCATATACACTTCGGTATTTGTGGTTCTTCAATTGGGCCAACTCTGCTCGTGCCTTGTTGTGTGAAAGCGATATCCATTCACGTCATAAGCGCCAAATGACTTGAGCCTATAGGCACAACCATTGGCAACCTGTTGCAATTCGGCACTCATAGACGTATCAGTTTGGCCCTGCAAGTTCATGCAAGATAGTTCATCATATTATTTGCACGTACGAGCAACTTGTTATGTCATACTACGAACGAGCTAAATTAGACATTACCTTCTATTTGAACCAAGAAATAAAATCAGGACTTCAATTTCCCGCACCCTGTCTAAGAAGGGTCTCAGCTTCCTCGGGGGTAGGTGCCCTTGATGGACGCTAGAATTGCAAATGAAATTCCCTGTACCAAAGAGGAACGATGGGTTGGATGCAGAAAAGAGGGAGTGCGTGAGAACTAAATGTTTGTTGAGAACTTACTCTATGTACGGCTGCACTTCAGAAAGTTTGGTCAACACATATAGCATGATAGTGCGCCACTCTTCATGATTCAAGGTCTTGATTGTCGCATCACTTGAACTTCCGAGTTTCCCTCGGAAAAGGCTGAGATTCGATTCATCTTCCCAAACATTGTAACGAGGGGGTGGATTATGCACGCTAGGAAGGTTGTCAGCATAGTATTTTGATGTGAAGTTTGATACCTCCTCCAGAATGTATGCCTCTGCAATGAAAGCTTCAATTTTGCATTTATTTTTACATTTTGTTCAAAGAAAATTTTGACATCTCTCAATTGAATATCACCAACGGGCCTGCACGAGCCCCCCATTCGTGCCTCGTATGGAAGGTGCAAGATCATATGCTGCATCGGATTGAAGAACTCGGGTGGAAAGATCTTCTCCAACTTACAAAGCAACACAGGTGCCATTCTCTCCATTTCTTCAATCACCGTCAGAGATAACTCCTTAGCACAAAGCTGCCGGAAGAAAAAACTCAACTCTGCCAAGACTTGAACCATCACCGGAAGAAGCCGCTCGATCCATATGTGGTAGTCATGACTCTTGAGCCCATTGATTCGCATAGTAGACAAGTTCACTCCCCTCCTCAGATTCGCTGCGTACCCATCGGGGAACATTAATGTTTGGAACCATTCTAGTACCTCCCTCCTTTGGGCCCTCGTCAGGACGAAATCGACCTTAGGCTTTCTCCATGACCTTGCGTCTCTAGGAGGCGTCATGTCTAGCTTTGGTCTATCACATAACGTTGTTTGATCCACTCTCGCCTTAACATTGTCCTTTGTCTTATCTGCAATGTCCATGATGGTTCCCCAAAGTGCCTTGGCGACATTCTTTTCGGAGTGCATCATATCAATGTTATGTGGAAGAAGGAGGTCATGCATATAGAGGAGCCTCCACAAGCCCAACTTCTACGCCCAGGCATGTTGCTCACCATATCCCACAAAACCACCACCTTCTTCATTGGCCACGAGAGCGTCTAACTGAGCACGAACCTCGGCACCTGTCATCATCTGCGGTGGAGGGTCTCTAACTTCGACACCTTTTGTAAAGTTCTTCTTGTCTCGTCTAATTGGATGGTCAAGAGGGAGGAATTGTCGATGTTTATCGAATGAAAAATACTTGCCGCCCTTCCTCAACCAAATGAACCTCAGAGCCGCCTTGCATACTGGGCAAGGGAACTTCCCGTGGACACACCAGCCATAGAATATCCCATACGCCGGTAAGTCATGTAGGGAGTAGTGGTACCAAACATACATTCTGAAGTTTGTCTTTGTAGCCCAGTCGTAAGTCCAAACCCCTTCCTCTCATGCACAGACCAAATCATCAATCAGAGGCTCCATGTACACATTCATATTATTCTCGGGATGTTCAGGAATTATTAGCGACAAAAATATGTTTTGTCGTTGAAATATGACACCGAGGGGAAGATTGAGGGGGATAACGAACACGGGCCAACAAGTGTAAGGGGCAGCCAACATTCCATAAGGATTGAAGCCATCTGTTGCTACTGCAACACGTACATTACGAGCGTCATCAGATTTCTCATGATGAATCCCATCAAAATGGGTCCATGATTCAGCATCGGATGGATGTACAAGCTTATCAGGATTGTATCTAGTTCCCTTTTTGTGCCATGTCATCTATTTCGCGGATTCCTCGGTCATGAATAGCCGTTGGATCCTCTGTATGGGCGGAAGGTACCGTAGAATTTTTACGGAGACCGCGAGCTGCCTCTTCTGACCATCACAAGAGTCTACCACCATGAATCTAGAGGATTCAAACTTTGGACAGTATTTTGCTTCCGCATGTTCTTTCCTAAATAAGATGCATCCCTTAGGACAAGCATGTATCTGCTATTCTTGACCGAGAAAATTGATAGAAAGAAACTTGAATTAACTTTTCAAAGTCATTCAACAATTCCTATTTTATTATTCTATGAACAAAAATTCATTATTTCATGCAGTTTGAAGCTCAATTTCAAACTATATGACATGATGTTGTTTAATTGAAAAAAATTAAAATTAGGAAAGAGATCCAAAAATTAACCAAAACTTGGCATGAAACAATCTAAGTTGTATGTTGCATATACAAACAGTTTTGAAGTCAATACCCATTTCGCCCGTCAATTTGACTCGAAACCTAAGCGGCTCTCTCTCAACTTTACGGAACTTCTCAGGAAAACCTTCGATTTGTAAGGAGCGAACGTGAAAACTTGTGCGAAACATTCTCAAATTTTTTTCACAGCATCCAAGTCTGAAATCATGATATCACGATAAATTTTATGATTTTCAGAGATCGTTTGCTTTTTCCAGAATTTGAAACCGATTCGCGCACACATTCGTGCTCAGGGTTACTGACCAAGATGTTCAAAGTTGGATTCCATTTGCTGGATACAAACTCACATTGAACTTAATAACCTGACTATCATTTTTCAATTTATTTTATCCTATTATTCAAATTATCTGTAGTTCAAATCAGACTTATGCAAAAAAATCCGTTTAATGAAATAAAATGACTAAATATAGCATAACGACCGAGAAATATACGAAAACTTAACGTGGAATACCAAGAATAATATGTAGATAGAAGAAAAAGTTGGCAGGCAAGAGTCAAATTTTTTTGCACAGCTTTGCCATGTGCCTAGACAAAGACACATGGCAAATATTTTATTTTGCCGTGTGCTTGCCCAGGCACACGGCAAAGACTGACGGTTGGCCAACGGTAGTCATTGGTCACCTGTTTGCCGTGTGCCTGACGTTAGGCACACGACAAACACGTAGCATTTGCTATGTGCCTTTGTTTGCCATGTGTTTCTTTTGCTGGGCACACGGCATGTGCCACGTTTGCCGTGTGCCTTAAGTTTGCCGTGTGTTTCTTTTCTGGGCATACGGCAAAGGCAACATTTGCCGTGTGCCTTGTGTTTGTCGTGCGCTTTCCTGGCGGTACATGGCAAAATATTGTTTGTTGTGTGTCCGAGAAATAACACACGATAAATACCTAGGCACACGGTAAATGTGGGATTTCCGGTAGCGAATCCTTAGATTCACAAAATCAACATTTGTGCCTCTTTGTGGACTAGTATGTCACCCACCACCACTACTAGAAAATAACTGATACATCCACCACAAAAATCCACCACAAAACTAGTCACCCACCACCACTACTAGAAAATAACTGATAGATCCACCACAAAAATCCACCACAAAATACCAGTGGTGGATCTAGCGCACAACACTGCTGAGGAGGTAGAGACGTCCCGCGTGTGCAAACCTTGTTCCATGTTTGAAGTATTTTTTTTTAAGAATGGACCTTTTACGCTTTAGTACCGGTTGGTAACACCAATATCAAAGGATACTGATGATCGAGATTTTTAGGTTCCTCAGTACCGGTTGCAGAACCGGTACTAATTGAAGTTTAGACACGGTACTAAAGATCTTTTTCCCAATAGTGACGAGGGATATCCTCAGCTTGACACCTAAATTAAATTCAGTAAAATACGAGCGCTAGCGTCAAGCTAAGGATATCCTCATATCTCAATTTAATTAGAGAAAAAAATAACGAGGGACTCATGTGGCTGGTTGTGAGTGATAAAGTTGAGCTTCCGTGAAAGTTGGAGGACCAAATGAGTATCGATGTCATTTGTCTGTAAAAGTTTGCTGTTTTCCTTTTCTTTTTGCGTGGGTAGATGTATGTCTTGTCATCACAAATACTAGATGCCGATGGGATTGATCATTTACGGCACAGGAGACATGACAGTTGAAGGGAAATAAAAGTCTATAGATCTACAGAATGGAATGCTGCTAGCGGGGAAGATGTCAAACTAGAATGGGCCCCTGTCATTATGACCCTATCAAAGCACCAAGTCCAACCAATCAAGCTAGCAAAGTATATATTGACTTTGAGCAAACTTATGGACTATACGGTAGACAGTTATACTAGTCTCCAATATACACATTCGTAAAGGCATACGAATTCATGAAAAAAAATAGATCATGCGCAACTTATGGTAATCCTCCGTTGTGAAGTCAGTACGGTGAAAATGTGATCTTTATCACCTTGTCGGGGGGCCTGCTGGCAACGCCTAGCTACCTGCAGATCCGATCTGTCACTTGTCCAGATCTCAGATCAGGCGGCCCGGCTAGTTGCCAAACTAGTTGCTGCGCAGCAGGTAAAGGGGTGGTGCCCCGGGCAGATCCGAGCCCACACGGTGCGGCATGCATGCCGATCCATTGGACCAGAACCGGGAGACACACAGCATGGTGCACGTACCTGCCGGCCGTAGCTGGGTGAGGTGAGGTCAGGAGGTAGCGTCGCGGATAGCCACGCCATTACTCCGGTGGTAGCTGTAAGGTGAGCTCGTCGCCTGATCGCCCGCCGGGTGATGACATCATGATTGCAGCTTCCGGGCGCGGCGCAAGTTGCTCGCCGGCGGACCGGCTACTATAAAAGTTCCCAGCGGCCGCGCAGCCGTATCCACGTGAGCACATTGACTAAACCAAGCGCCTCTTCGCGCGGCCTTGATTTGGTTACCCCCAGAAATAAGTTGGCATTGCCGGTAAAGAGAGACTTTGTTCAAGGAAAAGGCTTCTGGACGGATGGAGAAACTAAATGATGTAGCTTCGTCTATAAGTATTTCAATAATTTAATATTAAATAAGTAAGCAAATATTTACACGCAATAAATAAATGAAAGTGCATATAAATAAATACATAAACTAAAGTATTTAAAATTAATATGATTATCCATAAAATTGAAGTATTTAATTATATGAAAATTAATTGAACCTGATCTTTATATGCCGTTAGTATCATCAAGACTAATATTATTAGAGCAATTGTTCTATGGTGCTGTACGCTATCATTTAACAATGGCGTAAATGTAGCTTCACATGTCTTTCATCGGGTTCTTTGTTCTATGGTGCTCTGCACAGGTCTGAACAGATCATATCCTTTTTTCTCTATGTGGGATGTATTGCTCATTGATCAGATAGTCTCTTATATTAAGTTGGAGCTTTTGCCACTGTTAAAACAACTTCTTGAAATGAAAAACGAAATGCTTCGTGTTATTAGCTAGTTAGCATTTACATATATTGTCTATGCTAAATTCTTAATACCTGAACAATCCTGCACATGGTCTCTCAGTTTTTCAGTCCATCTTTGAGCTACTTACTGTTATGCATATCAAACAAAATATTTTTCATGTGTGGAGGTACATTCTTTTGTTTTTAGCTATCAGCCTATCACAGATTCTCTAATTAGCTCACTATGGCATATTTACAGGTTCTGTTATTGCTGATCAGCATGATGAATTCGAGGCCAATAGTTCTTATCTTCCTCCTGCTCGTGCTCATTATCACATCACAGTTTGAGTGGAAGCATCAGATTGGCGAGGTAATGGAGGAGGTAACAGGCACTTGAAAGGGAGGATGCTGTTAAAGAGAAAGTGAGCACCTGCAGCCTTATTCAGTTTTTCCTCACTTTTAGTTGAGTTTGGGCATTTCCATTTTGCTGCTTGGAAATGAGATGCCATTTTCAGCCTCCGTGTAAACCATTGTTGCAATGCTTTTCAGTCTGCATGTAGCATTTGTAGTCATAGGTAAGTCGAAATGAGCTTGAGCAGAATTAGCTTGATGTGCATGTGTAGTTAGACAAAATTGTTGCAGTATATATCAAAACAGCACACACATAAGTATCTTATTGGCAATATGGAATAGTGTATTGTTCTGCAAAAATCAAAACAATGAACTGTTATAAAGTGGCCTTATTGTTCCTAATCATGTAATATCTCTCCTTGCTGCTGCAGATTGATCCACTCAAAGTTGATAGGTTGGATTTCAGTAATCATCATTTCTTCAATGCTCATGTAAGTGCAGCCATCTCTTTTCTGTTCTCTCACCACTGCTAAATTCTGCACAAATTTAATCTAGCATGTATAAGCACCTTGTCCTGTTTATCTGGCTGCAAAATATATGCACTCTATCCAGTTTATTCGGCGATTAAGTCTATGTCTTTCACTGCTAGTCACTTAGTTGTGACTTTGAGGAATTTGGGTACTAGCAGCAACATATGTCGAGGGGTTTGCCCCTCTACATTCTGTTTAATTCTTCAGATCATTGATGGATGAGTTCTGGCCTTTATTTCTGTAGAAAAATATAGAATAGCCCAACCTGAGCTGTACTGTATAACATGATTAAACTAAAACTAACATATGGATCCCACCATGACCCCCAACGCATGGCAGGAGTGGATGCCTCGGCCACCAAGGAGCTGAACCTGAGTGCACTCAAAGGAGCTGAGCTTGAGTGCATCAACTGGGAAGTGGAGTCAGCATCAACCTTACTTTTGTTGATACTTGTATGTTGCCATATAGCAGAATCCAATGACTTGAATATCTCCTTCAAGAAGATTATTAGTTACATGAGCTTCTTATCTTCTTAATAGGCGTGATGTAGGGACGTGTAATGGCTTCTGACATTACTTCATGTATATGAAATTGCTAACTATATATAATGTGGTGTGTCTGTACTCATGTATGATGTAAATAAGACCATGGCATTGAGGATTTTTCTCTTTTTTTTGGATTTCTCCCATTTCCTTTTTTTTGTTTCTACAATTTATCATCAGAGACGTGTGTAGAGAAAACGCGTCTCTGATGAGACTTCTTATCAGACTTCTTATCAGAGACGCGTTTTCTCTGCACGCGTCTCTGATGACCCCTCATTAGAGACGCGGATTTTTGGGTCTGTGATGTGTTCACATCACAGATGCAGATTTTTGCGTCTATGATGTGTTCACATCACAGACGCAAATTTAGAGACGCGAAATTTTAGTGTCTCTAATTAGCTTTTAGACACGTCTCTGATGAAGTGTTTTCACATAGTGGCAGGATAGGAGATGCAGCGAGCGTCGGCGGCGTCGGCTCCCTTGGCGACGACGTGCTGGACTGCGTAGGGATGGTGAGCGCGAGCAGCAGGGGGTGCGGGGCTCGCGGCGCTCGATCGGAGGCGGATCGGGAGCGACGGAGGCATGCGCATATTTACGCACGAGGATGGCAAATATGCCAATTGTTAGGAGATGGGGAATTAGAATGGGGAACTATTGGAGAGTATTTTTTTCTTTTTCCAAAATAACAAGGATGGGGAAGAGAGGCGCTGCGTCCCGCGAGGTGCACCGGGCCTCGACAGGTGGGACCCGCATGTCAATCTCGCAGAAGACACCCGAGGAGAAGGCGCCTCCTGGTCAGCGTGTCACCCCATGCGAGGGGAAGGCGCCTCCTGGTTGGCGTGTCGCATCACTTTCTTGTGGGCCATGGCTTATTGGCCCGATATGTCAGTGGCTGCTGGCTGGAAACAACTGTCGTGTCCCCATTTTCTTCCTTGACAAGCCGAACCGCTGCTTTGCCTTCTTCCCCCAAACCGTCCCATCAAAGCTGGGGTTTTCCTCCATCACCGCCCGCATCACCTTCTTCAACCTCCCATCGCCGCCCGCATCCTTCTCGCCCACCTTCATTGCAACGATGGCGAGCCACAAACAGGCGCGTGATGCACAAGATGAGTTGTTGCAAAGTCCAACGACCTCTAGGTCGTCGGTGAGGCGGCGCGGCCCATCATCCACCATGGGGAGCAGCCCGCCAGTCATCAAGGCGCGGCCCGCCGTGCTCGTGGACGACGCGGCCGACAAGCTTGAAGTAGAAGACATGCCACCGGGCTTTGAACTCACCACTGCCAGCAGGAACAAAGGGGATGCAGCATCGCCAGTCATCAATGCGCCGCCCGCCATGGTAGACACGGACGTCAAGCTCGAAGGTGCCGCCACCTCATCAGCATCGCACAGCAATGACTCGGTGAGCCAGACCCTTCCAGTAGATAAAGATTCACTTTTGTTAGATTGGCATTTAATTTTCTGTTGCAATCAGATTCCAACTAAATGTTCGGTCCATATTTTGGTACATTAATGATAGGAGCATATAATCATATACTCCCTCCATCCTGAAATATAGCTATCTTAAGCGTTCAAAATTTGTCCCAAATATAACAATCTCATGATATATAGGGGCCAGCATTCATCCGCCGGCGCCGGCGCCGGCGCCGGCGCCGCCGGAGCTGCCACATCTTCACCGATGATTCACCCACCGAGTCCGAGCAAGACGTGTAGGCCAACTGGCCAGACATGCCAGCAAGCTCTGAAGCAATCGATATCGCCAGCCCTAACGGGAAGAAGGTGAGCAATGCTACCACAACATTGGGGTTCACAGTAGTAATGATAGATGAAGATATTATGTGCACAAGGATATGTGTAATATAAACACAATGTTGTAAAATGTGCTATATAGAAATATGTAAATGTCATGGATATGTTCTATAATTTCATTATGACCCTGTTTTGTTTGTAATAATGAAGCATGCTGGAGAGAAGTATAACATTGTTTTCCCAAGGATGGCATGTTCGATGATCATCAGTCTTGCCAGTGATGACAACGACGATGTTCCTACCCTATCTAATAAACGGGTGATTTTCCTACCCTTTAAGTACGTACTGCAATTGGCATCAACAATGCAGTTTATCTTTTCCACACACGCTAACTGATCGAACCCCTTCTAAAATACCATATCCAAAAGAAGGCCGAGGAGCTTCGCGTTGCTGTCAAGCGGAAGATGATCGAGCAAGAGTGGTGCACCGATAGCGACAATGAAAATGACGAAGATTGAGTTGGCTAGTCTTTTAGCTTTGATCTTTTGCTTTAATTTTGTGTAATCGACAACCAGATGTTTGATAATGGCAAGTTGGCGGTACTGTGGTATGTTAAGAACAAGTAGCTAGATATGTATGTATGCTACCTTGTTAATTATGCTAACTTATATATGCTCTCGTGTTATTTTCTGATTGAATTGATTTATGGTGTGACCAGTTTTGTCCCTTACGGAAGACTATTTATATAGTTGTGGAATGAGAAAGTTTTGTTGTATTTTTTTTGAGGGTAACATAACATGTTCATTAATCATATTGGCCACAAGGTCCCTGGACGAAAATACTTGACTAGCGCAGTGGTGTACTGCCTCTGCCGAACTGGTCGTGACCCATGTTCGAACCCGTGCAGCAGCATCTATTTTCCTTCCTTTTTATGGCTCTTTCGGCACACCTATTTTCACAGCGGGTCTTTTTCTCTTCCTGGGCCGGATCGAGTGGATCCTGGTTCTGTAACACCTCAGGTGTTTAAATTATGAAATAAGCCTCATTAGCATAACACGATGTATAAATAATTAAGAAAAGTTTAAAAGAAATGAGTTATAAATTGGTTTTGCTTTGAATTGAAAATAGTTGTGTATATGTGCATAAGTACATGTACTTTAATCAAGCCATTTAAATAACTTTCACATTGACGCAAAACATGACTACAAAATTGAATAGGCACATCGTTATTGACATGTTAAACAAAAGTTAGTTGTTGAAGCCTAGGAATGCAAAGTTTTGCCCAGGAAATGATGTGCCCTCTGAGTTATACATTTTGAATTTTTAAAATAACATTCTAAACTAGAACTCAAATGAACTTTGGCCTGAAACAAAACTTGTGTAACTTTTTATTTTGAACAACTTTCATGTTCGGAGATTTTTGAGTTGCAACACAAAAAATTGAGAAACACTTGGATTTGCAAACCAGCCCCTGCCTTTTCTTCTATTTTCACTGCAGACCCTTCTTCTCCGCTCGCCCGACCCGTCGTTTGCCCGAGCCTTTCACTCGCCCGACCCTCGGCTTCGCTCGACCCTTTCGCTTCGCCCGACCCGTCGTTCGCCCGACCCTTTCACTCGCCCGACCCTCGGCTTCGTCCGACCCTTTCGTTTCGCCCGACCCTCCGCCGCCGCGCAGTCGCCGCAGGCCACTTGGCCGGCGATGCCTGACCGGCGCTAGGCGCCAAGCCAATGCCTGGCCGCGTCCGCACCTTGGCCACGTCCGCACGCCGCGCTCCTCCCCAGTCCGCGCACGCCACGCGCACGCCGGCGACACGCGCCTCTGCTCGCCGCCCGCCGCGCCCAATGGACGAGCCGCGCCACGCCCGTGTCCCCGCCGCGTCCCGCCAGTCGCCGCGCTCGCCGCCCGGTAAGCCAGCTGTTGCAGCTCCTTGCCCAACCCGCGCGCCGCGTGATCTCCCGCTCCCCACGCCAAATTCTCAGCGCCCAATCCCCTCCCTGCACTCGCTGCCCGACAAGCCGCTGTGCCGCAGCATGCCCAATCCCCTGCCCGCGCCCGCCGCACGCCGTGCCGGCTCTATTCGCCGCCCGCCGCGACCAGTAACCCGCCCCCCTCGTGCCGCCCACGCCCGCGCCTCGCAGTCCAGTCCCGCCCCTCCTCCCGCCTCTCTGCTGCCTACAAAAGGCCACACTGAGCCCCCCTCGCGCGCCCAGACACCAGAACGCCGCCGCCACCACCATTACCGCCGCCGTGCACCACCCGCCCGTGGAGCCCCACTCCCCAGCCTCCCACTGCCCAAACCCATCGTCCAGCGAGCTTGCCCTCCCTCCACTGAAGCTCACCGGCCTCTTCCCTGGCCAGCTCGACCGCCGGAGCACCGCCAGCGCCGCCCGCGCCGCCGCCACTCCCCTGCTGCTCCGTGGACGGCCCACTCCGAAGCTCCTCCGTCCCAACCAAGCCTCGAAACGGATTTCCCTCGACGCCGCGAAGCTCATCAACCAGCCCATGCTCTCCCCTCCTCGCCGAAGCACCGTCGCCGACGCTCCGCCCCGCCGCCGCCCCTCTGCTCCGCGCCGACGAGCCACCTCCGGCCACCCCCAACCCCGACCAAGGCCATCCCAAGGTAGCTCTCACCTCCCTGGATCTCCACGGCCCTTTTCCCCTCGCCGCCGACGAGCCCCCTCGCCGGAATCTGGCCGGCCGCCATGCCAGCGCCGCCAGGGACCACATTGCTTTGATTGCAATCTTCCCAGGGCCTGCACGCAAGTTTCCAGGGACCCCTCTGTAAAAGAAAGTTTTAAACCTAGTTTCAAAAATAGTGAAATTGTAAAATTCATATAAAATCGTAGAAAAATCGAAAAAATATAAACTCAACTATTCTGTAATCTTTAGAAGAAGAGCTACAACTTTTGTTACATGCATTTCTTCGGTTGCTTGCTAAAGCTTGCTATAAATTAAATGGAAGGTTTAATAGACTTTAATTGTACCCATTGTTGTAGACAAAGGCTAAACCTGAAAATTTAACAGTAGATTAGTTGCTTAATTTGTAGGCCAGTGTAAAAATATCAGGACCAGAACCCGTCTCTAGCTAAACTTTTTGTCAAACCTTGTTTATGCCATGAAATAATAAAACTAAATTGTAAGTGCTGTTATATTATGATTCATGTTTTGAAACTTTTCCAGAGCTGTTATATTGATGCCTAAATACCACACAAAAGTTTAGAACCTTTTTCCTTTTTGTAACCTATTTATATAATTTTGTGGTAGGAAAAATGCACTAATTCAAATAATTAGTTTCTGTGATTGGAAAATGCTCAACTTTTTACCGTGGGACACTTTAGAGTAGCTCTTTCTGTATAAAAAGTTTCATACACAGAAAACCTTTAAAACATCCTGTGGAAATTAATCTTTATTAAAATAGGTGTACCTTGTCCTATTTATTATGTTTTGTATCTTGCACAGTAAAATCTGAAACATTTACAGTAACACATATATGGATAGATTAACACCCTGTAAAAGTTTTAGCATCAATACTTGAATGGTTTGTTCTGTATAAAAATAACTAGGTTCTAGCAGTGGCTGTGTATTACATTTTTCATAATTATTCTACTGCGTGAAAATGTCTGAAATTTTTACAGTGCATTTTTCTCTGCATAGTGTGCTCTAAATAAAAATTTCATCACCAGAAGTTACCAAGCCCAGAAGTTGTGTTTAATCCATGTTGTGCTTAGAAAATTAAGTTTCCAATATAACACAACCCCTTCTTGTTTAATGAAGTTAATAGTTTAAGTTATACTCTATTAACAATTGCCCAAAGAAATCTTAACTAAGTAACTTTACAACCAAATCGATGTTTTGTGGACTGCAACTTCATCGTGACGGAAAAAATAATCGTCATATACCATCACTATAACTTACACTTGTGCATTCATATAGAATCAACTACTCTCGCCGACGGAACGTACGAGCTGGTGCCCGCGTCCGAGAGTGAGCAGCGTGAAGCTAAAGTAAATCTAACTGAAGCTCTCGAAGACCCGAGCCCGAGTTCGGACGAGCCCCAAACTAACTTTACCCAAGAAGGCAAGCCCCGGAGCATGAACCCTATTTTTCTAAACTTATGCAACTTATTACTCTACTTTACTTGTGCATTAAGTTTATAGGAGTTGAATGAAAACTTAGTTGCATGATCCTAGGTACCCATGCTCTGAACACTAGATGTAAGGTTTGATAGAATGCTATGCTAATAGGACTCCGGTAAAAGCCGAGTGATTTCCTGTCACTCGCGAGAATATAGGAGTTGAATGTTTACTGCATGCTGCAATCATAAGGTCGACGGACGGGGCTATAGTACGATGTATATATTGATGATTGAGGCCCCGTCTGTTTAGTGAAAAATGCTAAGGCCGCAGTGTGTGGTAGTGGTGGTTAAGTCTTTGAACGTACTAACCACATGCCGAGAATATGGTAATCGGTAAGCTTAAGTACTGGATTGAACCGAGGCCGGAATATACTCCTCACCGTATTGAATTCGTTCACATCTAGCTAATGGCGGGTACATGTGCCGCCATAGCCAGGCCATGGGGACGTGTAGTCGAGGGCGGTGGGCATGTTCCGTGAAGCGGGAATTGAAGGGAAAAATTACACGTGTGACTCTCTGAGTAACCACGTGACGTGTGTTTAGGTTTCCCTTGCAAGGTTAAGAAATTCGATTCGAATCGTCCGTTTCTCGCGGTTATTGAGACTGCTTGACCCTTTTACCACATAGAGTAAGAAGAGGAACAATGATGATGATTAATCTTGTTGGATGCAAATTAATTCTTCCACCATGTATGATATTGGATAGTTGCTTACCTAGAATGGTTAAAGAAAACTAGAACTTGGAGCTAAAAATTGAAAGTAAGGACCTATTTGTATATGCTTTTTGGCAAAACAAACCCTCAAGCCAAAAGCCTTGCATGTCTAGGAGTCGGCTAAGTATATTCCACTAGTCGGGTAAGCCTTGCTGAGTATTAGTATACTTAGCCTTGCTTGTGGCTTGTTTTTAGGTGAAACTTTCGAGGATATGATCGCTAGTTTGACTTGGCCTTGTACCCTTCCTCCTGGTTGGTCGGTGGAATGGGATACACCCCCGGCCAACGGAGATAATGCCGAGTGATGTCTCGTACGGGCTTCATCGAAACATCCTGTATCGTTGAGTAGTTTATCGTTATTTTTCCGCTGCATTGAACTCTGAAGAACTCAATTATTTTGAACTCTGAGTACCTTTTTTTACGAATTTGAACTCCGTTGTAATAATAATTTGTGATGAACCCTGTGGTGTAAAATTTGTGGAATGTTGTATACTCTGGGCTCACCTTCGTGTGAGTACATGTATGTGTGGTTTCGATCGGCAAAAACCGTGGTTGTATCGGGAGGTTACCCGACAGACCAATGGATTATTCCGTTTGAAGTGCGAGTTAGCCCTGATTGCCCTCGTGGTGATTGTTAGCGCACTTGAGCCGGATTAATTTAGGTAGTTCTACCACAGGTTCCTCACTCAAACCTAGGCCAGATGGCCCGACTTTGAAACAGGCCCAGGCCTTATTGGCTGGCCCCACACACGTACACATGGACGGCCTGGTCCCACCTCTGCAGTGGACCCTGTGTTCACGTATTTGACCCACAACCCTAACACATGGGCCTTCGGATCCCACTCAGCACACGTGGCTGCCTGGTAGACATGCTGGACCTGTCAAGATACACATGTTAGCCACGTCGGCCAGCTGAGCCTTCCTTTTTATGGCTCCTTCAGCACACCTATTTTCACAGCGGGCCTTTTTCTCTTCTTGTGCCGGTGGATCCTGATTCCTCACTCAAACCTGAGCCAGATGGCCCGACTTTGAAATAGGCCCAAGGCTTATTAGCTAGCCCCGCACACGTACACGTGGATAGCCTGGTCCCACCTTTGTAATGGACCCCGCGTTCACATATTTGACCCACAACCCTAACACGTGGGATTTAGGGTCCCACTTAGCACACGTGGCTGCCTGGTAGACATGCCAGACCTGTCAACCGGGACCCACAGATACACGTGTTAGCCACATCGGCCAGCTGGGCGCGCACACGTACACATGGTCGGCCGGGTTCCACCTCCGCAGTGGACCCCGCGTTCACATATTCCCTGACACGTGGGCCTCCAGGTACACGTGTTAGCCACGTCGGCCTACTGAGCCTGCCCTCGTACACGTGGACGCCCGACTCATACCTCTACAGTGGACCCGAGTTGACATAGATACTTGGACTCGATAGTGCACCCTTTTTGTGATGATACGACATGTTGTTCTGTGATGCGCATTTTACTTTCGTCACAGTTCAGTAGGGGCTGAGGGCTGCCACCAACAAAATGTGATGAAACTCGGGTTTCATCATAAAAGGGGCATGTTCTGTGATGAAGTAGGAAACGTCACGAGGTATTTCGTCACTGATGCTTCGATTTCTAGTAGTGAAGACTTGCGCTCGTTGATCGCCACGTTGATCGCTTCATCCGATTTGCGGTCGGACGATATTGTCGCCAAGCCTCATCTCCACCATCCAAGCTCGATCGGACGATAGCCCAATCATCTGACTGCCCTTTCACAACTCGGTCGGATAAAACTGCCGCCCTCTATCGCGTGGAAGCACAGGTTTTTACTCGTTGGACCCGCTAACCGACCAAGGTTGGCCGTCATCATTCAAACTAGCGTCGCCGCCCGACCGCTACCAGTCGCCCAACCTCCGGCCACCTCTAGCTGCGCGCCACCGCCCAGAGCTCCGCCGCTCCATCCCGCACCCGCGCCGAAGCTCCTCGCCGCCGGTTCGCTGCCGCGCCGCATCGTGCGTGCGTGCGCCGCCGGCCGCCAGCCAGCGCCGCCGTCCTCCAGCCGCCTGCGATGCCCTCGACCTCCCGTGCCTCTCCACTGCCGCTCCCGCCTTCAATCCTTCTGTACTGATGAGAATCATCAAGTCCGCCCCAAATTCAATTAAGTTTGAATACATTTTTTAAAAAAAATTGGTGCTTAGAATTTGATGAATAGGCAGGTCTGGTCATGGATTAGGGGTTGTTTCTCTTGTATATCATCATCTCGACAATGTCATGCTATCTTGTAAAAAATTTCAATTTGTCGAGCCCTAGTTCATCTTTGCCATTCTATAATCTTCTACCAAATCTCATGCAGATTGTCGAGGAGAAGAGGAAAGATAAGGCGAAGGCCGTTGTTCCCCCAAGGCAAAGAAGTCCAAGGAGTGGGAGTGTGTGCTTGCAGTGCCAGACACCGACGGGAAGCCACAGCAGGCACTTGTGATCAGAGAGGCACCACAGACACTGCCAGTACACCATTCAGAGTGTAATCGTTAGCAGCCGACTGAGACACCGACACCACCACCCACTCGCGCAGGCCCACATTTTCGAGGTGGTAGTATACACAGGCCAGGCAGCCGCAGTGCACGTGTTGACGCTCGCTACGGACCAATTTGGAGCGTCAACTTGACCAAAAAATCAGAATGACTAGCATACTTAACTTGCATATTTATCTAGAATAGTATCGTTTCCACATTCCCCTAGGAGAATTTGCAATGCCGGGAAATTGAGCAGAAATCAAGTGTAAACAAGCACTTCAATTCAAGGCAAATAGCGTCAACCAATCAGAGCATGCCATTCGGCCTCCCATGGATCAAAGGGCCCACCAACAAGCGTAACGGACTTAAGACATCACCGTGGCATGCACCATCAACCTTGGGGCCCACATGGTAGCCACCCAAAGGGAGTTGGACCGGGTTTGAGCCCGGTCTGGTTTGGCCGAACCAAGGGAGTCGGCTGAACCAGAGAAAAGCCACCGCCTTACTCCCTTTGATGTGTCGCCTCCCCATTGGTTCTCCATGTCGGTTCCAAGTGCTAGGAGGTGAAATGACGCCGAGAAGCTGCTGCACACCCCTCTCATTCACCCCTATAAATATGAGCGCGGGTGCTACTAATGAAGACAAACCTCAAGTTGCTCTCTCTCAAGTTCCTCTCTTGCTTAGTCTTTAGGATAGTGGAGTTTAGGTGAAGTAGATCTTCTTCGGTTCCCGAGTCTTGCCTAGGAGTATTCGGTATGGATTTTCCTCTTCCTCTCCCTTCTAATATTCAGAATTCCTTAATAGAGTAATCTTCTAGTTTAGTGTATTCGTATAGTATATGTTCTGTGTATTCAGATGTGTGCTATGCTTAATTTATATCTAGGTCTTGTATCTTGCATGATTAGATGTGGTAAGACATCTAGGCTATGGCATTGGTTCCAGTATTCGTATGTTTGCTCTAATGTGATGCCTGTCCATCCGATGGGTGTGGGCTCCACGCGGGGCAATAGGGTATCGCTCGTTAGTGTAGACGTGGTGTCTGGGCTAATTAGTGTTGCTGGATGTGGCTCTATACCATGGTTAGATGAGGCAGGCGGTAGGTGGTGACAGACCTGTCCGTCCAGCGTAACCCTCCCCGTTCGTATAGGAGTTGTAGGAGGTGCATAAAATAGCCGTGAAGAACTAGTGGCCACCTAGCCATTTCTTGTGCGGTCTCCCGGTGATGCATGGGGGGCTAGAGCCCGATCCTAATCATGTGTATGCATATGAGTGCTTAGTATAGATTGTATGCTCAGTTAGGAGTACATAAGTCCTTAGATTAGCTTTCTTCTTCCTTTCTCCCTTCTTGCAAGCTTTGCATAAAGATAGTGCTTGAGTAACTTGTGTGTCGCACTACCTCTCTACCATATATTATCTTACCCCTGTTTATTCAAGTGAATATCCATGCTAGAACTAATCAACCTACTAATCTATTCAAATAACCACCGCCTTCCCTGTGAAATATAAATACGACCTCGTACTCACGGGTAAAATGCTACAACGGTATTCCGTATGCTTGCGAATCCCTCTGTAACGTAAGAAATACCAACAATCATTTTTGGCGCTGTTGCCGGAGAATGGATTCTATGTCCATACTTGGTGACTACGTTATAAAATGCCAACAAGCATTTTTGGCATCATTGCCGGGAAGGCACTGTTTAAAAGAACAGATCAAGTAGTTGATGAAATTCTAAAATGGTGTCAATTGTCCAAACAGGCTAACTTGGCTTTGTTTTCTCCTTTGTGTGAAGACAGGGTAGTGTATGACTGGTTTTCGATCTGCAGCAAAATTTCACTCAGAATCCGGAGTCACTTTTGAGAAGACTTCGACATCGTGTCGTTCCTCCTCAGATTTCAATCTCGATAGGCGAAATAGTCAACATTGCGCCATCAACTTCCAAGGCTCTCGCTCAGAAGACTCTTCGTGAATTCTCAGCCCCTTCGGCCGACAGTGTCCCAATCAGGCCAAATGTTAATGCTAAAGCTGAAATTTCAAGATCAAGACGGGTCTCATTATGATGGTGCAGGCCAGCCCATTTTGTGGCAAGTCCAATGAGGATGCCAATGCACATCTCCAATAGTTCCTGGAACTTTGCAGCACTTTTGTCACCAAGGGAGTCACTAAAGATGCAATCCGACTCCCTCTTTTTCCATTTTCTCTTCTTGGGAAGGAAAAACAGTGGTTCTATACCAAAAGAAGTGCAGTGACTACTTGGGATGAATGTGCCAAGGCGTTCCTCGCGAAGTTCTTCCCGTTGGGTAAAACCAACGCTCTTCGAGGAAGGATTTCTAGTTTCCAGCAGGCGACAATGAGTCGATATGTGAAGCTTGGGAACGGCGTCAGGAGTACATCCTGGCATGTCCTCACACGGGATGGACGCTTGGCTCATTCTGCAAAATTTCTACAATGGGCTGACTCCAACAGTCCGTGATCATATCGACGTTGCTGCAGGTGGTGCCTTCTTCTCGCTAACCATTGACAGGGCCAAAACTTTAATCGAGAAGATGGTGTCCAACCAAGGTTGGAATGACGAACATCTCCAACCTTGCCAGCGGGGCATGCACTCCATCAAGGAGACGGACATGATCGCCGCTAAGCTCGACCTCCTCATCAAGAAGATTGATGAACAACCCCAAGAAAAGGCTCCAACGCAGGTATTTCAAGCCTTAGACACTCGTATGACTTGCGAGGTCTATGGGAACGTCGGAAATTCGGGGAACGACTACCTCGAAACCCAGGAAGAAGTCATGTACATGAACAACAACAACGGCTTTCGTCCAGAAGGAGGTCAGGGGTGTAATCAGTCGCGCCCCTACTACCAAGGAAGTAATTGTAACCCAAACTCGTTCAATCCTAACCAACCTTCCTTGAAGGATCTTGTATTAACCAAGCAAAGACCAACGAAGCGATCCAAAAGAAGTTGGCTGCTAACGACAAGACCTTTGAGACTATCCAAGTGAAGATGGATGGCATCTCGTCATCACTCAAGAACCAGCTGAGCTTCAACAAGATGCTTGAAACTCAACTAGCTCAGTTGGCCGCTGCTGTTCCTTTTGCAGAGACAGGGAAGATCCCGGGGAAACCCGAGGCTCCCCTGGAGAGCGTAAATGCGGTAACCACAAGGTGGGGTAAGCCATCACGTGGTAATTCTTTACTAACTATGCAGAAAGACTCGAACGCCCACGAAAGAGTTCATGGGGCGACCTAGCGGTAACCATAAAGGAGGATCCCGGAACCCCAATGATCAACTACTCTATATACGACCATTATTATGAGCACGCCTTATGCGACCTTGGAGCAACCGTCAACATCATGCCCAAAGTAACACTTGAAGAACTAGCTTATCCTGCTCTTTCCCCTACTTGCATGTGCGTGCAGCTGGCCGACTCCACGATACGATGTCCCGAGGGAATCATGAAGAATCTCCTGGTGCGAGTCCGGAATTCATTCGTCCTCACGGACTTCGTAGTCCTTGACATGGAAGGAGACCTAGGAATATCGCTCATTCTTGGGCGACCATTCTTAAGGGACGTCAAGGTCAGGATAGACGTGGGAACCGGAAGAATCAGCTTCCGGATTGGGAAGAGAACAATGAAGTTCAGGTTCCACAACAAACAAGAACAAATATATCTGCTTCATGAGGATAACAAAGGACAAGGGGCTGGGGACAGAAATGGAATGGTTTGAAGACTGGGAGATACACAATCTCACACCCGAGGATCCAACTCCCACACCACCGATGACAACAAAGTAAAAAACCAAGAAGGTGTGGAGAAAGAAGAAGATGTCATCGTCCTCGACATTCTCTCCCAGTATGGACGATTCGACCTCGAATTAAAACAGGTATGGAGAGGGTCCTGCCCGTCGGACCTTAAACCAAGAGCTAGCTTGGGGGAGTTCCTCCGCCAAGTGAACTGTATCCTTTTACTGCTTTCAATAAAGATATAAAAACTCTAAAAACCAAACAAATATTTCCTGCTTTAATTTCCCTTTTTTGATATGCTTGGTAAGAGTGCTTAGTCTTCCTAAGTTCAAAGGATGAATAATTGTTATGCTCTTGCTTGTCTGTCTTGCTTAGTCCTAAAGCATGATTTTTTTCTAAGTTTGAGTTTGCTGGCTGTTTAAACTTTTGTGCTATGATCCCGAACATCTCGTGGGTTGCACATGCTTCATCCAAGTCTAGGTTGTTGTGACTTTAGATATGGAAGATGGAGCTCTATAATCTTCTCCTGAGTGTAACATGATATCTGGAGTTTCTGTTTTCAAAATTTTATAAAAAGGGAAAGACAAGTTCCTCAATGATGTTCCATGTCCTACCAAAGCTAGATGTTATATACATTGAAAACCCTACACATATGTTGCTTGCTAATTCATTGAGCTCTGTCAAATTGTGTGACTCTAGTGAGATGCTCTTCATATCCTCTTGATCAAGATCACGTACACGTTACACCCACTGTGACATTCCTACACCAGGAATTAGCTTGTCCACCCACCCACCAAATAAATGCTCCATGAATTTTGTGATCTCTCCTCATTTTATCCCTGAAAAAAAAGAGATTAGCCTTGGTCATCCCCGAAAAAAAAGAGAAAAGATTGCATGCCCAAGAAGCATGACCCAAAAAAGAAAAAAAAGAGAGAATAAAAGGGGGATAGCCATGTCTAAAGAAAAATACAAAAATAAAAAAAGAGGAGAGAGGGATCACAAACCAAGAGGAGTAATCATAACTTTCATCCATCCAGACACATGCACCTCTTGATCTTGGGATATAACTTGTTTTCTCCATGGATCCACTCTTTGTCTTGGCAATATATGAAATGCAGGTATGCTTCATCCATTCCGTACCTTGAGCTCAACAAAAGATTTTGTTATGAGATGGGAGAAGTGCCTTGGTAAGGATTAATACACCATTGAGCGATCCGAGTGAATCATTTGAGGAACTAGTCTTGTTTTACTATTTCCAAAAGAAAACCTCCAAATGGATTGTTGAACAAGGGGAAGGTAAGTATTGTTCTGTCGACTGTTCTAACTCTCAACAACTCAAGACGAGGGGAAGCTCATAAGCCCCATAGATGATGAAGTTAACAAGGGTCGGGTACTCATGCCAACATTACTCAATCTCAACGAGATCATCCATGCCTCAAGACTTGACACGACAACCGGTAACGAGTCTAACAATTTTCTGATCAACAACCTAATTTGTCCTGTTTTGCTCGGGACAAGCAAAGGCCAGCTTGGGGTTTCTTGTTGACGCTCGCTACGGAGAAATTTCGAGCGTCAATTTGATCAGAAAATCAGAATGACTAGCATATTAAACTTGCATATTTAGAATAATATCATTTCCACATTCCCCTTGGAGAATTTGCAATGTAGGGAAATTCAACAAAAATCAAGTGTAAACAAGCACATCAATCCAAGGCAAATAGCGTCGACCAATCACAGCGCGCCATACGGCCTCCCATGGATCAAAGGGCCCACCAACAGGCATAACCGACTTAAGACAGCACCATGGCATGCACCACCGACCTTGGGGCCCACATGGCAGCCACCGAGAGGGAGCTGGACTGGGTTTGAGCCCGGTCTGGTTCGGCCAAACCAAGGGGGGTCGGCCGAACCAGAGAAAAGCCACCACCTTACTCCCTTTGACGTGTCGCCTCCCCATAGGTTCTCCATGTTAGTTCCAGGTGCTAGGAGGTGAAATGATGCTGAGAAGCTGCTGCACACCCCTCTCATTCACCCCTATAAATATGAGCGGGGGTGCTACTAATGAAGACACACCTCAAGTTGCTCTCTCTCTCAAGTTCCTCTCTTGCTTGGTCTTTAGGATAGTGGAGTTTAGGTGAAGTAGCTCTTCTTCGATTCCCGAGTCTTGCCTAGGAGTATTCGGTATGGGTTTTACTCTTCCTCTCCCTTGTAATATTCAGAATTCCTTAATAGAGTTATCTTCTTGTTTAGTGTATTCGTATAGTATATGTTCTGTGTATTCAGATATGTGTGTTATGCTTACTTTATATCTAGGTCTTGTATCTTGCATGATTAGACATGGTAAGACATCTAGGCTATGACATTGGTTCCAGTATTCGTACATTTGCTCTAATATGATGTCTGTCCATCTGAAGAGTGGGGGCTCCGCGTGGGGCATTAGAGTACCTCTCGTTACAGTAGATGTGGTGTCTGGGCTAATTAGTGTTGTTGGATGCAGCTCCATACCATGATTAGATAAGGTAGGCGGCAGGTGGTGACATCCCAGTCCGTCCAGCGTAACCCTCCCCATTCGTGTAGTAGTTGTAGGCAGTGCATAAAATAGCCGTGAAGAACTAGTGGCCACCTAGCCATTTCTTGTGCGGTCTCCCGGTGATGCCTTTGGCCTAGAGCCCGATCCTAATCATGTGTATGTATATGAGTGCTTAATATAGAATGTATGCTTAGTTAGGAGTACATAAGTTCTTAGATTAGCTTTCTTCTTACTTTCTCCCTTCCTCTAAGCTTTGCATGGAGATAGAGCTTGAGTAACTTCTATGTCGCACTATCTCTCTACCATTTATTATCTTACCCCTTTTTATTCAAGTGAATATCCATGCTAGAACTAATCAACCTACTAATCTATTACAATAACCACCGCCTTGCCTGCGGAAATATAAATACGACCCCGTACTCACGGGTAAAATGCTACAACGGTATTCCGTGCGCTTGCAGATCCCTCTATAACATAAGAAATACCAACAGTCATTTTTGGTGTTGTTGCTAGAGAACGGATTCTATATCCATACTTGGTGACTGCATTATAAAATGTCAACAGCAGGGCATCGTTCACAGCAGCAGCAGGAGGAGCCACAACAGCAAGGTGAGCAGGCTCTACCGCATCCGGTTCTATTGCTTGACTTGAGACACATTACAAATCGGAGAGTCAAGAAGTTGAGGTGTGTGCCTATTGAGCAGTGGTTCCCACTTGAGAGAGAGCCACATGCAGACCCTCGTTGTCGGACTCGACTACAGCAGAGTTTTTTAGTCTCATCCATGAGGGCAGGGTTTCTGGTCAGTGACCACGCGGTGCTCGACTGGCCTTCAGTGAGTGTGGCTGCAGGGGGGAACTCCGATCTTGCCTCACTTTGACTACCTTCATGGACTTGCACACTTAGTGGGTGATCTAATGATGTTCAAACTCGATTGGCATAGAGTGTTCTTCGCCACCCTCTATATTGATCATGACAGACGCTTCATTCAATTTATGCATAATGGAGAGGTTTGGCGGTTGAGGAGAGAGTAGATAGCAAGGGATCTCGGTGTACCACTGGGAGGAGAGTCACTTCACCGCCTCACCTATGGCGAGCAGCATCCTCCCTATCGCGGGCGTTCTTCTACGTACCCCACTGATGAGCAGATAGCGCCTTACTTTCGTGCACCTTTTATTCTGGGCAGCCCGAGGACCCCAGATCGCCTGACTCCTGAGGCATACACAGTTCACATGGCGTTGAGGAGGTCTCTCTTGTACAAGAGTGGGAACGCTGACACCATCACTGCTCTACAGTAGTGGATGCTTCACTAAATCATGCCTTAGCACCCATTCAACATTGTTGACTTGGTTCTTGGTGAGTGGGAGGATGCGATCTTTGACGGTATGGGGATGAAGCATAAGCAACCCTATTCTTACTAGCTTTGTTGGATGATTGCCAAGCTGCAGGATGGGCGTTGGCTTGAGGACCTTATCGGGAGCAAGTGCGCTTTCCACACTTACAAGCCTACCAGGCCTGACGATAACCGCCATCGCCGGAGAGCGTTGATGGCAGCAGCTCAACGTATTGAGGAGCAGGCAGTGCGTGAGGCAGTATAGACTGAGCTGGAGCATGAGGAGGAGACACTTGCAGCTACCTCTGCTAAGCTCCCGAGTTACTTTGACACTGACACTGGCTCTGAAAAGGACTCAGATGAGGACCCGGACTACGAGGAGCCACTACCTGTCTTTCACGAGTTGTGCCCGCATGACAACGAGGCAGGCCCATCTAGAGCAACATGTTGACTGTCCTTAAGTGCCAAATCTGACTGTCAACGATACTCACAAGCAAAGGAAAACCATGCCTCTTACTCACATATTTGTATCACTAACCTAGCTCCACAGTTGTTTTGGAGAATCTATCATTTCAGGGATACAAGTCCGAAATAAGAAGAAAACACGAAGAATACACAGCAACACATGCACAGAAGATCATCCGCTGCATCACACTTACAAGAAGGGCCCACTTGACAGACCAAACTGACGTATTAAGGCGGCAAACACCAAAGGATAGGATTAAGACCTACCTGTCAGCGCCAGTGCCAAAGGTGGTTGCCAGAGGTGGCAGAAAGGGGTCAACCGACCCCTGGGGTCGGCCGCACTTGCCCTGCCTCCCGTCCAGGTGCCCTTTGGCGGGAAGATTCCCCTGATCCTCCTAAGGTCAGTTGAAGATGTTTCCATACATAGAGATGGCGGGAACCGACCTCAAGAGCTATAAAAGGAGGCCCTCACACCCATTTCAACACACCACCACTTGGAACCATTCTCTTCCACTCTCACTTGTGACTTGTAATCCTTAGGGTAGTGGAGCTAGGCTAGAATCTTCTCTTAGCGAATCCAGTCATCCTCAGGATCGGAGAGCAAACCTCGGTCCTTGGTATGGCTTTGTATTCGACTTTTCGGTATCTCATTCACAATATAGAGCTGAGCTTTGGTTGTTATGTTATCTTGATAGTCTATCATGCTTATGCCAGTAATGCTATCTTTGTAATGTGTCATGCCTTGGCTTGTTGCTTCATTAGTTATACTCTTTATATGCTTAGGCCCGATGATTTGGGTAAGGATATCGGTCCGTCGTGCCTTCGGGCTTGCCTTAGCGTTTCACTTGTTCATCCAAAGGGTGGGAGACCCAGGGACACTAAGGTAGTGACCTCATACACGGGCGTGGTGCTCGTGTATGCGGATCCTTCGGATATGCCCGCGCTCCACGGTATTGCAGGGGTAGACCGCATAAGGTGATAGCTCTGTTGGTTCGCCATGACATCTCGTCATGATTAGTGAAGTCCCCCACGTTCGGGTTCGGGGTAGGAGTTCATGCAAAGATGTAATGGCCTAGATGTACTCCGGGACGGGACATTCTCCCTGATATCCCTATTTTCTTGGCACCTGCAGTTCTAAGCATGTTTAGTGTGTAACCTTTGCTTGTATGAATAGATGCTATTAGGACTTTGTTGTATGCCTATGCTCCCACTAACCCGTAGGATTCTTCGTTTATTCTTTATCCCGAGTTGGCCCAGTGTGTGTGTCACATTACCCTATTCATATGATTTATCTTGACTTACCCCTGTTTATGTTATAGTCTATGGCTTACTCATGTGGCCTTGATTACGTTCCAAGTAAACTCTTTTACATCATGCTCTCCTTTGGGAAAATATAAATAACGATACATGAATACTCACCGGGTGAAATGCTACAGCGGTATATCTGTGCGCTTGCGGATTCCTTCTGTAAACGTTAAGATATACCATACACATTTCTAGCATCGTTGCCAGTACTAACAATCCTGGTGACAACGTTAAGAAATGTCAACAAGCATTTCTGGCGCCGTTGCCGGGGAGAAGCATTGGTATAAAAGATTTACTTGAGCATAATACATGACAATATGTTTAAGACATAGTTGTAGCTTATTCAGGCTAATGTTTCTTCTTATTTTCTCCTAATTGGATGAAAATAGGGTAGTGTATGACTGGTTTCTCCTTGCCAACAAACTTCATTGAAAATCCTGAGAAGCTCGTGAGAAGGGTCCGACCTCGCGTCGTCCCTCCTCAGGTCATTCTTTCGGCAGGCGAACCAGTCTTTGCAGCACCAACAACCTCAACCTAACCCATGGTTGAAAGACTCTCCGCGATTTCTCTATCCCCTCCGCCGCCAATGTGGCGACCAGACCCAATGTCAACGTTGGGGATGTGAACTTCGAGCTCAAGTCCAGCCTCATAAACATGGTGCAGGCTCGCCCGTTCTATGGCAAGCCGAACGAGGACGCCAACGCCCACCTCCAGAACTTCCTGGAGTTATGCAACACTGTCACCATCAGGGGCGTTGCAGCTGACGCCATCAGGCTCCGCTTGTTTCCCTTCTCCCTGTTGGGGAAGGCGAAACAATGGTTTTACAAGAACATAGAAGCCGTCAGCACGTGGGACAAGTGTTCCACGGCGTTCCTCGCCAAGTTCTTTCCACTAGGTAAAACCAATGCCTTAAGCGGAAAGATATCCAGTTTCCAGCAGACGGGGATGGAGTCAATCCCTGAAGCTTGGGAGAGACTTCAAGAATACATACTCGCCCGTCCTTGTCATGGGATGGACGAGTGGCTCATTCTCCAAAGCTTCTTGTAGACACCGATTTTTGGCACGTGTCAGCATGTTGAGCAGAAGGCCAATGAAAATTGGGCCGACGCTGAACCAGAAGCAGAGAATGAAACATATTGGGCCTTTTGGGCCGGAAGAGGCGTCGTGGCCGATAGAGCATGGAAGGAGCTGACAAAGCTGCGTCAGCAAGTTATCTGTTAGAATTTAGGAAAGATTGTTTTCTTTATTGTCAAGTAATGTACGTCGTAATCGACTACGGTTTGTAGCTTAGGCTATAAATAGCTGCCCTTGGGCATGTATCAAACCATCCAATGATCAATACACAAACCCTTTTTTTCCTTTTTTCTCTTTTTGGTGGCTTCGCCTTAGTTGCAGTAGATTTTCTTTTTATGAGTTCCTTCCTACACGTGGGGCTGCATCGACTTCGATCTCTGACTTGCTGGTAAGTTCCGTGTCGAACGAGGCAGATAGGCTCAAGGTTGACGGCACATCACTTCTTCCTCTATCCTATATTAGTTCAAGTTATCTAGCAGATTGGATCTAGGTCTGGTTTGTTCACCAAGTTATCTTTATCAGCTTGTTTTCTGTTAGATTAATCTGTTTAGTCTAGTTTGTTTCTTGCTGTTATCACAAGTAATCGGTATTTACTAGATTTGGCAGGACTAGATTCGTTTGATCTTGTTTTTATTTAGTTCTTACCACAGTTTATCCAGCCTAGATCTAAATACCATCGGCCGACGCGCAGCTTGCCTGTTGCTTATCCCCAGGCCTTACGGGTTCGGATCTAGGTGTTGTCTATTGAGGCCTCGCTAACCCATTTAGCATTGCCTTACCTGCACAATCGGCTGGAGCTTTGGCCGATTGACCTACTGATGCATCGGACGCTTGGCCGACGCACGCGACAGAACGATTCGGAACACCAGCCGATACGTTCCGATAATTTAATCGTTTTACCTATCCCTTGTCAATTGTAGGTCAAATTGACTGGCACGCCCTGCACCACCACGCAGCCGGTTTGGATGCCGCGCAGGAGCGAAGCAAGAGGCTCCCGGGTCCTCGCGTGTGCTGGCGCTGAAGAATGACCTACGGCTTTTTGCGTCAACACGCTTTTTGCACGCCCAGTGGGACATGACAACGACACCACGATGACCAAGAACAACGGCATGGATGGTGACAAAATCTTGTTGCCTACCATGGATGACCTCAATGAAGAACAAAAGCGACTAGTTGAAGAAGCCATGAAGCGAGCACAAGACGCCTGCCTCAGGTCGTTCATCTAGACCAAGGAGGGGTAGGTAATTCAGAGGCAGCCGCTACGAGGGCGGGGGGCATCTCTGTCACTCAAAGACTTGGCCATGTTCAAGGAGATGTTCGATCAGTCCGTAAGCCACTCTTTGATCAATCAGTCAGGGGTGTTGATCGAGACCATCAAGGACGCTGTCAAGAACGTCCTAGCAGAGGGCACTTAAGGGGTAACATAGGGCCATCCTACTCCAATGAGGTATCATCGGCCGCTGCTGGTGTTACAATATCAGCATCGACGGCCGATGGTGTTCTGCCCAATACAACATGTGTGCCGACGGCCGGCGCCGGAACAAGCTCATCGCCTTACGTGTTGAGGCGCCCAGGTACTCCGGCAACGCATGCTTCATCACCACCGACAACGGCATTCACCCAACAGGATTCGTACCTTCTACATTGGGCATGCCAATGGAATTCTGGGCGTACATCTATCCACAGATGTTCGAACAAAGTAGCAACACAATGAACTTCCCTACTGCCACGCTATTTGTTGGTGTCGCCTGCTACAATAATCCAGCATCCACCACAGACTCCACCGGCACCAACTCAGACTGGGGGGCATCACGCAGATGCATTAGCCATCCAGCCGATGGAAGATCTTGTGGGACAGCCGACGAGTCCCCAAATCTAGAGGGCCTTCCAAGATACAAATCTTCAGATGCCAAACCTCATGGTGCAGCAGCCTGAAGTTGATTGGGTCAGCAAGATAGCCGATGTGATGAAGAATAAGTTCGGCTTGAAGCCAAAGGAGCCTGCATTCATGTACAGGACGCCTTACCCAGAAGCCTACGATCAGATCCCATTGCCTCATCGGTACAAGTTGCCAGACTTCCTCAAATTCTCTGGACAAGGCAACATGTCAACCGTTGAGCATATCAGCAGGTTCCTAGTACAATGCGGGGAAGCCACAGTGACGGACGCTTTGAAGTTCCGCTTGTTCCCGCTATCTGTGGCAGAACCACCTGAATTAATTCGGCTCAAGTGCGCTAACCATCGCCACGACGGCAATTAGGGCTAACTCGCACTTCAAATGGAATAATCCATTGGTTTGTCGGGCAACCTCCCGATACAACCACGGTTTTTGCCGATCGAAACCACACATACATGTACTCACACGAAGGTGAGCCCAGAGTATACATCATTCCCCAAATTTTACACCACAGGGTTCATCACAAATTATTATTACAACAGAGTTCAAATTCGTAAACAAGGTACTCAGAGTTCAAAATAATTGAGTTCTTCAGAGTTCAACGCAGCGAAAAAATAACGATAAACTACTCGACGATACAGGATGTCTCGATGAAGCTCGTACGAGACATCACTCGGCATTATCACCATTGGCCGGGGGCGTATCCCATTCGACCGACCAACCAGGAGGAAGGGTACACGGCCAAGTCAAACTAGCAATCATATCCTCGAAAGTTTCACCTGAAAACAAGCCACAAGCAAGGCTGAGTATACTAATACTAAGCAAGGCATACCCGACTAGTGGAATATACTTAGCCGACTCCTAGACATGCAAGGCTTTTGGCTTGAGGGGTTCGTTTTGCCGAAAAGCATATATATACGTAGGTCCTTACTTTCAAATTTTAGCTCCAAGTTCTAGTTTTCTTTAAGCATTCTAGGTAAGCAACTATCCAATATCATACATGGTGAAAGAATTAATTTTTCATCCAACAAGATTAATCATCATCATTGTTCCTCTTCTTACTCTATGTGGTAAAAGGGTCAAGGAGTCTCAATAACCGTGAGAAACGGACGATTCGAATCGAATTTCTTAACCTTGCAAGGGAAACCTAAACACAGGTCACGTGGTTACTCAGAGAGTCACACGTGCAACTTTTCCCCTTTCTTACTGGATTGTGGATCAGGGCCACCATCCGAGACTACAGAGCCCAGCTCTGTACCCACCATGTGCACGCATGGAACCGAAGTTGAGATGGTGGGATGCTGCCCACTTGCCGGTCCGATTAGGTACTTAAGCTTACCGATTACCATATTCTCGGCATGTGGTTAGTACGTTCAAAGACTTAACCACCACTACCACACACTGCGGCCTTAGCATTTTTCACTAAACAGACGGGGCCTCAATCATCAACATAAACATCGTACCATAGCCCCGTCCGTCGACCTTATGATTGCAGCATGGAGTAAGCATTCAACTCCTATATTCTCGCGAGTGACAGGAAATCACTCGACTTTTACCGGAGTCCTATTAGCATAGCATTCTATCGAACCTTACATCTAGTGTTCAGAGCATGGGTACCTAGGATCATGCAACTAAGTTTCCATTCAACTCTTGCAAACTTAATGCACAAGTAAACTAGAGTAATAAGTTGCATAAGTTTAGAAAAATAGGGTTCATGCTCCGGGGCTTGCCTTCTTGGGTAAAGTTAGCCTGGGGCTCGTCCGAACTTGGGCTCGGGTCTTCGAAAGCTTCAGTTAGATTTGCTTGAACTTCACGCTGCTCACTCTCGGACGCAGGCACCAGCTCGTACGTTCCGTCGGCGAGAGTAGTCGATTCTATATGAATGCACAAGTGTAAGTTATAGCGATGGTATAAGACGATTATTTTCCTTCACGATAAAGTTGTAGTCCACAAAACATCGATTTGGTTGCAAAGTTACTGAGTTAAGATTTCCTTTGGCAATTGTTAATAGAGTATGACTTAAACTATTAACTTCATTAAACAAGAAGGGGTTGTGTTATATTGGGAACTTAATTTTTCTAAGCACAACATGGATTAAACACAACTTCTGGACTAAATAACTTCTGGTGAAGAAATTTTTATTTAGAGCACACTATGCAGAGACAAAAGCACTGTAAAAATTTCAGGCATTTTCACGCAACAGAATAATTATGAAAAAGGTAAAACACAACCACTGCTAGAACCTAGTTATTTTTATACAGAACAAACCATGCAAGTATTGACATCAAAACTTTTACAGGGGATTAAGCTATCCATACATGTGTTACTGTAAATTTTTCAGATTTTACTATACAATATTCAAAGCATAATAAATAGGACAAGATACACATACTTTAATAAAGATTAATTTCTACACGATGTTTTACAGGTTTTCTAAGTATGAAACTTTTTATTCAGCAAGAGCTACTCTAAAGAGTCCCACAGTAAAAAGTTAAACATTTTCCAAGCACAGAAACTAATTAATTGAATTAGTGCATTTCTCCTACCACAAAATTATATAAATAGGTTACAGAAAGAAAAAAGATTCTAAACTTTTTCTGTGGTATTTAAGCATCAATATAACAGCTCTGCAGAAGTTTCACAACATGAATCACAATATAACAGCAGTTATAATTTAGTTTTATTAATTCATGGCATAAACAAGGTCTAACAAAAAGTTTAGCTAGAGATGGGTTCTGGCCCTAATATTTTTACACTGGCCTACAAATCAAGCCACTAATCTACTGTTAACTTTTCAGATTTAGCCCTTGCCTACAACAGTGGGTACAATTAAAGTCTTTTAAAACTTCCATTTAATTTATAGCAAGATTTAGCAAGCAAATAAAGAAATGCATGTAACAAAAGTTGTAGATCGTCTTCTAAAGATTCTAGAATAGTTGAGTTTGTATTTTTCTGATTTTTCTTCGATTTTATATGAATTTTACAAGTTCACTGTTTTTGAAACTGGTTTTAAAACTTTCTTTTACAGAGGGGTCCCTGGAAACTTGCGTGCAGGCCCCTGGAAAAAATGTGGTCCCTGGGCAGCGCTGGCATGGTGGCCGGCCAGATTCCGGCGAGGGGGCTCGTCGGCGGCGAGGGGAAAAGGGTCGGGGAGATCCAGGGAGGTGAGAGCTACCTCGGGATGGCCTTGGTCGGGGTTGGGGGTGGCCGGAGGTGGCTCGTCGGTGCGGAGCAGAGGGGCGGCGGCGGGGCGGAGCGTCGGCGATGATGCTCCGGCAAGGAAGGGAGGGTATGGGCTGGTCGATGAGCTTCACGGGGTCGAGGGGAACCCGTTAGGAAGCTTGGCTTGGACGGAGGAGCTTCGGAGTGAGCTGTCCACGGAGTAGCAAGGGAGCGGCGGCGGCGCGGGCGGCGCTGGCGGTGCTCCAGCGGTTGAGCTGCCGGGGAAGAGGCCGGTGAGCTTCAGTAGAGGGTGGGCAAGCTTGCTTGGCAATTGGTTTGGCAGTGGAGGCTGGGGAGTGCGGCTCCACGGGCAGGTGGCGCACGGCGGCGGTAATGGTGGCGGCGGCGGCGTTCTGGTGTCTGGGCGCGCGATGGGGACTCAGTGCAGCCTTTTGTAGGCAGCAGAGAGGCGGGAGGAGGGGCGGGACTGGACTGTGAGATGCGGGCGCGGGCAGCACTGGTTGAGAGTCAAAAAGATACCGAAGCCAGTGCTTTCAGGCCAGAAGTGTCCTTCTCCCTCGAAGTCTTAAGCACTTCTTTCAGATTTTCTTATGTTCAAAAGTATAAAGTGGGGGAATCTCGGTGGAAATCTTTTATTTACTGTATAAATATGTATGATGTGCTGCTAGGAAATCCGCCATCGCTTGCCCTGGCCTTCTTGCCGAGTTGCATCGCCCGCATCGTGTTCAATTGGAAAGTCTGGCAAAGGCGCTTCCAACTCCTGGTTCAAGGTCTGAGGTTACCAAACAAAGATGAATCCTGCGCAATCAGAGATTAAGCAATAAGATCCCACCCAGAAACTGGAAGAGTCGGGGGTTATCTCAAAAAGTGAACAACATTCATACAATTCCACCCTTCCTGCGCGGGTGCCAGACATCGCCAAAATGAGTAAGTCTAAGTTGCCGAAGAGTGACGGGAGCGCGTGACTAGCCGCGGTGGGCGGCGGGCACGGGCAGGGGATTGGGCGCTGAAGATTTGGCGTGTGGAGCGGGAGATCACGCGGCGCACAGGTTGGGCGAGGAGCTGCAGCAGCTGTCTTGCCGGGCCGTGAGCGCTGCGACTGGCTGGACGCGGCGGAGGCACGGGCACGGCGCGGCTTGTCCATTGGGCGCGGCGGGCGGCGAGCAGAGGCGCGAGGCGCCGGTGCACACGTGGCGTGCGCAGACTGGGGAGGAGCGCGGCGTGGGGAGAAGCGCGGCGTGCGGGCACGGCCAGGCATTGGCTTGGCGCCTAGCGCCGTCAGGCATCGCCGGCCAAGTGGCCTGCGGCGACTGCGCGGCGGCGGAGGGTCGGGCGAAGCGAGTGGTCGGGCGAAGCCGAGGGTCGGGCAAGCGACGGGTCGGGCGAAGCGAAAGGGTCGGGCGAACGACTGCGCGTCGGAGGGTCGGGCGGAGCGTAGAAAGAAGGGTCTGTAGTGAAAATTGAAGAAAAGGCAGGGGCTGGTTTGCAAATCCAAGTGTTTCTCAAATTTTTGTGTTGTAACTCAAAATTTCTTGAACACGAAAGTTGTTCAAAATGAAAAGTTACACAAGTTTTGTTTCAGGCCAAAGTTCATTTGAGTTCTAGTTTAGAAATTATTTTAAAGACTCAAAAGTATAATTCGGAGGGCACGTCATTTCCTGGGCAAAAATTTGCATTCACTCCTGGGCTTCAACTAGACTTTTGTTTAACAAGTCAATAACGATATGCCTATTGAAATTCCGTAGCCAAGTTTGCATCGATGTGAAAGTTATTTAATTTGTTTGATTAAAGTACATGTACTTATGCACATATACACAACTATTTTCAATCCAACGCAAACCAATTTATAATTCGTTTTCTTTTAAACTTTTCTTAGTTATTTATGCGTCGTGTTAAGCTAATGAGGCTTATTTCATAAATTAAACACCTGAGGTGTTACACTATCTCTCTCTGGATCGGCCTTTGCCTGGTTTGCATCGCTGCCAGCTAATTCCATAATCACTTGGGCCAATCTCGAGAAGCAGTTCCACAAGTACTTCTTCACAGGGGTACAGGAGATGAAAATCACCGACATGACTGCGGTGCAACAGAGGAACAACGAACCCGTCCAAATTACATTCAGAGATTCAGAGACATCAGGAGCCGTTATTTTATCTTATCTCTCAGTGATGGCCAGTTAGCTGAATTGGCCTTTCAGGGACTTCTGCCACACATCAAGGAAAAGTTCTCATCCCAGGAGTTCGAGAGCCTGAGTCATCTAGCATCAAGGCTTGCTAATGTTGATGTCAGAACCTACGACGCCAAGAAGAACGTGTTCCAGAAGAAGGTCAACTATGTTGGGGATTCTTCTGAATCAGAAAGCGAGGCTGAAATCGGCGTTGATGAATGGGTCAAGTCCAAGAAGCCAATCTCATGCCCGTTCGCCACGAAGGAACTTGAAAGCTATGGGTTCAACGTCACAAAGGCCGATAGGATCTTTGATCTACTACTGCAAGAGGGTCAGCTCAAGTTACCCTCCAACCATGTGATCCCATCAGCCAACGAATTAAAAGGGCGCAGGTATTGTGAGTGGCATCACTCCGTCACTCATAATACTAATGGCTGCAAGACGTTCAGGAAGGAGATCCAGACGACCATCAAGCAAGGAAGAATCAAGTTTGACAGGCCGATGAAGATTGACGAGCATCCCTTCCCAGCCCACGCGGTTGACGTGGGAGCCCAAGAAGTCGATGGAACAGCAAAGGTATCATCTTCTGATCATCATAATCGTGATACTAAGAATCCGGAGACTAGTGTATTGGCCAACGGCAGGGGGAACTATGGCCGATACGGACAAGGTAGGAGTTTCAGGAGATCATACAGAATTGTCACATCTCAGATGCTCCTGAACAAATATCAGTGCCAGCAAGAAAGAGAGAGACGTCGTCAAGAAGAGAAAGACAGGCGTGATGAAAAACACTGGTGATGCCCGTTCTTTGTGTTCTGCTGGAATGAGGGTTTGCGCTTGCCATCGGCCGATGATTGTCCCGAATGCAATGGGGCGCAGGAAGGCCGATATGATGTCAAAAGGCAGCGCCATGAAGACAACCATCAGCAGTCGACTATCAAGAGCAAGCATCGTGTCTCTGTCCATGATCGGCTGGGTCCACGGGTCCCTGAGCAAGCAATGATTGAAGAACAAGCTGCAGCCCGTGTACCTTATGAAGCACCTTTGGATCGGTCGCTCGAACGTTATGATAGTTACAAGTATGATCCAGAGCAATACCCGGATTGGTGCATCCAGGGGTTAACCCGTTCTCAGAAGAGAAGGGTTCAGAGGCTCCGTAACCGGGAACAAGAAGAAAAGGCGCGCCTATGAGAGGAAGACAGTCCAATCACAAGTGTGGCGCGTGAAGACTAATGAAACTACCCCGTCAGCATCAGTCAATATGGTTTGCGTGAAACCTATAGAATCCAAAACACCGACGCGCGATGATGGAGAAAAAGCAGTAGCAAAACTTGCGTTAAATCTAGCCCAGGCATTATTCAAGAAGCTAGATGAAGAGGAGCAACAGCATCTGAGGCCTCTGTATGTGAAGGGACATATTGACGGAAGGCCTATGACTGAAATAATGGTTGACGGAGGAGCCGCTGTTAATGTTATGCCTTACGTTAAGCTCTGACAACTTGGGTATGATGAAGAAGATATGATAGGTACTGATATGATGCTTAAGAGCTATGAAGGGAGAGTTTCGCCTGCTCCAGGGGCAATCTCTGTTGTTCTAACGATTGGAAGCAAAACTCTGCCGACTGTTTTCTTTATCATGGACGGCAAGGGTTCGTATAATTTGATCTTAGGCCGGGATTGGATCCATGCTAATTGTTGCATTCTGTCCACATTACATCAATGCCTTATTCAGTGGCTAGGGGATAGTTCAGTTGAAATGGTGCCTGCAGATCTGTCTCTCAGTGTTGCCTGGGTTGATCCTCCAGTTTGGGGTTTTGATGGTGTGGAGTGCATGTCAGGGAAAATTTGGAGAGAAGGCTTCTTGAAGATGGAAGACTTTGGCCTTGATCCAGTTCAAGAAAATGGACCGGAAGTGTCTACTCCATAAAAGAATCTGAACGAGCATCCCATCGGCCAATGAGAAGCAACAGAAAGACTTTCTGGCCGATGAACTAGTCTCGTAAAAGCTGATCGTGTTGATCAGGCGCAGATGGCCGATACGATATGTATCGCCCTTAGTGCAAAAATAAATATAGCCAAATATTGTTTGGGTTGGAGTTGAGCACAAGTGTTGATGTCACACCCGATTCTAGAAAGAACCAGATGCATCTCATATGTGCGCCAGTATCTCGTTCACACACATATAGTAGACGAAAAGTGTAATATATATCAAAGACAATGCTCAAAAGTAACTAAATAAAGTATTTAACAATATTACACTCCGTATAAATGAGACACAAATGTCTTTAAACGATAAACCGTTATACCCTATACGAAGTCTTCAGCAACTCCGTCTTCCACAGGCGATGACTGGTGAACGCAGGACCTAGAACTCCTCGAAGTCGTCGAAGATCTCCTCTTCAAAGTTAACTTCTGAACAGCAGGGGGCAAGGGTGAGTACTCTTATGGTTGGTACTCAGCAAGTGGGGTGAAAATGCAAGGCCATCAAGGATAGGCTAGGGTTTGCAGCAGCGGTTGCTTTTAGTTGGTCAAATATTTATTAGCAAGCATCTATTAACTAGGTTTAAGTTTATACCAATCCCACTTTAGCAAAATCATAACAGTACCATCAACCATAACATAAACCATGAACCACAATTTAATTAATCTTCAAGTTTCATTATCATGTGAGGGTCCAAGCCACTCTTAACCGTGAGTACGGCTGTTATAACAGTTTTACACTCTGCAGAGGTTGTACACTTTACCCACAAATCGTGTTTCCCTGAATCGCCCGGGTTTGCAAGGCCCTTAAACACTTCCGAGGTGAGTGGCGAGGGTACACTACGAAGCCTTTACAAAGACATGTCGAGAGCTAGGCAGCCCGCTAGAGTTTCAGTAGCAGTGTGGTCCATAAACCTCCCTAATGGTCAGCTCCTTAGCCAAGGCAGCTACCCCAAGAGGACTGGGCTATGACCCCTATCACCGACCCCCTCCTTGCCCTTTCGGTAAGGCCACCAGCAAACTACACATCTAATTAATTGGCTAAGGTCAGAGCCATGTGACTTTGTGGTTGCACTGTTTACTTGGGTGGTTCTCCATGTTCCCATTAAACAAAGTCGATCTTGAACTTATGCGATAATACCACAATACGAAACGTGATCCACATTAACAAAAGAGTAAACCAATACCAATCCCAAAGTTTGCAACTAAGCGTAACTACCCAACAAAGTAGTAAACCCAGGTGTTTCAAGGTTTGGGGTAAAAGACTAGGTATGTCCTTAGCATAGGTAATCCCATCAATTTTATGCAAGCAACAATAAAGTAAAGTGAATTTTCATGCAGTTGATGGGATCAAACAGAATATGCAGAGGGGGAAATCCACTTGCCTTCGTCAAGCCACTGCTGATTCTCTTCCTCGTAAAATTGCTCTTAATTTTGCTCGAACATCACGTTGTCTACGCGATCACACAAACAAGCATACACAAACAAATAAGGAACAATACAACAAACAGTACAAACCGAGGGTGAAAAGATGCTAAAGTTGTAGTTCATGATGCAAAGATCGCGTGGGCTCAAGAATCGCTGAAATCGGAATTGAAACGATGAAGATATGGTTAAAACAGTGATCTAGGGACCTAACTGCTAGAGTTTTGAGCCTCCTGAGGTTAGATCTGAAGAATTCAGGGGCTAAAACATAATAAATCCTTATACAGAGGGTCGGGGTGCAAAACTATAGGTTCTGGACGGCGGGTTCTAATTCTAGAAAAGTCAGGGGTCGGGACAGAAGAAGAAAAGGGCTCAACTCTAATTATTTTCTACTGATCTGGACTGCGGGTCAATTCCTGGAAAACTTAGGGATCTTCCTGCAAAAGTTTCGGGAACGGCTAGGGTCGGGTGAATCTGGTCTGTTGGATCAGAATCGGCAGCAGATCAGACGAATCGGCGGAGTAAGGGTCGGGCGAATCGGCTGAGTAAAGAGTGGGTCGGGTAAATCGGCCGTGTAAAGTGAAGATTGATTCTGGCCGTTAGATCTAGATCGAGCGGCATAGGAAGGGTCGGCTCGACAGAACGAAAAGGGTCGGGCGAGGCGGAGTTTTTACTGGGCATCGGCGGTGAGCAAGTGCGGCGGCGGACGGCCGGAGCTTCACCGATTCCGGTGTTCCGGGGCTCAATTCAAGCTAGGTTCATGCCGGGGAGTGAGTGGGCGGTACGGTGAAGGTGAGGGTGGGTACAGGTTGGCTGTGCGGCGGCTGTAAACTGGCGGCCATGGCGGCGGGCGGAAACAGGGGTCCGGCGAGCAATCTGGTGGGCGGCGGAGCAAGAGAGAGGGAGGGAAATCTGGTTGGCTTAATGCTCACCAACTTGTGGAGCTCTGGCGAGAGTTGAAGACGGCAGGGGAGCTGCAGATCGGCGAGTCGACGGAGAATCGGCGACACGGGTCGGCGGCGTTCCTCCGAGGCGCAACTTCCAGCGGCACGCGACAAGGTTCAGTAGAGGGAAAGATTTGAGTTTGGCGTGGGTTGCAAAGTGGGGCTTTGGCAGGATTTTATAGGGGCGGATCGGCCGGGAGTAGGAAGGCGATGCTGCGGGATCGATCAGGACTCGGGATGAGAAGAAAGAAAGAAGACGGGACACGAACGACAACACGGAGTCATTCTGGACTCTGGGTAAGGAAGGAAGAGAGAAGAAGAAGGCGCCGACAGGTGGGTCCCAGCTGTCGGTGAAAACAAGGGTCGGGGAAGGAAATCTGCCACTGAGTCGGCCGCGGAAACGATAAAGAAGAAGAAAAGGAATTGGGCTGGGCTGAAAGAAAGAATAGGAGAAGAAAGAAATAAAGATGCATGCACAATTTTAATTTATGATTTTTATGAAAATACCTTTAGAAATTTTAGCTCCTATATTTTGGGTGTTACAGTTGATCAGATGAGGAACACATGAATCAAAAGAAATTGTGCAGAAGAGGCAAAGCAGAAGAGCATTATTACATGGGGTGATTCATTCATCATAAAAACTGAATTGATTACAGAATCTACACTAGTGTTTTCAGAAACAGCTACGGCAGTGTGCTCAAGATCCTCCATGACATCCAAGAAGTTGAGGAGGTCTTCTCCTTCGGCATGAACAGGATCCAGATCCTGAACGTTGTGGCCCAGTTGGATCTGCACTGTAGCCAGAGCCGTAGCCGCCCCGTTATGGATACCATTGGTGGTGATTTCTCGGACACAGACAGGGATATCTTGCAGGCGGTCAACAAGCAGAAGACCGGGGGCGTTGACGAACTCAGCAGCCTGGTTCGCCAATAGCTAGAGGTCTTGAAGCTGAGCTGAAGAAATTTAAAAATTATAAAGGAAAGAGCAGATCTGAACCAGAGGCGAAAGTAGGATCAAAAGATGTGACGCAAAGGGATGTACCTGCTACTCTCATGTCAGATTGCTCCAACATAGCTCGAGTGGTGGTGAGCCTTGCCTCCGCTACTATTAGAGCAGCCCTGGTTGTGCACAGGGAGGATTCCAGCTCAGTCACCCGAAGGTGTGAGGAATTACCAGAGCCGGAAGGACACGCGGCTGGAATGCTTGGCGTAGGCTGTGATGACGTACCAGCATGATACACACCATCAGCCATCAAGATGGCTCTGGAGCAATGAGGAAAGAAAATCAGATTGAAAGCCTAAAGAAGGAATGCAAGACTAGAAAACCCTTACCCTTGTCGGCGCAGAGTGGTTCGCAGGCACTGAGTTGGCCTAGGAGACTCATCATCGGGACGCCTGTTGTCGGCCATGGGAGGCGTCGAAGCGGAAGCGCGGATGGGGATGAAAGTCGAGGAAGAAGAAGAACAGGGTTGCGGTTTTTTGCGCTCCACTGTGATCTTTGATTTATCGATGGAGGATTCCAGAGGCCGGTCGGTTGCAATTAAAAGGGAAGTGGAGGATTCAGAGACATGTTTCAGTTACCATCCCGATAATCGAGGAGTCGTGGAGTTACTTCACAAGCTGGGGTGGTTAATGGATGGCCGATCATACTTTCCCACAGAGGAGTAATGATGAAGATGGTCGAAGAAGTCAAAGGTTGTACAGTATCGGCTGTTTTACTCTTGCATCGATGAGTTGCAAAAAATCGAAATGTTGCGCGGGAGATCAAGGAATGGTAAAGGGTTGGAAGATGCAAAAGAAGAGCTTGACTGAAATTTCGGAACAAAGCTTTTCATTCCAAAATTGGGGGGCATGTGTTGACACCGGTTTTTGGCACGTGTCAGCATGTTGAGCAGAAGGCCGATGAAAATTGGGCCGACACTGAATCAGAAGAAGTAAATGAAGCATATTGGGCCTTTTGGGCCGGAAGAGGCGTCGTGGCTGATAGGGCATGGAAGGAGCTGACAAAGCCGCGTCAATTAGTTATCTGTTAGAATTTAGGAAAGATTGTTTTGTTTATTGTCAAGTAATGTACGTCGTAATCGACTAGGGTTTGTAGCTTAGGCTATAAATAGCTCAATACACAAACCTTTTTTTCTCTTTTCGGCGGCTTCGCCTTAGTTGCAGTAGATTTTCTTTTTATGAGTTCTTTCCTGCACGTGGGGCTGCATCGACTTCGATCTCCGACTTGCTGGTACGTTCCACGTCGAACGAGGCAGATAAGCTCAAGGTTGACAGCGCATCGCTTCTTCCTCTATCCTGTATTAGTTCAAGTTATCGGGCAGATTGGATCTAGGTCTAGTCTGTTCACCAAGTTATCTTTATCAGCTTGTTTTCTATTAGAATAATCTGTTTAGTCTAGCTTATTTCTTGCTGTTATCACAAGTTATGGGTATTTACTAGATTTGGCAGGATTAGATTCGTTTGATCTTGTTTTTATTTAGTTCTTACCACAATTTATCCAGCCTAGATCTAAATACCATTGGTCGACGCGCAGCTTGCCTGTTCATCATCGCTAGGCCGATCGGGTTCGGATCTAGGTGCTGTCTACTGAGTCCTCGCTAACCCGTTTAGCGCTGCCTTACCTGCACAATCGGCCGGAGCTTTGGCCTTTTGATCTACTGACGCATCGGATGCTTGGGCGACGCACGCGACGGAACGATTCGGAACCCCAGCCGATACGTTCCAGTAATTTAACCGTTTTACCTATCCCTTGTCAATTGTAGGTCAAATTGACTGGCACGCCCTGCACCACCACGCAACCAATTTGAACGCCGCGCAGGAGCGAAGCAAGAGGCTCCCAGGTCCTTGCGTGTGCCGGCGCTGAAGGCCGACCTACGACTTTTTGCATTAACACTTCTACAATGGGCTGACTCCAACATCAAGAGCCCACATAGATGCCGCTACTGAAGGAGCCTTCCTCGACCTCACCATCACCAAAGCCAACGAACTGGTCGAGAAGATGGTCTCCAACCAGGGCTGAAATGAGGAGCGTTCCCAGCCCAAGAACAAAAGCGGAATGCACACAATCAAAGAAGTTGACAAGCTCTTCGCCAAGATGGACCTCCTGTTGAAGCGCCTCGATGAAAGGGCGCAATTCAAGGAGCGTATGAAAAACTACGCTCAAGCCGTAGACTCGCACCCCATGTGCGAGGTCTGCGGCAATGGTGGACACTCGGGGAATGACTGCCCCGAGATTCATGGCGAGATCTGTGGCCTACATGAACAACAACAACAACGGGTATCGTCCACAAGGAGGCGAAGGGAGGGGCAATCACGCCCACCTTATCAAGGAGAAGGTAATAATTTCAACTCAAGTTACAATTCGAATTTCAATTCGATCCAACCCTCCATTAAAAATCTCATTTTTGGCCAAGTTAATATTAATGAATCTATAAATAAGAAACTTGCTGCCAATGATAAAACTCTTGAGAGTTTGAATATAAAAGTTGAAACTCTCAAGAATCGATTAAGTTTTAATAAAATGATAGAAACCCAGTTAGCTCAAATAGCTATTGCCATTCTTGTTGTGGACGATGGGAAAATCTCGGGCCAACCAGAAGCTCCCGTCAAAAATGTCAATATGGTGTCCACCGGATGGGGCAACCCAACCCGAAGGACACCACACGCTAACCATGCTAGTAGGTCCTCACATTCCTAGAAAAATGCATGGGGAGGACTGACAGCAACACTGCACGGAGACCCAGGGCTCCCGATGATTCATTGCTCAATATACGATCAACACTACACTCGGGCTCTCTGCGACCTCTGGGCTAGCATAAACATCATGCCCAATGTGATATTCGAGAAACTGCAATACCCTGCTCTTTCCCCGACACTCATGTACGTGCAGCTCGCCGATTCTACAATTCGATATCCCGAAGGGATAGTCGAGAACATGCTCATACGAGTCTAGAACTCATTCGTCCTCGCCAACTTCATCGTCCTCGACATGGAAGGCGACACGGCCATACAACTCATCCTTGGGCGCCCCTTTTTAAGTGATGTCAAGGCAAGGATAGATGTCGGGACAGGAGACATCCGTTTCCGCATTGGAACGGACAATATTTTCTTCAAATTCCAGCACAAGAAGGAGCAGCGATTCGTGATCCATCAAGGTCACAATGGGAGTGGCATTTGGGGAGAACCACTCCCCGAGCCAGAAACTCCACTGACCACACAACCCAAAAGAAAGAAGACAAAGAAGATGTGGCGGAAGATCGAAAGTTTGTCCTCGTCTAATTCTCGGCAATGAGGCGACAAATGGTAAGTAACGACGGAGAAAAGTCTTGTCTGTCGGACTTTAAAATGACAAGACCTTGCCAAATGTAAATTGGTATTTATCTCATATTTGATTTTTCCACAACTTGGTTTTTCACCCCATTTGATTTTCCCACTATATATTTGATTTTCCAAAATTCTTGTGCATGCTGGAATTTTTCTAGCCATTTCTCTCTTTTCATAAAAATCCTAAAAAAAATTTCCGAGCATCAAATTCCTTTGAAAAATACATTTGAACATCTTTTTAGAGCAAAGTTGGGCCAGGCACCAAAAATTTCGAAAGCAGGTGACCGTTGGAAGCAGTGGGCCCGGGCTGTCAGCAGGGCGCGCCACCCAGGGTGCAGCCACACCTCTGGGTCGGCTGACCCCACCTTAACGGCTCTCGGGCCCCAATTGCTCCAAAGGCTCCTAGCCATTGTGCCCGGCGCCTCCCCAAGTGCTCGTGCCCATTGCTTTTTAAATAGAGTCCAAGAGAGAGGGGTGAAGCACTCACACTTCACTTCTTTCACTCACTCCCTCTCACACTCTCACAACTCTTTGCTCTCGGGTTTTCATTGGATTTTTTCTCAAGTTTGGATTCAAGAAACCTTTCTCTCTTATTCCCTTGCTGCAAGAAAGAGCCCACACATTCGAAGAAACAATGTTCGGTAAGAGTTTTCAATTTGATTACTCTAACGTAACCCAAACCGAGTTGTTCTTGTTTGTCCTCGTGTTCAAGCATGAAGGGCATATGGAGGAAGCTCTCCGGTGCACTCAAGAAGGTGACGGGAGCGAGGTCATCTCGTTCCCAAGGTAGCTCAAGCTCCCATCACACTCCCGAGCCTACTCCGACCCTAAGCATGATGGATTGCGAAGAACAAGGAGAGCAAGAAGAAGTGCAAGCCGAAGTGCAAGCCGAGGACATGGAGATAAAATGAAGAAGATGCACCATTCCTCGACTTGCGCAGTGACCGCGAGCGCCAAGCCTACTCCATCCTCAAGCGCTGATGCTTTGGTCACACCAAAGCCTTCAACCCGAACCTTCTCGCGAAAATAGGTATGGACCTTGACTTTGCTAATGTTTGGCATGCGGTCGGTTGGGAAAGTTTCATGCCCGTTGAGAAGTATGGTTCCCGACTCCTCACCATTCAGTTCCTTTGCACTCTTCAAGAGGTGAATGACGGTGTTTGCTTTCGGCTTTTCGAAAAAGAGTATTATCTTACTTGGAAAATGTTGAGTCACCACCTTGGTTTTAACAAACGCTTGCCGGTTTCTCTTGAACACTGGCTCTGACAAGGATCAGATGAGGACTCGGACTACGAGGAGCCACTACCTATCTTTCACGAGCTGTGCCCTCACGACAACAAGGCAGGCCCGTCTAGAACAGCATGTTGAAGGAACTTCAGTGCCAAATCTGACCGTCATCGATACTCACAAGCAAAGGAAAACCATGCCTCTTACTCACATATTTGTATTACTAACCTAGCTCCAAAGTTGTTTTGGAGAATCTATCATTTCAGGGATACAAGTCCGAAATAAGAAGAAAACACGAAGAATACACAGCAACACATGCATAGAAGATCATCCGCTGCGTCACACTTACAAGAAGGGCCAGCTTGACAGACCAAACCGACGTATTAAGGTGGCGAACACTAAAGGATAGGATGAAAATCCACCTGTCAGCGCCTGTGCCAAAGGCGGTTGCCACAGGTGGTAGAGGGGGGTCGGCCGACCCATGGGGTTGGCCGCACCTGCCGTGCCTCCCGTCCAGGTGCCCTTTGGCGGGCAGATTCCCCTGATCCTCCTAAGGTCGGTTGAAGATGTTTCCATACATAGAGATGGTGGGAACCGACCTCAAGAGCTATAAAAGGAGGCCCTCGGACCCATCTCAACACACCACCACTTGGAGCTATTCTCTTCCACTCTCACTTGTGACTTGTAATCCTTAGGGTAGTGGAGCTAGGCTAGAATCTTCTCTTAGCGAATCCAGTCATCCTCAGGATCGGAGAGCAAACCTCGGTCCTTGGTATGGCTTTGTATTCGACTTTTCGGTATCTCATTCACAATATAGAGCTGAGCTTTGGTTGTTATGTTATCTTGATAGTCTATCATGCTTATGCCTGTTATGCTATATTTTTAATGTGTCATGCCTTGGCTTGTTGCTTCATTAGTTATACACTTTATATGCTTAGGCTAGATGATATGGGTAAGGATATCGGTTCGTCGTGCCTTCGGGTTTGCCTTAGTGTTTTACTTGTTCATCCAAAGGGTGGGAGACCCGGGGACACTAAGGTAGTGACCTCATACACGGGCGTGGTGCTCGGGTATGCAGGATCCTTTGGATATGCCCGTGCTCCACGGTATTGCAGGGGTAGACCGCAGAAGGTGATAGCTCTGTTGGTCCGCCATGACGTCTCGTCATGATTAGTGAAGTCCCCCACGTTCGGGTTCGGGGTAGGAGTTCATGCAAACATGTAACGGCCTGGATGTACTCCAGGACGGGACATTCTCCCTGATATCCCTATTTTCCTGGAACCTATAGTTCTAAGCATGTTTACTATGTAACATTTGCTTTTATAAATAGATGCTATTAGGACTTTGTTGTATGTCTATGCTCCCACTAACCCGTAGGATTATTCGTTTATTCTTTATCCCCCGTTTGCCCAGTGTGTGTGTCACGTTACCCTATTCATATCATTTATCTTGACTTACCCCTGTTTATGCTATAGTCTATGGCTTACTCATATGCTCTTGATTATGTTCCAAGTAAACTCTTTTACATCATGCTCTTCTTTGGGAAAATATAAATAACGATACCCGAATACTCACCGGGTGAAATGCTACAGCGGTATATCCATGCGCTTGCGGATTCCTTCTTTAAACGTTAAGATATACCACACACATTTCTAGTGTTGTTGCCTGGACTAACAATCCTGGTGACAATGTTAAGAAATGTCAACGCAGCAGCCGATGATGACGACACGCCCCCTCCTCCTCCTCCTCCAATTTCAGAGACACGGGTCACCAGGCCCGACTCACTCGCATCGTTCTTCAAACTCTGGTGGACCAGTAGCGTCGAACAGATGAGAGGCAGGAGCAGTTGCAGTTTGAGTTGGCACGTCAGATGGAAACCCAAACCATCTTGCTTCAGGAGATGTGTCAGCAGCAGCAGACATTGAGTGCACAGATGTTTCGACAGGAGCATATGATGTCACAGATGTTCACTTTCTTCTCTGGCTGCCTTGGACAGTTGTACCAGCACATCGAGCTTCAGGCACCTCGTCCTCCTAAGCCACAGCAGCTGCAGTACGACCCGATGACTCCACCTCCTCCTGTCGATCCTTTTCTGCAGACACCCCTCTCCACGTTTCTAGTCTCACAACTTCTTGAGACTGGGGTGTTCTCAGCTCCTCTACTCATGTCACCCGAGCAGCAGGCCCTCTTCGAGCAGATCAGGCAGAGTCAGGCTTCTTCTTCTTAGGCGTCAGCTCCGTTCTCCATAGCTCCTCTTCCATTTGAGGTGACACCGCAGCCGGCAGTCTCAGCTCTGAGGATGAGTTCACCTATTACCACAGTTGTTGTTTCTGTGACTGACCGACTCGACGAGCCCGACAATACCATCCGCACAGTGACTAGCCAGCTTGAGCAGGCTATGGGTGTTGTGGATTCAGGTGGTGCACTGATAGGTTCGCAGGCTTCTACTATAGCTACTTCCTCTTTCGAGCTTGCTGTCGGGGTCACACTTCTCACTTCCGACACTCCAATTGACCCCGAACGTCCTGAGGGTTCTCCCACAGCTTTCGGCTCTGACTCCGTCATGGACGCGTCTCACTACATTGTTCAGTCGTCCGCTGCTGCTTCCTCTCCATGCCGTCAACTCCGCCCGCACAGGACTAGGCCTTCTAGGTCTCTTTTTGGTGCTTAGGTGCCAAAGGGAGGGATAGATAGGGGGAGTAAAGATAGGGGGAGCTTAGGTTGGGAACTTGTAGGATCTTTTGTGGATATTCACATATGGACATGTCATTTGGATCTTGTGTATGCCGTGTGTTGGACATGTGTGTGCTCTCATTTTTATTTCGTTTAATGCATGCTTGTTTTGTACCTTGTTTTACTTATTTACTTGCTTGCTTGTTTTATTTTTGCGCTTTCATTTCATATCAATTATCTCTAATTGATTGTGTTGTCATCTATCACCAAAAAGGGGGAGATTGAAACATCTAGGCCTATTAAGGCGGGTACTTTTGGTGTAGTATAGGTTTTATAGTAGTCTTTGACCATACTATTAAGGGGGGGTACTTGAGCTAGTAGCTTGACCTAGCTACGTCTTGGATTGAGAGGGATGCACACTTGGGAAATCTTAGCACAAATCAGCTCATGGGTCACAAGGCATGACACTAGAAGGAATGAAAATAGCTAAGGACTCAAAGAAGAATGTATTGGAAGAATTCCAGCAGAAACTGACGGACTGCAATATTCAACCACCTGTGGGACATAAGGGTCGGATGAACGGATATCACTCTGACCTAGCAAAGGAGAATATAGCAGATCATTTTATCCGACCCATGCAAGCCAGAGGCGGTCAGATGAATTGATCGCACCAATGACTTCTGGGGTGAAAACCCCTTAGTGACCGGATCATCCGACCAAGCTACGGTAGGAGGAATCAATCGAAATATCGAAGTTTACTCAGAGACACTAGAAGGTTTGTCCACTGTGCGACGCAGAACTCCCTGCATGATGGGATCATCCGATCGCGGTTGGATCAAGCGACCTGTAGCTTTTAAGTAACTGTCCTGCTGTTGTCGGTGTGCTGTTGCTTTGAAAACCAAAGGCTTGAAATTGAGCATGAAAGGAAAAATCCATCATGATACAAATTTCCCACAATCATGATACAAATTTATCTTACAAAACTTGAGACCTAACTTATCTTACAACTTATCTTACACAACTTGAGACCTAACTTATCTTACAAAATTTCAAACCTAACTTATCTTACAAAACTTGAGACCTAACTTATCTTACACATACATGCATCATCTTTTTTTTACTTGACGTTTTCGCCTTGCTTTGCGGCCTTTTGCCTTGGTCACCCCTTTATCCTTCTTGCCATGGCTTTGTAAGTAGGGAGTTAACTCGGTTTCTAGGATCACAGGGAGGTTGCAGCTACCAAAGGGAGGGACTTCATCGAATTGATAGTATTCCTCCTCATCCACGACATTTTCGACACCTACTACCCGTCTTTTTCCAAGGAGCACCACATGTCGTTTCTTGTTTCTAGTGTCTTGCACATAAAAGACCTGGGAAACTTGACCTGCAAGTACAAATGGCTCTGACTTGTATCCAACTTTTTCGAGGTCGACGGTAGTGAACCCATATGGGTCTTTCATGACACACTTTGCGCCCTGAACCCAACGGCACCTCAAAACTGGAACCTTAATGTCCGAATAATTGAGCTCCCAGATCTCCTTTATCTTTCCATAATATGCCGCCTTCTCGATTTTGTTGTCAAAGGCATCTATACGGACACCGCTATTTTGGTATGTGCTTTTCTTATCTTGGGTGATAGTATAGAATGTGTAGCCATTTATATCATATGCTTGGTAGCTGGTTATTGTGAGCAAAGGACCGGACGCCAAAGTTCTAAGAGCATCATCTGTGCTAGACTCCAAGTTTTGTATTCGGTCTCTGAACCAAATATTGAATCCATTCATATGTGCCTTTGCTAACCAAGCTTGGCCCTAGTTTGGATTCTGTTGACCTAGGTGCACTTTATGCTCGTCAATGTATAGGGACACTTCCGTCATGTGTTGCAACGCAAGAAAATGAGCCTGTTGGTATGACTCCAAATCAGCGTTGAATGTCTTCTCCTCAAGTATCCCCATCCCTGCAAACCTTCCCTCATGGCGAGCCTTCGATATGTCAATCGGATTTGTTGGGTCAATAAAATCAAGGCACCAATCCACAACCTCCTCAACAGAGTACCCCTGCACCATACTTCCCTCGGGATGAATCTGGCTCTTTGTATACTTGTTCAAAGTACTCATGAATCTCTCGTACGGGTACATATGATGTAGGAACACCGGCCCAAGATACTTTATCTCCTTAATCAGGTGGGCTATGAGATGCACAGATACATAAAAGAATGATGGGGGGAAGTATGCCTCAAGGAGAACCATTGTCTCGAACAAGTCCTTTTCTAGCCGATCCAGTGAGACCTTATCAATCACCTTCTGAGATATTGCATTGAAGAAGAAGCACAACCTCATGATGGCCATCCGGACTTTTTCTGGCAATATGTTCCTGATACCCACAACGAGCATTGTGGTGAGAATCACATCGCAATCATGAGCCATCATGAGGAGAAATTTTTGCTCCTTTGCATGCACAAGTTTTTGGACGTTTGATGAATAGCCAGACGGAACTTTCACGCTGCGAAAGAAGTCACACAATTCCTTCTTCCCTTCCTTGGTTACATTTATGGCAGATGCCGGAGGCTGGGTACCGATGCCGTCATGACGAAGCTCAGGCCTTATACCCAACTCTTCCATATCCTTTCTTGCATTGTCATTATCCTTGGTTTATGCTTGTCATTCATTAGTGTACCAAGTAGACTCCCACATACCTTCTTCTTCACATGCATGGCGTCGATACTATGGCACACGTCAAGATCAATCCAGTATGGTAGCTCCCACAGAATCGATTTCTTTTTCCACCTTTCCTTTGGATCATCTTCTTTGTTGCCATCTTCTTTATTGCGTTTTCATTTTCCAAGGGTCTTGCCTTTCTTCCCATGGGCAGCGGGGAGATGCTCGACCAACCTGTAGTGATGTTTGCCATCGAAATGCCTTGGAGCTTTGGTTGTCTCCCTTGTGCCGTCAAATTGAAGTTCATGTCTCGGTACGGATGGCCCGTGGGAAGGAAACGCCGATGACACACGTACACCTATTTCTTTGAGTTGTTCAACCAAATTGTCTCCGTGTCATCTAAGCAATGAAGGCAATATTTCTCCCCTTTGCACTGTGCAGACACGGAATGGCCACCCGGTAGATCAGTAACCGTGCAGAACAACAAGCCACACAGTGTGAAGGGTTTCTTCATGTACCCGTCGTAGGCTTCAATACCTTTCAACCAAAGTTTCTTCATATCATCCACAAGAGGTCTGAGATACACATCGATTTCAATCCCTGGCTGTTGAGGGCCTGAGATGAGAATTGGCATCATCATGTATTTTCTCTTGTTACACAACCATGGCAGAAGATTGTAGATTGATAACAGCACCAGCCAAACGCTATGTGAGCTGCTCATGTGACCAAACGGGTTCATCTCGTCAGTGCTTAATACAAAATGAAGATTCCCAGGGTCCCCGGCAAACTTTTTATACTTCCAATCAATGTTGTGCCATTGCATTGAATTTGCTGGGTGGTGTCTATAGTCATCTATCTTGCGGCCCTCCATGTGCCAACGCATGAGCTCCGCATCCTTTCTTGATGCAAACAAACGCCTCAGCCGAGGAATTAATGGAAAATACCAGGCCACCTTCTAGGGAGGTCCGTGCGCCCTTTCCTCATCACCCCCGTCATTCCTTCGTTTGTATTGAGGGGTTCCCCACTCTGGGCAATGGGTGAGACCTGCATTGTCTCCACGAAATAGGATGTAGTCGCTCTTGCAAGCATGGATCTTTTCAACCTCCATTTCCAATAGGGCAAATAGTCTGCTTCGCCTCATAAGTGGTCATCGGGATCTCATTCTCCTCGGGAAGTATGTCCCTTAGCAGATCTAACAGTGCCATGAAGCCACGATCGGTCCAAAGGTGTGTGGCCTTTAGCTACAGGAGCTTGAGTCATGCGAAGAGTTTGTTCCACTTTTTCTTGCAGCCTGGATATAGAGGGGTCCTCATATCTGTCACCATCTTTTTTAGCTTCGCAAACTCCTTGCTAGTGCACCCATCATATGACATTGCATCAAGCACCATCTGCTCCATTTTGTCAGTTAAGTCATCACAATTGTCACCAATGTTAGCAAGCTCTTCCTCACTCGTATCATGCCCCGCGGTCTGGTTGCCACACTCTGCTTCATCATCTAGGCAGGTAGGACTGTCAGGGGTCCTTTCATCGCCATCCTGGCACGTGCTGGTTTGCTCACTGTTAGGGAACTTTTCATCGCCATCCTGTCAAGTGCTTGTTTACTCACGAGCACAAATTCCTTCACCCATACCACAAGTTTCCTTGCCCCTCAAGTCTCGAGCATTAACACCCTCCTCTCCATGCTTGTTCCAACAACATTAGTCATCCATGAAACCCCTAATGATGACAGACATGCGCCGATTCAACTTGTCTGCCTCTGCCGCGTCAATGAATGACTGGAGACCACACAAATACTCTTCGCAGACACGGGTGTTAAGATACATCCACCTCCGGTCCGCCATCTACATTGTTAAGCAAGAAAGTTGTCAATATCCAAATTCACATGTGGTAAATCAAAGTTCACAACTTATCCATGCAAAAGTTAATGACATAATAACATAATAGGGGAAAAGATATAAACCTTGGGCAGCTGGTCTGGTGGCCGGCTTGTTGCTCGTAGGGCACTCGCACGCCCTTCTTAAGCTTCAAAGAGTACCACTACACTGCTGCAGGATCCATGTTGGCGCATTACTACAGAACCGACTTGTTTCTGCAGTAGAATTATGTCTGTTAGTCTTGCATATTTACTATGTGGCACCATGCATATGATGAACACAATATACAGAGCATCTGCACTGAGTGAGGGAAACACACAATAAGGCACAAGAGAATCACCTTGCATTGGACAGACGACGAGCAAGGAGGCACGGGAAGCGGCGGAGAGCTTCAAGTGGTCGGAGAGCTTGAAGTGGAGAGCTCAAAGTGGAGTCCTTGAGCTTCCATGGAAAGACCTCCCTGAACCCTCTTGATCAACGTGGAGCTCGACGTCGACCTCAACGATGGAGAGGAGCAAACATCGACCTCGACGTGGAGCTCCTCGACGCGCAGGCGGGATCGGAGGCACGCAATCAGGTAGCAGAGCCTGCTAGCCACACGACGACGTAGGCACACTTACGAGCACGGAAGGGGGCACTCCATCCAGCGACGTGTAGCACACGGGGACGACAACGGCGACCGGCCGGCCTGTAGCGCGGTGCGGGAGGCCGCCTGCAACGGCCGGCCTGAGGTGTGCCTCCGGCTGTTGACGCTCGCTACGGACCAATTTCGAGCATCAATGTGATCAGAAAATTGAGATGACTAGCAAACTTAACTTGCATATTTATCTAAAATAATATCGTTTCCACATTCTCCTTGGAAAATTTGCAATGCAGGGAAATTGAGCAGAAATCAAGTGTAAACAAGCACTTCAATCCAAGGCAAATGGCGTCGACCAATCAAAGCGTGCCGTTCAGCCTCCCATGGATCAAAGGGCCCACCAACAGGCACAACCGACTTAGGACAGACTCGACTCATCCACAAGAGTAACCAGGGCTCACGTGTCAACCCCTCAGCCGAAGCTGGGGTCGGTTGGAGCCCAACCTGGTTCGGCCAAACCAGGTGGGTCGGCCGAACCAGGCCGAGCTCCACCGCCTTACCTCTACCACGTGTAGCTCCCTCATTGGTCCTCCATGTCGGTTCCAAGTGCTAGAGGGTGAAGGGGCGCCGAGAAGCTGCTTCACACCTCCCTCACTCACCCCTATAAATATAATGGGGGGTGCTACTAATGAAGACACACCTCAAGTTGCTCTCTCTCAAGTTCCTCTCTTGCTTAGTCTTTAGGATAGTGGAGTTTAGGTGAAGTAGCTCTTCTTCGGTTCCCGAGTCTTGCCTAGGAGAGTTCGGTATGGGTTTTACTCTTCCTCTCCTTTGTAGTATTTGGAATTCCTTAAATCCTCTAGTTTAGTGTATTCATATAGTATGTGCTCTGTGTATTCATATGTGTGTACTATGCTTAGTTTATATCTAGGTCTTGTATCTTGCATGATTAGATGTGGTAAGACATCTAGGCTACGGCATCGGTTCCAGTATTCGTATGTTTGCTCTAATGTGATGTCTGTCCATCCGGAGGGTGGGGGCTCCGCGCGGGGCATTAGAGTATCGCTTATTAGCATAGACGTGGTGTCTAGGCTAATCAGTGTTGCTGGATGCGGCTCTATACCATGGTTAGATGAGGTAGGCGGCAAGTGGTGACAGCCCTGTCCGTCCAGCGTAACCCTCCCCGTTCGTGTAGTAGTTGTAGGAGGTGCATAAAATAGCCGTGAAAAATTAGTGGCCACCTAGCCATTTCTTGTGCGGTTTTTCGGTAATGCCTGGGAGCCTAGAGCCCGATCCTAATCATGTGCATGTGTATGTGTATGATTGCTTAGTATAGACTGTATGCTTAGTTAGGAGTACGTAAGTCCTTAGATTAACTTTATTCTTCCTTTTTCCCTACCTATAAGCTTTGCATAGAGATAGAGCTTGAGTAACTTGTGTGTCACACTACCTCTTTACCATATATTATCTTACCCCTGTTGATTCAAGTGAATATCCATGTTAGAACTAATCAACATACTAATCTATTCCAATAATCGTCGCCTTCCCTGTGGAAATATAAATACGACCCCGTACTCACAGGTGAAATGCTACAATGGTATTCTGTGAGCTTGCGGATCCTTCTGTAACGTAAGAAATACCCCACGGTATTTCTGGCGCCGTTGCTGGGAAATACCTATCCTAGTGATGACGCTATGAAACGCCAACACCGGCCGAAGCACGCACGCACACATGGACACGAGGGATATGCTGCCAGCTGGTGGCGGGTGGAGGTGTGCGAGCGGGGCGCGGGCGCGCGGGGAGGGGGCATGTGGTGCGGCGCACGAGGAGGCTAGCTGGGTGCCAGCAGTGCGAGCTGGGCGCTGCACGTGAGAGCGGGACGGTGTGCCAGCGGCGCGAGCGGGATGGTGTGCCGGCGGTGTGAGCGGGCGGCGTGCTGGTGCGGCGGCAAGAGCAGTGAAGAAGAGGATATGATCATTGGTTGCTCTTGCACGCGAGCGAGTAGAAGGACATATCTACAGTGGACAGGAAAGTTGAGACGGGGCTTGTCCAGCAGCATCTACCCTTGCGTCTACATATGGGAGACATGCATGGCGAGATGCAGCCCGTCGAGGCGCGTCTACCCTCCTTCCACTAGGCGAGACACATGTACTAAAGTCGCATCTCCAACAACAACGACACTACGTGAGATGCGGTTCATTAGGCGCGTCTCCGCTATCAGCAGGTATGGGAGACCTGTGACATTATGTGAGATGACCCGCATCTCCACTGCTACAGTTACGTGAGACGCTGTTTTTTGGCACGCGTCTCCACTATTATGAGAGACGCGGCTCGTTGATCCGCGTCTCCGTAAACGCCACAGGGAGACGGTGTCGACCTGGCTCAACTTACGGGAGACGCGGTTAGTCGTGCCGCGTCTCCATTGATGCAAAGGAGACGCGGCTCAAAACCGCCTCTCCGGTAATGGTGTCTCTTTAGTAGGCTTCTTATATAGTGGTATATGCTAAAACATAAACATGGATGTTCTATATGTATACAATTCTAATATAATACTAAAATGGCTATGTGCAATTTGCTTTTCATTATTTTCTCTCTCTCTATATATATATAGATTTCTAATCTAAAAATAAATATAGGACATTATCTATATTTGAAAGAGTGAGGTACCTTCACTACTAGAAATAGTAGCATCCGTGACGAAATTCCGCGTGATGTTTCCAACTTCATCACTAAACATACCACATCTATGATGAAAATCCGACCTTCGTCACAGATCTTTGGCGGCAGCCTTCAGCCCCCACTGTACTGTGATGAAAGTAAAACGCGCGGCACAGAATAACATCTGGTTTCATCATAGAAACGGTGCTCTTGGGCGGCAGCCTTCAGCCCCCACTGTACAATGATGAAAGTAAAATGCGCGTCATAAAATAACACATTTGGGTTCGTCGCTGAAGCGGTGAGCCACATATAGCACCATTTATGATTATTATGAAGCATTAATTTATAAATATAAGTCAAACAGCCTGCAAAGATAAAATGAGAAAATAAAGAAAAACCACCACACTGCACCACTATTTGTGATTATTACGAAGTGTTAATTTATATATATATATATATATATATATATATATATATATATGGTGCAAGAGGATTCGAACCATGACCTCCACACTACAGCGACAAGGGTCTTACCACTATACTACACCATAATTTGTGTTTATTACGAAGCGTTAATATACAAATACTAAGTCGCACAACCTACTACAGATAAAATGCAAAATATTTGTCCCAAAAAGTGCAGCAAGGAGGTTTCAAACCCTGGACCTGTGGGTTAGAGTGGAGCACATCTACCACCAGGCCACCTCTTGGGTTGCGCCAAACTTTGTTATTTAAATTTAGGTAAACATTACAAATCATGTAGCCGCTCTGCCCTTCCAGTCTCAGTCTTGGGTCGAGCCTAGCTTCCTAGTCATGGGCCGAGCCCAGCTAAAATGCTGAAGCACCCCCATCATCTGTGCTGGAAAAAAATTGAAGAAGAGAAATATAGTTCATCTTTATCTTTTTAATCTGAAATTAAAATTTGTATTTAATATTTATCCCTCATACGAACTCTGAATTTGATGATTCTTTTTTATAACTTTTTCTAAAATCATGATCTTTCATTTAATGGTATTTGTTTGTATGTTAATTGCTATTTCTTGGACCTTTTTCATATGGTTTGTTTTTTCAAGTAAATTGAAAGTAGAAAATATGTTTTTCCATAGAAATTGGTAATGTAACTTTATATTTTCTGATGTTAGAATAAAACTAAGCTTGTATCCAAATTTGAGGTGGATACGAGTTCGAAAATATTATAAGTTACTCAAATCTCAAAGTTTCACTTGAGTTATAAGAAACTATGTGAGAGATATATCCTTTTGTGAACAAAATTTGGTCCAACTTTAGTAAGACTATGTAAGTTTTTTATGGCAAGCTTATGGACCAAAAATATATTACCATGTCAATTTGTAGAATTTTCTGACCAAATTTAGATATTATTGCAATTATTATGTGGTAATTTGAAGAAATAAGTTCGAATTGTCCCTCGAAGACAATTGAGTTTTTCATATATCTCCAAGCTATGGACTAGAATGGAATGTATAAGGCTAAGTATAATTTTTGTGCAATTTTTTGAATTTTATTGGAGGTACACATAGTTCAACTTGGAATTACTTTCGATAAGCACGTAGAAATTCATTTCAATGACAGAAAATATCAAATCTATTCAAAATTTTTTAAAACTCCTGCACAACAACTTATATGTAGTGTACTGTATATTACAAATTCATTGGCATATTTAAGATACTTTTTTGTATATTAGTTCACAAATATCTTTAATTTAGTTGGAAACAAAAATAAAAAATTAAATGGGCGGGGAAGTCTAGCCAGACCCGTTTCCTGTTAAGGTCTGATTTCTCCTAGCCGTCCATTTCGAATCGGACGATTACAATTAATTCATGGATGGATAAAAAGACCACTCCACTCTCCAAACCCTGTCCTCTTCTCCCTCTTCTCCTCACTGGTCACATCCACCTGTCGCCCCTCCCCTCCCTCCCCCTTGCCTCCCTCCCCTCCACCGCCGCCGCTCCCATCCCCCTCCCCTGCCGAAACCGTAACCCGCACACCTTCCCTCTCGATCTTGCCTTCCCCGACCTGCTTGTAGCGGCCATGCGTGGCGGCGCGCCTCCCTCCCTCCCTCCTCCGCCCCAGATCTGCACGTGGCTCCTCACCTGGCTGAGCTTGAGCTCCACCAGCCGAGCGAGCATGGCGTTGCAGGAGGCCACGAGCCAAGGAGAGTGCTGATTTGCTACCCTCCCCGTAGGTGGATGAGGACTGGATTTCCCGCGTGGCCGCGGCAAGCAGGGCTCCTTCCTCCGCCTCGTGCGGGGGCCACGCCGGCAGATGGTTGCTGACCTATGGGCCGACGACCAGGCCGTCTTCAGGTGAGGACCGAGGGAATAGCTCTTCCTCCGCATTTTGCTTGGTCGTGAAGAACTAGATGGTTTTTTTTTTATCTCCAGAAGTAGTATATCTTAACATTAAGACTGCTCCTCATTTGCCATTAGCCTCGTGTTAGGTAGTAACACAGTAACAACATGTACTAATTTGTGGTTTACGTGGGCCTTAGGTCGTGTTTCTGGGGCAGCACTGCAGCAGCAAGAAGCAACTGATCTTATTTAAGGTTTCCTTTGTTTCGATAATCCTCTGTTTTAGAAATTACATGAACAGACTCTATTTGGAATATCTAACACCCTTTACTAATTTGTTCAATATCTGCTGCTCAGTAATTTCCTAATGTACATGCCCACCAATCCATGAATTCGAAGTGCACAAGTATATAATCAGAATTTGTTCAGTAAAAGGCTTTTAAAAGGCTTTTATTCTTTCTTTGTTGGAGAGAGATTCTAGTGTAGAGAGAGAAAGCTATTGCAGAGAGACTATGAAGTAACAAAGTTGATATGCCTAAAAAGTTTGTGGAGTTTTTTTCCTACTTAGACTATTTTGAATATGTATTTTTTTTGGGATTTGGATGTTGTCAGCCAAACAATATAGATTGCAGCTGCTAGTTATAATCTTTCAAACTTAGCTAACTGCATTGTATTTTGGACTGCTAGCTCTTATCCAACTGCAAATCGAATCCAACTTTGTTAAGACAGCAATGTGCACTTCTCCAAACAATGGTGGATTTAGTATAGTGCTCCCTTGTGAATATGAATGTCAATTTTTCTGTGTTGTGGGCATGAGGTTGGGGGATAATAGTTGTACTAAATCACTTACTGTTACTTGCCCAACCAATGTGTACTGTATAAATTTTCTAATTAAAATGATAGTTACCTGATCAAGTAAGGAACATGCTATGTGATGTTAATAATTGTTAAACCTGAAACTCAAGCATGCCTTGTGTAGGTATCATCATGCCCTGTTTCAACGCACTACAATGATCTGTGAGCAGCATGCTGCAGCCATACCTCGCTAGCATCTCGAGGGTAAGTATGCTCAAGCACTCAAGCTCCTAGTTGAGACACTCAAGCTCGCTAGCATCTTCAATTAGCAGATTGAATACAGATGTTCTGGACACTACAGTAGTAATGTTAGAACTCAGATTTTAATTAACCTCCCTGCATACTGAAGTAGTAATGTGAAGCTCCTTTTCGAACTACCTACAGAAATGTTGGAGCTTAATGGCTTTGAAGCATCTAACCATCCCATATATTCCTCTGTGCTGAATTACTGATTTATAAATATAATAGGGGAAGAACAAATCTGAACTCAATATTTGTTTACACAGATTCTGAACAAATCTGAATTACTGATATTAGCAGTCTCTGTTGTAGCTGATAGGTCTCTGTTGGCAAAACAAATCTGAACTCAATATTTGTTTACACAGATTCTATGTTTCATGGTTACAAACTGAATATGGCCATGCTGATTACATAGATTTTTTGTTTGATGGTTACAAACTGCTATATATAACTTTTTCTGGATGCACTGCCTAAAATAATTGGTCAATAGAAACCAGAAAAGGGTATATTTATCTCTTTGCGGTTATTTATCAGTGCTGGTTCTGTTAATGATCTCTCTGATATCTTATGCTTTCTCTTCATGGGTTCAGCACTTGGATCTCCCAACAGTGTTCCACTAGGCTTTGTGCTCTCTCTATTTTTTGTTTAGATGGATCAGGCTTTGTGCTCTAGTTAAGTTATTGTACTACTTAGGACTATATATTACTCAATTATTGGTCTGTCACTGGAAATTGGTCTTGTACCTACCAGGGAAATTGTATGTAGCAGTTCATATCAATGTTACTGCTAGATAATTTCCAAAGACTCCATTTTTGTCTGTGCATATTAATATGGGATTCATCCTAGCGTGCAAATAGATTAATGTTGTCAATAAGCTTTTTAGATGGATGGTTCAGTTTGCTGCATACTACATCATTGTATCGTATTGTTTGTTTGGCTGTCACACTGTGTCTAGCCCATGCCATGTTGGAGCTGGGTATCGAACCAACTTTTTGTCTGGGTGATTCATTATTTAATTTCACATTGAGGTAATGAAATGCTTGTTTTTCTCTTCTGCTCCAGGTGGGTAATGAATCCCTTAGATCAATATCCACACTTTAGAAGCTCGAGGAGTTTTCGCCAGGCGCTCGGCAGGCGAGCAGAGAGGGGTGACAAAGTTTGGGGGAGGCAATAGTTCGTCGAATTTGTTCAAAGACAGATTTGAGGTAGTTTACTGTTTGAGATGATATTTTAATTCTTTTAGCTGCTATCTCATGCTTGCTTGTCCGGTGCTCCTATGTACATTTTGTTGAATGTTTATGATAAAACGTTGTAATTTCAATTGCAAATATCACCTGCTGATAATATTTTGTGACTTGTGGTTTTCAGGTTGAGGACTAGATGCAAGAAGAGCAAGCAGTTAGAAGAGATTCGTTGAGGATAATATGCTAGGAACAAGCAGAAACTAGAAGAGATAACATGTGTGGTATCTTATTTTGTGTGTTGTACCAGATTTTGTCATTGTATGTATGTCTGGTAGAATATATATAATTTGGGCTGCTAAAATGGTCTTGGGCCACATATATATACAATTGGATTGGTCTCTAAATTTATAGGCTATATAAAAATAAAATTTGTAACATGGGCTAAGCCCATAAATAAATGGGCTTGCAACTAGGTTGCCACGTCAGCATCCATGCTGATCTAGTGGTGACGTGGCAATTCAATTCTAGTGGTGACATGGCAATTCAATCTGTGATGAATATGTATTCTACGTGGCGATAAAGGCGATAATTTGTGATGTTTATTTTCGTCACTAATTTTGGGCTAGGCTGGGGCTTATGGCCACATGGATCTGGAAGTTTGGTGACGTTTTGCGACTCATCACAGAGCTAAAATATTATGCTTCCGTGACGAAAGTTTCTTCATCATAGAAAAAAATAGTTTCGTAATATTTTTCGGAAGTTCATCACGGTAGACCTAACATGATGCTAGTTTTATGACGAACGCAAATTCGTCATAAATTCGTCACGAAAATCCTTCTGTGACGTATTTCGCGTTTAAAGTGACGAAAATTGCTCGTCATAGATACCTTGATTTTCAGTAGTGCTTCTTGAAATTAACTAAAAGTTATCCCTGTTAGTGATAGTACATCACTAAAACTATTCAAAAGTTATATCCATTACTAATTACTAAGAGCATCTCCAATCCTAATTTTTTCTCCCCAAATCTTATTGTTTGCCAACTCCCCAAATAAGTATGGGGAGGGAAAAAAGAGTCCATCTCCAAGAGTTCCCTATTTTTACTCCCAAATAAAAAGTTGTGGCCCTACTACGTGAAACTTCCATGGTTGGTGGACATAGGTGACAGACAGTAGCTCGCTACAAGTCAGATTGCCGGTGATTTAGGGTACGAGAGGGTTTGAAATTTGGGGGAAAAGAAAGAGGATGACCAGGGGGTTCCGATTTACCTCTTACTTGTGCCGGTGATGCACTATAGCAACCGGAATCGGTGCGATAAGAAGTGGCGGCAGTATGGTTTGTGTCGAAGCAAGCATATGGTGATGATGCAAGGGTCGGGCGCACTATGTAAGAAAGTAAAAAAAAAGACACCTTTAGCAGAGACGCGGAATTAATACACGTCTGTAATTTATGATTACAAACGCTCCTCAACTACACCTACACGCGTCTCTGATATGATTGTCTCCCATGGTTATACACGTAACGCATCTCTGATGCTAGAGAAAACGTGTCTGTGACAACTTCGTAGGAGGTTATCAGAGATGCGTTTTGAATAAACACGTCTATGGTGATGACTCGTATCATAGACATGGTTTATTCACCCGCGTGTCTGATATACTCTCGGTTAGATCAACTGCAATCACGGACCCAAAACTTTAGTTCACTTTAATTTTTTTATTAGCTCTCGCGTCCGCCTCCACGTCCTCTCTCTCTCGTCCTCACCTCTCCTCTCTCTCGCACGTCTCCCTCTCTGCGCTGCCGCTCCCTCTCACTCTCTCACCCAGATCCCGTAACCTCTCTGCCGCTGGCCCCTCTCTCGCCCAGATCCGGTCCCCAATCCCGCGCCGCCTCTCCCTGCGCCTACCACCACCGTCGTCGCCGCCGCCGCCGCCGCTCCCCTTCGTCGCCGGCCCTTTAGCCCCCACCTCGCCTCCGCCGCGGCCGGTATCCACGGATCCACCTCGTCTTCGACCGCGGCCGGGATGGCGTCGGCCCTGGGATGGCATCGCGCGGGGGAGATCCGCCCGACCGGGCTTCCTGGTAAGCTCCGGTCCGATTTTTCAACCCTCCCCTCCCCCATCCTCTCTTTCGGCTCCAGCAGTCGAATCGAGCCCCTGTCGCGTCCGCCCGTGCGTGCTCCGATTAGGGCGCCGCCGCCACCCGTGGGGTGCGTACGTGTGTGCAGGGCCTCGAACTGATGTTTCCCCCTTGTTGTTTGTTCTTGCTCCCTCCAGGTAACCGAGTTCAACTCAAGTGACGAGTGGTGGCATCGTTCACCCGCGCGGCTTCCGCTCGGCTGGTAAGCTCCCACCAACTATGCTCATGCTCCTGTCGGTGGAGAATGCCGCTCATTTATTGCGCACTCATGTATCGGTTATCGCTTGCTTGTGTTGCCTTGCTGCCTTCTAATGCCCATTAGTAAACCGTTCCTTCCATTATGTTGCTTTTTAGTACACTGTAAGGCTTCTCGACATGTGCAATTATTTCAGTCACAGCTCATGTTTCTGCCCTGATAATGATATATCTAATTGTTTTGTTGATTACAATAATCTATGTCTGTTGGGTTGCTTAATTGCCGGTTTCTTCCTTGCCTTTGCTGAGTTTGCTCTTAAGCAGCTCGTGCACAGGACGCACATCATGTCCATGTGTTGGATTGCTTGTCTCTGCCAGATTAGTTAACCAAATAACCTTAAGTAAGGATTCTTGTGATTATCAAGACGGGTGAAAGAAGAAATTGAGTTATTGTGCTTGCCAAGGTAACCGTGCTAACTGGAAGCTTGAAACATCAGTGCTATTTTTTGGCTAAGGATGTTAGATGAAGCTGAAGTTTATTAACTTAAATGTCTCATACGCCTGATCCTTGTTTTGCAATTCGAGTGTATTCTACTTGAATCTGTAATAGTAGAAATTTAATTTTCTTTCACATAACCTGCAGCTTTGAAATCAATCGAACAATATGCTTTATCTGTGATTTCACATAACAATTGTCTCTGCGCCTGAACCTCTTGGCGACGGAGAGGCAATGGAGAAAAAACCCGAGGAAAAAGGGGTTTTTCGGCTTCTCAAGGAAGAAATGGGGGACACGGTAGTTGTTCCACCCAACAACCACTGACATATCAGGCCAATAAGCAATGACCCACAAGCAAGTGACGCGACGCATTGACTATGCATTTATGCCGCTGGATCCGGCTAAGGAAGTAGAAAAGGCCCGCTGGATCTTCCCCGATCTTCTTCCTCTCCTATCGCTGGAAAGGCTGCGATGGTTCCTGTAGCGCGCACCTTCCCAACGAGGTGGCCATCCCCCCGAGACACGGCATCGCCTGAACTTCCTAGCAAGTGGCAACGCATTCAAGCGGCATCGCCTGAACTTCCTAGCAAGTGGCAACGCATTCAAGATCTCGACCAAGAACTCAAACTGTAGCTCAGCTCGGCCCCCTCCAGCGCTAGGGCTCGCCGCCGTCCACGCACCGTGCGCTCCACCTATCCAGCACTCCGGCTCGCCGTCGTCCACGCGCCGCTCTACCTATCCACCGCTCCGGCTTGCTGTCGCCCTCACGTTGCTATGCCTATCCCTCTCTCCGGCTCACCGCCGTCCACGTGCCGCAGCTCCATCCACGTCCTCGGGCGTGACCTTGTCTCGCGCTCCTACTTTCACGACGTCGTCGACGCCAGCGACGCCGCTGACACTCATGGCAACAAGGCGGCCCCTGTTGTCGCTGGCCGATCTCCCTACCGATGTGGCCATTCAGATTGCGGGCCATTTTGCTGCGACCTCGGTGTGGCCAATGGACGACCTCCGCGCGCTTTGGGGGACCTGCCGTTGCATGCACCTGGTGTGCCGCAACCCTGAAGTCGGTCGCCGCATCTCTGTAGCATGGTTGACCGACATGGTGTGGGACAACCCCGATGCCTACCACACCTTGGTTGCTCGCCTGGCCCAACTCGGCAATCTGGAGGCCAGCTTTATTCATGGGGTGAATGTCGTCTTCCGTGGACCTGTGATCACGCCTCTAGCAGTCCTCGACGAGAATCTCGAGCGCGCCGTCCTCCTGTACATGGCTAATAGCGGCGCCGACGTCGATGATACTGCTAGGCAGAACATGAGACAGGCGGCCATGGCCGTGGACGACACATGGCCGCTGCGGCGGGGTCAGCGATAGAATGTTCAGGGAGTGTTTCAGGTGTCGCCGGAGTGCCGCGCATGTGGTCTGGAGAAGGAGGTGGCGCAGGTCCATTCGCGTGGCGCCGGCACCGCCGCGAGCTGATCTTCCGTGCGCAAGCGAGAAACTTCATTTAGCGAACTTGTGCGTTAATGGCACCAGTTCAGCCCATTTTGCATTGACTTTCGTGCAGTAAAAATCATCCGAAACACCCTAAAACATGAGTTTTGGATCCAATGGAGTGGATCGGGTGTGTTCGTTGAGAAAGATTCCGACGTAACTTCGTTTAGCGAACTTGTGCGTTAATGACACAAGTTTGAGATAACTTTATTACCCTTCTTTTGCACTTGATCAGGTGACTCACAAAACTTCCATCTTATTGGAGTATCCACATTTTGAGCATGCTTATTATAATTCTCTAGTAGAGAAGCCATAAGATATTGCACTAGCAGATCATCAGAGAAGAACCTGCCAAGTCTTTTCAACTCAGCAGCCATATCGTACATGCTCTTAATGTGTATACTAAGTCCATTTTGCCCATCATAACGTAAGGTAGACAACTTATTCATGAGGAAGTTGGAATAATTAACTTTATAACTCTGGTCAATTGAGTTTAGAAACTCCTTAACACTTAGTTCCCTATCATCCTTCTTATAAGGTAATGCTCCCCTTATGGCATCTGAGATCGAATGTCTTATAACTAATTTTGTAAATTCTTTGAATTTTCCATTTTTCCAACTTGGAGTTGTACTTCCTTAATTTTCTGTTATTATTCTCAATATTTAACAGGTTTGTCCTCATAAAGTGCATAATCAAAGTCCGGAACTTTAAGAACGACATGCACCTCTTTATTCCACTTAGGAAAATTGGTGCCATTAAAGGGCTCAATGGTACTTAGCAAGTCCTTATAACTCACAAAAAGAATTATAAAATAATGTCTCATTAATCAATACAATAAGATGCACATTAAAGCACAAGATTAACCCTACGATGGTCTGGTTAAAATCATGCCATAAGTTTCAATTTGCATCACCGATGGGGAAAACAAACAAAACTTAACATTAAATCATAATTAAAACAATGATGGTTAGAATTAATTACAAGTGGACTCCAACCAAACTTCCCGATGGTTCCATTTGATTAGAGAGCATCTCAATCATACATGGTGGAAAACATATAATTTTTCAGATTAGAACAATGCAAACTAATGCTACATTCATCAATAAAACATAATGAAACATTAAGAGAATAAACTTATTCTGGAATTAATATAAACTTTCACGGTAAATGTAAGGGTTCATAAGACTTTGCCTCATCTAATCAGACATAAAACATTATTAAACTTAATTGCATGGAAATAATAAGGCTTATTGATCTTTATACTTTCTCTCATTTAATAGGCAAATCAAACATTGTAAATTAATTATGCAAAATAACAAGACTCATTAATCTTATAGCCTGAAAATGAATTCGTTATTAGAGATAATTTTCCAAAATTATTCTTAAATTAACCTTATAACATCAAAATTACGGGAAACAATATCCTTTTCATGATTGAGAAATATCTACCATAAATAAATTAAGCAACAAACTTATTTGCAAAACTATAAGTAGTAGATAACTCAAAATATGAGATAATAACTTAATTTCAATTAAGGTTTAGGGCAAAGTTTACGGGAACTTAAACATGAAAATTAAAGGGCAGCGCATTAAATAAATATGGCTTAAACATAAAGCACTAAAGAATAAGCTTTAAAACATTAAACAGTAAGGAAAAGAGCTTAAAACATTAAAAATATTAAAGAAAGGACTTTAAATACTAAAAGGGCTAAAATTTTGAAAACCCGGCCTAAAACTCATTCGGCCCAATTTCCTCCTCAACGCGCACAGCCAAAATGGCCCAAACGCGAGCACCTCGGCTCGGCCCAACACGCCGCAGGCTGACTGGGCCCAGCTAGCCGCCGGGCACGGCATCCCAGCAACTCGGCTCGCTAGCCCAGCTTGCGCGGCTTGGCTTCATCACGGATGCCGCTGCCCGCTGCAGCCCATGCGCGGCCCAGTTTTTGTTCGCGGCCCATCAGCACGCCACTAGCCCATCTTAGCCTGCCCCAAGCAAAAACCCTAACTCGGGACAGATCTGAGTCGTTGCTCACAATCGGACGAGCAGCAATTCTTATCTCGCATAAAAACTAGATGACGGTCGGAACCCTAAAAATCTTCCTCACTCCCCTTTTCTTCTCACGGCAGCCGCCGTTTGTCATGGCCTCCGTGCTGCAGCGCCGCCGGCCCGGCGCCTCCTCATGCACGCCTCCAGCCGCCAGCTGCCGCGCCTCCTGATGCCCGTGCCAGCGCGGTGGGTGCCGCGTGTGCCGCGGACCCTAGAAGTAGCTTTGGCCCGCCTATGCCTGTACGCGCCGCCACCGCCGGCCTGCTCATGGAGTGGCGCCGTGCTGCCACCACGCGCTGTCGGCTAGGCGGCGTGGGGCGCCGCAGGCCACCGTGTGGGCATGGCTGGCCGCGTGACGGGCCGGAGGCCGCCTCATGGGCCCTGCTGGCCGCCGCGTGCCCGCAGGTTACCGCGGGCGCCGCGAGCCACCGCGTGCACCGCTGGCTGCCGTGCGCGCTTGCCGCGGGGCGCCGCAGGCCGCGTGGCCCCGCAGGCCGCCGCGTGCCCCTGTCATGGCCTGCCCCGCCGCTGCTTATGCACCATCGCAGGCCCTCTCGCCGGCTCCGCGTGTGCTCAAGTCGCGCGCGGTTCCGTCGAGGAGGCCCCGCCGTGGTGCTCTCATGACTGCGAGCACTCTCATGGCCACACAAGTACGGGATCTTAGGGTTAGGGTTAGGGTTCATTAAGGGAATTTGGGGTTTCTTGATTGGATCTGAAAGAATTGGCTTCCCCTCCTTCTCAATGCTTACTGATGCATCTAATTGCATGAAATTGAGTCTAATTTGTGAAAACTGTAATGAACAATGGCTAATTTGGGGTTACAACATGAGCATTCGAAACCCTAAAACCTTAATTGCTTATCTTAATCAGCAATTAGCAGTAAAGAACTTCGGTCTAATCATTAATTAGCATTAACATGACCACTTAGATGTAATTCGAGATAATTAGCCTGATTAGATTAAATATGCATTTAATAAGTGACTTAATCTGGGCGCATTTAGGCTAATTTACACATGAAACTTTTCTGCAACAACTAATTTGCATCTAAACTTGATTCAAAACTTGTTGTGCAATAAGATCTAATCTGCACACATAACTGTTCAATAGGATCTAGATATGCACGTCACATAAACCGATCTAATCTGACAAACTTCAGAGGCTTAAACATTGATGACTCTAGATCAGGATCATAACAGAACTAACAAGGATCTTGATACCGATTCTTATAACTAATTAACCATAAACAAAATCTTAGCTTAGCCTAATCATGATCACTAATCATTAACTTAATGTGGAAATCTTAGATTAATACTAACCAGAGCCTCTCAGCTCCATGAACATCTGTAGTCGTAGTAGTAGGGCTGATGTAGATGACACTACAATTAGGCTTTCTATGACAATTTTCATACGATAAAGCGCTTTTCAGTCATAGAACCAATGCGTTTATGACAATTTTTCTTTAGATGACAAGCGTTTGTGACTAAGTTGTGATTTAGTCATAAACAACCGTCACCATGTGCCTTTACCAACCTTTGTGCCAATAACTGATGACGGAAGTGGTAATATATGATCGTCATAAATGAAAAATCATTTTCCCCCATCTTTATGACAATAGATCATGATGAAATTAATGGAAGGTGATGGTCATAAATTAAAAATTATTTTTCTAAAACAAGGACACGTTGACCCAGCCATGTGAGCATGCCTAGGTGGACCAGTGGGACCCACATGTAAGGTAAAATATTAATTGCAAAAGAATTAAAAATTGGGCACTTCCTGTGTGATAAGGGGATCGAACACGCGCCCCGTAAGTTCCCAGGCAATGACCACTGAGCTACTCATCTGTTGCTGCAGATACAGTCATTTGTTTGTTTTTGTACATTCCGCTGGGCGATATTCCGTAGCAGGAGGCCACCGCTTATCTGGCTAAGACGCCGCCAACCTTTCCCCATCGCGCTTGCTGGAGCCCGCTGCCGCCGGCTGGATCCCACGGCCCACCCCGTCCCCAACGCGCTACTGGAGTTCCTCACCACCCCCGCTTTGCCCAAGGTGCTTGCTGGAGCCCGACGCCGGCGGCAGGAGGCTGCTACCGCCGGTTGGATCCCACGCCGATGGCAATAGCTCCACCCCGCCACCAGGAACTCGACGTGAGCTGGCTGCAGCTCCAGGCCACTGGGCTTCACGGGCACAATGCTGGGAATGCCCCCAGGAGCCCGATGCCACCGGTAGGAGGCCTCTGCCGCCGGAGGCAGGATCCCGACGCCAACGGCAGTAGCCTGCCCCCACCTCCAGGAGTCCAACGCCTGGCTGCAGCTCCAGGCCGCCGACCTTCACAGGCTCAACTGCTAGGAACGCCCCCCAGGAGCTCCAGCCTGGGATCGCTGCCGGCCGCTGGTGAGGTCGACCAGAGACTGCCCCGTCCCCTTCGATTAGGAAGGAAAGGTACATACGAGATGAACTTATGTTTTGATTTTATATTTCGAATTGAAGCCATAGATTGGAAATGATAGAAATAAGCAAATAGCAGTCTGGGAAATGATTACTTGTTGATTCCTTGTTTGTCTTATTTCAATGTGTTGCAGATGGAAAGAACTTGGATGAATTGTAGGCTGTTTAGCAAGGAGCATCGGGATGGGGTCACTGAGTTCATGGACTTTGTTTCAGAAAATTTGAGAGGCAATCAGGAGATATTATGCCCATGTCGTAAGTGTTAAATCAACATAAAGGAAATGTGGAGGATCACTTACTTATCTACGGGATGTCTAACACATACACTAGGTGGATACATCATGGAGAACTAGTGGTCATGATAACTGAAAATGTTGAGCATTTGAATGAAGATATTGGCTGCAATGTTGAGCATTTGACTGAAGTTGTCCTAGAAGATGATCCTCAAGATGACCTAGAAGATGATCAAATATGCTGTATGGTACATGATCTGTACCCAGATCAAAATCATGGACCAAGAACGAAGTCAAAGTTTGCCACCATATTAGAAGAGATGAAACAGGTGGTACACCCTGGTAGTCCCTATACTATTCTTTTGTGGTGAAGTTGCTCCACATTAAGTCATTTTACAGAATCAACAATGTTGGATTCAGTGCTTTTTTAGACTTGTTAAGTTCGGCATTTCCAAATTGTTCTATCCCTGCATCTTATGCTGAAGCAAAGAATGTTATTCGTGCACTAGGACTTGGATATGAGTTAATACATGGGTGTCCGAATAACTGTGTTCTTTTCCGAAAGGAGTTGGCTAAAAAGGATGCATGCCCAATATGTGGTGCTTCAAGATGGAAGGATGGAGATAGCCGAAGGCAGATTCCAGAAAAGTTTCTAAGGCATTTTCCTTTGATTCCAAGGTTGAAGAGGATGTTTAGATCCAAAGAACTTTTAGCTCAAGCACAATGGCACAAGTTGAAGAGGAAACCAGTGGACGATGAGCTTAGCCATCCTGCTGATGGTGAGGCATGGAAGGATTTTGATAGGAAATATGAATGGTTTGCAAATGATGCACCAAATGTCCGACTTGGCCTTGCTACCGATGGGTTTAATCCATTCGGGAAGATGAGCTCCTCATATAGCATGTGGCCAGTATTTCTTATCCCTTACAACTTTCCTCCATGGCAATGTATGGAGCAATCCAACTTCATGATGTGCCTACTTATTCCTGGTACGTCGTGCCCAGGAAAGGATATGGATCCCTTCCTGCAGCCACTGGTTGAAGAATTGTTAAGTCTCAGGAGTGGTGTCCCTACTTTGGATGCATTGACTGGGAAAGAATTTGATCTTCACGCTGCAGTCATATGGTGCATTCATGATTATCGGGCATTGAGCACACTTTCAGGTAGAATAACTAGAGGTTACTATGCTTGTATTCGTTGTGATAAAAATCCTTGCTCCGAAAGACTTCGGAACAAGATTTGCTACATTGGCCATCGTCGTTTTCTTCCAGCGGACCATATTTGGAGGAGAAAGAAAGATTTTGATGGTCAGACTGAAGAACGCGCACAGCCTGAAGAATTTACATAAGATGAGTTGATGCAGCGACTGGCGTGGGTGGAACATGTAAGACCTAGGGACCATCCTAATAACAAAAAGAGAAAGAGGGTACAAGAAGGTCAATGCTGGAAGCGCAGGTCGATTCTATGGGATTTGCCATATTGGTCTACTTTGAAGCTACGTCACAATCTTGATGTTATGCATATTGAGAAAAATATATGTGAGTCACTTCTCGGTACATTTCTCGACATCGCAGGCAAGTCAAAGGACTCTATTTCTGCGAGGCTTGATTTGGAAGATATGGGCATAAGGAAAAATTTACACTTGAAGGCTGATGGGAATTCATACTCTATTCCACACGCTCCATATAAGATGACTAAAGCTCAGATAAGAGCTTTCTTCTGTGCTTTTATAAAGAATGTCAAATTCCCAGATGGATATGCCTCCAACTTAGCAAGGTGTGTTATTGTTGATGAATGCAAATTACAAGCATTGAAAACTCACAATTGCCATATCCTTCTGCAAAGGATATTACCAGTCGGTCTCCGAGGAATCATGCATAAGGAAACATATGAAGCAATTGCTGAATTAGGTAACTTTTTCCAGCAAATTTGTGCTAAGAAATTGAAGTTAGATGTCTTGAACTGGATGAGAGGTGAAATCCCAATAATAATGTGCAAGCTTGAGAAAATTTTCCCACCTGCCTTTTTCGATGTGATGGAGCACTTGTGCATTTAGTTAATTGATGATGCAATCCTAAGAGGTCCAGTTCAATATGGATGGATGTACCCTGTAGAACGTAGGTTGTTGACCTTGAAACGTTTTGTGAAGAACATGGCAAGGCCTGAGGGCTCCATTGCTGAGGCATATGTCGCAAATGTGTGCATGACTACTTGCTCAAGATATTTGATGATGGCGAACAGGCCTGGGACCAGTTGGTCACCAGAAGCCTCAGTAGCACCAGGCCTCAGTAGGAGGTCCCAGGTTTGAACCCCTCCGGAAGCGGATTTTGGAGATTTTCCAGGAATTTTCCTGGATTGCTGCAGCCTCAATACGTGCTGTGAACTGGTGTCCGAGACCATCTCTTCAAGGCAGGCATGTGTGTGCGAGTGTAGGGGTAGGATTTAGCTTGTGCATAGGTGTGTGAGTGTGGTGTTGTGTGTGTGTGTGTGGGGTGTGTGTCTATGTGTAAGTTCAGATACTACAACTTGTACTCTCACAAGCGAGGCTATCTCAAAAAAAAAAGATATTTTGATGATGTTACACTAGGCACAATCGTGAGGGCAGGAACAAAGAGCGTGTTCCTAAGAGTACATGTAGTAGTTGTACTCTCACAAGCGAGGCTATCTCAAAAAAAAAGATATTTTGATGATGTTACACTAGGCACAATCGTGAGGGCAGGAACAAAGAGCGTGTTCCTAAGAGTACATGTAGTTTATCTATTTTCCAGCATGGAGCAAATCTGTTGGGGGCACCGAGGCTTACATATGATGAGAAGGATTATGACAGGATGGTTTGGTATGTCCTCAACAATACTACGGAGGTCGAGCCATTTATAGAGTATGTCCTTCAATAATGCACCTGTTTTAATTTGTCTATCATATAAAATTTTAGCTCTCACATGGGAATTGTGCACCTGTTTGCAGGATTTACAGGAATGAGTTAGAGACTGCTGGCAATCGTGATGTTGAGGGGAACCTTGCTAAGGAATTTCCAGGATGGTTTAGGAAACATGTGAGTCATTATTTAAGTATTTTTAGTTTTGGCTGTGAGATAATATGTCATTATTTAAGTATTTTTAGTTTTGGCTGTGAGATAATATATTTTACTGCAGCTTGCAACCCGAAGGTTTGTGGATGGAGAACAAATCAATGAAGACCTATATGCATTGGCAAGCCTACCAGATCTTAGACTTCGTATATTTTCAGGTTGTATTGTTGATGGTGTCCGATATCACACCGTGGAGCGTGAGAGCAGTAGACGAACACAGAATAGTGGAGTCATGGTTGAGGGGTCACATAATTGAGCAGATATAGACTTTTATGGTCAGCTGAAAGAAGTAATACAGTTGCAATACAACTCTGACGCCAACAGTCAAAGGACAGTGGTGTTATTCAAGTGTGATTGGTTTGATACCTGTAGCAAGAAGTCTAGGATGAAGAATGATGGATATTTCAAAAGCATCAGGCATGGCAGTTGTTGGTACAAGGATGATGCTTTCATCCTTGCAACACAGGCAACAAAGGTTTTCTACTTGGATGATAACAAGCATGGTGCACCCTGGAAAGTTGTCCAAAAATTTTCGCATCGGCACTTGTGGAATGTGAATGAAGAGGAAAATGATGACATGCAAGAGCGAGGGGTTGATCTGACATACCAAGATGATGAGCAGGAAATATCTCGAGTTGAAGCTCAGGAAGGATGTTCGGTGGACGAACAACCAGTCAATGAAGAAGACGGTATCAGTGTAGAGGCATCCCTAGTTGATCAGATTTGCAGGCAACGAGATCTGGAAGTTGAAGAACATGACCTGTACAATTATGGTGATGATACCTTAGAGCAGTATGACAGTGAAAATGAATGTGCAATTATGATACCTGTTGATGATGGTGAGTACAGTGATGTCGAGTAATTGAGATCTACGAATCTGAGTTGTGATGAAATTGTTGTTTTTAAACAGCTCCTAATGTGTCTTAGAATTTGGTGACTTTGTTATGTAAACTCAGTTATGTAAACTCCTTAATTAAGATATGTGAATTCCAGCGTGTTGTGCAATTTTTGGCCTGAAATCTTATTGCCATTTGTCGCTATCATTTTTGTGTGGAATATATGTGCCATTTTGAGAACTCATATCAATATATATTATCTTGGTTTGTTCCGCAGTCTAATTTTAAGATTTTATACTTGGTGTGTGCTGTATGGGTGTGCTGTAAAAATATGGGTGTTAGCATGTGACCAAACAAGGCAAAATAGAAGATAAGAAGGCATATTTTTTCATGTGAAACCTAAGTCGCAAGTTCTTTCATGTCCAATTGGTTATGCATCACTGACTCAAGTGTTTGGGCGTGAGTTCTACCCTGCGCAGGGGCAATTTTTTTTTGTTTCTTCAACTACCAAATCCAAATTTAGCCATAAAATCTTGCGAAAGACTGAAACTTTTGTGTACACATTGTGAAACTTTTTTGTTAAGCTTTTCCATCCATAAAATGGCTCCATGCCAAAATTTTACACAATTTTTTGAATCGTTTTGGTGGCACATGTAGTTCAAATTGAAATTTCTTTCCATAAGCACACAGAAATTAAATGAAGTGGTAGAAAAGAGCAAATGTGTTCCAAAAAAGTTGAGAATTCTCCACAACAACTTGCATATTGTTTGTTACATGGGAAAAATGTATTTAGACCCATAACATAAATATTTACAGTTTTCTTCACAAGGGTCCCATTATTAGTTATTCAAAAATAGAAAAATAAGTTTTTTGCATATCAGGTGGCAATGTAAATGCACAAATATCATTAGTATGGTAAAGCAAAGGCAATATCCAAAATAGAAGTGTATCTGAGGAAGGAAGTGGATTATGATGTGCAAACTTCAAAGTTTGAGTTGAAGTGTATGAAACAATGTGTACACGCGTCTTTTTTCTGAACAATGTGTGCTCAAAAAGTTGTGAAATCTTGTGAAACTTTTTTGTTAAGCTTTTCCATCCATAAAATGGCTCCATGCCAAATTTTAGAATTTCTGAGCAAATTTAATTATTACTTCAATTATTGGATAGTGGTTTGGGGATATAAGTTTGAATTGTCTCTGGAAGGAAGTTAAAATTTTTCATATTTACGGAGGAAAAGGGCTACAATATATGAAATACAGTTAAATACGAATTTTACACAATTTTTTGAATCATTTTGGTGGCACGTGTAGTTCAAATTGGAATTTCTTTCAATAAGCACACAAAAATTAAATTAAGTGGTAGAAAAAGGCAATGGGTAAAAAGGCTTCCCTCCAACACATGTTTTTCTCTTGCGTGTGTATTTTAACATGTGCATTGCTAATGTCATTCTATGTTTGTGAACATTTCAGAAGCAAGAAAAATACATAGATACAGAGCCCACTGCAATTGATCTATTTAAGTTGACGCATTGCAGCAAAACTAAGGGTTTCAGTGATGATGCCAAGAAAGCTGCAGTAAGTACCTCTCCATTTTTGGTAGTACACTGCATAATGAACTGTGTAAATAAAAACAAACCTGACAAATTAGTGTCCTGCTAGGATGATATGGAAGCCCTTTTGACAAGACCAGTGTAAGAAGGGGAGCTGGATAAGACTTGCACAGAGATTGTTTCCCAAGTGTTGCCGAAGTCAAGCACATTCCTTCGTAATGTGGGACTTCAGCAGACTGTTGCCGCTCCAAACTCTGTTCCAGCAGATGCGAGAGCTACGAGCTCAATTGGAGGCTCAGAAGGAAGAATCTGCAGGACTTCGGCAAAAGCTCCAGAGGTTGGAAGCCCAGGCAGAAGAATCTGAGGCAAAATCTCAGAAACAAGCTGAGGAGACTGACATCCTGAAGAAGGCAACAGTTGATACTCAGAACCTTGTTCGGCAGACGATAGCATTGTTGACGGTGTTTAAGTCCTGAAAACAACCGCCAACTCCTGCAGCATTATTGTTGATTTATCCACCAAACTTAGATATAGGACTTTATTCTAATGAATTCCTCAAGTTTTGGTGAGTTGTGATGTGCAGGAACCCATTCCTGAAATACAAGGGGAAATATACAAAACATACACAAAGAAGAACATAAAAGACAACCTTCTTCATCACACTTACAAGGGAGGCCCACATGACAGCCCAACCAACGTAGAAAGGCGGCAAGCACCCAAAGGATCAACAATAGACCCACCTACCAGTGCCCCAGCCGACGGCGGTGGCCAGAGGCGGCAGGAGGGGGTCGGCCGCACCCCCTCTGATCCTCTCAAGGTCGGTTACAAATGTTTCCATACGAGGAGATGGCGGGAACCGACCTTAGAAGCTATAAAAGGAGCCTCCCTCACCCTCTCAAGAAAGACATCTTTGGAGAAGAAGTTGGAGAGGAGCCATTCCACTTGTATCTTTAGAGTAGGGAGTGTGTGAGGAAGAAGTGAGAAGAAGAGCTGGGCTTGTCGGCTACTCTTCATCCTTGTACCTCTGCGGATACGATTCAGTTGAGTAAGTATCCGAGATCATGTTCTGGTAAGATCTTGGTTAAGTTATCCTTTCGTTATTGTTCGTTTGCTTGTTCATCGTCCGTTCTAGTAGCGGGTGCTCTAGTGAGGGTCTCTATTAATAACAGGTAAACCCTGCGCTTCGCTAGAGTAGTAGTCGAAGGCATAAATGTGGTGTTTAGGCCCTAGATTACCTTTGTTTGCTGCGAGTCCCACAGTATTGCAGGGGTAGACCGCAGGTGGTGACAGCCCTGTTGGTCCGCTACGAAGCTGCTTCGTGGTTAGTGAAGTCCCCCATGTTCGGACTCGGAGTAAAGCTAATAGCCGGAGGGTCCTGGCAGACAAGGGTCAGACCGGTGCCTGAACTGAGCGAACAGTATCGTTAAGAAATACCAACAAGCATTTCTAGCGCCGTTGCCGGGGAACGGTTGTTGTTGTTGTCTACGAACCTAGTTTGCCCGTGTATCCTTTCTTTTATCCTTTCTCTTCTTTTATCCTGTCTTCTTACCATGGAGCACACTTCTATCCAAAACCTTTCTGCTCCCAAGGGCGAGTTCTTAGTGCCACCACAGTCATCTAAGCCCATCACAACTTCAGGCTATGAACTCTGCCCTGGCTTCATTGCCATGGTTCGATTACAACCCTTCTCAGGATATGACAATGAAAACCCCAACCACCACCTACGAGAGTTCGAGCAATTGTGCTCGTGCCTGACCATTTCAGGCATGGCAGAAGAAACGTTACGGTGGAAGTTGTTTCCTTTCTCCCTTCGTGAGAAAGCAAAACAATGGTACACCCATAACGTAGGCAAGGTAAACGGAGAGTGGGATGAACTACGAGATAGATTCTGTCTTACGTTCTTCCCTATTTCTCGCATTGCTTCCCTACGAAAAGAAATCCTTGACTTTCGTCAGGATGAGAAGGAAACCTTAGGTGTAGCCTGGGATAGGTTCTCACAGTTAACTCATTCTGGCCTAGACTTGTCTATACCCAGTTAGGGCTTAGCAAGGAATCTGCCCTACAACTTGACGTCTCCGCTGGAGGATCCTTTTCGCATAAAACCACGGCCGAAGGAGAAGCCCTCCTAGATCGTATCTTAGAAAACACCTCCTTCACCGAGCCCTACCCAGCTGAGGAGCCGTCAAGAGAAATGGAAGTTTCGTTGGTTGATTCTGTACCTTCACAACCATCCTGTTCTGAACCAACCACCGTTCCTTCCCCCGAACTAGGAACAATAGAGGAAGAAGAAATTCAACCTCTAGAGTTCCCTTTTAACATCGAGGATGATCTTTTTCAAGATTTCGGAAACACCTCGTTATACCCACATGAGAATAGACCACCAGTTCCATTAGAGCCATCCGATCCTCTCAATAAGGCTTCCCTTAAAGAGAGTATCAAGGGGCTAGCTGCTGTTATGAGCAGCGAATGGGTCCAAGAAGGAGAACTAGCCTCCAAAATCATTCAGATTCAACCTCCCTCTTCGATCTTTCCTTGCCTAGTCCAAGGAACTATGGTCTCAACTCTCTATAGCCCCACGGTAGGAGCAAACATCATTTCCGCATCCTTTGCGCTTAGCCACCTAAGCGATTACCCCTTGCTCCCAACCACTAGAACCCTCAGAACTAAATCTCGCTCCATCATAGAAGGGATTGGGGTTATCCATGACGTACCAGTTTGGTACAACGATGCTGAGATTGCCCTCGATTTCCATATCTTCGAAGTACATGACTTCGATGTGTTAATAGGGCATCCCGTAGAAAGACTGTTCCTAGAATTTTTTGCTTTAGGATCCATAGTATTAAACTTGGGGGTAGAACCTACTCTGTACCAATCAATCGGTCTAAAAACACTTTGGCCGAATCTGTCGACCAAGACGAGCCGTTAGAAGACATAATGGTCATTTTCCCTGAGAGTTCTGAAGCATCTTCAGAAGATATTGGTAAATCCTTCATCCAGGAGGAAGATGATTCGGAAGAGACTCTTGAGTTACCCACGCATGAACAGCCTACGCGTCCACCTATCGAACTAAAACCCCTTCCTTCCGGCCTTCGCTATGTTTTTCTAAATGGTGATTCAGAAACCCCCATCATCATTAGTGATAAACTCTCCGACGAGGAAACAACCAACCTCATAGCCGTTCTAGAGATGCATAGATCTGTCTTTGGGTACTAAGTCCAGGATCTCAAAGGAATCAGTCCTGCTCTCTGCACTCATCGTATCCCTATAGACCCATCCAGTACTCCTTCTAGGGAACCTCAGCGTAGGTTAAACAATACGATGAGAGAGGTCGTTAAGAAAGAGGTCCTTAAGCTCTTGCACGCCAAGATCATCTATCTCGTACGTCATAGTGAGTGGGTAAGCCCCGTTCAGGTTGTGCCCAAAGAAGGGAGGCATGACGGTTGTTGAGAATAATAAAAACGAACTTATTCCCCAACGAACCGTCACTGAATGGAGAATGTGTATTGATTACCAGAAACTCAACTCGGCAACAAAGAAAAATCACTTCCCGCTGCCCTTCATTGATGAAATGTTAGAGCGGTTGGCGAAGCATTCTTTTTTCTGTTTCCTCGATGGGTATTCAGGTTATCATCAAATTCCCATCCACCCCGATGAACAGAGCAAAACTATGTTTGCATGCCCGTACGGAACTTATGCATATCGTAGAATGTCGTTTGGGTTGTGTAATGCTCCTGCATCTTTTCAACGATGCATGATGTCTATTTTCTCGGACATGATTGAGGAAATCAAGGAAGTTTTCATGGACGACTTCTCCGTCTATGGGAAAACTTTTGATCATTGTCTCAAAAATTTAGACAAGGTTTTGCAAAGGTGCCAAGAAAAGGACCTAGTGCTAAATTGGGAGAAATGCCAATTCATGGTCCGCGAAGGCATCATCCTTGGGCACTTGGTGTCTGAAAGAGGTATTGAGGTGGACAAAGCTAATATTGAAGTCATAGAGCGACTTCCACCTCCCGTAAACGTTAAGGGAATCCGTAGCTTCCTGGGGCATGCGGGGTTCTATCGTCGCTTCATTAAGGATTTTTCGCAGATTGCTAGACCCCTCACAAACCTCTTAGCTAAGGACATGCCTTTGAGTTCACTGATGAGTGTTTGAAGGCCTTTCATACTTTGAGAAATGCACTCATCTCAGCTCCAATCATTCAACCACCCGATTGGAGTCTACCTTTTGAAATAATGTGCGATGCAAGTGATTTTGCTGTCGGGGCGGTCCTTGGCCAAACCAAGGATAAAAAGCATCATGCCATTGCATATGCTAGCAAAACTTTGATTGGTGCTCAATTAAAATTTGCAACCACTGAAAAAGAGCTTCTAGCCATTGTTTTTGCTATCGATAAATTTAGATCCTACTTGGTTGGAGCAAAAGTTACTGTGTATACTGACCATGCAGTTTTGAAATATTTGCTCACCAAAAAAGATGCTAAGCCATGACTGATCAGATGGATCCACCTACTCCAAGAATTTGATTTTGAAATAAAAGATAAAAAGGGAGTAGAAAATACTGTTGCAGACCATCTATCTCGTATGCAGGTCACTAACATGCAGGATCCACTGATCAACGACTTCTTGCGCGATGACATGCTTCTCAAGGTGACAGACTCCCCATGGTATGCAAATATTGTTAACTTTATGGTTTCAGGTTACATACCACTTGGGGAGAACACAAAGAAGTTGATCTTCGAGAGCAGACGTCATCTCTGGGATGACCCATATCTGTAAGTATGTACAGATGGTTTGCGGAGAAGATGCGTACCAATGGCAGAAGGGCTACAAATTATAGAGAAATGCCATACCTCAGCATATGGAGGGCACTTGGCGCATTCCGGACTCAAGCAAAGGTCTGGCAAATTGGTTTCTTCTGGCCAACAATGTATGAAGATGCCCGAGAGTTCATTCGAAGGTGTCGGAAGTGCCAGATGCAAGGAGGGATCACTGGTCGCAATGCGATGCCCCTCACGTACAACCTCCAAGTCGAACTTTTCGACGTTTGGGGCATCGACTATATGGGACCATTTCAAAAGTCCCATGATTGCGAGTACATCTTGGTTGTTGTTGACTACGTCTCCAAATGGGTGGAAGCACTCCCATGCAGAGCTGCAGACGCCAAGCATGCTAGAAAAATGTTCCATGAGGTCATTTTTCTACGTTTTGGGACACCAAGAATGGTAATAAGTGACGGAGGGTCCCACTTCATCGATAAGACCTTCCGAATCTTCCTCAAAGAACTTGGTGCCAAGCACAACATTGCTACACCCTACCATCCTCAAACCAGCGGTCAAGCAGAAACTTTGAACAAACAAATCAAAAGCATTATGCAGAAGACCGTCAACGAGATGGGAAAAGGCTAGAAAAACAAGTTGCCTGACGCACTCTGGACATACAGAACAGCTTACAAAACCCCAATTGCATGTCACCATATCGGCTTGTTTATGGAAAAACATGCCACTTGCCAGTAGAGCTGGAGCACAGGGCCAGTGGCGGACCCAGCTTTTGGTCAAGACTAGGGCCAAAATTCAGCGGTCAAAAATACAGTTTATATGACATGATATAAACTATAAAATAATAGCAAGTCTACAGTAAAGGTTCTAAATTTTGAAATTTTTATAATAATACGATACAAAAGTTAAGAGAAAATTTTATAATAGTGCGATACAAATTGCTAGCTTCAATTCCTACAGTTGCTTGTTCTCGTGCAAGGGGATCAAAATGGTCCAATTGTGTGCGTAGCAGTAGCACTAATTCTAGTCCCAACACCTTGAGATGGTGCGGTTGTTTCTTGTTCTGTACCTTGAGATGGTGGTGGAGGAGGACAGTGAAGTTGATCTGCTGCTTGTTCAGGCGTAGGGACCTCGTCGACTTCATTCAGTTATGTGACACGAGGGAAATAAAATGCCAAAGCTCTACTTCTCTTAATTTTTCAGTACTAATTGCAAGTATACATCTGAAATTTCAATACTAATTAAATAGAAATTAGAAAAGGTGAAGATAAATACCTAAGAAAAAGGGGACAGGAACCTGACGGCACCTGATGGCGGACGAGGTGACGACAGTCGATGGGCGAGCCAGCGAGATCGCGAGAGCTCCTCGCCTCCGCCGGCCGGCAGTGGCCGATCCAGTCCGCCTATGCAAGATTGCAGCTTGCTGCGGGCTCACCAGCCGTGGCTCACCAGAAAATAGCCGCGCCGTCGGCGGTGGCGGCATCAGGCTATAGCTGCAGTGGTGGGTAGAAGCGCCGGCGGTCGGAACGCTCGCGAGAGCCGCGCGTGCCACTGTACCCGTCCGGATGGCTGCTGCCTGCCTGCTAGGTCAAGGACGGGCGTTGCCTGCCCCCTGGTGGCCTTGGCCTGGTCTGCTGGGCCTTATTTTGGGGTTTGGGACTAAACTAAAGGGTGGGTGTTTGAATTTTTACTGGGCCGTGACTAGGGCCACGGCCCGGGTGGCCCTAGTCGTAGGTTCGCCCCTGCACAGGGCCCACTGGGCCATCCGGCAATGGAACATGGACGACAAGATGGCCGGGAGAAATAGAAAACTTCAGATCGCTGAGCTCGAAGAATGGAGAGAGAAAGCATATCACAGTGCCAAAATTTACAAAGACAGAACAAAAAGAAGGCACGACAAGAGGATCAAGCCGAAAAGCTTCACGATAGGTGACAAGGTATTAATGTTTAATTCTAGGATTAAGCTTTTTGGACACGGGAAACTACGAAGCAAGTGGAAGGGGCCGTACACCGTCATCAGCACGTCACCTCACGGAGCCATCACACTTCAAGGTGACGACGGAAGCATCTTCAAGGTAAACGACCATCGCTTATAAAAGTTTTTCATGAACCTGATATTTCAAATGAAGGTTTTGATGTTATAAACTTAGTAGATTTCAACACTTATCACCACTTGCACAACCAAATAGAGCCTAAGCACAAAACCTCCCAGAACCACACCTCTACTTGGACCCTCAGGAAAAAGGTTGGGCCCAGATGAGCCAGGAGGGGTGCGGCCGCACCCAGGGTGCGGCCGACCCCACTTGGTCTCCAACGGCCAGGAAATTTTGCACACAGACTCTCTCAACGGCCACTTTTGCTTTCCTTTCGTGCTTCACCGAAGAATAGAAGGTTTTGCTCGGGTTTGATGCTCTTTTCTCCTTAAAAAGGCCCTCTCTTGCTCTCTTGTTTCTCATCTCCATTCTTGAACCTCCACATCTCCCCTCTCTGCAAATCCCTGCAATTAACCATGGCCAACAACTCCATTGTCCCCTTTGTTGGCTCCACTTCCACCTTTGCGCTCGAAGGAGAACCGACGTCGACAAACCAAGTTGTAGTGGCCGACGACATCGAGCAGGAGGCCGAGCATGTCGTCACCACGCCCCTTGCAGTACTGCCTGCTCCTGGACCGAAGGAGGGGCTGAGGGGCGCCAGCAGGGGGTCAGCCGACCCCCCTGGTGCGGCCGCACCCCGAGGGCAGCCCCTCACGCTCCCTTTTTGCACAACGCTTCGTCAAGTCATCTGGAGCCAAGGTGGGCAGGGGCGGTCGCAGCAACAACACGCAGAGGCCGACTATGGGAGCGCTTCGTCTCAAGGTAGTCGGCAAGAAACTCTTCGCCGATCTGCCGCCGCCGCTCCCTTTAGAAAAAGGTCAACAATTTGTGTATTCTGTAACGACAAAAAGTGGCAACGTAGCTAGACACAACTACGCCACTACGGGCATGTACACGCCCGATAGTCCCCCAGCACACGAACGTTTTCATGTTGTAGGAATCCATACCCCAGGCGGAGGGTACGGCAAGGGAATCATGGCCGGCCCATCTCCCAAGAGAAAGAGGGACGAGTCCGTCGACTCCTCTCCCCGGACTAGCAAGGTGAGGAGGCACATCTCGTCGCCTCCGATCACTTGCCCAGGTGGGCACTACGAGAGTGAGGACGACAAGGTCCTCAAAGGACCAAAGGTCGCTCAGCTCTTGCGCAACATCATAGAAATGCGCAAAGAGCACAAGAGGCTGAGCGATCAGGTGGCGGAGCTCACTTTAGAGCTCAAGTCCGTTAGGGCCGATTACGACACGCTTCGCCGCGGTCTTTGCTCCAAGGTAAACCTTGGCAAAGACCATCGAGAAGAACGACGCTTAAAGGTATACCCTTCGCCTTCCCGATATTTCTTAGGGCACTTTGATTATTTTCCTTCATGATTTTCATTTCCAACATTTCCCTTCATCGTAATGTGCCCTTTATACGAATTGAAATAAAAATTCAACTCCCCAGTTTTCAAACCGGCAGAGTTTCGTTTCATTTCCTTGTGTTTTGTGAATGAGATCACAGGTATGGAAACAAGTGTGGGGGGAATACACACCCAAAATGCAACACAAATCCAGAGCACGCTGCACGACAAAGGGGGTGACCAGAGGGCCCACACAAGGGTCGGCCGCACCCCTGGTGCGGCCGCACCCTGATAAAGCCCACGTGGCCCCTCCTTTCTCCCTCAGGCTGGTTTGTATCTCACATCCACATTTATCTCTGTTTTAAATAATTTTGCATCTCTTTCTAGGTAAAATAAAAATAAAATGAATCTTAAATGCCTTGTGCTCTCATGAATAAAATTTGCATACTCGTTATTCCTTACCCATCTTTTGGTTCATGTGAACAAAATCCTTCCATAGGGACCCCATGCTTTCTAGTAATTGATTAATGTGATTTAATGAGATAGATGGGACTATGCTCTTCTTTGTAAAGCACTCAGAATTTCTTTTCGAAAATAAAAATATAATAGCTTGCCTCCTCAGATTTAACATTCCCACCAGAGCCAAAGTTCAAAAGTTTCATATACATATATATAACCTTTACATCTTGTTGTTTGCCTTTACTTTGAGCTTTGTCAAACTCTTTGATCCTTGTTTAGAAACTTTTCATGCTAACTTGATCAAAACTCACGTACACTCCACTCCTTTTGCCAACTTCTACACTTAAGTTGCGCTAAAAATGCCATCCATCCACTAAATAAGAGACTTCACTTTATCTTTTGACCACTCTCTCCAAAGTTGTCACCATGAAATAGACATGGGCTATACAAAAAAAAGAGAGAGAAAGAGACTAAAAAGATGCATACCCAAAGAAGGTATGCCACATGCTCACAAGGCATGTTAAAAAAAAAGAGAAGAGAGAATGAAAAGATGCATAACCTAAAGAAGGTATGCCTCATGCTCACAAGGGCATGACAAAAAATAATGACAGCCCATGTCTTGCGAAAAGAGGAGAAAGAGTTGGTTCATACAAAAGTCCATACATTATCCACCAAAAAAATACCACACACTGGCACTTTTTGATCAAGTTTATATGACTTGTTTCTTCTTGGGCCTCGATTTTGACTTAGCAAAATAAGCAAAGCAAGCATGCCTCCTTTCTCCTACCCACAGCTCCACATAAGCCTGAGTAGATGATAGGAGCAAGGCAGGCAATAACTTTGCCTTGGTGAGGTTTCAAAGAAAAAATCAAAAAGAGTGACTTGAGAGAAAAATTTGAGAAGCAAGGCTATTTATTTCAAAAACAACAAAAACCTGAGTAGCCAAGCATGAAGAGCTAGAACCTGAAATCTTCATTGTTCCATTCTTAAATTATCTAAGAAATGCATGGTAGTCACTTTCATAAAGTTCACAAGGACTGGAAGAGGATCGGAATAGCATGTATGCAGATTTCTTCAAAGAGATGCGACCACCTTAGTCCTTAACCTTTACTCGAGGACGAGCAAAGGGCTAAGTGTGGGGGTGTTGTTGACGGTGTTTAAGTCCTGAAAACAACCGTCAACTCCTGCAGCATTATTGTTGATTTATCCACCAAACTTAGATATATGACTTTATTCTAACGAATTCCACAAGTTTTGGTGAGTTGTGATGTGCAGGAACCCATTCATGAAATACAAGGGGAAATATACAAAACATACACAAAGAAGAACATAAAAGACAACCTTCTTCATCACACTTACAAGGGAGGCCCACATGACAGCCCAACCAACGTAGAAAGGCGGCAAGCACCCAAAGGATCAAGCATAGACCCACCTACCAGTGGCCCAGCCGAAGGCGGTGGTCACAGGCGGCAGGAGGGGGTCGGCTGCACCCCCCTGGAAGCAGTCCAGGTGCATCTTGGCAGGAAGATTGCTCTGATCCTCTCAAGGTCGGTTACAAATGTTTCCATATGAGGAGATGGCGGGAACCGACCTTAGAAGCTATAAAAGGAGCCTCCCTCACCCTCTCAAGAAAGACATCTTTGGAGAAGAAGTTGGAGAGGAGCCATTCCACTTGTATCTTTAGAGTAGGGAGTGTGTGAGGAAGAAGTGAGAAGAAGAGCTGGGCTTGTCGGCTACTCTTCGTCCTTGTACCTCTACGGATACGATTCAGTTGAGTAAGTATCCGAGTTCATCTTCTGGTAAGATCTTGGTTAAGTTATCCTTTCGTTATTGTTCATTTGCGGGTTCATCGTCCGTTCTAGTAGCGGGTGCTCTAGTGGGGATCCCTGTTAAAAACAGGTAATCCCTGCACTTCTCTAGAGTAGTAGTCGAAGGCATAAACGTGGTGTTTAGGCCCTAGATTACCTTTGTTTGCTGCGAGTCCCACGGTATTGCAGGGGTAGACCGCAGGTGGTGACAGCCCTGTTGGTCTGCTACAAAGCTGCTTCGTGGTTAGTGAAGTCCCCCACGTTCGGACTCGGAGTAGAGCTAATAGCCGGAGGGTCCTGGCAGACCAGGGTCAGACCGGTGCCTGAAGTGAGCGAACGTTATCGTAAGTATACCTTTCCTTGACACCTTTACCTTTGGATAACCACATTACCCTTAAGCCATTCTACCTCTTCCTTCTCCTTGGGTAAACTAGCTAGCAAACCTTTACACATTCGTTCCCTGAGAAATTACGATACCCTGAATACTCTTTGGGTGAAGTGCTACAACGGTAGCTTCCGTGCGCTTGCGGATTTATCTGTGATCATTAGGAAATACCAACAAGCATTTGGACAGAGTCAAGTCACTCATCAGACTACTCCTTGGCTGTGCTCAGGTACACATCTTCATATTCGGTCACTTCTATTTATCTCTAAATTGAAAGTTGTTGACCTGGTATAGTATAATTATATATCCTATGATAAAATTGGTAGACAAAAACATCATTTCAATTTTCAAAAGAGGGAGCTCAGTTTCAGTTTCATATGATGCTTAATCATACACTGAATCTCTGATATTCTTATGCTATCTGGACGCTGAATGCTGAAATTGTGGGGCTAGCACTCTTCTAAAAGCTTCTCGTCAAATTTCAATGTTACTAATAGTTCTGGAAGCAGGCTAATAGTGTTATTCTGTAATAATGATTTTTTGCAGGATGCTGGACTCATTTTGGTGATATCTGACTTGAACTATGCTCAGGTACACATCTTCAACTTGTGCTATGCCTCTTCACATCCATCCGCGAATTGTTGCTACTTGACTTATTTTGGTGCCTCGAACTGTGATTGCAGTTTGGTTTTGATGTTCGGTGATCTGGACTCATTTTGGTGCCTGGAACTGTGGATGCATGGACCTTTACATTGCCGTGTGGCTGTTGGTGAAGTGGACCTGCCGTGGTAAGTGGACCTGGACCTGCACTCAGTTTAGTTTTATTGTTGGTGAAGTGGTGATGATGGACTTGGACCTATACTCAGTTAGATTTTGTTGTTGGTGAAGTGGTGATGATGAACCTGTTGTGATCAGTTGCCGTGTGGATATTTGATTTATTTTGATGTACTGTTCGACTTATTTTGGTAGTATGTTTGGATGAGTGACCGTTGTGATCTATATGGCTGGTGAATGGTCACGAGTTATGAACCATTAATCTGTATGACATGACTTGTTTGGATGTCTAATTATCATTGTTATTAAATTGGATGCGGTTTATTATCTGTGATAATTTTTACATGGGCTTGGACAAATGGGCCAAAAAAATCAACCAGTAGTTTGCTAGATTTAACAGAGTTAAATTCGTTTAATCTTGCTTTTATTTAGCTTTTATCACAAGTTATCCAGCTTAGATCTAAATATCATCGGCCTAGGCACAGTCCATCTATTGCACATTGCTTGGTCGATAGGGTTTGGATCTGGGTGTTGCCTATCCAGGCCTCGCTAATCCATTTGGCGTTGCCTTTACTACACAATCGGCTAAGCCTTAGGCCGATTGATTTGTTACCGTATCGGACTTCTGGCCGATATCCCCTATGAAACGATTCGGAACACTAGCCGATACATTCCGGGTATTTAAAGATTTCTTATCCCTTGTCAATTGCATGTCAAATTGACTGGCACGCCCTGCACCACCACGCAGCTGAGTTGGACTCTGCACAGGAGGGAAGCAGATCTCCCAGGTCCTCGCGTGTGATCGGTGCTGAACGCCGATCGTCAGTTTTTTGCGTCAACATGCTTTTGGCACGCCCAGTGGGACACGATAACAACAACACCATGACCAAGAACGATGGGATGGACGAAAATAACGTCCTAGTGCCCAGGATGGAAGACCTCAACAACGAGCAGAAGCAGTTGGTTGAGGAAGCCAAGAAGCAAACTGAAGAAGTCTGCCTCATGTCATTCACTGTGACCAGGAGAGGGGAGGCGATACAGAAGCTGCCACTGCTAGGGCCGAGGAGTATCTCTATCTTGGAGAACTCGGCCAAGTTCCACGAGATGGTCGATCAATCCGTGAACCATGCGATAATCAATCAGTCATGGGTTTTGATCGAAACCGTCAGAGGTACCATCAAGAAGGTCTTAGCTGAAGGCGTTCAAGGAGGCTACATAGGGCCGTGCTACTCCAACGCAGAGACGTCGGCCGCAGCCAGTTCTAGGGCACCTGCTCCGACAGCCGATGGAGTTCTACCTCAGCAAACAAGTGCACCGATAGCCGGTGCAGGGGCGGGTTCATCACTACCTTTCATGCTGCGACGTCCGGGATCTTCAGCAGCACATACTCTATTGCCATCTACAACCACATTTATTACAAGTCCCGCGACGAACGCATCAACGCCAATCAGAGGCGCGTTCAACACTCCAGCTGGTTTCGTTCCTTCAACATTGGGCATGCCGAAGGAGTTCTGGCTGTACATCTACCCATGGATGTTCAGACAACAAACCAACATAATTAGCTCCCCCACTACAACATTGACATTGGCACTGCCTGCTCCAACAATTCAGTAGATGCAGCAGTCCCCATTGGCACATGCCCAAACTAGGGGGCATCAGATAGATGCATCGGCTGTTCAGCCTATGAGTGATCCTGTGATGCAACTAGCAAGCCCGCAGGTTTAGGAAGCTCTTCAAGATACAACCTTCCAGAGGCCCAAATTTATGGTGCAACAACCTAAAGTCGACTGGGCTAGTAAGATAGCCGATGTGATGAAGAATTAGTTCGGTTTGAAGCCTAAGGAACCGGCGTTCATGTACCGGAACCGTACCCTGAAGCTTATGATCAAATCCCGTTGCCTTACCGGTACATAGTTCCAGACATCACCAAGTTCTCTGGGCAAGATAACATGTCAACCCTTGAGCATGTTAGTAGGTTTCTGGTGCAGTGCGGGGAAGCTTCAGCAACTGATGCGTTGAAGATTCGTCTATTCCTGCTTTCTCTCTCTGGATTGGCCTTTGTCTGGTTTGCTTCACTGCCAGCCAACTCCATAATAACTTGGGCCGATCTCGAGAAGCAGTTCCACATGTACTTCTTTACTGGAGTACACGAGATGAAGATCACAGACTTAACGGCGGTTCGTCAAAGAAACAATGAGCTCATCCCGGACTACATTCCGAGGTTCAGGGATGTCAGGAGCCGCTATTTCAACTTGTTTCTCAGTGATGACCAGTTGGTTGAATTGGCCTTTCAAGGACTCCTGCTGCACATCAAAGAGAAGTTCTTTTCACAAGAGTTCGGAAACCTGAGCCATCTGGTGTCCAGGCTCGCAAATGTTAACGTTCGAACTCATGATTCAAGGAGGAACCCATTCCAGAAGAAGGTCAACTACGTCGGGGATTCTTCTGACTCAGAGAACGAAGCCAAGATTGGCGAGGCAGAATGGGCCAAGAGCAAGAAGCTGATCTCGTGCCCGTTCGCAAAGAAAGAAATCGAAAGCTACGGGTATGACGTCATGAAGGCTGATAGGATCTTTGACTTGTTGCTACAAGAGGGACAACTCAAGTTGCCCTCCCATCGGCCAATGAACTAAAAGGCTGGAGATATTGTAAGTGGCATCATTCTGTGACCCATAACACTAATGATTGCAAGACTTTCAGGAGAGAAATCCAGATGGCCATTAAACAAGGGAGGTTCAAGTTCGAAAGGGTCGACAAGCCGATGAAAAATCGACGAACATCCCTTCCTGGCTAATGCAGATGACATAGGAGCTCAGGAGGTCAACGGAGAAAAGGTATCAACTCCCGATCATTCTGATCATGGTACCGAAATTCCGAGAACTCGTGTATCGGCCAATGGCAGGGGGAACCAAGGCCAATATGAACGAGAAGGAGGTTTCAGAAGGTCGTGCAAAGTCATCACATCTTAGATGCTTCTGAGAAAGTATCAACGCCAGCAAGATAGGGAGAGACACGACTAGGAGGAGAAGGACAGACATGATGCAGAACATTTGTGGTGCCCGTTCTTTGCCTTCTGTTGGAACAAGGGTCTACGCTTGCCATCGGCCGACGATTGCCCCGAGTGCCGTGGGACGCATGAAGGCTGTTACGACTTCAAGAGGTAGCATTATGATGATAGAGATCGTCAACCGATCGGCAATAGCAGGTATGGTGGGAATCGTGTATCTGTTCAAGATCGATTGAGTCCTCAGGTTGTTGAGCAAGCCATGATTGAAGAACAGGCAGAGGCGCGAGTGCCTGATGAAGCAGCTTTGGATCGTTCGGCCGAACGTCACGAAGGTTATAGATACGATCCAAAGGAGTACCCAGATTGTTGTGTTCGGGGTTTGACTCACTCTCAGAAGATGAGGGTTCAAAGGCTCCATCACAGGGAGCAGGAAGAGGAACGCGCGCGTGAGAAGAGATCAGTTAAGTCTCAAGCATGGCGCATCAAGCCAAACACCGATGAAACTACCCTGTCAGCATCGGTCAATATGGTTTTTGTACTGCCTATGGAGTTCAAGGCGTCAGTACATGATGATGATGGGCCAGTAGTGGCGCAGCTTGCGCTTGATCCAGTCCAAGCTTCATTTGAGAAACCAGAAGAAAAAGAACGGAAACATCTAAGGCCATTATACGTTAAAGGACGTGTTGATGGCAGGCCGATGACCAAGATGTTAGTTGATGGGGGGGGGGGCTGCTGTCAATGACATGCCATATGTTATTTTCTGGAAGCTTGGATTCGGTGAAGAAGATATGATCAGAACTAACATTGTCCTCAAGAGTTATGAAGGGAAGATTTCGCCTGCTCAGGGGGGCAGATAATGTTGAGTTGGTGATTGGGAGTAAAGCCTTGCCTACCAGTTTCTTCATCATCGATGCCAAAGGATCATATAATCTGCTCTTGGATCGAGATTGGATTCACGCAAACTGATGCATACCATCTATGATGCATCAATGCCTTATACACTGGTTAGAGGCTGATTCGGTTGAAGTAGTACCTGCGGATTCATCACTCAGCGTCGCATCGGCCATGCCCCCGGTTTGGGGTTTCGACGGTGTAGAATGCATCTCTGGCAAGTGGTGGGAAGGTGACTTCTTGAAAATGGCTGACTTTTGGCTTGATGAAGTTCAAGAAGATGATCTCGAAGGCTCCGCCTCTGTTGACGTTTCCTAGCGTCATGAAATAAATCTGCAAGTGCACGGATGATGTTGTAGCTTTCACCTAGGAGTATTCCAAGGGTATCATATCCACTGAGGAATGTGTGTATATTCTCTAAGGTTCATATTTGTAACACCTCAGGTGTTTAAATTACGAAATAAGCCTCATTAGCGTAACAATATGCTTAACTAACTAAGAAAAATTTAAAGGAAATGAATTATAAATTGGATTTGCCTTGAATTGAAAATAGTTGTGTATATGTGCATAAGTACATGCATTTTAATCAAGCCATTTAAATAACTTTCACAATGATGCAAACATGGCTACAAAATTGAATAGGAACATCATTTTTGGCATGTTAAACAAAAGTCTAGTTGAAGCCTAGGAGTGAATGCAAAGTTTTGACCACGAAATGACGTTCCCTCCGAATTATCCTTTTTGAGTTTTTAAAATAACTTCTAGACTACAACTCAAATGAACTTTGGCCTGAAACAAAACTTGTGTAACTTTTCATTTTGAACAACTTTCGTGTTCAGAGATTTTTGAGTTGCAACACGAAAATTTGAGAAACACTTGGATTTGCAAACCAGCCTCTGCCTTTTCCTTCTATTTACACTGCAGACCCTTCTTCTCGCTTCGCCCGACCCTCCGACGCGCAGCCGCTCGCCCGACCCTCGCGTCGCCCGACCCTACGCTCGCCCGACCCATCGTTCGCCCGACCCTACGCTCGCCCGACCCTTTCGTTCGCCTGACCCTTTCGTTCGCCCGACCCTCGGATTCGCCAGACCCTCGCTCTGCCCGACCCTCCACCGCCGCGCAGTCACCGCAGGCCACTTGGCCGGCGATGCCTGACCGGCGCTAGGCGCCAAGCCAATGCTTGGCCGCGCCCGCACGCCGCGCTCCTCCCCAGTCCGCGCACGCCACGCGCGCGCCGGCGACGCGCGCCTCTGCTCGCCGCCCGCCGCGCCCAATGGACAAGCCGCGCCGTGCCTGTGCCTCCACCGCGTCCCGCCTATCGCCGCGCTTGCCGCCCGGCAAGACAGCTGCTGCAGCTCCTCGCCCAACCCGCGCGCCGCGTGATCTCCCGCTCCCCACGCCAAATCCTCAGCGCCCAATCCCCTCTGACCGCGCCCGCCGCACGCCGCGCCGGCTCTGCTCGCCGCCCACCGCGGCCAGTCACGCGCTCCCGTCGTGCCGCCCGCGCCCGCGTCTCACAGTCCATTCCCGCCCCTCCTCCCGCCTCTGCTGCCTACATAAAGACCGTACTGAGCCCCCTCGCGCACCCAGACACCAGAACGCCGCCGCCACCATTACCGCCACCGTGCACCACCCGCCCGTGGAGCCCCACTCCCCCGCCTCCCACTGCCCAAAACCATCGCCCAACAAGCTTGACCTCCCTCCACTGAAGCTCACCGGCCTCTACCCCGGCCAGCTCAACCGCTGGAGCACCGGCAGCGCCGCCCGCGCCGCCACCGCTGCCTTGCTGCTCCGTGGACAGCTCACTCCGAACCTCCTCCATCCAAGCCAAGCTTCGAAACGGGTTCCCCTCGACGCCGCGAAGCTCATCGACCAGCCCATACCCTCCCCTCCTCGCCGGAGCACCGTCGCCGATGCTCCGCCCCGCCGCCGCCCCTCTGCTCCGCGCTGACGAGCCACCTCCGGCCACCCCCAACCCCGACCAAGGCCATCCCGAGGTAGCTCTCACCTCCCTGGATCACCTCGACCCTTTTCCCCTCGCCGCCGACGAGCCCCCTCGCCGGAATCTGGCCGGCCGCCACGCCAGCGCCGCCAGGGACCACATTGCTTTGATTGCAATCGTCCCAGGGGCCTGCACGCAAGTTTCCAGGGACCCCTCTGTAAAAGAAAGTTTAAACTTTGTCTTCAAAAATAGCGAACTTGTAAAATTCATATAAAATTGTAGAAAAATCGGACAAATACAATCTCAACTGTTATGGAATCTTTAGATGAAAATCTACAACTTTGTTACATGCATTTCTTCAGTTGCTTGCTAAATCTTGCTCTAAATTAAATGGAAGGTTTAATAGACTTTAACTGTACCCACTGTTGTAGACAAAGGCTAGACCTGAAAATTTAACAGTAGATTGGTTGCTTGATTTGTAGACCAGTGTAAAAATATTAGGACCAGAACCCGTCTCTAACTAAACTTTTTGTTAAACCTTGTTTATACCATGAAATAATAAACCTAATTATAACTGCTGTTATATTGTGATTCTTATGGTGAAACTTTTTCAGAGCTGTTAGACTGATACTTGAATACCACATAAAAAGTTTAGAACCTATTTATATAATTTTGTGGTAGGAGAAATGCACTAATTCAAATAATTAGTTTATATCCTTGGAAAATGTTCAACTTTTTACTGTAGCACACTTTAGAGTAGTTCTTGCTGTATAAAAAGTTTCATACACAGAAACCCTGTAAAACATCCCGTAGAAATTAATCTTTATTAAAGTAGGTGTATCTTGTCCTATTTATTATGCTTTGTATCTTGAATAGTAAAATCTGAAAAATTTACAGTAAGACATATATGGATAGATTAATCCCCTGTAAAATTTTTGGTGTCAATACATGAATGGTTTGTCGTGTATAAAAATAACTAGGTTCTAGTAGTGGTTGTGTAATACATTTTTCATATTTATTCTGCTGCGAGAAAATGTCTGAATTTTTTTTATAGTGCTTTTGTCTCTGCATATTGTGCTCTAAATAAAAATTTCATCACCAGAAGTTACCTAGTCCAGAAGTTGTGTTTAATCCATGTTGTGCTTAGAAAGATTAAGTTTCCAGTATAACACAAACCCTTCTTGTTTAATGAAGTTAATAGTTTAAGTTATACTCAATTAACAATTGCCCAAAAAATCTTAACTAAGTAACTTCACAACCAAATCGATGTTTTGTGGACTGCAACTTTATCGTGAAGGAAAATAATCGTCATATACCATCACTATAACTTACACTTGTGCATTCATATAGAATCGACTACTCTCGCCGACGGAACGTACAAGCTGGTGCCCGCGTCCGAGAGTGAGCAGCGTGAAGCTCAAGCGAATCTAACTCAAGGTTTCAAAGACCCGAGCCCATGTTCGGACGAGCCCCAGGCTAACTTTACCCAAGAAGGCAAGCCCCGGAGCATGAACCCTATTTTCCCTAAACTTATGCAACTTATTACTCTACTTTACTTGTGCATTAAGTTGGTAAGAGTTGAATGGAAACTTAGTTGCATGATCCTAGGTACCCATGCTCTGAACACTAGATATAAGGTTCGATAGAATGCTATGCTAATAGGACTCCGGTAAAAGCCGAGTGATTTCCTGTCACTCGCAAGAATATAGGAGTTGAATGTTTACTGCATGCTGCAATCATAAGGTCGTCGGACGGGGCTATGGTACGATGTAAATGTTGATGATTGAGGCCCCGTCTGTTTAGTGAAAAATGCTAAGGCCGCAGTGTGTGGTAGTGGTGGTTAAGTCTTTGAACGTACTAACCACATGCCGAGAATATGGTAATCGGTAAGCTTAAGTACTGGATTCAACCGAGGCCGGAATATACTCCCCACCGTCTTGAATTCGTTCACATCTAGCTAATGGCGGGTGCATGTGCCACCATGGCTAGGCCATGGGGACGTGTAGTTGAGGGCGGTGGGCCTATTCTGTGAAGCGGGAATTGAAGGGAAAAGTTGCACGTGTGACTCTGGGAGTAACCACGTGACATGTGTTTAGATTTCCCTTGCAAGGTTAAGAAATTCGATTCGAATGGTCTGTTTCTCACGGTTATTGAGACTGCTTGACCCTTTTACCACATAGAGTAAGAAGAGGAACAATGATGATGATTAATCTTGTTGGATGAAAAATTAATTCTTCCACCATGTATGATATTGGATAGTTGCTTACCTAGAATGGTTAAAGAAAACTAGAACTTGGAGCTAAAATTTGAAAGTAAGGACCTACTTATATATTCTTTTCGGCAAAACAAACCCCTCAAGCCAAAAGCCTTGCATGTCTAGGAGTCGGCTAAGTATATCCCACTAGTCGGGTAAGCCTTGCTGAGTATTAGTATACTCAGCCTTGCTTGTGGCTTGTTTTCAGGTAATACTTTCGAGGATATGATTGCTAGTTTGACTTGGCCGTGTACCCTTCCTCCTGGTTGGTCGGTGGAATGGGATACGCCCCCGGCTAACGGTGATAATGCCGAGTGATGTCTCGTACGGGCTTCATCGAGACATCCTGTATTGCACCTAGGATCATGCAACTAAGTTTTTATCCAACTCCTATAAACTTAATGCACAAGTAAAGTAGAGTAATAAGTTGCATAAGTTTAGAAAAATAGGGTTCATGCTCCGGGGCTTGCCTTCTTGTGCAAAGTTAGTCCGGGGATCGTCTGAACGTTGACCCGGGTCTTCAACTGCTTCAGTTAAATTTGCCTGGGCTTATCGCTGCTCACTCTCGGACTCGGGCACCAACTCGTAAGTCCCGTCGGCGAGAGTAGTCGTTTCTACATGAATGCACAAGTGTAAATAGTGGTGATGGTAAACGACATGATTTCCTTCACGATAAAGTTGCAGTCTATAAAACATGAGTTTTGTTGTGAAGTGAGTTACTTTATCATTCGTGGGCAATCGTTAATAGAGTAGGATAGTACAATAAGTAACTTCGTTAAGCAAGGTGGGGTGGGTGTTCATGGGAACTTATGTTCCTCATGGAAACATGATTTAAGTGTAACTACTACAGTGAGTTGCTTCTGGTCATGAAACCTTGGATCTAGGCACATCAGGGAAAGATAAGCTTACTGTAAAATTTTTAGATATTTTCATGCAGCAGATTAGTTATATAAAAAAAATATAATACATGGTTGCTGCTAGATTCTTGTTCTTTTTGTACAGGACAAATGGTGCAGAAACTGAGACTAAGATTTTTACAGGGCTCTCATTTAATCATGCAGGAGCTACTGTAATTTTTATAGGATTTATTATGCAGTTTTCAGAGCATAGTAAATATGACATGACACACCTAGGTTATTTAAGGATTTATTTTTACAGGATCCTACAACGGGTTTTTGTCCATGAAACTTTTTACACAGCATCGTCTACCACTGAGTATCTTCTAGTAAAAATATGAGGATTTTCCAAGCTAAGATACTATTTTCTTGATTTAATGTATGTTATCAGCACATAAATCAAATAAATAGGTTCCTGTGAGTTAAAAAGTCTCTAAATTTTTCTGTGGCATCTAGGTACCATTACACCAGTATAGAAAAAGTTGCATTAGGTGAATCACAATCTAACAACAGAGATAAAAATATTTAGCCAATCATGGCATGAAACTAAACTTAGCAAGAAGTATATCTAGAAGTAGATTCTGAGCTTGATCTTTTTAGGGTGGCCTATTCACCAGGCAATGTCCTCACTGTAAAATTTTCAGGGCCAGCACTTGTCTCAAGACAAGTCTATGAATAAAAGCCATTAATCTTTCGTTTTTATTTAAAGCATTATTTAGCTAGAATCTAAAGTGATGCATGTAACAAAAGTTGTGAACCTTAACCTCAGGTCTCCAGAACAGTTGAGTTTGCATTTTTCTGAATTTTCTACGATTTTATACGAATTTTACAAGTTCACTGATTTTGAATCTAGGTTTGAATCTTTCTCTTACATCTGGGTCCTTGGAATCTTACGGGCAGAACCTTCTAAAGAATTCAATCGATGCAATTGGGTCCTTAGGCGGCTTGGGTGCGGTGGCCGGCCAAAATTCCGGCGAGGGGCTTGCCGGCGGCGAGGGGTGAGGGTCGGGGAAGGATCAGGGGTGCGAGGGCTACATCTAGGGGGTCTTGGTCGGGTGGGGGACGGCCAGGAGTAGCTCGTCGGCGTTGGAGCAGAGCAGGGGCGGCGGCGGTACGCGTCGACGGCGGTGCTCCGGCGGGCTTGGGGCGGTCTGGTCTGGACGGGGAGCTTCAGTGGTGCGTGGGGAAGCTGCTCTGGTACTTGGCTTGGGCGGAGGAGGTCGCAGTCGAGCTGTCCGCGGTGACCAGGGGCGGCGGCGGTGGCGACAGCGCGGGCAGCGGTGCTCCGGCGGTCCTGGGCGGCGTTGAGCGGGTCGGTGAGCTCCGGTGGGATGATGTGGTGGTGGCTGGAGGTTCAATTCGAGCGGTGGGTGGCTGTAGAGGGCTGTCCACGAGCGGGTGGAGTTCGGCGGCGACAATGGTAGCGGCGGGTGTTCTGGTTGCTGGTAGCTCGCGCGGGCGGCCTAGGGCGGCTTTTATAGGGACAGGAGGGAGGGAGGGGTGCCAGGCGACGCGCGGGGGGTGGAGGCACGGTAATGGCGCGGGGTTGGCCGCGGTGGGCGGCTCGGTTCACCGGCGTGGCGTGCGGAGGGCGGAGGCGCGCGACTGGCGGCCAGAAATCTTGCGTGACGGATGGAAGATAGCGCGGCACGAGGATTGGGGGACAGCTGCAGCAGCGGCTCGGGCGGGAGGCGAGCTCAGCGACGGGCAGGTCGCGGCGGGCGGTGCGGCACGGCGCGACGCGGCCGTTGGGCGCGGCGGGCGGCGAGCAGAGGCGCGGCTGGCGTGGCGCGTGTGGCGAGCTGGGGCTGGGCAGCGCGGCGGTGAGGGGGGGGGGGGGGGGCAAAGCCGTGCTCGGGGGCGGAGGCCGGCAGCCACTGGCCTGGTGGCTTGCGCCGGTCAGGCATCGCCGGCCACCTGGCCGGTGTGTCGGGCGGGGAGGGGAGAGAGAGGAGGGGAAGGAGGGTCTAATTGCGAAATTTGAAAAGTTCCAAGGGGCTGGTTGCAAACAGGACGTTTTCTCCACTTTCTAATTTGAATTTCAAAAACTTTTGAACACGAAAGTTGTTCAGAATAAAAAGTTCTACAAGTTTGGTTTCAGGCAACACCTCATTTGGCTTGTGGTTTGAAAGTTAATTTAAAAATTCAAAGGTATGCATATGTGCCCAATTTAAATTTGAATTTCAACTTAACTTGTTCTAATTCTTTTCACCCTTTTATTAGTTGGTTAAGCATAGGGTTGGGCTAATGACATTGCTTTAGAAATGTAATTTATCAGGGTTGTTACAGCCTTCCCCCCTTAACAAGAATCTCGCCCCGAGATTCGGTAAATCTTAGTGTGGACAGGGGTGCATATACCAGTGGTTGAGATAAGAAAACCAGGGAAATTTTGGTTTAGGTAGCTCTCGGTTTCCTAGGTGGCTTCTTCTTCAGTGTGATGATTCCATTGAACTTTATACATTTTAATTACTTTCCTCCTGGTCCCTCTTTCTTTTTGATCCAAAATTTTAACCGGGTGTTCGACATACGAGAGGTCGGGTTCTACCAATATTTCTTGTTGTTCCACAATCTCGGTAGGGACTCGAATACACTTCTTGAGTTGAGATACGTGAAAGACATCATGGGTGGCTGTGAGCTGAGGGGGCAGTCGTAATTTGTAGGCTACGGGTCCGCAGCTCTCAATGATTTCGTAAGGACCAACGTAACGGGGAGCTAGTTTGCCTTTGATTCCGAATCTTTGCACTCCCTTGGTTGGTGAAACTCGAAGATAGACATGATCGCCAACTTCGAAGTTTAGGGGCTTTCTCCTTTTGTCGGAATAGCTCTTTTGTCGGGCTTGTGCGGCTTTAAGATTTGCTTGTATTACTTTTACTTTCTCCTCTGCCTCGATTACCAGGTCGGGTCCAATGATTTTACGTTCTCTGGTTTGTGACCAGCTCAAAGGAGTTCGACACCTTCGTCCGTACAGGGCCTCAAATGGTGCCATTTTCAAACTCGTTTGATAGCTATTGTTGTACGAGAACTCTGCTGTGGGTAGACATTTGTCCCAATTCTTGTCATAGTGAATGACGCAAGCTCTCAGCATGTCTTCAAGAATTTGGTTTACTCTTTCTGTTTGTCCGTCAGTCTGAGGATGGTATGCTGAGCTGCGAATCAGTTTAGTACCAAGAGACGTTTGCAGTTGTTCCCAAAAGCGTGCTACAAACTGAGTACCACGATCAGAAATAATTGTCTTAGGTATTCCATGTAGGCAAACAATACGATCGAGGTAAATCTCGGCATATTTCTTGGCAGAATAGGTGGTGTGTACCGGAAGGAAATGTGCCGTCTTTGTGAGTCTATCAACGATAACCCATATGGAATCATGTTTCTGGGAAGTGTTTGGTAGTCCAACGATGAAGTCCATACTTATGTCTTCCCACTTCCAGGATGGTATGGGTAACGGTTGAAGTGTACCGGCTACTTTCAAGTGTCTAGCTTTTACTCTCTGGCACGTGTCACATTCTGAGACATACGTAGCTATTTCTCTTTTCATTCTAGTCCACCAGAAGTTTTGCCTTAGGTCTTGATACATTTTGCTACTGCCGGGGTGGATAGAGAATTTGGAAAGATGTGCCTCATCGAGAATTTGCTTGCGGAGTTCATGGTTCTTCGGGACGACTATACGACTTTCGAACCATAGAACTCCCTTATGGTCCTGGCGGAAACATTTATACTTCTCCTCACCTAGAGAGAGTTTTTGTTTGATGATCTTAATTCCTTCATCATGTAGTTGTGCCATGACGATTTGGTCGTGAAGAGTGGGCTCAACTGAGATGTGATTTAGAGTGCCTTGGGAAACCATTTCCATGTTAAGCTTCCTCATTTCTGCACACAATGTCTCATTGTAGGATTCCATGGATAAGCAATGGCAATGGGACTTGCGGCTTAGTGCATCTGCGATTACATTAGCCTTGCCGGGGTGATAGTGCACTTCAAGGTCATAATCCTTGATTAATTCTAGCCATCTTCGTTGTCTCATATTCAGATCGGCTTGTGTGAAGATATACTTGAGACTCTTATGATCAGTGTAGATATTGCACTGTGTACCCATGAGATAGTGCCTCCATATTTTCAGAGCGTGAATGACAGCTGCAAGCTCAAGATCATGAGTGGGATAATTCTGCTCGTGGGGCCGAAGGGCTCGTGAGGCATATGCAATCACTCGATTCTCTTGCATAAGCACACATCCTAGACCAGTACCCGATGCGTCACAATACACATCGAACGACTTGGTGTTATCGGGTTGAGCTAACACAGGTGCAGTAGTCAGATGCTCTCTGAGAGTGTGGAAAGCTTCTTCACATTTCTCATTCCATACAAACTTTACTTCCTTCTTTAACAGTTCAGCCATGGGCTTAGCAATTCGAGAGAAATCCGGGATGAAGCGACGGTAGTAACCGGCTAAGCCGAGAAAACTGCGAATCTGATGGACAGAGGTAGGGGGTTTCCAATCCATCACCTCTTGTACTTTGCTGGGGTCAACAGCTATGCCTTCGCTGGAGATCGTGTGACCCAAGAACTTTATAGTATCCAACCAGAATTCACACTTAGAAAACTTAGCATAGAGCTGATGGTCTCTGAGTCGCTGAAGAACAATGCGAAGGTGCCTGGCATGCTCTTCCTCATCCTTGGAATAGATAAGGATGTCATCGATGAACACTACGACGAATTTGTCAAGTTCGGGCATGAATACCGAATTCATGAGATACATGAAGTAGGCAGGGGCATTTGTGAGTCCAAAGGACATGACCAAGAATTCATATAGTCCATATCGTGTGGAGAAGGCAGTCTTAGGAATATCGCACGGGCGAATCTTGATCTGATGATATCCCGAACGAAGATCAATTTTTGAGAAGACTCTGGCTCTAGCTAATTGATCGAAGAGTACATCGATACGAGGAAGTGGGTATTTATTCTTAATGGTTACTGTGTTGAGAGGCCGGTAGTCAACGCATAACCTAAAACTGTCATCCTTCTTCTTTACGAATAGGGCTGGACATCCCCAAGGTGACGCGCTAGGGCGAATGAAACCTTTGTCCAGTAGTTCTTGGAGTTGAATTTTCAGCTCTGCCAATTCTTTAGGGGGCATCCTATATGGTCTTTTGGATATAGGTGCAGTGCCCGGTTGCAGTTCGATGATGAACTCAATATCCCTATCCAGTGGCATTCCTGGTAAGTCATCCGGAAAAACGTCGGCGTACTCGTTTACCACAGGAATATTCTCTAGGTTGATCCCTTCCATTATGAAAGCACAAGAATTTGTGCACTCCCGTAACGGTAGGTAAAGGGTAGTGGCTCCGTGACTAGGTGAATTTATCTCAACGGCTCAGGAAGAAAGGTCCAGTGTGACTCTATGCATAGTCATCCAGTTCATTCCCAAAATAATATCCATGCCGTCAAGGGGTAAAAGAACAAGATCTGTTTTGATGATTTTACTTCCCAATTTTATCGGTACCATCCTTATTATTTGGTTGGAAGCAATTTCCCCCCCCGGTGTTGATATCATATACGACCCTTTGGTGTGACAAACATTCAAGCCTACCTTTGCACCAAACTTTGCACTAATGAAACTATGTGATGCACCAGAATCAAACAATATGACTGCAGGCTTGTTATGGATAGAGAATGTACCCGTCATCACTGGTGCTCCTTCAGGAAGTTCGGCAAGGGTGGTGAAGTTGATCTGTCCTTGTTTGACCTGGAGGGTCTGCTTCTTGCCTTTGTTCTTATTGTTCTGGTTAGAGTCCTGGCCCTGATTTGGCAGCCTGGGTTGAGGGCATTCGCGAGCGAAATGACTGGAACTCCCGCACTTGAAACAACGATTGGTGATGCTCGGTCGAAGAAACTGCTGAGTAACGGGCCGGGGTCCAACTTGTTGAGGCATAGGGGGTCGTACAACACCTTGTTGCTGCGGGGGCCTGATAATCCAACGCCCTGGCTGAGGGGCCTTCGGTGGAGCTGTAGGCGCAGCATTTCGCACCAAGCGATACCTCGGTGGCTGAGCACCCGAGGGTCCAGCTGGCGCCTTCCTCTTCTTTTCAGCACGATGAGCCTCAATACAGTCCTCTTGAGTGATGGCCATGTTGACCAGCTCATTATACGTATCGGCCTTGACAATATTCAGTCGTTCCTTGAGTTTAGTACTCAGACCTCTGCGGAAACGATCACGCTTCTTGGCATCTGTGTCTGCGTGATAGCCCGCGTATTGGCACAGGTTGTTGAAGACCTGAGCATACTGAAGTACAGTGCGGTTACCCTGAGTGAGAGCTAAAAACTCATTTAGCTTTCTTTCCATGAGACCTTCGGGGATATGGTGTGCCCGGAACGCGGCCTTGAATTCATCCCAATCGACCACATGATCAGCCGGGAGCATCGCAAAATAGTAGTCCCACCACAGACGAGCGGTACCACGAAGCTGTTGCGCCGCAAAACGAGCTTTGTTGGCCTCTGAGCATGGGGCCACAAGTAGTGTGAACTTGGATTCGATGGTGCGAATCCATGCGTCTGCGTCCAAGGGTTCCTCGGTCTTATGGAACAAGGGCGGCTGGGTCCCCAGAAAATCCGTATATCCTGCAGCTTGGGGGTGGTGGACATTTTGCCCACCCCGCTGGTGGTGTTGCTGTCCTTGCACCAGCTGACGCAGCAGCTCGGTTTGAGCGGCCATCACTTCCACCAAGCTGGGTGGTGGTGGCGGCTGTGGTTGTTATCCACTTGCGCTAGCACCAAAACCATCCGGGTTACCACGGGTTGCTCCAACCATCTGAAAAGGCGAATGTTCTTCATTAGCAACGTGATCCATATTGCTTCCTCGATTCATAAAGGATTAGTGTAGTCATAGACTTCCGAAATCACAGATAGAAGTATGGACATAATTTCTTTTTGCTACGAGAAAAATCATAGCTTGCTGTGGGTCTATCCAAAGCATCTCATACTTTGGCAGTAGTTAGAGAACTTAGGGATGCACCACTTTGGTATTTAACTCAGGTGCTAGAACTATAGCTAAGATGGTCGAAAGGCTCGTCCTTTGCCTTACTGTCTCACCTGTTTTTCAGCAGATCGATAGGTGATGTTTTGCCCATAACTCCAACTAGCGAGGTCCAATGATGCTGAATTTCTGCGAGAACCACGATCACAAAATTCCTGACAGGTTTGGTATTCAACTCACAGCTCAGAAATGTAAGGAGACATGGATAAAATTTCCGACAAGTTTCAGCGATTGTGGATTTCATCGTTTACCATCTTACAACGAAATCACCCAAGTTTTATCGCCGTTCCTCACATGCTGAGGGTATCCACATGGTTCAGGTGTACCCATCACAAAAGAGTTACTCAACTCCTAGTTAGCCTATTACAACACTTGCCAAAAGTCAGGCTACCCTACCGAGGAGTATGTGCAAAAGTCCTTCTAGGTCATCATCTAGAAGTCATCCAGGTCGTTGACGGACAACTCGCTGTGAGTAGGAGAGTGAGCTCCCATCTGAGGTGCCTGTGGTACCTCACCCTCGAAATCCATACCGGAGGCACTGTCAACCTCCTGTGGCTCCTCCTCATCTTCCTACATAGCCACCACGCCAGGAGGGGCATTCTGATCATGGTGCCACTGAATGTGCTCATTAGCATCCTCCAACTCAAGGTTCAGATCATGGAGCTGCTCCTCCAAGTGTGCTATCATATCATTTCTCTCACCCATGAGGGTGTCCTGCTCCTGAATTTGGCCCTCAAGTTGGCCAATCTGAACATCTCTGTCCTCAAGATCCTTACTGAGCTCTTGGATTTGCTCATCCCTGGTATCGGCCATCATGTGGTAGGCCTGTGCAAGATCCGTGAGCTGTACAAGTCCCTGACTCTGGAGAGTCTGAAGTCGGTAGAGTGCATTCATGCACCGTACGGAGGTCTCGATAGTCCCCTGGGCATGAAAGTCCACCAAGTACTGTGAATGTTGCACCCTGTTGAGCCAAAAAGGGTCGTTGTCCTGGGTAGCAGGAAACAAACCAATGGGAGTGAGTGTGACAACCTCGGGACGCTGCGCACAAAAAGTGGTGAGCGCCCTCATGGCTGCAAGCTCCCAAGTGTCGGCCAACCTGTGACCAACAACCTCAATCTCCAAGGCGGGCCACTCCGGGTGTAGCGGGTGCGAAAAAATGGTCACGTTGACACGGCACTGGGTAACTCCATTCTCCGCAAACTCCAGTCCGGCGTAACGTGGGGGAATTAGATAGCCCGCTGTGCTCAACACTGTGGAGACACTGTGAGTGAACGCGTCCATCCTCATCCACCATCATGGCAATAGGCTCGGCCATCTGAACAAAAGATCAAATGGGTGAGGCCAAGAAAAGTGTGAAAAGCACAGGGACAGATTCTGTATAGAGTGCAAAAATAACCATAACTTCCACAGTTCATATCCAAAAATTCTCAAATTTCACCAGAACACTCCTAAGGTATTTGTGAACCACTTTTCTATTCAACACTTTGGCTGGATTAGGCTCTAAGACGGCTGTTCCCTTAAGGTCTCACTTCTTTGTCTACCTAGAATTTTCAGTGAACAGAGGGCTAGAGTCTCGTGCATCAGGGAAAATCTACCCGGCCAAAATTTACCAAATTTTAACAGCAGCTACCTGGGTAAATTTGGAACAAGTTTTGTGTTATGCTCTTTTGCAGAAAACTTTAGGAAGGGGGCCTAAAAATTTAAGGGGCAGAAGTGCTTATTCTGGACAGAAATCTGACATTCCATGGTTTCTGTTATTTCTTACTATCCATAAGTTCAGAATTTTTCGTATTTAGACAGGAGGTAGAACACAAAATTTGGAACAATTCTTTCAACATGAACTTTACCAGAAAAGGTCATTTTCTTTGTTCAATAAATCTCTCTTTTCGGTCATGGCAGATTTGTGACAGATTCGCTAGATAGTCCTTATGCAAAATCACGCTTAGATACGCAAGAACCTTACCACTCTCATCCAACGCATTTTCAATTTCAGATATATTTGGTCATGATGCATGCACGTCCTATTCGTCCTCCCAAAATAAAATAATTGCCAAATAGCTTTGGTCTTATGAGGTTAGTTTCGGTGGCATGCACAATACGCCTCTCACTATAATAGCTAGTCGAGATTTTCTAACTGTTCTTTATCTTATCGTAATCACGGTTAGTGTACCTGCAGAAGATTGACAGAGCACATATATTTCATGAACCTTTCATGCCAGCACTCATGAAAGCGTCCGTATTCATTACCATTTACTTATAGAAACGATATCTGTACAATTTCCGCCGTACAGACGACGTTAACATACGCTATCGAAATAGCGTATTCACGGGGGTACCGTCATGAGACGGGGGTATGAACAGCGATCGCCATACCCTGCGCCAAACCTTCTACTCACAATATATTCAACTAACAGTTGGCATATTGGCAGCACCTCAAGTAAGCCACTGCTTGAGGGCAGCGTTCGGTTCGCATCACCGACAGGAAGGCCAAACTCTCTCAGTTGGCTGAGGATTCTCACCTTCTTACCTTAGCGATGAGTGCGTCGTTACAGAATTTAAGGTCGGTTGTGCATGAAAGTAAGTTTTGACAGAAAGTAATGTGCTGGAAGTCAGTTGATAATAAATAAAAGTTAGATAGCCACCTAGTAACTTTCCCATAATCCCTTAGGGCTTTACGAACTAGGCACCATCCTTAACGCACCAACGTATTTCGCAACACATCCTTCTAGTCAAGTTTTATGAAAATAAGTTTTTAAGGCTTGTTGCATTCTCTGGCGTATGCATTTCGGCTCTGGTGCCAGCTGTAGCACCAGCTACGGCTCTGATACTAGCTGTGGCAGAACCACCTGAATTAATCCGGCTCAAGTGTATTAACCATCACCATTAGGGCAATCTCGGTTAACCTTACACTTCAAACGGAGTAATTCATTGGTCTGTCGGGTAACCTCCCGATACAACCACGGTAAAGCGGATCGAAGCCATACATACAAATGCTCATGCGAAGATGAGCCCAGAGAATACCGCCATCATGTGGTAGGCCTGTGCAAGATCCGTGAGCTGTACAAGTCCCTGACTCTGGAGAGTCTGAAGTCGGTAGAGTGCATTCATGCACCGTACGGAGGTCTCGATAGTCCCCTGGGCATGAAAGTCCACCAAGTACTGTGAATGTTGCACCCTGTTGAGCCAAAAAGGGTCGTTGTCCTGGGTAGCAGGAAACAAACCAATGGGAGTGAGTGTGACAACCTCGGGACGCTGCGCACAAAAAGTGGTGAGCGCCCTCATGGCTGCAAGCTCCCAAGTGTCGGCCAACCTGTGACCAACAGCCTCAATCTCCAAGGCGGGCCACTCCGGGTGTAGCGGGTGCGAAAAAATGGTCACGTTGACACGGCACTGGGTAACTCCATTCTCCGCAAACTCCAGTCCGGCGTAACGTGGGGGAATTAGATAGCCCGCTGTGCTCAACACTGTGGAGACACTGTGAGTGAACGCGTCCATCCTCATCCACCATCATGGCAATAGGCTCGGCCATCTGAACAAAAGATCAAATGGGTGAGGCCAAGAAAAGTGTGAAAAGCACAGGGACAGATTCTGTATAGAGTGCAAAAATAACCATAACTTCCACAGTTCATATCCAAAAATTCTCAAATTTCACCAGAACACTCCTAAGGTATTTGTGAACCACTTTTCTATTCAACACTTTGGCTGGATTAGGCTCTAAGACGGCTGTTCCCTTAAGGTCTCACTTCTTTGTCTACCTAGAATTTTCAGTGAACAGAGGGCTAGAGTCTCGTGCATCAGGGAAAATCTACCCGGCCAAAATTTACCAAATTTTAACAGCAGCTACCTGGGTAAATTTGGAACAAGTTTTGTGTTATGCTCTTTTGCAGAAAACTTTAGGAAGGGGGCCTAAAAATTTAAGGGGCAGAAGTGCTTATTCTGGACAGAAATCTGACATTCCATGGTTTCTGTTATTTCTTACTATCCATAAGTTCAGAATTTTTCGTATTTAGACAGGAGGTAGAACACAAAATTTGGAACAATTCTTTCAACATGAACTTTACCAGAAAAGGTCATTTTCTTTGTTCAATAAATCTCTCTTTTCGGTCATGGCAGATTTGTGACAGATTCGCTAGATAGTCCTTATGCAAAATCACGCTTAGATACGCAAGAACCTTACCACTCTCATCCAACGCATTTTCAATTTCAGATATATTTGGTCATGATGCATGCACGTCCTATTCGTCCTCCCAAAATAAAATAATTGCCAAATAGCTTTGGTCTTATAAGGTTAGTTTCGGTGGCATGCACAATACGCCTCTCACTATAATAGCTAGTCGAGATTTTCTAACCGTTCTTTATCTTATCGTAATCGCGGTTAGTGTACCTGCAGAAGATTGACAGAGCACATATATTTCATGAACCTTTCATGCCAGCACTCATGAAAGCGTCCGTATTCATTACCATTTACTTATAGAAACGATATCTGTACAATTTCCGCCGTACAGACGACGTTAACATACGCTATCGAAATAGCGTATTCACGGGGGTACCGTCATGAGACGGGGGTATGAACAGCGATCGCCATACCCTGCGCCAAACCTTCTACTCACAATATATTCAACTAACAGTTGGCATATTGGCAGCACCTCAAGTAAGCCACTGCTTGAGGGCAGCGTTCGGTTCGCATCACCGACAGGAAGGCCAAACTCTCTCAGTTGGCTGAGGATTCTCACCTTCTTACCTTAGCGATGAGTGTGTCGTTACAGAATTTAAGGTCGGTTGTGCATGAAAGTAAGTTTTGACAGAAAGTAATGTGCTGGAAGTCAGTTGATAATAAATAAAAGTTAGATAGCCACCTAGTAACTTTCCCATAATCCCTTAGGGCTTTACGAACTAGGCACCATCCTTAACGCACCAACGTATTTCGCAACACATCCTTCTAGTCAAGTTTTATGAAAATAAGTTTTTAAGGCTTGTTGCATTCTCTGGCGTATGCATTTCGGCTCTGGTGCCAGCTGTAGCACCAGCTACGGCTCTGATACTAGCTGTGGCAGAACCACCTGAATTAATCCGGCTCAAGTGTATTAACCATCACCATTAGGGCAATCTCGGTTAACCTTACACTTCAAACGGAGTAATTCATTGGTTTGTCGGGTAACCTCCCGATACAACCACGGTAAAGCGGATCGAAGCCATACATACAAATGCTCATGCGAAGATGAGCCCAGAGAATACCACATTCCAGCAGATATTACAAAAAATTATCATAAGTGAATATTACAAACCAGGTTTGAGTTTAGTAACCAAGTACTTCAGTGATCATAACCAATAAGTTCTTCAGAGTTTAAGTTGCAGCGGAAATAAGATAACGAAAGCTACTCGATGATAAAGGGATGTCTCGATGAAGCCCGTACGAGGCATCACTCGGCATTACCTCCATTGGCCGGGGGCGTATCCCATTCCACCGACCAACCAGGAGGAAGGGTGCAGGGCCAAGTCAAGCTAGCAATCATGTCTTCGAAAGACTCACCTGAAAACGAGCCACAAGCAAGGCTGAGTATGCTAATACTCAGCAAGGCTTACCCGACTAGTGGGGTATACTTCGCCGACTCCTAGACATGCGGGGCTTTTGGCTTGAGGGGTTTGTTTTGCCGAAAAGCATATATAGTAGGTCCTTACTTTCAAATTTTAGCTCCAAGTTCTAGATTTCTATAACCATTCTAGGTAAGCAACTATCCAATATCATACATGGTGGAAGAATTATTTTGCATCCAACAAGATTAATCATTATCATTGTTCCTCTTCTTACTCTGTGTGGTAAAAGGGATTAGGCAGTCTCAATAGCCGCGAGAAACGGACGATTCGAATCGAATTTCTTAACCTTGCAAGGGAAACCTAAACACACGTCACGTGGTTACTCCCAGAGTCACACGTGCAACTTTTCCCTTCAATTCCCGCTTCACGGAACAGGCCCACCGCCCTCGACTACACGTCCCCACAGACCACGGTACGTCGGGCTGTGGCGGCCGATGCACCCGCCATTAGCTAGATGTGAACGAATTCAAGACAGTGGGGAGTATATTCCGGCCTCGGTTCAATCCAGTACTTAAGCTTACCGATTACCATATTCTCGGCATGTGGTTAGTACGTTCAAAGACTTAACCACCACTACCACACACTGCGGCCTTAGCATTTTTCACTAAACAGACGGGGCCTCAATCATCAGCATAAACATCGTACCATGGCCCCGTCCGTCGACCTTATGATTGCAGCATGTAGTAAACAATCAACTCCTAATTTCTCGCGAGTGACAGGAAATCACTCGACTTTTACCGAGTCCTATTAGCATAGCATTCTATCGAACCTGGCATCTAGTGTTCAGAGCATGGGCACCTAGGATCATGCAACTAAGTTTTCATCCAACTCCTATAAACTTAATGCACAAGTAAAGTAGAGTAATAAGTTGCATAAGTTTAGAAAAATAGGGTTCATGCTCCAGGGCTTGCCTTCTTGTGCAAAGTTAGTCCGGGGATCGTCTGAACGTTGACCCGGGTCTTCAACTGCTTTAGTTAAATTTGCCTGGGCTTCTCGCTGCTCACTCTCGGACTCGGGCACCAGCTCGTAAGTCCCGTCGGCGAGAGTAGTCGTTTCTACATGAATGCACAAGTGTAAATAGTGGTGATGGTAAACGACATGATTTCTTTCACGATAAAGTTGCAGTCTATAAAACATGAGTTTTGTTGTGAAGTGAGTTACTTTATCATTCGTGGGCAATCGTTAATAGAGTAGGATAGTACAATAAGTAAATTCGTTAAGCAAGGTGGGGTGGGTGTTCATGGGAACTTATGTTCCTCATGGAAACATGATTTAAGTGTAACTACTACAGGGAGTTGCTTCTGGTCATGAAACCTTGGATCTAGGCACATCAGGGAAAGATAAGCTTACTGTAAAATTTTTAGATATTTTCATGCAGCAGATTAATTATATAAAAAAAATATAATACATGGTTGCTGCTAGATTCTTGTTCTTTTTGTACAGGACAAATGGTGCAGAAACTGAGACTAAGATTTTTACAGGGCTCTCATTTAATCATGAAGGAGATACTGTAATTTTTATAGGATTTATTATGCAGTTTTCAGAGCATAGTAAATATGACATTACACACCTAGGTTATTCAAGGATTTATTTTTACAGGATCCTACACAGGGTTTTTGTCCATGAAACTTTTTACACAGTATCCTCTACCACTGAATATCTTCTAATAAAAATATGAGGAGTTTCCAAGCTAAGATACTATTTTCTTGATTTAATGTATGTTATCAGCACATAAATCAAATAAATAGGTTCCTGTGAGATAAAAAGTCTCTAAATTTTTCTATGGCATCTAGGTACCATTACACCAGTATAGCAAAAGTTTCATTAGGTGAATCACAATCTAACAACAGAGATAAAAATATTTAGCCAATCATGGCATGAAACTAAACTTAGCAAGAAGTATATCTAGAAGTAGATTCTGAGCTTGGTCTTTTTAGGGTGGCCTATTTACCAGGCAATGTCCTTACTGTAAATTTTTCAGGGCCAGCACTTGTCTCAAGACAAGTCTATGAATAAAAGCCATTAATCTTTCCTTTTTATTTAAAGCATGATTTAGCTAGAATCTAAGGTGATGCATGTATCAAAAGTTGTGAAGCTTAACCTCAGGTCTCCAGAACAGTTGAGTTTGCATTTTTCTGAATTTTCTACGATTTTATACGAATTTTACAAGTTCACTGATTTTGAATCTAGGTTTGAATCTTTCTCTTACATCTGGGTCCTTGGAATCTTACGGGCAGAACCTTCTAAAGAATTCAATCGATGCAATTGGGTCCTTAGGCAGCTCGGGTGTGGTGGCCGGCCAAAATTCCGGCGAGGGGCTCGCCGGCGGCGAGGGGTGAGGGCCGGGGAAGGATCAGGGGTGCGAGGGCTACCTCGTGGGGGTCTTGGACGGGTGGGGGACGGCCAGGAGTAGCTCGTCGGCGTTGGAGCAGAGCAGGGGCGGCGGCGGTACGCGTCGACGGCGGTGCTCCGGCGGGCTTGGGGCGGTCTGGTCTGGACGGGGAGCTTCAGTGGCGCGTGGGGAAGCTGCTCTGGTACTTGGCTTGGGCGGAGGAGGTCGGAGTCGAGCTGTCCGCGGTGACCAGGGGCGGCGGCGGTGGCGACAGCGCGGGCGGCGGTGCTCCGGCGGTCCTGGGCGGCGTTGAGCGGGTCGGTGAGCTCCGGTGGGATGATGTGGTGGTGGCTGGAGGTTCAATTCGAGCGGTGGGTGGCTGTAGAGGGCTGTCCACGAGCGGGTGGAGCTCGGCGGCGACAATGGCGGCGGCGGGTGTTCTGGTTGCTGGTTGCTGGTAGCTCGCGAGCTCAGCGACGGGCGGGTCGCGGCGGGCGGTGCGGCACGGCGCGACGCGGCCGTTGGGCGCGGCGGGCGGCGAGCAGAGGCGCGGCTGGCGTGGCGCGCGTGGCGAGCTGGGGCTGGGCAGCGCGGCGGTGGGGGGGGGGGGGGGGGGGGAAACCGTGCTCGGGGGCGGGGGCCGGCAGCCACTGGCCTGGTGGCTTGCGCCGGTCAGGCATCGCCGGCCACCTGGCCGGTGTGTCGGGCGGGGAGGGGAGAGAGAGGAGGGGAAGGAGGGTCTTATTGCGAAATTTGAAAAGTTCCAAGGGGCTGGTTGCAAATAGGACGTTTTCTCCACTTTCTAATTTGAATTTCAAAAACTTTTGAACACGAAAGTTGTTCAGAATAAAAAGTTCTACAAGTTTGGTTTCAGGCAACACCTCATTTGGCTTGTGGTTTGAAAGTTAATTTAAAAATTCAAAGGTATGCATATGTGCCCAATTTAAATTTGAATTTCAAGTTAACTTGTTCTAATTCTTTTCACCCTTTTATTAGTTGGTTAAGCATAGGGTTGGGCTAATGACATTGCTTTAGAAATGTAATTTATCAGGGTTGTTACAGCATTGAACTCTGAAGAACTCATTTATTTTGAACTCTGAGTACCTTGTTTTACGAATTTGAACTCCGTTGTAATAATAATTTGTGATGAACCCTGTGGTGTAAAATTTGTTGAATGTTGTATACTCTGGGCTCACCTTCGCGTGAGTACATGTATGTGTGGTTTCGATCGGCAAAAACCGTGGTTGTATCGGGAGGTTACCCGACAGACCAATGGATTATTTCGTTTGAAGTGCGAGTTGGCCCTGATTGTCCTTGTGGTGATGGTTAGCGCACTTGAGCCGGATTAATTCAGGTGGTTCTGCCACAGCTGGTATCAGAGTCAAAATGCATACGCCAGAGAATGCAACAAGCCTTAAAAACTTGTTTTCCTAAAACTTGACCACAAAAATTGTGTTTGGAAAATGCGTTGGTTCGTTAAGGATGGTGCCTAGTTCGTAAAGCTCTAAGGGATTATGGGAAAGTTACTAGCTGGCTATATAACTTATGAGTATTATCAACTGACTTCCAGCACATTACTTTCTGTCATAACTTACTTTTATGCACAATCGACCCTTAATTTCTGTAACGACGCACTCATCGCTAAGGTAAGAAGGTAAGAATCCTCAGCTAACTGAGAGAGCTTGGCCTTCCTGTCGGTGATGCGAGCCGAACGTTGCCCTCAAGCAGTGGCTTACTTGAGGTGCTATTAATATACCAACTATTAGTTGATTATTGTTGACGCCAGATTTTGACACGTGTTAAATCGGCATCAGGAGGAGAAGATAGGCCGATGCGGCGGATCTGAAGGCTACAGTAAGGAATCGGCCGATTGAGGTAGCAGTTGGAAATCGGCCGATTGGTGATACAGCTTGCGCCAACAGGACGGGGCTACTTCGGAGGGTCCCGGTCAAGAGTTGGTCAACAGAGCAATGCCGATTCGGTCAGGAAGCAATTGAAAAAGTCCTGATTGGATTAGGAGACGGCGGCGGAAGATTCTGCGGGAGTCCGTTTCCTTTTTAAAAGATATTATAGATATAGTAGTTTTCCTATTTTTAAATAAGGTTGTAACAAGTCGTAATCGACCAGGAGTTCTAGTTTTAGGGTATAAATAGGAGTCGTCAGGGCTTTGCAAAATATCAACACATCAATCAACAAAACACTTCTACTTTTTCTTAGTACTTTACTTTCAAGTCGGCGACTTCGCCAATACTTTTTCTTCTTTCACGAGTTCGTACGGATTGGTAGGGCTGCATCAACTTGATCTCCGGCCAATTGGTAGGTTCCGCTTATCGAGTAACATCTGAGCTTTAACTACGGGCGCATCGCTGTGGTTTCGTTTGGATTTATTCACCAGTTATCGATATTTACTAGAATTGCAGGCTTTACCTGTTTTTCTAGTATTATCACCAGTTATCCAGCTTGAAATTGGAACTATCGGCTTTGTCATCGCTCTTCTTTGATTTATCGTCTTACAGCCGATTAGATCTGTTTCAAGTGTTGCCTCTGTAGTAGTTATTTAGATCGCTCCAATAGTCTTCTTTACAATTACTACACGATTATCGGCTGATCCATAGCCGATCATCTTCGCAGCAAATCGGCCGATTCGCCGACGCGCTCTTCAGGACAGATCGGAACTCCAGCCGATCGGAGCGCCTGGAATTTAATACTTTATTTCCTTGTCAATCAACAGGTCAGATTGACTGGCACGCCGCACGAACCGTACCAGGGCGATAACCCGAACAGGAGCTAAGCAGATTCTCCCGGGTCATGTGTTCGACGCTGAAGACCATCGGCCGATTCCCATCTGGCCGATTTTAGCGTCAACACACTTTTGGCACGCCCGGTGGGACCAATTCAAGATCTGATATGTCGAAGAACGCAGAAATCTCCGATAGCAACATCATTGAGGTCACAGAAGCGGATCTCAAAGACGACCAGAGGGAAGAATTAGCCAAACATCTTGAAGAATACAAGAAGATGTATATGCAGTCGTTCGGTCATACCAGAAGCGGCGAAACTGTCAAGAAAGCTCCTATCCCAGTTCCTCGCCGCATCACCAAATCTGAGGACTCGGGCAAGATGTCCGATATGATTCAACAGTCCGTCTACCAGGCGTTCATCGTTCAGTCCTCTGTGATGACCAACACGGTGTACAACGCCGTCATCAGCTCTCTAGCCAGCGGAGCGGTTCAAGGCTATCAGGGGCCAGCGTATACCCCACCAATCACGCTGCCAGCCAGGAGGTTACCAGGCGCGTCCCAATCGGCTTCTCAGCCGATATTGACGCAACGCGAGGGGTACAACACTCCGTTGCCTCCAGCGTCTCCAAGATATAGCGGTGCACCATGTTTCCCATCACAGACACCGCTTCAACCTGTCTAGATTGCTTCTGTGCAATCGCTGCCCACAAGCTCAGTACCCTGGGGGACGTCGGCGACAATGGTTTTTCCTGAGCCAACAATCGGATATAGGAGCTATCCAATCCAGGCGCCGCACCAATCGGCCGTCCGGCCGACGGTCCCTCAGTATCAGCCAACCTTATTAGAAATCGGCAGGAGGGCAGGCGCTGAAGAATCACTCAGAAGCACGGCGCCGATGATGACGTACAACGGGGCGGCGGATTCACTTCGCTATCAACTGTCAGCTGATCAGCAAAATTCACCGCATGCTTCGATTCATCACCCAGCTGTACCACCACCAGCCCTTCAACATGTGCCGGCACCGCGAACGGTCGTTCATCAGCAGCAGGTGAACTGGACAGCAAGAATTGCAGAGGTGATCCAGGACCAATTTGGGTTGAAGCCGAAAGTGCAGACTTACACATATAAGACGCCATACCCATCGGCCTATGACCTGCTGCCGTTCCCACACCGCTACAAGGTACCCGATTTCACCAAGTTTTCGGGGCTGGACGACACATCCACCGTTGAGCATGTCAACAGATTCATCATCCAGTGCGGAGAAGCCGCCACGCAAGATGGTCTGAGGGTGCAGCTATTTTCATCGTCTCTCTCCGGATCGGCCTTCCAGTGGTTTACCACTTTGCCGCCAAATTCTATTGTTACTTGGGCCGATCTGGAGAAACAGTTCCACAAATACTTTTACGCAGGAGTACATGAGATGAAGCTCTTAGATCTGACCAGCCTCAGGCAAAGGAGCGATGAACTAGTAATTGGATATATACAGAGGTTCAGAGAAGTAAGGAACAAATGCTACAGTCTGGCTCTGACCGATGCACAGCTGGCCGATATCGCTTTCCAAGGCCTCCTGCCAGAAATCAAGGAAAGGTATGCTTCGCAAGAGTTCGAAAGCCTAAGTCAGATCGTTCACCGATTGGCAGGACAGGAAGTCCGTCCGTTTGAACAGCGGAGGAATTTCCAGAAGAAGGTGGCGTACCTAGAAGGATTTGAATCTGATGCGGAGGAGGAAATCGGCCTAGCAGAGTGGGTGAAAGGCAAAAAACCAATATCATGCCCTTTCGGAAAGAAAGAGCCAGAAACATTCGGCTTTGACACATCAAAAGCCGATAAGATTTTCGATTTATTACTCCAGGAAGGGCAGATTAAGCTATCTCAGTATCACACCATCCCTTCGGCCGATCAGCTCAAGAAGATGAAGTACTGCAAGTGGCACAACGCCACGTCTCATGACACAAATGAGTGCAAAATCTTTCGTCAGCAGATACAATCGGCCATCGAGCAGGGGAGGCTCAAATTTGAAATCCCGGCTAAATTGGCAAAGCCAATGAAGATAGACCAGCACCCTTTCCCGGCCAACATGGTGGACACGGGGAATAATCCACTCCAAACCAAGGTGCTGACGTTAGAATCGGCAAGAAGGAGCGGCGCTGTAGACCCCAGGAAGCAAGTCACGGCGGCTGAAATCAAAAAGAACAGGCGGGGGGCCAGAACGACCGCGCAGACCCGTCACCTCACAGTTCATGCTCAGCAAATATCGGCGGCAGCAGGAACGATCAAGCTACCACGACGAGATGATGCGCCGGCACGAAGATCACCGGCAATGATCATTCTTCATCCATTGCTGGGAGAACGACATCCGACTGCCGTCAGCCGATAACTGTCCTGAGTGCAACGGATTGAGTTGCAACGATCGCCCGTTTAAAAGATCGCGCTCTAGGGACAGAGGATCAGAGCCGATCAGCAGAAATCGGCGCGGACAAGAGGAACAGCGCATTTCAGTGCATGATCGGCTGGGGGGCAGAGTTGACCAGTACCACCGGTCAAAAGGCAGGATCAACCAACAGGATGGACTGGGGGGCAGAATCAGCGTGCACGATCGGCTGGAAGAGATGGCTGATGATAGGGTGTCAGATGAAAACCCCCTGGGAAGGGAACCAGATTGGGAACACGCTAGATCATCGGCTAAACCAGTAAACCCCAGGTGGTGTCCCGATGGCCTCTCCAGATCTCAGAAACGGAGGATCCAGCGCTTGTGCCAGTGGGAGCAACAAGAAGAAGAGCAGAGGCAGGTGCCAGAGAACAGAAACGTTAAGTCTCGGGTTTGGCGCCCCAAGAAAAACAACAGCCAGGGTGCAGACAATCAAGAATCGGCAGTCGACATCAACATGGTGTTCATATTGCCGATGGAATTCATGGCGCCTGACGATCGAGACAAAGCGACAAGAATGGAAGAGCAAATGGCGCAACTGGTGTTAGAGCCGATGATGGCTACTTTTGAGAAACCAGAAGAAGAAAAACGGCAACATCTTAAGGCGCTGTTTCTCAAAGGCTACGTTGATGGGAGACCCGTCACCAGACTACTAGTAGATGGAGGCGCCGCAGTCAACATCATGCCGTATGCCATGTTCCGCAAGCTAGGCAAGAGCGATGAAGATCGCGAGCATTCTCAAAATCGGCGGCCTAGTTCACCAACAGGTAGAGAGTTTGGAGCTGCGCTTCGAGAGCTGAGAGAGTTTGAAATCCAAGGATGAAGATGCAAGGTTTTGATTTTGAGTTGGGGATTGTGTCTTGCAGAGACGTACCTGCTACCCTGGAGTCAGACTCGACCAGCACCGCCTGTGTGGTGGCAAGCCTCTCTTCCATTGCCAACAGAGCAGCCTGGGAAGCACATAAGGAGGATTCCCCAGTGCAACTATGCGGGGATTTGAGGAGTCGTCGGAGTCAGAACTGGAGGGTGAGGGTGGTGTCACCATGGGATTGCCGCTGGCAGGGCTAGAAACACCGCCCGCCATTGAGATGGCCCTAAAGCAATAGAAAGCGAGGTTAGTTTGAGACCAAGAAGATACGAGGCCAAGAAACCCTTACCCTTGCCGATGAAGATGGGTTCGCAGGCGCTGAGTAGGCCTGGTAGAGCTCTCTGCAAGGTGTTTGTTATCGGTCATGGCAAAGAGGCGCTGAGATGAGGGACATGTGAGAAGGAAAGCTAAAGGAAGAAGAAGAAGAGGGTCGGGGTTTTCCTCTTTATGCTCTGCTATACTTCCTGATTTATAGCAATAATCAGAGAAGTCCAGAAGCCAAACGGCTGTAGTTAAAAGGGAAGTGGAGAAGTCAGAAATGTGTTCCAATTGCCATCCCAAAAATCGAGGAGACGTGGAGTTACTTGACAAGATGGGGTGGTTGATGGATGGCCGATCGTACTCTCCACCAGAGGTGTAATTGTGAGAAGAGCCGAGAAGTCAAAAGGTTAAGTAGTGTTTGCCTATCGGCTACACGCTTTGCACCGATGAGTTGCCGAGAATTGAATTGTTGCACGTAAAATGAAGAGCTTTGATGACTTGTAAAGAGGCAGGAGGAAAAACTTTGACTGGAAATTTCAGAACAAAGCATTATTGTTCCGATATTGGGGGGCATGTGTTGACATCAGTTTTTTGCACAAGCTAGTCAAAGTTTGGGTCAAAGGTTCCAAACTGATTAGATGGTTTGGTGTCGGTGCAGCTGGCCATTTATCGAGGAAGGAAGCCGATGGGATCAGATAATTGTCAATGCTAATGATGAAAAGAGGAAGGGACAACATCATAGCTAATGGGCCAAGAATGGGCTGACGAATGATGTTAGCAAGTTATCTTAGAGTTTTATGGGGTCATAGTATGTTTAGAAGGTTTATTTCTTTTTATCCAAGCAATGTAAAGTCGTGATCGACCAGGGGTTGTGGCTTAGGCTATAAATAGTCGCCCTAGGGCATGTATTAGGGACATCCAATGATCAATACAAAAAGCCCAGATCCGGCTTGGTGGTAAGTTCCATGTCGAACGACGCAGATAGGCTCAAGGTTGACGGCGCATTGCTTCTTCCTCTATCCTGTTTTGTTCAAGTTATCGAGCAGATTGGATCTTGATGTGGTCTGTTCACCAAGTTATCGATATCAGCTTGTTCTTGTTAGATTTATCTAGCTTGTTTTTGTTGTTATCACCAAGTTATCGATATTTGCTAGATTTGACAGGGTTAGATTCGTTTAATCTTGCTTTTAGTAGCTTTTATCACAAGTTATCCAGCTTAGATCTAAATACCATCAGCCTACGCACAGTCCATCTGTTGCAGATTGCTCGGCCGATAGGGTTTGGATCTGGGTGTTGTCTATCCAGGCCTCGCTAACCCGTTTGGCGTTGCCTTTACTACACAATCGGCTAAGCCTTAGGCCGATTGATCTGTTATTGTATTGTACTTCTGGCCGATATCCCCTGCGGAACGATTCGGAATACCAGCCGATACGTTCCGGGTATTTAAAAATTTCTTATCCCTTGTCCATTGCAGGTCAAATTGACTGGCATACCCTGCACCACCAAGTAGCTGAGTTGGACTCTGCACAGGAGCGAAGCAGATCTCCCAGCTCCTCGCGTGTGATCGCTGTTGAAGGCTAATCGTCAGTTTTTTGCATCAACAGGTATATGATAGAATCCAAGGCCATGTACTACATACCCAACAGCGTGAGCCACCGGTCTAGCTTGTTTCAATAGAGGACAAGGGTGATTAACATGGTCCCAGCCATCGCAGATCACACAGTACAGCTCGGTACTACAACGAGCCACTGTATGCCCCCGCTTGTTGCAGCTGGTACACTTTGTTAGATGTATATGCATCTAATGTATTTAGTCACTAGTATAGGGTGCTCTTCGCACATTGTACATGATGTTAACTGCCTCATTGGGCATTGCAATACAGTGAGTTGCTCATTTCTAATATGGTATCACAGCCTGGGGTTTAGAATCAACGTCTTCGGCGAGTTGCCGGCGAGCCTCCACCACCGGCCGGTGAAGGCAGCTCCACCTTCTCCTTCTTCTTCTTCTTCTTCTTTTTCCCTTCCCACTCCTCCCTTCTTCTCCTGTGCTGCTCACGCCCTCTGTGCGGCTGCACGCCTGTTGGTCCGCGCGACCCCTGCACGCCACTGGAGCCTCGCAGCTCGTGCTTTGTTCGCGGGCGGCCGTCCTCACGCGGCCTCTGTGCGCTCCCATGGACGCGCGCTGCCCCGCGTGGCCACCCCTGCGTGCCCGCCACCACCCGTCCACCCATGCATGTCGGCAGGCCATTCTCGCGCGGCCCCTGCGCGCCGCCCGCGCGGTTGACCCCGCTCGGCTCCGCACCCCTACGAGGTCCTGCCCTGCCGCACAGCCCGACACCTCTGCTCGTGGGTCTGCACTGCGGGCGCTGCAGCCTCCCAAGCAGCTGTTCTCCCCAGTAGCCCCCCACTGCTCCTCTCCTTCAAAAAAAAAAGAGATAGAGACAACACAGAGGCGGGGGTCGCAGGCCTCTATTTTGACTGCCCGAGCTCCGCTTGTGCCCAGCGCCCCACGTCCGTCACTGCCCCTACTACCCTCGACGACGAGTACTCCACCTGCTTCCGGCAACCTATGTGGCTACTATGGCAAGGGTCGTCACTTTGAGGTTGTTTGTCGCAAGAAGCATCACGACAAGTTGGCTCGACGTGGTGGGTTCAGTGGCTCGAGTACTACTCTCTCTATTTCTGCCGTGGAGCAAGAGCTCCTCATGCTGCTACGTCGCCTCACTACGGTTCCTACGTCACCCTGTGGCAGACTTCTGGTCCCTAACCGCCGCCACCACTGTTGATGGTCCTTAAATGCCAAATCTGACCGTCCATGATACTCACAAGCAAAGGAAAACCATGCCTCTTACTCTCATATTTGTATCACTAACCTAGCTCCACAGTTGTTTTGGAAGACTTATCATTTTGGGGATACAAGTCCAAAATAAGAAGAAAACATGAAGAACATGCACCAATACATGCATAGAAGATCATCCGCTGCGACACACTTACAAGAAGGGCCCACTTACCAGACCAAACCGATGTCAAATAGCGGCAAACACCCAAGGGATAAGACCTAGTCCCACCTACCAGTGACACGACTGAAGGCGGTGGCAAAAGGCGGCACAGGGGGGTCGGTCGCACCCTGGGGTCAGCCCACCCTCCCTGAAGCCCGTCCAGGTGCACTTTGGCGGGAAGATTCCCCTGATCCCCCTAAGGTTTGTTGAAGATGTTTCCATACATAGAGATGGCGGGAACCAACCTCAAGAGCTATATAAGGAGGCCCTCACACCCATTTCAACACCAGCACTTGGAGTCATTCTCTCTACACTCACTTGTGACTTGTAATCCTAGGGTAGTGGAGCTAGGCTAGAATCCTCTCTTAGTGAATCCAGTCGTCCTCGGGGAGAGCAATCCTTGGTCTCATGCAAAGATGCAACGTCCTAGATGTACTGAGGGACGGGACATTCTCCCTGTTGTCCTTATTTTCCCAGCACCTGCAGTTCTAAGCATGTTTAGAGTGTAGCATTAGCTTGTATGAATAGATGCTATTAGGACTTTGTTGAATGCCTTTGCTCCCACTAACCCTTAGGTTTATTCGTTTATTCTTTATCCTGAGTTGGCCCCGTGTGTGTGTCACTCTACCCTATTCATATCATTTATCTTAACTTACCCCTCTTTATGCTATAATCTGTGGCTTATTCATATGGTCTTACTCACATTCTAAGTAAACTCTTTTACATCATGCTCTCCTTTGGGAAGATATAAATAACGATACCCGAATATTCACTGGGTGAAATGCTACAGCGGTATATCCGTGCGCTTGCGAATTCTTTCTATAAATGTTAAGGCATACCTCTCACATTTCTAGCGCCATTTCCTAGGACTAACAATCCTAGTGATGACGTTAAGAAATGTCAACAAGCATTTCTGGCGCCGTTGCCGGGGAGAAGCATTGATATAAAAGATTTACTTGAACATGAGCATGACAATATGTTTAACACATAGTTGTAGCTTATTCAGGCTAATGTTGTTTTTTGTTTTCTCCTGAATTGGATGAAAACGGGGTAGTGTATGACTGGTTTCTCCTTGCCAACAAATTTCATTGAAGATCCCGAGAAGCTCGTGAGAAGGGTCCGACCTCGTGTCGTCACTCGTCAAGTCATTCTTTCGGCAAGCGACCCAGTTCTTCCAGCTCCAGCCGAACCCATGGCTGAGAAGACTCATCGCAATTTCTCCGTCCCCTCCGCCGCCAATGTGGCGACCGGACCCAACATTGGATGTGAACTTCGAGCTCAAGTCCAGCCTCATAAACATGGTGCAGGCTAGCCCGTTTTGTGTCAAGCCAAATGAGGATGCCAACGCCCACCTCCAGAACTTCCTGGAGTTATGCGAGACCGTTACTATACAGGGCGTTGAGACTGACGCCATCAGGCTCCGTTTGTTTCCCTTCTCCCTGTTAGGGAAGGCGAAACAATGGTTTTACAAGAACAAAGAAGCCGTCAGTATGTGGGACAAGTGTTCCATGGTGTTCCTCGCCAAGTTCTTTCTGCTAGGCAAAACCAATGCCTTACGTGGAAAGATAACGAGTTTCTAGCAGGCGGGGATAGAGTCGATCCATGAAGCTTGGGAGAGATTGCAAGAATACATACTCGCCTGTCCTCATCATGGGATGGACGAGTGGCTCGTTCTCCAAAGCTTCTGTAATGGGTTGACTCCAACATCAAGAGCCCACATAGATGCTGCTGCTGGAGGCGCCTTCCTCGACCTCACTATCACCAAAGCAAACATGCTGGTCAAGAAGATGGTCTCCAATCAGGGCTGGAATGAGGAGCGTTCCCAGCCCAAAAGTAAAGGCGGAATGCACACAGTAAAGGAAGTTGACATGCTCTCCGCCAAGATGGACCTCCTACTGAAGCGCCTCAACGAAAGGGCACAATTCAAGGAGCATATGAACAACTACGCTCAAGCCATAGACTCGCACCCCATGTGCGAAGTCTGTGGCAATAGTGGACACTCAGGGAATGACTGCCCCGAAACCCGTGAAGATGTGGCCTACATGAACAACAACAATGGGTATCGTCCACAAGGAGGCCAAGGGTGGGGCCAAGCACGCCCACCTTATCAAGGAGGAGGTAACAATTTTAACTCAAATTACAATTCGAATTTCAATTCAAACCAACCCTCCATAAAAGACCTCATTTTTGGCCAAGTTAAAATCAATGAATCCATAAATAAGAAACTTGCTGCCAATGATAAAACTCTTGAGAGTTTGAATATAAAAGTTGAAACTCTTTCTTCCCCTCTCAAGAATCAATTAAGTTTTAATAAGATGATCGAAACCCAACTTGCTCGAATAGCTGCTGTCGTTCCTGTTGTGGACGACGGGAAAATTCCGGGGCAACCTGAAGTTCCCGTTAAGAATGTCGATATGGTGTCTACCGGGTGGGGCAACCCGTCCCGGAGGATACCACGTGCTAACCATGCAGGTAGATCCTCACATGCCAAGACAAATGCGTGGGGAGGACTGACAGCAGCACTGCACGGAGACAACACCCGGGCTCTCTGCGACCTCGGGGCTAGCACAAACATCATGCCCAAGGTGATTTTTGAGCAACTGCAATACCCTGCTCTTTCCCTGACTCGCATGTACGTGCAGCTTGCCGATTCTACGATTCAATATCCCGAAGGGATAGTCGAAAACATGCTCGTACGAGTCAAGAACTCCTTCGTCCTCGCCAACTTCATCGTCCTCGACATGGAAGGCGACATGAGCATTCAGCTCATCCTTGGGCGCCCCTTTTTAAGGGACGTCAAGGCAAGGATAGACGTATGGACAGGAGATATCCATTTCCGCATTGGAACGAACAATATTTTCTTTAAATTTGAGCACAAGAAGGAGCAGTGATTCGTGATCCATCAAGGTCACGACGAGAGTGGCATTTGGGGAGAACCACTTCCCGAGCCAGAAACCCCACCGACCACACCGCCTAAAAGAAAGAAGACCAAGAAGGTGTGGCGGAAGATCGAGAGTTCGTCCTCGTCCAACTCTCTGCAACGAGGCGACAAATGGTAAGTAACGAAGGAGAAAAGTCTTGCCTGTCGGACTTAAAACGACAAGCCCTTGCCAAAGGTAAATTGGTATTTATCTCATATTTGATTTTTCCGCAATTTTATTTTTCACCCCATTTGATTTTTCCCACTGCATATTTGATTTTCCAACATTCTCTTGCATGCTGGAATTTTTCTAGCCATTTTTTCGCTTTCACAAAAAAATCCTAAAAATATTTCCAAGCATAAAATTCCTTTTAAAAATATAGTTGAACATCTTTTTGGAGCACGTTTTGGTTGGGCACCAAATTTTCAAAGGCATATGACCGTTAGGGGGGCAATGGGCCAAGGCTGTTAGCAGTTGGGCCCAGCCAGGGTGCGACCGCACCCTGGGTGCGGCCGACCCGACCCAACGGTCTCTGGGCCCCATCTTATTCCAACGGCTAGTAGCTGTTGTGTGCTGTCTGTTCCTAATGTGTTCATGCCCCAGTTCTTTAAATACAGGCCGAGAGAGAGGGGTGAAGCACTCACACTTCACTTCTTTCACTCACTCCCTCTCACATTCTTTGCTCTTGGGTTTTCATTGGATTTTTGCTCAAGTTTGGATTTAAGAAATCTCTCTCTCATTTCTGTGCTGCAAGAACCCTCATTCGAAGGAACAACATTTGGTAAGAGTTTCCATTTTGATTACACTGACGTAACCCAAACCGAGTTGTCACACCAAAGCCTTCGACCCGGACCTCCTCACGAAAATAGGTATGGACCTTGACTTTGCTAATGTTTGGCATGCGGTCAGTTCGGATGATTTCGTACCCGTTGAGGAGTATGGTTCCCGACTCCTCACCATTCAGTTTCTTTGCACTCTTCAAGAGGTGGATGACGGTGTTTGCTTTCGCCTTTTAGAAAAAGAGTATTATCTTACTTGGAAAATGTTGAGTCACCACCTTGGTTTGAACAAACGCTTGCCGGTTTCTCTTGAACATGCTTGCCGCGGTTTTAATCGTCATGATTTTTTGGGTTTGATTTCGGGTCAAGTTGTTCGTGGCAAATTTGCACCTCAGTGCAATGACATTCAAAATCCGACCCTTTGTTTGATGCACAAGTGGCTAGCCATCACTCTCTTTCCAAGAGGTGATTTTTGAGTCGTGCGCAACGATCAGTTGATGATCCTATATGCCATGGTCAACAAAATTCGAGTCTCTCCCGTGAAAGAAATAGTTAACCGTTGGCTTCAGAATTTCAAGGTGACAGGTCCTATTGAGTGCACTTCTTTGATAACCCGCATCGCTTCAAGCATTGGTGCCTTAGGAAGAAATAATGTTTCTTTCATTGAGGGTGATCATGTTTGTATCGATGAGGCTTAGTTGGTTCAAGGCCACATTCTCAAGAAGGGCCCAAATGACTCTTTGATTTTCTTCTCTGACTATGCAAATGAGATCTCGTTGCCAAACGCAGGTTATTATTTGTATAATTGCCAGTCGCTTACTGCCCCTCTCATTCCGGAAGAGGCGGCAAGAAGGCATAGTGTTTCTGGTTCGCCTGGCAAGACCACAAGAAGCAGGGCCAGAAGTGGAACCAAGCAAGCACCACCACAACACCAGACTTCATATCACCACGAGGCGGGTGGTTCGTCCTGGCACAGCGCAAGCACTGAGGAGTGGGCATGGCAGACTCCAAGCCGCCGGTCCACCAGCTCCAGCTCCGGCGGAGTCCCGATCCTTGCACGACGCACGGCCTCCAGCCGTGACTTCGGCTCCGCCACTCAGTAGCTAGGAGAGCTGCGGGTCCAGGCCAACAACATCGAAGATACGCTGCACCAGCACATCGAAAGCAACCAAGCATGGCAGCAGTACACCGGCAAGAGGATCCGCGCCATGGAGCAAAGGCAGTTACAGCAGGAGGAGGAGTGGAGGGCTTACTACCGTTGGAGAGGGTTTAACCCCGACCAACAGCAATGAGCCTGAAGCTAGCTTGGGGGAGGACCCCAACAGAGAGGTATCTTGTATCTTAACTTCTTTTCCGCTTTCAAAATCTTATGCATGAAACAAAACAAAAATCTGCAAAACTAAAAACAAATAAAAATTTGCAAAACCCAAAAGACCAAAAATATTTAGTTTCTTTTGTATGTGTAGTAAGCATGGTGTAGTTTTCCTTATTGAGATAATGAATAGTGCTCTGTTAATTTCCTTCACATGCCTAGTTATAATTTAGTGCTCTTCCGAAGTTTTGAGTTTGTTGGCTAAATTGTTCAAACCTTAAGCTTGAAACTTGTGGGTAGCAAAAAGCATGATCCAAATCTAGGTTGTTGTGAGTTATGATATGGTTGAATAGAGCTGCTATGATCTTCTCCCAAGTGATGCTTGATTTCCTGAGTATTTATCTTTTCAAAAATACAAAAACAAACAAAGTTCCTCAATGATTTGAAATTCCTATCCAAAGCCATATGTTGTTCCTATTGGAAACCTTCCACATATGCAACTTGTTATCTCGTTGAGCGTTGTCAAATTGTTTGTGATCCTTAGTGAGATTCATTTCATAGTCCCACGATCAAGATCACGTACACACTCCACCATATGCTATGCTTCTACACAAGAAGTGAGCAAGTATTCCACTCATTCATCCACAAATAAAAACTCCATATTACCTCATGACCACTCTCTCCAATTTCCACAAGAAAAAGGAGTATGGGCTATATAAAAGAAAAAGAGGAAAGATGCATACCCAAAGAAGGTATGCCACATGCTCACAAGGCATGTTAAAAAAAGAGAGATAGCCCATGCTCAAAAGAAGAAAATAAATAGAGAGATGGTTCATACAAAGGAGTTGATCCACCATCCAGCAAAAATATCGACACACTTGCACATCTTGATCAAGGTTTATGACTTGTCTCTCCTTTGGATCCGGTTTTTAACTTTGCAATACATGAGAAACAAGTGTGCCTTCATATCCTCCATACCTACAGCTCCACAAATTTTGACCTTTAGAGATAGAGTGAGGAAGAAAGGCAAAATAAAAATCCTTGGTGAGGAATCTTACATAAAAGAGTGATCCGAGAGATCATTTGAGGAACTTTGAAATTTCTTTTGAAAAATTTTATAAAAACTCTCCGGATTGACGGTTGAGCAAAGGAGTAAGAAATTTTGGCACTCTACAAAACCGTTCTGACTCTCAACCGCCAAAGATGAGGAGAAGCTACAAGCCCCGCAGGAGTAAGGTAAGAGGTGAAAACAAGGCCAACTTATCCAAAATCATGGTAAGAACACTTTGTTGTGCCTAAGGCATAGGTTGGAAATGCAACATTGAAGCAACTCCTGATCAACAACATAAAGCCTTATTTTGCTCAGGGACGAGCAAAAGGCTAGCTTGGGGGTGTTGTTGACGGTCCTTAAGTGCCAAATCCAACCGTCAACGATACTCACAAGCAAAGGAAAACCATGCCTCTTACTGACATATTTGTATCACTAACCTAGCTCCACAGTTGTTTTGGAAGACTTAGCATTTCAGGGATACAAGTCCAAAATAAAAAAAAAACACGAAGAACACGAGGCAATACATGCACAGAAGATCATCCGTTGTGACACACTTACAAGAAGGGCCATCTTACCAGACCAAACCGACATCAAATGGTAGCAAACACCCAAGGGATAAGACCTAGGCCCACCTTCTAGTGACACGACCGAAGGCGGTGGCAAAAGGCGGCACAGGGGGTCGGCCGCTCCCTCGCTGAAGCCCGTCCAGGTGCACTTTGGCGGGAAGATTCCCCTCATCCCCCTAAGGTCGGTTGAAGATGTTTCCATACATAGAGATGGCGGGAACCGACCTCAAGAGCTATATAGGGAGGCCCTCACACCGATTTCAACACACCACCACTTGGAACATTCTCTCTACTCTCACTTGTGACTTGTAATCCTAGGGTAGTTGAGCTAGGCTAGAATCCTCTCTTAGCGAATCCAGTCGTCCTCGGGATCGGAGAGCAATTCTCGGTCCTTAGTATGGCTTTGTATTCAACTTGTTGGTAACTTATTCATATTATAGAGCTGAGCTTTGGTTGTTATGTTATCTTGATAGTCTATCATGCTCATGCCTTTATCTTGTGCGGTCTCCCGGTGATGCCTGGGAGCCTCGAGCCCGTTCCTAATTATGTGTATGTTTATGAATGCTTGGTATAGGTTGTATGCTTAGTTAGGAGTACATAAGTCCTTAGATTAGCATTCTTGTTCCTTTATCCCTTCCTGTAAGCTTTGCATAGAGATCACCTTGTCAACTAATTGGATTTGTCCTTTCACTCCAACTGATTGGAGATCCATGTTCCACTTCTTGATCGCACAATGGGACTTGAATTCCAGCTCAATCAGTAGATGGCAAATCTTGCCATAAACCAGTTGGTATGGTGTCATACCTATTCGGGTCTTGAAAGCTGTTTTATAAGCCCATAGTGCCTCGGGTAGTTTGCTTCTCCATCCCTTCGCCATAGCGTTTACTATCTTCTGCAGAATGTTCTTGATTTGTTTGTTCAACGTTTCTGCTTGACCGCTTGTTTGAGGGTGGTACGGAGTTGCAACCCGGTGGTCTACCCCCAACTGATCAATGAAGTGTGAGCCTCCATTACTGATCACGACTCTTGGAACTCCAAAGCGAAGAAATATAACTTCCTGGAACATTTTCTTCGAGTTCTTTGAGTCAGCCACAACGTAGGGAAGTGCTTCAACCCATTTGGACACATAGTCCATGGCCACCAAGATGTATTCGCACTGCTCTAATATCGGGAAAGGACCGATGAAGTCAATTCCCAGACATCGAATATCTCCACTTGAAGGTTGCTCTTCAGTGGCATAGCATCTCGGGAATTAATGTTCCCATGCTTCTGACATCTTGGGCATTGCCTCACAAATTCCTTCGCATCTCCATACATGGTTGGCCAGAAGAATCCACTCTGCCAGACCTTAGCATGGGTCCAGAATGCTCCGTAGTGCCCTCCATAGGGTGAGGAGTGGCAAGAATCTTGCGGGTCTCACATAGCGGGATGCAGCGGCGGAGTAAACCATCAGCACAGACCTTCAAGAGATAGGCGTCATCCCATAGGTGATACTTGCTGAGGTGGATCAATCTTTTTCTATCTTCTCCTGGAGGTATATATCCGGCCACCATGAAATTAACTAAGTTGGCATACCATGGGCTGGATGTAGAGACCTTCAGGAGAGTGTCATCTCTCAAGTAATCGTCGATCGGTAGATCTGATCCTTTGAATTGCATTCTTGAGAGATGATCTGCCACACAATTGTCTGCTCCTTTCTTATCTCTGATTTCCCAATCAAATTCTTGTAGAAGAAGAATCCAACGGATGAGTCGTGGCTTTGCATCCTTCTTGGTAAGGAGGTACTTCAGTGCAGCATGATCTGTGTATACTATCACCATGGCACTGACCAAGTAGGATTTTAACTTATCAATGGCGAACACCACCACCAAAAGTTTCTTCTCTGTTATTGCATAGTTTAACTAAGGTCCGGTCAATGTCTTTCTTGCGTAAGATATGGCATAATGCTATAGTCACTTGCATTGACCGAGCACTGCGTCGGCGGCGTAGTCACTTGCATAGCACATGATCTCGAATGGAAGACTCCAATTCGACAGTTGTATGATGGGTGCAGACACCAGTGCCTTTTTGAGGGTATAGAAGGCTACTAGGCAGTCTTCATCGAAGTTGAATGGGGTCTCCTTGGCCAGGAGACTTATCAGAGGCCTAGAAATATGGGAGAAATCCTTGATGAACCTCCTATAGAAACCAGCATGACCTAGAAAACTCCAAACTCCCTTGACATTTGTTGGGGGTGGTAACTTCTTGATAACCTCAATCTTAGCTCGATCCACTTCTATCCCTTTTTCTGACACTTTTTGTCCAAGGACAATTTCTTCTCTGACCATGAAATGACACTTTTCCCAATAGAGGACTAAGTGCGTTTCTTGGCACCTCTTGAGAACTTTATCCAAATTCTCAAGGCATTCTTCGAAGCTCTTGCCATAGACTGAGAAATCATCCATGAAGACTTCCATGATGTTCTCAATCAAGTCAGAGAATATCGTCATCATACACCGTTGGAATGAAGCAGGTGCGTTGGAGAGACCAAACAAAATTGGCCTGTAAGCGAACGTGCCGTAGGGGCAGGTGAACCGTCTTGCTCAGGTCATTAGGGTGAATAGGGATCTGATGATAACCAGAATATCCGTCGAGGTAATAGAAGAATGAGTGCTTAGCCAGCCGTTCAAGCATTTCGTCGATGAAGGGAAGGGGGAAGTGATCCTTCCGGGTAGCCTTGTTCAGCATCCGGTAATCGATGCACATCCACCATCCAGTAACTGTTTGCTATGAGCTCATTTATCTCATTTTGGACTACTCTCATGCCCCCTTATTTTGGACTACTTGAACTAGACTGACCCACTCACTATCTTTCATGGGGTAGATGATGCCCGCGTGCAGTAGCTTCAGAACCTCTTTCTTGACTATCTCCCTCATCGCATCATTTAGTCGTCTCTAATGTTCTCTGGACGGCTTATGGTCGGTTCCATAGGGATGCGATGGGTGCATAGGTTGGGGCCAGTGTTTTAAATAGCGGGCTATAAGATTTAGCGGTAGCTTCTAAAAATACCGCTATTGTCCACCATAGCCCGCTAAATCCCGAAGCAGTGTCTCTCTGAAACCACTATAGCCCGCTATTTAAAACACTTGTTGGGGCTGATCCCCTTCAAGTCTTGAAGGGAGTACCCAATGACAGATCGGTACTTCTCCAAGACTGTTAAGAGCTGCCGAGGTTCACTCTCTGTCAGCTTATTACTGATGACAACTGGCATGGTGTTGACACTCTCTACAGACCAATTTTGAGCGCCAATTTGATCAGAAAATTGGGATGACTAGCATACTTAACTTGCATATTTATCTAGAATAATAACGTTTTCACATTCCCCTTGGAGAATTTGCAATGTAGAAAAATTGAGCAAAATTCAAGTGTTAAGCAAGCACCTCAATCCAAGGCAAGTGACGTCGACCAATCAGAGCGCGCCCTTTGGACTCCCATGGACTGAAGGGCCCACCAAAGTGTGCAACCGACCTTGGACAGTGCCCACTCATGCACAGGAGAGACCAGGGCCCACATGGCAGCCACCCAGAAGAAGCTAGACACGATCTGGGCCAGGCCCAGGTCGGCCGACCCAGCCAAGGCAAACCGCCTTACCTCCTTCAACATGGCAGCTCCCCATTGGTCCCTTATGTCGATTTGGCAAGGCTTCGGGCATTTGGACGTCAAGGAGCTGCTGCACACCCCCCCTCACTCACCTCTATAAATATGGGGGGGGGTGCTACAATAGAACACACCACAAGTTGAAGCCTCTCTCAAGTTTCTCTCTTGCTTAGTTTTTACGATAGTGGAGTTTAGGTGAAGTAGCTCTTGTTCGGTTCCCGAGTCTTGCCTAGGAGTGTTTGGTATGGGTTTTACTCTTCCTCTCCTTTGTAATATTCGGAATTCCTTAATAGAGTTATCTTCTAGTTTAGTGTCCTCGTGTAGTATATGTTCTGTGTATTCAGATGTGTGTGCTATGCTTAGTTTATATCTAGGACTTATATCTTGCATGATTATACGTGGTAAGACATCTAGGCTACGACATTGGTTCCAGTATTCGCATGTTTTCTCTAGTGTGATGTCTGTCCGTCCGAAGGGTGGGGGCTTCGCTCGGGGCATTGGAGTATCTCTTATTAGCGTAGACGTGGTGTCTGGGCTAATCAGTGTTGCTAGATGCGGCTCTATACCATGGTTAGATGAGGTAGGCGGCAGGTGGTGAGAGCCATGTCCGTCCAGTGTAACCCTCCCTGTTCGTGTAGTAGCTGTAGGAGGTGCATAAAATAGCCGTGAGGATCTAGTGGCCACCTAGCCATATCCTGTGCGGTCTCCCGGTGATGCCTGGGAGTCTAGAGCCCGTTCCTAGTCACGTGTATGTGTATGAGTACCTAGTATAGACTGTATGCTTAGTTAGGAGTACATAAGTCCTTAGATTAGCTTTCTTCTTTCTTTCTCCCATCTTGTAAGCTTTGTATAGAGTTAGAACTTGAGTAACTTGTGTGTCACACTACCTCTTTAACATATATTATCTTACCCCTATTTATTCAGTAGAATATCCATGCTAGAACAAATTAGCACACTAATCTATTCCAATAACCGCCGCCTTCCCTGCGGAAATATAAATACGACCCCGTACTCACAGGTAAAATGCTACAACGGTATTCCGTGCGCTTGCGCATTTTTCTGTAACGTAAGAAATACCCCCACGATATTTCTGGTGCCGTTGCCGGGGAATGGATTCTATGTCCATACTTGGTGACTGCGTTATAAAATGTCAAGAAGCATTTTTGGTGTCGTTGCCGTGGAAGGCACTGGTTAAAAAAATAGATCAAGTGGTTGATGAAATTCTAAAATGGTATTCAATTGTCTAAACAGGCTAACTTGTCTCTTTTGTGTGAAGACAGGGTAGTGTACGACTGGTTTCGATCTGCCGCAAAATTTCACTTAGATGTGACACCTCAGGAGTTTAAATTACGAAATAAGCCTCTTGAGCTTAACACGATACATTAATAACTAAGAAAAGTTTAAAAGAAATGAATTATAAATGGGTTTTGCTTTGAATTGAAAATAGATGTGTATATGTGCACAAGTACATGTACTTTAATCGAACAACTTGAATAACTCTCACCTCAAAGCACTTATGGCTGCGAAATTTAATAGGAACACCCCTGATGGTAGGATAAACAAAATTCTAGTTGAAGCCTAGGAGAGAATACAAATTTTTGCCCAGGAAATGACGTGCCCTATGAATCATACTTTTTGAGTTTTTAAAATAACTTCTAAACTAGAACTCAAATGAACTTTGGCCTGAAATAAAACTTGTGTAACTTTTCATTTTGAACAACTTTCATGTTCAGAGATTTTTGAGTTACAACACAAAAATTTGAGAAACACTTGACTTTGCAAACCAGCCCCTGCCTTTTTCTATATTTTTCATTTTCGACCCTTCTTTCTCCGCTCCGCCCAACCCTCCGACGCGCAGTCGCTGTAGACCCTCCTTCCTCCGTTCCGCCCGACCCTCCGCCATGCAGTCGCCGCTGACCCTCCCTTCTCCGCTCCGCCCGACCCTCTGCCCGCCGCGCAGTCGCCGCTGGCCACTTGGCCGGCGATGCCTGGCCAGCGTTGGGCGCCAAGCCAATGCGTGGCCGCGCCCCGCTCGCACGCGCTCCTCCCCACGCCGCGACCCTGCCCAGTCCGCGCACACCACGCGCACGCCGGTGACACGCGCCTCTGCTCGCCGCCTGCCGCGCCCAATGGCAAGTCCGCTCCGTGCCCGTGTCCCCGCCGCATCCCGCCAGTCGCCGCGCTCGCCGTTCGGCAAGCCAGCTGCTGCACCTCCTCGCCCAACCCGCACGCCGCGTGATCTCCCGCTCCCCACGCCAAATCCTCAACGCCCAATCCCCTGCCCGCACCCGCCGCACGCCGCGCCGGCACTGCTCGCCGCCCATCGCGACCAATAACGCACCCCCGTCGTGCCGCCCCTCCCCAACGTCGCCCAGCCGTCTCCCTCCCTCCTGCAGCCTATAAAAGGTGACGCAAGGCCACTCGCGCGCGCCTCAACCCACCAGAATGCCGCCGCCGCTGCCATTGCCGCTTCCGTGCACCACCCGCCCGTGGAGCCCCATCCTCCAGCCTCCCACTGCCCAAACCCATCACCCAGCGAGCTTGCCCTCCCTCCACTGAAGCTCACCGGCCTCTTCTCCGACCATCTTGACCGCCGGAGCACCGCCAGCGCCGCCCACGCCGCCGCCGCTCCCCTGCTGCTCCGTGGGCAGCCCACTCCAACGCTCCTCCATCCAAGCCAAGCCTTGGAACGGGTTCCCCTCGATGCCGCGAAGCTCATCGACCAGCCCACGCCCTCCCCTCCTCACCGAAGCACCGTCGCTGACGCCCGCACCGCCGCGGCCCCTCTGCTCCGCGCCGACGAGCCACCTCTGGCCACTCCCAACCCTGACCAAGGCCACCCCAAGGTAGCTCTCACCTCCCTGGATCTCCCCGACCCTTTTCCCCTCACCGCCGACGAGCCTCCTCGCCGGAATTTGGCCGGCCGCCGTGCCAGTGCCACCTAGGGACCCAATTGCAACGATTGAAATCTTTTAAAGAGTCTGCACACAAGTTTCCAGGGGCATATCTGTAAACCTGTGTTTAAACTTTGAATTCAAAAACAGTGAACTTGTAAAATTCATATAAAATCATAAAATATCAGAAAAATGCAAACTTAACTGTTCTGGAACAGCAAGAAGAAAATCTACAACTTGCTTTTCTTCAGTTGCTTGCTAAATCTTGCTCTAAATTAAATGGAAGGTTTAATAGACTTTAATTGTACCCACTGTTGTAGAGCAGTTCTGAATCTGATTTTTGGATAGTAGATTGATTGCTTGATGTGTAAGCCAGTCTAAAAATATTAGGAGCAGAACCCATCTCTAGCTAAACGTTTTGTTAAACTTTGTTCATGCCATGAAATAAGAAAACTAATTTGTAACTGCTGATATATTATGTTTCATGCTGTGAAAATTTTCCAGAGCTATTAAAGTGATGGCTAAATACCACAGAAAAAGTTCAGAACCTTTTTCCTTTCTGTAACCATTTATATAATTTTGTGGTAGGAAAAATGCACTAATTCAAATAATTAGTTTCTGTGCTTAGAAAATATTCAACGTTTTACTGTGGGACAATTTAGAGTATCTCATGCTATATAAAAAGTTTCACACTCAGAAACCCTGTAAAAGATCCTGTAGAAATAAATCCTTAAAGAAATAAGTGTAGCTTGTCCTATTTATTATGCTCTGTATCATGCACAATAAAATCTGAAAAATTTACAATAACATATAGGTGGACAGATTAACACCCTGTAAAAGTTTTAGCGTCAAATCATGCATGGTTTGTCCTGTATAAAAATAACTAGGTTCTAGCAGTGGTTGTGTACTACATTTTTCCAAATTAATCTAATGCACAGAAACTTCTGAAATTTTTACAGTTCTTTTGTCTCTGCATAATGTGCTCTAAATAAAAATGTCATCACCAGAAGTTACCTAGACCAGTGTTTATGCATAATCCATGCTTCTGCTTAGAAAATTAAGTTTCCAATATAACACAACCCCTTCTTGTTTAGTGAAGTTACATAGTTTAAGTTATACTCTATTAACGATTGCCCAAAGAAATCTTAACTAAGTAACTTCACAACCAAATCTATGTTTGTGGACTGCAACTTTATCGTGAAGGAAAAATAATCGTTATATACCATCACTACAACTTACACTTGTGCATTCATATAGAATCGACTACTCTTGCGGACGGAACGTACGAGCTGGTGCCTGAGTCCGAGAGTGAGCAGCGTGAAGCTCAAGTGAATCTAACTGAAGCTTTCGAAGACCGGAACCTGAGTTCGGACGAGCCCCAAACTAACTTTACCCAAGAAGGCAAGCCACGAGCATGAACCCTGTTTTTCTAAATTATGCAACTTATTACTCTATTTTACTTGTGCATTAAGTTTATAGGATTTGGATGAAAACTTAGTTGCATGATCCTAGGTACCCATGCTCTGAACACTAGATGTAAGGTTCGATAGAATGCTATGCTAATTGGACTCGGTAAAAGTCGAGTGATTTCCTATCACTCGCGAGAATTTAGGAGTTGAATGTTTACTACATGCTGCAATCATAAGGTCGACGGACGGGGCTATGGTATGATGTTTATGTTGATGATTGAGGCCCCGTCTGTTTAGTGAAAAATGCTAAGGCCGCAGTGTGTGGTAGTGGTGGTTAAGTCTTTGAACGTACTAACCACATGCCGAGAATATGGTAATTGGTAAGCTTAAGTACTGGATTGAACCGAGGCCGAAATATACTCCCCACCATCTTGAATTCGTTCACATCTAGCTAATGGCGGGTGCATGTGCCACCATGGCCGGGTCCATGGGGACGTGTAGTCGAAGGCGGTGGGCTTGTTCCGTGAAGCAGGAATTGAAAGGAAAAGTTGCACGTGTTACACTTGGAGTAACCACGTGACGTGTGTTTAGGTTTCCCTTGTAAGGTCAAGAAATTCGATTCGAATCGTCCGTTTCTCACGGTTATTGAGACTGCTTGACCCTTTTACCACATAGAGTAAGAAGAGGAACAATGATGATGATTAATCTTGTTGGATGAAAAATTAATTCTTTCACCATGTATGATATTGGATAGTTGCTCACCTAGAATGGTTAAAGAGAACTAGAATCTGGAGCTAAAAATTTGAAAGTAAGGATCTACTTGATATGCTTTTCGGCAAAACAAACCCCTCAACCCAAAAGCCTTGCATGTCTAGGAGTCGGCTAAGTATATTCCACTAGTCGGGTAAGCCTTGCTGAGCATTAGTATACTCAGCCTTGCTTGTGGCTTTTTTTCAGGTGAGACGTTCGAGGATATGATCGCTAGTTTGACTTGGTCGTGTACCCTTCCTCCTGGTTGGTCAGTGGAATAGGATGCGCCCCCGGCCAATGTTGATAATGCCGAGTGATGTCTCGTACGGGCTTTATCGAGACATCCTGCATCGTCGAGTAGTTTATCGTTGATTTTCCGCTGCATTGAACTCTGAAGAACTAAGTTACCTTGAACTCTGAAGTACCTTGTTTAACAAATTTTGAACTCAGTTGTAATAATAATTTATGAGGAACCCTATGGTGTAAAATTTGTGGAATGTTGTATCCTCTGGGCTCACCTTCATGTGAGTAGTTGTATGTGTGGTTTCGATCGGCAAAAACCGTGGTTGTATCGGGAGGTTACCTGACAGACCAATGGATTATTCCGTTTGAAGTGCGAGTTAGTCCTGATTGCCCTTGTGGTGATGGTTAGCGCGCTTGAGCTAGATGAATTCATGTGGTTCTGCCACATTAGAATCCGGAGTCACTTTTGAGAAGAGTTCGACCTCGCGTCAGTCCTCCTCAAATTACTCTCTCGACAGGCGAAACAGTCAATATGGCACCATCAACTTCCAAGACTATGGCTCAGAAGACTCTCTATGATTACTCAGCTCCTTTCACCGACAATGTCCCAATCGGGCCCAATGTTAATGCTGAAGATGAGAATTTTGAGATCAAGACGAGTCTCATTACGATGGTGTAGGCCAGCCCATTCCGTGGCAAGGCCAATGAGGATGCCAATGCACATCTCCAACAGTTCCTGGAACTATGCAGCACTTTTGTCATCAAGGGAGTCACAAAGGATGAAATCCGACTCCGTCTGTTCCTGTTTTATCTTCTGGGGAAGGCGAAACAATGGTTCTACACCAACAAAAGTGCAATAACTACTTGGGATGAGTGCGCCAAGGCATTTCTCACGAAGTTCTTCCCGTTGGGTAAAACCAACGCTCTTCGGGGAAGGATTTCCAGTTTCCAGCAGGCGTCAAATGAGTCAATAACTGAAGCTTGGGAGCAACTTCAGGAGTACATCCTAGCGTGTCCTCACCATGGGATGTACGCTTGGCTCATTCTACAGAACTTCTACAATGGGCTGACTCCAACAGCCCGTGATCATATAGACGCTGCTGCAGGTTGTGCTTTCTTCTCGCTAATCATAGACAGGGCCAAAACTTTGATCGAGAAGATGGTGTTCAACCAAGGGTGGAACAACGAATGTCTCCAACCTTGCCAGTGGAGCATGCACTCCGTCAAGGAGACGGACATGATCGCTGCGAAGCTCGACCTCCTCATCAAGAAGATTGATGAACGCCCCCAAGAAAAGGCTCCAACTCAGGTACTTCAAGCCTTAGATTCTCGTATGACTTGCGAGGTCTATGGGAACATGGGACATTCGGGGAACGACTGCCCTGAAACCCAAGAAGAAGTCATGTACATGAATAACATCAACGGGTTTCGTCCACAAGGAGGTCAGGGGTGGAACCAGTCGCGTCTCTACTACAAAGGAGGTAATGGTAACTCAAATTCATTTAATCCTAACCAACCTTCCATGAGGGATCTTGTCTTAAGCCAAGCAAAGCCCAACGAAGCAATCCAGAAGAAGCTTGCCGCTAACGACAAGACCTTGGAGATTATCCAAGCGAATATGGATGGCATCTCCTCTACACTCAAGAACCAGCTGAGCTTCAACAAGATGCTTGAAACTCAATTAGCTCAGCTGGCCGCTGCTATTCCTCCTGCTGAGTTAGGGAAGGGTCCAGGGTACCCCGAAGGGACCATAGAGAATATCCACGCAGTGACCACTATAGGAGGTAAAACCACTCATGATCCCCCTAATCCTAACTATGTCAGCAGGGACAAGGAGGACAAGGCTACCGAAGAATGCTCTAGCAGCGACGACACCGATAAGGTGCATGAAGGGAAAACGGCTCCTCATGAATTCTACGATACCCAATTGTTGTAGTTCCCCACTGTCGGATTTGCACTGCAGCAAGTCTGCCAAGGGTAGCCCCAAGCAGTAGATTTGTAGGCGGGGTGGATCGGAAAGAGCCTGTGAACTTGATGGTAACACAAAGACGCAGAGGTTTAGACAGGTTCGGGCCGCGAGGAGCATAACACCCTACGTCCTGTGTTCGGGGGTTTGTATTAGGGTTTGTGGTATGAGCTAAATGAGATGGGTTCAATTCCCTATGGGTCTTCCAACGGCCCCCTTATATATCCGAGCACCCGTAGGTTACAAGTTAGGGTAAATCTACTCGGGTTTGTTACAAGGAATCCGATCGGTTGAGATACACAAAATCATGCCTATCGAGTTCGACCTAGATCTTGACCCCGGGGGATCCTACCCACCGTCCAGCCGAGTGCCTGTACACCGGGTCGTTTATGCGGAGTCATTTAGCTGGGTAGCTATCTCCACTCAGCAGGGAGGTACCTGGGTCTACCTCCGTCAAGCCCCCGAGCGCCGAGCCGTTGAATCAAGCCCTTACCAAGCAATGAGGCCAATCGGTGATCAAACAACGATCCTTACACTCTCGGCCTCTTGCCGCAACTTGACTTAAGTAGACTCCTGCCCTTATGTCTCTCCTTCAATGGGATGCGCCCCTGGGAGCACCCGTTGGGTGTAGCCCCCGAGCCTCAGAAGGTTTCACAGAAGCGTTTCGAGGATCAAAAAAGGTACCTCTTATACCCTTCATTAGTAGTCGTCTTCCAGCGCCTGGCTCCCAGTTAGAACAGCCAGCGGAGTCACCGAGACACACCAAGCTAAATAGCGGCGCCCAATCCCCGAGCAGGGTCGCTGGCGGAGTCACGGAGACACGTTGTGTCAAATAGCGGCGCCCAGCCCCTGAGCAGGGTCGCTGGCAGAGTCACGGAGACACGCTGAGTTAAATAGCGGTGCCCAGCCCCCAAGCTGGGTCGCTGGCAGAGTCATGGAGACACGCCGAGTCAAATAGCGGCGCCCAGCCCCCGAGCAGGGTCGCCGGGGGAGTCATGGAGATGCGCCGAGTAAAATAGCGGCACCCAGCCCCCGAGCAGGGTCGCTTGTGGAGTCAAGGAGACATGCCGAGTTAAATAGCAGCGCCCAGCCCTCGAGCAGGATCGCTCACGGAGTTACGGAGACACGCCGAGTCAAATAGCGGTGCCCAGGCCCCGAGCAGGGTCGCTGGCGGAGTCAAGAAGACACATCGAGTTAAATAGCGGTGCCCAGCCCCCGAGCAGGCACTGGCGGAGTCACGGAGACACGCGGAGTCCTTTGGAACTGCTTGGTAGAAAGGAATATTCCGATCCAATGGTCAGATCCAATCCAATCCAAATATCCTGGGATCTGTTCAGATTTTTTGATTAACTGCAAAGCCTATCCTGTGGCAGAACCACCTGAATTAATCCGGCTCAAGTGTATTAACCATCACCATTAAGGCATTCTCGGTTAACCTTACACTTCAAACGGAGTAATCCACTGGTCTGTCGGGTATAACCTCCCGATACAACCACGGTGCACGGATCGAGCGACGTACATACAAACGCTCATGCGACGATGAGCCCAGAGAATACCACATTCCAGCAAATATTACAACATTAGCATAAGTGAATATTACAGACCAAGTTTCGAGTTTAGAAAGCAAGTACTTCAGAGATCATAAGATTTTCAGAGTTATAAGTTGCAGCGGAAATAAACAACGAGAACTACTCGACGATACAGGATGTCTCGATGAAGCCCGTACGAGACATCACTCGGTCTTATCTCCGTTGGACGGGGGCGCATCCCATTCCACCGACCAACCAGGGGGAAGAGTGCAGGGCCAAGTCAAGCTAGCAATCATGTCTTCGAAGGGCTCACCTGAAAACGAGTCACAAGCAAGACTGAGTATACTAATACTCAGCAAGACTTACCCGTGTAGTGGAAACTACTCCACCGACTCTAGACATGCCAGGCTTTTTGGCTCAGGGGTTTGTTTTGCCGAAAAGCATCTACAAGTGGGTCCTTACTTTCAACTTTTAGCTCAAGATTTTAGTTTCGTTAACCAGTCTAGGTAAGCAGCTATCTAAAGCATACATGGTGAAGCATTAAATTTTCCATCCAACCAGTTCATTCATCATCATTGTTCCTCTTCTTACTCTGTGGGTAAAAATGGTTAAGCAGTCTCAATAGCCGTGAGAAATGGACGATTCGAATTGAATTTCTTAACCTTACAAGGGAAACCCAAACACACGTCACGTGGTTACTCCCTAGAGTCACACGTGCAACTTTTCCCCTTTCTTTCCGGGTCGTGGATCGGGGCTACCCTCCGAGAGTACAAGAGCTCCACGCCACGGTTCGGCGCCGGGTCGTGACCACTCTCTTCACTCGCCATATGCACATGGGACCGAAGTTCAAAGGGTAGGATGCCGTCCCCTTGCCGGGCCGATCAGGTACTTAAGCTTACCGATTCCCATAATCTCGGCATGTGTTTAGTACGTTCAAAGACTTAACCATCACTACCACACCCTGCGGCCTTAGCATTTTTCACTAGACAGACGGGCCTCCATCGTAACCATCGTTACGTAACCCGTCCGTGTCCTTATGATTGCAGCGTGTAGTAGTCATTCAACTCCTATTTTCTCGCGAGTGACAGGAAATCACTCGACTTTTATCGGAGTCCTATTAGCACAGCATTCTATCGAACCTTACATCTAGTTTTCCAGCAAGGGTTCCTGACATCATGCAACTAAGTTTTCATCCAACTCCTATAAACTTAATGCACAAGCAAGGAGTAATGAGTTGCATAATTTCGGAAAGAAGGGGTTATGCTCCTGGGCTTGCCTTCGCAGTTCGCTTGGGGATCTTCCGAACTTGGGCTCGGGTCTTCAAAAGCTTCAGTTAGATTTGCTTGAGCTTCACGCTGCTCACTCTCGGACGCGGGCACCAGCTCGTAAGTTCCGTCGGCGAGAGTCGTCGATTCTACATGAATGCACAAGTTTAAGTTGTGGTAATGGTACTTGATACGATTTAAGAGTAATTACTACAATGTATAGTTTCTGGTCATGAAATTTTGGATTTAGGCACATCAAGGAAAGATGTGCATACTGTAAAATTTTCAGCCAATTTTATGCAACAGATTAATTATGAAAAATACATTACATAGTTGCTGTTAGATCCTTGTTCTTTTTGTACAGAACAATTGGTGCAACAAATGAGTCCAAGATTTTTACAGATCTCTCACTTAAGCATGCAGAAGCTACTGTAATTTTTGTAGGATTTATTATGCAGTATCCAGAGCATAGAAAATATGACATTGCACACCTAGGTTATTCAAGGATTCATTTTTATAGGACTCTACACAGGGTTTTTGTCCATGGAACTTTTTACACAGCAACCGCTACCATAGTTTATCTCCTAGTAAAAATGTGAGAATTTTCCAAGCTAAGATACTATTTTCTTGATTTAATGTATGTTATTAGCACATAAATCAAATAAATAGGTTACTGTAAGATAAAAAGTCTCCTAATTTTTCTCTGGCTTCTAGGTACAAATACACTAGCATAGAAAAAGTTTCATTGGGTGATTCATCACCTAACTGCAGGGATAAAACATTCTACTTGCACATGAATTAAAACTAAGTTTAACAAACAGTAGAGCTAGAGATGGAATTTGGGCCTGATCTTTTTACACAGTCCTAAACATCAAGCAACTAATTCACTGCCCAAAATTTAGGGTCAGCATTATTCTAGAACAGTGGGTACAAAATAAGTCAATTAAAACTTCCATTTAATGTAGAGCAAATTATGTTGAGATTCTGAGAAACTTCTTGTAACAAAAGTGGTAGAGTTTGTTCTAAGGATTCTAGAAAAGTTGAGTTTGCATTTTTCTGAATTTTCTACGATTTTATACGAATTTTACAAATTCACTGAATTTGAATCTAGGTTTGAAACTTTCTTTTACAACCAGGTCCTTGAATCTTACGCTCAGACCCTTCTAAAGATTTAAATTCTTGCAATTGGGTCCTCGGGCGGCTCGGGTACGGCGGCCGGCCGAAATTCCGGCGAGGGGGCTCGCCGGCGGCGAGGGGCGAGGGTCGGGAAAGGTTCAGGGGTGCGAGGGCTACCTGGTGGGGGTGTTGTTCAGGTGGGGGACGGCCGGGAAGGGCTCGCCGGCGTTGGAGCAGAGGCGGCGGCGGCGCGGCTCGCGTCGACGGCGGTGCTCCGGCGGGCTTGGGGCGGCGTGGTCCGGTCGGTGAGCTTCAGTGGCGCGTGGGGAAGCTACTCAGGGGCTCGGCTTGGACGGAGGGGGTCGGGGTCGTGCTGTCCACGGCGAGCAGGGGCGGCGGCGGCGACGGCAGCGCGGGCGGCGGCGCTCCGGTGGCTCTGGGTGGCGTTGGGTGGGTCGGCGAGCTGCGGTGGGGTGATGTAGTGGTGGCTGGGGGCTCAGTTTGGGCAGTGGGCGGCGGCGGAGGGCTGTCCACGGGCGGATGGTGCTCGGCGGCGGCGATGGCGACGGCGAGGCGTTCTGGGCTGCGGTGGCTCGCGCGCGTGGCCGGGGTGGTGCTTTTATAGGGACAGGAGGGGGTGTGGAGGTGCCTGGGCGACGCGCGGGGCGGGGCACGGCAGCGGCGTGCACTGGCCGCGGCGGGCGGCAGCAGGACGCCGGCGCGGCGTGCGGCGAGCGGGCGCGAGCTACTGGTGGCCGGGGATTTGGCGTGGCAGAGAGGAGATAGCGTGGCGCGCGGATTGGAGAAGGAGCTGCTGCAGCGGCTCGGGCGGAGGGCGGACGCAGCGACGGGCGGGGCGCGGGAGCCGGGGCGGCACGGCGGAGCGCGGGGACTGGGCGGCCGGGCGGCGGGCTGGGCGCGGCAGCACGCGCGGGCGCTGACTGGCCGCGCGGCGTGGGGGCGGGGCAAAGCCGGCCATGGCGGGGTGGTGCGGCGGCCACTGGCCTGGCGCTTCGCGCCGGTCAGGCGACGCCGGCCACCTGGCGCGCGGCGGGCGGGCGAGCGCGCGCGGTGCGGCAGAGGAGGGGGGGGGGGGGGAAACGAGGGACCTGGATGCAAGAATTTTGAAAACTTCAGGGGGCTAGGTGCAAACAGGGCGTTTTCTCCTCTTTCTGATTTGAATTTCAAAAACTTTTGAACACGAAAGTTGTTCAAAATAAAAAGTTCTACAACTTTGGTTTCAGGCAAAAACCCATTTGGCTTATGGTTTGAAAGTTAAATTTAAAAGTTCAAAAGTAACCAATGTGCTCAATTTAATTTGAATTCCAACTGAACTCGTTTTAATTCTTTCCACCCTCTCATTAGTTGGTTTAAAACATAGAGTTAGGCTAATGACATTGATTTTGGAATTGTAATTACCAGGGTTGTCACAGCCTTCCCCCCTTAACAAGAATCTCGCCCCGAGATTCGGTAATTCTTAGTGTGGGCGTGGGTGCACATACCAGTGGTTGAGACAAGAAACCCAGGGAAATGTTGGTTCAGGTAGCTCTCCGTTTCCCAGGTGGCTTCTTCTTCCGTGTGGTGATTCCATTGTATTTTATACATTCTAATCGCTTTCCTCCTGGTCTCTCTTTCTTTTTGATCCAAAATCTTAGCTGGGTGTTCGACATACGAGAGGTCGGGTTCCAACGATATTTCTTGTTGTTCCACAATCTCGGTAGGGACTCGAATACACTTCTTGAGTTGAGATACGTGGAAGATATCATGGGTGGTCTTGAGCTGAGGGGGCAGTCGTAATTTGTAGGCTACGGGTCCACAGCTCTCAATGATTTCGTAGGGACCAATATAACGGGGAGCTAGTTTGCCTTTGATTCCAAATCTTCGTACTCCCTTGGTTGGTGAAACTCGAAGATAGACATGATCGCCAACTTCGAACTTTAGGGGCTTTCTCCTTTTGTCAGAATAGCTCTTTTGTCGGGCTTGTGCGGCTTTAAGATTTGCTTGTATTACTTTTACTTTCTCCTCTGCCTCGAGTACCAGGTCGGGTCCAATTATTTTACGTTCTCCGGTTTGTGATCAGCTCAAAGGAGTTCGACACCTTCTTCCGTACAGGGCCTCAAATGGTGCCATTTTCAAACTCGTTTGATAGCTGTTGTTGTACGAGAACTCTGCCAGGGGTAGGCATTTGTCCCAATTCTTGTCATAATGAATGACACAGGCTCTCAACATGTCTTCAAGAATTTGGTTTACTCTTTCCGTTTGTCCATCGGTCTGGGGATGGTATGCTGAGCTGCGAATCAGCTTGGTGCCAAGAGACGTTTGCAGTTGTTCCCAAAAGCGTGCTACAAACTGAGGACCACGATCGGAGATAATCATCTTAGGTATTCCATGCAGGCAAACAACACGATCGAGGTAAATCTCGGCATATTTCTTGGTAGAATAGGTGGTGTGTACCGGAAGAAAATGTGCCGTCTTCGTGAGTCTATCAACGATAACCCATATGGAATCATGTCTCTGGGACGTGCTTGGTAGTTCAACGATGAAGTCCATACTTATGTCTTCCCATTTCCATGATGGTATAGGTAACGGTTGAAGTGTACCGGCTACCTTTAAGTGGCTAGCCTTTACTCTCTGGCACGTGTCACATTCCGAGACATACGTAGCAATTTCCCTTTTCATTCTAGTCCACCAGAAGTTTTGCCTTAGGTCCTGATACATTTTGCTACTGCCGGGGTGGATAGAGAATTTGGAGAGGTGTGCCTCATCAAGAATTTGCTTGCGGAGTTCACGATCCTTCGGAACGACTATATGACTTTTGAACCATAGAACTCCCTTATGGTCCTGGCGGAAACATTTATACTTCTCTTCACCTAGAGAGAGTTTTTGTTTGATGATCTTAATTCCTTCATCATGTAGTTGTGCCATGACGATTTGGTCGTGAAGAGTGGGCTCAACTGAGATGTGATCTAGAGTGCCTTGGGAAACCATTTCCAAGTTAAGCTTCCTCATGTCTGCACATAATGTCTCATGGTAGGACTTCATGGATAAGCAATGGCAATGGGATTTGCGGCTAAGTGCATCCGCAACTACATTAGCCTTACCGGGGTGATAGTGCACTTCAAGGTCATAATCTTTGATTAATTCTAGCCATCTTCGTTGTCTCATATTCAGATCGGCTTGTGTGAAGATGTACTTGAGACTCTTATGATCCGTGTAGATATTGCACCGTGTACCCATGAGATAGTGCCTCCATATCTTCAGCGCGTGAATGACGGCTGCAAGCTCAAGATCATGAGTGGGATAATTCTATTCGTGGGGCCGAAGGGCTCGTGAGGCATATGCAATCACTCGATTCTCTTGCATAAGCACACATCCTAGACCAGTACCTGATGCGTCACAATACACATCGAATGGCTTGGTATTATCGGGTTGAGCTAACACAGGTGCAGTAGTCAGATGCTCTCTGAGAGCGTGGAAGGCTTCTTCACACTTCTCATTCCATACAAACTTTACTTCCTTCTTCAATAGTTCTGTCATGGGCTTAGCAATTCGAGAGAAATCCGGGATGAAGCGACGGTAGTAACCGGCTAAGCCGAGAAAACTGCGAATCTGATGAACAGAGGTAGGGGGTTTCCAATCCATCACCTCTTGTACCTTGCTGGGGTCAACAGCTATGCCTTCACTGGAGATCGTGTGACCTAAGAACTTTACAGTATCCAACCAGAATTCACACTTAGAAAACTTAGCATAGAGCTGATGGTCTCTGAGTCGCTGAAGAACAATGCGAAGGTGCTTGGCATGCTCTTCCTCATCCTTGGAATAGATAAGGATGTCGTCGATGAACACTACGATGAATTTGTCCAGTTCGGGCATGAATACCGAATTCATGAGATACATGAAGTAGGCAGGGGCATTGGTGAGTCCAAAGGACATGACCAAGAATTCATATAGTCCATATCGTGTGGAGAAGGCAGTCTTAGGAATATCGCACGGGCGAATCTTGATCTGATGATATCCCGAACGAAGATCAATCTTTGAGAAGACTCTGGCTCCAGCTAATTGATCGAAGAGCACATCGATGCGAGGAAGGGGGTATTTATTTTTAACAGTTACCGCATTGAGAGGCCGGTAGTCCACACATAATCTCAAACTGTCATCCTTCTTCTTTACGAATAGGGCTGGACATCCCCAAGGTGACGCGCTAGGGCGAATGAAACCTTTGTCCAGTAGTTCTTGGAGTTGAATTTTCAGCTCTGCCAATTCTTTAGGGGGCATCCTATATGGTCTTTTGGATATAGGTGCAGTGCCTGGTTGTAGTTCAATAACGAACTCAATGTCCCTATCCGGTGGCATTCCTGGTAAGTCATCCGGGAAAACATCGGCATACTCGTTTACCACAGGAATATTATCTGGTTTAAGTCCTTCCATCTTATAAGCACAGGAATTAGTACAATCTAGGAACGGTAGGTAAAGGGTAGTGGCTCCGTGACTAGGTGAATTTATCTCCACGGCTCGGGAAGAAAGGGCCAGTGTGACTCCATGTATAGCCATCCAGTTCATTCCCAAAATAATGTCCATGTCGTCAAGAGGTAAAAGGACAAGGTCCGTGTCGATGGTTTTACTACCCAATTTGACTGGTACTTGTCTGATCATTTGGTTTGAAGCAATTTTACCACCCGGTGTTGATATCATATATGACCCTTTGGTGTGACAAACATCCAAGCCTACTTTTGCACCGAATTTTGCACTTATGAAACTATGCGATGCACCAGAATCAAATAATATAACTGCAGGCTTGTTATGGATAGAGAATGTACCCGACATCACTGGGGCTCCTTCAGGAAGCTCTGCAAGCGTGGTTAAGTTAATCCGTCCTTGCTTGACTTGCAGGGTTTGTCTCTTGCCCCTGTTCTTGGTGTTCGGGTTGGATCCTTGACCTTGGTTGGGCTGTCCAGGCTGAGGGCATTCTCGTGCGAAGTGGCTGGAACTCCCGCATTTGAAACAGCGATTCGCGGGGCTAGGTCGAAGAGACTGTTGAAGAATGGGCCTCGGACCATTCTGTGAAGGCATCGGGGGTCGTACCATGCCTGGCTGCTGTGGGGGTCTGGCAATCCATCTTCCTGGCTGCGGAGCCCTTGGTGGAGCTGTAGGTGCGGTATTTTGCACGATGCGATACCTTGGTGGTTGGACACTTGATGGTCCCGCAGGTGCCTTTCTCTTCTTCTCTGCCTGGTGCGCCATGATACAGTCTTCCTGGGTAATGGCCATATTGACCAACTCGTTGTAGGTGTCAGCCCTGGCTAGGTTCAGACGTTCCTTGAGCTTGGTACTCAGACCTCGGCGGAAACGATCACGCTTCTTGGCATCCGTATCAGCGTGATAGCCCGCATACTGACATAAGTTGTTGAACGCTTGGGCGTACTGCAGCACGGTGCGGGTGCCCTGGGTGAGTGCCAGGAACTCGTTCAACTTCCTCTCCATGAGACCCTCGGGGATATGATGTGCCCGGAACGCGGTCTTGAATTCATCCCAGTCGACCACATGATCAGCCGGGAGCATCGCAAAATAGTGGTCCCACCACAGTCGAGCGGTACCGCGAAGCTGTTGCGTGGCAAAACGAGCTTTGTTGGCTTCTGAGCATGGGGCCACAAGTAGTGTGAACTTGGATTCTATGGTGCGAATCCATGCATCTGCGTCCAGGGGTTCCTCGGTCTTATGGAACAAGGGAGGCTGGGTCCCTAGGAAATCCGTGTATCCTGCGGCTTGTGGTTGGTGAGCATTGTGCCCACCCCTCTGCTGGTGTTGTCCTTGCACAATCTAACGCAGCAGCTCGGTTTGAGCGGCCATCACTTCCACCAAACTGGGCGGGGGTGGTGGCGATTGTCGCGAGCGGCTGCCACCGGCACCAAAACCCTCGGGGTTGCCACGTGTTGATCCAACCATCTGAAACGTGAAAGGTTACCATTAGCAACGCGATCCATATTACTTCCTTGATTCATAAATGATTGGTGTAGTCAAAGACTTCCGAAATCACAGCTAGAAGTATGGACAGAATCCCTGTTTGCTACGAGGAAAATCATAGCTTGCTGTGGGTCCATCTAAAACATCTCAGACTTTTGCAGTAGTCAGAGAATTTAGGAATGCACCACTTTGGTATTTAACTTCGGTGCTAGAACTGTAGCTAAGGTGGTCGAAAGGCTCGTCCTTTGCCTTGCTGTCTTAGCTGTTTTTCAGCGGATTGATCGGTATTGTTTCGCCTATATCTTAAACTAGCGAGGTCCAATGATGCTGAATTTTTGTGAGAACCTAGATCACAAAATTTAGCACAAGTCTGGTATTCAACACTCAGCCAAGAAATGTAAGGAGACATGGGTAAAAATTCCGTCAAGTCTCAGCGATTGTGGATTTCATCGTTTACCAAATTACAACGAAATCACCCAAGTTTATCGCCGTTCCTTACATGCTGAGGGTATCCACATGGTTCAGGTGTACCCAACACAAAAGAGTTACTCAACTCCTAGTTAGCCTATTACAACACTTGCCAAAAGTTAGGCTACCCTATTGAGGAGTATGTGCAAAAGTCCTCCTAGGTCGTCCTCTAGAAATCATCCAAGTCGTTGACGGACGACTCGCTGTGAGCAGGAGAGTGAGCTCCCATCTGAGGTGCCTGTGGTACCTCACCCTCGAAATCCATACCTGAGATACCATCAATCTCCTGTGGCTCCTCCTCATCCTCCTCCATGTCGTCCTCATGGGGATGGTCATTCTGATCATGATGCCACTGAATGTGCTCATTAGCATCCTCCAACTCAAGGCTCAGATCATGGAGCTGCTCCTCCAACTGTGCTATCGTGGTATCTCTCTCACCCATGAGAGTGTCCTGCTCCTGGATTTGGCCCTCAAGTTGGCCAATCTGAGCATCTCTGTCCTCAAGATCCTGACTGAGCTCCTTTATCCGCTCATCCCTGGTATCTGCCATCATATGGTAGGCCTGAGCAAGATCGGTGAGCTGCTCGAGTGCCTGACTCTGGAGAGTCTGAAGCCGGTAGAGTGCACTCATGCACCGCACGGAGGTATGAATAGTCTCCTGGGCATGAAAGTCTACCAAGTACTGTGCGTGCTGCACCCTGTTGAGCCAAAAGGGGTCGTTGTCCTGGGCAGCAGGAAACAATCCAATGGGAGTGAGTGTGACAACCTCGGGACGCTGCGCACAAAAAGTGGTGAGCGCCCTCATGGCTGCAAGCTCCCAAGTATCGGCCAAACGGCGACCAACAGCCTCAAGCTCCAAGGCGGGCCACTCCGGGTGTAGCGGGTGTGGAAAGATAGTCACGTTGACACGGCACTGGGTAACTCCATTTTCTGCAAACTCCAGTCCGGCGTAACGTGGGGGAATTAGATAGCCCGCGGTACGCAGAACATCCCACAAAATAGAGGGAAAGCCCTCCCAGTGGAGACACTGCGAGTGTACGCGTCCATCCTCATCCACCATCATATCAACAGGCTCGGCCATCTGAACAAAAGATCAAATGGAGTGAGATAGCGAAAAACTGTGAACAGCACAAGGACAGATTCTGTATAGTGTGCAAAAATAATCATAACTCCCACAGTTCTCATCCAAAAATTCCCAAATTTCACCAGATCACTCCTAAGATATTTGTGAACAACTTTGCTAGTCAACTCCAGAGCTAATTAGGTCTCTAAGATGGTCTTTCTTTTCAGGTTTTACCTTACTGTCTACCCAGAATTTTCAGTGAACAGAGGGCTAGAGTTTCGTACACTAGGGAAAATCTACCCAGCCAAAATTTACCAAATTTTAACAGAAGCTACCTGGGTAAATTTGGAACAAGTTTTGTGTTGTGCTCTTTTGCAGAAAACTGCGGGAAGGGGGCCTAAAAATTTAAGAGGCAGACGGGCTCATTCTGGACAGAATTCTGACATTCCAAGGTTTCTGTTATTTCTCACTATCCATAAGTTCAGAATTTTTCATTTTTGAACAGAAGATAGAACACGACATTTGGAACAATTCTTTCAACATGAACTTCTCCAGAAAAGGTCATTTTCTTAGGTCAATAAATCGCTCTTTTTGGTCACGGCAGAATTCGGACAGTTTTGCTAGATGGTCCTTATGCAAACCACGCTTAGATAGGCAAGAACCTTACCACTCTCATACAACGCATTTTTGATTTTAGATACATATGTTTATGATGTATGCACGTCCTATTCGTCCTCACAAAATAAAACAATTGCCAAATAGCTCTGGTCTTACGAAGATAGTTTCGGTGGCTTACACAATACGGCTCTCCTATAATAGCTAGTCGAGTCTTTCTACTCGTCCCTTAACTTATCGTAATCGCGGTTAGTGTACCTGCAGAAGACTGACAAAGCATATATATTTCATGAACCTTTCATGCCAGCACTCATGAAAGCGTCCGTATTCATTACCGTTTACTTATAGAAACGATATTTGTACAATTTCCGCCGTACAGACGACGTTAACATACGCTATCGAGATAGCGTATTCACGGGGGTACCGTCATGAGACGGGGGTATGAACAGCGATCGCCATACCCTGCGCCAAACCTTCTACTCCCAATATGTTCAACTAACAGTTGGCATATTGGCAGCACCTCAAGTAAGCCACTGCTTGAGGGCAGCGTTCGGTTCGCATCACCGACAGGAAGGCCAAGCTCCCTCAGTCGGCTGAGGATCCTTACCTTCTTACCTTAGCGATGAGTGCGTCGTTACAGAATTTAAGGTCGGTTGTGCATGAAAGTAAGTTTTGACAGAAGGTAATGTGCTGGAAGTCAGTTGATACTATATATAGAAGTTAGATAGCCACCTAGTAACTTTCCCATAATCCCTTAGGGCTTTACGAACTAGGCACCATCCTTAACGTACCAACGTATTTCGCAACACACCTTCTAGTCAAGTTCTATGAAAATAGGTTTTTACGGCTTGTCGCATTCTCTGGCGTATGTATTTCGACTCTGGCGTCCGCTGTTGCCAGCTGTGGCACCAGCTACGGCTCTGTCTGATACCAGCTGTGGTAGAACCACCTGAATTAATCCGGCTCAAGTGTATTAACCATCACCATTAAGGCATTCTCGGTTAACCTTACACTTCAAACGGAGTAATCCACTGGTCTGTCGGGTATAACCTCCCGATACAACCACGGTGCATGGATCGAGCGACGTACATACAAACGCTCATGCGACGATGAGCCCAGAGAATACCACATTCCAGCAAATATTACAACATTAGCATAAGTGAATATTACAGACCAAGTTTCGAGTTTAGAAAGCAAGTACTTCAAAGATCATAAGATTTTCAGAGTTATAAGTTGAAGCGGAAATAAACAACGAGAACTACTCGACGATACAGGATGTCTCGATGAAGCCCGTACGAGACATCACTCGGTCTTATCTCCGTTGGACGGGGGCGCATCCCATTCCACCGACCAACCAGGGGGAAGAGTGCAGGGCCAAGTCAAGCTAGCAATCATGTCTTCGAAGGGCTCACCTGAAAACGAGTCACAAGCAAGACTGAGTATACTAATACTCAGCAAGACTTACCCGTGTAGTGGAAACTACTCCACCGACTCTAGACATGCCAGGCTTTTTGGCTCAGGGGTTTGTTTTGCCGAAAAGCATCTACAAGTGGGTCCTTACTTTCAACTTTTAGCTCAAGATTTTAGTTTCGTTAACCAGTCTAGGTAAGCAGCTATCTAAAGCATACATGGTGAAGCATTAAATTTTCCATCCAACCAGTTCATTCATCATCATTGTTCCTCTTCTTACTCTGTGGGTAAAAATGGTTAAGCAGTCTCAATAGCCGTGAGAAACGGACGATTCGAATCGAATTTCTTAACCTTGCAAGGGAAACCCAAACACACGTCACGTGGTTACTCCCTAGAGTCACACGTGCAACTTTTCCCCTTTCTTTCCGGGTCGTGGATCGGGGCTACCCTCCGAGAGTACAAGAGCTCCACGCCACGGTTCGGCGCCGGGTCGTGACCACTCTCTGCACTCGCCATATGCACATGGGACCGAAGTTCAAAGGGTAGGATGCCGTCCCCTTGCCGGGCCGATCAGGTACTTAAGCTTACCGATTCCCATAATCTCGGCATGTGTTTAGTACGTTCAAAGACTTAACCATCACTACCACACCCTGCGGCCTTAGCATTTTTCACTAGACAGACGGGCCTCCATCGTAACCATCGTTACGTAACCCGTCCGTGTCCTTATGATTGCAGCGTGTAGTAGTCATTCAACTCCTATTTTCTCGCGAGTGACAGGAAATCACTCGACTTTTACCGGAGTCCTATTAGCACAGCATTCTATCGAACCTTACATCTAGTTTTCCAGCAAGGGTTCCTGACATCATGCAACTAAGTTTTCATCCAACTCCTATAAACTTAATGCACAAGCAAGGAGTAATGAGTTGCATAATTTCGGAAAGAAGGGGTTATGCTCCGGGGTTTGCCTTCGCAGTTCGCTTGGGGATCTTCCGAACTTGGGCTCGGGTCTTCAAAAGCTTCAGTTAGATTTGCTTGAGCTTCACGCTGCTCACTCTCAGACGCGGGCACCAGCTCGCAAGTTCCATCGGCGAGAGTCGTCGATTCTACATGAATGCACAAGTTTAAGTTGTGGTAATGGTACTTGATACGATTTAAGAGTAATTACTACAATGGATAGTTTCTGGTCTTGAAATTTTGGATTTAGGCACATCAAGGAAAGATGTGCTTACTGTAAAATTGTCAGCCAATTTTATGTAACAGATTAATTATGAAAAATACATAACATAGTTGCTGTTAGATCCTTGTTCTTTTTGTACAGAACAATTGGTGCAACAAATGAGTCCAAGATTTTTACAGAGCTCTCACTTAAGCATGCAGAAGCTACTGTAATTTTTGTAGGATTTATTATGCAGTATCCAGAGCATAGAAAATATGACATTGCACACCTAGGTTATTCAAGGATTCATTTTTACAGGACTCTACACAGGGTTTTTGTCCATGGAACTTTTTACACAGCAACCGCTACCATAGTTTATCTCCTAGTAAAAATGTGAGAATTTTCCAAGCTAAGATACTATTTTCTTGATTTAATGTATGTTATTAGCACATAAATCAAATAAATAGGTTACTCTAAAATAAAAAGTCTCCTAATTTTTCTCTGGCTTCTAGGTACCAATACACTAGCATAGAAAAAGTTTCATTGGGTGATTCATCACCTAACTGCAGGGATAAAACATTCTACTTGCACATGAATTAAAACTAAGTTTAACAAACAGTAGAGCTAGAGATGGAATTTGGGCCTGATCTTTTTACACAGTCCTAAACATCAAGCAACTAATTCACTGCCCAAAATTTAGGGTCAGCATTGTTCTAGAACAGTGGGTACAAAATAAGTCCATTAAAACTTCCATTTAATGTAGAGCAAATTATGTTGAGATTCTGAGAAACTTCTTGTAACAAAAGTGGTAGAGTTTGTTCTAAGGATTCTAGAACAGTTGAGTTTGCATTTTTCTGAATTTTCTACGATTTTATACGAATTTTACAAATTCACTGAATTTGAATCTAGGTTTGAAACTTTCTTTTACAACCAGGTCCTTGAATCTTACGCTCAGACCCTTCTAAAGATTTAAATTCTTGCAATTGGGTCCTCGGGCGGCTCGGGTACGGCGGCCGGCCGAAATTCCGGCGAGGGGGCTCGCCGGCGGCGAGGGGCGAGGGTCGGGAAAGGTTCAGGGGTGCGAGGGCTACCTGGTGGGGGTGTTGTTCAGGTGGGGGACGGCCGGGAAGGGCTCGCCGGCGTTGGAGCAGAGGCGGCGGCGGCGCGGCTCGCGTCGACGGCGGTGCTCCGGCGGGCTTGGGGCGGCGTGGTCCGGTCGGTGAGCTTCAGTGGCGCGTGGGGAAGCTACTCAGGGGCTCGGCTTGGACGGAGGGGGTCGGGGTCGTGCTGTCCACGGCGAGCAGGGGCGGCGGCGGCGACGGCAGCGCGGGCGGCGGCGCTCTGGTGGCTCTGGGTGGCGTTGGGTGGGTCGGCGAGCTGCGGTGGGGTGATGTAGTGGTGGCTGGGGGCTCAGTTTGGGCAGTGGGCGGCGGCGGAGGGCTGTCCACGGGCGGATGGTGCTCGGCGGCGGCGATGGCGACGGCGAGGCTTTCTGGGCTGCGGTGGCTCGCGCGCGTGGCCGGGGTGGTGCTTTTATAGGGACAGGAGGGGGTGTGGAGGTGCCTGGGCGACGCGCGGGGCGGGGCACGGCAGCGGCGTGCACTGGCCGCGGCGGGCGGCAGCAGGACGCCGGTGCGGCGTGCGGCGAGCGGGCGCGAGCTACTGGTGGCCGGGGATTTGGCGTGGCAGAGAGGAGATAGCGTGGTGCGCGGATTGGAGAAGGAGCTGCTGCAGCGGCTCGGGCGGAGGGCGGACGCAGCGACGGGCGGGGCGCGGGAGCCGGGGCGGCACGGCGGAGCGCGGGGACTGGGCGGCCGGGCGGCGGGCTGGGCGCGGCAGCACGCGCGGGCGCTGACTGGCCGCGCAGCGTGGGGGCGGGGCAAAGCCGGCCGTGGCGGGGTGGTGCGGCGGCCACTGGCCTGGCGCTTCGCGCCGGTCAGGCGACGCCGGCCACCTGGCGCGCGGCGGGCGGGCGAGCGCGCGCGGTGCGGCAGAGGAGGGGGGGGAAACGAGGGACCTGGATGCAAGAATTTGGAAAACTTCAGGGGGCTGGGTGCAAACAGGGCGTTTTCTCCTCTTTCTGATTTGAATTTCAAAAACTTTTGAACACGAAAGTTGTTCAAAATAAAAAGTTCTACAACTTTGGTTTCAGGCAAAAACCCATTTTGCTTATGGTTTGAAAGTTAAATTTAAAAGTTCAAAAGTAACCAATGTGCTCAATTTAATTTGAATTCCAACTGAACTCGTTTTAATTCTTTCCACCCTCTCATTAGTTGGTTTAAAACATAGAGTTAGGCTAATGACATTGATTTTGGAATTGTAATTACCAGGGTTGTCACATATCCTTCGGGGCCGCCTTCCCTTTAACTGCCGTTGTCAAATCATTTGTTACCATTTCCACCTCTGCCTCGGGGATAGGAAGAGACGCTCTCGGAGCCGATTTAAATTTCAAAAACAAGGGAGAAGCTGAACGGCCCGTTAGGGTTGCGGCCAGTATAAAAGCGATCTGCTTGGCGCGACCTTATCTCTTTGTGCCTTTTCATCTCTGCCGCCGCCGAGTCTTCCAGATCTCTCCAGCCTCCTCTCAAGCACTCGGCTCCAGAGCATTCCACCGCCCCTTCGCCCGCTGCCACTCGTCTAGCGTAGAAATGGCCGGTGAAGTTCCAGATGCAGCCGCCGCCGCCGCCGCGCCACCCGCCCTGGAGCTGACCTGGTCCCCGAGCACCACGATTGACGCCGACATAGAGGTGCTCGTGGCGCAGGGCCTGCTACTGGAGAAAGCAATCTCTGGCTGGCGGAGCTGCTTCGGGGAGGCGTTCCCCACGGAGGACCGAACGGAGACGGTCGTCTTCCGGTCCTTCTACGAGAAGGTGTTCGGTCTGCCCGCGGGGGCGCTCTTCCGGGGGTTGCTTCACTACTACGGGTTGGAGGCGACACATCTCAAGCCCAACTTCATCACGTAGATTGCAACCTTCATCCATCTGGGCGAGGGGTTCTTGGGGATCACGCACCACTTCAATATGTGGAGGGCTCTCTATCACCTGCGGGCGTATCACGCCGGACGTGGTTGGCGGCGCCGCCTTCTCGCTCCGCCAGGGCGGGAAGTACCCGGAGGCCTCCTTCAAGAACACCAACAAGCGGTGGGCGAAGGAGTGGTTCGTGGTGGCTAACCCCGCTCCCGGCCTCCCGCCTCGCACCGGCCTCCCGCCGGTGCTGAACGCCAGGTGGGAGGAGAAGCCCACCGACGAGATGGTGGAGGTAGAGGTGCTGTTGGCTGAGCTGCAGTAGCTCAAGGCCGAGAAGCTAACCGGCGTTGAGGTGGCGCTGTCGTTCGCGAAGCAGCTGACCCAGCCGATCCAGGAGCAGATCCACCCCGTGTAAGAGTAATCGGGTCTTGACAACCCAACCCGCGTGCAGAACCGCAAGGTCTCGCGCGGCAAGGCTTACAGGCGGGTCACGCTCATCGTGAGTGGGGAGGTCCCTGACAAGGGCTGCCCGAAGGTGTACTGCCTGAAGCGGCCCACCACTGAGGTATTTAGTCTGCTCGTCGACTCGTTCTGCTTCTTGCCGAGTGGTTTTGGTCTGAGTAGTTTTCCACCGAGTCGTTTTTATCGCCGAGTCACCCGTTGGGTTGTAACACCACTTGGCTTCTTGCAGGAAAAAACTGTGTCGTTCTGGTGCCCTGCGCGTCAGCTGGAGGGGCAGCAGGGAAAGGCTATTAATCTGCCCGCCGGGCTTGCATTGTCGGCGGCGGATGTTGGGAGTTTCTCATCTGACTCCTCCATCGGGGCAAGCGGTTGGTGCCTGCTCCACTACGAAGAGGCGGCGCCCCACCCGCAAGGTAGCCGCATCGTAGGAGCAGCGGGGCAGAGTCGCGCCGCGGGGCAGGAGCTCGACCCCTCCGGGCACGAGCAGGGTAGGGACAGAGGCCGCGGCGGATAAGGTCGGCCTCGCCACCCCCAAGTCGGAGGAGGAGGACCAGGGGGTGGAGCGGGGGCGGCCAGCAAGGTCGCCCGCTCGGGTGGCATAGTCGATGCCCTCCGTCATGCCGCTGAACCTGAGCTTCAGCGTGCAGCGGACCGGGAGGTGAGTTTTCCAACCTCTTGCACTTCTTGGTTTGACCCCTTTTCATTCTGGATTGCGATTCTGAGTCGATGAGTGAATTTGTAGGAGGGCATCAGTTAGCGGCGCCAAGCGCAAGGCGGAGGAGTCCACCAGTGAAGCCGTTTCGGCTGAGGTGGCCAATGGGGAGGCGTCCCCATTAGAGTGGACGCAGGCTCGCCCTCCACTAATCAAGGGGGCAGCCACCCAGGCTGAGGGGGAGGAGGCGGAATCAGAGCTGCCTCAGGGGAACGATGTGGAGGACCCTGCCGACCCGAACACAAGGCCCCAGGTCATCGCCCCCGCGCTCGCTGCCGCCCAAGAACCACCTCAGGAGAGGGCGCCTGGGGAGGAGGCGGCGGTGACCAAGGAGGCGCTGGTCGAGACCACCCAACGTGCGGCCGAGGCGACCAAGGTGAGACTCTGGAGTTTGCATTTAGCTGCCTGGGCATGTTGCTTGATATCCTTTGTTTGTGCAGGCTTTGGCCGACCTGAGTCGGCAAGTTGCAAGTAAGCTCGAAGCAGAGGACGGGTCGGCGAGCCGAGTCCTCCAGCTGGAGGAGGAGTTGCAGGCGTTGAAGCGTCACCACTCTGAGGCCTCGAAGAAGCAGTCGGCGAAGCTGAAAGGTTTGGCCTTTTAGTTGTCTTTGTGTCTGACTGCCCGACTTGCCGCAAGGGGCTGACGCCTGAGGCTGTGCAGAGCTGAAGGTGGCCAATGAGATGATGGCTAAGGAGCTCAAGGTCGTTGGGGCGGCGAATGAGGAGCTGCACCAGTTGCGCGAGGGCGCTGAAGGCCAGGAGTCTCTCACGGAGTAGAAGCTCCGGCTGGAGAAGCAACGCTGCGAAGGTAACTACCCTTGTTTCTTGAAGGTTACCTATTTTGCCGAGTCGTTCGTACTAATACGAGTTATTTTTGCAGAGGTGGAGTCCCATTTGGCCAACACCCAGGCGGACCTCGACCAGCTGATGGCCAAGACCGACGCTCTGCTAGTCGCATTTGAGCCGGAGGCGGTCGCCCTGGCGGAGGAAGTGGCGCAGCGGCTAGACCGTGCATGGGAGCGCCTCAAGGCCTTCGTCAGGAAGAAAGTGAAGGATTCGGTGCAGTTCGTGATGGCCCTCGTGAAGTCCCATAACCCTGAAGCGGACCTGGATCCTGTGGGTGAGGGCGTCGCGGAGGACTGCACTGACGCCGAGTGGGACGCACACTTCGCCACCGTTGGACCCCTCGCCGAGCGCATCATGGGCTAGGTGAACATGTGAGAAAATCGTTAGTAGGGCAGAAACATTATGGGGCCGAGTGTTGGCCAAAAAAAAATGTTTATTTTGCATGTAATTAAGTGTTGCTTTTGTTAAGTTCCGTAGCCGAGTAGTTTTCTGACTTGGCCGAGTGGTTAGGGTGCCGACTCTATGGTGTGCCCTTGCCCATTGTGTAGAGAGCTGGTCATCGGACACGTGATAGGCGTAGGTGACGCAGAGTGGTTCCAGGATGCAACGGTTTGTGATCCGGTCACCACCCAGCTAGGTTAGGTTTTAACGCGAATGATGCTGGTGCGAGTTGGCATGGCCGAGTCGCAGCCCTCGAGCATGCTGGATGAGTCAGAAGGGGCTATACCAGGTCGTTTTACAGCAGTGAAGAAGAAGTAGTGTACAGAAATACAAAAAAGCGATGACATACTCTTATTATTATTTAGAATGGTTGGGGTACATAGCTACAAGCTCCTCTCAAGGGTAGAAGCGCTGGAGGTGTTCGATGTTCCATGGGTTGCCCACGTCCGTGCCATCTTCTCTCTGCAGACGATAGGTGCCAGGGGCAACGACTGCACTGATGACGAAGGGACCTTCCCATGGGGAAGACAACTTGTGTGCGTCGATACTAGACTGGATGCGACGCAGGACCATGTCACCTATGTTGAAGTCTCGCTCCTGCCTGTTTCGGTCGTGGTAGTGCCTGAGCTGCTGTTCATAACGTGCGTGCTGCAAGGCAGCTATGACGCGATGTTCCTCGACTAGGTCGATGTCATGGTGCCGAGTCATTTCTGCTTCACCTTCCTCGTAGTTTTGGATGCGCGGGGCACCGAAGGTTATATCACTTGGGAGGACGGCCTCCGAGACATATACTAGGAAGAAGGGAGAATAGCCAGAGGTCCGGCTCTTTTCGGTACGTAGGCCCCAAACAACCTGTGGTAGTTCTTGGATCCACTTGGGACCGAACTTCTCGAGTGGGTCGAAGATGCGTGCCTTGAGCCCCTGGAGGATCATACCATTGGTGCGTTCCACCTAGCCATTGCACCTTGGGTGAGCCACGTAAGCATAGTAGACATCGATGCAGTTTTCCAGGCAGTGGTTCCAGAACGCACTTCTGGTAAATGATGTGCCCAGATCAGTTATGATCCTGTTGGGCACACCGAACCTATGGGAGATTTCCTGGATGAACTCAACCGCCTTGAGTGTTGTAGTTGCCACAACTGGTTTGACTTTAATCTATTTGGTGAACTTGTCGATGGCCACAAATATGTGGTTGTAGCCACCTACAGCCGTCTGGAGAGGTCTGATTGAGTCGAGCCCCCAGCAGGAGAAGGGCCAGGAAGGAGGAATCGTTCGCAGGGCCTGAGCCGGAACGTGCTGCTTCTTGGCAAAAAATTGGCACCCTGGGCACGTTTCCATGATGTTGTGGGCGTCAGTGAGTGCCATAGGCCAGTATAAACCAGACCTGAACGCTTTGCCCACCATGGTAGAGGCACCTGCGTGGTTGCCGCAAATGCCCGAGTGGATGTCATGCAGTAGAGCGACTCCTTCACTCTGAGCGATGCACTTGGATAGCGTCCCTGAGGAGGCCGAGTGCTTGAACAAGTCAGTGCCGATGACCACGTAGCTGGCAGCCCATCGCGAGAGCTTCTCATGTTCTTTTCTGTCAGGGGAGGACTTGTTGTTTACGAGGAAGTTGACGATGGGAGAGTTCCAGTCAGAGTCGATCACCAACACTTCTTGGCCTTGAGCAGGCACAAAGTTTAGCTTGGTGGGGGGGGGGGGTTCTTCGACCATGACCGTGGGTCATCTCAAGGCTTGGACAAAGACTCCGGCCGGGACAAGGGCACGACTGGAGCCGAGCTTGGAGAGGACGTCAGCCGCGATGCTGTAGTCTCTGATGACGCGATGGAACTCCAACCCGTAGAAGCTGGCTTCCAATTTTCGTATCTCCTTGCAGTAAGCGTCCATCTTCTCCTTTGTGCAGTCCCAGTCTTTGTTGACTTGTTGGATAACGACTTTGGAGTCTCCGTAGGCGAGGAGGCGCTTGATGCCGAGCGAAGCAGCGATCCGGAGACCGTGGATAAGGGCTTCATACTCAACAGCATTGTTAGTTGCCTTGAAAAGTAATTGGAGAACGTACTTGAGTTGTTCGCCTTTTGGGGAGATGAGTAGAACTCGAGATTGAGGGCGCCATCGAAGTACATCTTCCAGTGCTCGGGTCGTTCCTCTGGTGGTGGATCTTGTATCTCTGTCCACTCGGCCACGAAGTTAGCCAAAAGAGCTTGAGACTTGATCGTGGACCGAGGGGAGAACTGCAGGCTGAGTGCACCCAGCTCGACGGACCACTTGACGACTCGGCCGTTTGCGTCACGGTTGTGGAGGATGTCGCCGAGGGGGAATGAGGAAATGACTCTGATGGTGTGTGCTTGGAAATAATACCTCAGCTTCCTGGACGTGAGGGTTGCCCACCTTGGACTCGCCGAGTACCTCGCTGACAAAGTAAACGGGTCACTGCACCTTGTAAACATGAATTGGCTCATCTCGCTCAACGACCAGGACGGTACTCACCATATGAGTGGTTGCCGCTATGTAGAGGAGGAGCTCCTCATCAGGCTCTGGAGCCGTGAGGACCGGTGGGTTGGTGAGAAATTCCTTGAGCTCTTGGAAGGCTCTGGTTGCATCGTCATTCCATACGAACTTGTCTGCCTTGCGAACCAGCTTGAAGAAGGGGAGTCCCTTGTCGCCGAGTCAACTAATGAATTGACTCAGGGCCGCCATGCATCCGGTCAGTTTCATCACGTCCTTCTTGCACCGCGGGGGCTTCATTCTCCTGATGGCATTAACCTTGGTGGGGTTGGCTTTGATGCCTTGGTTACTGACTATGAAGCCGAGTAACTTTCCTGAGGGGACACCGAAAACACACTTGCGTGGGTTCAGCTTCCATTTGAATTTCTAGGATTTTCAAATTTTTTGACTAGATCTGTTATGAACTGATCATAGGACCTGGTTTTTATGACTACGTCGTCGACGTAAGCCTCGACGTTGTGGCCGATCTGCCCCTGGAGGCATCTCTGGATGGCTTTTTGATGCGTAGCACCCACATTTTTAAGGCCAAACGTCATGGTGTTGTAGCAGTATGCCTCGAAGGGTGTGATGAACGAGGTCTTCTCTTGATCCGACTCCTTGAGGGCGATCTAATGGTACCCGGAGTAGCAATCAAGGAGCGAGAGGAGGACGCACCCGGCCGTAGAGTCAACGACCTGGTCGATGCGATGAAGAGGGAAGGGGTCTTTAGGGCAATGCTTGTTGAGATCTGTATAGTCAGCACACATTCTCCATTCAACATTTTGCTTCTTTACAAGGACTGGGTTTGCCAGCCATTCAGGGTGTGTGACTTCATGAATGAATTCTGCGGCTAGGAGCCGAGTAACTTCTACCCTAATAGCCTCCTTCTGATCTTGAGCGAAGCGCCGGAGTTGCGGCTTGACGGGTCGCGCCTTTTCATCGGGATCCAAGGAGTGCTCAGCCTCCTTCCTCAGAACGCCTGGCATGTCAGAGGGCTTCCATGCAAAGATGTCCCAATTGGTACAGAGGAAGGAGGTGAACACATCTTCCTATGCTTTGTCAAGGTCCGCCCTGATGAGGGCGGTCTTGTCTGGGACGTTCTATCTGAGGAGGATGGTCTTCGTCGCGCAGCTGGGCTGCAGATGTGACACGGTGGCCGAGTCGTTTGCTGGGATGGGGATGTCCTCTGGAGGCATCGCCTTTGCCGACTCGGCAATCATGACGGCGTTCTTGATCCTCTTAACTGCTTCCGAGATATTGATGTTCTCGGTCTCACAGGAGTGGGAAGTTTGCAGGTCCTCGTAGATGGAGAGCACACCGTTAGGAGTAGGCATCTTGCGGACAAGATACGTGTGGTGTGGAATGGCCATGAACCTGGCGAGGGCGAGCCTCCCCAGGATGGCATGGTACGATGTCTCGAAGGAAGCCACCTCGAAGTGGATGTGCTCCGTCCTGTAGTTCTCCTGAGTGCTGAAGGTGACTAGGAGAGTAACATGGCCGACCGGAGTCGAGCCTGAGCCGGGGATGATGCCATAGAAGGCCTCCTGGGTCAGAACCAATGAGGTCATGTCGTACCCCATACTTTCCAGCATCTTGGAGAAGATGATGTTGAGGGCGCTACTTCCATGGATGAGCACCTTGGAGAGGCGCACCTAGCTAACCACCGGACTAACCATGAGTGGGTAGGAGCCAGGGCTGGGTAGGTGTACCTAGTGGTCACGCCGATCAAATGTAATCGCGACCTCAGACCAGCGCAGGGGATCGACCGAGTGTTGGAACACCGAGTTGACCTCGCGCTGATCAAGCTTGAGGCGACGTCGGCACCTTAGGGCCTTGGAACCGCCATAGATGAAGTTGACCTCCTGATCCGCCTCCTGGAAGTCCGTTGGGGACTTGTGGCCTTGGTTGTCGCGATCTCGCCTGGGCGAGTCGTTCCGCCATCCTCGAGCCCTGGAGGTTTTGGAGCTGCCGTGTTTGTCGTGGTCATCATAGCGAGGACGTTTGGGGTCGTCCTGGCCACACTGTTGCGGAGTGCGTGACACTCCCGCGCCGTGTGGTTGGAGTCCTTGTGCCAGGGGCATTTGCCATCGAGGAGTCGATCCAGCTCCTCCTGGTTGAGGGAGGTGCGCTGTCGGGGTCGAGCTGCAACTGCGACGGTGTTGTCGGGGTTGCGCTTGCGCTCCTGCTGCTTGGACGACTCGGGTCGGTCGTGGTGCTTGCCGGAGTTGTGGCGAGGCGGTCAACCGTCTGGTCATTGACGATCGTCGTGTCGCTGCTTAGGTCGATCGTTGAAATGACGCTAGTCCTTATGGTGGCGGTGCGCCTTCTCAGTATCCTCCATGTCGGCGTGCTTGTTGATGATGACCATCATCTCGGAGACGGTTTTGGGGTTGCTCTCGAACATCTTGCGCCAGAGGTCGATGTTGTGTAACCCTTGGTGGAAGTAGTGGATGATGTTCTTGTCATCAACATCCGTAATCATGTTACGGTTGGTGAAGTACCTCTTAGTGTAGTCGAGCAGGGATTCGTTGGGTTGCTGAGTGACGCTGCCCAAATCCCATCTGGTTTTGGGACCCGGGCACGATGCCTGGAAGTGGTTGACGAAGGCGGTGCAGAGGTCCTGCCAAATGTTGGAGCCAGGACAGAGTCCCTCGAGCCAGTTAAGAGCCTGGCGACTCATCATGACCGAGAAGTAAGCTGCCATGATGTCATTGTTGTCGCTCGCCACCCGGACGGTGATGTTGTAGGTGCGCAGCCACGTCTTGGGGTCGGAGTCGCCGTTGAACTTGTCAATGCCAACCGGCTTGAACGTGGAGGGCCACAAGACTCCGCGGAGTCGGTTGGAGAAGGCAGAGAAGCCGTCCAGGTCCCCGGTGATGTCGTCGTTGAGGTTGATCGAAGCCTGCTGGGGTTAGTGTGGATGCTAGTCGGTGTTGCCGTGGCAAGCCTGACCTTCCCGGTTAGTACCGGGTGGGCCGTACTCCTCATCGTACTGGCGACGATGTTCCCGCTTAGCCTCATCACGTTCGCGGTATGGATCCACTCTTTGTCTTGGCAATATATGAAATGCAGGTATGCTTCATCCATTCCATACCTTGAGCTCCACAAAAGCTTTCGTTATGAGAAAGGAGAAGTGCCTTGGTAAGGATTCATACACCATTGAGCGACCTGAGTGAATCATTCGAGGAACTTAGTCTTAACTTTTTCCATAAAGAAAACCTCCAGATGGATTGTTGAGCAAAGGTAAGGTAAATACTGCTCTATCGATTGTTCTAACTCTCAACAGTTCAAGACGAGGAGAAGCTCAAAAGCCCCATAGATGATGAAGGTAACAAGGGCCAGGTACTCATGCCAATATTACTCATCCTCAAGGAGACCATCTATGCCTCAGACTTGACACGACAGCAGGTAACGAGTCTAACAATTTTCTGATCAACATCCTGATTTGTCCTGTTTTGCTTGGGACGAGCAAAGGACAGCTTGGGGGTTCTTGTTGACGCTAACTACAGACCAATTTCGAGCGCCAATTTGATCAGAAAATTGGGATGACTAGCATACTTAACTTTCATATTTATCTAGAATAATATCGTTTCCACATTTCCCTTGGAGAATTTGCAATGTAGGGAAATTGAACAAAATTCAAGTGTTAAGCAAGCACCTCAATCCAAGGCAAGTGACGTCGACCAATCAGAGCGCGCCACTTGGACTCCCATGGATTGAAGGGTCGACCAAAGCGTGCAACCGACCTTGGACAATGCCCACTCATGCATAGGAGCGACTAGGGCCCACATGGCAGCCACCCAGAAGAAGCTGACCCGATCTGGGCCAGGCCCAGGTCGGCCGACCCAGCCAAGGCAAACCGCCTTACCTCCTTCGACGTGGCAGCTCCCCATTAGTCCCTTATGTCGGTTTGGAAAGGCTTTGGGCAATTGGACGCCGAGGAGCTGCTGCACACCCCCCTCACTCACCTGTATAAATATGAGGGGGGGTGCTACAATAGAACACACCACAAGTTGAAGCCTCTCTCAAGTTTCTCTCTTGCTTGGTCTTTAGGATAGTGGAGTTTAGGTGAAGTAGCTCTTCTTCGGTTCCCGAGTCTTGCCTAGAAGTGTTCGGTATGGGTTTTACTCTTCCTCTCCTTTGTAATATTCGGAACTCCTTAATAGAGTTATCTTCTAGTTTAGTGTACTCGTGTAGTATATGTTCTGTGTATTCAGATGTGTGTGCTATGCTTAGTTTATATCTAGGACTTATATCTTGCATGATTAGACGTGGTAAGACATCTAGGCTACGGTATTGGTTCCAGTATTCGCATGTTTGCTCTAGTGTGATGTATGTCCATCCGAAGGGTGGGGGCTCCACGCGGGGCATTGGAGTATTGCTTATTAGCGTAGACTTGGTGTCTGAGCTAATCAGTATTGCTGGATGCGGCTCTATACCATGGTTTGATGAGGTAGGCGGCAGGTGGTAACAGCCATGTCCGTCCAGCGTAACCCTCCCCGTTCATGTAGTATCTGTAGGAGGTGCATAAAATAGCCATGAGGATCTAGTGGCCACCTAGCCATATCCTGTGCGGTCTCCCAGTGATGCCTGGGAGCCTAGAGCTCGTTTCTAGTTATGTGTATGTGTATGAGTGCCTATTATAGACTGTATGCTTAGTTAGGAGTACATAAGTCCTTAGATTAGCTTTCTTCTTCCTTTCTCCCTTCATGCTAGAATATCCATATATTATCTTACCCCTATTTATTCAATAGAATATCCATGCTAGAACTAATCAGCACACTAATCTATTACAATAACTGTCGCCTTCCCTGCGGAAATATAAATACGATCCCGTACTCATGGGTAAAATGCTACAATGGTATTCTGTGCACTTGCGGATCTTTCTGTAACGTAAGAAATACCCCATGACATTTCTAGCGCCGTTGACAGGGAATGGATTCTATGTCCATACTTGGTGACTGGGTTATAAAATGTCAACACGTGGCTCGATTGTTGTGGAGGAATGCGTACTTTAACCTAGAAGGCAGCGGCTTAAACTCAGGCAGTGAAGGTTACGGTTTCTCCTCTACACTAAGCTTACTCTGGCCGTCCGGTTCTATTTCCTGGGTAAAGTGTATGACATCTTCTTCAATAATGGGTTGAGTGATCCCTTCTTGAACGATCTTCACTGATTCCTCCACTAGGTCTTTCTCCGGCCTAGCTTCGGCAAATGTGTTGCACGAACGCACTGGGCTGATCGAGATGATATCTTTTCCAACCTTAACCTTGAGCCGTGCTCGGTTTCTGTTTGGGTTGACAAGTGGCTCTATTGGATGTCCAATTAAGACGAACTCTTCACCTTCCAAGATATCAAAGATATGGAAGTCCAGGTATGCCTTGTTGATCCCCATGCGAACGGGAATAACTCGGTGAATACCTATACTTTCCATGATCTGGCCGTCGATCCACTTTAGGTTCTTACGCGAGAAAGCCAGGGGTCCTTCTGGTGCTATGTGACGTGCCATGGCTTTGGACATCACATTCACCCTAACTTTCGGGTCGTAAGGAACTTCTCTTTGAACAGTGTCCCCAATAGCGCAGAGGAGCACCTTGAAATCTTCGTAGTGTCATACGATACTACTACTTGATTCGGCTTCCTCTGTCCATTCCTTGCTCATGACCGTAGTAAGGCCCTTAATCTGCGGGGTGGCTTCCAAAATGAACGCCTCAGATCCTGAGCATATACACCTATGTTCTTTGGGCAACTTTGTTGAATTGCCCAACTCCATATACTCTTCTTCTGTGAAGAGATCAGGGATGAACATAGGCATATCTTCAATGAGTGACTCTGGATCGAAGGTGTTGGGTGGTCCGATGGTTCCCTCTATGTATGATGGAGGTGGATAGGTTGCAGCTAAAACGTGGTGTATCTGTTGCTTCTCTCTGGGCTGACACTTGGTTCGGGTAGCTCATCAAAGACTCCTGTGTACTGAGTACTGTTAAGGACTCTTTCTAGAATTTCCTTTGCCTCAGACATTGTCTTGTACATGATCGATCCCTCGGAGGCGCTATCCTGGAACTGTGCACTCTCTGGCTTCAACCCTTGAACGAAGTGTTGCATAAGCATTTCCTCTGGAATGTTGTGTGGTGGGCCAGAGGTAGCTATCTGCAAGACTCTTGCCTAGGCTACTCCGAGTGACTCATCGCCTTGTCAGAATGACAAAAGTTGGAGGCGATGCGGTATCACTTTGGAGACAGGATAGAAAAACAGGCTAAACTCATCCTTCAGTGCAATCCAATCTCCTCCAAGTCTCCCTACTCTCCGGTGGTACAAACTCTTGGCTGCTCCCGTTAGAGAGAACGAAAATATCTTCCACCGTAGTGTGTGTTGAGACATACCGGGTATAATGAGGAGAGAACAATTCTCCTCGAAATCCTGCAGGTATAATGAGTGTAGGGACATTCGTCCTTTCTACCAAAAAAGGACTAACCTCGAACCATGGCTATGAAACTGGGACGGATCTCGTAGCCATCAGTTAATATGGGGTGGCAAGATGGTGGTGGTTCCAAGTACTCGCGGTATGGAACTGCCGGATAACTAGGAGCGAACTCCATGGGGTAGATGGTATGGGCGGAAAGGTGTACAGCTAAAAAGCTCTAAAACTAGTATTGCTACCGATTCCCCGGCAACCGCGCTAGAAAGCTTGTTGGCACTTCTTAGCCTTAAAGAGCTAATCCGCAAGCGCACGGATATCAATGTAGCTTTCACCAGGTAGTTTACCTGGGATATCGAATCCAAGGAACGGTAGACGCAACCAGACCTAGAACTATTCAACTGGACCCACCTAGAGAGATGAGATAAGAGGGTAGAGGGCTTAACTTCAGTTACCCAACTGGTTACCCAGATAACTAGGAGCTATACTAACTTGATCTGCTTTGGTGGCTGGGGCGGAAGGACCACATACTGAGGGAGAAATGGGGGGTCGAACTCGGCCAACGATCTACTGCTATGAAAACACCCGAATGTGGTGGACTACAAGGGATGAACAAGGCTGTCACCACCTGCCGCCTACCACATCAGTTTCGTGGGGTGGAACACAACCCAAGATAACTATCAAGCCTAAGCACCACGCTTCAACTATCCGGTTACTGACTTCCGCCTCACGTTAAGGCAAGAAAAAACCCCAAATGGCCAGGCTTGTTGAACCACGCAGACAAGGGATCCCGCAGATCAAAGAAAGTAAACTAACTAGATATTGAAAGTAAAGAGAAAGACTAGCGAGATACTAAAGATAAACGAGGAACTTACTTTGATAATATTTCTCTCAGGTGGATACAAAGTGGAGAAGGACCAAGAGAAAACCTCTGCTCCTTTCCTAGCTTGGCTCTTGCACAAGCTCTCACTTCACACTCTCCCTATTCTACGACTGAATTGGAGCTACTAAGAATCTCACTTCTCTCTTGGATGGCGTGTCTTACAAATGAGAAATGGAGCTCTATTTATAGCAGCTAGAGGTCGGTAACCGGTGAAAGGCATCAGGACCACGCGACCTTGGCGGTTGCTTAACTTCCACGCGAAGGCTGGTCACCAGAGGCCGCTAGGTGGGGCCGGCCGGCCTGGGGTTGGTGCCAAGTGGCCTTCTCGTGGACTCTCCTGATTGCCTCCTGAGGTCGGTAACAGTTGCTTTTTAGTTAAGCAACCATTTCAGACATGCAGGTGGGCCCTTGAATACGTGTGTGAAGCCTTTCGGGTCCTCGGATCAACCCGACTTCAAATGCATGATCGTCCTGGGTGTGTGTAAGGAACATGGCCCCATTAGGCTATATTGTGATTTTGGTGATTAATTGACAACATGATCAATGGGACTAACGAGTTTGTGAGCTCAAGTTTGTAGGATTTTTAGGTTCCATGGATTGAGTCCAAACCATCTCCAAGATAGTCCAAATCGTCTCCAAGACACAATGGACGCAGAAAAACCACTAGGGACCAGATGATGTGACACTCAGGGTGTATAAGGCGTTGGTGCAATTCTGCTCAGTGTACACGATCAAGGCTGAAATTCTCATTGTGACCGGATGATCCGACACCCTGTGTGTGCAAGCACCGGAGCAATTTTGGATCATTTTCAGCCCAAGAGTATGTCGTTCGTTCTGCAAAGCTGCCTTCATGACCGGATGAACCGACACAAGCGTCGGAACATCCGAAGGTTGATCGGATAAGGCGTCAGAGCAATGACGTCAGCACAGAGAGACGTTGGGACTTCAACGGCTAGGAAACAGGCTCAGTGTGACCGGATGATCCGACGCATACGACCGGATGATCCGACGCCTACGTAATTTTCTAGGTAAAAGTATGTAACGGCTCTATTGAGTTTGTGGGCTATATATATGCCTCAGCCTGGGTCATTTGGGGGGCTGGAGCTTGGGAGAAACCCTAGAAACATTGTAGAACGCCTCCAAGCCACCCAAGAGCATATTGATCACATCTTTAGGTTTAGCACAAGCTTTGTGAGAGTTAGTGCTAGGATTAGCTCTTGAGAGAGTGAGAGAGCAAGGTGTTGTGCCTTGTGTGCTGGTTCTACAAGAGAACCACAAGTGTATCTTGGTGTGCCAGCCCCTTGGAGCTTTGGTGGCTTGCCGGCAAGTCTACGACCCTTCAGCTTGGTGTGGAGTGGCGTCGACGGCTTTGTGCGGGGGGATGTGGAGACCCCCTTCCTTGGTGGAGAAGCTCCTTAGTGGAAAGCGGGATCAAGGCGACCGTGGTGACTTGACATAGCCTTGGTGGCGAGTCAAGAAGAGTCCCGGAAGAGACTTGGTTGCCGGGAAGTGTGGCAGAACCACCTGAATTAATCCGGTTCAAACGCGCTATTCATCACCACAAGGGCAATCAGGGCTAACTCGCACTTCAAACGGAATAATCCACTGGTCTGTCGGGTAACCTCCCAATACAACCACGGTTGTTGTGGATCGAAGCCACACATACATGTACTCACACGAAGGCGAGCCCAGAGTATACAACATTCCACAATTCACGACTGCGGTTCATCACGAACTATTATTACAATGGAGTTCAAATTCGTAAAACAAGGTACTTCGGATTTCGAAATACATGAGTTCTTCAGAGTTCAAGTAGCGGAAAAGATAACGACAGCTACTCGACGATAAAGGATGTCTCGATGAAGCCCGTACGAGGCATCACTCGGCATCACCACCGTTGGCCGGGGGCGTATCCCATTCCACCGACCAACCAGGAGGAAGGGTACAAGGCCAAGTTAAACTAGCAATCATGTCCTCGAATGTTTCACTTGAAAACAAGCCACACGCAAGGCTGAGTATACTAATACTCAGCAAGGCTTACCCGACTAGTGGAGTATACTTAGCCGACTCCTAGACATGTAAGGCCTTTGGCTTGAGAGGTTTGTTTTGCCGAAGAGCATATATAGTAGGTCCTTACTTTCAGATTTTAGCTCCAAGTTCTAGCTTTCTTTAACCATTCTAGGTAAGCAACTATCCAATATCATACATGGTGGAAGAATTATTTTTGCATCCAACAAGATTAATCATTATCATTGTTCCTCTTCTTACTCTATGTGGTAAAAGGGTCAAGCAGTCTCAATAACCGCGAGAAATGGACGATTCGAATCGAATTTCTTAACCTTGCAAGGGAAACCTAAACACACGTCACGTGGTTACTCCCAGAGTCACACGTGGAACTTTTCCCTTCAATTCCTGCTTCACGGAACAGGCCCACCGCCCTCGACTACACCTCTCCACAGACCACGGTACGTCGGGCTGTGGCAGCCGATGCACCCGCCATTAGCTAGATGTGAACGAATTCAAGACAGTGGGGAGTATATTCCGGCCTTGGTTCAATCCAGTACTTAAGCTTACCGATCACCATATTCTCAGCATGTGGTTAGTACGTTCAAAGACTTAACCACCACTACCACACACTGCGGCCTTAGCATTTTTCACTAAATAGATGGGGCCTCAATCATCAACATAAACATCGTACCATAGCCCCGTCTGTCGACCTTATGATTGCAGCATGTAGTAAACAATCAACTCCTAATTTCTCGCGAGTGACAGGAAATCACTCGACTTTTACCGAGTCCTATTAGCATAGCATTCTATCGAACCTTGCATCTAGTATTCAGAGCATGGGTACCTAGGATCATGCAACTAAGTTTTCATCCAACTCCTATACACTTAATGCACAAGTAAAGTAGAGTAATAAGTTGCATAAGTTTAGAAAAATAGGGTTCATGCTCCGGGGCTTGCCTTCTTGGGAAAAGCTAGCTTGGGGCTCGTCCGAACTTGGGCTCGGGTCTTCGAGAGCTTCAGTTAGATGTACTTGAGCTTCACGCTGCTCACTCTCGGACGCGGGCACCAGCTCGTACGTTCCGTCGGCGAGAGTCGTCGATTATATATGAATGCACCAATATAAGTTATAGCGAGGTATATGACGATTATTTTCATTCACATTAAAGTTGTAGTTCACAAAACATCGATTTGGTTGTGAAGTTACTTAGTTGAGATTTCTGTGGGCAATTATTAAAGAGTATAACTTAAACTATTAACTTCATTAAACAAGAAGGGGTTGTGTTATAACAGAAACTGAATTTTCCAAGCACACATGGATTAATCACAACTTCTGGATTAGGTAACTTCTGGTGATGAAATTTTTATTTAGAGCACAATAAGCAGAGACACAAGCACTGTAAAAATTTTAGACATTTTTACGTAGCAGATTAATTATGAAAAAAAAAGTAAAACACAACCACTGCTAGCACCTAGATATTTTTATACAGAACAAACCATTCAAGTATTGAAGCTAAAACTTTTACAGGGTGTTAATCTATCCATAAGTGTATTACTGTAAAATTTTCAGATTTAGACTTTGCCTACCACAGGGGGTACATTTAAGGTCTTTTAAACCTTCCATTTAACTTATAGTAAGATTTAGCAAGCAACTGAAGAAATGCATGTAACAAGAGTTGTAGATTTTCATCTAAAGATTCCAGAACAGTGGGGTTTGTATTTTGCCGGTTTTTCTACGATTTTAAATGAATTTTACAAGTTCGCTGTGTTTGATTTTAAAGTTTGAACACAGGTTTACAGATATGCCCCTGGAAACTTGCGTGCAGACTCTTTTAAAGATTTCAACCAAAGCAATTGGGTCCCTGGGCGGCGCTGGCATGGCGGCCGTCCAGATTCCGGCGAGGGGGCTCGTTGGCGGCGAGGGAAAAATTGTCGGGGAGATCCAGGGAGGTGAGAGCTACCTTGGGTGGCCTTGGTCGGGGTTTTGAGTGGCCGAAGGTGGCTCGTCGGCGCGGAGCAGAGGGGCGGCAACGGGGTGGAACGTCGGCGGCGGTGCTCCGGCGAGAAGGGAACAACGTGGGCTGGTCGAGTAGCTTTGCGGCGTCGAGGGGAACCCGTTTTGAAGCTTGTCTGGGATGGAGGAGCTTCGGTGTGGGCTGTCCACGGAGCAACAAGGAGCGGCGGCGGCGCGGGCGGCACTGGTGGTGCTCCGGTGGCTCTGAGCGACGATGGGTGGTGCAGTGAGCTGTGGTGGGGTGCTGTGGTGGTGGTGGAAGACTCAGCTCTGGCAAAGGGTGGCCGGAGAGGTGAGCTCCACGGTGAGCTGAGCACGACGGCGTTAATGGTGGCGACGGCGGCGTTCTGGTGTTTGGGCGCGCGGGGGGGGGGGGGGGGGGGGGGGGGGACTCAGCGCGACCTTTTGTAGGCAGCAGCGAGGCGGGAGGAGGGGCGGGACTTGACTGTGAGACGCGGGTGCGGGCGGCATGACGGGGGCACGCGACTGGCCACAGCGGGCGGTGAACAGAAGCCAGCGCGGCGTGCGGCAGGCGCGGGCAGGGGACTGGGCGGTGAGGATTTGGCGTGTGAAGCTGGAGATCACGCGGCGCGCGGGTTGGGCGAAGAGGTGCAGCAGCTACCTTGCCGGGCGGCGAGCGCAGTGACTGGCGGAATGCTGCGGAGACACGGGCACGGCGCGGTTCGTCCATTGGGCACGGGGGCGGCGAGCAGGGGCGCGGGTCGCCGGCGCGCGCGTGGCGTGCGCGGACTGGGGAGGAGCGCGGCGTGCGGGCGCGCGTGCGGGCGTGGCCAGGCATTGGCTTGGCACCTAGCGCGGTCAGGCATCGCCGGCCAAGTGGCCTGCGGCGACTGCGCGGCGGCGAGGGTCGGGCGAAGCGAGGGCCGCAGCGAAGCCGAGGGTCGGGCGAAGCGAAAAGGGTCGGGCGAAACGGAAAGGGTCAGGCGAACGGCTGCGCGTGGGAGGGTCGGGCGAGACGGAAGGGTCTGCAGCGAAATAGAAGAAAAGGCAGGGGCTGGTTCGCAAATCCAAGTGGTTCTCAACTTTTTGTGTTGCAACACGAAAATCCTTCAACGCGAAAGTTGTTCAAAATGGAAAGTTCTACAAGTTTTTCTTCAGGCCAAAGTTTATTTGAGGTCTAGTTTTTAGAAGTTATTTTAAAAACTTATTTAGTTGAAATTTCTCTTAATTATTTATGCACCGCTTTAAGGTAAAGAGGCTTATTTCGAAATTTAAACACCTGGGGTGTTACAGGAAGCAATACTCTTTGTTAGTGTTTCAACAACGTGGATGTAGGAGTGGCTTTGTGCCTAACCGAACCACGGGATAAATCTTCATGTCGAGAGTTTGCTTCCCCTCATCCTTTACTCTTAAGCTTCCGCATTTCATATTGCAACTTGTGTGTCAAGCTGCTAATGGTTCGGGGTGGAACCGGTTGGAGTGGTTTGGATTTTGCATTGGTTCTACTTCAATTTGGTGGAAATTGGTTGCTCTAGCAATCAGTTCGGTTTGGTTTGGTTTCACAAGAGAACCAGTTTGATTTGGTTTGAGATACTAATAGCGAAAGTGACTAGATCTATACGTGGGCCCCACGTCAAGAGACGGATCCTAGAAATGAAATCTCGTGTTCACACCATAAAATTTTATTGAAATTGACTGAAATTTGTTGGAGATGACTCAGTATGACTGGCAGCTACTTTGTGGAAATCAGTGTGGCTACACCCACAAGTGGGCCCCACATCAAGAGCCGGACCCTGAAAATGAAACCTCGCGTTCACACCATAAAATTTTATCGAAATTGATTGAAATTTGTTGGAGATGACTCGGTATGATTGACAGCTACTCTGTGCAAAATAGTGTGGCTACACTCACAGTTGGGCCCCACATCAAGAGCCGGATCCTGAAAATAAAACCTCGCGTTCACACCTTCAAATTTTATCGAAATTGATTGAAAATTGTCTGAGATGACTCAGTATGACTGACAGCTACTCTGTGCAAAGCAGTGTGGTTAGAAGTGCATGTGGGCCCCACGTCAAGAGTCGGACCTTGAAAATAAACCCTCGCGTTCACAATATAAAATTTTATTAAAAATGATTGAAATTTGTTGGAGACGACTCAGTATGACAGATAGCTACTACGTGCAAATCAGTGTGGCAAGACCTACACATGGGCCCTACATCAAAAGCGGAGCAACTAAATTTCTGTATAGCCTCCTGCGCGTAGGAATTAAAAGTACCACCACCAGCAGGCTCATGCACTAGTTGCAAATCTTCATCTTCCACCCTACATTTGATGGTGTGGTGTGGTTTGGTTTTCATATGCTATGGTGTGGTCTGGAGTGGTTTATGTCAGCATGTTTAATTAAAATAGTTTGGTGCAGGTTTGGTTCGGTTCTCAGACCATTGCCACCTTCTTAGTGTAGTATCTTGTTAGGATTGGCTATAGGTTGTAAAACCATTGGGATGATGTTTTCACACTAGAAGAACCCTAGTTGCAAACCTATATAGCATGTTTTAGTTTATGTTTTGTGCAAACTAGATTGAGCCATAGGTTAAGGTTTTAAGTTTTCCTTATTCACCCCCTCCCCTTCTTAGGCTACGAGCACCGATTCCTTTCAGTGTGTTTGTTGACTCCTGGATCAATGGCGTGGCCAGAGGAGGGAGACCCAGGCCGGCCGGCCTAGGGGAGGCCGGCCAGCCTGGGATTTCTCCCATTCCGGCTCAAATTCACACACTAAGTTCTTGAAATGATAAATGTAGCAAAACTTGTGGAACTTGTTAGTGTGGTCAATTTTAACTTAGTTTTTACTTGTAAACCATGAAAACCGGAGAAATGTTGGTGGTAAAAATCATCGAAATCGACCGCCAACACACCCTCGTTCCTAGTGGTGACGCTAAGAAACGCCAACAAGCATTTCTGGCACCATTGCAGGGGAGTGGCATTGATGTTTTAAAAAATTTACTAATACATGATCATAATGTTGCTTTTGTTTTCTCCTGATTGGATGAAAATAGGGTAGTGTATGATTGGTTTCTCCTTGCCGACAAACTTCGTTGAAAATCCTGAGAAGCTCGTGAGAAGGGTCCGACCTCACGTCGTCCCTCCTCAGGTCTCGCTGTCGACAAGCTAACCAGCTTTCCAAGCACCATCAATGACAACCGAACCCATGGCTGAGAAGACCCTCCGCGACTTTTCCGTCCCCTCCGCCACTAATGTGGCGACTAGACCCAATGTTGATGTTGGGGACGTGAATTTCGAGCTCAAATCCAGCCTAATCAACATGGCGCAGGCTAGCCCATTCAGCGGCAAGCCTAACGAGAACGCCAACGCCCACCTCCAAAATTATCTGGAGTTATGCAAGACCGTGACTATACGGGGCGTTGCTGCCGACGCCATCAGGCTCCGCATGTTTCCCTTCTCCCTTCTGGGGAAGGAGAAACAGTGGTTTTACCAAAACAAACAAGCCGTCAGCATGTGGGACAAATGTTCCACAGCGTTCCTCCCAAAGTTCTTCCCGCTAGGCAAAAACAAATGCCCTGCGCGGGAAAATCTCAAGTTTCCAGCAGACAGGGATGGAATCCATCCCAGAAGCTTGGGAGAGACTTCGAGAGTACATACTCGCCTGTCCTCATCATGGGATGGACGAGTGGCTCGTACTCCAAAGCCTCTACAACGGGCTAACGACAATATCAAGAGCCCACCTTGATGCTGCTGCAGGAGGAGCTTTTCTGGACCTCACGATAACCAAGGCTATGGCCTTGATATAAATGATGGTCTCCAACCAAGGTTGGAACGAGGAGCGTTCCCAACCCCGAACTAAAGGCGGAATGCACACCGTCAAGGAGACGGATATGCTCGCCGCGAAGATGGAACTCCTACTGAAGCGCCTAGACGAACGGGCGCAGTACGAAGAGCGTATAAACAACTATGCTCAAGCCATAGACTCGCATCCTATGTGCGAAGTCTGAGAAAAGTCTTGCCCGTCGGACTCTAAACGACGAGCCAAAAGATAAAATGGTATTTATCCCATATTTGAATTTCCAAAATTTGCTCTTCCACTTTATTTAAATTGTCCAACTACATATTTGATTTCCAAAATTTTTCTTGCATGCTAGAATTTTTCAAGCCCTTTTTTCTCTTTTTACAAAAACTCAAAAATATTTCCGAACATCAAAATCTCTTGAAAAACAATTTGAATATCTTTTTCGAAGCAAGTTTGAACCTAGCACCTAGGATTGCAATCACATGACCGTTGGGGAACCTGTGGGCCTTGGCTATTAGCCAGCGGGCCCACAAGGGGGTCGGGCGACCTGTGGGTTCGGCCGACCCCAGGTAGCCGTTGCTCAAGCCCAGCTTTTTCCAACGGCTAGTAGTCATTGTGGCCAGCTCCTCCCTGACGTGTTCCCTGCTCGTGCTCTTTAAATAGAGGCCGAGGGGTGAGTGTTGAGCTCACACACTCAACTCTCATTCACTCACTCCCCCTCGCACTCTTGCAAACTTTGCTCTCGGTTTTCATTCGATTTTGTGCTCAATTTTAAGTGCAAGAACTCTCTCTCTCTCTCTCTCTCATTTGTTTGCTGCAAGAAAGCCCACATTCTTGGAGGAACAACTTTGGGTAAGAACTTCTGTTTCGTTTCGCTAACATAACCCGATTCAAGTTGTTCTTTGTGTTCTTGATCAAGCATGAAGGGCATTAGGCGAAAGGTTTCCGGTGCATTGAAGAATGTGAAGGGGGGAAGCTCATCCCATTCTCGGGGTGGCTTAAGCTCCCGCCACATCCCCGAACCTATACCAAGCCCAAGCATGATGGACTACGAGGAAGAAGAACAAGAACAACAACAAGAAGCACAAGCCGAATCACAAGCCGAGGACATGGAGATGGATGACGATGATGCACCCTACCTCGACTTGCGAGACGACCGTGAACGACAAGCCTACGCCATCCTCAAGAATTGAAGCTTCGGCAACACCAAAGCTTTCGACCCGGACCTCCTCGCCAAAACAGGTATGGATGTAGACTTTGCTAATGTTTGGCATTCTATTGGATGGGATGGTTTTGTTCCCGTTGAGGAGAATGGTTCTCATCTCCTCACCATCCAGTTTCTTTGCACTCTTTGAGAGTTGGATGACGGTGTTTCAATTCGAATTTTTGCGCACGATTATTACATCACTTGGAAAGATTTGATTCACCACTTCGGTTTTAATAAATGCTTGCTGGTTTCTCTTGAAACAGCTTGTCGCAGTTTTAAACGTCCTGATTTTTGGGGTTTGATTTCGGGTCAAGTTGTCCATGGCAAGTTTGCACCTCGGTACAATGACATCCAAAAATCAACTCTTAGTTTGATGCACAAATGGTTAGCCATCACTCTCTTCCCAAGAGATGATGTTCGAACCGTGCGCAATCATGAGTTGATGATATTATACGCCATGGTCAACAAGATCAAAGTCTCCCCTGTAAAGGCAATGATTTCCGAATGGCTTTCGAATTTCAAGATGACGGGTCCTATTGAGTGTACTTCTATGGTTACACGCATCGCTTTGAGTCTCGAGGTCTTAGATGGGAATGTCATTCCCTTCATTAGGATCCCCGTACTCTTATCGATGAAGTTTATTTGATTTATGGGCACACACTCAAGAAAGGCCTGAATGATTCTTTGATTTTCTTCTCCTTGGGCTATGCAAATGAAATACCGTTGCCAAACGCGGGGTATCATTTTTATAACTGCCAGTCACTAACCGCACCTCTGTGGTAGAACCACCTGAATTAATCCGGTTCAAGTGCGCTAACCATCACCACGAGGGCAATCAGGACTGACTCGCACTTCAAACGGAATAATCCATTGGTCTGTCGGGTAACATCCCGATACAACCACGGTTTTTGCCGATCGAAACCATACATACATGTACTCACACGAAGGTGAGCCCAGAGGACACAACATTCCACCAATTTTACATCACAGGTTCATCATAAATTATTATTACAACTGAGTTTGAATTCATAAAAACAAGGTACTTCAGAGTTCAAAATAATTGCGTTCTTCAGAGTTCAATGCAGCGGAAAAGAAAATAACGATAAACTACTCGACGATACAGAATGTCTCGATGAAGCCCGTACGAGACATCACTCGGCATTATCACCGTTGGCCGGGAGCGTATCCCATTCCACCGACCAACCAGGAGGAAGGGTACACGGCCAAGTCAAACTAGCAATCATATCCTTGAAAGTTTCACCTGAAAACAAGCCACAAGCAAGGCTGAGTATACTAATACTCAGCAAGGCTTACTAGACTAGTGGAACATACTTTGCCGACTCCTAGACATGCAAGGCTTTTGGCTTGAGGGGTTTGTTTTGCCGAAAAGCATATACAAGTAGGTCCTTACTTTCAAATTTTAGCTCCAAGTTCTAGTTTTCTTTAACCATTCTAGGTAAGCAACTATCCAATATCATACATGGTGGAAGAATTAATTTGCATCCAACAAGATTAATCATCATCATTGTTCCTCTTCTTACTCTATGTGGTAAAAGGGTCAAGCAGTCTCAATAACCGCGAGAAACGGACGATTCGAATCGAATTTCTTAACCTTGCAAGGGAAACCTAAACACACATCACGTGGTTACTCACAAAGTCACACGTGCAACTTTTCCCTTCAATTCCCGCTTCACGGAACAGGCCCACCGCCCTCGACTACACGTCCCTATGGACCCGGCCATGGCGGCACATGCACCCGCCATTAGCTAGATGTGAACGAATTCAAGACGGTGGGGAGTATATTCCGGCCTCGGTTCAATCCGGTACTTAAGCTTACCGATTACCATATTCTCGGCATGTGGTTAGTACGTTCAAAGACATAACCACCACTACCACACACTGCGGCCTTAGCATTTTTCACTAACAGACGGGGCCTCAATCATCAACATAAACATCGTACAATAGCCCCGTCCGTCGACCTTATGAATGCAGCATGGAGTAAACATTCAACTCCTAAATTCTCGCGAGTGACAGGAAATCACTCGACTTTTACCGGAGTCCTATTAGCATAGCATTCTATCGAACCTTATATCTAGTATTCAGAGCATGGGTACCTAAGATCATGCAACTAAGTTCTCATTCAACTCCTATAAACTTAATGCACAAGTAAAGTAGAGTAATAAGATGCATAATTTAGAAAATAGGGTTCATGCTCCGGGGCTTTCCTTCTTGGGTAAAGTTAGTTTGGGGCTCGTCCGAACTCGGGTTCGGGTCTTCGAAAGCTTCAGTTAGATTCACTTGGGCTTCATGCTGCTCACTCTCGGACGCAGGCTACAGCTTGTACGTTCCGTCGGCGAGAGTAGTCGATTCTATATGAATGCACAAGTGTAAGTTATAGTGATGGTATATGACGATTATTTTTCTTCACGATAAAGTTGCAGTCCACAAAATATCGATTTGGTTGTGAAGTTACTTAGTTAAGATTTCTTTGGGAAATTGTTAATAGAATATAACTTAACTATTAACTTCATTAAACAAGAAGGGGTTGTGTTATATTGGAAACTTAATTTTCTAAGCACAACATGAATTAAACACAACTTCTGGACTAGGTAACTTCTAATGATGAAATTTTTATTTAGAGCACATTATGCAGAGACAAAAGCACTGTAAAAATTCCAGATATTTTCACGCAGCAGAATAATTATGAAAAAATGTAATACACAGCCACTACTAGAACATAGTTATTTTTATACAAAACAAACCATTCATGTATTGATACTAAAACTTTTAAAGGGTCTTAATCTATCCATATATGTGTTACTGTAAATTTTTCAGATTTTATTGTGCACGATACAAAGCATAATAAATAGGACAAGATACACCTATTTTAATAAAGATTAATTTCTACAAGATGTTTTACAGGGTTTCTGTGAATGAAACTTTTTATACAGCAAGAGCTACTATAAAGTGTCCTACAGTAACAATTTGAACATTTTCTAAGCAAAGAAACTAATTATCTTTATTTAGTGCATTTTTCCCACCACAAAATTTTATAAATAAGTTATATGCAGGAAAAAGGTTCTAAACTTTTTCTGTGGTATTCAGGCATCAATATAACAGCTCTGGAAAAGTTTCACAACATGAATCACAATATAACAGTAGTTACAAATTAGTTTTATTATTTCATGTCATAAACAAGGTTTAACAAAAAGTTTAGCTAGAGATGGGTTTTGGTCCTAATATTTTTGCACTGGCCCACACATCAAGCAACCAATATACTATCCAAAAATCAGGTTCAGAACTGGTCTATAACAGTGGGTTTATTTAAAGTTTACTTAACCTTCCATTTAATTTAGAGCAAGATATTGCAAACATCTGAAGAAATGCATGTAAGCAAAGTTGTAGATTTTCTTCTAAGGATTCCAGAACAGTTGAGTTTGCATTTTTCTGATTTTTCTACGTTTTTATAAAAATTTTACAAGTTCACTATTTCTGAATTCAAAGTTTAAACACAGGTTTACAGATATGCCCCTGCAAACTTACGTGCAGACTCTATTAAAGATTTCAATTGTTGCAATTGGGTCCCTGGGCGGTGCTGGCACGGCGGCCGGCCAGATTCCGGCGAGGGGGCTCGTCGGCGGCGAGGGGAAAATGGTTGTGGAGATCCAGGGGGGTGAGAGCTACCTTGGGATGGCCTTGGTCGGGGTTGGGGGTGGCCGGAGGTGGCTCGTCGGCGCGTAGCAGAGGGGCGGCAGCGGGGCGGAGCGTCGACGACGTTGCTCCGGCGAGGAGGGGAGGGTGTGGGCTGGTCGATGAGCTTCGCGGCGTCAAGGGAAACCCGTTTCGAGGCTTGGCTTGGACGGAGGAGCTTCGGAGTGGGCTGTCCGCGGAGCAGCACGGGACCGGCGGCGGCGCGGGCAGCGCTGGCGGTGCTCCGGCGGTCGAGATGGCCGGGGAAGAGGCCGGTGAGCTTCAGTGGAGGGAGGGCAAGCTCGCTGGGCGATAGGTTTGGGCAGTGGGAGTCTGGAGGATGGGACTCCACGGGTGGGTGGTGCACGGTGGCGGTAATGGTGGCGGCGGTGGCGTTCTGGGGTTTGAGGCGTGCGCGAGTGGAGTTGTGTCGCCTTTTATAGGCTGCAGGAGGGAGGGAGAGAATCGGGCGACGCTGGGGAGGGGTGGCATGACGGGGGCGCGTTACTGGTCGCAATGGGCGGCGAGCAGAGCCAGCGCGGCGTGCGGCGGGCGCGGGCAGGGGATTGGGTGCTGAAGATTTGGCGTGGGGAGCGGAAGATCACGCGGCGCGCGGGTTGGGCGAGGAGGTGCAGCAGCTGGCTTGCCGGGCGGCGAGCGCGGCGACTGCACGGCGGGCGGAGGGTCGGGCGAAGCCGAGGGTCGGGCGAAGCGAAGGTTCGGGCGAGTGAAGAGTCGGGCGAAGCGACTGCGCGTCGGAGGGTCGAGCGGGGCGGAGAAAGAAGGGTCTGCAGTGAAAATAGAAGAAAAGGCAGGGGCTGGTTTGCAAATCAAAGTGTTTGTCAAATTTTCGTGTTGCAACTCAAATATCTCTGAACATGAAAGTCCCACCCCGGAGAACATCTGGGCCGTTATATCTTTCAGAACTCCTACACCGTACCCGAACGTCGGGGAGTACACTAACCACGAAGCAGCTTCATAGCGGACAGACAGGGCGGTCACCACGTGCCGTCTACCCCAGTCACACCGTGGAGCACGGTCATTTCCGAAGGATCCCGCATACCCGAGCACCACGCTCATGTATGAGGTCACTACCCTAGCGCCCCCAGGTCTCCCACCCTTCGGATGAACAAGTAAGACGCTAAGGCAAGCCCGAAAGCACAACGAACTGATATCCTTACCCAGATCATCTGGCCTAATCATATATAAAGCATAACTAATGAAGCACCAAGCCATGACATGATTAACTAGCAAGGCAGCATAACAATGCAAAGCATGATATACTACTAAGATAGATAAGCAAACAAGGCTTAGCTCTGCATTAAAAATATAGTTCTGACGATCTGAATACAAAGCCATTACCCAAGGCCTAGGAATGCTTCTCCGACCCCGAGGACGACTTGCTTTGCTAAGAGAGAAGTACTAGCCTAGCTCCACTACCCTAAGGAGTACAAGTCTCAAGTGTGAGAGAGGGTGAGAGGCTCAAGTGTGTTGTGTGTGCAATGAGGGGGTGAGGGGTCCCTTTTATAGCTTCCAAGGGCGGTTCCCGCCATCCTTCTACATGGAAACCTTATCATCTGGGTTGAGGATACTTGGCGGAGACTCCTCCCCAAAATGAAACTGGACGGGAAGCAGGCCTCGGTCAGCCGACCCCTGGGGTCGGCCGACCCTAGGTTGTGCCTCCCCAGGTGTATCTTCCTCTGGCACGCCAACATGTGGGCCCTCCACCGGGAATGCTGCCCTGGTCCAGCCCCTAGATTGTTCCTCTTCGCCACCTTCCACCTCCGTCATCTCCACCACCGGCGAGTCACCGGTCGGCTGGCAGTCCGGTCTTCCCCCAAGATCCATCTCCAGATTTTGTAGACATCTTGTGGGCCTTTGTTTGGATCTGCAATTTTTCACCCTGATGTCCCCGAGGGAATATAATGGGGAAACTCTCTTCTTTGGCAGCGGACCTTTCCATGGCCTGATCGTCGGCGTTCTTCGATCTGCCATCGCATCCACAATCTGTCGTGCCATCATTTTCTGATGCCTAACGTTACCTGCACCACAGCTCCCAGAACCGAAACTTGGCGAATCCACATTAGTAGACAGTGCCTCCGCTCGGCGAATTTCATCGATAGAGTAACCAGCAAGCATAGCGTCACGAAGAAATTCAGAAGCTGTAATCGACTCACCGGAGATTTTGGAGGACGCTTCCTCTCCATCAGCTTCCTGGTCAGAGCTTTCCTCACCACCCAAAACCCAGAAACGGGATCCAGTCCCCTCTGGGCGCAACCCTCGCAGCGGATCCGGGGAGGAGAAGATGCTTGGTGCCAAATGCCGCTAGGTGGCTATGAATGCTTGGTGGTGTGTTGCGAGCACCCCTTGAGTGGCGTTTAATATCTTGCAAGTGCACAAGGGAAGTTAGCGTGTTTGATCCAAACTGACATTTCACATAGGTCAGTGGCGGGCCTACGGCTCGAGGCCCGCCACTTCAAGCTACTCTATGTTTGCTTCTATTAGACCCTTGCTTGTATTATTTGTCAGACCCGGGGCTACGGGACTGCATATATGGCATAGAATGTTCTAGAGTAAGGGGTGGGGCAAGTCCCATACCTTATCCATGCTGTAAAGTACTCGGGTGCGAGTACAACTAGTCGGTACAGAAGGAAACTACCCGGGAAGTACTCGGGTAGGACTCCTAAGCTAGTATCGGTCTACGATTTCCATGTGACCCTGTCCCCCCCTGAGTATGTAAGGGCGGGTAGGGTCCCCCTCCAAACATATCATCATCAAGGCAATACAATCCACCAGAATAGGACGTAGGGTATTACGCATATCGCGGCCCGAACCAGTCTAAACCTTGTGTTGCTTGCACCTTTGAGTTCCTGATCTTGGCGACACCCTAACCACAAGTCTACTACCTTAGGGTATTCCTAGGTAGGCTTGCCGGTAAAACATCAACAGGTGGTGCGCCAGGTAGGGTTGTTCATCAAAGATCCACCGGCGAACTCGATGGCGACGTTCAACTTCACCAGCGTCGTGCTCCCTCAGGGCACAACTTTCATCTTTGACTCTTGGGTCTTTGTCGCCGACAACATAGGCAACTTTCGCCGACACCTCGTCAATGACAAGAACCCGGAGGCTCCCGCAGCGTGCAGCGATCTCGACGAGTTCGTCGACAACCTCGACAAGATCCTACTCCCTGACCTCGTTGGGGAGATCAAGAAGCAGTCCGTTTTCATCGCAACTCTGACTCGTGCTGCACCAGGCTTCCTCGGATTGGACTCGACTTCATCTGGGGGAACGCGTACCCGATTCCCGATCGGTCTACGCAACTCGGCCACTGTCTATCAGGAGGCCGCGCGCTCCAAGTTCTACTTCGGGCGGCTCCTATCTTCTGTGACTACGACTTGGACTCTAATGAAGGGACCGAGCCCTTCATGGGTGGCCATCAAGTCCTTGTTATAACCTCCACCCAGAGGGTCACTTCGTGTACTGGAAGGGCATGAAACCCTCCGAACTACTCGAAGACAACGAACATTTGGTCGCCCACCATGACTCACTGCCTGTTCCAGAAAGGCAGACCGCTCGGCACCACCAATTCGGGAGGAACTGTGCTGGTCGACTTCTCGAACGACATCTCTTCGCACTGCCACATCTTCATGGCGGAGGAGGATGAAGTCAGTAGCAGGCACCGCAATGAAGGACAAGAGCAGATATTTGCGGACGAGAACACCGCCGATGCTGGCAACGAGAATGACGCAGATCGCGATGCTTGGAGGTTGCGGAACTAGAAATGTGCTACATGGAGAGGGAGAGCTGCCGAACGCCAACAGCGTATACAAGGCGACCTAGACGTCGAGTTCACAGTAGCAAGGGAGGAAGGCTTCAAAACACCCATTACCAACATCGCCGGGGTGGCAGCAATGCTCGCTGGCAACACGGACCCAGCTGTCCAGACCGCCGTCCGCTTGGCTCAACAAGGAGCACCCAGCCCCCATGGTCTCGCGTGGAGGACGTGAGGGAGCCAGTGAAAGTCAAGTTAGCAAGACATCACGCGGCCACCCCAAACCACGAGTAGCTCCATCCCAACAGCCGCAAGGTAGTTGCTCCACGGCCGGTGGGCCCCGGCCACAACAAAACCCATTAGTTGGCAACAGAAATCGCTGTAAAGAACTCGAGAAGTTGCCAACTGGCGACGTCCAGGAGAAGATCGACAACAGGCGTGATGCACGCTCTGTGATCAAAGCGAGGAGGAAAGAACACATCGTTGCTGAAGGGAACACTGCACGGGACGACAACAACCGCTTTCCCGTGTTCTCAGATCCCTTCAGCCAGTACAAGTACCCAGAGGGTTTCAAACCCATCGGCATCACCAAGTACGACGGCAAGCAAGCCCCTCAGCAGTGGCTCAGGTGCTACTCCACCGCCATTGAAGTCACAAGCGGCACCAACACTATAAAGGTCGTCTACTTCTCAATGGCCCTGGAGACTGCGCCGGTCACATGGCTGGAGAGCCTCAACAGGACCTCAATTGACTCCTGGGAGGACCTCAAGGCCATCTTCAATGACAACTTTCAAGGGGCGATCACGAGAGCAGGTACTCGTCATGATTTGTCTCAGTGCAAATAGGAACGGAATGAGCTCATGCGCTCGTATACTCACCGCTTCTTCGACACCCATGCCAAGATCGCGAACATCTCCAAGAACGACATAATCGACAGCTTCCACAACGACCTCACCGACCAGGCTCTCTTCCGTAAATTATGCTGCAACCGCCCCAAGACCGTTGCCACCCTCCACGACATGATGCAGACCTGGGTGGACCAAGTGGAGCAGGAGCGCGATCATTTCTCGAAGCATGAGAACGACTATAGCAACAACAAGCGAAGCAATGACCACCACAGCGACAGATGCTAGCGGGACTACAAGGGATCTTCCCGGAAGCGCAAGCCAGACGATCTTGTCGCGGCTATCGAGCGCGCCCCACGTGGCAAGAAGTCAGGAAACATGCAAGAGCAGCTCAAGAAACTCCTGCATAAGCAATGCCCATGGCATCCGCACTCCAAGCACTCGGCGATCGAGTGCTATCAACTCCGAAGGACCTTCAATGCCCCGCCCCTCGATAAGGGCGACAAGAAGAAGAAGGACAAGGAAGACGAAGAACCAAAGGACAAGGCCGATGGTGCTCAATTCCTGGATGTCTCGAAGACTGTCAATGTCATCTTCAGTGGCGAATCAGGCTTCCCCTCCAGAAGAGCCCACAAGCTAACGCTTCGCGAGGTCTTGTCCGTCAAGCCGGTGGTACCACGACCTCTCCAATGGTCGAAGGTCCCCATCTGGTTCTCAAGGCCTGACCAGCAGACCAGTTTCTTAGAGCCGGGAAAACTCCCGCTCATCTTGGACCCGGTGGTGGCCAACGTCAGGCTCACCAAAGTACTCATTGATGGAGGAAGCATCCTTAACCTCATCTTTGAGAGTACTTTGAGGAAGATGGGCCTAAACTTCACTAAGATGCTCATTCCAAGCAAAACCCCCTTCTACGGCATCGTACCAGGGAACGCGGCTACGCCCCTCAGCACGGTAACCTTCCCTGTCACCTTCGGCACGAGGGAAAACTACCGCACCGAGTACATCAAGTTTGAAGTGGCCGACTTCGAATCTTCATACCACGTCATCCTGGGAAGACCGACAATGGCCAAATTCATGGGCATACCCCACTACGTCTACTTACTTTTCAAGATACCAGGAATGAATGGAGTACTCACCTTCCACGGTGACCAGAAGAAGTCGTACGACTACGACCAGGAGGCCATCGAGTACGCTTCGACTATGCGCATGCCAGATACTTTAGGAGAAGTACTCGCGGCAGCACAACAATTCTCCCAATCAGGCCCGGAGATCCCAACGAAGAAGGCTAACCAAGCCAAGATGCAACCCACTAGAGAACTCGCTCTGGAGACCATCCAGTTGCAAGAAGGCGACTCGTCCAAGACGGCCCTGATCGGGACACAACTCGATCCCAAATAGGAAAGCGCGCTCATCAGTTTCCTTAGGGCCAACCGAGATATATTCATGTGGAAACCAGTGGATATGCCAGGGTGCCCAAGGAACTGATCGAGCATAGTTTGAATGTAAATCCTAAAGCTACCCCCAAGAAGCAGCGACTTCGTAGGTTCGCTCAAGATAAACGGGAGGTGATCAAAAAGGAGATAGCGAAACTACTCGCGGCTGGATTCATCAAAGAGGTGTTCCACCCAGAGTGGGTAGCTAATCTTGTCCTTGTAAAAAGGAAGAAGAATAATGAATGGAGGATGTGTGTTGATTATACCGATCTCAACAAGCACTGCCCAAAGGATCACTTTGGGCTACCATGCATTGATCTAGTAATCGACTCGACAGCCGGTTGTTTACTCCTATGCTTCCTTGATTGCTACTCGGGCTATCATCAAATTGCCCTCAAGGAAGAAGAACAAATCAAGACCGCGTTCATCACACCCTTCGGTACATACGCATACAAGACTATATCCTTTGGATTGAAGAACACGGGCACAACGTACGAGCGGGCAATTCAAATCTGCTTCGCGGATCAGGTACATCGCAATGTGGAAGCCTACGTGGATGACGTGGTCATTAAGACCAGAAAACATGAGGATTGATTGCGGACCTGGAAGAAACCTTCAACAGCCTGCGCAAGTACCAGTGGAAGCTAAACCCGACTAAGTGCGTACAAAAGCTAAACTGCCATCACCGACATGAAGGCTCTAGCTATGGTTAAAGATGTACAGAAGCTTACAGGATGCATGGCGGCATTAAACAGATTCATATCACGACTTGGAGAACAGAGCCTTCCCTTCTTCAAGCTCTTGAAGCAGCAGAACAAGTTTGAGTGGACGGAGGAAGCCGAGCGGGCATTGCAAGACCTCAAGACACACCTGCAGTTGCCCCCCATCCTCACGGCACCATGCCCAGGTGAAAACTTGTTGTTGTACATTGCTGCGACTACTCATGTAATCAGCACAGCTATCGTGGTAGAGCACTCCGAGGAAGGCCATGTATTCGGTGTACAGAGTCCAGTATATTTCATCAGCGAAGTACTCTCAAAATCAAAGGTTCGCTATCCTTCAATTCAGAAACTACTCTACGCAATACTCATTACATCCAGGAAGCTTCACCACTACTTTGATGAGCACCAGATTTCAGTTGTTATTAACTTTCCTTTGGCAGATATCCTCCACAACCGGGACGCCACTAGTCGCATCTCCAAGTGGTCAGTAGAACTGGGGGCTCTCTCTACCGACTTCAAGCTAAGAACAGCCATTAGTGGATTTCATGGCCGAGTGGCGGGAAATCAAATGCCAACTCCTGTAAACAAGCTAGAGCATTGGACAATGTACTTCGATGGCTCTCTCAAGCTCGAAGGCGGTGGTGCAGGAGTACTTTTCATCTCTCCGAAGGGTGAACAACTAAAGTACATTCTACAGATCCTTTGGTAGGTGTCCAATAATGAGGCTGAGTACGAAGCACTGCTCCACGGGCTCCGTTTGGCAGTCTCCCTTGGCATCAAACGACTACTTGTATACGGTGATTCTCTACTAGTCGTGCAAAAAGTCAAAAAGGGGTGGGATTGCAACAAGGATGCCATGGACACGTATGTAGCAGAAGTGCACAAGCTGGAGGACAAGTTTGCTGGCCTCGAGATCCACCATGTGGCCCAGGACCATAACGTGGGAGCAGATGTACTCTCCAAGCTAGGATCTACTCATGCCCAAGTACCAGCATGAGTTTTTGTCCAAGAACACGGCACAAGTAACCACCGACCCAGGACCCTCTGATCCAAGTCGGGAGGTAATGATGCTGGAAGTGGATTGGCAGGAACACTACATCGACTACATCAAGGACAAGAAACTTCTAACTCGGATGTTAGGAAAATGTGCAACAGCAGCACGCATCATGAGACATAGCAAAGGATTTGTCTTAGTCGGCGACAAGCTATACAAGCGCGGGGCACGCTTTGGAGTTCTCATGAAGTGTGTCACCGGCAAGCAGGGCTGCAACATCCTACGCGAGATCCACGATGGGAGTTGTGGCAATCATGCTGCATCAAAAACACTAGTCGGGAAAGCATACAGAGCAGGTTTCTGGTGGCCGACAGCAATTGCAGATACCGATGAACTCGTACGCAAATGCCAAAACTATCAATTCTTCGGCAAACAGTCACATGTCCCGGCTCATAATTCATCACCATACCGCCATCCTTGCCCTTTGCATGCCGGAGTCTCGACATCATTCGTCTAATTAACGATAGCGCCAGGAAGCTTCACACATGTGTTAGTAGCCATCGACAAGTTTACAAAGTGGATTGAGTACAAGCCGATTACTAAGCTCACCCCAGACAAAGAAGTCAACTTCATCTCCAACATCTTACACAGATTTGGCTTCCCTAACACTATCATCACTGATCTAGGCTCCAACTTCACAGCGCATCAGTTCTGGGAATTCTGCGAGAATGCTGCAATAGAGATCAAATATGTGTTAGTAGCACAACCAAGGTCCAATGGACAAGTCGAGCGAGCCAACAGCATGATCCTGGATGGTTTAAAGAAAAGACTCTATGATGAGAACAGCAAAAAGGGTGGCAAGTGGATACACAAGCTTCCTCATGTTGTCTGGGGGCTTCGAACTCAACCATTGAAAGCCACAGGGCGTACACATTTCTCTCTCATCTACGGGTCAGAGGCAATACTTCCCGCAGACATCATGTGGAGATCTCCAAGAGTGGATATGTACGATGAAGGCGAGGCTGACAAAGCAAGGTAGCTAGAGTTGGACTCTATTGACGAAGCCAGATGCAGTGCCCTCGAACAGTCAGCCAGGTATCTGCAGGGAATGCGGTGCTATCATGACCGCAATGTACAGGAGCGATCCTTCAACATCGGTGATCTTGTCCTCCATCGCATTCAAGATGAAACTGGGCTACACAAGCTTAACTCGCGATGGGAAGGGCCTTTCATCGTATCCCAAGTAACAAGACCAGGATCATACCATCTACAATACCCCGACGGCCTAGAGGTTCCTAATTCATGGAACATAGAGCACCTGCAAAGATTCTACGCTTAGTACAAGTTGTACATAATCTGCCAGCTACATGACAGCCTTATTAATAATAAAAGAGTTCATTTTGTCCCAAAATGGCTACTTTTGTCTTCATAATGACCTTGTTTTAACTCGAGGGCTTCGCCACAAGTTCTTACAATCTACTTGTTTTAACTCGGGGGGCTTCGCCACGAGTTCTTACAATTGACTTGTTTTAACTCGGGGGCTTCGCCATGAGTTCTTAAGATTTACTTATTTTAACTCGGGGGCTCCGCCACGAGTTCTTACGACTAATGTTGCCCATGAGGCCAAAATACACGAACACTGCTCATGATTAACTCTAATCCGGCTATTCCTATGACTACCCCTCCCATGAGGACAGGAAGTGTTAAAGCAAATTCCGAAGGGGTCACCAAACCCATAAAACTAGTTATGTCCGCCATGAGTAGGACCACGGCAACTGACTGATGAGGTCATCCAACCTATGAACTAGTCCAGTGCACCGCATGATCGGGCAAAACCTGGCTAAGTCTACTCGCTCTAATCAAGGGTGTGACAATGGAACGCCAAGTCAATGACTACATCCAAGTCGATGCACTCGGAGTAGCTTGACCCAATCAGATCCTATTCTACATAAGTCCTACGATCAATCAAATACATTGCATGATGATAAACTTTGAAAAGGTCAATAGGCAACTCATAAACATACATACATATTTACAGATGTAGCAAAGTCTGATCATAAGACATGTTTTTCTAATCATCTTGTTCTAGGCTCTCAGCTATCTTCATGGCCACTGGCTTGACTTCTTTCTGGTACTCTGAAAATTTCTCAACAGAGCAGTTCGTAGCCATACCCTCTGCATGAGGATCCAGTTGATCCTTGGGCCAGAAGGACTTGACTAAAGCTAAGGCATGCCCCCACATATGTCTTGGTGGCCTCCGAGACGTAGTTGGCAATCTTCTAGGGAATAGCTCGAAGATTCTCCAATAGAGTTCTCACATCAGTCACGCCATCTTCTGGAGGATTCACCATCTCGACGACAACTCGGGCATCCTCTTGCAATTCTTTGAGTTCCTTTTGCCTGGTTTCCTTCTCCTCGACCATCGACTTGATTTGTTGCAAGCATTCAACAAGTTGTTGATCAGTGTCCTTGAGGATTCTCTCCAGACGCTCGACATCATCTGCGCCATGATAAACAAGGTTCTTCAAGTTAGTCAGTAGACCTTCCTTATATTTTAAGGTATTTTTGAGTCCTGTGGGCACAAGAAAAGAAGAAGTACTCGGGTAGCTTCAGAAAAACTACTCGATCAAAGAACAACGGAGGAGGAGAAGTCAGCTGCCAAGTTACCCCGATAGGCCTTGGAGATCGACTTGTTCTTTTTGAGCAGCTCAGCCTTCTCCTTCTCCAAATTGGCAATGTCATTCCTAAGAAGCCAGGTCTCCTGGGTGCGTTCATGCTGAAGCTTGTACAACTCGTTGCGCATATCAATCCTCTTGCAGATTTCAGCTTCAATCTGACGGTCCTTTTCCTGCAACTTGCGGTGTCCATCTTCAATAAAGCGGAGCTTGTCGGACTTTAGTCGTGATTGATTTTCCAACTTCTGTGGAATACAAAACAGCAAGAATATATCAACTGCATGATGAACAGATAACACAAAACTACTCGAAAGGATCAGATTGACTACTTATTGTTGTAAACTGGAACAAATCCTTGAAGGTCCTGTTCAGTTGCTTCATCTTCTCATCAATGAGCATAGGATCATTGATAAGTTCTACAGGGACAACATGCTACCACCCATAGGGCGTCACCATCAAGTCTTCATTTTCTGCATCTTCCCCATAAGCACCACCTGAGCCTGATGTGCCCGCAGTGCTGGCTTCTTCGATGCTTGGCTCTTCCTACGGGCCGCCTGTCACTTCACCCGCAATGATAAAGCTAGCCTCTGGCAATCGAGCACTATGAGGTGGAGGCAGCATGATGGGCTCACCTGTGGGCACCTTGGGAGTGGATGTGTTCATCTCAACTTGCCCCTGTTCGTTGAGCTCCAGGATGACTTCTTTCTCTACTTCGGCAACACTGGCCGGGGGAGGAGGTGCGCTGGTATCCAACGCTGCAACATCCTTGTCTTTCTCTAGTTCGGGGGCATGAACAGCCGAGGCACTACCAGGCTCGTCTAAGCCTAGAGCAGAGGAAGCCCTGCACACAAGACGACTATATGAGACATTGAAACCAAATTCGAATACTTGAGCAAGACAAAGTACTCGATACTTACTTGGATGACTTCTTTACTACTATTTTTTTTCAATTTAAGTACTCGAGGCACTGTAATAGTACCAGGAGTACTTGATTTCCCTGAACTGCCAGCAAGTTCCTTTGATGGAACCTGCGTGGCACTCGGCGGGATGACAGAACTCGTCTCCATGTGGACGTCTTCAGTTGACGGGTCCGCCGCACCAGTCTGGACACTTGGGTCCGCTGCAACATCATCCCCGATTGAACCTCCCTTCCTTCCATGTTTTGCGTGTTTGGGGGAAGGAGAACAGAGGGACTAAGAAGAAGAAGAACTCAGAAAAAATTCAAATGTCAAAGAACACGAACAAGGAAGTACTTGAGATTGATACTTACCTTCCGGTATCATTATCGTGTAATGTGGTGATAGACACCCTACGCTTCCGCACAGCTCCCCTGGTCTTCATAGGGTGGTCCGGCAATGAACTGCCGCACGCTATGTCCTTGCCGACTTCTTCGAGAGATCTGCCATAGTAATGCCATCATCACAATCTGTTACTTCTTCATTGGTCAAAGGATCACAGGCTGGGTGACTGCTTTTCGGCTTCTGGAATGCACTTGGCTACAAATGATCTGGCCGAGCCAAATCTGGGTTCGGAGCAGGGCAGTAGTAGAGGGCAGTGTGCCCCTACAAAAGAAAAGAAAGTAGTCAACCAAATTCCGCAGAAAAAGTACTCAAAAAAGTACTTGAAAGACATGTTGTGCATACCTCTTTGTCGGGTTCTTTGCGCAAAAGAGCTTCGGTACGTATGGCACTGCGTTCACATCAAGAAGTACTCATTGAACACGGGTCATAGCAACTTCAGGAGAGAGACTCTCTGCAGTCATTCGAGAAGGGTCTTTACTACCCAGATAGACAAATCCAAATCTACACCGCTTCTGGAGCGGCTGAACCCGACGCTTGAAAAATGAGAGCATGACAGAAGCCCCGTGTTGACGTTCCTAGCATCACGAAATAAATCCGCAAGCGCACGGATGACATTATAGCTTTCACCCAAGAGTATTCCAAGGGTATCGTATCCACTGAGGAACGTGTGTATATTCTCTAAGGTTCAGGTTCGTCCAAGGACACCACACCCGCTAGAGGTAAGGGTAGAGAGGTTTCCTAAGGCTGGGTTTCAGAGATAAGATAGAACTGTCCTAGCTGCTTGCTTCGGGCTACTAGCTTCCCACAGAATAAAATTGGTGAGCTCTAGTAATACGGCACTGGGATATACCCGAACGGGGAGGATTCCACTTGATAGACACGGCTGTCACCACGTGCTACCTGCCTCATCTAACATGGGATATACCAGAACCAACTGGTAAGTCTAGTCTAGACACCGCGTCTACACTATCATTACTAACTCTAGCCTTAGCTACAAACTAGAGTTACCCACTAAACTAGTGAACTATTGATCCGGCAAACAACTAAGAGAAACTAGCTCTAAACTCAACTAAGAAACTAAAGGACAAAGAAAGTCATGAACACTTACTATGATTGATAAGCATCTATCGAGGTACAAGCTGGAGAAGAGCGTCGGTGTGCACACCGGCTCCTCCCCGACTCCACCTCACTCTCTCCCTAACTCCTAAGCGCTACCTAGGCAGCACTACACCTCTAAAGAAGAGCTCCAAACTCCAAAAGTGAGAGAGGAGGTGAAGGTGAGTTATGTCTCATTTAGTAGCCCCTCCCCTTGTATTTATAGGGGTGAAGAGGGGTGCTCTCGGCCGGCAAAATAGCGAACTCATGCAGAACCGACTTCTAGAATGCACCACAGGCCGCCATGTGGAAGCTGGAGGAGAGGGGGCCCACCCCCAGTTCGGCCGACCTAGTGGTTCGGCCGACCCAGGAGCACCGCCTCTTGCAAATGACTTTGTCTGGGTCACTGGTATGTGGGCCCTTATGGTGGTTCCAGGTGAGTCCTGCAGAATTGAGTCGGTTTGGTCCTGTTTGTGGGCCCATTGATCCGCGTGCTTGCGCCTAATTGGCCGGAGAGGTGTTCCCTTGGATTGAAGTGTGTTGCCTTGCTCTTAGAGTGTGTTTCCTCCTTCGCTTGAGCTGCATACACATATTCACCAACACATGTGGAGTTTGATAATTAAACACATGCTCTTCGTTGGTGGGCGCACTCCGATCGGTCGGAATTTTGTGGCTTGGATCCTGGAGCTTGTTTTACCTGCATTTCTTGCCCAAATCCCTACATTGCAAAATCTCCAAGGGAAATGTGGAAATGATATTATTTGGGTTAAATATGCAGGTTAAGCATGGTAGTCATCCCACTTTTCGGGTTAAATTGACGCTCAAAATTGGTCCGTAGCGAGCGTCAACAAGATCCCCCACACTTCCTCTTTGCTCGTCCTCGAGCAAAGCTTAGGACTAAGGTGGAACACCACTTCCTGTTGATATGGTACCTGCATATAGAGTATTCTAAACTTCACCCTTACCTGTGAATCTTGATGTGTCTACCACAATGGTTTGGGTTGTTGAAGAGCGGAACGGTATTGACTTGGGTCTCCTCCACTTCTCTGTTGTATGACTGGGTGTTTGAAAGATTTTTGAAAAGACCAACCGTAGCTTTACTCCTTCATAGGATCTCTCAAGTCACTCAGGGTGTATATGTCCTCACCAAGGCATTGCCTCTTTTCAACCTACTTCTAAAGATAGCTTATGTGGAGCTCATGGTAGGAAGTTGGAAGCATGCACTTGTTTCACATATATTGCAAAATCAAAGATTGGATCCACGGATATGACACATCACACAAGCTGAGCAAGTGTATGGAAGGTGGATGATAAAATGAAAGACTCCTTTTCATGAGATTCTCTCTCCTTTATTTGTAGGACATAAGGACATGGCTATCATTTTTTTTCTTGGACCTTCATGTGTCCAAAAAAAAATTTCTTTCTTTATTTTTTCAACCCTTGGACCATCATGTGTCCAGATCTTTTTTTCTCTTTTTTTCTTTTTTTCATATACCCATGCCTCTTTCGTAACATTTCTAAGGAGAGAGATCATCACATATGAAGTTTTATTTTGTGGATGGATGGGATGGAATGGCTAACTTCCAGTGTAGAAGTTTAGCATGTGGAGTGTACGTGATCTTGATCAAGCAAGTATGAAAGACATCTCACTAGGGTCACAAAATTTGATGAAGCTCAATGCAACAATAAGGCACATATGTATAAGGTTTCATTCATGAGGATCGACATATGGCTTTGGTAGGACAAACACTAGGAGTTTGTAAAGCTATGAATGGGTTTTCTTTTTAAAATAAAACTTCCCAGACATAAAAGCAAAGAGAGCAAGGATTCCTTCATCAAACCATATCTTACTTTTCAACAACATAACAATTATGGGTTCCCTAAGATATGATTCACAAGTTCAAGTTTATCAAGGAATAAAATATATGCAAACCAATCAAACTTGAAGCATGTGATCAGCGAGCACCATTGAGTTTAATTTTTGTGTGCTTAGCAAAGAATTTCATTTAAACTCATGGATCAGGAGATTTTGAGGGGTAGAGTGCACAAACCGTCGTGATGTGGTCTAGGCCTTTTGCGTCCTGGTTCTTTCGGTCTTGTGCATCTGTCTGTGGGAGATCTCGAATGTATGTGCATCAAAACTCCGAGAGATCTTCCCCACACTTGTTCTTGTATCTGGTGCTTATTCAAAAACAAAAAAGGTGGAAACAAAATAATGGCTCGAACGGATTTAAGAACCAGGGAGCCCCTAAAGTTTATTGGAACTAAAATTTTTAATCTCACCATGAGACTTACTCAAGCAAGGCAGAATCGATGTTGCATCAACATGAGCAAAGAAGGGTGTACTTACGGTGGAACTTTGAGAGTGACATGTTCCTTCTTCCTATGTTGCACAACATGAATTTGATGCCTTGGCTTACCTTTCCATTTGAATTCAGCTCAATGACTTACCCATTTGGATTTGAACATTTTCCTGTAGGGGTTAGTCCACATATACAACCAATATCTATACAAGTATTAACTCTAAGGTTCATCAATCAAACTTGACACAACGCCTAGACTGATTGAAGGAGACTTTTCAACCTAAGCACCATGCTTAATATGAAAAGGTCTATGAATGTAGATCGATCATACACTTAAACTAGAGCATGCAAGCATAGATAAAGGAAGCATGAAAGCATGATTGAGCTTTATTTAAAGAGAGATAAGCATGAGCTTGAAACTGGTGATCCTCGGGCTACCTCCCAGAAGGGCTTTGTTTAAAGTCAAAAGCAGGACATACCTGGAGGTGCTTACCATGGCGTTTTGCTAATGAGGATCTCAGAATTGTTGTCGTGGTAACTCCTCTCTCTTTTTTTTCCTTTTTTTTTATGAAGCAAGATACAAGAGCGAACGCCATTTACAAACCAAGATAAGATTTGGTATGAAAGGAACTTACTCGGGGTACTCACATACCTCACCCACACTTGAAGTTTGCATTGCTGAGCAACACAACTCAAGTGCGTGGAGTTCAAGCTTCCCATCATAGTCATCCATTCACTAAGGATTAATGTGGTGTTGTAGTCGGTGTAGCTCTCATGTTCGTAGGCATCACTTATCTTTTCTTCTTTTTAATCTCCACCTGAAATGGTTAGTGACCAAAAATACCCGAAGGGAAAGCTTATCCTAGAACATGTTCTTGCTTTTATTTGAAAGTGGAAAATCAAATGATAATCCGGGTTATCTCCCGGCTGTCGGTGATTTACCGCCAAGCCCACCGAGGGATACCCCCGAGATGGTAGGTTGTAGGTAGGGTGTCGCCGAGATCAGGAACTTGAAGGTGCAAGGAACACAAAGTTTAGATAGGTTCGGGCCGCTGAGAGCATAATACCCTACGTCCTGTGTGGTTTGTATTGCCTTAGAGGTTATGTATATGCACGATGTGTTTTGGAGGGGTCCCTGCCCGCCCTTATATAGTCTGGGGGGACACGGTTACATGGAAGTCCTAGTCGGGGACGGTTTGAGGAGTCCTTCACGAGTACGTTGTCGGGTAGTTTCCTTACGTCCGACTAGTCCTAGCCCTATACGACTAGTTACAATGAGGATAAGGTATGGCCCATGCGCCATCCCCTACTACAAGAATATGTACGCCAAGTGTGCAGTCCCGCTGCCCCGGGTCTGACAAGCCCCCGAGCTCTTCGTAGCCAAGTACTGCAGGCTTTCGAGTAGTTCTGGAAGGTGTCTTCAGATCCCTGCTGAGTCCCCTTGAGAAGGTGTCATCCAAGTACTTCCTTGGCTGCATCGAGGCTGTGAGGTGCTCAAGCCCCAAGTAGTTTTCAAGTCTTCTTTTATATGGGTGTGATGAACTCGCACTCTATATGAAGTAACCCCCGAGCCTTAGGTTGAATCGAAGAATCAGGCTGAGGGTCTAGTTGAAGCCTAAGGGAGAATATGAAGTTTTGCCCATGAAATGACATGCCATCCGAATCAAGCATTTTGAGTTTTTGAAATAACTTTTGAACTATAACTCAAATGAACTTTGTCCTGAAACAAAACTTGTAGAACTTTTCCTTTTGAACAACTTTCATGTTCGGAGAAAAATGAGTTGCAACACAAAAATTTTAGAAACACTTGTTTTTGTAATACAGCCCCTGCGATTTTTCTCCATTTCCACTCAGCCCCTCCCTTCCTCTGCTCTGCCCCGACCGCCCAGCAGAGCCCGGCCGCCATGTCGCCGGCGATGCCTGCCCGGCGCTAGGCGCCAAGCCAGTCACCGGCCGAGCCTCCCGGCAAGCCAGCTGCCGCAGCCGCCCGACCAACCCGCGCCCGCGCGATCCCCCCTCCCCCACGCCAAATCTCCGGCCGCCAACCCCGTGCCGCGCCGCTGGCACGCGACGCCGCGGCCCGCGCACCGCCCACGGCAGCTAATGCCGCTGCCCGCCTTTCCCGACGCATCCACTCCCTGCACGCACGAACCCGCTGCCCCACACGCCACTGCCTACACAGCCCCGCACGACGCGCTGCTCCGCCGCACGCCACGCCGTGCCTCTGCTCGCCGCCCATGGCGGCCAATGCCGCATGCCCGCCTATCTCGGTCACTCTCCGCACTCCCGGCATCCCCAGCCCAGCCCCACTCCCCACTCTCTCCTCTCTGCTGCCTACAAAAGGCAGCACTGAGCCCTCTCGCGCGCCCAGAACCCCGCCGCACCTCCATTGCCGCCACCGCCAGGACCTCCACGCCGCGCCCCCACCCCCGGTCCTCCTCCGCCCGAGCCAAGCCCAGGAACGGGTTCCCCTCGACGCCGTGAAGCTCACCGGCCAGCCCTCACCGGCTCTCGCCTGCCAGCCTCGCCGGAACACCGCCCGCACCGCCGCCACCCCCTACTGCTCCGTGGGAGACCCACCTCCGGCCGTCCCCGACCCCGACCAAGGCCACCACGAGGTAGCTCTCGCCTCCCTGGTACTCCCCTGACCCTTTCCCCTCGCCGTCGGCGAGCCTCCTCGCCGTAATTTGGCCGGCCGCCATGCCAGCCGCGCCAGGAACCCAATTGCTTTGTTTTCAATCTTTCTAAGGGCCTGCACAAAAGTTTCTAGTGGCATATCTGCGATCTTTGAAAATTCTTTAAAAATTGTAGAAAAATTAGAAAAATACAAACTCAACTGTTCTGTAATCCTTAGAAGAAGATCTACAGCTTTTGTTACATGTATTTATTTAGTTGCTTGCTATATTTTGCCCTAGATTAAATGGAAGGTTTAATAGCCTTTATTTGTACCCACTGTTGTAGACAAAGGCTGAACATAACTTTTGGATGGTGGATTAGTTTCTTGATGTGTAGGCCAGTGTAAAAAGTTTAGGACCAGAAACCATCTCCAGCTAAACTTTTTTTTAGACTTTGTTTTATGCCATGAAGGGATAGATCTAATTTTTTCTACTATTCTATAGCGATTCATATTATGAAACTTTTTCTATGCTGTTATAGTTATACCTAGATGCCACAGAATAATTTAGGGAATGTTTACCTTTCTATAACCTACTCATATAATTTTTGTGGTGGAAAAATGCATTAAATCAAAGTAATTAGTTTTTGTGCTTGACAAATGTTCATCTTTTTACTATGGGATACTTTTGGTTGGAAAATGCTGTATAAAAAGATTCATACTCAGAAACCCTATATAACGTCCTGTAGAAATTAATCTTTATTAAAATAGATGTATCTTGTCCTATTTATTATGCTCTGTATCATGCACAATAAAATCTGAAAAAATTACAATAACACATATATGGAAAGATTAACACCCTGCAAAAGTTTTAGCATCAATACTTGCATGGTTCATTCTGTATAAAAATAATTAGGTTTACTTGTGCATTAAGTTTATAGAAGCATGAACCCTATTTTTCAAATTATGCAACTTATTACTCTATTTTTACTTGTGCATTAAGTTTATAGGAGTTGAATGAAAACTTAGTTGCATGATCCTAGGTACCCATACTCTGAACACTAGATGTAAGGTTCGATAGAATGCTATGCTAATAGGACTCCGGTAAAAGTCGAGTGATTTCCTGTCACTCGCGAGAATATAGGAGTTGAATGTTTACGACATGCTGCAATCATAAGGTCGACGGACGGGGCTATGGTGCGATGTTCATGTTGATGATTGAGGCCCCGTCTGTTTAGTGAAAAATGCTAAGACGCAGTGTGTGGTAGTGGTGGTTAAATCTTTAAGCGTACTAACCACATGCCGAGAATATGGTAATTGGTAAGCTTACGTACTGGATTGAACCGAGGCCGGAATATACTCCCCACCGTCTTGAATTCATTCACATCTAGCTAATGGCGAGTGCATGTGCCACCATGGCCTGGCTTTGTTCCGTGGTTCATGGGGACGTGTAGTCGAGGGCGGTGGGCCTGTTCCATGAAGTGGGAATTGAAGGGAAAAGTTGCACATGTGACTCTGGAAGTAACCACGTGACGTGTGTTTAGGTCTGCCTTGCCAGGTTAAGAAATTTGATTCGAATCATCCGTTTCTCGCGGTATTGAGACTGCTTGACCCTTTTACCACATAGAGTAAGAAATGGAACAATGATGATGATTAAACTTGTTGGATGCAAATTAAGTCTTTCACCATGTATGATATTGGATAGTTGCTTACCTAGAATGGTTAAAGAAAACTAGAATCTGGAGCTAAAATTTGAAAGTATGGACCTACTTGTATATGTTTTTCGGCAAAACAAATCCCTCAAGCCAAAAGTCTTGCATGTCTAGGAGTCGGCTAAGTATATTCCACTAGTCGGGTAAGCCTTGCTGAGTATTAGTATACTCAGCCTTGCTTGTGGCTTGTTTTCAGGTGATACTTTTGAGGACATGGTTGCTAGTTTGACTTGGCCGTGTACCCTTCCTCCTGGTTGGTCGGTGGAATGGAATGCATCCCTGGCCAATGATGATAATGCCGAGTGATGTCTCGTACGGGCTTCATCGAGACACCATGTATCGTCGAGTAGTTTATCGTTGTTTTTCCGCTGCAATGAACTCTGAAGAACTCGTTTACTTTTAAAACTCTAAAGTACTTGTTTTACGAATTCGAACTGGTCTGTAATAATAAATTTATGCTGAACCCTGTGATGTAAAATTTGTGGAATATTGTATTCTCTGGGCTCACCTTCGTGTGAGTACTTTGTATGTGTTGTTTCGATCGGCAAACCCGTGGTTGTATCGGGAGGTTACTCGACAGACCTATGGATTACTCCGTTTGAAGTGCGAGTTAGTCTTGATTGCCCTCGTGGTGATGGTTAGAGCACTTGAGCCGGATTAATTCAGGGGGTTCTGCCACAACTCCATGTAGAGCCATCAAATTCATACCTAAAATAATATCCAAGCCTTCAAGTGGTAAGAGAACAAGGTCCGTGTTGATGGTTTTACTACCCAATTTTATAGGTACTAGTCGTATTATCTGGTTGGAAGCAATTTTTCCACCCGGTGTTGATATCATATACGACCCTTTTGTGTGACAAAAATCCAAGCCTATTTTTGCACCAAATTTTGCACTAATGAAACTATGTGATGCACCCGAATCAAACAATATAACTGCAGGCTTGTTATGGATGGAGAATCTACCCGTCATCACTGGTGCTCCTTCAGGAAGTTCTGCAAGAGTGGTGAAATTGAGCCGTCCTTGTTTGACCTAAATGGTCTGCCTCTTGCCTTTGTTCTCATTGTTCTGGTTAGAGCCTTAGCCCTGATTTGGCTGCCTAGGCAGAGGACATTCTCGAGCAAAATGACTGGAACTCCCACAATTGATACAACGATTGGTGATGCTCGGACGAAGAAACTGCTGAGTAGCGGGCCTTGGGCTAGTTTGCTGAGGCACGGGGGGTCGTACAACGCCTTGCTGCTGTGGGGGCCTGACAATCCAACGCCCTGGCTGAGGGGCCTTCTGTGGAGCTGTAGGCGCAGCATTTTGCACTAAGCGATACCTCGGTGGCTGAGCACCCAAGGATCCAACTGGCGCCTTGCTCTTCTTTTTAGCATGATGAGCCACAATACAATCCTCTTGAGTGATTGCCATATTGACTAGCTCATTGTATGTATCGGCCTTGACAAGGTTCAACCGTTCCTTGAGTTTGGTACTCAAACCTCTGCGGAAGCGATCAGGCTTCTTAGCATCCGTGTCAGAAGGATAGCCCGTGTACTGGCACAGATTGTTGAAGGCCTGAGCATACTGAAGTACAGTGTGGGTACCCTGAATGAGAGCCAGAAACTCATTTAGCTTTCTTTACATAAGACCTTCTGGTATATGGTGTGCCCAGAATGCAGATTTGAATTCGTCCGGGGTGACAACGTGATCAGCAGGGAGCATAGCAAAGTAGTGGTCCCACCAAAGACGAGCTGTACCGCGAAGCTGCTGAGCGGCAAAGCGAGCCTTGTTTGCATCCGAACATGGGACCACAAGTAGAGAAAACTTGGACTCGATTGTGCGAATCCAAGCATCTGCATCCAAGGGCTCCTCCGTCTTGTGAAACAAGGGAGGTTGAGTCCCAAGGAAACCCGTGTAACCGGCAGCTTGAGGTTGGTGGACATTGCGCCCACCCCGCTGCTGGAGCTGCTGCCCTTGCACAAGCTGACGAAGCAACTCGGTTTGAGCGGCCATTACTTCCACCAAACTGGGTGGTGGCGGTGGAGGCTGTTGTGATCCGCTACCACTAGCACTAAAACCATCTGGGTTACCACGGGTTGCTCCAATCATCTGAAATATGAAGGTTTATCATTAGCAATATGATCCATATTGCTTACACGATTCAAAAGGGATGGCGCGGAAAATGTAGAATCTCAAAAGATCGTGGATAGAATACAGTTTGCTATAAGAAAGCTCATAGTTCTCAATAGGTTTATCCAAAATAGCTCATATTTTGGCAGTGGGTAGGGAATTTAGAGATGTACAACTTTGGTATTCAACTCAGACACTAAATCAATGGCCAAGATGGTCGAAGAATTCATTCTTTGTTTCTCTGTTTTGGCTGTTTTTCAGTAGAACGAGTTATAGTATTTTGCCTATAACTCAAACTGGCAAAGTACAATAGTGCTGAAATTTTGTGAGCTTTCAGGACATGAAATTATTGACAACTTTGGTATTTAACTTGCTGCCCAGAAGGATCACCTTCAAAGGGTAAAAGTTTCGACAAGATCATGTCATAGGATATGAACTGGAGGATGAAAGTTCAATATTTCTGGAAGCAACTTCAAAACTCCATAACTCCAATTTGAGTAATCCAGAAATTCTCAATCTTCACCAGATCACTCCCAAATTTCACCAAAAATTCTCAAATTTCACCAGATCACTCCTAAGATATTTGTGAACAACTTTGCTAGTCAACTCCAGAGCTACATCAGGCTCTAAGATGGTTTTTCTCTTAAGGTTTTACTTTACTGTCTACCCAGAAATTTCAGTAAACAGAGAGCCAAAGTTTTGTGCACCAAGGAAAATATACCCAGCCAAAAATTACCAAATATTAACAGTAGCTACCTGAGTATATTTACAACAAGTTTTGTTCTGAACACTTTTGCAGAAAACTGTAGTAAGAGGGTAGAAAAATTTATGTGGCAGAAGTGCTCATTCCAGACAGAAAACTGACATATCAAGCTTTCTGTTGTTTCTCACTATCTACATGTTCAGAATTTTTCAAATTTAAACAGGAGGTAGAATATAAATTTTGGAACAAAAATTCCTACATGAACTTCTACAGAATGGATCATTTTCTATACTCAAAAAATTCATATTTCCAGATATGATAGAAATGTGACAGATTTGCTAGATAATCCTTATGTAAGAAAATCTTGTGCACGCATGAACCATACCACTCTCAATCAACGCATTTTCAATTTCAGATATATATGATCATGACGCATGCACACCCTATTCGTCCTCACAAAATAAAATAATTGCCAAATAGCTTTGGTGTTACGAAGTTAGTTTCGGTGGCATACACAATACGTCTCTCATTATAATAGCTAGTCGAAAATTCTCTAACCGTTCATTAACTTATCGTAATCGCGTTTAGTGTACCTGCAGAAGTTTGATAGAGCATATATATATATCCATTGAACCTTTCATGCCAGCACTCATGAAAGCGTCCGCATTCATTACCGTTCACTATAGAAACGGCATCCGTACAATTCCCGACGTACAGACGATGTTAACATACACTATCGAGATAGCGTATTCACGGGGGTACCGTCTTGAGACGGGGGCATGATCAGCGAACGCCATACCCTGCACCAAACCTTCTACTCCCAATATAATCAACTAATAGTTGGTATATTGGCAGCACCTCAAGTAGGCCACTGCTTGAGGGCAGCGTTCGGCTCGCATCACCGACAGGAAGGCCAAGCTCTCTCAGTTGGCTGAGGATTCTTACCTTCTTACCTTAGCGATGAGTGCATCGTTACAGAAATTAAAGGTCGGTTGTGCATAAAAGTAAGTTTTAACAGAAAGTAATATGCTGGAAGTCAGTTGATAATATACATAAGTTAGATAGCCACCTAGTAACTTTTTCGTAATCCCCCTAGGGCTTTACGAACTAGGTACCATCCTTAATGAACCAGCGCATTTTGCAAACAAGATTTTTGTGGCCACGTTTTATGAAACAGATTTTTAAGGCTTGCCGCATTCTCTGGTGTATGCATTTCGGCTCTGATACCAACTGTGGCAGAACCACCTGAATTAATCCAGCTCAAGTGCGCTAATCATCACCATAAGGGTAATCAGGGCTAACTCGCACTTCAAACGGAGTAATCCATAGGTCTGTCGGGTAACCTCCCGATAAAACCACGGGTTTGCCGATCGAAACCACACATACAAAGTACTCACACGAAGGTGGCCCCAGAGAATACAACATTCCACAAATTTTACATCACAGAGTTTAGCATAAATTTTTTATTACAGACCAGTTCGAATTCGTAAAACAAGTACTTTAGAGTTTTAAAAGTAAACAAGTTCTTCAGAGTTCATTGCAGCGGAAAAACAAACCGAGTTTGAATTGTAGTGATGGTATATGACCGGAAAAATAGGGTTCAACGGAAATCTATTGTTACAGACCGAGTTCGAATTCAAAAAAACAAAGTAGCTCAGAGTTCAAAAGTAGAAAGTTCTTCATAGTTCAATGCAGCGGAAAAACAACGATAAACTACTCGACGATACATGATGTCTCGATGAAGCCCGTACGAGACATCACTCGGCATTATCATCATTGGCTGGGGACGTATCCCATTCCACCGACCAACCAGGAGGAAGGGTACACGGCCAAGTCAAACTAGCAACCATGTCCTCGAAAGTATCACCTCAAAACAAGCCACAAGCAAGGCTGAGTATACTAATACTCAGCAAGGCTTACCGGACTAGTGGAATATACTTAGCCGACTCCTAGACATGCAAGGCTTTTGGCTTGAGGGGTTTGTTTTTCTGAAAAGCATATACAAGTAGGTCCTTACTTTCAAATTTTAGCTCCAGATTCTAGTTTTCTTTAACCATTCTAGTTAAGCAACTATCCAATATCATATATGGTGAAAGAATTAATTTGCATCCAACAAGATTAATCATCATCATTGTTCCATTTCTTACTCTATGTGGTAAAAGGGTCAAGCAGTCTCAATACCGGGAGAAATGGACGATTCGAATCGAATTTCTTAACCTTGCAAGGCAGACCTAAACACACGTCACGTGGTTACTCCTAGAGTCACACGTGCAACTTTTCCCTTCACTTCCCGCTTCACGGAACAGGCCCACCGCCCTCGACTACACATCCCCATGAACCACGGAACGATGCCGGGCCATGGCGGCACATGCACCCGCCATTAGCTAGATGTGAACAAATTCAAGATGGTGGGGAGTATATTCCGGCCTCGGTTCAATCCAGTACGTAAGCTTACCAATTACCATATTCTCGGCATGTGGTTAGTACGTTCAAAGACTTAACCACCACTACCACACACTGCGGCCTTAGCATTTTTCACTAAACAGACGGGGCCTCAATCATCAACATGAACATCGCACCATAGCCCCGTCCGTCGACCTTATGATTGCAGCAGGTAGTAAACATTCAACTCCTATATTCTCGCGAGTGACAGGAAATCACTCGACTTTTACCGGAGTCCTATTAGCATAGCATTCTATCGAACCTTATATCACACCAGCTCGTACGTTCCATTAGCGAGAGTAGTCAATTCTATATGAATGCACAAGTATGAGTTGTAGTGATGGTATATGACATTTATTTTCTTCACGATAAAGTTGCAGTCCACAAAAATATAGATTTGGTTGCAAAGTTACTTAGTTAAGATTTCTTGGGCAATCGTTAATAGAGTACATCTTAAACTACTTAACTTCATTAAACAAGAAGGGGTTGTGTTATATCAGAAACTTAATTTTCTAAGCACAAACATAGATTAAACACAAGTACTGAACTAGGTAACTTCTAGTGATGAAATATTATTCAGAGTACCACATGCAGAGACAAAACCACTGTAAAACATTCAGGCATTTTTGTGTAGCAGATTAAATATGAAAAATATAATACACAGCTACTACTAGAACCTACTTATTTTTATACAAAACAAACCATGCAAGTATTGATGCTAAATCTATTACATGGTGTTAACCTATTTATATATGTGTTATTATAAATTTTTCAGAGTTTATTGTGCATGATACAGAGCATAATAAATAGGACAAGATACACCTATTTTAATAAAGATTAATTTCTACAGGATGTTATACAGAGTTTCTGAGTATGAAACCTTTTATACAGCATTTTCTAAACCAAAGCATCCCATAGTAAAAAGTTGAACATTTTTCAAGCAAAAAAACTAATTACTTTGATTTAATGTATTTTTCCACCACAAAAATTATATGAGTTGGTTACAGAAAGGTAAACAGTCCCTAAATTTTTCTGTGGCATCTAGGTATCACTATAACAGCATAGAAAAAGTTTCATAACATGAATCACTATAGAACAGTAGGAAAAATTAGTTCTATCCCTTCATGGCATAAAATAAAGTCTAACAAAAAGTTTAGCTAGATATGGGTTCTGGTCCTGAAATTTTTACACTGGCCTACACATCAAGAAACTAATCCACTGTCCAAAAATTATGTTCAGCCTTTGTCTACAACAGTGGATACAAATAAAGGCTATTAAACCTTCCATTTAATCTAGGGTAAAATATAGCAAGCAACTGAAGAAATGCATGTAACAAAAGTTGTAGATCTTCTTCTAAGGATTACAGAACAGTTGAGTTTGTATATTTTTTATTGTTCTATGATTTTTAAAGCATTTTCAAAATTCACTGTTTTTGAAACTAGGGTCAAAACACTGGTTCGCAGATATGCCCCTGGAAACTTGCGTGCAGACCCTTAGAAAGATTGAAAACAAAGCAATTGGGTCCCTAGCGGGGCTGAAATGGCAGCCGGCCAAATTCCGGGGTCCTTAGTGGTGGCTTTGGTCAGGGTCGAGGACGGCCGGAGGTGGGTCTCCCACGGCGGACAGGGGGCGGCGGCGGTGCTGTGTGGCGGCGACGGTGATCCGGCGAGGCTAGGATGGCGTGGTCGATTCGGGGAGCTGCGGTGGATGGTTGAAGACAGATTCCGAGGGTTGGCTCCAGGGAACGGAGACCGGAGGCGGCGTGCCCACGGCGGACAGGGGCGGCGGCGGTGGTTGCTGGCGGCGGCCTTGCTCCGGCGGGGCTGGGCGGCGATCGGCGGGGCAGTCAGCTGCGGTAGGGAGGTGCGGTGGTGTTTGGAGGCTCAGCTCTAGCAATGGGTGGCCGGAGAGATGAGCTCCACGGCGAGCTCCTTACGGCGGCGGGGTTCTGGGCGCGCGAGATGGCTCAGTGCGGCCTTTTGTAGGCAGCAGAGAGGAGGGGTGGGGATGGACTGTGAGGCTGGATAGGGGCGGCACGACTCGGGCGCGCCATTGGGCCGTCGGGGCGGGTGGCAGCGCCGGTGCGGCGTGCGGCGGACCAGAGTGGCCGATTGGGCGCGGGGGATTTGGCGTGGGGGAGGGGGAGATCGCGCAGGCGCGGGTTGGGCGAGCTGGGGCGGCAGCAGAGACGCGCGCTGGTTGGCATGGCGCGGCGCGGGCGGCAGGGATGCCCTGCCAGGTGGCCGGCGGCCTCTGCGCGGAGGTCGGGGCAGAGCAGGGGAGGGAAGTGAGGGAGGGACTGAATTGCGAGAATTTGAAGAAATTTAGGGGTCTGGTCGTAAAAATGATATTTTCTCACATTTCTGTGTTACAACTCAAAGTTCTCTGAACATGAACATTGTTCAAAATGAAAAGTTACACAAGTTTCGTTTCAGGCCAAATTCATTTGAGTTATATTTCAAAAGTTATTTTAAAAATTCAAAAAGCATGATTCGGAGGACACGTCACTTCATGGTCAAAATTTCATATTCTCCCCTAGGCTTCAACTAGACTTTTGTTTATCATGTCACTAAAGATGTGCCTATTTAATTTTGTAGTTATATTTGCATCGATGTGAAAGTTATTTAATTTTTTTGATTAAGGTACATGTACTTATGCACATATATACATATTTTCAATATAAAAGCAAAAGCAAATTATAATACATTTCTTTTAAACTTCTCTGAGTTCCTTATACATATTGTTATGCTAATGAGACTTATTTAGCAAATTAAACACATGAGGTGTTACAGCAGGGCTGGGGCGCGCCATTGGGCGAGCAGGGCGGTGCACAGGGGCACTGCGTCGCATGCGAACGACGTGGGCAGGTGACTGGGCGAACGAGATAGTGGCATGGGCGAGGGAGATCGTGCGCGGCGCGATTGGGTGAGCTGGGGCGGCAGCAGAGACGCACACTGGTTGGCTTCGCACGGCACGGGCGGCAAGGATGCCCAGCTAGGTGGCCGGCGGCCTTTGTGCGGCGGTCGGGGCAAAGCAGGGGAGGGAAGTGAGGGAGGGACTGAATTGCGAGAATTTGAAGAAATTTAGGGGTCTGGTCCTAAAAATAATATTTTCTCATATTTCTGTGTTGCAACTCAAAATTCTCTGAACATGAAAGTTGTTCAAAATGAAAAGTTCTACAAGTTTAGTTTCAGGCCAAAGTTCATTTGAGTTATAGTTCAAAAGTTATTTTAAAAACTCAAAAAGCATGATTCGGATGGCACGTCATTTCATGTGCAAAAATTTCATATTCTCCCTTAGGCTTCAACTAGACTTTTGTTTATCATGCCACTGATGATGTGCCTATTCAATTTCGTAGTCATATTAGCATCGATGTGAAAGTTATTTAATTTGTTTGATTAAGGTACAAGTAGTTATGCACATATATACATACTTTCAATATAAATGCAAAACCAAATTATAATACATTTCTTTTAAATTTTTCTTAGTTATTTATGCATATTGTTATGCTAACGAGATTTGTTTAGCAATTTAAACACCTGAGGTGTCACAGCCGGCCTCCACCCGCACCGGGAGTAAGACCGCACCGCGAGGGCTGGTCGTTCCAACGACACTCCCCCTCGGGAAGCCCGCGAGGTTAGTCACCAGAAGTATCGTGCTTGAAATTTCATGTTAATGCTGAGTACTAACACATTTTTTCAGGAAGTCGGAGGCTCCCAAGCCGGTGACCTGTAATACCCAAAAATATAGGAAATAAAATTTTAAAAACATTTTATAAAGCCACAAAATAAAATTATGCATGCATCTCTCTCTCTTTCTCTTCTCCCACTCTCTTTCAGCCCAGCCCAGAATCCCTCCTCTTTTCCTTCAGCCTGGCCCAAACCTCTCTCTCGTCTCCTTTTCCTTTTTTTCTCTCTCAGCGGCCCAAAACCGCACAGCCGGCCCAGCCCGCAGTGCTCTCCCTCTCTCACCGCTAGCTGGGTCCCACTTGTCAGTCTCTCCCCCCCCTCCCCCCACCTTCCTTTCTTCCTCCTCCCGCTCTTCTCTTTCCTTTCCTGCCGCGACGCCAATCCCGCCCGCGCTGTCGCCGTCGCCCGTCGCCCTCGTCTCCGCCCCATTCCTTTCCGCGACGCCCGCCTGCCATAATGCCGTGGCACGCGCTTCCCCAGGCGACCAGCCCCCATTTCACCGCGGAAATAATGGCCGCCATCCCCGGCCGCCGCGAGAGCCGCTGCCTCCCGTCCCCCAGTCGCTCCGCCCTGCTCCCTCGCCCTATAAAACTTGAGCCCGAGCACCAGCGCTCCCCTTCCACTCCGGTTTCACCGCACGCCCGACTACCCCGCTGCTCTGCGCCGCCATTTTTCCTGAGCCCGAGCCCGTCGTCGCCGCCGTGTCATCGAGCCGCCGTCTCGCCGCCTCTCCGTCGACTGCGACCATCGCCGGAGCCCCACCTTGGACACAGCGTCGTCGTCGTCCACTCCTTCCCCTCCGTAACGTCGCTCCACGCCAGCATTTCCTCGCCGGAGCGAACAACTCCGTCTGTGACGCACCTCGTCGTCGACCCGCCGTTTCGCCTCGACTCTGCCGTCTTCAACCCTCGCAAGACTCTCACGAGGAAGTAAGCACCACGCCGCTCCCGTTTTCCCCCTCCTTCTCGCTCTCTTGGCCCCGCGATTGCTCGCCGGAGCTGTGTCTCCGCCCGTCACCGTGGTCCGCCGGTCTACGGCCGCCGCACGGCCATCCCGTCACCCCCACTACCTTCGCCATGCCGCCCTCTCCCTCCCCGGCCTAATCTCGGCCTGAACCGAGCCCTAGAGCACCGGATTCGGTGAGCTCCAGCGATCCTCCGTTGCCCCCCTCATGTGACAACCCTGGTAGTTGCTTTTTCAAAATCAATGTCATTAGCCTAACTCTATGTTTAAACCAACTAATGAAAGGGTGGAAACAATTAAAACGAGTTCAGTTGGAATTCAAATTTAATTTGAGCACATTGGGTTACTATTGAACTTTTAAATTTAACTTTCAAACCATAAGCCAAATGAGATTTTGCCTGAAACCAAAGTTGTAGAACTTTTTATTTTGAACAACTTTCGTGTTCAAAAGTTTTTGAAATTCAAATCAGAAAGAGGAGAAAACGCCCTGTTTGCACCCAGCCCCCTGAAACTTTTCGAATTCTTGCATCCAGGCCCCTCGCCCCCCCCCCCCCCCCCCCCTCTCTCTCCTCCGCGCCCGACCGCCGCGCGCCAGGTGGCCGGCGTCGCCTGACCGGCGCGAGGCGCCAGGCCAGTGGTCGCCGCACCACCCCCGCCACTGCCGGCTTTGCCCCGCCCCCACGCCGCGCGGCCAGTAAGCGCCCGCGCGTGCTGCCGCGCCCAGCCCGCCGCCCGTCGCGCCCAGTCGCCGCGCTCCGCCGTGCCGCCCCAGCCCCCGCGCCCCGCCAGTCGCCGCGCCCGCCCTCCGCCCGAGCCGCTGCCGCTGCTGCTCCACCACTCCGCGCCCCGCGCTATCCCGCCGCGCCCACGCCGTATCTCGGCCGCCCAGTCACCGTGCCCGCGCTGCCGCACGTCGCGCCGGCGTTCTGCCGCCGCCCGCCGCGCCCAGTGCGCACCATGCCGTGCCCCCGCCCCGCGCACTGCCCAGGCCTCTCCGCACCCCCTCCGGCCCCTATAAAAACCGAGCTCCGACCGCCCCGCGCGAGCCACGCACCAGAACGCACTCGTCGTCGCCATTGCCACCGCCGAGCGCCGCCCGCCCGTGGACAGCCCTCCGCCGCCGCCCACTGCCCAAGCTAAGCCCCCAGCCACCAATACATCATCCCCCTGAAGCTCGCCGACCCGCCCAACGCCGCCCAGGACCGCCGGAGCACCGCCGCCCGCACTGCCGCCGCCGCCGCCGCCCCTGCTCGCCGTGGACAGCACGACCCCGACCCCCTCCGTCCAAGCCGAGCCCCTGAGCAGCTTCCCCACGCGCTACTGAAGCTCGCCGACCGGACCACACCGCCCCAAACCCGCCGGAGCACCGCCGTCGACGCGTGCTGCGCCGCCGCCGCCTCTGCTCCAACGCCGGCGAGCCCTTCCCGGCCGTCCCCCACCTGAACAACACCCCCACAAGGTAGCCCTCGCACCCCTGAACCTTCCCCGACCCTCGCCCCTCGCCGCCGGCGAGCCCCCTCGCCGGAATTTCGGCCGGCCGCCGTACCCGAGCCGCCCGAGGACCCAATTGCAAGAATTTAAATCTTTAGAAGGGTCTGCGCGTAAGATTCAAGGACCTAGTTGTAAAAGAAAGTTTCAAACCTAGATTCAAATTCAGTGAACTTGTAAAATTCGTATAAAATCGTAGAAAATTCAGAAAAATGCAAACTCAACTGTTCTGGAATCCTCAGAACAAATTCTACCACTTTTGTTACAGAAAGTTTCTCAGAATCTCAACATATTTTCCTCTACATTAACTGGAATCTTTAATGGACTTATTTTGTGCCCACTGTTGTAGAACAATGCTGACCCTAAATTTTGGGCAGTAAGTTAGTTGCTTGATGATTAGGGCTGTGTAAAAAGATCAGGCCCAAATTTCATCTCTAGCTTTACTGTTTATTAGACTTAGTTTCATATCATGTTTAAGTAAAATGTTTTATCCCTGCAGTTAGGTGGTGAATCACCCAATGAAAATTTTTCTATGCTAATATATTGGTACCTAGAAGCTAGAGAAAAATTGGGAGACTTTTTATCTCACAGTAACCTACTTATTTGATTTATGTGCTAATAAAATACATTAAATCAAGAAAATAGTATCTTAGCTTGGAAAATTCTCAAATGTTTACTGGGAGATACACTATGGTAGAGGTTCCTGTGTAAAAAGTTCCAGGGACAAACACCCTGTGTAGGGTCCTGTAAAAATGAATCCTTGAATAGCCTAAGTGTAGGATGTCATATTTTCTATGCTCTGAATACTGCATGATAAATCCTACAAAAATTCCAGTAGCTTCTGCATGCTTAAGTGAAAGCTCTGTAAAAATCTTAGACTCATTTGTTACACAAATTGTTCTGTACAAAAAGAACAAGAATCTAACAGCGATTATGTAATATATTTTTCATAATTAATCTGTTTTATAAAATTGGCTGAAAATTTTACAATAAGCACATCTTTCCCTGATGTGCCTAAATCCAAAATTTCATGACCTGAAACTATCCATTGTAGTAATTACTCTTAAATTGTATCAAGCACCATTACCACGACTTAAACTTGTGCATTCATGTAGAATCGACAACTCTCGCCGACGGAACTTACGAGCCGGTGCCCGCGTCCGAGAGTGAGCAGCGTGAAGCTCAAGCGAATCTAACTGAAGCTCTTGAAGACCCGAGCCCAAGTTCGGAAGAGCCCCAAGCGAACTGCGAAGGCAAGCCCCGGAGCATAACCCATTCTTTCCGAAATTATGCAACTCCTTACTCTTGCTTGTGCATTAAGTTTATAGGAGTTGGATGAAAACTTAGTTGCATGATATCAGGAACCCTTGCTTGAAAACTAGACGTAAGGTTCGATAGAATGTTGTGCTAATAGGACTCCGGTAAAAGTCGAGTGATTTCCTGTCACTCGCGAGAAAATAGGAGTTGAATGACTACTACACGCTGCAATCATAAGGACACGGACGGGCTATGAAACGATGGTTACGATTGAGGCCCGTCTGTCTAGTGAAAACTGCTAAGGCCGCAGGGTGTGGTAGTGATGGTTAAGTCTTTGAACGTACTAAACACATGCCGAGATTAAGCTTAAGTACCTGATTGGCCCGGCAAGGGGACGACATCCTACCCTTTGAACTTCGGTCCCATGTGCATATGGCGAGTGCAGAGAGTGGTCACGACCCGGCGCCGAACCGTGGCGTGGAGCTCTTGTACTCTCGGAGGGTAGCCCCGATCCACGACCCGGAAAGAAAGGGGAAAAGTTGCACGTGTGACTCTAGGGAGTAACCACGTGACGTGTGTTTGGGTTTCCCCTTGCAAGGTTAAGAAATTCGATTCGAATCGTCCGTTTCTCACGGCTATTGAGACTGCTTAACCATTTTTACCCACAGAGTAAGAAGAGGAACAATGATGATGAATGAACTGGTTGGATGAAAAATTTAATGCTTCACCATGTATGCTTTAGATAGCTGCTTATCTAGACTGGCTAACGGAACTAGAATCTTGAGCTAAAAGTTGAAAGTAAGGACCCACTTGTAGATGCTTTTCGGCAAAACAAACCCCTGAGCCAAAAAGCCTGGCATGTCTAGAGTCGGTGGAGTAGACTCCACTACACGGGTAAGTCTTGCTGAGTATTAGTATACTCAGCCTTGCTTGTGACTCGTTTTCAGGTGAGCCCTTCGAAGACATGATTGCTAGCTTGACTTGGCCCTGCACTCTTCCCCCTGGTTGGTCGGTGGAATGGGATGCGCCCCCGTCCAACGGAGATAAGGCCGACTGATGTCTTGTACGGGCTTCATCGAGACATTCTGTATCGTCGAGTAGTTTCCGTTGTTTATTTCCGCTGCAACTTAAACTCTGAAGAACTTATTTATGTTAATTGGAGTATTTGGTTTCTAAACTCAGAACTTGGTCTGTAATATTTACTTATGCTAATGTTGTAATATTTGCTGGAATGTGGTATTCTCTGGGCTCATCGTCGCATGAGCGTTTGTATGCATGGCGCTCGATCCGTTCATCGTGGTTGTATCGGGAGGTTATACCCGACAGACCAGTGGATTACTCCGTTTGAAGTGTAAGGTTAACCGAGAATGCCTTAATGGTGATGGTTAATACACTTGAGCCGGATTAATTCAGGTGGTTCTGCCACAGCTGGTATCAGAGCCGTAGCTGGTGCCACAGCTGGCAACAGCGGACACCAGAGCCGAAATACATACGCCAGAGAATGCGACAAGCCTTAAAAACTCATTTTACTAAAACTTGACTAAAAGGATGTGTTGCGAAATGCGTTGGTACGTTAAGGATGGTGCCTAGTTCGTAAAGCCCTAAGGGATTATGGGAAAGTTTACTAGGTGGCTATCTAACTTCTATGTATATTATCAACTGACTTCCAGCACATTACTTTCTGTCAAAACTTACTTTCATGTACAACCGACCTTAAATTCTGTAACGACGCACTCGTCGCTAAGGTAAGAAGGTAAGGATCCTCAACCAACTGAGAGAGCTTGGCCTTCCTGTCGGTGATGCGAACCGAATGCTGCCCTCAAGCAGTGGCTTACTTGAGGTGCTGCCAATATGCCAACTGATAGTTGAACATATTGGGAGTAGAAGGTTTGGCGCAGGGTATGGCGATCGCTGTTCATACCCCCGTCTCATGACGGTACCCCCGTGAATACGCTATCTCGATAGCGTATGTTAACGTCGTCTGTACGGCGGAAATTGTACAGATATCGTTTCTATAAGTAAACGGTAATGAATACGGACGCTTTCATGAGTGCTGGCATGAAAGGTTCATGAAATATATATGCTTTGTCAATCTTCTGCAGGTATACTAACCGCGATTACGATAAGTTAAGGAACGATTAGAAAGACTCGACTAGCTATTATAGCGAGAGCCGTATTGTGTATGCCACCGAAACTATCTTCGTAAGACCAAATTTATTTGGCAATTATTTTATTTTGTGAGGACGAATAGGACGTGCATGCATCATGACCACATATATCTGAAATCGAAATGCGTTGTATGAGAGTGGTAAGGTTCTTGCGTATCTAAGCGTGGTTTGCATAAGGACTATCTAGCGAATCTGTCACAAATCTTCCATGACCAAAAAGAGCGATTTATTGACCCAAGAAAATGACCTTTTCTGGAGAAGTCCATGTTATTGTTCCAAATTTCGTGTTCTATCTTCTGTTCAAAAATGAAAAATTCTGAACTTATGGATAGTGAGAAATAACAGAAACCTTGGAATGTCAGAATTCTGTCCAGAATAAGCCCTTCTGCCTCTTAAATTTTTAGGCCCCCTTACCGCGGTTTTCTGCAAAAGAGTACAACACAAAACTTGTCCCAAATTTACCCAGGTAGCTGCTGTTAAAATTTGGTAAATTTTGGCTGGGTAGATTTTCCCTGGTGCACGAAACTCTAGCCCTCTGTTCACTGAAAATTCTGGGTAGACAGAGAGGTAAAACCCGAAAAGAAAGACCATCTTACAGACCTATCTAGCTCTGGAGTTAACTAGCAAAGTTGTTCACAAATACCTTAGGAGTGACCTGGTGAAATTTGACAATTTTTGGATTAGAACTGTGGAAGTTATGGTTATTTTTGCACACTGTACAGAATCTGTCCTCATGCTGTTCACAGTTTTTCACTATCTCACTCCATTTGATCTTTTGTTCAGATGGCCGAGCCTGTTGATATGATGGTGGATGAGGATGGACGCGTACACTCACAGTGTCTCCACTGGGAGGGCTTTCCCTCTATTTTGTGGGATGTTCTGCGTACCGCGGGCTATCTAGTTCCCCCACGTTACGCCGGACTGGAGTTTGCAGAAAATGGAGTTACCCAGTGCCGTGTCGACGTGACTATCTTTCCGCACCCGCTACACCCGGAGTGGCCTGCCTTGGAGCTTGAGGCTGTTGGTCGCCGTTTGGCCGATACTTGGGAGCTTGCAGCCATGAGGGTGCTCACCACGTTTTGTGCGCAGCGTCCCGAGGTTGTCACACTCACTCCCATTGGATTGTTTCCTGCTGCCCAGGACAACGACCCCTTTTGGCTCAACAGGGTGCAGCACGCACAGTACTTGGTAGACTTTCATGCCCAGGAGACTATTCATACCTCCGTGCGATGCATGAGTGCACTCTACCGGCTTCAGACTCTCCAGGGTCAGGCACTTGAGCAGCTCACTGATCTTGCTCAGGCCTACCACATGATGGCAGATACCAGGGATGAGCAGATTAAGGAGCTCAGTCAGGATCTTGAGGACAGAGATGCTCAGATTGGCCAACTTGAGGGCCAAATTCAGGAGCAGGACACTCTCATGGGTGAGAGAGACGCCACAATAGCACAGTTGGAGGAGCAGCTCCATGATCTGAGCCTTGAGTTGGAGGACGCGAATGAGCACATTCAGTGGCACCATGATCAGAATGACCATCCCCATGAGGAGGACATGGAGGAGGATGAGGAGGAGCCACAGGAGATTGATGGTATCTCCGGTATGGATTTCGAGGGTGAGGAACCACAGGCACCTCAGATGGGAGCTCACTCTCCTGCTCACAGCGAGTCGTCCGTCAACGACTTGGATGATTTCTAGAGGACGACCTAGGAGGACTTTTGCACATACTCCTCGATAGGGTAGCCTAACTTTTGGCAAGTGTTGTAATAGGCTAACTAGGAGTTGAGTAACTCTTTTGTGTTGGGTACACCTGAACCATGTGGATACCCTCAGCATGTAAGGAACGGCGATAAACTTGGGTGATTTCGTTGTAATTTGGTAAACGATGAAATCCACAATCGCTGAGACTTGTCGGAATTTTTACCCATGTCTCCTTGCATTTCTTGGCTGAGTGTTGAATACCAGACTTGTGCTAAATTTTGTGATCTGGGTTCTCACAAAAATTCAGCATTATTGGACCTCGCTAGTTTAAGAAATAGGCGAAACCATACCGATCAATCTGCTGAAAAACAGCTAAGACAGTAAGGCAAAGGACGAGCTTTTCGACCACCTTAGCTACGGTTCTAGCACCGAAGTTAAATACCAAAGTGGTGCATTCCTAAATTCTCTGACTACTGCAAAAGTTTGAGATGTTTTGGATGGACCCACAGTAGGCTATGATTTTTCTCGTAGCAAACAGAGATTCTGTCCATACTTCTAGCTGTGACTTCGGAAGTCTATGACTACACCAATTACTTATGAATCAAGGAAGTAATATGGATCGCGTTGCTAATGGTAACCTTTCACGTTTCAGATGGTTGGATCAACCCGTGGCAACCCCGAGGGTTTTGGTGCCGGTGGCAGCCGCTCGCGACAATCGCCACCACCCCCGCCCAGTTTGGTGGAAGTGATGGCCGCTCAAACCGAGCTGCTGCGTCAGATTGTGCAAGGACAACACCAGCAGAGGGGTGGGCACAATGCTCACCAACCCCAAGCTGCAGGATACACGGATTTCCTAGGGACCCAGCCGCCCTTGTTCCATAAGACAGAGGAACCCCTGGACGCAGATGCATGGATTCGCACTATCGAATCCAAGTTCACACTACTTGTGGCCCCATGCTCAGAGGCCAACAAAGCTCGTTTTGCCGCGCAACAGCTTCGCGGTACCGCTCGACTGTGGTGGGACCACTATTTTGCGATGCTCCCGGCTGATCATGTGGTCGACTGGGATGAATTCAAGACCGCGTTTCGGGCACATCATATTCCCGAGGGTCTCATGGAGAGGAAGTTGAATGAGTTTCTGGCACTCACCCAGGGCACCCGCACCGTGCTGCAGTACGCCCAGGCGTTCAACAACTTATGCCAGTATGCGGGCTATCACGCTGATACGGATGCCAAGAAGCGTGATCGTTTCCGCCGAGGTCTGAATACCAAGCTCAAGGAACGTCTGAACCTAGCCAGGGCTGACACCTACAACGAATTGGTCAATATGGCCATTACCCAGGAAGACTGTATCATGGCACACCGGGCAGAGAAGAAGAGAAAGGCACCCGCAGGACCATCAAGTGCCCAACCACCAAGGTATCGCATCGTGCAAAATGCCGCACCCACAGCTCCACCAAGGGCCCCTCAACCTGGGAGGTGGATTGCCAGACCCCCACAGCAGCCAGGCATGGTACGACTCCCGATGCCTCCACAGAATGGTCCGAGGCCCATTCTTCAGCAGTCTCTTCGACCTAGCCCCGCGAATTGCTGTTTCAAATGCGGGAGTTCCAGCCACTTCGCATGAGAATGCCCTCAGCCTGGACAGCCCAACCAAGGTCAAGGATCCAACCCGAACACCAAGAACAGGGGCAAGAGACAGACCCTGCAAGTCAAGCAAGGACGGATTAACTTCACCACGCTTGCAGAGCTTCCTGAAGGAGCCCCAATGATGTCGGGTACATTCTCTATCCATAACAAGCCTGCAGTTATATTATTTGATTCTGGTGCATCGCATAGTTTCATAAGTGCAAATTCGGTGCAAAAGTAGGCTTGGATGTTTGTCACACCAAAGGGTCATATATGATATCAACACCGGGTGGTAAAATTGCTTCAAACCAAATGATCAGACAAGTACCAGTCAAATTGGGTAGTAAAACCATCAACACGGACCTTGTCCTTTTACCCCTTGACGGCATGGACATTATTTTGGGAATGAACTGGATGGCTATGCATGGAGTCACCCTGGACCTTTCTTCCCGAGCCGTTGAGATAAATTCACCTAGTCACGGAGCCACTACCCTTTACCTACCGTTCCTATATTGTACGAATTCCTGTGCTTATAAGATGGAAGGACTTAAGCTAGATAATATTCCTGTGGTAAACGAGTATGCCGATGTTTTCCCGGATGACTTACCAGGAATGCCACCGGATAGGGACATTGAGTTCGTTATTGAACTACAACCAGGCACTGCACCTATATCCAAAAGACCATATAGGATGCCCCCTAAAGAATTGGCAGAGCTGAAAATTCAACTCCAAGAACTACTGGACAAAGGTTTTATTCGCCCTAGCGCGTCACCTTGGGGATGTCCAGCCCTATTCGTAAAGAAGAAGGATGACAGTTTAAGATTATGTGTGGACTACCGACCTCTCAATGCGGTAACTGTTAAAAATAAATACCCCCTTCCTCGCATTGATGTACTCTTCGATCAATTAGCTGGAGCCAGAGTCTTCTCAAAGATTGATCTTCGTTCGGGATATCATCAGATCAAGATTCGCCCGTGCGATATTCCTAAGACTGCCTTCTCCACACGATATGGACTATATGAATTCTTGGTCATGTCCTTTGGACTCACCAATGCCCCTGCCTACTTCATGTATCTCATGAATTCGGTATTCATGCCCGAACTTGACAAATTCGTCATAGTGTTCATCGACGACATCCTTATCTATTCTAAGGATGAGGAAGAGCATGCCAAGCACCTTCGCATTGTTCTTCAGCGACTCAGAGACCATCAGCTCTATGCTAAGTTTTCTAAGTGTGAATTCTGGTTGGATACTGTAAAGTTCTTAGGTCACACGATCTCCAGCGAAGGCATAGTTGTTGACCCCAGCAAGGTACAAGAGGTGATGGATTGGAAACCCCCTACCTCTGTTCATCAGATTCGCAGTTTTCTCGGCTTAGCCGGTTACTACCCGCCGCTTCATCCCGGATTTCTCCCGAATTGCTAAGCCCATGACTGAACTGTTAAAGAAGGAAGTAAAGTTTGTATGGGATGAGAAATGTGAAGAAGCTTTCCACACTCTCAGAGAGCATCTGACTACTGCACCTGTGTTAGCTCAACCCGATAATACCAAGTCATTCGATGTGTATTGTGACGCATCAGGTACTGGTCTAGGATGTGTGCTTATGCAAGAGAATCGAGTAATTGCATATGCCTCACGAGCCCTTCGGCCCCACGAACAGAATTATCCCACGCATGACCTTGAGCTTGCAGCCGTCATTCACGCTCTAAAAATATGGAGGCATTATCTCATGGGTACACAGTGCAATATCTACACGGATCATAAGAGTCTCAAGTACATCTTCACACAAGCCGATCTGAATATGAGACAACGGAGATGGCTAGAATTAATCAAGGATTATGACCTTGAAGTGCATTATCACCCCGGCAAGGCTAATGTAGTCGCGGATGCACTAAGCCGCAAGTCCCATTGCCATTGCTTATCCATGGAGTCCTACCATGAGACATTGTGTGCGGAAATGAGGAAGCTTAACATGGAAATGGTTTCCCAAGGCACTCTAAATCACATCTCAGTTGAACCCACTCTTCACGACCAAATCGTCATGGCACAACTACAGGATGAAGGAATTAAGATCATCAAACAGAAACTCTCTCTAGGTGAGGAGAAGTATAAGTGTTTCCGCCAGGACCATAAGGGAGTTCTATGGTTCGAAAGTCGTATAGTCGTTCCGAAGAATCGTGAACTCCGCAAGAAAATTCTCGATGAGGCACACCTTTCCAAATTCTCTATCCACCCCGGCAGTAGCAAAATGTATCAAGACCTAAGGCAAAACTTCTGGTGGACTAGAATGAAAAGAGAAATTGCTACGTATGTCTCAGAATGTGACACGTGCCAGAGAGTAAAAGCTAGCCACTTGAAGGTAGCAGGTACACTACAACCGTTACCTATACCATCCTGGAAATGGGAAGACATAAGTATGGACTTCATCGTTGGACCACCAAACACTTCCCAGAGACATGATTCCATATGGGTTATCGTTGATAGACTCACGAAGACGGCACATTTTCTTCCGGTACACACCACCTATTCTACCAAGAAATATGCCGAGATTTACCTCGATCGTATTTTTTGCCTGCATGGAATACCTAAGACAATTATTTCCGATCGTGGTCCTCAGTTTGTAGCACGCTTTTGGGAACAACTGCAAACGTCTCTTGGCACAAAACTGATTCGCAGCTCAGCATACCATCCTCAGACTGATGGACAAACGGAAAGAGTAAACCAAATTCTTGAAGACATGCTGAGAGCCTGTGTCATTCATTATGACAAGAATTGGGACAAATGCCTACCCCTAGCAGAGTTCTCGTACAACAACAGCTATCAGACGAGTTTAAAAATGGCACCATTTGAGGCCCTGTACGGACGAAGGTGTCGAACTCCTTTGAGCTGGTCACAAACCGGAGAACGTAAAATAATTGGACCCGACCTGGTGATCGAGGCAGAGGAGAAAGTGAAAGTAATACAAGCAAATCTTAGGGCCGCACAAGCTCGACAAAAGAGCTATTCTGACAAAAGGAGAAAGCCCCTAAAGTTCGAGGTTGGCGATCATGTCTATCTTCGAGTTTCGCCAACCAAGGGAGTGCGAAGATTTGGAATCAAAGGCAAACTAGCTCCCCGTTATATTGGTCCTTACGAAATCATTGAGAGCTGCGGACCCGTAGCCTACAAATTACGACTGCCCCCTCAGCTCACGGCCACCCATGATGTCTTCCACGTATCTCAACTCAAGAAGTGTATTCGAGTCCCTACCGAGATTGTAGCACAACAAGAAATATCGTTGGAACCCGACCTCTCATATGTCGAACACCCAGTTAAGATTTTGGATCAAAAAGAAAGAGAGACCAGGAGGAAAGTGATTAGAATGTATAAAATACAATGGAATCACCACACGGAAGAAGAAGCCACCTGGGAAACGGAGAGCTACCTGAACCAACATTTCCCTGGGTTTCTTATCTCAACCACTGGTATGTGCACCCACGCCCACACTAAGAATTACCGAATCTCGGGGCGAGATTCTTGTTAAGGGGGGAAGGCTGTGACAACCCTGGTAGTTGCTTTTTCAAAATCAATGTCATTAGCCTAACTCTATGTTTAAACCAACTAATGAAAGGGTGGAAAGAATTAAAACGAGTTCAGTTGGAATTCAAATTTAATTTGAGCACATTGGGTTACTTTTGAACTTTTAAATTTAACTTTCAAACCATAAGCCAAATGAGATTTTGCCTGAAACCAAAGTTGTAGAACTTTTTATTTTGAACAACTTTCGTGTTCAAAAGTTTTTGAAATTCAAATCAGAAAGAGGAGAAAACGCCCTGTTTGCACCCAGCCCCCTGAAACTTTTTGAATTCTTGCATCCAGGCCCCTCGCCCCCCCCCCCCCCCCCCCCCCCCCCCTCTCTCTCCTCCGCGCCCGACCGCCGCGCGCCAGGTGGCCGGCGTCGCCTGACCGGCGCGAGGCGCCAGGCCAGTGGCCGCCGCACCACCCCGCCACGGCCGGCTTTGCCCCGCCCCCACGCCGCGCGGCCAGTAAGCGCCCGCGCGTGCTGCCGCGCCCAGCCCGCCGCCCGTCGCGCCCAGTCGCCGCGCTCCGCCGTGCCGCCCCGGCCCCCGCGCCCCGCCAGTCGCCGCGCCCACCCTCCGCCCGAGCCGCTGCCGCTGCTGCTCCACCACTCCGCGCCCCGCGCTATCCCGCTGCGCCCACGCCGTATCTCGGCCGCCCAGTCACCGCGCCCGCGCTGCCGCACGTCGCGCCGGCGTTCTGCCGCCGCCCGCCGCGCCCAGTGCGCACCGTGCCGTGCCCCCGCCCCGCGCACTGCCCAGGCCTCTCCGCACCCCCTCCGGCCCCTATAAAAACCGAGCTCCGACCGCCCCGCGCGAGCCACGCACCAGAACGCACTCGCCGTCGCCATTGCCGCCGCCGAGCGCCGCCCGCCCGTGGACAGCCCTCCGCCGCCACCCAGTGCCCAAGGTAAGCCCCCAGCCACCACTACATCATCCCCCTGAAGCTCGCCGACCCGCCCAACGCCGCCCAGGACCGCCGGAGCACCGCCGCCCGCGCTGCCGCCGCCGCCGCCCGCCCCTGCTCGCCGTGGACAGCACGACCCCGACCCCCTCCGTCCAAGCCGAGCCCCTGAGCAGCTTCCCCACGCGCTACTGAAGCTCGCTGACCGGACCACACCGCCCCAAACCCGCCGGAGCACCGCCGTCGACGCGTGCCGCGCCGCCGCCGCCTCTGCTCCAACGCCGGTGAGCCCTTCCCGGCCGTCCCCCACCTAAACAACACCCCCACAAGGTAGCCCTCGCACCCCTGAACCTTCCCCGACCCTCGCCCCTCGCCGCTGGCGAGCCCCCTCGCCGGAATTTCGGCCGGCCGCCGTACCAGAGCCGCCCGAGGACCCAATTGCAAGAATTTAAATCTTTAGAAGGGTCTGCGCGTAAGATTCAAGGACCTAGTTGTAAAAGAAAGTTTCAAACCTAGATTCAAATTCAGTGAACTTGTAAAATTCGTATAAAATCGTAGAAAATTCAGAAAAATGCAAACTCAACTGTTCTGGAATCCTCAGAACAAACTCTACCACTTTTGTTACAGAAAGTTTCTCAGAATCTCAACATATTTTGCTCTACATTAAATAGAAGCTTTAATGGACTTATTTTGTGCCCACTGTTGTAGAACAATGCTGACCCTAAATTTTGGGCAGTAAGTTAGTTGCTTGATGATTAGGGCTGTGTAAAAAGATCAGGCCCAAATTTCATCTCTAGCTTTACTGTTTATTAGACTTAGTTTCATATCATGTTTAAGTAAAATGTTTTATCCCTGCAGTTAGGTGGTGAATCACCCAATGAAACTTTTTCTATGCTAATATATTGGTACCTAGAAGCTAGAGAAAAATTGGGAGACTTTTTATCTCACAGTAACCTACTTATTTGATTTATGTGCTAATAAAATACATTAAATCAAGAAAATAGTATCTTAGCTTGGAAAATTCTCAAATGTTTACTGGGAGATACACTATGGTAGTGGTTGCTGTGTAAAACGTTCCAGGGACAAACACCCTGTGTAGGGTCCTGTAAAAATGAATCCTTGAATAACCTAGGTGTGCAATGTCATATTTTCTATGCTCTGAATACTGCATGATAAATCCTACAAAAATTCCAGTAGCTTCTGCATGCTTAAGTGAAAGCTCTGTAAAAGGCTTAGACTCATTTGTTACAAAAATTGTTCTGTACAAAAAGAACAAGAATCTAACAGCGATTATGTAATATATTTTTCATAATTAATCTGTTGTATAAAATTGGCTGAAAATTTTACAGTGAGCACATCTTTCCTTGATGTGCCTAAATCCAAAATTTCATGACCAGAAACTATCCATTGTAGTAATTACTCTTAAATCGTATCAAGCACCATTACCACGACTTAAACTTGTGCATTCATGTAGAATCGACGACTCTCGCCGACGGAACTTACGAGCTGGTGCCCGCGTCCGAGAGTGAGCAGCGTGAAGCTCAAGCGAATCTAACTGAAGCTCTTGAAGACCCGAGCCCAAGTTCGGAAGAGCCCCAAGCGAACTGCGAAGGCAAGCCCCGGAGCATAACCCATTCTTTCCGAAATTATGCAACTCCTTACTCTTGCTTGTGCATTAAGTTTATAGGAGTTGGATGAAAACTTAGTTGCATGATATCAGGAACTCTTGCTTGAAAACTAGACGTAAGGTTCGAGAATGCTGTGCTAATAGGACTCCGGTAAAAGTCGAGTGATTTCCTGTCACTCGCGAGAAAATAGGAGTTGAATGACTACTACACGCTGCAATCATAAGGACACGGACGGGCTATGAAACGATGGTTACGATTGAGGCCCGTCTGTCTAGTGAAAACTGCTAAGGCCGTAGGGTGTGGTAGTGATGGTTAAGTCTTTGAACGTACTAAACACATGCCGAGATTATGGGAATCGGTAAGCTTAAGTACCTGATTGGCCCGGCAAGGGGACGGCATCCTACCCTTTGAACTTCGGTCCCATGTGCATATGGCGAGTGCAGAGAGTGGTCACGACCCGGCGCCGAACCGTGGCGTGGAGCTCTTGTACTCTCGGAGGGTAGCCCCGATCCACGACCCGGAAAGAAAGGGGAAAAGTTGCACGTGTGACTCTAGGGAGTAACCACGTGACGTGTGTTTGGGTTTCCCCTTGAAAGGTTAAGAAATTCGATTCGAATCGTCCGTTTCTCACGGCTATTGAGACTGCTTAACCATTTTTACCCACAGAGTAAGAAGAGGAACAATGATGATGAATGAACTGGTTGGATGAAAAATTTAATGCTTCACCATGTATGCTTTAGATAGCTGCTTATCTAGACTGGCTAACGGAACTAGAATCTTGAGCTAAAAGTTGAAAGTAAGGACCCACATGTAGATGTTTTTCGGCAAAACAAACCCCTGAGCCAAAAAGCCTGGCATGTCTAGAGTCGGTGGAGTAGATTCCACTACTCGGGTAAGTCTTGCTGAGTATTAGTATACTCAGTCTTGCTTGTGACTCGTTTTCAGGTGAGGCCTTCGAAGATATGATTGCTAGCTTGACTTGGCCCTGCACTCTTCCCCCTGGTTGGTCGGTGGAATGGGATGCGCCCCCGTCCAACGGAGATAAGGCCGAGTGATGTCTCGTACGGGCTTCATCGAGACATCCTGTATCGTCGAGTAGTTTCCGTTGTTTATTTCCGCTGCAACTTAACTCTGAAGAACTTATTTATGTTAATTGGAGTATTTGGTTTCTAAACTCAGAACTTGGTCTGTAATATGTACTTATGTTAAAGTCGTAATATTTGCTGGAATGTGGTATTCTCTGGGCTCATCGTCGCATGAGCGTTTGTATGCATGGCGCTCGATCCGTTCACCGTGGTTGTATCGGGAGGTTATACCCGACAGACCAGTGGATTACTCTGTTTGAAGTGCAAGGTTAACCGAGAATGCCTTAATGGTGATGGTTAATACACTTGAGCCAGATTAATTCAGGTGGTTCTGCCACACCTCATCGCCGGCGCCCAGCGTCGCCCGCCAAGCTGACCGAGCCACCCCAACTACCCCCTTCCGCCCGATCTGGATCCATGGGCCAGATCGGATCTGAGTCGCGCCCGAGCTGCCAAGCCAAGCCTGAGTTGAGCCGCACAGCCACAGCCGTCGGATCATGATCCAACGGATCAGATCCACCTGACCCGAGCCAAACCCTAGCCGTCGCCAACTCTTTTGCAGAAAAGCCCTTAGGCTATGCAGAAATCCACCCGCGGTCCAGTCCTGTTTAAAAGTAATTAGAATCAGGTCCTTCTTTTCTGTTTAGTCCCCTGACCTTTCTAGAATTAGAACCCGCCATCCAGGACCTCCAGTTTTGCACCCAGGGCCCTCTGTTTGAGGTTTAATTATGTTTTAGCCCCTGGTTTCTTCAGATCTAGCCCCTGGAAGATCAAAACTGTCACACCCGATTCTAGAAAGAATCAGATGCATCTCATATGTGCGCCAGGATCATGTTCACACACATATGGTAGACGGAAAGTGTAATATATCAAAGACAATGCTCAAAAGTAACTAAATAAAGTATTTAACAATATTATACTCCGTATAAAAGAGACACAAATGTCTTTTAACGATTAACCGTTATACCCTATACGAAGTCTCCAACAACTCCATCTTCCACAGGCGATGACTGTGAACGCAAAACCTAGAACTCCTCGAAGTTGTCGAAGTTCTCCTCTTCAAAGTTCTCTTCTGAACAGCAGGGGGGCAAGGGTGAGTACTCTTATGGTTGGTACTCAGCAAGTGGGGTGAAAATGCAAGGCCATCAAGGATAGGTTAAGGTTTGCAGCAGCGGTCACTTTTAGTTGGTCAAATATTTATTAACAAGCACCTATTAACTAGGTTTAAGTTTATACCAACCCACTTTAGTAGAAACATAACGGTACCATCAACATAAATATAGTCCACGAACCACAAATTAATTAATCTTCCAGTTTCATTATCATGTGAGGGTCCAAGCCACTCTTAACCGTGAGTACGGCTGTTATAACAGTTTTACACTCCGCAGAGGTTGTACACTTTACCCACAAATCGTGTTCCCCTGAATTGCCTAGGTTTGCAAGGCCCTTAAACACTTCCAAGGTGAGTGGCGAGGGTACACTACGAAGCCTTTACAAAGACATGTCGAGAGCTAGGCAGCCCGCTAGAGTTTCAGTAGCAGTGTGGTCCATAAACCTCCCTAATGGTCAGCTCCTTAGCAAAGGCAGCTACCCCAAGAGGACCGGGCTATGACCCCTATCACCGACCCCCTCCTTGCCCTTTCGGTAAGGCCACCAGCAAACTACACATCTAATTAATTGGCTAAGGTCAGAGCCATATGACTTTGTGGTTGCACTGTTCACTTCGGTGGTTCTCCATGTTCCCATTAAACAAAGTTGATCTTGAATTTACGCGGTATAACAACAATATGAAACGTGATCATCATTGTCATAAGAGTAAACCAATACCAATCCCAAAGTTTGCAACTAAGCGTAACTACCCATCATGAATAGTAAACCCAGGTGTTTCAAGGTTTGGAGTAAAAGACTAGGTAAGTCCTTAGTATAGGTAACCCATCAAGTTTATGCAAGCAACATTGAAGTAAAGTGAATTATCATGCTGTTGTTGGGATCAAATAGAATATGCAGAGGGGGAAAATCCACTTGCCTTCTTCAAATAGCTGTTGATTCTCTTCCTCGTAAGCTTGCTCTTGATTTGGCTCGAACGTCACGTTGTCTACGCGATCACACAAACAAGCATACACAAACAAATAAGGAACAAAACAACAAACAACACAAACAGTAAGTAAAAAGATGATAATTTTGTAGTTCCTGATGCAAGGATCACGTGAGTGCAAGAATCGCTGAAATCGGAGTTGAAACGATGAAGATATGGCTAAAATAGTGATCTAGGGGCCTAACTACGAGAGTTTTGAACTTCCAGGGGCTAAATCTAAAGAAATTAGGGGCTAAAACATATTTGAACCTTAGACAGAGGGTCGAGGTGCGAAACTAGAGGTTCTGGACGGCGGGTACTAATTCTAGAAAAGTTAGGGGTCGGAACAGAAAAAGAAAGGGCTCAGCTCTAATTATTTTTCTACTGATCTGGACTGCGGGTTGATTCCTGAAAAACCTAGGGGTCTTTTTGCGAATGTTACGGGGACGGCTAGGGTCGGGTGAATCTGATCCGTTAGATCAGCATCGAGCGGTTGATCGGGCGAATCGGCGGAGTAGGGGTCGGGCGAATCGGCGGTGTAAAGTGAAGGTCGGGCAAATTGGCGGAGTCAAGAGAGGGTCAGGCGAATCGGCGGTGTGAAGAGAGGGTCGGGCAAATCGGCGGAGTCAAGAGAGGGTCGGGCGAATCGGCGAAGGTGAGGGTGGTCACGGGATGGCTGTGCGGCGGCTATAAACTGGCGGCCACGGCGGCGGGCGGAAACAGGGGTCCGGCGAGAAATCGGGTTTGCGGCAAAGCAAGAGAGAGAGGGGAATCTGGTGCGGCTTGATGCTCACCAACTCGCGGAGCTCTGGCGAGAGTTGAAGACGGCGGAGAAGTTGCGGAACGGCGAGTCGACGGAGAGGCGGCGACACGGGGCGGCGGCGTTCCTCCGGTGTGCGACTTCCAGCGGCGTGCGACGGTGTGGAGTAGAGGAAAGGGTTTGAGGATGGCTCTGGTTGCAAAGCGGGGCTCCGGCGGGATTTTATAGGGGCGAATTGGCCGGGAATAAGGAAGGCGGCGGCTCTTGCAAAGGAAAGGGCGGAACTGCGGCTAATAAGGTAAGCCTGCATCGCGGGAAGGAAAGAGAGACGCGGGCGGCGGCGCGGAGTCGATCCGGACTCGGGGTAAGGAAGGAAGAAGGAAGGAGAAGGGGCGCGAACGACGGCGCGGCGCGCCTGCTGTCACGGTGGAGAAAGGAAACAGAGGAGCGGGAGCGATGCGGAGCAGAGGAAGAAGAAAGGAAGGTGGAAGAAGGCGCCGACAGGTGGGGCCTAGACGTCGGTGAAAGAAAGAGTCGGGTGAGCGGATTGGTTTGGGCCGGTTGAGTTGGGCCGCGGGAAAAGAAAAGAAGGAGAAGAGAAGAATTGGGTTGGGCTGAAAGAAAGAATAGGAGAAGAAAAGAAATAAAGATGCATGCACAATTTTATCTTGAGACTTTTATAAAATATTTTAAAAAAAAATTTAACTCCTATATTTTTTGGGTGTTACAAAAACCCTCGCAGTTAGGTCCCTGGATCACTGTTTTAGCTATATCTTCATTGTTTCAACTCCGATTTCAGTGATTCTTGCGCTCACGCTATCCTTGCATCATGAACTACAATATTATAATCTTTTTACTCTCTGTTTGTACTGTTTATTTTATTTTTTCCTATTTGTTTGTGTATGCTTGTTTGTGTGATCGTGTAGACAACGTAACGTTCGAGCAAGACCAAGAGCAAGTTTACGAGGAAGAGAACCAGCAGCTATTTGAAGAAGGCAAGTGGACTTCCCTCCCCTGCATATTCTATTTTATCTCAACAATAGCATGATAATTCAATTTACTTTAATGTTGCTTTGCATAAACTTGATGGGTCACCTACGCTAAGGACATACCTAGTCTTTCACCCAAAGCCTTGAAACACTGTGGTTTACTATTCATGTTGGGTAGTCACGCTTAGTTGCAAACTTTGGGATTGGTGTTGGTTTACTCGTATGATAATGTTGTTATACCTCGTTAATTCAAGATCAACTTTGTTTAATGGGAACATGGAGAACCACCCAAGTGAACAGTGCAACCACAAAGTCACATGGCTCTGACCTTAGCCAATTAATTAGATGTGTAGTTAGCTGGTGGCCTTACCGAAAGGGCAAGGAGGGGGTCAGTGATAGGGATCATAGCCCGGTCCTCTTGGGGTAGCGGCCTTTGCTAAGGAGCTGACCATTAGGGAGGTTTATGGACCACACGGCTACTGAAACTCTAGCGGGCTGCCTAGCTCTCGACATGTCTTTGTAAAGGCTTCGTAGTGTACCCTCGCCACTCACCTCGGAAGTGTTTAAGGGCCTTGCAAACCCGAGCGACTCAGGGGAACACGATTTATGGGGAAAGTGTACAACCTCTGCAGAGTGTAAAACTGTTATAACAGTCGTGCTCACGGTTAAGAGTGGCTTGGACCATCACATGATAATGAAACTTGAAGATTAATTAAATTGTGGTTCTTGGTTTATGTTTATGTTGTTGGTACCTTGATGTTTGTGTTTGAGGGATGGTATAAACTTAAATCTAGTTAATAGGTGCTTGCTAATAAAAACTTGACCAACTAAAAGTGCTCGCTGTTGTAAACCTTAGCCTATCCTTGATGGCCTTGCATATTCTCCCCCACTTGCTGAGTACCAACCATAAGAGTACTCATCCTTGCCCAACTGCTGTTCAAAAGAGAACTTTGAAGAGGAGGACTTCGACGACTTCGAGGAGTTCTAGGCTTGCATTCACCAGTCATCGCCTGTGGAAGACGGAGTTGTTGCAGACTTCGTTTAGGGTATATCGGTGTAATGTTTAAAGACCTTTGTGTCTCTTTTATTCGGAGTGTAATATTATTAAATACTTTATTTAGTTACTTTTCGAGCATGGTCCTTGATATATTACACTTGTCCGTCTATCATGTGTGTGTGAACATGATCCTAGCGCACACATGAGATGCATCTGGTTCTTTTTAGAATCGGGTGTGACACGACCTCCAGCACTGCCCAGGTTGGCACAAGTGAGGACTCATTGCCGAAGGAACCTATGGCCACGAGTACCGCCGAGCCTCCGATCGTCGAGGATGTGCCAGCGGTCACCGAAGGAAAAGATCTCGAGCCTCCGGCAAGTCCGGAGGTGGAGCCAGAGATGGAAGTCCCCGGGATTACTCCCAGGGCGAACCTTGAGGAAGGTACTCGGATCGACCAGCAGAATGCCCCAGGGACTTCTAGGGCGCAGGAGGCACCGGAGAGTTCTCGGGCACAGCAGCGGGAGGAGGTCCCGGAGGACTCTCGAGTACCCAAGCGGCGGGAGGGAGAAGTTCCTCCTCCACGCGCTGAGCTCTTCGAGGACCCGCTGCTAGAGCCAGAGACAGTCTCGCTCATGCTCGAGCTGGGGCGCTGCTTCACGGATTACACCAAGGTATGTAGTTGAGTCCTTCCTCTAGGGTTGATATCCTGTTGTAGAGGCATACTGACTTGTTGATTTCCTTTATGTAGAGACTCATTGAGCGCTCCAGGGACAAGTCAGCCCTGCTGAACCAGATCGGGGACATGATGTCGCGTACCCATGATGCAGAGGACAGCCTGGAGGCTGAGAAGCGAAGAACGCCAAGCTCCAGGAGGAACTCGAGGCCTTAAAGACCTCGCATCAGGACGCATGATCGATCAGCAGCGGAAGCACAACCTGGCGATCAGGAAGGTCAAGGACTTGACTGCACAGAAAGAGACTAAGTGGTTTGTTCCTTAGACCCGAGTAGTGTTGTCTGTCTGCCTTTCTACTGAGTTGCATATGTGTATTTTTTTTCCAGAGTATGCTTGTATTGAAAGAGCCTTGACTGACTGGAAGTGTGATATATACGAACTTACAGAGGAGAAGGAACGGTTGTAGAAGGCACTGGAGGAACTCCAGCTCAAGTACTCGGACTTGGATGAAGAGCACAACACTGTAGTCCGCCAATTGAAGGATGCTGACAAGCAACTCAGGACGGATATGCAGCGGATCCAGTCGTTGAACCACGACAAGGAGCGCCAGCAGAAGGAGTTGGACGAACTCGGGACCGCAGCGTACCAGCTGTGCGAGTTTGTGCACCCCGTCACAGAAGGGCGTTCCTTGGTCCAGCTACTGGTCGATGCTCCGACAAGCATTGCCGAGTATGTGTCTGGCACTGCCAAGCTTGTGCTAACACATGCCTTGGCAGTGGTGAAGTCGTATTTCCCAGGCATGGACATTCGCCCGTTTGCGGAAGGCGTCTCCGGGGATTGCACCAAAGAGCAATTCAACGAATACCATGCCGAGGTACAAGCATGGTATAAGATGTCTCCCACCAGATTGTTGATGACCTTCCGCTCTTTTGAGCTATAATGAACTGTGCATATTTTGTGGAAAAACAATAGTTGCTCGTGTAATATAATGGTGCTTGTTTGGTTGTTGTTTTGTTATGCCAACTCGTGGAGTAGTCATGTGAAAACGTAATCATTTAAGCCTTTTTTAGTACGTTAGTAGAGTTATCCTGAAAGCAACATTTCAGTTGCTAAATTGTGTACTAGACGGTACTGTTGTACAGAGTTGCGTTCATAGAGCCTGATTACGCTTTGAAGGGAGGTAGTCGGAAAGAATGTCTATCTCGTTCAAAGGTATAGCTCGAGAGGCTATGATTTGGTTAATCGTGATAGAAGGTACTCATGGCATAGCCCCTGAGTGTTTTCTGAGGATTAGTGTGAGATAGCGTATTGACATAACCCGTGGCGATAGCCCCCGAATTTGCTAAATGTTGCTAAGGGAAAAAATAAAAACACGGTAGTCGTTTGGGTAACCGAAACAACCATGTATTATTATACTGTGTTGCGCTGCAGCTAACAGGTTTGGTACAAGTTTCTTAGGCATAGAAACGGCGTAGGTGCTCGACGTTCCATGAATTTGGAACTTCCTGGCCGTCAGAGTATTGTAGTTGATACGACCCTGCCTTGTGACTTTCGTGACGATGAAGGGTCCTTCTCATCTAAAGTTGAGCTTATGGAGCCCAGTCTCATCTTGGATGCGGTGTAGGACCAAGTCTCCAACGTTGAAGGATCTTTCCTAGATGTTGCGGTCATGATACCAGCGAATGCCTTGTAGGTAACGGGCTGACTGAAGCAGGGCGTTGCATCTGACTTCTTCGGCGCAGTCGAGTTCCAGATGCCTTGCCTCGTCAGCTTCTCCTTCCTCATATATCTCTAGTCTGGGTGATTCCCACATAATATCCGCTGGAAGAATTGCTTCTGACCCGTAGACGAGAAAGAAAGGTGATTGTCCTGTGGCTTTACTCGGTTGAGTGCGAAGCCCCCAGACAACAGTGGGTAACTCGTGAATCCACTTGCCTCCCTTTTTGTTGTTCTCATTGTAGAGTCTTTTCTTGAGTCCATCAAGTATCAAGCCGTTGGCACGCTCGACCTGGCCATTGGCTCTCAGGTGAGCGACCGACACGTACTTGACATCAATACCACTTCATTCGCAGAACTCCCAGAACTCGTGTGATGTGAAATTGGATCCCAGATCAGTGATGATTGTATGAGGGAACTCAAAGCGGTGGAGGATGTCATAGATGAAAGTGACTACTCGATCTGCCGTCAGTGTTCTGATTGGCTTGTACTCGATCCACTTTGTGAATTTGTCGATAGCCACCAACACGTGAGTAAAACTTGTTGGAGCTGTTGTTAACGGACCGATCATGTCGAGGCCCCAACAAACAAACGGCCAAGAAGGTGGTATGGTGATCAGCTTGTGGGCGGGAACATGAGCTTGTTTACCGAAGAATTGGCTGTTCGTGCATCGGCGAACGACATCTTCGGCGTCAGCCAAAGCCGTAGGCCAATAGAACCCGGACCTGAAAGCCTTCCCGACTAGAGTGCGGGAGGCTGCATGATTGCCACAAGCGCCCTCATGGATTTCTTCTAGGATTTCTCGCCCTTCTGCGGTAGTCATGCACTTCATGAGTATCCCTGTTGCTGATCCACGCTTGTAGAGCTTACCCCCCACCAGGACGTAACCCTTACTTTGCCTGACTAGTCAGATAACCTCGGCGCTTTTCGGGTTGACGTTGGGAGGTAGCTTTTTTTCCTTGATCAAGTCGATGAACTGGGAACGCCAGTCCACATCAATCATCACGACCTCTCGACTAGGCTCCGCTGGGCCCTGGTCGATGGTACCTGGCTCCATTCTTGGAATAGAGGGATGGTGGAGTTCGTGAACGAAAACTCTGGCCGGAAGTTTAGCTCGTTCAGAGCCTAGCTTTGAGAGTACGTCTGCACCAACGTTATTGTCGCGAAGCACGTGACGAATCTCGAGCCCTGAGAACTTGTTCTCGAGCGTGTGGACTAATACGACATAAGCGTCCATGGTTTCCTTGTTGGTATCCAACTCTTTGCTGCATTGTTGGACCACCAATAAAGAGTCGCCAAAAATGAGTAGTCGCTTGATGCCAAGAGAGACAGCCATGCGTAGCCCGTGGAGTAGTGCCTCGTACTCGGCTTCATTGTTGGAGACCTTAAACGGTATTTGGAATACGTATTTAAGTTGCTCACCAGTCGGGTCGATGAAGAGTACTCCTACGCCACTGCCTTCGAGCTTGAGGGAGCCATCAAAGTACATGACCTAATGCTCTAGCTGGTCAGCTGGAGTTGGTACTTGGTTTTCTTGCCACTTTGCCAAAAAATCGACTAGAGCTTGCGACTTGATGGCGGTGCATGGCTTAAACTCGATGTTGAGAGCCCCCAGTTCCACTGCCCACTTGGAGATACGGCCAGTGGCATCCCGGTTGTGGAGTATATCCGCCAACGGGAAGTCAACGACAACTGAGATCTTGTACTCTTCGAAGTAGTGGTGAAGCTTTCTGGAGGTGATGAGTATAGCATAGAGAAGTTTCTGAATCGAAGGATAACGAACCTTGACTCAGAAAGGACTTCGCTAACAAAATACACTGGCCGCTGCATGCCGAATGCATGGCCCTCCTCGTTCCGTTCCACCACAATGGCCGTGCTGACTACGTGAGTAGTCGCGGCGATGTAAAGTAGCAGGTTCTTGCCTGGGTTCGGAGCCGTGAGGTTGGGGGGCGATTGGAGGTGAGCCTTGAGGTCCTCCAATGCCTGCGTCGCTTCCTCGGTCCAAACAAAGTTGTCCTGCCCCATTCTCCAAGTCGGGAGAGAAATCCGTTTAATGCCACCATGCAGCCGGTGAGCTTCTGCACATCTTTGATCTTCTGTGGAGCCCCCATGCTTGTGACGGCGGTTATCTTTTCAGGGTTAGCCTCAATGCCTCGGTGACTGACGATGAAACCAAGGAGTTTCCCTTGTGGTACGCCGAAGACGCACTTAGTCGGGTTGAGCTTCCACTGAAATCTTCGCAGACTGTTGAAAGTTTCCTCAAGATCAGAGATGAACTCATCGAGACTTTTGGTTTTGACAACCACGTCATCCATGTAGGCTTCAACGTTGCGGTGTAATTGATCAGCGAGGCATAGCTGTATGGCTCGCTGGTAAGTTGCACCCGCGTTCTTCAGCCCAAACGACATAGTCGTGCATGCGTAGGGACCGAATGGGGTAATAAAGGCAGTCTTGATCTGGTCTTCTTCCTTGAGGGAGATCTGATGATAACCCGAGTAGCAATCAAGGAAGGAGAGCAGGACGCAGCCGGCGGTGGAGTCGATAACCTCATCGATGCGGGGAAGCGCGAAAGGATCTTTCGGGCAATGCCTATTGAGATTGGTATAATCGACACACATCCTCCATTCATTATTATTCTTTTTAAGAACAACTACAGGGTTGGCTAGCCACTCTGGGTGGTACACCTCTTTGATGAAACCAACCGCGAGTAGTTTAGCTAGCTCTTTTTTGATGGCCTACCTCTTTTCTGGAGAGAAACGACGCAGTCGTTGTTTCCTGGTGGTGGCCTAGGGATCGACTTTCAAAGCATGCTCGATCAACTCCTTGGGCACACCTGGCATATATGTTGGTTTCCATGCGAAGATGTCTCAGTTTGCTCTAAGAAAGTTGATGAGCGCGAGTTCCTATTTGTTGTCCAAGTGCCCGCCGATCAGGGCGGTCTTGGATGAGTCACCCTCCTAGAGCTGGATAGTCTTGATGCCGACGTCGGGGCTTGGCTTCACCCTCGACTGGCTTGGCCTCTTATTCGCCACCTCCAGCTCTGTCTCGGAGAGTTGCTGTGCGGCCGCGAGTACCTCGGATGAAGGCTCTGGCACGCTCGCTAATGCATCATACTTGATCGCCTTCTGGTCGCAGTCGTAGGACTTCTCAACGTCGCTGCGGAGGGAGAGTACACCGTTGGTACCTGGCATTTTCAAGACCAAGTAGATGTAATGGGGTACCGCCATGAATTTGGCCAGGGCGGGCATGCCAAGGATGGCGTGGTACGAGGATTCGAACTTTGCAACTTCGAATTTTATGTACTCCGTACGGAAGTTGTCAGCTGTCCGGAAGGTAGCTAGCAGTGTGACCAAGCCGACCGGCGTAGCCGCGTTACCCGGGACGATCCCGTAGAACGGAGCTTTGCTAGGGGTCAGAATCTTGCCGATGTCTAGCCTCATTGTCTTTAGAGTAGTCGGGAAGAGCAGGTTTAACCCAGCTCCCCCGTTGATGAGTACTCAGGTCAGGGTAGAGCCGACGACTACCGGGTCCAGTACGAGCGGAAGTTTTCCCAGCTCAGAGAAGCTGGTCCACTGATCCTCTCTAGAGAAAGAGATCGGGACCTCGTTCTGTCTCAGATGACGTGGCACTACTAGCTCGACTGACATGATCTCGCGCCGAAACAGCTTCTGCGCGTGCTTGGTGAGGATGCCGTCGTCACCTCTGAAGATGACGTTGATGGTGTTCATCGGGTACTGGAAGCCCGAAGGCCCTGACTTGTCGTTGCCCTCATCTGCCTTGTCCTTGTCCTTCTCCTCGTCATCAGGAGGAGGCGGTGCGCTGAGACTTTTGCGGAGGACAGTCCACTGGAACATTGTGTGCTTGGCCTTCGAGTGCATCGGGCATTGCTTGTGGAGGATCTTCTCGTACTGATTCTGGAGCTTGCCCGACTTCTTGCTGCGAGGGTTTCGCTCGACGTTGGCCACTTGATCTTCCGGCTTCCGCTTGCGGACGGTGCCCGAGTTGTGGTACTGGCCTTTGTCGGAGCGGTTGTTGTTGTTGCCCTTGTCGTTCTTGCGCTTGGGGAAGCGTTCGTTCTCCTCGTCTTCTTGATCCGCCCATCACTGCATCATGTCACGGAGCTCGAGTACGGTAGTCGGGAGGTTTCTCCCGAACTCGCGGTACGTCTGCTTCGTGGCCAGTCTATTGCGGAAGCAGCGGATGACCTCCTCGTCGGCGATGTTGGCGATGGTTGCGCGGGTGTCGAAGAAGCGGCGCATGTACGACCTCAGGGTCTCGTTCTCCTCGTGCTTTACCTGCGACAAGTCGTGACGAGTACCTACCGGGATCATGGAGCCCTGGAAGTTGTTGACGAAGACCTGCTTCAGGGCTTCCCAGGAGTCGATGGAGTTTGGTCGGAGGGTTTCCAGCCATGTAAGTGGAGCGCTCTGAAGGGTGATCAGGAAGTAGAGGGCTTTAGTCGGGTTAGAGCCCCCGCACACTTCGATGGCCACGGAGTAGCATCGCAGCCACTGCCGCGGATCTTGTTTCCCGTCGTACTTCGGGATGTTCGTGGGCTTGAAGTCCCTCGGGTACTCGTGACTGGTGATGTTTTTCGTGAAAGCTGGGAAACCATCACTGTCATCGCGAGTAACGTTATCAAACCGCTCGCTCTGCCGATTGGTGATGACGGTGTGCGCGTCATGGTTGATGTTGATGTGCTGCCTTAGGTTGTCGGGGGGTGGGGGTAGCTGGTTACCCTGGTAGCCTTGGCCTCCCGCGGGTTGCCCTCCTCCCTTGGGCCTAGGGCCTTGCTGTTGTACCTCCTGCTCACTCTATCGATTGTTGCGGGGGTTGAGGTGACCTCTGGCAGTGCGACTGCCTTGGGGTACAGAGCTGCCATGGCGTTCCGATCTGGAACGTGTGTGTTGGACGGATTTCAGCGGGTCCAACTTATCGAGTCGAACTACGGCTTGTTTGACAAGTCGCATGATCCGCTTGGTTCTGGCCGTTTGTGGGATTTGCTGCAGGAGTAGAGACGCTTCGTAGATGTTACCCATGGGAGTAACAAATTCTTCGTCCGCCGCTGCATCAAAATCCTCTCGCAGGTTTCTTCGCTAGTGCGGGTTGCGAGCGCGCTCCTGTGCATTGCGCCTGCGTTTGGCCCTCCTGGCGTTCTTCCACCTGCGTGCCCGCCTTTGCTCCTCCGTCTCGTTCCGGGGAGCATCAACGATATCTTGGTTGGCGGAGATCTCGTCCTCGAGCTCATTGTCGAACTCGATGCCCGGCTCATCGTCTCCGAGGTCGTGGATGGAAGCCATGTAGACTTCGCGCTCCGGCGAGTAGTCGCCAAAGTAGTCGGTGGCCAGGACAGTCGAGGTGGTAGTCCTGGATGTCTCTTCTTGGATAGGAGCGAGAGGTCTACCCTTTTGAAAAGGCAGTTGTTGGATGGTGGCTACCAGGCGGGCGTCATCATCGAGTAGTTCGGAGGGCTCCATGACCTTCCAGTACACGAATCTGCCCTGCGCGGTAGTCATAATGCTCAAACCCAGATGACTGACCGCAGAAGAGTCGAGCTCGTCATCTGAATTCGAGTAGGCGTTGAAAACGGGAGCCTCCTGGCTAGCGGTGGCGTCCTCGTCTCCGAGCTTGAGTAGGAGATCTAAGTCCGTTTACGGAGAGGGACTTGGATCGAAGGGCCTCCTCGAAGGTGGAAGCCGCGTTGTGTAGCCCAAAGCAGAATCGGACACGCTCTTCCCCAAATCGGGTCGAAACTGAGCCAGAGAGTCATGTCGAGACACGATTCAAAAATGCATCGGTGACGGAATTCTCCTCGGTCCCAGAGGTGAGAAGCAGATGCATCTCATCGAGGCTGTCGATGACTCATCGAGTCTGCTAGAACAGCTCGATACTTTGGGCTCCGTGGTGTTGGCCAGGTGGCTGTCGAAGCCGCCCGAGCCGTTGGCGATGCAGATCAAGGAGCCGAAGACAAATGTTGTGCCCTTCTCGAGCACGGCGCTGGTAAAGTTGAACGATGCCAACAAGTTCTTCGGTGGATGCTCGATGAACACCCCTACCTGGAGCACCAGCTATCGGTGTTTTACCGTCAAGCCCACCAACGGATACCCCCGAGGTGGTAGGTTGTAGCTAGGGTGTCGCCGAAATCAAGAACTCGAAGGTGCAAGGAACATAAAGTTTAGATAGGTTCGGGCCGCCGAGAGTGTAATACCCTACGTCCCGTGTGGTTTGTATTGCCTTAGAGGTTATGCGTATGCACGATGTCTTTTGGAGGGGTCCCTGCCCGCCCTTATATAGTCTGGGGGGACAGGGTTACATGGAAGTCCTAGTCGAGGACGGTCTGAGAAGTCCTGCCAAAGTACATTGTCGGGTACTTTCCTTACGTCCGACTAGTCCTAGCCCTATACGACTAGATACAATGAGGATGTATGGCCATGCGCAATCCACTACAACAAGAATATGTACGCCAAGTGTGCAGTCCCGCTACCCCGGGTCTGACACCAGCAGTGCTTTGTTTATGGTCAGAAGCTCGCCCATAGGAACTTCCTCTTGCAGCTATCATTAGTGATGTCATTCCCTCCTCACCACCAATTGTTGATGTCATGAAGCTTTAGCTGCAAGGTTAGCACCATAGAGCGTCCATGAAATTTGCAATGCTTATGATAAACATAAGCATCTACAACCAACCTTCTGAAGATTTTGCAAAAGAGGACCTTAATGTGGTTGTAGTCCTCGTGCGTGCTCAGGGCACAAAGCATGCCTGACTCTGGAGATGTACTGAATGAGCATGGTTCCTGTGGTAATTCAAGAATGAAGCTTCCACGCTCATTTATGGAATCCTTCTTTTCGGACTCCAGAGTCAGTGCCTCACCACATTCCATGGCCCATGAGATCTCCATCTCAGAAGATTCATCGTGAGAAATTGTAGTTGAATCTCAATCGTGGTCGAGAACAATGTACTCTGGGCCAGCGGAACGAGGCTCACGCTCGATCGAGGGTGATGATGATCGTTCGTCTTCACAAAGGTGAAGAGTTTCTTCTAAATCATACTCTTCGAAAGTTGCGGATTTTGCAACTTCAAAGAGAATGGGTTCAGATGATACGAACGGAGATGTATGCACCATCTGCTCGAGCGGGTTTTGCTTGGGATGAAACTTCACCGTTGGATTTTCTAAATAAGAGGTAGCGGTGGCAGAAGCGGTTTCCCTAAGCAATTCATCTAGGCTCCATTGATGAGATGTGAGAAATTCTTCAAGTGGGTAGCCTAGGAGAAGATCAAAATCGAAGATGTTGAAGATATGGAAGTCTAGCTTCAGCTCGATTTTGTCAATTTTAAGCATCACGGCACTGTCAACCCCCCGACATTCAAGGATGTGTCCAAAGGGACAACTCTTGATGAGCTTGTCGGATGGTCTTAGCGTAACATCGCCCAAAAGTGTGTACACTAAGTGCCATGGCATGATGTTAACCTCCATAAGGGGGTTAAGATGGGCTTCTATGGTACTTCCCCTTATAGAGCAGGTGATGATCATGGAGGGTGAACTAATCCAAATTGCTTCGGAAAAGTGTCTCACATCACCCGATGATTTCTCCTTCGTTACCTCCTTGAGATTTGTTTTGTTGAGAGGATCGAGAGGTACAGGGGGCACCGTAGGCTCAAGGGGAGATTCTGTCAAGGGATTTTGAGATTGATCTGTATGGACAAAAGAAGGTTCCTCCCCTAAGAGATTCGAGGTGTTTATGTGATTTCTAGATGGATCATCCTCGAATTGAGAAGAGAACATTGAAGGTTGCATTTCTTCCCCCCTCGATGTTCGTGGTTTGGGAGAGGGCTCAACAGACGAATCCTGGAATGGGGGAGACGAAAGCTCAGAATTCGCTGTTGAGAGACTCTCATAACTTGACTCGGATTCCTCTCGACGGGGTTCATTACGATCGCTAGGGAAAGACGAGTCTTCTAAGGGGTCACCTAGAATCTCTATTCCTTCTGTCAGAGCTTGGTGCGTAAACGAACCTCCAGTGGCAATGTCAAAATCAAGGGTAGATTCCATATCTAAACCCGAGCAAAAGATGTCTAATGATACATCTTCGAGTATAGACATGCCTGGGCTGGATGCCAAAAGGCATGAGAATCTAGCCCATGCTGCACCTATGGACTCCTTCTCTAATTGCTTGAAGCTGAGGATGTCAAACGGTAGGGATTCTATGCGTTCCGTAAGGGAGAACGAGTAACAAAAGTCAACGGTAAATTCTCCCCAATTACCGGTCGTACTCCCTATTGTGCGAGTGTACCATTGCTCCGCCTTCCCTGTGAGAGAGAGAGGAAACAACTTCCACCACAATGTTTCATGTGTCATACCTGGGATGTCCAAGCATGAGCACAATTCCTCAAACTTTTGCAGATGATCGTAGGGATCTTCATTAATTGCTCCAGAGAAGGGTTGATTCTGAAATATGGCTATAATCCGAGGATGGAGTCCGTAGCCAGATGAAGGGGTTGATCTTGAAGTTGGTAAGTGCTTATAGAACTCACCCCTTGGAAGAGAGAGAGCTGTTCAATGGATAGCTTCTCCATGGGTAGCGGGGGTAAAGGTAGAATCAAAAAAATGAAAAAGGTACGAGGGCGAACTAGGTCCAAAGAGAATATAGCAACTGTTCCCCAGCAACGGCGCCAGAAAGCTTGTTGACGTTTCCTAGCGTCACGAAATAAATCCGCAAGCACACGGATGACGTTGTAGCTTTCACCCAGGAGTATTCCAAGGGTATCGTATCCACTGAGGAACGTGTGTATATTCTCTAAGGTTCAGGTTCGTCCAAGTACACCACACCCACTAGAGGTGAGGGTAGAGAGGTTTCCTAAGGCTGGGTTTCAGAGATAAGATAGAACTATCCTAGCTGCTTGCTTCGGGCTACTAGCTTCCCACAGAATAAAACTAGTGAGCTCTAGTAATACGGCAGTGGGATAAACCCGAACGGGGAGGATTTCGCTGGATAGACAGGGCTATCACCACCTGCTACCTACCTCATCTAACCATGGGATATACCACAACCAACAGGTAAGTCTAGTCTAGACACCACGTCTACACTATCGTTACTAACTCTAGCCTTAGCTACAAGCTAGAGTTACCCACTAAACTAGTGAACAATTGATCCGGCAAACAACTAAGAGAAACTAACTCTAAACTCAACTAAGAAACTAAAGCACAAAGGAATTCATGAACACTTACTATGATTGATAAGCATCCGTCAAGGTACAAGCTGGAGAAGAGCGCCGGTGTGCACATCGGCTCCTCCCCGACTCCCCCTCACTCTCTCCCTAACTCCTAAGCACTACCTAGGCAGCACTACACCTCTAAAGAAGAGCTCCAAACTCCAAAAGTGAGAGAGGAGGTGAAGGTGAGTTATGTCTTATTTAGTAGCCCCTCCCCTTGTATTTATAAGGGCGAACAGGGGTGCTCTCGGCCGGCAAAATAGCGAACTCAGGCAGAACCGACTTCTAGAATGCACCACAGGCCGCCACGTGGAAGCTGGAGGCGAGGGGGCCCACCTGGTTCGGCCAACCCAGGAGCACCGCCTCTCGCAACCGTCTTTGTCTGGGTCACTGGTATGCGGGACCTTATGGCGGTTCCAGGTGAGTCCCGCAGAATTGAGTCGGTTTGGTCCTGTTTGTGGGCCCATTGATCCGCATGCTTGCGCCTGATTGGCCAGAGAGGTGTTCCCTTGGATTGAAGTGTGTTGCCTTGCTCTTGGAGTGTGTTTCCTCTTTGCTTGAGCTGCATACACATATTCACCAACACATGTGGAGTTTGATAATTAAACACCTGCTCTTTGTTGGTCGATGCGCTTCGATCGGTCGGCATTTTGTGGCTTGGATCCTGGAGCTTGTTTTACCTGCATTTCTTGCCTAAATCCCTACATTGCAAAATCTCCAAGGGAAATGTGGAAATGATATTATTTGGGTTAAATATGCAAGTTAAGCATGGTAGTCATCCCACTTTTCGGGTCAAATTGATGCTCAAAATTGGTCCGTAGCAAGCGTCAACACCCCGCTGACACCAGTCTCTTTCAGAGCGGCAATCAACACGAGCAGCTCATTGACTTGCACCATCTGGCTTGGCGACAAGTTCTCGTTCCACTCGGGCCTCTGCTGCGCCTTTCCAGGAGTTCTCTCTCGCAGCGAGGGCTTGTGATTCCCGATGTAGAACCAGAGTTCCTTCCAGCCCGAGTGGTTCGTGGGGATCTTGTGCTCAAGGTACTGCTTGTTCTTCCCCTGCTTGAACTAAAGACCAGCCCACCAACCACGACTTGTTTCTCGGAGGAGGGTTGAGGGAGAAGTCGGAAGAAATAGCAGAAAAGATCAAAATGTGGCTCGATGCCTAGAAACGCTTTGCATAGATGGACGAAGATGGAAATGTGGACAATGGAGTTGGGATTTAGGTGATGGACCTGAATCCCATAATGAAAAAGGAGGCCCCGAAAGAAATCAGAAGCAGGGAGGGCTAGACCCCTTTCAACGAAATGCTCGAAAAGGACGATTTGGTCAACAGCCTCTTAAGGATAAGGTTGATGGAAAGAAGGCTTCCATTGCACAATGTCTTGGCCTTGCAATAAACCCTCACGAACAAGATTGAGAAGATTATTGCAGGAGGACTCACTGTATGTCAAGTCGGGATCCACAGCTTGGATTTCCTTTTCCTTCTCCTTCATTTCACCCTTGGATGCCGCCTTCTTGTTGCCCATACTCAAAATCATGAGCTTTTTCACTCGCATAAGCTCAGGGGCTTCGGGAGAAGGGGCACAAAGTGCTAAGAGGGGAGAAATGATTCTCCGAGTAGATTGAGGGGAGGAGGAGGGCTCGAAGAAGATTTGTTGATCTGGATCTAAGACCAGTGGAAGCGCAGGAGTAGAGGAAGGCGAAGGGCTTTCTCAAAGTGAAGGCACTGAAGCGAATGAGTAAAAACCCTAAGTCACCGCGCGGTTAAATAACCAGTGGGTGGCCCAAATTTACTGTTCCAGAAGATGAGGAGTTTTTTCCAACGGATGCGATTTGTTTTGAGAGGTTATTTGGGATATTTTTGGGAAGTTATTTGATTGGCCATTTTTTCAGGGATCTTATCCTGAAAAAAGGGGGGTTTCGAATTTCAAACCAATTTTCTCCCAAAGTCACCATCAATTCAAATTATGTACGTAACACTGTTCACTATGCCATGTTCTTTTGGATCCTTTTCCAAATCTTGGAATTTGGATTCAAGGCTCGGGGGCTGCGGGACACGTGTCATCAATAGCTTATTTTTCAAAAATATTTGGAAGATAAGAAAGAAGATTCAAGATTAATTTGACCCTCAGCCTGATGCTTCGATTCAACCTAAGGCTCGGGGGCTACTCCATATGGAGTGCGATTTTCATCGCACCCCATATAAAAGAAGACTTAAAAGTACTCGAGGCATGAGCACCTCACAGCCTCGGGGCAGCCAAGAAAGTACTCGGAAGACACCTTCAAGACGGAGTTTCAGAAGAAACCGAAGGACGACTTCAGAAGTACTCGAAGCCTGCAGTACTCGGCTATGAAGAGCTCGGGGCTTGTCAAACCCAGGGCTATGAGACTGCATATGTGAAGATTGTTCTAAGTAAGGTGTGGGGCATATCCCATACCTTATCCATGTTGTAAAGTACTCGGGTGTGAGTACAACTAGTCGGTACAGAAGGAAACTACCCGGGAAGTACTCGGGTAGGACTCCTAAGCTAGTATCGGTCTAGGATTTCCATGTAACGTTGTCTCCCCAGTGTATATAAGGACGGGCAGGGACCCCCCCCCCAAACATATCATCATCAAGGCAATACAAACCACCACAACAGGACGTAGGGTATTACGCATATCGCGGCCCGAACCTATCTAAACCTTATGTTGCTTGCACCTTCGAGTTCCTAATCTCGGCGACACTCTAACCACAAGTCTACTACCTTAGGGTATCCCTAGGTAGGCTTGCAAGTAAAACACCAACATTATTGGCCCCTAGGTCTGGTTCCGACTACTCGTATTTTCTTGGATTTATTTGTTTCAGAATTTAAGTGGCATTATTCTTATAGTGGTAGGCGGCGTGTTCGTTGACAGCAAGGCACGTGTGGTGACTTTGTCAATCTCAAAGATTTGTCGGTTGAGTCTCTTGGGATGCTCATAGGAGTAGGGTTGGTCACCTGTATTAAAAGGATGAGTGTGCGTTCGTATATGTGAGCGCCTATATCTGTGTTTTGAAAAAAATATATTGAATTAGTGACAATAAACAAGTACTTATTGTGAAAGGATTATTATATGAATACTTGTGACTACGGGATACGGAATTTCAAATTCATGGGTGCACGTGGCTTCCCAACTTTGAAGTGAGAGTGAACCACGAACTTTGAGCTTCAATCCATAGCTTTTAATACATGAGACAGCCATGTTTATTCAACTTTGGCTTTGAGAAAAACTCCATGTACGAACTCATAGTTTTAAATTTGAACTAAAGCAAAACTAGGCTGCACTTTGAATGCGTAATCAAGTTTTTACACATGTTCTGCTGTTCAAAGTCTTAGACCCTCCGTCCCAAAATAAATGTTCATTTAGAAAATTTCAGACTAGTAGTGAGAAATGAACATATTTACTAGTAGTGAGAAATGAACATATTTGTACAACTCTTTCTTGGTATTTGATATTTCTTTAATTAGATAGACTTCACCGTAATATAAAAAGAACACTCTTTGTGGAACAAAATTTGAATGTTCAACGGACACTTATTTTGGGAGGGGGTAGTATTGACTAATGTCAACTTAGATGTTGGCCCTGTTTCAAAATATTGACCCGTCATGGTCTTCAAAATTAAGTTTTAACCACTTAATCTTACATTATAATCTTTTAAAAAATAAATTATAACCATAAAAGTTCTTCAAATTTAATGGTACATTTTCCATATTGCAAAGTAAACAATGCTTGAATAATTGATAACCGAACTAAATGTTGAATCTTCAAAATGAAAAATGTAGTTTTTCACAAGCTATCGACGATTAGTTATATTGTGCAGATATCGTTTGTTGAATTGAGAAACAGGTTGAATTTGCCAACATCTCAGTTTAGGCTAATCTCGATTATATTGACATCGAATCCAGGGGTAGCCGCACGAACTTGGAAGTTGGAACGACTGAGCGAGAGAATGATCCGACGGTTTTTACTAGGTTATACTTCGTTCGAGTTCAGTAGTAAAAGTTGCCTTCTCGCTGGTACCAGCCAAACGGCATCAACGAATTCCAACTACTGCACAATATGTATCGATCCACAGAAATCATAAGACACCACAATTCATCCATAAACTGCAGAACGACAGCCAAATCCAGAGCGTAGTACAACCCAGTCCATTTGTATGGTCTGGATACAGCAACGTCGATCTCAACATTTTATTCATGGGACCCTGACTCAACATAATCACACAGCACATGAAGTGGCGAATGACTCAAGCCGATCCAAGGAAACGGCCCATCCAAGCAGAGAAGCGAGACCAGGCCAGGTCGACGGCTTCCTGGTTCTCATCAGTCAGACCCATTCCCTTCTTCCTCTTGAGGGCCTCGGGCGAAGTGTTCATGAAGGCGTGCGAACATCCAGGGTATATGTGGACTTCATATGGTACCCCGGAAGACTTGAGCTTCTCCTCCAGGGACTTGGCCGCCTGAAACATCATGTAAGAGCAGTGTTAGATTCTCATGTCCAATATATGCAGAATATGGTATTCTTGTAATTTTGATAGTTGGGGCATTAATAAATAGAGAGCATCAAGATTTATAGATATGGATACTATCATGTGCAATCACGTTCACACATTACTAAGACATAAGTTCTGTTTGGTTGATGTGCGTATTGTTATCCAACAATTCCAGGTATAGTCACATAACCTTACAAACATTAGCTTCATTCTGGCAATCTGAGCATGACATCAGAAAAGTATATACATTAGGAAAAAGGCTAAAACATATGGAACGTTGACAACGACTAAAATGGTAATTCCTTGCTCCAGCTTGGGTCTAGACAGTATCGAGAACAGATTTCTGAAACCTGGTTTGCATTGTTCTTGTAGTGACAGGCATTATGTAGGCTAAATCATTTTAGCATTGCAGTCATGATCCTATTATACACATTTACGGTCAGTGGCAATTGGCAAGGTCCTACATGGTATCAGGGTAAGCTCCAAGTCTCAACCAGCTCATCAACATTTGCCACATGATAACCTACCTTGTAAATTAAAAAGAACCTGGGTAATGTCTTAGTAAAGATTATAGTAAGGGCAAACTAGGCATCAAAAGCATGCGTTGAAAAAAGAAAATCAGAAAGTGAAATTATGGATTTGCAATATATCATAACAACCGAGATAAATGACGTGTGAAGGATAGCCTTACGGTGACATCCGAAAACCCAACAAAACTGTCATGCTCCCCAAAATGGGCCTGGATAGGAGCCTTAGCCTTAGAAGGGTCGGCAAGTTCAGAAGATGGTGTCCCATAGAAAGCAACAACAGCATCAACCTCTGGAACTAAAACTCCACTTGCAATTGATAAAGCACCACCCATGCAATAGCCGGTAACACCAGCCTATTTTTAGAAAAGATGAAGGTTATCAACTTATCATTAAGCTATTGATTACCTGCATTGTTTTCAACAGAACATATGTAAACATGTTAATATATAAGACGACTCCACAGCATAAATGCTTGTAGGCCTGCAGGATGTTCAGTTTGAGTCTAATTTATTTAGATAAGTTTAATCTGCTTACACAAATTGCATCATAATTTTTTCATTACCGGTCAGCAACTTCTCCTTTAGCCCTTACTCCTTACTGCTGCTGGGCAATTTATGACTCAGGGATGATGCACCAGTTATTCAGACAATGTAACATCATACCCTAGTCAAAAAATATCTAGAACATAGATTATTCCTCAGCAATTTATTAGGAAACTTCAATTGTTTCTCCATGCAGACAAATAGGATTACGACATCTCATAATTCCCAGGAGTACATAAACATCTTGAAAAATAAAAGTTTAAATTTACTCTTTATGAGTTCAGAGCTATTATTTTTCTTTTTATGCATGTTAATAGCATTGCAAACTTCAACTTGTGTTCTTAACAATATTCATCAATCCAAAAGTCATTATAAGTGGATGTGATCTGATAAAGGCTAACAGGAAGATAAGAAACTTGAGCTCTTTCCACAATATGGAGATGACATAGTACCTTTGGATGGTCAAGCCTGTAAATTGTATGACCAATCTATTTCACATCTATTCCATTGAACATAATGAAGAGTTGTGCATCTTTCCCATTAAGATAGAGCAAAAATAAAGGAGTCCAAAACCACAAACATACATGCCACTGCCAATCATTCAGTATTTTACACCTTTTCCATTGAACATAAAGAGAAGCTGTGTATCTTTCCCATTACGATAGTGCAAAAACAAAGGAGTAATCTTGCAACCAAATGTGCAGAAGAACTGCATAAATTGCAATACTGATGAAGTGTTCATTTATTCTGTGTATTGGTGTTCAATACCATAGGAGAGGCAATAATGATTCTTTCACAAGAAAGGAACGCTAGTATGGGACTCATAATAGTTTTGCAACGGGATAAGAACAGCTAATCAAAATGATTTCCCAGCTACTTAAATTGTACAAAATTTTGAATGCATACACCAATACAGAGAACAAATGACCAAACAAGAACAAAGACGAAAAGTTCTACCTTGGGTGATCCATTTGACTTGAGCCATTTAACTGAAGCCTGAATGTCCTTAACTGCGCCTTGCCAATCCAGACCATCCATCAGATGCTGTGCCTCAGCAACATCCAGAGCAACTTTTCCACGATACAAACTGAGAAGGAAAAAATGACATCAAGAAATGCAGTGCTTGATGGAGTAACAATCTTATTAGAAAGTGTCGGCATCTTATGAAGCACCAATTTTATACCGAAGCAATTAAACAGAAAGCAACAAAGGGCATGATTTTACTCTGGAATAAGTGCTCTGTATCCTCCACCAAGTTGGGAAATGTGGATCGCATGATTCTTTATCTCATAATCTACTCCCCACCACTCTTGCAAAACCACAATTCCAGGAGCATTTTCTTTGCCAACAACATAGGCATCGAAAGTCTGCAAAACACAAGGCAGCATTAGAACACGAGATAATAGATCAAAGATGGGATATCATATTCATAGTAATTAACAAAAAGCATCAAGCCTGTTATTTTCCGTAATGGCTGATTTACGCTTTTGGTCACCATATATAGAGCCATATATATTAACAAGCTTGGTTAGTATCAAGGATTCAAGGTATATGCACTTATTGTTTATCAGGGTAACTTATACAGTTATTACTTGAAACTTGATACCAATCTATATGACATAGTCTGAGGAAAGCTAAATCATCAATATCTAGCATTATTTTAATGCAAAAACCTTCTAGTAACAACTAGGCACAAAACTGCAAGCCCGCTGCACATGTCAATAGGAAAAAACATGTTATACTATTTTGTCCTACTTATGTGACTGACATCCTGCCTCCCCAAACTATCACAATTCATATTTGGATCCGCCATGCACTACACACTCAGTTGTTTTATGACAATGTGTATACCATGCTCAAGGTTATTAGTTCTAACTAAGACACCCAACTCCATCAAAATGCTTATGTTCCATAATCCACAATAGGAATCTGTAACAGAAAAGACACATAGGATAGAAAAAATGCACATAGCCATGGATAGTTGTGGTGAATAAAATTCACCAAATAGGATTCTCTCATGTATTTTTTTGTCAACGAAATCATTCTTGTAGTTGAAGGTACTACCATAGTTTATGCAATAGAGAAATAGCTAGCAAACAATGCAAATTCCAATACTCACATAAGGTGATAAACGTATATCTATGTAAACAGCGGTCAATGAGGTAAAAATAAATTGCCCTTGGCAGTGGTTGATTCATGTCCATTTCTTAACAAAATTTCATCTCAGGTCTCCTTGCGATAAATAATAAAAGAAAAGGAAAAGAGAAACCAGAGGAAACAAAAATAAAAAGGGATTCGGAGGAAGAAAGCCAAAGTCCAGGAGAAAAGGAAAAGGGAGGGATATGAGAAGAAATCAAAACCATTTGTCGGCTTAGAATTCGTGAAACCACAGCGTACCTATACTAGATAATCCACCCAGAAATGTACAACGATCACAACATAGTAGATAATTTCATCCTCGTAAGTAAATTATCGAACGAAGGTCGTAGCCTCTTATTAAGCCGGGAGGGAGGCGGGGAGGTTTGGAAAATCCGTACAAACTGGCGGTAAACCCTCTCAATCGCCGTGAAACGTGAGCCAAATTCGAACCGGGAGTACCCAAACCGAGCGGAGGTGAGTGCAGAAAAACCCTAGAAAAGCCCTCCCGAGCCGACGGGTTTTGCGAGTCGAGAGATAGGAGACGGACGAGAGGGCAGGGGAGGGGAGGGAGCGAGAGCAGGGCCACGAACCGTGTCCTCGCGCTGGATCTGGATCTTCTGGAACGGTGCGGCCGAGGAGTCGGTGGCCATGGCGGCGCGGGGCAACCGGAGGCGGGGGAGAGAGCAGCGCGAGCGCAAAGGGCCGGTGGTGGTGCTGGAGAGGAAGGCGGAGGAGGCGCGTCGGAGCAGGTGCGCTGTGGCCATCCCTTTCCTTATTCCTTCCCCTTGTGTGTGAGATGCTCAACGCAGGCCCGCACCGCACCTAATCCAGGCTAGTTCCGTAATTTTTGCTTTTTCGTTTCTTTTTTCCTTTTACTTTTTTGATTTTTTTTTTTTGAGGCAAGGGGCGAGTCAGCGAGTGATAGGGATGAAAACGGATCGGATCGAAGCGGATAATACCTGTTCCATATCCTCATCCATATTTTTTCATCGGATGCGGAGCAGAGCGGATATTACAAGGATACGGTTACGGAGACGGAGCTATGAGGATATCGGATATGGTGCGGAGTCGGGTCGGTGTCGGACCGAATACGGATTAATATTGTCGGATAATATATGTTTATGTGTAGTTTTTTATGTTGATTAATAATTCATAAACCAAAGCTATAAAGCAGCAAAATATCATGAAATAAAATACTCACCTTTATAGTTAACGGCACAAAGTTGATGGTGATACTTCAAACTTGACGTCCAATAAAAATCATTACAGATTCTCAGTTTAGACTTAGGTGTATAGAGCAAACATGTAAAATAAAATAAAAATATTGTCGATCAGCCGTTAGGGTTTATCGATGCATGTGCATATAATATAAATACTTGTTGGTTAATGGGCTATAAAAATATTATATGTGTATTTGGACTATGCTTAATTTGTACAAAGTGTTGGTCTGCTGGGCTCGCGAAAGTAGTCGGATATCCTATTATAAACCTCGGATTATTCGTGTTCAATTATCGGATAATTCATATCCTCCGAATTTTGCTAATACCATATCCTACTTCGCATCCGCATACAATCGAATTCGGATTATCCATATCCGCATGGATATCAAAAAACCTTCTCCATATCTATAAAATTTAGATTCGGATCGAATCGGATGCGGAAATTATCCGCTCCACTTTCATCCGTGATGAGTGAGATGGGTGGCCTCTCTCGCTCGATCCGATCGCTCGCCGCGCAACCTGTTGCGTTTGCATCCTTTTGCTGGCCCAGCTGTGTTATGTTTCTGGATGGTGCATTGATGCGTGTCCTCTCGAGTCTTGACTCTTGTTTTCCAGGTTTGCATCCTTTTGCTGGCCCAGCTGTGTAATGTTTCTGGATGGTGCATTGATGCGTGTCCTCTCGAGTCTTGACTCTTGTTTTCTTGGAAGAGAAGAGCTCTCCGGATGGCGTTTGGTTAGTTCAATATCTGGTAATACTTCTGTTTTGATTGATGCCACATGTTGAGGGAGAGAGAGAAGCTATATGTTGAGAGTTGAAACTTGAGCTAAAGACAACATATGAAAACACCAAAGATGATGGAGCAAAGAAAACCGAGGACCAGTTTTTGTAGTCGCGGTAATGTTAAATCCTCTGCTAACAAGAAAAATAAAGAAATCTTGCATAGATTTACCCATGGAACATAACAAAAGCATCTTCTGACTTGAAGCCCAACAAATGTGTTATCTGGATCCATAAAGTGAACCTTACTTTCTTTTATTATACAAACCAACTCTAAATTGTACATGAGACATGGTCATATCTTAACTTAACCGACACAAAATATGAATTATATAAATATCACATCCATTTTGGAATCACACGAAATAATAGAAAAATAAGCTATAAGCGAACTAAGCATAACTCAGCTGATAAAATTTCTTGTGGTGTAAATTGTAATCTGTCTAGCCAGACTCTCGACTCGCCATGGGTACTTGCATTTTTCAGAATTTATTTTAAAATTTAATTGGAGCTATTTTTTCAATTTTGTTGTCAACAATCTCTTGTGGATCACAGGGGCTCACAACGGACCCCTTAGTTCGGCTAGGGAAACGGTTCCTCAAGGTGGTGATGTGTGCGGGATGGAATGGACAAGCAATGTAAGTAGCTTCGGACTGCACGGTAGCGTAATACCCTGCATCCTTATAATGGGGTACCTATCTTTCCTTAGGCCAACCTCGGGGGAGCACGTACGACAAGGTTGTTCTTGCAAGCCTGTCATTGACTATCCTCTTGCCAAGGTCAATTTGTCTAGTATCTAGTCCTATATGCATATTGCCTCCCCTTATATATGGATATATCAAGTCCTTTTGCACTATTGAATGACTTCCTGGTCGTATGGGTCCCATGCCTCCTCCATGCCGTAGTAGGTAGAGCTCTCATGCCATCAATGGTGTGGCAGAACCACCTGAATTAATCCGGCTCAAGTGTATTAACCATCACCATTAGGGCAATTTCGGTTAACCTTACACTTCAAACGGAGTAATCCACTGGTCTGTCGGGTATAACCTCCCGATACAACCACGGTAATCGGATCGAGCGCCATACATACAAATGCTCACGCGACGATGAGCCCAGAGAATACCACATTCCAGCAAATATTACAACATTATCATAAGTAAAATATTACAGACCAAGTTTTAAATTTAGAAACCAAGTACTCCAATGATCATAAATGAGTTCTTCAGAGTTTAAGTTGCAGCGGAAAATAAATCAGCGAAAGCTACTTCGACGATAAGGATGTCTCGATGAAGCCCGTACGAGACATCACTCGGCGTTATCTCCATTGGATGGGGGCGCATCCCATTCCACCGACCAACCAGGGGGAAGAGTACACGGTCAAATCAAGCTAGCAATCATATCTTCGAAGGTCTCACCTGAAAACGAGCCACAAGCAAGGCTGAGTATACTAATACTCAGCAAGACTTACCCGTGTAGTGGAATCTACTCCACCGACTCTAGACATGCAAGGCTTTTTGGCTCAGGGGTTTGTTTCGCCGAAAAGCATCTACAAGTGGGTCCTTACTTTCAAATTTTAGCTCAACATTCTAGTTTCATTAACCATTCTAGATAAGCAGCTATCCAAAAGCATACACGGTGAAGCATTAAATTTTCATCCAACCAGTTCATTCATCATCATTGTTCCTCTTCTTACTCTGTGGGTAAAAATGGTTAAGCAGTCTCAATAGCCGTGAGAAACGGACGATTCGAATCGAATTTCTTAACCTTGCAAGGGAAACCCAAACACACGTCACGTGGTTACTCCCTAGAGTCACACGTGCAACTTTTCCCCTTTCTTTCCGGGTCGTGGATCGGGGCTACCCTCCGAGAGTACAAGAGCCCCACGCCACGGTTCGGCGCCGGGTCGTGACCACTCTCTGCACTCGCCATATGCACATGGGACCAAAGTTCAAAGGGTAGGATGCCGTCCCCTTGCCGGGCCAATCAGGTACTTAAGCTTACCGATTCCCATAATCTCGGCATGTGTTTAGTACGTTCAAAGACTTAACCATCACTACCACACCCTGCGGCCTTAGCATTTTTCACTAGAGAGACGGGCCTCAATCGTAACCATCGTTACATAACCCGTACGTGTCCTTATGATTGCAGCGTGTAGTAGACATTCAACTCCTATTTTCTCGCGAGTGACAGGAAATCACTCGACTTTTACCGGAGTCCTATTAGCACAGCATTCTATCGAACCTTACGTCTAGTTTTCAAGCAAGGGTTCCTGATATCATGCAACTAAGTTTTCATTCAACTCCTATAACTTAATGCACAAGCAAAGAGTAATGAGTTGCATAATTTCGGAAAGAATGGGTTATGCTCCGGGACTTGCCTTCTTGCGAAAAGTTAGTCCGGGGCTCTTCCGAACTTGGGCTCGGGTCTTCAAGAGCTTCAGTTAGATTCGCCTAGGCTTCTCGCTGCTCACTCTCGGACTCGGGCACCAGCTCGTAAGTTCCGTCGGCGAGAGTCGTCGATTCTACATGAATGCACAAGTTTAAGTCGTGGTAATGGTACTCGATACGATTTAAGAGTAATTACTACAATGGATAGTGTCTGGTCATGAACTTTTGGATTTAGGCACATCAGGGAAAGATGTGCTTACTGTAAACTTTTCAGCCAATTTTATGTAACAGATTAATTATGAAAAATATATTACATAGTTGTTGTTAGATCCTTGTTCTTTTTGTACAGAACAATTGGTGCAACAACAGAGTCTAAGATTTTTACAGAGCTTTCACTTAAGCATGCAGAAGCTACTGTAATTTTGGTAGGATTTATCATGCAGTATTCAGAGCATAGAAAATATGACATTCTACACCTAGGTTATTCAAGGATTCATTTTTACAGGACCCTACACAGGGTTTTTGCCCATGGAACTTTTTACACAGCAACCTCTACCACAGTGTGTCTCCTAGTAAAAATGTGAGAATTTTGCAAGCTAATATACTATTTTCTTGATTTAATTTATGTTATTAGCACATAAATCAAATAAATAGGTTACTGTGAGATAAAAAGTCTCCTAATTTTTCTCTGGCTTCTAGGTACCAATACACTATCATAGAAAAAGTTTCATTGGGTGATTCATCACTTAACTGCAGGGATAAAATATATCTAGCCACCTAAGGTATGAAACTAAGTTTAATAAACAGTGTAGTTAGAGGTGGAATTTGGGCCTGATCTTTTTACACAGTCCTAAACATCAAGCAACTAACTTACTGCCCAAAATTTAGGGTCAGCATTGTTCTACATCAGTGGGTACAAAATAAGTCCATTAAATCTTCCATTTAATGTAGAGCAAAATATGTAGGGATTCTGAGAAACTTTTTGTAACAAAAGTGGTAGAGTTTGTTCTAAGGATTCCAGACCAGTTGAGTTTGCATTTTTCTGAATTTTCTACGATTTTATACGAATTTTACAAGTTCACTGAATTTGAATCTAGATTTGAAACTTCCTTTTACAACTAGGTCCTTGAATCTTACGCGCAGACCCTTCTAAAGATTTAAATTTTTGCAATTGGGTCCTCGGGCGGCTCGGGTACGGCGGCCGGCCGAAATTCCGACGAGGGGCTTGCCGGCGGCGAGGGGTGAGGGTCGGGGAAGGTTCAGGGGTGCGAGGGCTACCTCGTGGGCGTGTTGTTCAGGTGGGGGACGGCCGGGAAGGGCTCGCCGGCGTTGGAGCAGAGGCGGCAGCGGCGCGGCACGCGTCGACGGCGGTGCTCCGGCGGGCTTGGGGCGGCCTGGTCCGGTCAGCGAGCTTCAGTGGCGCGTGGGGAAACTGCTCAGGGGCTTGGCTTGGACGGAGGAGGTCGGGGTCGAGCTGTCCACGGCGAGCAGGGGCGGCGGCGGCGGCGGCAGCGCGGGCAGCGGCGCTCCGGTGGTTCTGGGCGGCGTTGGGCGGGTCGGCGAGCTTCAGGGGGATGATGTAGTGGTGGCTGGAGGCTCAATTTGGGCGGTGGGCGGCGGTGGAGAGCTATCCACGGGCGGGCGGCGCTCGGCGGCGATAATGGCGACGGCGAGGGCGTTCTGGGTGCATGGCCCGCGCGGGCGGTCGGGGCTCGGCCTTTATAGGGGCAGGAGGGGGTGTGGAGGGCCTGGGCGGTGCGCGGGGCGGAGGCACGGCACGGCGCGGCACTGGGCGCGGCGGGCGGCAGCAGAACGCCGGCGCGGCGTGCGGCGAGCGGGCGCGGTGACTGGGCGGCCGGGATATGGCGTGGGCGCGAGGGGATAGCGCTGGGCGTGGAGTGGTGGAGCAGCAGCTGCAGCGGCTCGGGCGGAGGGCGGGCGCAGTGACGGGCGGGGCGCGGGAGCCGGGGCGGCACGGCGGGGCGCGGCGGTTGGGCGCGACGGGCGGCGGGGCTGGGCGCGGCAGCGGCGTGCGCACGCGCGGGCGCTCACTGGGCCGCGCGGCGTGGGGAGGGGGCAAAGCCGGCCGTGGCGGAGTGGCGCGGCAGCCACTGGCCTGGCGCCTCGCGCCGGTCAGGCGTCGCCGGCCACCTGGCGCGCGGCGGTCGGGCGGGGAGGAGAGAGAGGGGGGGGGTGCGAGGGGCCTGATTGCGAGAATTTGAAAAACTTCAGGGGCTGGGTGAAAACCGGGCGTTTTCTCCTCTTTCTAATTTGAATTTCAAAAACTTTTGAACATGAAAGTTTTTCAGAATAAAAAGTTCTACAAGTTTGGTTTCAAGCAAAATCTCATTTGGCTTATGGTTTAAAAGTTAAATTTAAAAGTTCAAAAGTGACCAAAAGTGCTCAAATTAAATTTGAATTCCAACTGAACTCGTTCTAATTCTTTCCACCCTTTTATTAGTTGGTTTAAGCACAGGGTTAGGCTAATGATACTAATTTTAGAAATGAAATTTTTACCAGGGTTGTCACAAATGGGTAGTGGTTCAGATCATACCCATAATGTTGTTCCACTATACACAACGTGTCACGTCCTCGCAAACCTATCGTTCGCAGTTCGACGAATGCGGTTGACCATCCTCCGCCTTCCTAGAGGGCCCACCTGTCTGGGACCGTGGGGAAGTGTCCGTCCACCAACTGGTCCCTGTCAATTGAACAGCAGTCTACGCTCCCCTATCACGCCACAGTAGCCTGGATGGGACTACCCAGTGTGACCCGCGCACAGTACGCTACAGGGGTACTATGGCGTGCATGACCGAACGAGCTGCCCAGTCACATCCCTAGTTAGGCCTGTCAGCGCACATGCCCTTCGACATAAATGCTCCTACCCTCCGCGCATATGAAGCCACCCACTTTCTAACTTGTGGGTTCAGGGTGCCCTCATCCCTCCCCTGAGTCTGGACCCGTCTAGGGGGAGAGAGGGAGGGAGGGAGGAAAGAAGGGGAGGGTTCCGAACCATGGGTACCGTATGTAGAGGTCTCACTAGCGGAGAGCACGTGGCGGCTCGCAACCTGGGCTACATGTGACGTCAGAGCACCCCCAGTCCCCGTTCACCGATAGTAGGCGATGTGCCCATCGGTAGCAAGAGACCTGTGGTGACTTTGTGAATCTCGAGATCTACAGGTTCAGTCTCTCGAAAGTTTTTTTTCACGACCGTGCCTGAGCACGTTTTTCATTAAGAAGAAAGGAGTTACAAACAAAATCTTGATGCGGCCAAACAGAGCTTGACCAACACAAGAGCACAATTGACTAAAAATAGAGAAACACTGAAGAAACGCACACACAAGCATGGAAACATAACAACAACAAGGACATCAGCAAGCAACACGGGGAGAACAAAGCTCTCAACCCACAAACCAGAGGAACCCACACCACCGATACAACCGGACATGCAAAGAGAGACGTAACATCACTATGGTTGCACAACCTCCGTCGCAGCACCAAGATCCCTAGTGGCAAAGCATCCGCCAAAGGTGAAGAAGAACCACGGCGATAAAGCATCCGCCCGAACCAAAGAGGTGGCAAAGCATCCACTAAAAGGCACGACCAATTCAGCAACCCTGACGGCAAAGCATCCTTCCGAACAAAGTAAAGGTGGCAAAGCATCCACCTAAACGAACTTCAACCAGCCAAGTGGCAAAGCATCCGTCTGGCTAAAGTGATCTGAGCAACCAAAAGTGATGGTGGTGAAGATGAAGCGAAGGCAGAGGATCAAAGGGGCAGGAGACAGTGGCAACCGCCGCGACGCTTGAACAAGGTGGATAGGGTAGGCACCCCATGTGACATCCCGGCCCAAGGCTTAATAAGATTAATAGGATACTCATACCAACAAGTTAAACTTCTTTTCCGGAAGCCAATCCCTAAAGAACTCTAAGGTTAAGCGTGCTTGGCCTGGAGCAATTTCGGGATGGGTGACCGACCGGGAAATTCTTCCCGGGTGCGCACGAGTGAGGACAAAGTGTGTAGAAAAGATGTGTGTTGGTCTGTGAGGGCAGCCTATATCCTAGGAAGCGTCTAGATGTAACCGGGCCCGGCCTCGAGGAGGCGGGACATTACACCCCATGGCCCCAAAGCCGGCAGAACAAAGATAGCTAATGACGCCACCGTTGCCTGATCAAAAGGTCAAGGTTTTCACCCGAAAAGCTCGCCGGAGAGGAGGGAAGAAGGGGAACAGATGACACCTTCAAGAAGGTAGGCGGTGTCTGAGGATGTCGTCGTCATCAACCCACAAGCAGGCATGGCTTTCGCTTGAACCCCCTTCCACCCCTCAAGGACGCGATGCCAAGAAAACCAGGCGAAGCGAGCGACATGGGGCCAAGAAAGCCCACCGCCGAACCTGACGACCCGATGTCCCAGAGAAGGTAGGCGGTGTCCGAGGACGTCGCCGTCATCAACCCACAAGCAGGCATGGCTTTCGCTTGAACCCCCTTCCACCCCTCAAGGACGCGATGCCAAGGAAACCAGGCAAAGCGAGTGACATGGGGCCAAGAAAGCCCACCACCGAACCTGACAACCCGATGTCCCAAAGAGGGGCGCAGGCACCAGGAGGAGGCCCCTCCCCCGAGCAGGACGCCACGGCCACCGCGCCAAGGGCCACCATAGCCACCAGGGGCAGCGGCGGCGCACCAAGGGCCACCAGGGGCGGCCCGCGCGCCGCACGAGGCCTAGGGCCCCTACGGGCAGCCACGCGGCCGGACAACGGCGATGCCAAGGAAACCAGGCGAAGCGAGCGACATGGGGCCAAGAAATCCCACCACCGAACCTGACGACCCGATGTCCCAGAGAAGGTAGGCGGTGTCCGAGGACGTCGTCGTCATCAACCCACAAGCGGGCATGGCTTTCGCTTGAACTCCCTTCCACCCCTCAAGGACGCGATGCCAAGGAAACCGGGCGAAGCGAGCGACATGGGGCCAAGAAAGCCCACCACCGAACCTGACGACCCGATGTCCCAGAGAGGGGCGTAGGCACCAGGAGGAGGCCCCTCCCCCGAGCAGGACGCCACGGCCACTGCGCCAAGGGCCACCATAGCCACCAGGGGCGGCGGCGGCGCACCAAGGGCCACCAGGGGCGGCCCGCGCGCCGTGCGAGGCCTAAGGCCCCTACGGGCAGCCACGCGGCCGGACAACGCCGCCGCAAAGGAGGCATGGGCCGCACCGGCGCAGTCAGCGGAGCAGCAGCGAGTGGGCCACAACACGCCGCGCACCGCGCGGGCCACCTGCGCCCAGGGGCCACGCCAGCCAGCATCGGCCACAGCGCGAACACACGCACGAGGAGGCGAGGGAGCCGCCCCGGCACCGCAAGTACCGGCACCGCGAGGAGCGACAACCCCAGGCCGACCGGACAGAGGACCACTACGCCTCGCCAGATCCGGCCAAGGGAGGCACGGATCCGGTGAAGCAGTGAACGGATTCGGCCATCAGCGACCAAGACGGAGTAGGAGGGGGGCGACCTTTGGTAACGGGGCAGAGGGAGAGAGGGGGCTGAGGGAGAGAGAGAGGGGAGGAGGGAGGGGGCGGCTGGCCGACTTCAGTGCAGCCATGGGCCGCCACCGCCGGCGGCGGCCGGCACGTCGGGCGGCGGCGGCGGCCCCAGGGTTGTTCAATGGGGAGGGGGCTGCGGGAGATGGCGGATGGAGAGAGGTTCAGAGCTTCGAAGGTGCTCATAGGGGTAGGGTTACGTTTATATTGTGAGTGCCTGCATCTATATTGTGTTTTGGAAAAGAAAAATTCAATCTGCCACGTCTTTAAGTGAATAGTATAATTATAGCACCATGTATGGCACATGATGACTCAAATTATAGCATCCAAATCATTTGCAACATATTACTCACGCCTAGTTCCATGCCCGGCAACGGCAATGTTGTAAAGCAAAGTTCATTCTGTTTGTTTTTTAAGGAGAGAAAAAAGCTCTTTGGATCACATATAGTTTGAATACATAAGCTCAGAATGGAAACGTTTTATAGGAATTTAGCAAGAATCAACATAGTTCTCTCAAGAATGCTAGTATGGATTTTTTCCAGGGCTAACCATTTCTATTAAAGATTGACAATTCAATATAATAATATTCTTGCTGACATGATTGTTAGAAACATGAATTTTTTTTGGCACGGAAAGAGTAACCAAAGGTAGAAAGATTTAACATGGATGCAAAGTGATTCAACACTATAAAGATACAAATCTACTCCATCTGTTCAAATTTTAGATCATTTTGACAAATTTAGATATATAGTTTTTGCTATTCACCTAGATATACATTTTGTCTATATATCTAAATTTATCAAAATCATCTACAATTTGAAACGGAGAAAATAGTATATAATTATGCATAAGAGACGAAGTGTCACCAATATGATTTGTTGTGCTAAGGGATCAATGAGAACTCGGATGTGTGAGCCTGTGAGGTCTCTAAGCATGCTGTGGCCAAAGTGAAGAAAAAGTAGGCTGCAATCCGAAGAGCAGCAGAAACACTTTACATTATTTGCAAAAAATAAAAATATTATTCCCAAAATTTTAAGGTTCCAGATAAACTGTAAACACATCTCACCTTACCTCACGACTACTAAAACTTGATCACTTCGCTTCATATGACATTTTATTATGTTGCAAGTTAAAATTTGGTGGAAGGACATCATACCCTATGTTCATGATGTTTCATATACTTTGCATGATGTATTTTGATATCTTGACGGTAAGATCGTCATCAGATGCTACTAACCAACATTAAGAAAAAAAAATAAACCTAGCCCAACAACCGCAACTCTTTGGGTGGCGTTTGGATTGTCTGCGGGAAAGGGAAAGGGAAAGGGATATAGGCTTTGGATATGGAGAGGTGGGTTGTGGATTGGGAAATAGTCAATCCTTTGTTTGACCATGTCGGGTTTGGTTTAAGGTTCAAAGTGGGTCCCACATGCAAAAGAAAAGGAGAGCCTCCACCGCACGTCATTCTCATCCCCGAAGCCGAGCTTATCCCCATGGCTGCAGTACCGAGGCAAGCAGCACCGCTCCACCTCCTCTCTTCCTGTATTGCAGAATCAAGGAGGCAAGCAGCAGCTCCAATCAAATCGACTAAAGCTGCAGTACCGAGGGAGGCATGCATCAGCTCCGAGGCTCCCCGCCCGCAAGGCAAATCGATGGAGGTGAGTAGCAGCTCCGGCCACCAACGCTGCGGCGCTGAGTGAGGGGAGCAGCAGCTCCAACTGGAGTTGGCCGCGGCGGTTCCGGAAGCCTTTGCGAGACGAGCGGCGTCTGGCGGTCTGCATATCCAAGGCGAGCAACGGGCTTCGATGGCCAGCGCGCGAGGCAAGCAGCGAGTTCGGCAGCCCGCCCGGCGAGACGAGCGGCACCTCCCACATCTCCCCTCCGCCAGGTATAGTATCGTCTCGCCGGTGCCACAGTTTGATTTCCCAATCGTAACCCACCCCTCCGGTCGGGTTTAGATCGGTGGGAAAAGATTGGCTCATTTCCCTATCCCAATCCGTGTTCATTCCCAATCCCATTATCCAAACATGGGATAAAATTTATCCCACCCCTCGTTTCCCTATCCCAATCTCCGTTAATAAACGCCACCTTGGGAGTTTGGCCCATACATCTCACACCACTCTTCGGCTCGATCCAACCGTGGCCCGACTCCAGCGCCGCTTGCCCTCGGCTCCACCACCGCTACCGTCGCGGTCCCGCCTCGCCGCCGGGGACGCGCAACGGCGCGAGCTCAGGGACGGCAAACCCGTTCGCGCTGCCAGATATGGGCAAGAAGAATAGCGGCGCCTCGACGCCGGCCAGGGCCGCCAACCCCAACCAGGTCGTGTCGCTCCGCGAGGAGACCTCCGGGAGGACGCGTGTCGACGAGGCCTCCCTGCTGAGGGTCAAGCACCTTCAGCGGCTTGCGGCATGGGCAGGCGCGGAGGCCGGGGTGGGCCCGGTCGGCGCGCTGCTGGGGCGCCGCCTCGCCGCGAGCGCTGAGGCCGCCGGAGTACCCCTAGGCGCCGCCACTTTCCTTTGCCAGAGGTGGGAGTTGCTGCTACTGGTTACTACGCCTTATTCATCCTCTTAGCATGCTGTCTAGCTACCAGAATTTACCCATGTGTTTTTGCCTAATCTTCCTTCCTTTCCGACTATTGCATAGTATTGTCAAAACCAATTTGCTCCTTTTCCCTCGAATTAACTTGTATTGGCTGTTAGCTTCTGTATAAAAGTACAATGGGAAATGTATTGTTGTCAGACAAATTGCTGTTCTGCTAGTTAGTCTGCATATCTGTGCATATCTTCGACAATGTAAATGCTTTAGATCAATGATGATTCTTTTCTATCAAGTTGAAAACATAATGGAGGTACTACTGCCAAGTACCATTCATAATTGATGGCAGTCAACATGCAGTTGGTAATTCTAATGAAAAATGCCTCTATGCTAGGTTTTTCCCCTGTTTAGATAACTCTAATGGACATACAAACTGTAACTGTTCTTGTAGGTTTTGCACCACAGAGACGTCCTGCTGACTGGCTGCTTTGTCAGAATATTGATCTTATTATTTATTACATATCTTGTTAATATCTCATGTTGACGTTTTTTATGTTTTGATTAGTGCAATATTTATATGCCAGTGAAGGGGTTGTATGTAGTTTTAAACAGCCAAACCAATATGTATGATTCACTTCTATGAAGAGTTAGTGAAGAATTTAATGTCAGTTGGAAATGATAAAAAGAACCCTTGTAATCATCACATCTTTTAATTGGGTTATTGCAAAGTCTTGAGCTTATCTTTCTCAACATTTGTCTTTGCAAATAGAATTTTCTCAACTCTTATGTTCAACTTAACTTTGTGCTAAACTCCACTCAATCACTGATAACAATTTCTGTTGACATACATCTGGATGAACAATTAATATATTTCAGTGATTTGCTCACAAATCCATATTTCATCGATAATGTTTCATGATAGCCATGTGGCATGTGCTGATAACCTCTGATTGGGTGATCCAAATGTATGATTGATCATAAATAGTTATAATCCTGCTGCTTATTAACACACTGCTTGCCAAGATGGTTCTTGGTCAATATTCATAATACTGTAGAAGCAAAAGTTTGCATTGCCCCTGGTGTTCTTCCTTGTGTCCTGTAACTAGTCAGCTGTGAGACAAACATGTGTCTGCACAAACCTCATTAGTTTACTACCAGCAAAGTAAAATGAAAATGTTGTGATGACAATAATGGTATATTCCTTTTCCATGTAGCATGAGCTGCTGATAATATTTTCATCTTGTTCAATAATTGTTTTTGAAATTCAGATCTATTACATGTGTAAATTATTTGTATCTAATAGCTAAGAATCATTTCCTCTGCTAGAAGGAAACTGAAATAAAAATAATAAAACTATCCCAGATATGATGCAATACAATTATATGTATAGGTTAATAGCTAAGAATCCTTTCCTCTTTAGAAGGAAACTGAAATAAAAATAAGGAAACTAGATATGATGCAATACTCCCTCCGTATTGTAAAGGAAGTCGTTTTGGACAAGGTTTAGGTCAAACATTGGGAATATAAATCATGAATAACTTTCAAATTATTGAGCTTGAAAATGTGAAAACCACATGAATAGAATTGTCTTGAAAAATACTTTCACAAAAGTATACATACATCACTTTTTAATAAATATTTTTATAAAAATAAGAAGTCAAAGTTATGCTTTGGAGACCGTGTCATTGTCCTAAACGACTTCCTTTACAATACGTAGGGAGTACAATACTAGTGGCCAGGCCAGAATGATTCGGAAATTCCCAAGAATAGTGAAATTATCTGTACATTCTGGTAGACTGGTATTTGATTTAGATGATAGTCATGCTATTTTGATTGTTTCTATTTGGTAAGTTCTGGCTGTTGTTTCAGCTTACAGCTTTACACAGATCTGTAACAGATTTTTCCAATATTGCAGGTGTGAGACAGTCTTAAAGCCAGGTTTCAACTGCACTGTCCGCATAAGGAACAAGAGAAATAAAGCTAAGCGACGGAAGAAATCAAACTGCTGTCAGAATAGTGTTTCCTATGCATGCCATTTCTGTGGAGATCAGAATCTAATATTGGGTAGTGGGAAGGGTGTAGTTAAGAGCTTGTTACCATCAAGAGAGCATGCAACCATGGACTCATCGTGTAGAATTTTGAGAGGAAACAGTAGCAACACAAGAACACGAGATATGAAAAAAGTGCTTGAGCATTCTCAAGCAGCAAGTTTGCAAGTGGATTTGCCATCCGAGTTGAGACAGTCAACTTCTGAAAGGGGTGAACATGGGGAAAGGTTAAAGTGTAATCTCCCTCTTATAGATTCCAAAATGGAGGGTAGCATATTTTTGAAGTCTGGTCATTTAGCAGCCTCTACTTCTGAAGAGGGTAGCATACAAGTAATAGAAAATACAAATGATGAACAAATGCATGAAACTGAGCCTATTTCTTGCGAGAATGTTAAAATATGTGAAGCCAATGCTACTTCCCAAGCAGAGGTTCCAGTTGCATTGGCATTTGTGACGCCTCAGAAGAAGAAACTGACAGAGGTGACTGATACAAAACATTTGGCAGAACCGTTCAAGACAGGAAGTAAGACGGATAAGAAAGGAGAGAATCCTGGCTCATTTACTGGCAACACCCTTTCAAGCTCAAGCCAGTCTGCCCCAAATGACTCACGGAAGAACTCAAAATGTGCATCAAGTGATTCTGCTCCGGTCTCCGGTAGTTCAAGGAAGCGGGCAAGGAAAGGGTGGACGACGCTGAAACAGATAGCTGAGAAGGATGAGCTCGAGAGGAAGGAGAAGATGGATAACTTTGTAATCCCCTTCTTCATGCCGTAAGCTGGGGGTTACAGTTTTTGCCCACATTGTAGTGTTTCTTCATCGGTGGGTCTGCTAAGAACGACAAAGTAATTTTGGCGTTAAAGCTATCTGTTTAGAATTTCAGATTTTGTATCGATTATGCGGGTGGGATAAAAGAAATATGAGGTTACCCAGAGTCTGAATCCAGCCAAAAGTGCAAGCAATTGTTTTTTCCTGTGATGCCTGTGCGACTGGTTTTTCATTGCCGTGTGTGCTCGCTCGAGGTGCACGCTAGGGTCCAAAGCAAATCATATAGCGAAATCAATACACTTGACCATTCCATTTGATATAAAACAGACAGAGAAGGCTCGGTCCTCGTTTAGATCCAAAATTTTAAATTTTAAATAAATATTTGCACACATGTATGACGTAGTTGAAAAAGAATCGCATTACACAGATGGTCTGTAGATCGCGAGACAAATCTAATGAGCCTAATTAGGCCGTGATTAGATAATAAATTGTTACAGTAATGCTACAGTAAACGTATGCTAATGATGGATTAATTAGGCCCATTAGATTCTTATCGTAATTTACGGATGGAATTTGTAATTAATTTTTTAATTAGTTTATGTTTAATATTTTAAATGTGAAAAAATTCTATTTTAAAATTTTTATAGAGTGGATTCCAAGAGAGAACGGCAATCACGTTGTGGTGGCAGCACTAGGGAGGGAGCGACACAAGTCTAAGACATGAGACAGCGCGAGGTGACATAGCTTTGTTTCTTTTAATCATAGCAAAGCATGACAACTGACTTGCCCTTGCTCAGCCGTTAAGCAATGCACATAGCCTGATTCTGAATTTCTGGCCAGAACGAGCAAGGTTACCACGCAACAGCATCCACCATCCAGCCATCCAGGCAAAACAAAACGAACTGAATATTGCTGCTGCTGCTGTACGTGTTCCAAAGTTGAGGAGGACATGAAGAAACGTCTATGGTTGCTTAATTTCAGAGACATCACTTCACGAATAAAATAATCTGAATCAACCGCAGACAGACAGCCTTCACGTACGCTTTTCGCGTCTGATGATTCCTGCACGGTGGTGATGATGCCACTTTGGTGGCAGTCCCATGCGTCAGTGAGAGGGCGTGAGGGGGAGGCAGTCTCACTGAGTTTGACTAAGCATAAATACGCTACGATTACTATGCACTACAAGTAGAGGTAAATTTATTATGATTTACTAGGTTGTATTTGATTGGACTTTTAAAGTGCTTTTGCTGCTAAAACCTAGTATGCCCCCTCCCCTCCTCCCTGGCTAAAACCGGTTGTGGAGCGAGATTTTTCCGAATTTACCGCCTTGCCACTAGTTATGTGTATCCTTGACCCCCGCATTCCTTCGGTCTCTCTCCGTCGAAATTTTTACATTTTTACCATTATAGCGAATAGCAATCATCAGATTATCACTCTTAGAATGACACTAATAACTTTAGCAGCTGAGAGAAGTTTGAGTTATATTTTTATCACATTTGTGCATGTGGCAAGCCACGCGGGCATGATATGCTGGCGCCCAGTCAGCACGGGAACGTAAAATGTCCTCGCTGCCCCTGACTTGCTCCTCTCTCTCTCTCTCCGACAGTCGGGTCCCGCAAATCCTTTCAATGTCAGATGGGCCCCACTCGTCAGCTTCGTTCCCACCTCCAGCACGTAAAGCAGGGGATCGAGGGCCGGCCAATGGTTGTCAGGGCCGCGCCACACCACCCGGTTCACCTTGCGGGAGTAGAGCCACTCCGGCAGCTCGAACTGCTTGTCCAGCAGGTACTCGGGGTGGTCGGCAGAGAGCTGCGCCACGATCTCGGAGTAGGACTCGTCGGAGCCTGAGGAGGACACCATGACGGGGCGGTGGGGTGGGCCGAAGTGGTTGGAACAGGGGAGGAAGGAGAGCAGGTCAAGGGGCTCGATCTCTGTTGGCTCTCCTCTTCTAGGCCTGGCTGCTGGCTCCCCTCCCCTCGGCATGTCAAAAAGAAGCTGCCACCCTCTGATCTCCCTCTGGCAGAAAGTACAGGGGCACACAGGGCCGTCGGTGGCGGCCTCACAAGGAGCAGCGGCGCAGCCTCGCGGGGAGCCCGTCCGGGGACGGCCGCCCGACCGGAGCCGCAGCCCAGCCGACGAGCGTACAGCAAAACGCAAACAAGAAATTAATCAAAATCTTCCTCACAAATCAATCAAACTAGCACACAGACAAAATCGACCAGCGAATCGAGCTCCCTGGTAGTCGAATCGCCGGTTTCCCTGCTGGATCGACCTCCCTAGCATCTGAATTGGAAGTTCCTCTTCATCTGTATACACCCCGTTGCTTCCACGCTAGCAACAACAGCTTCAGCTAAAGATTGGAAGACGCGCACGTTGTGAGAGCTCGAGCAGAGGGGAACTCGCCGGAGGCCGGAGCAGAGCGCGCTCGGAGCGAGAGGGAGAGAGCAGAGAGCGAGAGGGGTGATCGGGCCGCGGGCGAGCTCAGCCCTGGGCCGGCGCGGATGGCCTTGGCCGCGGGCGAGCTCGTCCCCGACGGCGTGGGTGGCCTGGCCGTGGGTGCCCTCGGCCTCGGTAGTGCCGGTGGCCTTGCCTCTCCGGTAGCAGTGAGAGGATTTGCGGACCCGGCTGTCGGAGGGGGGCGAGAGGAGCAGGTCAGAGGCAGGGAGGACATTTCGCGTCCCCGAGATGACTGGACGCCGGTACGTCATGCCTGCGTGGCTGGCTATACGTGCAAATGTGGTAAAAATATAACTTAAACTTGTCTAGGCTGCTAAAGTTGTAAGTATCATTCTAGGAGTGATAATATGATAAGCGCCGTTCGGTATCTTTATCTCTGCAACTTAAAAAAATTGGAACCGGGACGCTTTTTGCCGTCGTGTGTCGCCTGGTGCGATCCCGCACTAAGCAGATTTGGTTCAGCCACTAATCATCGCACGCCGTCCGATCTCAGCCAGTAATAATCTCACGCCGTTCGGTTGATCCCGCCGCTAATCATGCACCCTGATCCCGGTACCCCCTACCATCCGCTCCGGCCCCGCATCACGCCGCCACAACACCCCCGCATCATGCCTGCCGCCAGCGCCGCCGCGGTCGCCTTCCCGTCCCATCCACTCCGCCCCCGCGTCACGCCGCCACGACGACCCCGCCAGCGCCGCCTCCAGCGCCTCCGCTGTCGCTGATCCCGTCCCATCCGCTCTGCCCCCGCATCACGCCGCCACAACGCCTCCGCACCAGGCCTGCCGCCAGCGCCGCCACCTTGCGATCCCGTTCCATCTGCTCCACCCCCGCATCACGCCGCCACGACACCGAGGAGGAGGAGAGGCTGCGGTACCTCGAGTCCCATCCGCTGCGCCCCCGCATCACGCCGCCACGACGCCGAGGAGGAGAAGAGGCTGCGGTACCTCGAGTCCGATCCGCTGCGCCCCCGCATCACGCCGCCACGACGAGGGGGAGGAGAGCTGGAGAGGCTGCGGTACCTCGAGTTCGTGCAGCAGGCGGCGGCGCAGGCGCTGGTGTTGACGGCCGCGGCCTACATCGTCCTTCTATATTTCTTTCATTATCGATTCTCGGTATTGCGATGTTTTTTCCCTTGTGCATTGTTCAAGCAATCCTTCCATTCGTCCTTGGTTCAGTGCTATTCATCAATCGCCAAGGAGGAAGAGGAGGCGAGAAGAGAAGGGTAGCGGGCGAGTTGAGTTGCAGTGTCAAGGCTTGATCTCTACCAAAAAAGGCTCGATTATCTAAAATATCCATTTTCTTCTATTGGTCAGTCTCCTAGCTACATCTTATTTCATTCATATCGACTGACCAGGAGCCAGGCGGAGTACTCTTGAGGAGGACCGTGCTGCAGAGTTCGTCGTTGCTTGCCGGTGGTCTACCAAAAAGGGTATGTGATGCCCTTTTTTCTCTGCTTCTACCCTATTATTTCCCTGGAATGGATGAATGTGGACTATTACGGTCAATGTTTGTAGCTCTCGGTGCTAAGAAGGCTGTTGTGGTGCTTGGCAAATTTCAAGCTCCAACTATGCTGCAATCGGTTGATTCCTTGCTATTATCACGTGTTCAAGTAAATCTTCATGGACTGATAACATGCCCTGTGCTACTGCGGTTTCTTGTTACACCTAACTATCTTTTGTTCGAATGAAATCTCTGCCACAGTTAGCATTACCTGTGTTTGCACTGCTTGTTTGATAAATAATACTCAAGGAGTAGCCTCTTTTTTATTGATCAATAAATATTATCCTGCTAAGATAATAAGATGGAACTCATATTTCCTGAGTCAATAGATATCAACCTGTTAATATTTAACTAGGGGAACAGTTTACTAACTATTCATTGAGAAATTGTAGGATCAAGTTGAAAATTCTTCGGAGAAAAATTCATATGGATGTGTGCACAAAAACCATGACCTGCTAGCTATGTTTTCAAGCACTTGTTTGATGAAAAAGTCACATCGTATTCATTGTAATGTTTCTGGGATAAATTCGGTTAAGGGCTGTCAATTAGATTTGGTAAAGGAAGCTACTTTTATTTGTTAAGCACTATAATCTTTTGATAACATAGAGGCAGGATGCTTCAAACTTTTACAATCGTTCCTTAGTTTTTTGTTTGATGTGTGGGCGTGTGGCTTATGCCACGCAGGTGACTAATCAGTAATTTATGCTTGACTTTTACAATAAAAGCTTGCTATGGAAATTCTCATCACACAAATTATATTTTGCCTCTATAGATAGCTGAATATTTGCCTCTATAGATAGCTGAATATTTATATTAATTTTGCACCTGTTCAAGTGACCGTATTTTTTGCACGGGCAAGCACCAGGGTAAATAATTTGTTACACTAATTATTTTTAGTCATGACAAAGTGACTGTATGTCCAGCTGCCGACCACCATGTTATATTCACTTTGCGCACGTACAAGTCAATGGATTCAGCAATCATGACCACCAAGGTGAATGGATCCATAAGAACTTCTCTACTCACCCTAAGTCTACTATCAATTCCGAGACCACTAACCATGTACCATGTAATGAGTAATGACAAACTTTTCTTTGTTGTATAGCGTCACTCATAGACCATTATTGATTTTATGTGTTCGTTGTCTTAAGCGCTGTTGCAAATTATATGTAGATGGAAATATCCTGAGGTTTAATATGAGTGTTTCGACATTGCCACTTGTGCTTATTTGTGATCAGATCTAGATAGCGTCATGTGTATCCCATTTGAATGCTATTTGTCTTCCATGCCACTTATAGAGGGAGAAACCACATGCGACGAGGGAATAATAGATCCTGATGAAACACTAATTGGTTGGGAAAAAATGACATGTACTGAAAGCAAACAATTCATATGTAAAAATGACATGTCAAGTGTCATGAGATTTCCGGTACTTGTATCCTCCTAAACCAATCAGGACATACCATTTGTATGAAGTCTGATTTGATATAAATTGCAAAATCCTAATGTTTTTAGTTGCTTATTTCCTGCTCCTCTATTCAAGGCTTTGTCTTTCTTTTTTTCTGATAAAGTATCTCCTTTAAGGACAGTAATCCTGCAGTAAGGTTTTCCAATTTTTTTTATATGAAGCAATTTTGCTGCTAAAAACCTTCTCTCTGCAGGTGGTCAAAAGAATTTTGGCTGGCTAGGTATAGACATAACAATTAAAGTAATGTTGTGAAGAGCTGAGTGATATGAGGACCATGTGGCCTCTCTTTGGAACTGAACGATTGACCATGAAAAGCTTATATTGTTTAAGGTGTGCATTGCTAATAATAATGCCCTTTGTGTGCATTTGTTTTCTTCAGGTTCTTTTGAGGAATCGAGTGATATAGTAGAGGGAGAGGCTAAAGAGTTGATGGAGTACCAGGTATTATTATTGTTTCGTCATAATTGTGATGATCATTTGCAAATGCCACTCTACCATAATAGATATCGAGTTACTGTTGTTGTTTGTGTTATTAATTCATTATAACGAATTAGAGGAGTTTAAAAGTTTTTAATATGAGATTTCTAGGTTATTTTTTATGACATGTTGCTATTTATCATGTAGGGAACTTCGATGGAGATTATTAAGTCTCATAATTAAGTTAACATTGTGCGGCACTATTTCAGTTTCATTGTTTCGCTTTTGTACTGAATTTAGATCTTTTCAAATGGGCAGCCTCTGTTGGTCCCTCATGATTTGTCTTCTTTTTTCCAATATCCCCGTGCTGGTCATTTTCCTTTGTTTGTAGAAACGGGAGCTCTAAACCATCCTCTTCGTGTTTAAAATATGATGGTGAGAGGAGGCATGCGAAAGGAGGGTGATACCATTTGTCCTTAGCCATTTGCTCATACTGTGCCTTTTAAGACTTATTTCTTATATCACCAGAAATTCATTCATCTAATCATATATATGAAGGTTTTTTCGTGACGTGTGAAGCTCCTCCTGGTTAGAGTTCTACACACCGCTTTTGTTTGGTGAAGTGGTACTGTTTTCAAGAAACAACTGAAGGGTTGCATGCTATGCCATTTACAGAATGTCACCTGTTGTGTCGGTGAGTGCACTTGACCACTAAACTCCAGTGTCCAATTCCTTTCACCTGTCTCCTTACAACTGGAAACATTTGCCCAATCGCTGATATGATCCATTTGGTCCCCCACTTTTGGATTCTCTAGAAAAAAGAAGGAATAATATGAAGTTCTTTATCTGAAAGTTTCTCATTTTGATATCTTGCAAATAATATTGCGATGAAAAAGCATTGCAAACGTGACCATTTCTCTACTTATCTTGGTCCAGTCTGTGTGCAATGTGTTGGTTTCATGTTGAACTGGAGATATGCTTGTAGCTGAAGTAAGAAATTGGCCACTGACTTTAACTTCTTCATATTGTGCTGTGAAGCTTTTGAAAGAAGAAGAAATAAGGCAGAAAGGAGAGCAGTAGATAGCCACAACAACTGAGCTCAAGACGTCACACAGTACATTTTTTTTGTTTTACAATGATCTTCACTTTGCCTTTTGTTATGCACCACTGTAAAGTCTAAACCACCATTTATAGTTATTTAGTTCAATGCCAACCAAATTCCTGGTTGATTGATACAGAATCGATTTATGTATTTTTCTGGTTAGTTTCCAATGATACTCTAGACCTATACCGTTTTGAGCAGCATTCTGTATAGTTGGATGGTTTTGGCATGTGTGACTGTGATATGAATGAGGGGATGCTACGATGTCTTATTTTGACGGCTTGGATTAGTAGCAGTGAGTATTCAATAATGGATTACAACACTTTGGAAAATTACTATTTACTGTATCTTTTTTGTTGACATTGAATTACTTTGATGGCTTTTAAAAAAACATTAGTTATAACAAATAATTTTTATGAAAAAATTTTAAGCTCGTAGCATCGCACGAGCATTCAACTGGTAATGGTAAAAATGTAAAAATCCCTCTCGGTCAGTCGGTCTTTCTCGTCGCTCCCCTCCTCCCAGTCGAAGCAGCAGGCGCCGGAACCCTAGGGTGCGTCGGCGGCGGCGCATCCCAGCCGCGGCCTCGCCGGAGGCCCATCCTCGCTGGCGGCCCCTCTCTCCCTGCACTCCATCTTCTCGCCGCCGTCCGCCGCATCCAGCGGTCCCTGCATCGCGCCCTCCTCCGGCTCGTCGCCCCTGCAGATCCACTGCCGGGGTGAGTTCCGGTCGTCGTCGCCTCCGCATCCCCACCTTCATCCATGGCGTATTGATTGGCCCCATTGATTTCCTCCCCGACAGCAGGTGTGGCGGCGTCAGCGGCCCCTCGGTGTTCGTGCTGACCTCCCAGGCGGCGGGCGCGTGGCGGCCACCGTCGCCCCCCTCCGAACCTTCCCCAGCGGCAGGCGCGCGACAGGCAACCGGCGGCCTCCTCCAGTGCTCGTCCTCTGTTCCGATTTGGAGGTAAACTCCCACCCAACCACCGGTGGCCTCACGCATCAGGGAATATTTTATGTCTCTGTATGCTTCTGCTGTTCGGTGAATGCTTGTCCTCCCCTTACAAGTTACAAACATACGGATTCAATGAACACGCTGGACAGCCCATTGGTATTGCCCTCAGTAGGTAAACATCAAGTTCATGCTCACACATGTAGCCCCTTAACCTTTATGGCGATCATTAGCAGAGTTGAAGAGAAATGATCTAGGCGGTGTTAGCCGGACACGGCTGGAAGGGCACGTATCGCGTGTCCGGTATGGCGATACGTGTCGGACAAGGATGCGGCGCGGATAGGTAGCCGTCGAGTATCAGGAAAAAATAAAATTGTGAATAATTCGATACGTGGGCCGGACACGTATGTGCACATTTTTGGGATACGGCCCAGCCCACGAAGCACTTCAGCATCCTATCCAGCCCCTGACCTAGCCCCCCACGGCCACGCACAGCAGACAGCACCCTCGCACTCGACGGACGCACGCAGGCGCCGCCCGACCAGCGCCGCCGCTCGCCGTCGCCAGCGACGAGCCGCCACCCGCCGGCAAGGAGGAGCGCCGGCTGCAATCTCCGGTGAGTTTCCCGTTCTCGTCGGCCTCTGGGCTCTGGATTGATTCCTTCCTTCCATTTCTTCCCTCCCTGATTTCCTCCTCCCCGATCTAGAGACCTCAGACCTGTTATTGCTTTCTTCTGTAGATGGCTCGATGCTAATGCTACTGCTGGAGGTGTTAGCGCAAGTACTAGTGGTAGTGTAGGATCTGCATCCACGATTGATATAAAGGCTCCACTGCTATTTGCCTATGTTGAACTTCGATTTCTTATTGTTGTGAACTTTGATATGCATGGTTCTTTATTTATTTTATTTTAAAAAAAATCTGAAACTCATCCACGTATCGGAGTTTTTTTAAGAAACTTATGTATCGGCGTATCCATATTGGCCTCCATACTGATACGCGTATCCGTATCTATGTAACTTAGGATCTAGGATCATATCAAGTTTTACGGGCAGCAAAAAAAAGAGATTGATTTATGCAAAATAGAAAAAAAAATCGCATTTCCCCATTGGTCTCAAATTTTGACCTCTAGTGTATCATGTCCTAGATGGCGGTGGCGGAGGCGGCGCCAGCGCCCGAAGCGAGCAGCTTCTATGCTGGTGCCGGTGGCCTCTCCACCGGCTGGAAGCTGGTGCCGTGGTCGAGCTGGGAGGAATGGAGCTTCGTGCGCGACGGCCTCTTCTCCCCCTTCCCCGCAGCCGCTCTTCGCAGGGTAACACCCTCCTCCCCATAGCCCGAGAAGGCCCTGTCCCGATTTTTCAGCACAAGGGTGTGATTTTTCTGAGTGTTTCTTTTTTTTTAGAAAGGGATCGGATTTCATTAAAAAATAACCCCTTTTACAACTGAGACCTCAACATAAAATAAAATTACGTTGAAGCACGCCACTAGGTCTCTACCATTCGTCTTTCTTGCAACCGACGCCATCCACTGCTTCGGGAAACTCCATCGCCGTGGAACAGCACCAGATCCGAACAGTATCACAGTCCCTGCCAACAGAAGACTCCACAAATGTGGAGGCCGCAAAAGAGGCGTTGTATGCTCAACCACTGTAGGAAGTAAAAGGCGCCGCAAGCACATCGACCATATCTTCTTAAGGTTGAACCGAACATAAGATCCGACGCCGCCCTTAGCCATCACCAACGGTAGCCGGAAGAGCAGATCCGCCACCGCCGGTAGTAGCACCAGCGACCGGAAAGACGATTCCACCAGAGGGAAAACAGATCCAATCCCTCCTCAGAGAGGATTAGGCCAACGTGCCTCGATCCCTCAATGAAGAACACGGCGTCTCCAAAGAAAACGACACATCCCTCGGTGGAGATCCAATACGACATAGAAAGCCAGATCGAAAACATCGAAAAAGCCATCCAAGATCTAACCTAATTATTCTGGAGGAAAGGAAAATTATTGGAAAAAATCTAACGATGAAGTAGATCTTTAAGAGGATGGACCCCCGCCCCTCGGCCACCGGCTAGGAGGCCGGAGACGAGAGGAGACGGGGCCAGAGGAGGTTTCAAACTTTCTGAGTGTTTTGTTGATTGGTTCAAATTGTGGCGTGGCGGAGCAGGGGCTCCGTCCTGATCCCCGTGGACGTTACCGCCACCTTCGTCGAGATACAGCTGCGGGATCCCTTCTTCCGGTACAATGTTTGTAGAAAGTTTGAAACTGTTCGTAGCTCCAAATTTGGGTGGTTTTATATGCCACAAGTTCGCTCTTTCCCATAGGAGCAGATTGGCTGGTGATGATGCCATGGAGTCACAGGAAATGCTCGCGATGCTGTACAGTATGGCAATCATGACTTCATGAGGTGATGGAACTCTCACTGCAATTATCATCTTGTGTGTAATACATGGTTTCGTTTCATTTTCCAGAGTTAAACTTCGACAAAGTACAACAAACATTTATTCTCTCCTTTTTTTCTGCTGTCAGGCTTGTAAATGGTTTTGTGGAGAATCAACATAAGAAAACTGGCCATTCAATATCTGAACTAGCTGGGGCTGTTGGAATACCACGAGTTCTGGTGGACATTCGCCATGGTTAGAAGATTTTATTTCTCATGTCTTTTTACATCTGGTTATATTTGATTACTTGTTTCATCTGGTTTTCATATGGTTATTTGTGTCCTGATGATTGTTTATGCTGCATGTAGGAAGTAATTCTTTTTAACAATGTCATCTGCAGGCTGATAATCTGCGGCTACAAACACTTCAGCAAGTGCAACGCATCTTAACCGCTCGTCAATCTGCACGAGCTCTACTTGCAATAAGCGACTACTTCTCTCAGCTGTGTGCTCTGAGTTCTCTTTGGCTTGCTCGTCCATGGAGAATAAATTCAATTAATTCATGATAGGATAATTTTAGGTAAACACTTCAGCAAATGCAACGCATCTTAACCACTTGTCAATCTGCACGAGCTCTACTTGCAATAAGCGACTACTTCTCTTGGCTGCGTGCTCTGAGTTCTCTTTTGCTTGCTCGTCCACGGGAATAAATTCAATTAATTCATGATAGGATAATTTTAGGTATCGTCTCTAGTATGCCTATTAGTTTCTTCACATTGCTCATGTGTTGGTGCGATATTTGGATCAGAAACTTTATCTTGTATGTGTTCAAGTGAATGTTCAGTTCATATTGTAGGTCATTATGAGTTATTGGACAATAACAAATTTGGAAAAAAAACAGAGTTGTAAATAGATGCGGAGTAATCTGAGATCTTATTAGGGGATGACATTGGCGGATATGATCTGACAGACAAATCAGTGCAACATCACTGTGACTGTGAGTGATACGGAGTGACTATATCAAACTAAACATTTGAACATCTGTTTGCATTCTTCCAAAGAAATCACAGTACTGCATAGTCATCCTTTATGAAATCAATAATCATGTTCTTTTAGTATGTATTGGCATTCATGATGAATATTACGAAGGATTTAAAAGATATTACAACGTGGGTGATAAATGATGTAACAAGATTGTTATTGCATCAAACATAAACATCTGACTTCATACAAGTTTGGTGGTAGAAACCAGTTTTTCCTTTCATTTATTGGAATAGAAAGTTTCTAGTTGTACAAACTGACCAGAACTTTTCTCAAAAAAAAAACTGACCAGAACTAGTTTCTATCATTGTTCTTTGGCAGTTGAACAATGCATTTCGATAAGACTAACTGGTTACTGCAAAAGTAAATTCTGGTTCTGGCAGAGTTAATATGTACTACCATTCCGTGCTTGTCACTCTGACATAGTCGGTGACAGAAATCTTGCCAGTTTCCTGTAGAAATTGCATAAACATCAGACCGGGAACCCTTTTATTATGCCATGAAAAACTTAAAAGAATTGATCCCTGCAATTGTGACAATGTATTCATTTCAACGTCTAACAAAATATCAATCGTGTTATTGAAGATATTTTACTGATACCTTATATGCCATTGAAGTTAATTGTAAAGGGGCTACTTTACTTTATGTAACAGTAATGTGATTTTTCTATAAAGCAATTATAAGTACAGAAAACCAAAATCCGCACGGACCATGTTCCTTAACCGTCACTTCCATTTCCCTTTGCAACCTCGTCATTCCACTTGGTATTTTGGTAATGGCCATGTGAAAGCCATAATCCGTGGCAGCATTTGCTGCTTTCTGCTTGTAGGACTCCAAGCCTGCAGTCAAGTTGCCGTTCACAGGAATGACGAAGTCAATGTGCATCGTCCTCCCATGGTCAGTGCAGTGGTCACCAGTCACCAAAATAGTTTGGTTTGGTTTGGTTCACCAGTCAGTGCAGTGGTCACGGTGCCCATGAACTCCATTGCCAAGTGCGTAGGGTCAATTCTATAAGAACCGCCCAATTTAAAAGTCATAGGCTTCCGATCCACCACCATCGGATGGAGAGTTGCCATGTAGTCAACCATGCAAACTTCGTAGCCTCGAGCATACACCGCATACTCGGGCCGGAAGGTGCAGTGCGTCCTTTTTAACATCTCGTTGAGAAGCGCAGGAAAACCGATCGCATTCGGGGCATGGGTCGCCATGATTAAAGTAAATATATGGGCCATCTATTAATAAAGATAAGAGGATCAAGCACATTTTAAATAAACAAGTGAAGCAATAAAGAGAAATAAGCTCTAAGATAAAGGAAGAAGGATAGCAATTAACTTTAAGTTCAAATTTTAACAAGTAAATAAATATTAGTGCAAGTAATCAAGTTTTATTTTACTCTCATCCCACTAATCAAGTTTTAGGTTTACTCTATGGAACCTGGCTCTGGTGTCCTTGTAAGAACCACCCAATTTGCACTTGGTATAGGTGAAATCATCGATCAATCCATCAAGAGGAGAGCTAGCACGTGTTCGTCTCTTGATATACCATGTGCTAATCCACCTCTAGAGGCACTTTTTTTTCGAAAAAATTGCGGGAGCACCACTATGTCATTTAAGAGAGAAGAAGCATGCAGGTTTTACAGACTTGATATTACATAAATAAAAAGGTTCTCAAACTCTTGGAAAATAAGCTTAATCACGAACACTAGGAATCACAGGGCCTCCGCAGGCTAACTTCCTGCAATTGACTTCCATCTTTATTTCTTGCAAGACCTCCGCTGGCGTTGCAAGTTTCTGATCGAACCTCTAGAGGCACTCGACCAATACAAAATGACATAACGGAAGCAAATCTGGTAGTCCCGGTATGCGCTTCACAACATGCCCAAGATCAAGCATACACACACTATTTACAAATACACATATCGCCAAAAGGACCATAAAGAGCAATTTTAGTCATTACATGAGTTCAACATTAAAAGATTACAAGTTCATGATAAGGATAGATCAAATCTGAAATTAAAGGTTCAATTTCCAATTACATATTGCCTAACTCTACCATTCCAGTAAGAAATTGGGCATGGCGGTAGCTCGGCAGTTAGCAAGCAAACCTCTACTCCTCTAACCTAGTCGTCTTGATACTGAAAGGGCATCATGACGTGAATGGAGACAACGAAGGCGAGGTCTGCACCCAATCCGTGTCCAATAATGGAGTTATTTTGTTTTTTTAATTCTTATTGAGTTGGTTGGGCCCAAGTCTCAGTAAGAGAAAATGTGGTTAAAACAAATGGAAGCTGTGATACGTGGCATCATCTTTATTTTCTTATTTTCTGTGTTGAGTTGGTTGGGCAGTTATGAATGAGAGAAAATGTAGTTAAAAAATAATATAAGCTGGGAATTGATCCCATGTGAAGCGCATCTAGGCCGATAGATGCATTTGGTAAGTTTTGGTGATTAAGGAAAATCGTATGTGACTAAAGTGTGTTTTGAAGGAATTGTTACTCAATGGATGTGTCACATATGAATTATAAAAGGAGACCCCTCAATTCTTATTGAAATATGTGTCAAGTACTTGGATATGAAGATTAAGGACCTTTCTAGTGTCAAGTGTTATAAGGAGATGAAGGACATTTAATTTAGTTCAGGTTCTATAGCTTTCAGTAATTGACCGTACTATTAAGGGGGTTTTTAAGTTAGTAGCTTGACCTAGTGAGAGTTGGCCTAGAAATCTTGCACACTTGCTCAAGCTAAGTCCTATACAGCTCAAAGAAGTCAAAGAAACACATGGAAGAAGAAGAAGAAGAACTCGAAGAAAAACTCAACTCCAAGTTCAGAGCAAAGAAAACAAAGTTTTTCCATTAGACCGATTGAACCGACGCCAAAGAAATTGAACAGGTCGATACATTGTGTTTGCAAAGGAAAAATACTTAGCTGCACCGGTTGCACCGACGCTAAGGAAGCGAACGTCGGTGCATTGACCTAGTCATCACTCAGAACCTCTGTTTCAAGACCAAGACCCTGACTCAGAAAAGCCTTCAGCACCGGTTGAACTGACGCTAAGGAAACAAAGGAAACAGGCCGTTGGTGCCACTACTACAAAAAATAATTTACCGTGACCTTTTAAAAACACCTCCGAGGCGGGCGAGAATTTCAACCGCCTTGGTTAATGATAGGCATTAACCGAGGCGATCATTTTTTATTAATCGAGATGGTTACAAACAACCGCCTCACAAAATAATTAACCTAGGCGGATATTATAATACAATCGCCTCAGTAAATCAGGCCCAAATGCCCAGCCCACACTGACCCACACCACTGTTGGCGGTTGATTTCCGATAATTTTGACCACCAACATTTCTCCAGAATTCATGGTTACAAGACCTACACCAAGATAACTTTATTAAACTAATGAAATTCCACTAGTTTTGGTGCATATGTGACTGCAGGAACTCACTGTAGAAATTTGGGCCGATTTGGGAGAAATCCCAGGCCGGCCGGCCTAGCACTGTGGCCTTTCAGGCTCCACTTTCGCCAGTACGCAGAGAAACGCAAGTCCTTGATCATGCATCGTGCCTTTTACGTCGGTTTGATCCAATGACCTGAAAGGCCTCACACATGGATCCAATGGCCCACCTGCATGCAAAACTCGGACAAACAACTGAAGGGCGACAGTAACCATCATAAGGAAGCCATCAGGGACATCCACGCCAAAGGCGATGCCAAGTGGCAACAATCCCAAGCCCGCCCTGGGGGAGGCCGGCCGGCCCCACTTTGCAGCCCCTCAAGCTCCCCTTCGCGTGGAAGTTACATAACCGCCTTACCTGCTTGGAAGTTAAGGAATCTCAGCTTTGCTTACAAGCTAAGCGACCTTAGCCTTGCTTACAAGCTAAGAAACCCACCTTGGAGGGCTATAAGTAGAGACCTCCCCCTCACTTGTAACACGCACCATTCCAGAGAGATGTGAGATTCTTAGTCACTCTACTTCAGTAGTAGAATAGGGAGAGTGAGGTGAGAGCTTGTGTGAGAGGCAAGCGGAGAGGAGCCGAGTTTTCTCTTGGTCCTACTCTACTTTTGTATCTACCTTGGGGGAATATTATCAAAGTAAGTTCCTCGCCTATCTTCAGTGTCTCGCTAGTCTTTATCTTTATTTCCAGTACCTAGTTAGTTTACTTCCTTTGATCTGCGGGATCCCTTGTCTGCGTGGTTCAGCAAGCCTGGCCATTTGGGGTGAGATGTGAGATTCTTAGTCACTCTACTTCAGTAGTAGAATAGGGAGAGTGAGGTGAGAGCTTGTGTGAGAGGCAAGCGGAGAGGAGCCGAGTTTTCTCTTGGTCCTACTCTACTTTTGTATCTACCTTGGGGGAATATTATCAAAGTAAGTTCCTCGCCTATCTTCAGTGTCTCGCTAGTCTTTATCTTTATTTCCAGTACCTAGTTAGTTTACTTCCTTTGATCTGCGGGATCCCTTGTCTGCGTGGTTCAGCAAGCCTGGCCATTTGGGGTTTCTTCTCGCCTTAAGCTGAGGCGGAAGTCAGTAACTTGATAGTTGAAGCGTGGTGCTTAGGCTTGATAGTTATCTTGGTTGTGTTCCACCCCACGGAACTGATGTGGTAGGCGGCAGGTGGTGAAAGCTCTGTCCGTCCCTTGTAGTCCACCACGTTCGGGCGTTTTCATAGCAGTAGATAGTTGGCCGAGTTGGACCCCCCGTTTCTCCCCTTTTTCTGAGATCCTTCCGCCCCAGCCGCCGAAGCAGATCAAGTTAGTAGAACAGCTAGTTATATGGGTAATGAGTTGGCTAACTGAAGTTAAGCCCTCTACCCTCTTACCTCGTCTCTCTAGGTGGGTCCGATTGAATAGTTCTAAGTCTGATTGCGCTCGCCGTTCCTTGGATTCGATATCCCAAGTAAAGTCCCTGGTGAAAGCTACATTGGTATCTGTGCGCTTGCGGATTAGTTCGTAAAGGCTAAGGAGTGCCAAAAACCAGCCCACTAACAACTTATATAAATTGGGGAGTTAGGGTTTCGTCCCCTCCCCCTCCCCTCCCTTCCCCGTCCTCTCTCTCTCTCTCTCTCTCTCTCTCTCTCTCCACACCTAGGCCGGCGGTGTGCCTCCCCTCCACCTCCACTCTCTCTCTCCCACCCGAGCCGATGCAACCATCCGAACCCTCCTTTCCGCGACCTCGCTGTAGCTCCGGCCATGTTGGTGAGTACCCCATGACGACACTTGCATCGTCCGTGCCTTCCTCTCCTCCCTTTGGATCTCGAATTCCTGACGGGTTCGACCCCCGCCCCTTGCAGATCTTCGAGTACAACAGATCCGCCGTGATGGCGATGGAGGGGAAGAATGGGTCCGAGGGGCTGACCCGCGGCGGGACGCGGCGGTGAGCGCGGCGGGCTCCCTCCCCCACTGGCAGTGGGCTTCCTCCCCCGTGAGGCGCGGCAGCGAGCGCACCTCTCCCCTTCACCGGTGGCGACGCAGGGCGGCCGGATCCGACGGCCACGGCAGCGGCGCACCTCTCCCCATCGCAAGTGGCAGCCTGGCGGTGCTGGTGGATCCGACGAGCGGCGGCTCTTGGATGGGCATGGTGGGCCTCATCGATGGGCTCAGCGGGCCCCATCAACGAGCTCGATGGATTTTTTTTGTTTTTTTATTTTATTAACCGAGGCGGGCATTCAAAATGCCTCGGAAAAGGTCCGATTAACCGTGACCTTGGGTCCGAGGCGTTTTATATGCCCTCCTTGGTTAATCTAAAATGCTCGCCTCGGTTAAAGTTATTGTAGTAGTGTGCATTGCAGTGTCATCAGTTTGGGTTCTCTTCACGAGCAGTTACACCGATGCTATGGGCTGAAGTGCGTCGGTGCATTGACCTTGGTATTACTCAAAATTAATGTTTGAAGTGGCAGAGCCTTGGGCTATGATTTTCTTCAGGACCAGTTGAACCGACGTTGAGTTGGTGTAAACGACGCTTTATGACATTAGCAGTTGTACTGTGTCAGAAGTCCAACAACTACTATTCTAGCTCAGAGTGACCGGCTGAACAACGCCTAGGACTGGTTGAACCGACGCTTTATGCTTTTTCGGGTAAAGTACAGTAACAGCTATGTTTTGACCTCTAGCCTATATATATACCCCTCCCTTGTGTCACTTGAGCTGCCTTTGCCATCTTGTATACTTGAGGCCACCCTTGAGCTGAAGAGAAACACTTGAAAACATGAGAAGAAGAGATTGAGCTTTGAGAGTTGATCCAATCAAGAAGAAACCATTCCTTTGGAGTAGCAAGTGTGCTTGAGCTTAGGGCCAACTTAGTGTAGGTCAAGTGAAGTCTTGAGAGCTTGTTACACTTGGTGTTTGACAGCACCTAGACGGTCTTGGTGATCGGTGGTTCTTAGTGAGCTCTTGGAGTTTGTGGGAGCCCCAAGAAGAGAAGCTTTGTGCGCAGTTGTGAAGCTCGCCGCTCCGGAGATGGAGAAGGAGCATTCTTGGTGAAGCACTTGCGTTTTTGGTGATGCAAGGGAGCAAAACCCTCTGTGGGTGCTCCAATATGGATTAGAGGGGAGCGTCAACTCCTCGTTACCACGGGAAAAAATTCGGTTGTCTCATGATTCTCTTTTACATTCAAGCATTTACTTTGCCTTCCATATTGCAATCTTTGCTAGCTTGCTTGTTTGTTTGAGTAGGATGATTACTTGCTAGTGTGAATCTTTGTTAGGAATCTTGAACATGCTAATGTGTTTGCCTACCTAGTTTGCTTATCTTAGTGTGCTCTAGCTGGTAGGTTTTGAACTCTAGGTTTGGGCAACACTAGGTGTAGGATAAGGACTCGATAGATTTTGAAAAAGTCCCAATTCAACCCCCATTCTTGGGCCTCGATCCTTTCACCATGACCTCTAGAACGGATCACTGCAATATGTACGTGTCCATTTATACTTATTATTACACCTACACAACTATAACTTGATTAAAATTTTAAAATACGACAGAAATTATTGTTTCAGTCACAAGGAAAATGATGAAGTTTTAAAATTTCAATGAAATTTAGTTGAAATTTTAAACCTTTCCTGCCACCATGGTAAATAAAATACGTTAGGGGGCATAAAATGTGACCGTACACGCATATATTTGACAAGTTTATGGTTTTGTTTGCACGTTTTGTAACTTATTGGACCAAAGTGACACCATGCAAGTGTTGATGGCCGTTATTCGACCATCGTCCGTCAACATCTCGAGAATAATTCAGAGTTTTGCATTATGTTCCATGCATATTTTATTTAAACTAATAAAATTCAACAAGTTTTGGATGAGTTGTCCATGCAGGCGCAAGTGTACCAAAAATGAGCCAGTTTGGGAGAAATCCCAGGCTGGCCGGCGTCCCCTAGGCCGGCCGGCCTGGTCCCCCTCTTCTGGCCACGTTATCGATCCACGAGTCAACAAACACACCTAGGAGGATCATGCATCGTGCACTTGAAGTTGAAGTCGGTTTGATCCGAGGACCCGAAAGGCTTCACACACGGATTCAATGGCCCACCTACATGTCTGAAATGGTTGCTTAACTAAAAAGCAACTGTTACCGACCTCAGGAGGCAATCAGGAGCGTCCACGAGAAGGTCGGTGCCACTTGGCACCAACCCCAGGCCGGGCCGGCCAGCCCCACCTGGCGGCCACTAATGCCCAGTCTTCGCGTGGACGTTAAGCAACTGTCAAGGCTGCGTAATCTTGACGCTTTTCACCGGTTACCGACCTTCACTAGTTATAAATAGACCTCCCATCCTCACTTGTAATACACACACTCAGAAGGAGTTCTCTCTTCACTTCAATTTTAGAGTTAGGTTTAGTAGTCTGGGAGTTAGAGTCGAGTCGAGCTTGTCTTGGGATTCTGAAGTCGTCCTCGAAAGTGTGGTATAAGCTCTTGTATCTTTCCTTTTACATTATCAATATAAGTTATCTTCTTTATCTTATCGAGTCAGCTTTACCTTCCGCTTTTATTTATTTATTTCCAAGCTCTTGCTTGTGTGCGGAAGCTCTATCCTTTAGCTTAGACTTTGTTCTAGTCTTAGTCTGTCGGGACATTATCTTGCGGGTTTTCTCGCCTGGACTAGGGGGCTCAAGTTAGTTCCCTAGGTGGAGGGGGGTTTCTCTTGTAGGCCGCAGGGGAAATCCTAACACCGAGTGCAAACGTGGTGTTTGGCTTAGTGTTAGCTAGAAAGTGTGTTCCACCCCACGGAACTGATGTGGTAGGCGGCAGGTGGTGACAGCCCTGTCCGTCCCTTGTAGTCCACCACGTTCGGGTGTTTTCATAGCAGTAGATCGTTGGCCGAGTTGGACCCCTCATTTCTCCCTCAGTCTGTGGTCCTTCCACCCCAGCCGCTGAAGTAAGCTCTGTTCTCCCGACAGCTAGGTTGGTTCAGGTTTAGGTTAGAGAGGCTAGCTCGTTAGTTTAGAAGTGTTTTAGAAGTCTTTCTCGCTCGTTGTCCTCCCAGCTACTTACCGCTCTAAGGTAGAGTCTCCTATGAGTTACTCGGTCATTATCTGGCCATTTATCCTATCTATTTATCTGGCTTACCCCTGCTAGCTAGCTGGTGATTTATCCTCAGTAAAGTTTACCATCCATTCAATTGATACTCTTTAGACCATAACGCTTCCCCGTGGAAATTCGATACCCTGGAATACTCCAAGGTGAAATGCTACAGCGGTGTATTTTATGAGCTTGCGGAATATCTATTTTATTGTATGGTGGGTGCAGTTTACCCGTAAATAATATCTATACCCACTCAGTCATTTGAGGCGTGGCTCAAGTCCAAAAGGAACTAAAATACACATGGAAAGACTACCTAAGCCAGCAAAGTGTTAAAATGATCATCCAAGTTATTTAGCAAAAGATAAGAGAGTGATTGTCACTACTACAAAAAATGATTTACCGCGACCTTTTTTAAACACCTCCGAGGCGGGCAGAAATTTCAACCGCTTCGGTTAATACCAGGCATTAACAGAGCCAATTATTTTTTATTAACCAAGGTGGTTAAAAAAGCCGCCTCGCAAAATCTATTAACCGAGACCGTTAACATTAAAATGCCCGCCTCGATTAATATCGATTAACCGAGGCAGACGTTCTAAATTGAACGCCTTGGTTAATCGATTTTCGGAGGCAGACGCATTATAAGGCCCGTCTCCTAAAATATCGAGGCCCAAAGAGGCCCAGAAGGCCCATTACTAGGATTCCATATATATACTAACTAGTTAGGGTTTGAGACTTGTCATCTTTCTCTCTCTCTGTTCTCTCCCTCCCCTGTGCTCCCCTCCCCTCCCGCGGCAGACCCCCTCCCCTGGCGGCGCTCCCTTCCCCTCCCGTGGCAAGCCCCCTCCCTCGCGGCCGGCGGCGCAGACGAGCGGCGGAGGCACACGGCGGTGGCGGCATGCAGCAGCGCGGGGCGGAGGCGTGGGCCCACAGCAGCACAGATCCGGCGCGCAGGAGGCCGGATCCGGTGGTGGTGTGGCCGGATTTGGCGACAGCGCGGCTCTCTCTAGCAGCAGTGGTGCGGCGGCGCTGCCCCGAGCCGGCCCGGATCCGGCGGGGCGCGCGCGGGCACGGCGGCGGCGCGTCATCTCCTCCCCGGCCTCCTCCAGCGAATCCGACGGCGGCGCAAGGTGGCGGGCCCGGATCCGGCCTCCCTCGGCGGCGGAGCGGCGGCGGCGGCGTCCCCGTGGATGGGCTCAGCAGGCCTGTCCGCGGGCGTTTTATTTTTTTTATTTTTCTATTTTATTAACCGTGGCGGGCAGCTTGTGCGCCTCAGTAAATCAATGATTTACCGTGACCTTGAGTGCGAGGCGGGCGGGCTCAGAAAACTATTTTTGCCCACCTCGCAAAAAGAATTTCTAGTAGTGTGTGGTGCTAGTTTAGGCCTATGGAGAGTGTTTGCAAGGTGTTGCTGCATTATGTCTGGATCAAGAAGCAATCCACGTTTGTAAGCTTGGGTTTACTAACACTGCAAGGTTTTGCCTGCAACTGCAAGCATGTTAATAATAACCCTCCAACTTGGTATGGACTGTAGAGTGACGACAAGAGGCTTGTGAAGATGACGTTAAGTGATGACAAGAGTCTCCAGCAAGGAGCGGTGCCGACTCATGCGACCAGCAGCAAGCAGCTGCCCGCCGTGTTGAGGACTCGAGGGACGCGACATGAAGCCCGCGAGCGCGAGGCCAGTTAACAGCAGCATCGTCTTCACCCACCGCTGCACCGCATATCAGCTGGTTGCTGTCAGTTGTACTGTACGCCTACGTGAGGCCGACAAATAAATGAGCCACGTTCAGCTTGTGCTCGACGCCATGATCTCTACAAACAAGAAGCCATGTTATCTGAGCCACCACGTTCAGCTTTATTTTCATCTCTTATGAAGTCACTTCTCATGATGGATTTTTTTTGGTAGTTACACTTCGTTATGGTTTGCCTGCAGGGCTATGCATATCTCTACAACCAATAAGCCATGTTATCTGAGCAACTTGTCTTTGTTCCTGTAGCTGTGTCCCTTTTTATACCAACCTAATAATTAAATCAAGAAGAAGAGAGAGAGTACATGCTTATATCATGATTTACGACCAACATATATACATATTTTAGTAGCTAGGGCTAACAATAATATATAGGACGCGAATTTCTATAATAAGTTTAAACGGAAAACAAGCTAACTTCAATGGGCACGAGAAAGAATAATGATCAGAAAGGCCAAAGAATACGTCAAAAACAGATATATATGATGACCGATGCTTAACAAGTTACTCCGTCGTGTGCTTTGCATATCTTTTAGCCTCCTCTAATAATGCAGCTTCCATGCTTCTTACCTCCTTGAGTTCATATCTTTCATTACACATATCCTCCAATCAGATAGGCGATTAAGCTATTTTTTTCCTTGCTGATTTTTTTTCTCACAAATCTATTTTTATAGTAATCACAATTCCTACACACACATCATGGGTCCTACAGGCGTGCTAACGGCGTGCCAGGTTTCTAGTTAAATCTTAAAGCACATCAAGCTAGAAATGTTTATGTTTATACTTATAAAGTTTTTGTTGGAGCAAAAATGTTTTTATAATGTTTTAATGTACCTCCTCTGATCCTTCTCTTACGGACCAAACACATATTCCTCACAAGTTTCTTTTCAACGAGCTTGTTGTTGCATAATTCTAGTGATTTAGTAATTGGGAAGTGCTAAGCATGTACAGTGTCATTTAAATTAATAACCATTTTTTTTTGCAAACCAATTTTCTCACTCGTTTTCTCTTGACATCTCGACCCATCATTGGCAAGCCAAATTTTGGCTCACCCATGCCTTGGTCAGCATTTGGTAATTTTGACACAAAAATTTTGGTTAAATTAGACTGAGCCACAATCTACCCATGCCCTTGGAGGTGGAAAAAGTTAAAACTACTAAATAGTGAACCTTGCAAATCATTCCACGCACTATTAACCATGAAGATCCATCATCCCGCATACTCCCTCCGTTCAAAAAGAAGCAACTATCACTTCCTGAGGAGTCAAATAATTTCAAATTTAACTAAATTAATATAAAATAATATTAATATGTATGTTAAAAAAATAAATATTATTAGATTAATTATGTAATATATTTTTATACTTAATATATTTGGAGATATAAATGTTAGTAATTTTTTATAAATTTGATTAAATTTAAAATTATTTAATTTCTTAAAAGGTGAGGGTTATATTTTTTTAGAGGGAGGAGTAACCTTGTTGGCTACACCCACAGCCATAAGTCCACTCTGGCATGAAGATTCTCACTGACATTTGTGCCCAGCACAACTCGGACCCACGGGTCAGCGAAGTCTTCCTGGCGACGTCTACACAAATGCTCTACCTCGGCGGTTCGGCCAGACGACGCACCCACTCCAGCAGCCTCTTTGTCTGCCCAGCGCCGTCGCTGGCGGCGCCTCTTCCTCCGCCCGCCCTCTCCGCTCCGGTGAGCCCAACGACGACGAGGGGGATCGACGAGGAAAGATAACCCGAGCACCTCGCAAAGGCTCCAGAATGGTGGTGAGCGCTGTACTGCTGTTCCCCTCCCGTCCCCTTCTCTCCTCCCTCTACCCTGCAAGAGGATCTTTCATTTTCTTTCCCCTTTTCTATTTGATGAACCCTGTATCCGGAATTTGGCCTGGGAATGCTGTGATTTCGATCCTTCGCACTCCAAGTTGCGGTTTCTGCGCGGAAATTGAGTTAGGGTTTTATTACATTCTGGGTGCGACGCTGGCATTGCGGGTGGCTTGGTTCCGCTGTTAAATTAGGGTAACTGAGGAGTGTTACTTCACTCGTATCACAGGACTCGATCAGCGACAGCGACGAAGGATATGAGTTTGAGTGGGACAGCGACGGCGATCGGGAGGCAGTGAGCTTAAATGCTGCTGGTTCATCAGCTCAGGCATCGAGGAACCTCGATGTTCCTGGTCCGTCCACGCTGGTGAGGCTGGTAAGTGAGGGAAAGTGCGTGGATTGAGCTCGCCATCTACTTAATTATATGTTATTACCTGTTACGCAAGTATTATGGTTATGATCTTAATGTGGTGTTTTCTCGTGGAACTGTGAAAAGGATTCTGATGGGAAGGAAGACTGTGGGGCAGGGCTGTCTGCCTGTATGCTTGATTACTTTGTGGGGATGGGTTTCTCCAAAGATCTGGTCTTGAAGGCCATGATGGAAGCTGGTACGGCTATAATAGTAATTGATTTCTTCAGGTTTGTTGAGTTGCATATTTTGTTTGCCTACTGCTTTTGCTTTCAGGTGATCGTGGGGAGGATTCAATACTTGATCTGCTTCTGAAATATAAGGTGTTTGCCAGTGCACGTTCTTTTACTAAATTTTCACTGAAGCTCTTGTTTTCCAGTGGGAAGAGGATTTGTATTTCACAAGTGATGTTGTGAAATGCAGGAGGGAGGTTGCGACCCATTGGTGGATGGTCACTCTTCTGGGTCTCTTCCTCATATTGTTGATGACGATGATGATATTCTTGAAAACTGGGATGTTGATGATGATGCTGGTAATAACCTCAACAAGGACCCCAACTCTGATGACTCTGATGTTGAGGTATTTTCATTTGTTTCCCTTTGGTCCTCATTACACAATATAGTTTTTGTGCTTTATCAATTTGACTGATCATTTGTAAACATTTTTTCTCCTGTTCTATCTTAAGCTAGCTGTTTCCTTTGTTCATGCTACGTACTTGAACCTGCCTATCGTAGTTAAACAGATGTTAGCTACATGACTCTATTAGAAACAGGAATGATGTTTGTATTTTTTCATTCGTTTTTATTTCTTCGAGGGAAGTTTGTTTTCAGCAAAACCGCCTATTGCACATGATTGTTAAATGTGGTTGCTAATCCTAGTGTTAGTTTCATCTTTCTTGCCACTTGATCTTTAGTTTCCTTTGCACTTTCATTTTTCATGTTTCTTAGCTGTGTGTCCCTTTTCATGACTCTAGTCTTGTTGACCTTATCTCTATAGAGCTTTCCTTTTTTTAACTTTTTAACTTTATATATCTCTAGTAGCATCCTCTGCTACGGTTTTGATTCCAAAAATGGTTCTGTAATACTAGGGTATGTATCATATATGTGTTTAGCATGCCTTTTCCTTTGTAAGTGTAAACTTACTATTTATCCTGAAAATTTGTGGGTTTTATACTTGCATGCTTGTCCCCTTTTGACTGAATAAGTTTTAGTTACACATATGCACCAGGAATAGGGATGTGGCTTCAGGTTTTTCTTTTCTTTGTCTGCTGTTGGGAGATTGCTTTTGGAACAATCGTATTCCAATAATCCTATATGCTTGTTAGAGGAGCTGGTCAATACAATTATTTGGTTCAATATCCTCCCCTCATGATCTTTAGTTAGCTCCTTTTTCTATTGTGACTGGATAGTGCAACAGCATTCATGTTTTGATCTAACAGTGAATTAGCCTTGTAATTTTAGTGTTGGCCATGTGTTGTCTTGGGGAATTCCATATAGCTGAGAATTGGTTGAATTAGATTTCACTAGGCTTCCTAATTTGTTTGTTGAACAATTAACCAGCATTTCTTCCCTATGAATTGCAAAAGAATAGCAAGACAGTTTGTTTTGACTAGTGCATTTTTTCTAAGTTGAATTTTCAGTTTTATCTGTTAGTAGTCGTGGCGGACAGGCCTCTAGCCCATTGACAAGCTCCCAAGTGAAGGAGGCAGCCGGTGGGGGTTTGAACCCTCGCACCGCACCTGGCCTCCATGAAGGCCGCGCCAAGGTTGGCGCCGTTAAAAAAAATGTGTTAGTAATTGTGGCCCTACATGGCAGCATTCTAGTTTGAGCTCCATATGAGGTTTCAACATATGGCAGCATTCTAGTTTGAGCTCCCTATGAGGTTTCAACATATGTCAGCATTCTAGTGTGAACGTAATCGTGGCCATACATGGCATCAGTCATAGTGTAAATATATGAGTGTTAATGGCCTTGTAGGCCATTGTGTTATACAATTCTTCCTTCGAGTATTAAAATATGTTTAGCAGCATCCTCTCATGCTGGGTTGATTCCATTAAAGTTATGGTTCCATTCTTATGAATGAATTGTCAGTGTACTTGCTAGGTGATCCTCGCAATCAGGGGTGAAAACAATATTGTCCATCCGTCCCTCCGACAGAAGGGGTTTAGAGACTAAATGGAATAAGACCGTATCTGTATCCGGGTATTCAATATCCTCCGTATCCGTATCCGAATACTGAAGTGGGATATATGATATGCGAATAGGATGGGTATCAATATTCGGCGCATTGGACACTATTTTTGTCCAAATCCGATTAAAAATAGATATATGTATTCGTATTTGTACATATCCGTTGTATCTGATCCATTTTCATCCCTACTTGCAGTGCTTCAACTCATTTGTTTGTGTTGGTACATGTGTTATGTCCATTACAATTCCTTTGTTTGGAGTGTTTCTGTAAATTTCAAACTTTTTTTTTGTAAAGGTGAATACAGAGATGCAGTTCACTTTAGCCAATTTGCATGACATTCTTGCAATAAGAAGTTTAAAACTGAAAGATAATTATACATTTGACTTGCTTCAAGTTATTAGTTTTTCAAATGTTATAGGTCTTTAAACTCAGTAAATTTGATAGCAAGGTGCGATTTCTGCGATGCTAGTTGATTGTTTCCTTAGGAGGTTGTTGCAGACTGCTAGAAATGTATATGTCACTTTTTATAATGTATAAGCTTTTTCTATATGCGTTCCTGCTTTCATGCAGGAATTTATGCAAGAGATGTCACAGATGGACAAAAAGGTCGAGTCCTTAGTGAGCTTTGGTTTTCCAGAAAGTAAAGCCACAACGGCTATTACTAGATGTGGTATGTCTCAGTATTGAAGTTGCTGCAAATGTAGACGGTGTTTGATGTTCATGCAACTAACTTATTGTTTCTGTTTGTTTTAATATTACTCAGGGCAGGATGCAGATATATTTGTTTTACTTGATGCGATCCGCGCTTCAGAGGTCGCTGGAGCTGGTTACTATGAGAGTTATGCAAACAATGAGGTACATTGTGGTTAAACTGTTCAACTGACTCAAAAAAATTGATCTTTTGACCTAATGGAATGACACTTAAACTTTCTTTATGACTCTGCAGGATACAGGTTTGAATTGCTGTAGTTCCTCTGGAGGAAGAAAGCGGACCAAGTTCATGGAAGAGAAGAAGAGAAAGGGGAAGCGATTTGGGGGTGGGGCACAAGGAGATGACAGGGATGATGAGGTGATGCCTCTCCCAAACCCAATGGTTGGATTTAACATGCCAGGTGACAGGTCACGTTCAGTGGACAGACGCATCCCCAAACTAGCTATTGGACCACCTTTTTTCTGTTATGAAAATGTGGCCTGTGCTCCAAAAGGTGTCTGGACAGCCATCTCAACTTTCTTGTATGACATCCAGCCTGAGTTTGTGGATTCAAAGTTCTTTTGTGCTGCTGCAAGGAAAAGGGGTTACATACATAACCTGCCAGTTGAGAACAGGTTGCCTCTCATTCCCTTACCCCCAAAGACAATACATGATGCCTTTCCCCGTACCAAGCATTGGTGGCCCCCATGGGACACAAGGAGACAATTTAACTGCATCCAGACGTGTGTATCTAGTGCAAAGCTGACAGAACAGACTCGTTGTGATCTTGCAAACAGTGAAGATCCTCCATGCCCAATAGTTCAGAAAGATGTCCTGAAACAGTGTAGGCAGTGGAACCTCGTTTGGGTTGGTCGGAACAAGGTCCCTCCTCTTGAGCCTGATGAGGTAGAATTTCTACTTGGTTTTCCCAAGGACCACACCAGGGGAATCAGCAGGAGAGATAGATATAGATCCCTTGGTAATTCATTTCAAGTGGACACAGTTGCTTATCATCTCTCAGTGCTAGAGCACATGTTTCCAAATGGCATGAATGTGCACTCTTTGTTCTCCGGTATTGGAGGAGCAGAGGTAGCTCTGCACAGGCTTGGGATCCGCATGAAGACGGTGGTCTCAGTTGAGAAATCTGAAGTAAACAGGACTGTCTTGAAGACCTGGTGGGAGCAAACCCAATCAGGAACTTTGATTGAGATTGCTGATGTCCAGAATCTAACTTCTGATTGGCTTGAGTCAACTATGAGAAGAATAGGTGGGTTTGACTTGGTAATTGGTGGTAGCCCATGCAACAATCTTGCTGGGAGCAATTCGCCACCACCGCAATGGCTTAGAGGGTGAGCATTCTTCCTTGTTCTACCAGTATGTCAGAATCTTGGAAATTGTGAAGTCAGTCATGAAGGGGATGTAATCTCAAGTTATTGTTGTACAGAAACAGAAGTGCATGCAGCAGCACAGCACCATTTTGGATATGGGACCTATTACTAAATTCGCTCAACTCTAGAAAGTTGAATATTGCATTGCTGTGGATCAAGTTTCCTCCCAGCAACAGATTATGTTACCTTTTGTAGTGGATTTCTGGGAGTACTCAAGGCCAGGGAAGATTTTACTTTTTTGTCTTTTGCTTTGTATTGGTACATGGCAGCTTGTTAGCAACCAGAGTCCAAAATGCTTTGTAGTGGCTTTAAAGCTCTATTTACTTGCTACATGTACAAAGTCGACCTGTTCAGGAATCAGAATAGTTTTCTGTGCAGGTTGCTGACAAAGATTCTGACTCTCTGACAGTGACTCCAATATGCATGTGGAGGTGAGCTTTCCGGCAGTTAACTGTTTGCTTCATGAGCAGACTGCCTTATGATGTCGAGGTGAAGTTTGTGTCGTTCTCATGATACTTTGTTAGCCCTTTCAAAGTAAAACAAGTGTGAACTTTAACCATGAACGGATAAGTGTGAGCACACCCTTCGACATTTCAAGTATTTGTGAAGAAAATTTTCGAGTTTCTGAAGGCTGTTTTTTTTCTTTATGAACACAAGCCTGAGTATTTACAGTCGAGAGATTTGATCAGGGGGGCTGAGATGAGGAATAGAGGGGATGGTGTTCATAGAATGGGAAGCTTCAACGCTAGCTGTATGAAATGACCTGAATTCGAGGACTGAGGGTATTGAGGAAGCTCTTGCAGACAACGAAAAGAGAATGCAGGAACGCAGTACTCTAAAATCTTGCGCTGTTTTCCGCTAACCTGTAAAATGTTTAATAAAAGTTGAATCGCATATATGCATGTATCTGTGTGTTTCTGCCTGAATTGTTGCTGCGTCTCCTATTCTCACATATTTTCTGTTCAGCTTGTTTGTTTTCGGCTTCTTTCAGCTTCTTTCGGCTTATTCTCTCTCACAGCATACTATTGAATCTGCCGAAATTTGTAATTCAAAATAGAGTTCTCGTAGAGCCATTTGGAACGGAACACACTGTTGTTGCTGCGTTTCTTTTTCAGTGCTAGTGACATAAGATTGAACATTGGTCATCCAATGTGTCTTCCATGTGGGCTTAAAAGAGGTCTGTAAAGTATCCCTGAAGAAATACTAATTTCAACCAATATAACTACGATGCGAGTATGCGACTGACACGATTTGCTCAGCCACAGCCCACAGGTGACCTCCCATCCCGGAAGAGTCTAGACAGTCCTAGAAAAGAGTTTGTCTAGGTCTAAGCAGAGATTATTCTAATAACTCGAGAAGAACGGATAGAGTTTCTTCTGTACATGAGATACCTGCAGCGGTGAACATATTCTCTCCTACTAACATCTGAACATTCGCTTTCCAAGCCATATTAAGTATGGTGTGTACGTTATATTGCGCTCTACCTCTGTTGTGTGTGTACTTTGTTCTTTCTCCTACCCATGATTCTTCCATTTGTTGGAAACGCCAGACGATTGCATTGTCTACTCCGTCATGGCCCCAAATTGCTTTCAGTTGGATTTCCACGTCAGCTAGTCAAAATCCCAGTAAGCGTTGGTATTCACGTCTACTTATTTTGACGCTTTCAACTACTCACACTCACCACAGAGTTTAGATAGCTTTTCCCTTTCAAAAAAAAAGAGAGTTTGAGTCTTAACGATAGTCATCCAATAATTTCCTCTTGTTTACTGATTACTGATGAAAGGAACTGCTAACAGTGACAACAAAACATTGTAATCGACAAGTGCGATCGAGTATATATGAATACCGATGCTCTCTTGTTGTGTAGGTATAGCCATAATATATAAGCCCGCGCCGTCGTCACTAGCAGCTGCTCGATGGAAGGCATGGAAGATGTCGACTTGGAGGAGCAGCCGCTGCCACATTCGCCGCCGCCGCCGCCCCGCAAACCGCCTAGGAAGCCCGTCGACGGCACCGGCCGCGCGCTCGCGACGCCCGCGCGCGCGCTCTCGCTGGTGGTGCTCGTGGTAGGCCTCCTCTTCTCCGTGCACCTGCTCGTCCACGACCTGAGGACGCTCGTCCTCCTGGCGGCCGAGTGGCTCTGCATCTTCTTCGTCATGTCGTGCGTGGCGGCCTGCGAGAGAGGAGCGCCGGACGACGCCGCCGCTGGTAGCTCGCGCGGGCTGGGCGCTATCGCGGAGGTGGCGCTGTGGTCCTTCGCTATGGCGCTCACGGTGACCATGACGTTCTGGGTCGCCGCTGGCCTGCCTCTGCCGGCCGTGGCGGTTCTCTACCTCCTGTCGCTGCTAGCTGTGTCCGCATGTTTTGCAGTTCTTCTTGATGCTTGATTAGGAAGAAAACCGACAGATGGGGTTCGTGATCAGTAAGCGATTCCTCGTGTCCTCGATCATGATGTACAGTTTTAACAATATTTTTGGGAGAGCGTTCTTCTTTCTTTCTTTTCTTTTTGAGAAAGACACAAAGAGTGTATCATATCTGGTATTTATTAATATCAAGGAAAACAAAAACCAGTATAAAAGAGGGACAACGTGGAGCAACCATCCAGTGCGTGAATCTCCGTACTAATCCCTGCCGTAGGTTGACTCTGATGCTCGAAAATGTGCAAGAGCTCTATTTGCCTCTGTCATTCTATGAGTCGCTTCCTTTTTCGCATGACACCCCCACTGTTTGCTGGAATCAGAATAGTTGAGAATAAAGTGGCGAACGGGTGCGTAACACGGGGAAATTTGCCGAACAGTTCGGCCCATTAATTAGTAGTAGTCCATGGCACTATCCGGTGGGTGCCTATGCGGGTCGCTCAAAGGGTTGAAGGGTGATAGTGCATCAAACTATTCGCATGGGCCAACTTGATCCTCTTTATCCCAAGGAGAGCCATTGACTCCAACTATCGTCCATGTACTATCCATGCTCTAACACCCACACTGGATATGGAATCTACTGAAAGAATATCGGCTTGGGTATCACCTGAAGCAACGCAGGCATGCGATCCTTCACCACCAGAACAGAGGCTCGAAGAAATAGAATCTTGCCGTAGAACAAAACGAAAGAAGTGATTAGAGTTATTACATCAAAAATCAGCTAGCTGTGTCCTCTAATTGACACACCAACTGCTAAGATTTAAAGAAAATCTACCCTCAGTGGCCCTTCGTCGATACCAAGGCAGGAAGGGACTCGACATCCTTGTGCATTAATTATAATTAATTATAGTTATTTCTTTGAGTGATAATTGGGAACATGGCGACCACAACAACACGAACCAAAATTTCTTATTTAATTATCGGTGAATCTAAAATATATACTATATCTTTTTAGAAAAATATGTGCCGCGTGGATCTCCACTAGTCAAGTCAAAAGTAAGTGTGTTTGACAATACAAATCTTGTAATAAAATCAAAACCGGGTTGCAACTCACAAAGATTAATGGAGAGGTCGTTTGTCAAAGCCAACTGTAACAGTATATGCCTTTTTATTTTCAAAAACAAAATATGCTTTTTAATTTCGTATACAAAGGGAGTACCCTCTCCGTTTCAAATTATTACTTGTTTTGGCTTTTCTAGATACATCAATTTTATTATACAACTAGATATAATATATATCTACATAACTATGCATCAATAAAAGTAAAACAAATAATAATTTAGGATAAAAGGAATAGATCATAATAATTTTTTTTGTTAACGGTGGATCTTAGTGAATTAATCGCGAGGCTCACGAGAAAAAGGAAAATAAAAAAGGCAACGTGTCACCTAACAAGGGCCAGCACTTGTTTGCTGTCTTGGGCTTCGCCATTCCATTCGATGACGCAAAGGTGCGTAAAGCGCAGCTCACGACGCCTCAGAAATCCGTCCGTTACCAATCCGATCCAATCCCGCCGCAAAAGCTATCTGTCGCTTATGTTACAAACAACAAATTCATCGCCCGAGGAACATTTTGTATAATCAGTTTATTTTATGGGCTGTTTCTTATAATGTTTCGGCCCATTAACTGTTGCGGCCGGCCCGTTTATTGTTTTAGCACTGTCCATGTTACCAGAGAGAATCACATATATGCAGGAGAAGATAAAAGTGCTGATGTCACCCACATACATGGAAATTCCAACACAAAAAAGTTATAACTATTAAACTGAGCATCTAAATTAAATTCCGATTGCACTATTATCTTTCTTATAACAAGATCTTCAAAACAAGACCACACATACCTATATTTGTATAATATTTTTTAAAAGTATTTTTTTCAGTACTAAATACTTAATTGCGGAATCTGGAAACAAATATTTTAAGAACACTAACAATATTTGCGATGTATAATATTTTGTTCGTCGCACATTATTATTTGTTCGTTATGTTTAAATTTTTTTCTGAAAAATAATCATTTATTCGTGTTGTTAAAAAATTTGTCCCCGGAACCGAAATTCAGTATTGAATATTAAAAAATATATTTTCTAAATATCGTACAAACATAGGCATGTGTGGTCTTGTTTTGAAGATCTCGTCATAAGAAAGATAATGATGCAATCAGAATTTAATTTAAATACTCAGTTTAATAGTTATAATTTTTTTATTAGAATTTGCATGCATGTAGGTTACATCAGCACTTTTATATTCTCCTGCATACATATGATCTATTCTATTTTATTGCTAATAGACCTTGAGCTATGGCGAAACAGTGCAACAATTTGAAAGAATTAACGATGGTTTGCAAATCATCTACGCTAGCCAGCCGCGCCCCAATCCCGCACACGCGCGAGTCGACTCCCCCAAAATTTGAAATCACAACCGGGAGTGAGGAGGGAGCCCGAGCGACGCCCAAAAATTTGCCCACCCAACCCCCCGCTCCGCCGCCGCCGTCGACCGAACGAAGATGCCACCCGCCGAGGACGCCGCCGCGCTGGCGCCGGCGCGGACCCCGCCTCCCGCGCGCGGGACGGCGGCCGGCTCGCGGGTGCTGCTGCAGTCGCCGCCGCCGGCGTTCCCGCTCGGCTCCAACGACGACCAGCTCGAGCGCGCCCGCGCCCGCGCCGCGGCGCGGGCCGCCTCCGTCCGCCGCCGCTCCCTCGCCGCCAGCATCGCGCCTTCCAAGGACCCGCGCCACGACCTCCTCAACCGCGAGCAGGTCATGGACCTCTTCCAAAACTGCATCAAGCTCGCATCCGAGAACGTACGCGCCGTGGCCACCTCCCAACCCTAGGCTGTTCTTTTCCCCTCGCTAAAGCTGTTCGTTTTGTTCATTCCCGGGAAAATCGGGCAGAAAATTAACCAGAAGAACACGTGGGAGCTGGGGCTCATCGACCATCTCAGCGAGATCATCCAGGTGGGGGAGGAGGAGGACGACGAGACCAACTTCCAGAAGGTACAGACCTTCTTCCGTTTCCTACTTTTATTCTTCTTACCAATCTTTTCTGGGGAGGAGATTCGTCGGCTGCGAATTGAGTTTGGTTGGGAATATGTGGTGCTTTTACGAACCAGGCAAGCTGCACTCTGGAGGCTGGGGTCAAGATCTACTCACTCCGTGTTGATTCGGTTCACTCTGAGGCGTACAAGGTGCTGGGCGGGATCAACCGCGCCGGAAGGTGTGAAGAAGCTGGTGAGGATCCACTGGAGTTTGAAATGGACTCTGATCTCGTACCACTTTGAGCCCAATTTTACTTCTTTATTGGAGTCCCATCACATCCAGTGCAAATTACTAGCTTCTATGTTGAGTATCACTGAACTTCTTGAATTAAGAATTCTATAAGGAAGGTTGCATACATGATGGATTCATTAGTTTTTTCTCGATAATAATGTTTCATCTTAAAAAGATATGCTGCTTCATTATCATCATCTTCTAATTTGGTGATTGTTGAAAAAAATTCAAGAAAATCAAAAATACAGAACATGCATATTTTTGCTTCTTTAACAGAGTCTGTATCCAGTGCAAATTAGTCGCAATATGGTGAGTATCTGAAGTTGGCATGCACGGGGTTGATGAGTTACTTAAAAAGTCATTGTTCTAAATTGATTGGAGAATGAACATATTTTGAAGACCTCTATATTGTTGCCCAGATTGGAAAGGTTCTGCTTGTCTGTTTTTCCTTGGGAGAAATTGCTCAACATCACAATAATATGCTACATAGCTTTGCACAACTTGTGCACTCATGCACGAGTTTGAACCTTGGGAACATTTGCTCTGCTCTTACAGTTTTGTGCTTAAAATTTTAGAGCATTGTATGGTTGTAAGATTTTTTTGATATTGATCCTATTTACTTTTTTATCCAATTTATCCTTGGATAACATAGTGCTGCTTCACTATGATTTTCTGATTTGGTTGTTGCCGTTGAAGATGTGGAAGACGGCAGCAATGTTGAATCTGCACAAGATGAGGGCATCAGCAAAAAGGATGCTGATAGGAGGGTACATCTTTTTGAACAGTGCTGATTTATTCACTTCAATTCTGCTTCATTATTGCTAATGCCTTTTCGTTCATGCAGATTTCACCAGCTTCAACGTTGGAGTCCTCATTTGAGGCTCTTAATGTAAAGAAGTTTGATGGTAAGTTTAAAGCTTATTCTCACTATGCTTCTGTTGAAAATTATTCTGCCATGGGGCTGAACTGCCATGCTTACTACTAGTTGCTTTCACGATGGATCCTCTATACCATCAAACTACCGCTCAGTTTGATGAAGGTGGAGTGAAGGGTCTTTTGTTGTATAACCTTGGAGTCTATGGCAGCTGTCGTGTGTTGTTTGATTCATTTGAAGCTCCAGACAAATGCATCCTAAGTGATATGCAAACTGATAGTGCTGAGGTGATTGACCTTTCATTTGCTAAAGGTAATATCTGTTTATTGCTTTCTTCTCTTTATGGTCGCTGCTGTTAGAATATAATAGTCGGCCCATATTGGGTGTACAGCCCATAGGCCTTGTACTTGTAACCTATTTGTAACTCTAGCCTATTAGGCTATATAATGAAGGTCACCCCCCCTGATTAGGGTGTGCGGTGTTTCTCTACATGGTATCACGAGTTTAGATTCAAACCCTAGGCCTCCTCTCCTTCCCTTCCGCCCTCGCGCCTCCCCTGCCCGTGCGTCCTCCGCAAGGACGTGCGCCACCGCACCAGCCCCGGCCGCGCGTGCGCACTCGCGTCGCCGCCAGCCCAGGCCGCGCGCGCCCTAGCGCCGCCGCCTCTGCCCTGCGCCGCCCCAGGCCGTGTGCGCCCCCGCGCCGCCGCCCCCAGGCCGCGCGCGACCTCGCGCCGCCGCCCCTGCCCTGCGCCGCTCCAGGCCGCCGCGCGGATCGCGCCGCCGCCCTGACGCCGCGCCCATGACGTCGTCGTCGACTTCCTCCACCACGACCGGCGCCCTCGGCCCCCAGTCATCCGGCACCATGGGGGACTCCCTCGCTGCTCCTCTCTTCGCCGCCTACGCCTCCGTCAACGTGAAGCAGCACGTCCCCCTTGCGCTCAGCCTCGAGCGCCCGAACTACTCCAAGTGGAAGGCGTTCTTCACCGCCCTCTGCGGCAAGTACGGGCTGCTCGGCCACATCGATGGTACGGAGGCCGCGCGCCCGGCCGACCCCCTGTGGTCGCAGCCTGACGCCTGCATCCGCGGCTGGATGTACGGCTCCGTCGACGACGCCGTCCTCGACCTCGCTATGGAGCCCGATCAAGATGCGCGTGCTCTGTACGTCTCTATCGAGGCCCTATTCCAGGCGAACAAGGAGTCCCGCGCCGTCGTCCTCGAGCAGGAGTTCCACAACCTGTCCCAGGGCGACCTCTCCATTGACGCCTACGCCCAGCGGATGAAGTGCACCGCTAATGCACTTCGGGAGGTCGGCCACACCGTCTCCCCCGCGCAGCTCGTGCTCAATCTTCTGCGCGGCCTCAACTCCCGCTTCGCCACCACCGCCGACATCATTGCCAACTCCTCGCCGCTTCCCGACTTCAGGTCTGCCACCAACATGCTCCGCGTCAAGGAGCTCCGCCTTGGCACCGAGAGCAATGAGGCCTCGGCTTCAGCTCTTGCCGCCTCCACCCCCCCTGCACCTCACCGTCCCACCGGTCCACCTCCTCTGCACCCACCAATCGTGGGGGCGGTGGCAAGGGCAAGGGCGGCAAGAGCAAAGGTGGGCGCGGCGGCATCGGCAACAATGGCAGCAGCGGTGGCGGGCGCAACCAGCAGCACAGCGGTGGCCTCGGCAGGCAAGGCGGCGGGCGTCAGGCCTCCCTGCCGGCCGGTCCTTGGGCGTACTACAACCCTTGGGCCGTCCAGTGGCCACCTCCGCAGCAGCAGCCGTGGGGTGCGCCACCCGTGCCTCCCCCTCAGGCACACACCGCCTTCGCGCCGCCTCAGTTCTCCACTGCCGGCGGTCCACCGGCTTCCGGGCCTCCAGCCAGCTGGGATCCGACCAGCCTGATCGCCGCTCTCAACCAGATGGCGGTTCAGGGTGGGTCTCCACCCTGGGTCATGGATAGCGGAGCAACATCTCACATGTCTTCCAACGACGGTATTTTACTTTCCCATCTCCCGTCGTCACCATCCTCCATTACGGTTGGCAACGGTCAATCAATTCCTATTCTTAGTCGTGGCACTTCTCTCATTCAAATAGCTGATCGTTCCTTTCTTCTCGATAATGTTCTTGTCGCTCCCTAGCTCACTCGTAACCTGTTATCTGTTCGACAGTTTACTCGCGACAATAACTGTTCCATTGAATTTGACGCCTCTGGTTTTTCTGTTAAGGATCTGCAGACCAAGACGGTCCTCCTTCGGTGCAATAGCAACGGGGACCTCTACACCATTCCACATCGCATGCCACCTCGCTGCCATGTCGCCGTCGTTTCCCCAGAGCTGTGGCACTCCCGCCTTGGTCATCCTGCACCTGCCGTCATTACCAACCTAAATAAGCTATCAGCTATCCACTGTAATAAAGCAGCCCGCCGCCTTTGTCATGCCTGTCAGCTAGGCAAACACGCTAGGCTGCCCTTTGCTAGTTCGGTCTCTAGTACATCCGCACCCTTTGAACTCGTTCACTGTGATGTCTGGATCTCTTCAATTTCGAGCGTTTCTGGTTATAAATTTTATCTCGTGCTAGTTGATGATTATACTCATTTTTGTTGGATGTTTCCTCTTCGCCATAAATCCGGAGTTCATGAACATATTGTTCAGTTTGTTGCTTACGCTCACACACAGTTCAACTTTCCTGTCCGCTGTTTTCAGGCCGATAATGGCACCGAGTTCATCAACAATGCCTCCGCTACCTTCCTGGCTAGCCGCGGCATCCTGCTTCGCACCTCGTGCCCCTACACATCCGCCCAGAACGGCAAAGCTGAGCGGATGCTTCGCACATTGAACAATACTGTTCGCACGCTTCTGTTTCATGCCGCCATGCCTCCATCCTATTGGGTCGAAGCTCTCTCCACCGCTGTGTTTTTGATCAACCGGCGGCTCTCCTCATCCATACGCAATGGTATTCCCTATCATCTCCTTCACCGCAAAATGCCAAACTACTCCATTCTTAGAGTCTTTGGTTGCCTGTGCTATGCGAACCTTAGTGCCACGACTCCCCATAAATTGTCTCCTCGCTCCGCAGCGTGTGTCTTCCTCGGCTATCTTCCTTCCCAGAAAGGCTACCGGTACCTTGATCTTTCCACTCGCAAGATCATCATCTCTCGCCACGTTGTTTTTGATGAGACTCACTTTCCGTTTGCGGCTTCCAAGCCCCGACCGGATTCTCTTGATTTTCTGTTACAGGAGATACTACCCGCGCCCGCCCCGCCTACCTCCGATGTTCGGAACTCGCGGGCCTCGGTTGCGCCTGCCTCAGACGATGCCGGCGACCCCGTTGGGCTTGACCCTGCCATCCTATGGCACGGCGCTGCCCACTGGCTGCCCACTGGCTGCCCCAGGCGCCTCGGCAGGCCACGGCTCCCGCACCTCCTCCGCCAGCAGGTGCTGTCCCCCCTGCCCCTATCCGGCAGCGGTATGACATCCACTATAGCCGTCGTCAGCATCCGGCACCGACTCCACAGCCGACGCCGGAGGTACCTCAGGCTGTGGTAACCCCGGCCCCAGCACCGCAGGCGGCGGTGCCCCGGACTCCAGAGCCCCCTGCGCGGGCAACTCGTTCCCAGACGGGTTCCCTGCCGCCGCCCATGCAGCGGTACGGCTTCACTGCGGCAGCCTCCAGTCCGGCTTCTCCGTTGCCGGGCAACTCTCGCGCCGCACTCGCCGATCCGAATTGGCGCGCGGCCATGGCCGAAGAATACAAGGCGCTCATGGACAATGGCACCTGGCGTCTTGTTCCTCGACCGCCTCGTGCCAACATCATCACCGGCAAGTAGGTCTTCAAGCACAAGTATCGTGCTGACGGCTCTCTGGCTCGTCATAAAGCCTGATGGGTCGTTCGCGGGTTCTCGCAGCGGTACGGCATCGACTACGACGAGACGTTCAGCCCAGTTGTCAAACCGGCCACCATCCGAGTCGTCTTCAGCATCGTCGCCTCTCGCTCATGGCCGATACATCAGCTGGATGTGAAGAACGCCTTTCTTCACGGCCATCTGAACGAGACGGTCTACTGCCAGCAGCCGCCCGGCTTTGTCGACCCGGCGGCTCCCGACCACGTCTGTCTCTTGCAAAAGTCCTTGTACGGACTCAAGTAGGCACCCAGGGCGTGGCATCAGCGGTTCTCCGGCTTCGTCCAGCGGTCCGGCTTCACTGCCTCGACCTCCGATACATCCCTCTTTGTTTACAAAGCGGGTGCTGACATTGCCTACTTGCTGCTCTACGTCGACGACATCATCCTGACAGCTTCATCGACCCTGCTCCTTCGTCGCATCACCGAGCTCCTTCACTCCGAGTTCGCTATGACTGATCTCAGGGATCTTCATCACTTCCTCGGGATCTCAGTCACGCGTTCTGCCGACGGCCTCTTCCTCTCTCAGCGCCAGTACGCTGTGGACCTGCTCCAGCGCGCCGGCATGGCTGAGTGTCACTCTACGGCGACTCCTGTTGACACTCATGCCAAGCTCTTCATGCATGACCCGCGAGAGCCTCACCTTGCGTTGCTCAAGCGTGTCCTACGATATGTCAAGGGCACCCTGTCCACCGGGCTTCACATCGGCGCCGGCAGCATCACCAGCTTGACTGCCTACTCCGATGCTGATTGGGCTGGTTGTCCAGACTCTCGGCGCTCCACTTCAGGCTACTGTGTCTTCCTCGGCGACAACTTAGTCTCTTGGTCCTCCAAACGACAGACTACGGTCTCTCGTTCGAGTGCGGAGGCTGAGTATCGTGCTGTTGCGCACGCTGTGGCTGAGACTTGTTGGCTTCGTCAGTTACTTCAGGAGCTCTACGCACCCCTCTCTTCGGCGACGATCGTCTACTGCGACAATGTCAGTGCTGTCTACATGACCGCCAATCCAGTCCATCATCGTCGCACGAAGCATATTGAGATAGATATTCACTTCGTCCGTGAGAAGGTTGCTTTGGGACAGGTTCGGGTGCTCCATGTTCCATCGTCTCATCAGTTCGCGGACATTATGACCAAAGGGTTACCTGTACAATTGTTCACTGACTTTAGGTCCAGTCTTTGTGTTCGTGACACTCCCGCTTAGACTGAGGGAGGGTGTTAGAATATAATAGTCGGCCCATATTGGGTGTACAGCCCATAGGCCTTGTACTTGTAACCTATTTGTAACTCTAGCCTATTAGGCTATATAATGAAGGTCACCCCCCCTGATTAGGGTGTGCGGTGTTTCTCTACAGCTGCATCTTTTTCTAATGGGGTATCAGTACATTTCTAATATTGGACAGAGCAAACTGAGGAAATGGTTGCTCAAATGCCTCTATGTAATGATATTTCTCCAACCCTGAGGGACATTATTGCTCTGTTTGATGAAGAAAACCAAAGACCATCACACGGGTTATCTTCTGGGCAAGTGCCAGTATTGGAAGATGGGATTGTTGACGGTAACGAAGCAGACAATAATGATAGCATGCTACCTGATTCTGAATCATGGGATTTTGGTGGTTGTGATGACCATGAAGATGCATATGATGAAAACTACAACCCGGTGGATTCCAACACAATGAACTATCAAGAGGTATTTTCCTGCAGACTTGGCAAAATTGAGAAATGGTTCTTGGCAAAAAATAATGGCAGAAACACAACTTAATTGAACAGATTCATATATTTTTGAAGATACATATGCGGCCACTAAATATGTTGCTACAGTTTGAGGCCACTACAGATTATTTCAGTTTGCCTATCATCTAAATTGCTTGCGAGTGAATTGTTTAAAGATCAAAACCTTATTGCAGATTACATTGGTATGCAGGAATTTGGTGAATACACTGTTGAGATTCCTCAGGGTACTGTTGCGGATGAAAAGCTTGACAAAATTGCAGATCTTTTGTTGCTTAGCATGAGCACCTCAAAGACAAATGCTTGGGCAGGACCTGAGCACTGGAAATATCGGAAAGCTAAAGGTACTGTTTGATACAAACTTCTCTTGGGTTCCATCAAGATAGCATTCTTTAATGTTTGAGCTCATAATTGTTTAGATTTAGAGGCTACCCCAACTTCATCCGGTGAATCAGAAGTCCCAATTAAGATGAAGAAGAAAAGAGCCAAGGATGAGCCTGTCATTGACTTCACAAAAGTGTTGGACAATGAGCCTCTAACTATCTTTGCACCTCCTAAAAATCCAAAGTCAATTCTGCTACCTGCAAATAGGGCTATCTGCAGCAATAAACTTCCAGAAGATTGCCATTACCGGCCGGAAAGCCTTGTTAAATTATGTCTTCTTCCAGATGTTTTGGTAATGTTTACTTCTCTTGAAAATTGTCTTAAGAAATTACTTGTCATTAAATTCTGAGAGGCAATGAACTATTATTTGTGATAACTATTGAACCTTTTTCTTTGCAGTGTCGTGCTAAGAGAAGAGGAAAATCACATGGTAAGTTTTGCCAAATTAGGTGTAAGTGAAGAAATTTGCTTGTTAGTTTTGTCAGTATACATGCTTTTCAAAGACTTTGCCCACATAATCAAGAAGTCTTGCATGTTAGGTAGCATCACGTTGAGTTGTTACTTTTAAAAAATCAGTGTATTCTTATAAGATTTTTCTTTCATGTGTTACTGTTTGACCTTTTGAGTGCTAAAATCTTCTATGGCAATTTCAGCATTGCCCAATTTTCCTGATAAATATGGTTTGCATGGAATACTTTTTCTTTGTAGACACTCCAGTGGAGAACAATGATGACTTCATCCCATCTGAAACTTGGGATGATGATAACTTTTGCACTGATCACGTTGATGAAGGACATGCCTGTAGTGATGTGGAGGAGTCAGTGAATCTTGTCGATAAACCGAGACAGGTATGTTCCTTGCTGTCCTTATCCCTTTTAAGCTATCCATTTCCCTTAAGGAACTTGTTTATTCAACAGTATGTGGTGTCTGGTTTTGTCTGTTTTTTCTAACTTGTTCAAAAGATTAACTTAATGTTGCATTTTTGTGGTATACCAATAAATTTTGTATTACTATGACCCCAAGTTTGAGCTGATGTCTGCTTTTTTTGAATGAAAGGTCAACAAGATTGATATACAATATGACAAGGTATCAAAACAAGTGGATGTTCATGCTTTAAAAGAAGTGCTCTGGAAACACATCCATACATCTGCTGAGACTGATGATAAGGTAAGGCAAATGCTCTTTTAGTCTCGTGTTGAACACTGTCATCAAATGATTTGCCCCATCCAAGTTAACTCTGTACTGTTGGTAGTGGGAACAAAGAAAACTTGTTTTTGAAGAAACCCTGCAGAGCTATGCTGAAAGCAGTCTGTTGCAAATTTATAAGCTTTCGCTGTGCAGATTCTTGCCTTTCATGATTATCATTTATGACCTATTTGGCAAATCTGTAGAAGCTAGAACTATTCTACTCCCTCCGTTCCAAATTGTAGGTCGTTTTAGCAAATTTAGATGCATAATTTTCGCTATGGATCTAGACACAATGTATATCTAGATGCATTGCAAAATCTATGCATCTAGATTTGCTAAAACGATCTACATTTTGGAACGGAGGGAGGACTTGGTCGCTTGACATACAATCAACCAAAGATATTCAGGAAAAGGAACTTATGAATCTTTTGGGGTAGCAACACGAGGCCATGATAGAAAAATACCTTTCTAGGTAACCAAATTATCACAACTTTGCATCAATAGATGTATATTACTGATTCTTGACTCAGTTTGTATTTGATATACAATGTCAATACACCCTGCCCAAACAGGTTATCCTTGAGTCTAATACTATTTTTAACAATATAATATTTAATCTACGCTTTGCCCAGCAGGAAAATGACGAAGCTGAATCAACGCTGCGCCTATCTCAGGTGCTGCATGATCTTCCAAGCAGAAACCTGGATGCTGCAGCAACTGATATTTCACCGCATCTGTATTTCATCTGCCTCTTGCATTTGGCAAATGAGCATGGTTTGATGCTGCGCGACCGCCCCACGTTGGATGAAATTGACATATACATGCCGACTTCACCTCTTCATGGTGGTTGAAATCCTTTGTAAATTATCTGATGCTTTTGCATCGTATCATGTAATATATATCCTCTGATGATTGTGTTTTATTTGATGCCAGAACTATCGTACCAGGGATGTTAGCTAATATTTAACCCTTTTTTAAATCGTGCTCATTGAAGTGAATGCTATTGAGCTGCGGATATTTGAGAGCCTAAACGAATCAGATGAACAGTTTCTGCTGACGGGATATAATTTCTGGCTATTGGGTAGCGACCTCATTTAATGACCTTTGACATGGTTGCACCATATATCCTCACAGTTGCTGCTAACTTGACGTGATCTTACTACTGCCGACATGATCCTGATGAAAGCCTCTAAAGTTTAAACACCGCAAACTATCTGCTTTTCCAAACAATAATGTTCAGGAACATATCTCAATGTATTCGAATAGACTGGTCTGAATTCCGAAATACTCTCTTTGATACCACTAGGTATAGTAACTTCACCTTGTATGGTCAATAGAAAAACTTGAGACATACCATTCCCTTTACTTCACCTCATGAGCTTAGAAGTCACGCCGATGTGTAGGTGTGGCTTTCAATAGACAGCAAATGTCAACCATGCCAATTATTGCATAGCAGAACAACCAGCCAAAACAAGTTTGACCATACAATGATGAATTTTGAAAAGGTGAGACAAATGATCTAGAGCATGATGATGATTTAAACTTATCCCTCCGTTCCAAATTATGTCGTTTTGACTTTTCTAGATACATAGTTTTTCCTATGTATCCAGACATAACGTATATCTAGATGCATAGCAAATACTATACATCTATTAAAACTAAAACAACCTATAATTTGGAACGGAGTCATCTAAGTTAAATAATTAACTAGAGTAGCTTTGATCCAACTATTTCATTAGTATGCATATAAGTCCTCTTGTCCATTTAAATTCTAATTACCACTATATGTCACTATACAGAGGCAAAATATACAGTGATAATTCTGATATATAAACTAATAGCTCCAAGTACTAAAGTTCTAATGTAGTAAACCTGATGAAAGTACACTACATATGCCCAAAATCGATCACTGCAAGGAAATCTATGGAAGCAAACTTGGAACTGGTGCCTTGCTTTGCTGTCCAGGCTTGTTCGCGAGAGGAATGGAACTATCATTCAAACTCGCCGATATCCTTCTGACCGGCAAGGATCCTTGATATCTGGAGGCCCCGGCTGAAGGCCTGGTTGAACAGCAGCCGCGTCTGGAACTCAGAGACGAAGGGAAACCATGACAGGAAGCCTATGGGCAGGAAGAGGATGAGACCCATTATGTTTTCGTATGACCTCCCGAGCTCCATGATGGAGTCCCACAGCATGGTCCTCCTAAGCAATGGTGAGCATGCTTGCCCAATCTGCAAGCGAGAAATCATAAAAATAATTTGGTAACAGTGAAAAAAGATGACATGAGCCTATCAGGGCAAAATTGCCTGTTGGAAGAAATCTTGGTACTTTTAGAATTATACAACTGCCTAACGTGTTGCTGATCAATGTGTATTCCGATCAACTGCATCTTTATGATTCTCTCAACTCATTGTGGCATCGATTTATTTTGCATAGCCTTGCCTACAGTATCCTCAGTGCACTAGAGTTTAATCATCACGTTTGGGACTATTTTTATTCTAATTATAATTCCCTAACAGATAGTTGAAGCACAGCCAGTTTGTTTTTTTCTTTTTTCTTTTTATTTCGGTCCATTCATGCGCAGGTCAGAATGTTAGATTAAGCTTTTGAATAGTTTCATACATGAAAATATTGAAGTATCAAACTATTTGGTAGATGGAGGGCTTCACTCACCAGAAGAATACACCATCCAGTAGGCAAGAACCCAAGTACACTAGCGAAGACATCAGAAATAGTAAGGTTTAAGACAACAAAAAGGACTGCCATCACGGAGACAAAGCCAAGGAAGAGCAGACCCTTGAGAATGCGGAACATGAGCTGCAGATCTGTTCCAAATTTCTGCCGTCCTATTGAAACCATCTATGAAAGGTAGAACATACAGTCAGTATGACTGTTAAGTGTAGGAGGTAGCTAGATAAATGAAAGGCAAAAGTCTTACCTTCAGGACTACTAGAACAAGGAGCATAACCACCCATGACACTGCATATACCTATACAGGAAAAATGACATGATGTTAGAATACCCGCGAATGTACAGATTATAAAAAGAAAGAAAGCAGATTGTGTTAGACAAGTCACCATAATGCTTCTGTTGTGACGTGCTACGGCTATGTTCAGATGGTAGACAATGCCATACTGGTAGATCAAGAAACGAAGTGAAATGATGATTTCCAACAGAAGGGCTCGGATGCTAGTCTTCCTGAGGTGATCCTGCTCACTTATCCACCAAGCTTCCCAGCTTTGTTCCACAGACATGCCGATACCCCCTCGGTTGCCCATCCACTTCCTCCAATCAGTCCAGTCGTCAACCGTCTTCTGCCACTCAAAGCATGATGGATTGAAAATAAACGGTGCGAAGAGCCATGAAGCAACTAGGAACCATATTGAGCAGGTAACAAATAGGTATAGGTTCGAACTGCGATAGGAACTTCCATAGACTAGATATACAACCAGAAGTATCAACAGTTCCAGTCCTTTAACAAAATGGCTACGGGAGTACATGCGGTAATTTTCAGCAAACTTAGCATGGTACACAACAAATCCACGGCCTGTAGGTATGTATTTTGCACCACCATGAAGTATTGTTCTCCCATAGTAGTGGGTTTTGGTGCCAAGCTGAAATGTGAAGAACACAGAGGCCAATTGAAGCTGCATGATTACAAACTCTCCTAATGCTGTGCGGAACCCTTTCTCCAAGCCAACTTCCATGATCATAGGGAGGACAAGCAGCAAACCTAGCTGGAAAATAGACTGTGAAGCCAGTGCATTTTCAAGAGCCTTGACATTCTGCTGATTTCGTGGATCCATCAGAATAGATTTTTCCAGACCACTCATAACAAGATAGAGTCTCCCATACAAAAATACATAGACAGTAAGCACCGTAACCTAAAACAAGGAACAATGGGTCAGTATCATAAAACATGCAGGGTGGAGCACAACATTTAGATACCAAGCTTAAACTATCTCAGTCACAGCACTTTGATTTTGAGTATAAGGACATCAAAACACACTCTACCTTTGTTGATAATTAAAGAAATACTCAAAGGAACCAATTTGAACAATTGTTAGTATGGAAGACTATCCAAATAGGTGCTTGACAAATTGAGCAAACTGGTGATGAGGAAGATTATCTCCACTTGTGACTGGATGCATTTTCAAGTGGCTAGGCTAACTCAGAATAATATTTCCTTTCCTCCATTAAATTTTGCAAATAAATTCTGTAGTTTAGGTTTTCTTCAAGTTCCAGTAAAGCTCTTGCTACCTTTTGCATACCAGGAGGAAATTTACAGTGTAATCATTGACCATAAGGTTATAGAGATCTTCAGTTATTATTGTAGTTTCTTACCATGCTACTAAAATAAAACCCAACTGTAGTGAAATAGAAAGATAGCATTCTGTAGAAATCAAATCTGCGTCCCAGACGATAGATGTCACGGCTCAATGTTTGTTCACCATTGCCATTGGCCACCTTAGCTTCGAAGCTAGAAATCTGATTCATCCCCACATCACGCCCCTTACCAACTTGCATGTATTCATGATGTGTAACATTTCCTCCCCTCATAGTTGAATTAAAACCTAAGAATATCAAATTCTGTAAGTGGTGACAAGTTAAGGGACAAGTGCATGTTGTTTGTAGAGGATGCAGGTACCTGAAAAGATATCTTCACTCAGATTTATAGTCTTTGAAGCTTTACTTATCCCTCCTCTGGTGATATGGAAGAGTCTATCAAAAATATCTGGGTGGCCATAATGGAACCGAACCCTGTTTTCAAGCAACAATGAACAACAATGAAACAGATCCTTGTCAGTTGCCACAATAAGAGAGCAAATAACATTAAGGGAAGAAAACATGCACTTTGCACACACATTGGCAAACGTCAAAAATACCAAACCAGTCATTATACAAAAGCACGGAAAGAAATACTAAGTCTTAGTGATTTCCAATTTCATCTTGAAATTCTTTTAATTATGTTTGTACGATCATCTTCCAGCAAGTTCCTCTCCACTGCTGCAAACACATAATCCTCTCCAACGCTCTCTGCTGTTTTGGTAGATTGGAACACCAAAACAGTTCCATGTTATCCTGTACTCTCCTTTGTTTCGCACCCACCGAACAACGGATTGAAGAACGATCCCAAATTAAAAAGAAGAAGGTTGAAAGAGCAAGACAACAGTTTTAAGGGCTGTGCTGACATCAGTACAGCAGCTTATACACTTCTATTCAACTTACTTCCTCCAAAGTGGACCTGCACTAGCCTTTAGGCCAATAGCTCTTGGCCACAGTGACAAATGTTTAACAGTATGCGAATTAAGGATGCGTTGGAGATAAAATTTTGAGCAAATAATTTTATTAAATTGGACCCCCACACCATTATTTATAGTGCTACGATTATATTTGATCTGAATTTGGCACTCTTAACTCTTGAAGACTTCATCTTTATTTACTCCCATCTCCAACTTGGAATAAAACTAGTATCCTATCTCCAACAACAGTACCTATTATTGGGCCTCTTATAAATTGTATTTAGGTGTTTAATTTATCCTTCCAAATATCAAATGTCCTGAGATACAAATGGTCTAACCAGCATCTAAATGTGTGAACACACTTAAGGGAAAAATAGGACACATCTTTGTAAATTTGCGGTATACTCGATACAAAACCCGAAGTACAAATAATGGTTCCTCACCAACATGGTTTGGCCAAAAGGAAGAAGTACAAGTGGACGGTGGACCTATGGTCAATTTGAATAAATCTTCATTCAAAGTAACCAATTATGCAATCTATATTGTTAATGGTATTTGTGTGTACTGTATAGCTATGGCTATCTTGCCCATTTGACCCATATGGCCTATATCGTTTGTATATCCTCTAAAACACAAGAGACATGGGCCACATGGGTTAAACGGGTCAGATTTGTGTGTACTGTATACTCCAGATAGCTATAGCTACACAGTTCACCCCCCCCCCCCCCCCCCCCCCCCCCAATACACTTAACATATATCAACATGAAATTAAAGATAGATTTTCATACTTGAGAGGATTTGCCAGAACTCTTTGCCCGATAGTGACAAAACTGGTCTCTTGATTGGACATAAACCAAGCCAATGACGAAACACTAATACAGAAACACAGCAATGATATTAGCAATACATACTTTGAGTACAAATGGCATGAACAAGGTGTAATTAAACAAATATTTAAGTATATGGGCATACCTTCCAGTAAATATGTGCTCACGTAGGCCTAATATAGTGGGTTTCCTCTTCCCATACTTTCTACTCTCAAACTCCGCCAGCACATTTCTCATTTTAAATGCCTCTTCAATATAATTATCCTATGAGTAAAGTAAAATGAGTAACACGCACTTTATTATTACAATGTGTAAAATTAGAGTTCAAAACTAAACCTGATTCATATCAATGGCCTGAAGTGCTTCTCCCCTAGTGAAGATTATGGCGTGATTTTGGTTTTCAGGTTTCCCCTCTCCAATATCTGTTGGTTTGCCGGGAAGCTTTATGCGGTAAATTTCCTAAAACAAAAAAATGGAATAAGATTTATTCATCTGCACACAAAAATAACAGGATGTTGCTAAACCTGAGAATTTAGTTACATAAATCGGTGCACAATTTGATGATAAACAACTTATTACAAATATGACTCACACTATAAACTTTAGGGAGAAGTGTGGATTTAGGAAAAGATGCATTTTCTAGGAGTGTAACCTTAAGAAAGCATTACTGTTATGACACAGTCAACTCTTCTATATCACTATATGACTTCATGTGTTATGCAGCGGTAAGTGAAATCTCCAAATTCTATTCGACAAGTACCTCATCATACTTTTCACCACCTTTGACAAGAACAGAATAATATGTCTTCTCAGTTGTTCCATTTCCAGTTGGAGCTTCTACCTCATCAATGTAAGCAACACGCAGTGATGGGTTCCTGTGTAATTTACAAGTCAGATGAATTGGAGCAAGCTTGCTATGTAACTATAGGGCATTAGCTTCTGTACGTTATCATGAGATTGAGGATGTTCAGATAGGAGCTTTTGTCTTTTTGGTCCTTGGACGTCTTTTGCATGCCATAGACTTGACATGAGACAACATAGGTGAATTTGATATCAGCAATAGCTTGTGCCATTTCACTATCAGACTGCAACTCTTGATAGGATTCTATTGATCTGTCTCGGCCAAATTTAGCTGCAAAAACCAAGCCTGGAATCAAAACATATAAAGATAGACACAGGTAGGAAAAAATAAAGATTTGGATGGACACATTAATTTTACCAGGATCTTTTGTATCTTGAAAGCATTGAATTTCAAGTGCCCTCCTGTAGTACATCATTCCTCTCACTAGCAAAGTAAAGGCAAACAGTTAAAGAAAATGTTATATGTTCAGGAACCACAGGACCGCACTAATGATTTTACCTGTTCTGGTGAGCGTTTGACCCCTATAAGATGCCCAATGACAGATGTCCTCCATCCTTTCTTTAAGTTGTTCTTCATCCCTTGGTCTAAAACCTATCCGCTCAAGGAAGTTCCTAAATTCATCTATGGACATACAAGAGTCATGGTGAGTCATTTTCTGAAAGCAGAAATAACTAGATCAGTTTTAGGTCTAGCATCTGCAAAATACCTGGATATATTTTCCGTAGGTAGAACAGTATTGATATACCATCCTCATTCTTTTTATGAAGATCATCAGGGGAAAAGAGGACCTCCTCTTTGAAGTATGGAGTTAAAACACTGATACAAAAGCAGAAAGTCAATTAAACAACTATTGTAAATAAGAACTTATAATCAAATGCTCATGTCAAGGCATGTTCCGACATAAATATGCTAATGTGAAGACATTGCTGACTCCAGAAAATAGTTTCCAAGAAGGCGAAGAGCCATGAAATGTGGCCAACACGAATTGATGCGGCAAAAGAGAGGGCGAGTGAGCTAGGTTGCCTACCTGAAGGACATCATGCTACGGACAGGTGGTGCCCTCGGCATTTTCATAAAAAGTGAGTTTGCAAAAAAGGTGATCCTACGCCGAGCTTCCAAGTTCGTTGGTACATATATAGCAGATTCCTTTGTTGTCAACAACAATTGAAGCCTAATACACTGTTAACACAAAATATCACCAGATAATATACTGCTCCTAAATATGTAAACAATATTGCTAAAAAAGTGTAACTACAGAAACAGATTTCTTGAAATGAACCACGACCTTCTCTCTCCAAGCAACATGCTTCAATGAGTCCAGATTTAAATTTGCAAATAGTTGTTTTTGGCCTTCGTCCTTCAAGATACTGCAAGATTCACACGAGAGAGAGAGAGACAACAATCAGATATTATCTATGAATCTGCCCATTTCAACATACAACTTACCCTTGTCCATTTTTCATAATATCCTGTGTGATAATTTCCATTATATCTTGCAACAGATTGGCAATCTGTGTATTTTTCTTTACAGGATCATTCTCATCATAATCCTTCTGCAAATGGAACAAACCAATTTTTTGGAAATGTAATAGGAGCATGTGGTGCAGAAAAGGTATTTATTTTTTTTAAAAGAAAAAGGAGTAGGGGTTACTAGTATGGTGGTACCAGTAGAGTTAGCAGCTTATCAAACTTAGCACTTAGCTGAGGAAGCTCATCCAATCGGAATTCTTTCACGAGTGATTTACGTTCCATGCTATCTTTAATGCTTTCACGTATTCTATCAACAACTCTGTAGCCAAAGTGCAATGCAATATCAACAAATTAGTTAGCCACAAATTACACAGCAAAACATCAGCTTAGGGGGTCAAAAAAAAGGTGGCTTACTTCTTATCACCTTGTTCTACTATAATGCTGTAAAGGATATCCAATAATGTCTCATAGCATTCTATTACAGCATACTCAGTATAAGGATCCTGCTTTATCCTCTTCATCAATTCTTCATCCTTTTTCTTGACACTCTTTGCCATGTCAAGTGCAATTGGAATCTAAATACAAAATATCTTAGTAATGTGCATAACAGAACTCCCACACGGTTATATAGTAGTTCAGTAGTGCGTAAAGTGTGTACCTTACTGGCGAGAAGGAAAGGAGGCCACTGAAAAACACTTGTTTCACCGCCAGATGATGGAACAATCAATAGATTTTTCTCCCTGTGAAACAAAGGAGATACATCATTTTATGGTGCGGCACAAGTCAATATATAAAATAAAGAAAAGGTTAACACCAATCGCAACCTATCACTTAGTAAGTCCTCTTCCCGTAAAGAATTAATAAATGCATTCCATATGTCGGCAAATTTATCAAAGGGCGGGGTCTTGTCCTCCTGGTGGAAAAAGTTCATTAAATCCAGTATTAAATCATTAAAACAATGGTGTAAATAAGATGGGTACAAAAAATTTAGTGCAACCAGACCTCTTCTCGTTTAAAATGACTACCAAGATAGGGTACTAGTTTTTTGCCAAATGCTCTTGGAATTGCCTCGAATCTTGATCTTAACATCCCAAGGGTTCGGATCTTCATGGTAAATAATTTGCAAATACTAATATCAGTAAATATAGAATGTCAGCACTTAAAGGGTAGACTCGTCTCCAGCTACCAACCTCACCCAAGCGGCTGAAGGCACCATTTACTCCACCACATATTGTGGAGAAAATGGCGTACCATATTTGTGTGTCCATGAAGTATACCTGTATGAAAATTTAAGTTAGGGGGAACCTTTTTTAAAAAAGAACTACCACAGACGCTCATAATGTACATACCATGACAATTGGAGCCCATATAGTAGTCACAACTCCTAAATTATGCTGCACTGTGAAATTAAGCATCTTGTCAGTGTTATCAACATTATGCATAGGAATTACATATAATTATACTACAATATCACAAATATAATCTTACAATTTGGGAAGAACTCATGCCATTCATAAGGCGGCCTTTCCAATGACATGATTATCCTGGTAGGCTCAACTAGAGGAAAAATCTGCCAATGGTGAATGGGAATTGAAAATTTCAGTAATACTTGTACATTCGAAGATATACAAAATTAATAAGTCTCTTAAGTAAAAAAGAGAATAAAGCAATGAAAATGATTCTATGAATTAAGATTTTGTAGAAAACTGTTGAAGCGTGGCAATGTAGTCTAATGGCAAAGGACATTTAATACAACAAAGTTGAAGTTACTATCTTTGTGGTTTTATTAGTGCTAAGATATTGTAAGCAACATGCTACCAAGAGTAATAAAGGATAACATTTTTGTACCAACCTCAACATAAAAACTGAAGGCGAGTTTGCATATAAGCAATAGAATCCAGAAGGTCGTGTACCTGGTTTTATGTATAATAATTAGTATCTAGTATCTGATAGAGGATGATAAGATGGAAAGAATAAGTGACAAGAAAATGTAACTCTTACTTAAGAAGTGAGCAAATGTCTTCATACATGCCGCGGGCAACATATAGTTTTGGCTGATTAGAAAATAAAATATGTGAGAAGTTATGTACAAAGAATTCTGCTAATAACTTAATGTACATAACTCTAGTTAAATATAAAACCTTACCTGAGTCCACCACAAAAGAAACCTAATAATACGAGAATTTGAGCGCTCTAAGATCCCTCGAATTGGTAGAAATATGAAAAACAGGGCACTTAAGATGTTTGGTAGCATGTAAAGTGCAACAGCAAAATTATAAATTGATTCACTCTGCACATTTCGGATCCAACTGCTGAAGAACTTCACAAGGCCTGTGGGATTTTGAATGGAGCTGGAGTATGTTATTGGAAGAATTATCAACCAGGCAATGGCTACAACAAATTTCAGGAGACATCGTATCCTTTGTGAGCACTCCAGGCTCTTCCAAGCCTTCCAGTTGAGAATTATCTCTAGCATGGCTGAAAAGGTTTAGAAGACCAAATTCAGAAATTTTGTTGTATTTGAAACAAGTGCTGGAGCAGCACCTGATTGTATTAAGGCTCCACATACAAGTCAAAATTAAGAAAAGATAAAATGAAGTAAAGTAAAATGCAGAACGCCGATGAGTCCGAAAGTAATTTTTTACCCTGAAGGAAGTTCAGGAATGCTGCCGTTATGAAGATTGTCGATACATTTCTGAAAACATCTGCTTCAAATATAGAAGAAAGTGATCCAGAAGGGCTCCAGGCAATAATTACCATTGCCTGAAACAAAAGAAACACATTATGTGGCACACATTAGAAAATGTACAATTTTTTGTGTAGGGACAAAGGCCACCATGTACCTGGAAAGACAATATAAAGAAGGCCCACATACGATCAAAACTTCTGAATAGGTGCAAAAATGTACGCACTTCAACAAAATTTGTTTTTGACGCCCTTCGTCTGCGGATCGCATGATCATGTTGCTGTGCAAACATCTAAAGTTAGTTACATCATAATACAAGGTATACTTAACCTGATCAAATTTCCTTCAGCAACATGTATATGAACTCATGAACAATTAGTTGCAAATTAATATATGTTTCTCTTTGCCCACCTAAGTTACACATATTTTGAGGAGCTTATACCATCAATAAGAAGCAATTGCTATATGACATCAGACAGCGTGAAGAATTACAACACCCAAGAAAGGACTTTTTATTACAAAGTGTGCTGTTTTACATGGCATTTGATTCTTTGAAATACAAGCAATCAAATTATCAAAAGTAGGCATATAAATCACTTGCTACGGCCTCCTTTAAAAAATATTTGTCTCTTAATTACATATAGTATTGTGATTATTTTGTCAGGTGGAATCAACTTATAAGCCTTTGTTCTTCAGCGATAGCACCTTCGGGTTAACCCTTTTACACGAAGCGAGAACGAAAGTGTAAGCAGAATGCTATGTGGAAGCAGACCCGCCCCTCAAAAGGGTTGGGTAATGCAGCTTTGGAGAATGGGGTGTTTCATGTGGTATCAGAGCCGACCTTTGTGGTTGCGCGTACACGTTAGTGTGCAGGCTTATGACCCATGGCATATGTGGGTCCAGATGATACACACGGCATGGCATATAGCGCCGGCACTGGACGTACGATCGTGCGCTAAGAGGGGATGTTCTTGGACAATTTGCCTAAGTGTGGGTGAGTTAGACCAGCAAGGATGTCAGGTCCTTTAAGAGGGGTGTATGTGACATCCAGCCTAGTTTAGATCTAGCCTGGTTGTGGCCCATGAGTGTTGCGTGCACATACTTAGTACCACCTTACTAGTTGAGCAAAGATGGAGCCAACTTATAAGCGTTTGTCCTTCACAGATCAATTAAGCAAAGACTAAACCACAGATGTCCCCTTATGTTTCCCTTCCCATCCATATCCATCTATGCTCCCTGTACTGCAGGCTGCTTGTCATCATGATGCTAACCAATCAAATCCATACCTCTGTCCATTCCGTACTACTCCGCAAGAAGTTTGTCCATAACTAGACATGTGAGGGTATCCATACTACATGTATTCATATGATGCAACTACTACATAGTGAAATTTGTATCTGTTTAGAAACTTCTGTAGATCTAATACTTCAAGTGACTATTAGATATATTCTGTAGAGATGCTTACTTGCTATAGTTCATATAATGGTTAGAGAATTGATGTGAGGAATGTGGATTATATTTCTTGAACCCGATGTTAAATCATGGAGAAAATTCCCTATATAGCACTGGAAAAAATAGTTCCCTAAATAGCAATATACACACCGAAATTTTATCTCGTTCCCTTTCTAGCACTTTCGTTACATCTGTTAGCATATTCCGTTAAAAAGGCCTTGTTAGTTACACTGGAATTTAATCTTTGGACGAAACTACCCTCCCTCAGAACCCTGACCGACCCCTCCCTCTCATGAACTTCCAGTAGCGCTTCCCCTCCCTCCTTGCTACTTTCTCTCCCCAAGCCTAGATCTACAACGTTGGCGCCGGCTGACAGGAAGCAGGGCCGCGGACGGCACAAGCTCAAACTAGGTGCGGGGGGCGACCCCTTTTGCCGGCCGTCGGCATGGGGACCCACGGCTGCGGCAGCGGTGGCGGGCAGGTCGTGGGGGGCTGCGGCCACGGGCAAGGCCCGATTGGCAGCAGCAGCGGGCAAAGCCCGAGGGCAGGCTCGACCAAGGGCGCAGGGGAAGCCTCGCCAATAGAGGGTGTAGCGACAGAGGTGAACGACAATGAAGCAAGGGAATGACTGTCTGCAGCATGCCTTCAAGGGTGTAGCGACAGAGGGGAACTTGGATCTATTGGATTATTAGACGGGAGGACAATAATCTTCACTTTTTTGCCACTGAATATCTATGCATCGTTCATGTTTGAACATAAAGTAATATTTCAGTAGACAATAATCTTCATTTTTTTGCCATTGAATATCTACGCTCTATGGGATCTGATAATATTTCAGTAGACAAGATGAGGGGTAAAAGTGTCTTTTCAGGTTGGGCTTAACGGCTCAGTTAACGGAAGTACTAAGAAAGGAACCAAATAAAAATTCCAGTGTAAAAAGGTAAAAATTCCAGTGTCAATAGGGAGGAACTTGGATCTATTGGATTATTAGACGGGAGGACAATAATCTTCACTTTTTTGCCACTGAATATCTATGCATCGTTCATGTTTGAACATAAAGTAATATTTCAGTAGACAATAATCTTCATTTTTTTGCCATTGAATATCTACGCTCTATGGGATCTGATAATATTTCAGTAGACAAGATGAGGGGTAAAAGTGTCTTTTCAAGTTGGGCTTAACGGCTCAGTTAACGGAAGTACTAAGAAAGGAACCAAATAAAAATTCCAGTGTAAAAAGGTAAAAATTCCAGTGTCAATAGGGAAGACAAAGTTTTCTAGTGCCATTTAGGGAACCATGTTTTTTCCAGTGCTATATGGGGAATTCTCTCTAAATGTGTTGAAAAATAGAATTAACCAGTAATTCTTATGCCAAACTACTATCAGTGTATATTAAACAAAAATCTGAATAAATGCAAAGAATGAATGAATAACCTCAGTTTCATTCTTGGTTCTGGTAGGCTCTGCAAAAAAGTCAGCTGTTGGATCCATTGGCCATCGAAGTTTTTTGAAGCATTTTTTCGACCTGAAAATGTGGAAGCTCGTCACAATAGGGAAACTGACAACAAAACTTGTTTGCTTTTTTTTCAAAACTTTATAATGAACCCTCCTTTCCATATTATATATCCCAAATTCTTTGATGTGTTTCGATAAAACATAAGGCTCTTATGAAAATGGAGCATTTAGTCCACTATTTTCCTATGTATGCCCTATCAATGATAGGGTGGCAGAACGTACTTTTCTCCATCCTTTCTACTTCCCCCACTCGAGTATCAGTTAATGGTGAACAGGTGAAGAGATTAATCATAGAAGAGGTCTTCGGCATGGTGACCTGCTCTCACCAATGCTTTTTATTCTGGTGAAGGATGTTCTAAACCTTCTAAAAAAACCGGGCGGACACAGCTGGTATTTTACCAGTATTATCAGCACAACAGCTGAGTGTAGTAGAGATGCGAATGTTGCGGTGGTTTTGCGGGCACACACGAAGGGATAGAGTCCGGAACGAAGTTATTCGGGATAGATTCGGGGTGGCACCAATTGAGGAGAAACTTACCCAACATCGATTGAGATGGTTTGGACATGTCCAACGGAGATCCCCTGAGGCGCCGGTGCGTAGTGGGGTTCTAAAGCAGGCCTAAAATGTAAAGAGAGGTAGAGGTAGACCTAAACTGACTTGGGACGAGTCGGTTAAGAGAGACCTTAAGGAGTGGAATATCTCCAAAGAGGTAGCTTTGGATAGGAGCGCTTGGAGACTCGTCATCCACGTACCTGAAGATTCGTGATCTTTATTTTTTTTATGGGTTTCATCTCTAGCCTACCCCAACTTGCTTGGGACAAAAAGGCTATGTTGTTGTTGTTGTGTATCAGCACAAGGGCTGAAACACTGGGTCTCAATTTATGCAGATGACATGGTTCTCTTCCTTTGGCCATTGGCCACAGATCTGGTCATCACCGAGGAACTACCGCATCTCATTGGCATTGCCTCCATTGTGAAAACTAGCTTTCAACAAATGCTCAGCCCTTATTGATAAAGGGTTTGCCTTGTATTTATCTCGGACTTTGTTATCAGGGGAAGAACAACAAACGAAGCCCTAGGAGTCCTTATTGATCAAATAGTGATTATCTACCTAGATGGAAGGCTTCTCTCATGAATATTGCTGGCGGGTTGATTATGGTCATAGCAGTACTCTTTGCTGCACCTATCTAGCTCATGATTGCAATGGAACTTCCAAAATAGGCTCTCAAGGAAAATGACAAAATAAGACGTGGATTTCTATGGGAAGGTCAGGAATAAGCGAACGGTGGTAATCGCTTGGTTTCATGGGTACGTTGCTTATTCAATATGGAGGCCTAGGGATTCATGACTTCCAAACCGTTGGCTGGGCTATCTGGTTATGTTGGTTTATGGCTGGAGAAGACTGCTTTCTTTAAATAATATTATTTTATTAGAAAATTGCAGAATTAGGTGCCGAAATATGGAAGTTGCAGAGAAGACCGATCCAAGTCGACCTGGAACGGTTTCCAGGTACAGGTGCTCCCCAATCTAAACCTAATGTTATGGCTGTGGTTATGACGATCGGTGATGGTACATCCACCAAGTTCTGGACTGATCGTTGGCTTCATGGGAGATCGGTGATGGTACATGCACCAAGTTCTTATTGAGTTACATGCACCGACCAAATCAACCCAAAAGTTTTGGATTGGTCGGTACATGCAACTCAATATGGTATCAAAGCCAGAGGTCTCGAGTTCGAATCCTAGCGGGCGCGATTAAGTAAAATAATTGCAACCGACACGCAGCTATCCTATATGTTACAGGAAAATAAAATGATAGCGCATACGGGTGGTCTGGGAAAGGAAATTTCTAGGCAGCCTTACTCTTGCTTATTTTGCAAGGAGGCTTATTCAAACCCAGGACCTCCAGGAGATAAGTAGAGAGACTCAACCATTTGTGCCATTGCTGCCATATCAATGGTAGGTTCGAATAATCAATTGCTGTTTCTGATGAGTAGATATTTCCTTTTCCTTTTCCTTTTCTCACCTTGGTTGCAACCAGTGTTCTCGAAAGCACTGAGCTAGGCAGGTAGAGTGATTCCTAGCTCCTCATGGCATAGGCAGTTTTTTTATAAAAATGGTGATAGGAAGCTGAATTTTGATTCATGGTTTCATATTTCTTCAACACACAATGAAAAAGGAATTACCAACATTTCAAAAAAGAAGAGAAGGAAATACCAAAAGTATTCGTTCAAGTCATCATAGTTTCTCCACTTTGAGTGGCTCACTGTACCACGTTTGCTCCTTGCAGCTTCCTTTTACATCAGGTGAAAAATTCAAAAAAGCAAACAACATTATAAAAGGTAAGTGGATTAGCTCTATAGAAATAATACTGAAAGGTATTTATCACTTTAGTAGCATCGGAGTTCTGCACGGAATGCTATAAAACTGAACAGTGCCAGTCTTTGATGCTATCAAAGTGAACCAAAAATTTTGGTTATGTTTTCTAAACTGTGTTATTTTGATGCTATAAAACCAAGTTTCTCCTGATAAGTAATAGACAGGATTATTAGCAACTGCAAACTCATTCCATTAGGATGTCAGTATATGTACCCATATACATTAACAAAAACCTATGAGCAAATACCTTCTGCATAACACTGTAGATGGGTTGAATTACTAGCTGAAGAAATGCATCATCACTCCCCTCTTGCTGGAATGGTGGGTCAAATAATCCTTCTCTTCTATCAGATATTATGTCATGTAAATCTCTTGCCATCTACCTCATGAATTCAGGGCAAAACAATATTAATGAATTAGCATGTGTTAAGACATGAACAATGGCATTGGGCCCTAGGCCATTTACAAGGAAAAGAACATTGTTGCAATGTTCATTTTTATGATTAGAAGAAGACAAGTGCTTGATGAAAAAAAAAAGTACAAAAGTTCATGGAATGATTGAAAAAATAGAGGCTCTTGCATTGATTTCAAGGTACTAGACACTAGACAAAATGACTGAAACTTGTTCTGTATACTTAATTCTTACATATTTTTCTTGAAGTTTATGCTAATCCTTATCCAATTCAGGTGTTGCATACACAAACACATCCACATAAAGCCTTGTTAACTTGATAGACCTGATGTTCTCTAGATGCTTACATGGTCATCTAAATTTACAAAAGCCTTAGCATCAATGTCTGTTTTACATAAGGTGACAGATTATTGCCTGGAACAATCACTTATTAACATGTCTCTGCCTTAGGGGACAGAGGACAAACTATTATGCTCTGTCTCAACACTCTGTTTCCCTTTTCTCATGGATACTGTGAAAATACATATGTGTAACTGAGAAGTTAACTGTGTTCTCAGGAATCTAACCATGACAGCATAAGATGGCATTCTTTCATGAGATACAATTAATGGTACCCATGCAGACTAGTGCGCCACACACTGGCTTGTACAACCAAATTATGAAGTTCACACAGAGTGAGCATAAAAGCTGATAAAAACAACTTGACACACCAGCACTGCTTGTCACTATCCTTTGAAATTTATGTAAATCAAAGAAGAAACAGCTAATGAAATATATCAAAGAAGGACACAGAAAAAGGATTTGGACAAACAAAATTTTCAATGAAATATATCAAAGAAGAAACAACTAGTGAACTAAGATCACAACTCCAACACGAAGAATGACCAAAACAAGTAGAATTATGTTGCCACTTACATGGTGGAAGATATAGCAAAGACATTCAGGCATAAAGCGAACATTTGAAGCTTCACCCCAGATCAGTAAATACAGCCCTATGTAAAGAAGCTCTGGCTGTTGTGTGGAGGCATCCCTTGGGATTCTGGGATTTGAAAGATCTATTAGTTAATGAGGTACAGGATTTCAAGAACAAGATGCACATAAAACTGATACATACTGACCTAATGTTTGACTCCAAATGCAAATATCGACACCAGGAGTTGTAATTCTGAAAAATCTTGTCCATCAAGTCTATCACTGTACTATTACGTATCTGCAAAGGGGTCATGTATATGCAAAAGAGCCCCTAAGAAGTTGAATTTATTCAATATAACTGAAACAAGAAGATTGAAACAACTTTTTACCATATGAACGTGACTTTCACTCTGGTGGGCATTACCCCGTTGTCTCATGTCAATGTTTGCAAGCAGCAAAATCAAATGCTCCTTTTGATTCTCAACATTGCCTTTCTACAGCAATGAAACAGAACATGATGTTACAAAGACATGTTTATCAACACTAAACGCATAATATGGGATGCATGTAAATCTTAGTTCCTAGGACAGAAATCCAATGACACTATATTACTTCATAACTAGAGCAACACACGAAACAAAATATCCATGAATATACATGATATAAGTCTATACTTTAGCCTCATGGGAATGACAAACTACAGGAAAAAGTCGAATAAACGGAATCAAATAACATTCCTTTTATTTATATTATTGTGCATACCAAATTTCAGGAATCGGTGCGGGCAAGTTGTATTTGTTTCCAAAGTCATTTGTATTAATACGCAGATATTAATACACCAGACGATGTATAAAATATTGTGGCATAGCCATGAAATTTCCTAGTCCTATGATTTACCAAATCACAAGACAGCAAAGGGATTGTGGGTTGTTTGGATAATGAATTTTCTTATAACGGGGTATCTCAACTAACAATAGCTACTTTGCACTTTATATGCCCAACTTTAGCAAATCATGCAAACCGCTAGTATGCAATACTTCAATCAAAATGCTCGGTGTAATTGCAACTAAATATTGGAATGGCAAAGGCCAAGCATGGGTTGGAGGACTAAGTTAGGCTCTAGCCATTTGATCTGCAGGGCAATGCATCCTTACAAATATATTGATGATTTACCTCCAAAAAGAATCTAACTCCCTAATAAGAAATCCTAAAGATATGTAGCTAACATGATTGACTTGACAAATTATGAAATTTAGATGCAGCTAACAAACTGAAAAGGTAACCTTCCAATTAGCTTCATGTGTGCTACAGTAAACAATGACTGAACCCCAGACGTGCAGAAATGAAAAACCCATAATTAAACAAAAAAAGACAACTTTTCGCATAAATTACAAATAAAATCTCAGATCAAAACCAATAAGCTTTGCAGGTTTATGTCTGTAACTTCTTCCTTAAAATTTTTAAAATATAGAAAGTTTGGAATTTCCAAATCAGACGTGCACAATTTGAATTTGATAAAGCAAGTTTGGAATTTCCAAATCAGACGTGCACAATTTGAATTTGATAAAGCAAGATAGTACAGTCAAGAAATGGAAATCCATTTGGGATTCGTTTAGAGGCACCTGAAATCCAAATGTTTGCCAAAGCCAATCAAGCAAATCGTGGACCATAGGTCTGTCCATTTCGTCAGGCACTGTTTTTCCATCAGAGCTTTGTGGTACTTCGATCCTTGGCATTGGAAGACCATCCATGTGACGAAGAAGTCGCACTGCTGCTTTGATCTGCATTTTGCACAGTGCGTGAAATTCATACAACATTTGGTAGTTTCAAAGCAAACTAAGTAAAACTTAAGGTACGTGACCTCGGGAATTTCCATTATTGGTTGTCTTGGAACAGAAATATTAAGGGGTAAAATGTTGTACTGTGAGAAAGAAGCTTTCTCTTTTTCAACCCCTTTAGCATACTTATCATACTGAAAAGAAAAAGGTTAAAGTTAAGTTATTACATGGTATAGGAAATGTGACGGAGATGAAGTAACAAGTTGTAAGGCAATGTAAAGATTGGTTACAGAACCTCGGCGTGGTGTTTGCCAGGTGTCACGGTTTTAAGAACATCATATAGGACAGAAGCAATCTGATAGTACCGAGCCATCTCCTCCCTGAACCATTCAACAATCAAAATGTTAATGTAGTGAAGTATGATGATCTGTAAGGTTGCTAATACAGCTCAACAATGATCACCCTTACGGTTTCCTCCTTTCATGATCGTCCTCCAGATATTTTTTACAGTAATGCTCATAGAACCTTTGTATCTCCCTTGCATCAGTTGTAGCAAGCCTGCGCTTTGTCTCTTGTTCATCCTGCCAAACAAAAAATGGCAAACATGAACACACCACATGTATTGTTATTTTTGGTTTCATGGCAGAAAGAGTAGTTGACATAATGAGACATTTCAAAGAGTAGTTGCCATAATGAGACATTTTAGTCTTGAGAGATGGACGATTCACACTGACTGTTGAATCCAAAACCCCTTATTTCAGATTATTATGTTACATAAGTAGAAATACAAACCCTTTACACAAAATTCTCTAATAAACTGACACCTGAAGCAGTAAATGGCTGTCTTACAGACAAACGATGTGTCAGGAAGTACTGAGACAAGCTACCACTACCACCGTGACTACACAGAAGAAAACGACACCAATTGGTGTATGGCCTAGCACCGGTATCAAAATATTAAATACCCCAGTTCCAAGCCATTTTTTCTTTTGAGGTAAATACAGTTGGGGAGGCTCCTACTGTGGTAAATGTATTAAAAATAGGGTTATGAGACCTCTGAACATACAGGAAACACGTGAATCAGATGACTAATTAATCCCTTCACAAATCACTCAAGCTTATGGTCAAGACATTTGTAGCTCAAGAAGAGCAACAGCTACAAAGTAGGAATTCGATTAAAAAAATAGAATAAGAATATACAAACAGGTGTTTGGCTGTTTGGCGTCAGCACTAGGGTCCAGAAATTGAGCAGTGTACAAAAGCTAATGCAACATTCTGTTAATCGCAGCTGGCATGGAATGATGAAATGATGAGCATTGAGCATAAGAATACCTTTTCAAGCCTATGCAAGAGGTACGTTTTGAATTGCCGAACTCCACGTCCACTTGAGTTCGGATCCATAGTGTGAGCCTTCTCGAATGCAGTAAAACGACCTTTGTTCAGGAAGCAAGGACGAATAAGTGAAAACAACTTTCAGGTGAATGTCTTTTTCGTTGTTCAGTTCAAATAAGCGTCAGGATAACGCGCGCATGTGCGGCTACCAGTTCAAATTTGAAACTAGCTGCGTGCGAGCACATACAAAGGTAGGCGACGCGCGGGTTCTCCTCCTCGATCTCGTTGGCGGCGCGGAGGATGGGCACGATTGGCGCGAGCGACGAGGGCACGAGCTCGCTCTCCTCCACTATCTCGACGCCGTCCTCCCCGGAGAACCCGTCGAGGCGCATGGTGAAGGCGCGCGTGGGCGCCCGCCCCATCGTCCGCTGCCGCCCCGACATGGACCGCGGCACGGGCCCCGACGGGCCGGCGCCGGTGCTCGCCATCCCCTGCTGCTGCTGGTGCCGCCGCGCGCGGGCGCGGGGTGGCGGAGGTGCTTGTGCTGGTGCGGCTGACTGACCGCCGCGGAGGAAGTGGCGGCGGCGAGGAAGAAGCGAGGTGGGGAAGGGAGGGGAGCGGGGCAAGGCATCTCCGTCTTAAGAGGAGGAGGAGGGCTCGAGGCGGGCGGGCGGCTGTGCTGGTGGTGGTGGTGCTGAGTGTGGAGCGCGCTTTTTCGCTTTGTGGCTTTGGCCGCCGCTTTGGCTTTCGGGAGATGAGATGGCGTTGCTTTTTGGCGGGGAGGGGTGGCCGACGGGGTGGGGGGGGTTTTGGAATTCGGATGGCCGGCGACGGAAGCAAGGAATTTGCGACGCCGGCACCGGCACGGGAGTTTCGGATTCCGGTGGGGTGGGGCCCGTGGGGTCGGAGGGTGGCGTGGCGTCCGGCGCAACGGACCGACGGAGACGGAGGGGACGAGGTGGAGCGGCGACCACTGACGGGTGGGCCCCGGCCCCTGGGTAGTGGAAATGCGGCTTTTGGGAGGTTTATATGCTTATTATTCCTCTACCTCTTTTTGAGATTTATTGCTATTGTTATTATTATTAAACGAGATCTCTCCCTCCCTCTCCACAGGGGACAGGATCCCTACTTTTGTCTCCACTATTGATGTGGAGTACCACCTATGGTTGGCCAGTCTGTTCTAAACTTCTAATACGCTGGGAAGGATCTGATCAAGCTTAAATTATCAAAACGCTGTCCAAATAAAGCAGGGAAGGGATTAGTAGCTGGACTAGGTTCCAGGCAGGCGGTCTCTTCCTTCTTTTTCCCCAAGGGTGCAGGGATGTTCATTCGGTCGAACACACAAACCGCTTTCCGAAAGGAGGAGAAGATGACAATGTTGCAGACCGCTAAGAATGCAATTCATTCGTCGACCCGTTCTCTGTTTCAAAAAAGGTCCCATGGGGCCCCGCTAATATAAAGCTACTACGATCATGTTAAAAAACTGAACACAGGTGCCCATGCCAGTGCCACCACCAACTTAAGCTTTAAGCTTTCTATTCCAAAGCTAACTCGTAGAGGGGCCTTGCGCTTAGTAATTACAAAGTCAACATTAGGATTTAGGGCCCGTCTTGAAACGTGAAATTGTATCTGGCCCATAAGACTGCTCTTTACTCTCTTTTTTAAAATTACCATTATCTTTAAAAACCTTTAATTCGTATGCTTGTTTATGTAAATAATTTAATTTTTATCTTATGAATAATACATGTTTCTGATATTGAAATGTATTTACTCCTTTTCGTTGGAGTTATTTTGCATTTGAACTAAACATATTGTCAAAAAAATATATTTAAATTACAAATGTATCCTTGGTTTGGCCATTATTCGATATTACACCATCATAATCTTTCTTCTCCTCATTGGTAAGATTCATGGTGGTTAATAGAAAACATTACCTTTCATGGTACTTCATGGTGAATTTAATTTATTTTTTGCTAGTTACTAGGATTACATTTTATTTTAACTGCATGTGTTGTAAAAAAGATCTTTGAATTACAAGAATATATGCATATGAGTACACTCAAACATTTCAAGATCGTACACAAACTTGCGTGGAAAAAAAACAAAAATTTGTGTACTTTAGAATCTAAATTTTTTAGTTACTTAATAGTTTTTTATGTTTAACAATGAAACAAATCTTCTTGGAAAATTTGAAAAAAATTGTGGGGGAGCAAAAATGCATTGTTACAAGATCTCGAAAAATATTTCGTAACAATAAATAAGGTGATCATGTGTTCCATTTCATGTTCATTCGACAACATATCTTTATAATCCATGGGAGATTTTTCTTATACCATGACTCCAAGGTCCCATTTCCATTCTAACTGCACAATGGAGCCGTCCACGAGGGAACAGCTTGCGACTGTGCGAGGCCGGAGCAACCGGCAGGAAAGTAGAAGGAGATGGACGGGGTTGGATGGAGCTACGCGTTGCAAGGAAGAAAGACATGAGGAGAAGGACCGGTTTAATAAAAAGAGAGATGCGGTAAAAAAAAGAACGGCAAAGAGATGGACGCGACAAAAGGAACGAACGAGTCCGGATAATAATGAAGAAAAAGATGAGTCAAGATAAAAAATGTAATGGTCATCAATTTTTTTTTTGGGGGGGGGGGGGGCAAGGCAATATGTATAATTCACTGCATACATAGTTAACAAGGCACTAATGATTTGTTAATATAAAGATATCAATTAACCTTTTTCTAATTGTATATAAACTTGTGTGTGCAATAAATGGACAATTCATATTAAATATTTGATTACTTTCATCCATTCATAAGAAATAGTAGAAGCCGTTCTGCCAAACGTCTTTCAAAACCGTTTCATACCTACTATAGAAACTACTTCACTAGAGGAGCTAAAACCAAAGCTCTTTTCGCAGGAGTAAGATCTCTATCAAACAAGTCCTAAGATTTGCGGGCATCAAGTGAGAAGTAAAAAAGGTGATGGATATATAATGCAATGGGCGATCATAAGGGTCAACGGGTGGAGGATTATGGACCATTGGCACAACTTTCTTCCATCTCGGAATCACCTAGGAGCTAGGAGTACCTTGTATTATCCATCATTTGCAATTCAAATGGATGGATGGACTCATTGGCAATACATTTCCATCAACCACACTTCGAGAGACTAGTAGAGTCCAAACCAAGCACAGCGCAACGTAACTAACACCTACTCGTAATTAAGCTAAGCTTCACGCCTTACTCATTAAAGGTGAGCTGCTGTCTACTAGCTAGCTAGATAAACTTAAGCCAACCGCCGCTCTTGTGACTGCCCAGTAGTTCTTCGCTATGAGCAGGTGGCCTGCACGGTGAGCGCACCGGACTCGCACCCGGCGCCGGCGAACGCGCCCGTGTGCTTCACCGTGCACGAGTTCTTGCCGACGCACGCCGCCGTGAACGCCTTGAGCGCCGCCTTGGACTCGCACCCGCCCTCGTAGGCGCCGCAGCTGCCCCTGGCCACGCCGAAGCTGGCCACGTCCACGCTGGTGACCACGCGCCCGTGCCCGCCGCACGACAGCGTCACGCGTCGTCCCCGACCTCGGCGCCCGCCACGCAGACGGGGCCCACGGCGACCGTGTGGAACGCGGCGCGCGTCGGGTCGCCGCCGGCCTCCTCGAAGAGGACCAGCTCTTGCGACGTGGTAGAACCGCTGCGACGGCTCGCCGCACCCCGTCAGGCACCGGATGCCGTCGCCCTCCGCCTTGAACTTGCCGCGGTAGTCGCACACGTGGCACCCGTCCATCTCCGCGGCCGTGTACGACGGCCAGTAGCGGCCCAGGCTGTTGCCGTTCACCCACGCCGCGCCCTTGTTCAGGCCCAGCAGGTCCACCACCACGGCCTCCTCGCCGGCCGGAGCGGCGAAGGTGGTCTTGTACCATGTGAACGGTCTGTTCACCGGGATGCTGCTGTTGTGGCTCCGCCAATTGTGGCCGGCCTTGTCGAGATGGATTTGCCTCTGCTCACCGGCCAAGCCAGACTGAAAGAAAATGTATGTTACGGTCATGGATCCGGTTTTGCTAAAAAGAAAAAGGGAAGGCCGATGAGCTAGGGATTTGATTGATGTACTACCTTGTAAGACCAAGAGCTGTTGGTGAGATCAATATCGGTGCCATTATTAATGCCGACAAGCTTAACCGGTCCGCCGGTGATGCCCGCCGGCATGAGCTCGAACAAAGGTCCATAGTTCTGCTTGGCAGAGAAAAACGTGTGAATTGAACCTTCATCATACAGGACTCAACAATGGAATGGATCAGTGCTGCTTCGCTTGACAAGTTTAGAACCTTGAGGCCGACGGTGCCGCTGAGAAGGGAAATATAGTTCTTTCCGGATTGAAGCTTCACCGGAGTCTCGAGCTGGAAGACGAATGCTCCATTAGCCGAGTGGTTTTGCCCTGTCAAACACATTGTTCGCAGACCAAAGATGATTAGCACCGTCAAGTTATCGATGGCAACAAACCAAGGGTTATTATAGTCGAGTTACACAGGAGCAGAGTACTGACCGACAAGCTTCCCGTTCACAAAAGCGTAGATCTCATGGCCCGTTGTGTTCACATACAGCTTGTAAGCTCCCTCTCCCTTGTGCTCGAGGCTGTAATGTGTCAGACATTTTACAGAATTCCATTAATCCGTTGAGTGGAATTGACTAGGATGAGGTTTAGATTAGAAAAAGAATTGTCGAGTACCTTGTCCTGTACCACAAGTAGTCGCTCTGATCAGTGGCTGTAGCAATCTGATCCAGGAGCTGGGTCTGTCTGAAGCTGCCACGGTCGTCAGTCATGAAGGGCCTCAGGTTCTCAGGCATCCACGACCATCTCAAGGCTGCGGGCTCCTCCTCCACCGTGTTCGCCTTCTTCACCATCACTGACGTCTGCGTCTTGATCTTAAAAAAGGAACAATCATTTGACAAATGGAACTGGAATCAGCACTCAGCAACAGCAACACACCGATGGCCATAGCCCATATGCAGTTAAAATTGCAAGATCTGAAATGAGACCATGGCATCGATAACAACCGATCAGAGCAACACACCTTGGCGGTGTTGTAGGCAACAGTCTTGCAGTCCGGCAAGATGCTGACGGACCATGCCGGCACCAGGTGAGTTGCGCCAAGGGTCACATTGACATCCCTGTCGCCGAACTGGTTGTTGATGAAGCAAACCGAGGAATCACCAAAGGTGTACTTGGTGACCTGCATTGTTATTCATACAAATCAATCAATAATCGTGCGCGACATTAGTCGGGCATGTTGGAAGAACCTGATCAACAAGGAAATACTAGTTGGCATGAGATGTGATACGCACAGTGACATTCTTGCCGCCGTAGCTCGTGTCATTGTACTCCCCATGGACAAGGATTTTCTCCATGGACCTGAGCAAGTTGTGGAGGTCCTTCAAGTGACCATATTTTTCCTGCCTAATGTTACCTAGAAAACACACATTCCGAACAAAGTTACATTACGAAATCGCAATCGATCTTATCAAACATATTACAAAGAATCCTCTGTACCAATAAATTACTCACCATACTCATCCAAAGGCGCATCATAGTCATAGCTGGTTGTGATGTAGGGACCACCCGAAGTTCGCCCGACGTTGGTCCCACCATGGTACTAATAATCAACAACAATGTGAATGGAGGTGATAACATTAATGCATGGCGTTATTACAAGATAATAATCATATGTAATTCATGTTTAAAACCCCGAGAATTATACCATATAGTAGTTCTGGACAGATCCACGCTTCTGGAAGAACATGGCGACCGCAAAGGCAACGTCTTCAGCAGACCTATGGAAATCCGGCTTGTCCCAGGCTTTGAACCTAATGGCATGCACAATTATTTTCAATCGCCACATGCACGTATTATTGGACTGATCTCTAACCTAAAGCCCAAAGGTCTTAGCCTTGGTCCGCGCCCTGATCGGGGGCGCCCAACCCAACTCTTGTTGGTGGGCCCCCGTCGCCAGCGCCACATAAATAGAGAGGTGGGGGCCGGGGGGCACGCACGCCAAAGTTCGCCGTGCCCCGACTCCCCACCGACACCTAAACCCTAACCCGATCTCGAGGGGGGGCGCTGCGGCGGCGGGAAGCTCCACCGGCCGATCTACACTGCACCGGCCACCGCCGCCCTAGAGCGGATCTGCTCCGAGCCCTGCACAGCGCGACGCTGCCCTAGCGCAGACACCACCAACTACGATGATGGCGTCGTCTTCTTCAGAGCAAGGTACTAACCTAATCCCTCTCTGTTTAATCTCGTACACACGCACCCGCACACACACGTCTATGTTGTTCCTAGATCTAGACCCAGAGAGATAACCCGAGCCTATCCGCACCTAGTGATCCGATAGTTTTGACCTAACAATGGTACCAGAGCCATCCTAGGTTGTGTTTAGGCTTGATTATGGAAAGAAAAGGGGAAGAGATCGAGCAAATAGATGCAAATCGAACGCAAGAATCAAACAGAGCTCGAAAAACCCAAACCCTAACCCTAGATCTGAGAAAACCTGGCGTACCTGGCCCTTGTTCCTCTTCTCCTTCTTGCTGTTCATCTCTTCTTCTTCTATTCCCTCCGTTTTCTTCCTCTTTTCCTGTACCCCAGAGATCCCCTCGACGGAGCCGCGCGCGAGACGCACGCGACTCCGACGAGGAGGCCCATAGAGCACAGTTTTTGCTTCGTGTGGACGCACACAGAGCCGAGAAATCAAGAACATGGGTACTGGATAGTAGATCTGGCCATGGGATGGCCGCCGGCGTCAAGGACGAACGCGGCGGCGCACCCTTGGCCGGAACAGAGACATGAGGGAGAAGGAGAGGGAACCAGAGAAAGAGAGGGAGAAAGAGAGGAAGCAAGCTAGATCCGGCCGCCAGAGGTGGCCGGCGGCCATGCCGTCCGCCGCGCCGGAGTTCAAGCCGGCGGCGGAGGCGGCGACCAGTGGAGGGGGAGGAGAGAGCGAGAGAGAGAGCCAGAGAGAACGCGGGCGAGCGACGAGAGAAATGACCTAGGGTTTCCGTGTTTGTCGCCCGGCCGCGAGGTTTTTATACCTCCCGAGACGCGCGCTCAGCCGTCCGATCGGGATGGACGGCTGAGATCGACGCGGGGGGGGGGGGGGGGGGGGGGGGGGGGGGGGGGCGGCGGCCGGCGCGCGCGCGGGTGGGCCGCTTTCGCGGCCCAGGCCCAGGTTGCGGCCTGTTAGCCGCGGGCCGCACAGTGACAGGCCGTTTTCGCGAAGTGGGCCGGGCCGCGGACGTGGTTTTGGGCTGCACAGTAACGGGCTGCACAGTAACAGGCTGAACAGTAACGGGCTGCACAGTAACAGTTTTCCGGCCCGTTTAAACAGATGAACAGTAACTTTTGATAATTTTAATTCTGTTTTGAAGCAAATTTGAATATTTTTGCACAGAATTTGATCTCTTTTCATTTTGAACCAAAGGGATAAATGTTTAGAGAATAAAAATACAGAATTTTACAGATATTGATTCAAAATAGAATAATTTTATTCATGTTTCCGCTGCACAGATAATTGTTATGACTTGAATTTAAATTTGAACCAAAGGGATAATTTAAATTTTGAGTCACAGATAATTTCAGATTAAATTGTAGTATTGTTATTTTCTGACCAAAGTTGATGATAACAATATTATGATTTTACAGAATATTTTTCCAGATTAAATTGTAATTTTGTTATTTTCTGACCAAAGTTGATTATGACAACATTATGATTTCCATATTTTTGTAATTATTGATATATATTGTTCTCACTTGAGCTAACCTGTTTTCAGCTGGTTTTCCTATGATGGTTTCCATCAAGGATATTCCGATTCTGAAAGGCGACAATTATAATGAATGGTACAAGAAGTTGGATCTCTTCTTTACCATGGCTGAGCTAGATTGGGTCCTCACTGCACCGGTTCCAGTTGAACCTGAGAGACCGGTCAGGGGGGAAGATGTTACAGATGCTTCTTGGAAGCAAACAGAGCTCGCCTACAGGGCGAGCAAACAGAGGTATGACGCTGATCATGCCAGGTGGCTACCTGCCAACAAGAAATGTTTGGCAGTAGTCAAGAACACCATAGAGCCCGCCATTCTGGGGGCAATCACAGATCTACCCACTGTTGTTGAGTACCTCGACAAGATAAGAAGTCAGTATACTGGCTCCTCAAAGACTTATGCTACCCAGTTGATCAAACAACTGGTGACAGAGAGGTATTTGGGCGGTGGGATAAGAGAGCACATCCATCGCTTGGTGAACATTAACAACAAGCTTAAGCCAATGGATATGGAGTTCAGATTAGAACATATAGTTCATTTGGTTTTTGCCTCGTTGCCAAAAGAGTTTGACAACTTTGTTGTCAATTATAACATGAACCCTGAAAAATGGGATATTGAAAAGACCATAGCAATGTGTGTGCAAGAAGAAGAGAGGATAAAGAGTGCACATGGTGGATCCATAAACTATGTGAACAAGAAAAGATATAATAAAGATATTCCCTCTTCATCCAAAGGAAAGGGACCCCAGTTGGCTCAGCCACAGCCACAGCACAGGCCCAAGTTTGGGCAACCACTAGTGGACAAGGACCAGTGCCTGCACTGCAAACAGAAGGGACACTACAAGTCAAACTGTCCCGACTATCTAAAGATGATCATGGAGAAAAGAGGTGAGAACATTATCTCATTTATAAATGAATCCTTGTATAAAGATTATTCGAAATCTACTTGGTGGATTGATTCAGGAGCAACTATTCATGTTGCAAACTCCTTACAGGGATTCCGTTCAACGAGAACTACGGGAAGAGAAGAAAACAGAATTAAAGTCGCAAATGGAGTCGAAGCAGATGTTGAGGCGGTTGGAGACCTCCTCTTAGAGCTCGACACAGGCTTTAATTTATTGCTTAAAGATGTATTTTATGTTCCCGTAATTCAGAGAAACTTGATTAGTGTATCTCGTCTTGATGACGATGGATTTGCATGTCGTTTTGGAGACGGCATGTGTGTAATAGAATTTGATGATACAGTTGCTTTGATTGCATTTAGAAGAAACGATCTTTATTTATTATCGCTACGTGAAAATATGAATTCCGTATGTGATGTGAATGCGATTGTGTCTCAAACCACAGATAACAACAGAAAACGAAAGAGAACTCAAGACACATCGTCGAAATTATGGCACTGTCGTTTAGGCCATATTTCGAGGGGGAGAATAGAAAGGCTGGGTAAGAATGAAATTCTACCTCCTCTTGAGTTCCCAGACTCAGACAAATGCATTGACTGCATTAAAGGTAAATATGTAAAGATAACAAAGAAAACGGCTGAGCACAGCGCAGGTATTTTAGAATTAATTCACACAGATATCTGCGGACCATTCTCAGTTAAAAGCATAGACGGTTATGGCTCTTTCATAACGTTCACAGACAACTATTCCCGTTATGGATGTATCTATCCAATAAAAGAGAAATCAGAGGCATTAGATAAATTTAAAGAATTCAAGGCTGAAGTTGAAAATCAGCACAATTTGAAGATAAAAGTTGTCCGTTCCGACCGTGGAGGGGAATACTACGGTCGACATACCCCATACGGACAGGTTCCAGGACCTTTTGCGAGGTTCCTAACAGAACAAGGAATAGTAGCCCAGTACTCAATGCCGGGCGATCCTCAGCAGAATGGAGTGGCTGAAAGACGGAATCGTACCTCGATGGACATGGTATGAAACATGATCGGCTATTCCACACTGCCAGTGAGTTTATGGATGGAGGCGTTGAAAACCGCTGTCTATATTCTCAACAGAGTGCCCAGTAAAGCGGTGCCAAAAACACCGTATGAACTGTGGACAGGAAAGATACCCTCACTGAATCACCTACGGGTGTGGGGGAGTCCTGCTGAGGCAAAGATATTCAACCCGAACATTGGGAAATTGGATTCCAAGACAATGAGTTGTCATTTTATTGGTTATCCAGATAGATCAAAAGGATATCGTTTCTACTGTCCAGACAGATTTACAAAGTTTGTAGAAATGAGACATGCTGCCTTCCTAGAAGAAGAGATGATTCGGGGAAACGCAACAGTTCGAAAGATTATTCTTGAGGAGAAGCGGGTATACGTACCCACTCCAATGATTCAGGAACCGTTTTTCTCACTGACTGATACTGCGATGTCAGTTCCCGAATTGATCCCTTCTGTGGCGACGCAGAATGAAAATGTGGAACCTGTCCTTCAGGATCCTATAGATAATAACGTTTCCACAGATCAGGGGGAGCCGTCACAGGTTCCAGCAGATAATATTCGAACAGAAGAGGCTCCTAGGAGATCTCAAAGAGAAAGAAGATCAGCCATTCCAGCTGATTATGAAGTGTATAACACAGAAGAGTTTCGAATGGAAGATGATCCCATCTCATTCGAAGAAGCCATGAGATGCAGACATTCATCTAAATGGTTTGAAGCCATGGAAGATGAAATGAAATCGATGAGGACCAACCGAGTTTGGGACTTGGAAGAAATTCCTGAAGGAGCCAAAATAGTAGGCTGTAAATGGGTCTACAAGACTAAATGTGACTCCAAAGGGAATATAGAGAGATACAAGGCTCGTCTTGTGGCAAAAGGATTCACACAGAAGGAAGGAATAGATTATAATGAGACTTTTTCCCCGGCCTCATGTAAAGATTCTTTCAGAATAATTATGGCCTTGGTTGCACATTTCGATATGGAATTGCACCAAATGGATGTAAAGACGGCATTCCTAAATGGGGATCTCGAAGAAAAAGTTTACATGGCACAACCTAAAGGTTTTGTCGTAAAAGGAAAAGAAAATATGGGATGTCATTTAAAGAAATCCATTTATGGATTAAAGCAAGCTTCAAGATAGTGGTAGTTGAAGTTTAACGAGACTATAAAGAAGTTTGGGTTTACAGAGAATGTTGAAGATAATTGCATTTATGCAAAATTCAAGAAAGGGAAATACATTTTCCTGGTACTGTATGTGGATGATATTCTACTAGCGAGTAGTGATGTTAGTCTACTGTTAGAAACAAAAGAATTCTTGTCATCGAATTTTGACATGAAAGATCTTGGTGAAGTCTCTTTTGTGCTAGGGATTGAGATTCACCGAGATAGAAGGAATGGGGTGCTAGGTCTATCACAAGAGACATACCTACAAAAGATTCTAGAGAAATACAGTATGCATGCGAGTAAACCTACTCCTGCTCCGATAGTCAAGGGTGACAAATATGGAGACTTTCAAAGTCCCAGAAATAAGTATGAGAAAGAACAGATGAAAACTGTTCCGTATGCCTCGGCAGTCGGAAGTTTACAGTATGCTCAAGTGTGCACACGCCCTGACTTAGCCTTTGTCACTAACGTGCTTGGCAGATTTCAGAAAGATCCAGGTCTAGAACACTGGAAACTTGTAAAGAAAGCCTTGCGATATGTGAAAGGCACAAAAGGCCTCATGCTAACATACAGAAGAAGCGATTCTTTAGAGATTAAAGGATACGCAGATTCAGACTTTGCGGGAGATGAAGATGATAGAAAATCCACGACGGGTTACATCTTCACTCTCGCAGGGGGAGCTATTTCATGAAAAAGCTCTAAGCAATTGGTTACAGCAACATCGACGATGTATGCTGAGTTTATAGCATGCTATGAGGCCTCCGGGCAGGTAGAATGGTTAAAGAAGTTTATACCTGGCTTAAGAGTGGTGGACAGTATAGAAAGACCACTAAAGATGTACTGCGATAACCAGCCAGCAGTGTTTTATGCTCACAATAACAAGAAGAGCACGGCTACAAAGTCGATACAGATAAGATTTTATTCGATAAAAGATAGAATCCAGGATCACACCATAAGTCTCGAGCATATAAGAACAAAAGATATGCTTGCGGATCCGCTAACGAAAGGCCTACCACCCAGCGTGTTCATGGAACACGTAGCCGGCATGGGAATGAGGTATAGCCTATGATCTCTGGATGATAGAGGCCCAAATAGAATACAAAATCTATTTCTGAAGAGAGGCGTGTATTGTGGCTATTGATTCTATCGGCAGTTGCCCGTGACGAAGAGATATGCCCTATACATAAATCTGTGATGAGATAAGGAAAATAGAAAAGTGAAAGAGAAAGATAATGTGAGATCAAGGGGGAGATTATTGGACTGATCTCTAACCTAAGGCCCAAAGTAGCCTTGGTCCGCGCCCTGATCGGGGGTGCCCAACCCAACTCTCGTTGGTGGGTCCCCGTCGCCAGCGCCACATAAATAGAGAGGTGGGGGCCGGGGGGCACGCACGCCAAAGTTCGCCGTGCCCTGACTCCCCACCGACACCTAAACCCTAACCCGATCTCGAGGGGGGGCGCTGCGGCGGCGGGAAGCTCCACCGGCCGATCTACACTGCACCGGCCACCGCCGCCCTAGAGCGGATCTGCTCCGAGCCCTGCACATCGCGACGCTGCCCTAGCGCAGACACCACCAACTACGATGATGGCGTCGTCTTCTTCAGAGCAAGGTACTAACCTAGTCCCTCTCTGTTTAATCTCGTACACACGCACCCGCACACACACGTCTATGTTGTTCCTAGATCTAGACCCAGAGAGATAACCCGAGCCTATCCGCACCTAGTGATCCGATTGTTTTGACCTAACACGTATAACTAACCCAAATTACAAACATATGGAAACAAATTAAAGCAAGACCAGATCGTACAAGCAGAGCAAAAAAAGATTACCAGCCAGTCCAGTTCTCTGTCCAAATCTTGGGAATGCCTGTCCTATTCGGGAACCAGTCATGGCAATAGAATCCATTGCATGTGTTGATCTGCATGCAGATAAGAACGAACGAGAAGGTTGAAACATTATAGCTAGCTGAAGCTACGAAACATCACTACTGCATAATAAACCATTTAATTTTACGTATCACAAATAAAATTACAGCTATGGTGAAGATAGATCAAACTTACCACATTGTGTGGCACATGGTCATCCTGCTGGCACATGATCCACGGGACGCCAACCTTCTGCTTGTTGGCCATGTCGGCGCACCAGTGGATGTAGTGCGATGCAGACTGTTGTTGTTCAGCTTGCCCATGATGTTTCCATACTCGTTCTCGATCTAAGCAGGCACAGGACAGGACGGATTTGAAATTGGAAGATATTATTATAAGATAAAAAAAATTAATATATTGAGGATTTGGCATATATAATATCCTTGATTACTACATCGGTCAGGTATATATATATATGCACCTGAGCGAGGATGATCGGGCCTCCCTGCCCCGCAAACATTTTGGCGTCCTTCATCTTGTTCACAATGAGGGTGGTGAAGGTCTCCATCTCGCGCTGCCATGGGGATCGATCGGAGGAGACAAAATGAACTACACTTCTCTAGACTCTAGAGTGATGAGATGCAGCGCGTATGCATGCTAGTTACCTCAAAGGGGTCATTGTGCAGCCTGAACTGCATGCCGGGGATGTCACGCAACCAGGCGGGAAGGCCTCTGCAACAACAGGGCCGGAGACAGCAGTCAGAACAGAAGGATCAGATCAGTATACATGATGAAAATTAATTAGAGATGAGAGTTGGTACGTACCCATAGTTCCATTCCCCACAGATGTAGGGACCAATGCGAAGAATGGCGTACATCCCGGCATTCTGGATCTCCTTGAAGAACCTGACGATGTCGTAGTTCCCCTCAAAGTTGTACTGCAAAATATATAGAGAGAATAATTAATGCAGGATTTCTTTATTGACACGAAGGAATTCTAGCTTTTGTTGGGGTTGGGATCGGATGATGCATGGGATGACTGGTGGGTGCAGATGATTTGCCTGGCGCCGGCGCGGCTCGTGGCCGTTCCAGAAGACATAGGTCTCGATGGTGTTGAGGCCGCCTTCCTTGGCCTTCCTGATCAGATCGGGCCACATCTACAGGAAAAATCCAATGCAAGGATCAGATTCAGATGGCTAGCTGCACCAGTCGTCGTCGTAGAAGAACCAACCATACATGAGAGGCATTAAGAGAAGAGAAAGAACGATCTATCGGTATATATTTCCATCTCGATCACCTGCGGCGTGCTCCTGGGGTAATGGATGGACCCGGACAAGATGATGCGGCGCTGGCCATCGATGACCACAGCACGGTCGTTGTAAGCGACGGTGGTCGCGCCGCAGCCGGTGATGGCTGCGGCGGCGAGAACGAGGAGGAGGGGCAGCGCGAGCGGCGCGGCGGCCATGGTGCAACTAACGGAGGCGCGGGGGAAGAGCATGTGCAGCTATACTAGTAGTAGACTAGTGTAAATGTAAGTGACTGATCAAAAAGGAGATGCGTGGGCGAGGTATTTGTAGGCGGCGGCGGAGGTCAGGCGCGCTGACGCTTATTAGAGCGACAGGTCCGGCCGGATAAGGCACGGCAAGTACGGGCGGATAAGCTAAGTGAGGTGGGTCCCATCCTTTTCACCACGTAAAGATAGCACTGGTCCATGCCGAATTGCCGATTTGTTCGTGTTGACCCCGTGCGCCGCCGGCCGGAAAGATGATTGCTGGTGGCATGCATTGCGGACTGATGCATGGCTCTCTTCTTATCTCTAGATCTGCCGCGCGCATCAACGTGTAGGTCTTGTATGTCTTTGACTGGACAAGATTTTCATGTGCATGTAAATTAAACATGCATGCTGGCTTTCCTTGTACGTGAAACTGCCAAAACAAGCAAAGCATGGTCTTCGCACGTATTAGGGTTTGATATGCTTCAGTAGTGGCTTTGTCGAAAATGGCTCACTAAGCTATTATTAAGTGTGATTGACTGACGATATAATCAATTAGGACTAATAAGTTTGTTAGATGTATACTAGCACAGTGCCCGTGCGTTGCTACGGGTAATATAAATTTTATATGGATTACGTAAGATCATCAACGTTTTGTTCTTTCATTTCGTGTACAAGTTGTGCCACGATCGCGTGAGGTATTGATTGTTCAGTTCCAATTGAGATTCCGATTAATTTGTGTGCGTTCTGGTTAGGATTCCGATTGATTGTCCGATTCCGATTAGGATTTCAATTGACGGACCAAAGAATCATTGGTTGGTTTAGAAATAGTAGAGATATAAGTAGAAAAATATATATACAATGTATTTTCAAATATCGGTATGAGTACTAAAGGATCTAAACATTGCAGAGGCGTTGTCAATCATAGGGATAATCTGATGGGTTATACAAAGGGTTCTCCATAGCAATGGATTTGGGACCCAAAGTATTGCGTCGGAACTCTCGACGTGCATATTCATGGTCTCTCTTTGCATTCTTCTGCTCGGAAGTCATATTTGCATAACGTGCCCTGTGACGTGCACGCCTTCTTTCAATTTGGTCAGTTGTATTCTTCTGACCACAAGCATTTCGTGCATTTTGACGATCACGTATTGCTTGCCTCTGTTCCAGAGTCATATTTGCATAACGTGCTCTATCTTTTGCATGTCTAGATTCGAGTTTCTTGGATATTATTTCTTGTTCCACCGACAAGCTAGCACAATGTTGAGAATGACATGCACACTTATTTCCTAGAATGGAATCACATATCAAATGAATAAAAGAGATAAATAAGGTATTAGCATATCAATGCCTAATTTCTTTCCTATAAATATGTATTGCATATGCTCTATACTATTTTCTTATGTATGGAAATATTTCTATCAAATTAGATAACACATCAATCACCAGTATATACCTATAGCGGAGCAATTTAGTGTTTGGACGCAATCCACTATGCTTTCTTGGCCTGGCATGTCGGTCTCTAACATGTCTTGTAAATTAGTAACACTGTTCGCTCTGTATCCATTTCATTATCTTGAAAAGTAATTGATGGACACTGATTCTGAATAACAAGAGAGGCTGCAGCTTTCTTTTGTTGACGAGCTTCACGATGCTTTTTGTGTACTTCACTTTTCTTCTGATCAGACATTTGTGCATACCGATCCCTATCCCGTTGCCTCCTACGTTCTCTAGGATCTGGTGGTTGCAAATTGGATTCCATGGTTTCACCAACCAGTGCTAATGTTGGCATCAATTAAATCTAAAAAAGAAACATGTATCTAGTCGTTGAATCTTATATAAAAATACTCTCAAGACAGTCAATAGGAATATAACTCTGCAGTCTCAAATCTGATAGTACACATGTTCAGCTATGAATTTCAAGGCTTCGTTGCATGGATTAGAGAATAATTAATGACTCAACATCATAGCTGGATACACACGAACCAGCCACTGCACGTGCACAAAGATTCAAAAGGGGTCGACGAATGGGGAGGGGCACGAACTTGCGTGTTCTCCTTACAGCGGTGTCGTCGGTGCGGTACTGATCCGATCCTCGTCGAGAGCACTGCCAAATCATATCTGATAGTTTGAGTACAATGTTATGAATTTCAAGGCTTTGCTGGCAAGAACTAATCTACCAAGAATAAGAGGTTAATGACTCATCTTATGGGCAAGAAAATCATGCCCAGGTACAGGCTAGAAGCCCAAGACGTGTAAACAGCAAACCGGTCACGAACACACACACACACAAGAAAAAAAAAGAAGGGCAGGTCCGATCCATGTCGGGGAGAAAGCACGAACCTGTTTACGGCGGTGTGCCACCAATCCTTGCTGAGGGAACTCCGTACGTATACCACCGTGATCTAGGTGCCCTCGTGATCTTTGAATCCTCAGGTTCAAGGGTTTGAGCAGCGTGTTGGCCTTCGGATGAGAAGTGGGATCGCAACGACGGCGTCGTGACGACCAGAGACGGGATTAGAAGGGGTGTAGCGGTGAGTATTTGATGAGAAGCTAGGGGAAGAAGAGCAGGAGGCATCATCGGGAACAGATGGAAATCGGATCGGATTGAGGTGGCCAGGTGGGCGGCATCAAACCGTATGGAAGATGGAACTCCGAACCGTGAGGGGCACCGATAGAACCTGCGGAGAAGCGGTGGACGACGGACGAACAATGACGGACCGCGTGAAGAGAGACCACGTTGCTTGCTTTAGAGATGTAGAGATTTGTAGGACTTTTAATCCGAAGGATGGATTCCAAAAGAACATAGAATTATTAAAAATCCAGAGAAATATTGTAAGGTATTTGGATGCCGAGGAAAAGAAAAGGCATAAAGATAACCATCACTGGATTACTCCCTGGGGAACCGGGATCGTCCGATGGGGCCGTTGGAGCTTTGACCACAGCTTCAGGGCAAATACAACAGTGCAGACAGCTGCCGTCTCTTTGGCACAAATAGACAGCTTAAACAGACAGCTTGTACAATAGGTTGTCTGTTTAGCTGTCTACAAGGTATTTAATTCATCCTTTGACACAAAAATTATAGTGATCTAGTGCATACTTGATCCTTGTTAGCTATTTTTTTGCATACATGGAAAGAATGCACAATACATTGAAATAATTCACATGACTCTTAAAATAAGCACGCATAATATATATATTCATATGAAATATGAAATGATCTCAGGAATACATGATATGATATAATAATATAGTCACTATTTCATTGGACATGTGGCTCTAATTTTCTTTTGGCCCATAACGCTGCCATATGTGCTCAACTAAATCATTCTTGAGTTGCCTATGTGTAGAGCTAGCCCCGATAGCCGAATTTCTATTAAGCACCTCCGCAAAGCATGGATTTGGGTTGTCATTTGTACTCACTTCCGGTGGTAGGACAATGATTGCACTCGGATTCTCATTCAAATCCAATGGAATTCTAACCAACTCCTTTTCATCTTCCACTATCATATTACGGAGGATAACACAAGCTTGCATTATATTAACAACATCATTCCTTTTCCATAACCGTGCTGGACGGTTGACAATATCAAAACGGGATTGCAACACGCCAAATGCGCACTCCACATCCTTCCTTTCCCCTTCTTGTCGTTGTGCATATAATTTATGTTTCTCCATTTGAGGTTTTCTTATTGTCTTCACGAAGGCTGCCCACTCAGGATATATTCCATCGGCAAGATAATACCCCGTGTCATATTGCTTTCCACTTACAGTATAACTCACTCGGGGGCCTTCTCCTTTTATCGCATGAATGAACAATGGTGACTTGTTTAACACTTGGATGTCATTTTGAGACCCGGCGGGTACCAAAAAAAGCATGCCATATATGAAGGTCCCGTGATGCTACCGCTTCAAGGATCATAGTAGGTTTTCCTTTTTCACCACGAGTAAACATGCCAGCCCAACCTTGTGGACAATTCTTCCACGGCCAATGCATATTTTCTTGCCTCCCTTTGCATCTCTGCTGCCTCTTTTTGTTCCTTTGCTGCAAGATGGGTAAGCTTTGCTTGTTCAATCTTCTCAGATGATAACTTTTGCTGCACTTCCAATACTTTCAGCCTATTTGCATGCTCTTCACACTGGAGTTTACCAAATTTATCCAGCTCCTCAAGGTCAACATGTTCCACCTCCTTAGTTTTGGCATATTTTTCCCTTTTAGCAGCTTTTTGCCCCTATTGGTCTTGGCTGTTCGTCAAGTTCATCTATATCTATATGGCTACTATCCTCTCCTTCCTTCTCCTTGCCTGAACCCTTTCTTTTTCTTGCTGCTTTAAGCCCAGTGTTGTATGTAATCCACTTTGCTTAAGTTTTTACTGTGTTCCATACTTCCATCAACACAAAAGGACCTAGATTGAGTTTCTCATTGTCTTTTATATAGAATACATGGGCCTTCTCAATCCACATTTGATCATTATAGCCACTGGTATAAATCATTCTAGCCTTCAACCAAGCACTATGGAAAAGGTCAGTCCGCTTATTTACCTTATGAAAACGGTCCTTGATTTGCTTGGCATTTCTTTTCCTTTGACTCGGTGTAGTCTCATTTTACGTAGCCTCAACATCCGTCCAATATTGGTCATTCTTCCTATCAGCACCAATGGTTGAATCTGTTGAATTGAGCAGCCAAGAGCTCATCTGCAAATGTAATAAGTATAAATTATCATCCTAGTATGGTAAGTAAAAAACTTCAAACACCATGAAATTGCAATGAGACTCACCATCCTGACATCTTCTTCTTGAGTCCAAAAGATTCGCTTCTCAGTCCTAGGTGCCTCATCACCGCTGTCAACATTAACATATGTATTGTCCCTTGATGAAATAGGAGTAGAGAATTCTTCTTCTGATTGAAAATCTTCTGTACTCCGTGGCGGCTTGAATGGGGCGAACTGAGAAGGTTCTCCAACAAAATTAAATGTTGAGACACGTTAGGCTGGATAAAGTTTGTGAAGCCTCCAGGAGGTGTTGCATTGTTTCCCCTGCAATTAGTAGGCAAGATTAGGATGGATGCATTCATATAGCTAGTCAGGAATCAATCCATATTCTGTGGACAAATCAGCAAGTCTATCAGAAATGTGGTGTGTTGCAAACACATGGCTATGCAAATCAATCGGGGAACAACAGATTGAAAGGACTACTTCGGACACGTTCTACATCAGTGGGAAGGTAATGATGGCACTGAAATTATGTCAAACCTAAAATCAAGCAACAAAGAAGCTACGTTCATTAATTTATAAAGAAAGATTTGGAGGCTGGTTGGTAAATGATAGTCAACATGCATAACTCATAGCATATCATGATGAAACAGTCAATGATTCAACCTGCACCTAAATCGTGCTTCAAGATGGAGAATTTGCTTGATAGATACATGTAGCAGAACCACCTGAATTATGCGCTAACCATCAACACACCAATCAGGGCTAACTCACACTCCAAACGGAGTAATCCACTGGTCTGTCGGGTAACCTCCTGATACAACCACGGTTTTGCCGATCGAAACCACACATACAAAGTACTCACACGAAGGTGAGCCCAGAGGACACAACATTCCACAAATTTTGCATCATGGAGTTCATCATAAATTATTATTACAACTGAGTTTGAATTCGTAAAACAAGGTACTTCATAGTTCAAAGTAATTGAGTTCTTCAGAGTTGAATGCAGCGGCAAATCAACGATAAACTACTCGACGATACATGATGTCTCGATGAAGCCCGTACGAGACATCACTCGGCATTATCATCATTGGCCGGGGACGCATCCCATTCCATCGACCAACCAGGAGGAAGGGTACCCGGCCAAGTCAAACTAGCGATCATGTCCACAAAAGTATCACCTCAAAATAAGCCACAAGCAAGGCTGAGTATACCAATACTCAGCAAGGCTTACCCGACTAGTGGAATATACTTAGCCGACTCCTAGACATGCAAGGCTTTTGGCTTGAGGGGTTTGTTTTGCCGAAAAGAAAGTAGGTCCTTACTTTCATATTTTAGCTCCAGGTTCTAGATTTCTTTATCCATTCTAAGTAAGCAACTATCCAATATCATACATAGTGAAAGAATTAATTTGCTTCCAACAAGATTAATCATCATCATTGTTCCATTTCTTACTATATGTGGTAAAAGGGTCAAGCAGTCTCAATAACCGCGAGAAACGGACGATTCGAATCGAATTTCTTAACCTTGCAAGGGAAACCTAAATACACGTCACGTGGTTACTCCCAGAGTCACACGTGCAACCTTTCCCCTTTCTTCCAGGGTTGTGGATCAGGGCCACCATCCGAGACTACAGAGCCCGGCTCTGTACCCACCATGTGCGCTCATGGAACCGAAGTTGAGAGGGTGGGATGCTGTCCACTTGCCGGTCCGATTAGGTACTTAAGCTTACCGATTACCATATTCTCGGCATGTGGTTAGTACGTTCAAAGACTTAACCACCACTACCACACACTGCGGCCTTAGAATTTTTCACTAAACAGACGGGACATCAATCATCAACTTGAACATCGCACCATAGCCCCGTCCGTCGACCTTATGATTGCAGCATGTAGTAAATATTCAACTCCTATATTCTCGCGAGTGACAGGAAATCACTCGACTTTTACCGAGTCCTATTAGCATAGCATTCTATCGAACCTTACATCTAGTGTTCAGAGCATGGGTACCTAGGATCATGCAACTAAGTTTTCATCCAACTCCTATAAACGTAATGCACAAGTAGAATAGAGTATTAAGTTGCATAATTAGAAAAACAGGGTTCATGCTCCGGGGCTTGCCTTCTTGGGTAAAGTTAGCTTGGGGCTCGTCCGAACTTTGGTTCGGGTCTTCGAAAACCTCAGTTAGTTTCACTTGAGTTTCACGCTGCTCACTCTCGAACGCGAGCACCAGCTCATACGTTCCGTCGGCGAGAGTAGTCGATTCTATATTAATGCACCATTATTAGTTGTAGTGATGGTACGGGATATTCATTTTCTTCACGATAAAGTTGCAGTACACCAAACATAGGTTTTGTTGTAAGGTTACTTAGTTACGATTTCTTGGGCAATCTTTAATAGAAGGGGTTGTGTTGTATTGAAATTTTAATTTTCGCGGTATAAGCATGGATTAAGCACAAACACTGATCCAGGTAACATCTAGTGATGAAATGTTTATTCCAAGTACATTATGCAGAGATAAGACTATTGTAAAAATTTTAGATATTTTCATGCTGCAGAATAATTATAAAAAATATAATATATAGCTACTACTAGAACATAGTTATTTTTATACAGAACAAACCATGCAAGTGTTGATACCAAAAATTTTACAGGGTGTCAATCTAACTATATGTGTGTTACTGTAAATATTTTAGAATTTATTGTGCAGGATACAGAACATAATAAATAGGACAATATACACTTATGTTAATGAAGATTAATTTATACAGGATGTTCTACAATGTTTCTATTTATGAAACATTTTATACAACATGAGCTACTCTAAAGTGTCCCGCAGTAAAAAGATGAACATTTTACAAGTAAAGAAACTAATTATTTGAATTAGTGCATTTTTGCTACCATAAAATTATATAAATAGGTTTTTGAAAGGAAAAAGGTTCTAAACTTTTTCTGTGGTATTTGTGCATCAATATAATAGCTCTGGAAAAGTTTCACAACATGAATCACAATATAGAAGCAGCTAAAATTAGTTTTATTATTTCATGGCATAAACAAAGTTTAACAAAAAGTTTAGCTACAAGTGGGTTCTGGTCCTAAAATTTTTCCACTGGACTACACATCAAGTAACTAAACTACTGTCCAAAATTCAGGTTCATCCTTTGTCTACAACAGTGGGTACAATTAAAGTCCATTAAACCTTCCATTTAATTTAGAGCAAGATTTAGCAAGCAACTAAAGAAAAGTATATAAAAAAAGTTGTAGATTTTTTTCTGAAGATTACAGAACAGTTGAGTTTGTATTTTTTTTTGACTTTTCTATGATTTTATATGAATTTTACAATTTTACTTTTTTTGAATTTAAAGTTTAAACACAGGTTTGCAGATATGCCCCTGGAAACTTGCGTGCCGACCCTTCTAAAGATTTCAATCCTTGCAATTGGGTCCCTGGGCTGCGCTGGCATGGCGGCCGGCCAAATTCCGGCGCGGGGGGGGGGGGGGGGGGGGGGGGGGGCTCGTCGGCGGTGGGGGAAAAAGGGTCGGGGAGAACCAGGGAAGTGAGAGCTACCTTGTGGTGGCCTTGGTCGGGGTTGGTGGTGGCCGGAGGTGGCTCGTCGGCGCGGAGCAGGGGGGCGGCGGTGGTGCGGGCGTCGGCGACGGTGCTCTGGCGAGGAGGGGAGGGCGTGGGCGGGTCGATGAGCTTCGCGGCGTCGAGGGGAACCCGTTCCGAGGCTTGGCTCAGACGGAGGAGTGCCGGAGTTGGCTGCCCACGGAGCAGTAGGGGAGCGGCAGCGACGCGGCGGCGCTGGCGGCGCTCCAGCGGGTCTGGGCGGCGATGGGCGGGGCAGTGAGCTGCGGTGGGGCGGTGTGGTGGTGGTTGGAGGCTCAGCTCGGGCGGTGGGTGATCGGAGGGGTGAGCTCCACGGTGAGCTGGGCACGACAGCAGCAATGGTGGCGGCGGGGAGCTTTTAGGGTGTGGGGGGCGCGCGTGAGCGGCTTCGTGCTGCCTTTTATAGGCCGCAGGAGGGAGGGAGAGGGCCGGGCGAAGCTGGGCCGGGACGGCACAACGGGGGTGCGTTACTGGGCGCGGCGGGTGGCGAGCAGTGCCGGCGCGGCGTGCGACGGGCGCGAGCAGGGGATTGGGCGCCGGGGATTTGGCGTGGGGGAGGGGGAGATCACGCGGGCGCGGTTGGGCAAGCAGCTGCAGCAGTGGCTTGTCGGGGCGGCGAGCGCGGCGACTGGCGGGGCGCGGCGGAGGCTCGGGCACGGCGCGGGCAGGTCATTGGGCGTGTTGCAGCACAGCGGCTTGTCGGGCGGCGAGCGCGGGGAGTGGCGGGACAGAGCGGAGGCTCGGGCATGGCGGGGGCTCGCCATTGGGTGCGGCGGGGCTTGGTCGGGGGAGTGGTGAGGAAGGCCGGCGACTGGCTTGTTGCAGCGTGGGCGGCAGGCATCGCCGGCCAAGTGGCGGCCGCGTGCTGCCGGCGGGGCGCGAAACAGGGGAGGGAGAGAGACCGAGAAGGAAAAAGAGAAAAAGGCAGGGACTGAACTGTAAAACTTTGCTTTTCTCCTATTTTTGTGTGGCAACTCAAAATTCTCTGAACATGAAAGTTTTTCAAAATAAAAAGGTCTACAAGTTTTGTTTCAGGCCAAAGTTCATTTGAGCTCTAGTTTGAGAGTTAAATTGAAGACTCAAAAATTTATGATTCGGAGGGCACGACATTTTATGGGCAAAATTTCCTATTCTTTCCGAGGTCTCTACTAGACTTTTGTTTATCGTCACTGATGATGTGCCTATTTGATTTCGTAGCCATAAGTGCTTTGAGGTGAAAGTTATTCAATTTGTTCGATTAAAGTACATGTACTTGTGCACATATATACATCTATTTTCAATTCAAAGCAAAACCAATTTGTAATTTATTTCCTTGAAATTTCTCTTAGTTAGTTAAGCATATTGTTATGCTAATGAGACTTGTTTAGTAATTTAAACACCTGAGGTGTTACAATACACTAAGACGATCTTTTAGATCATACCACTTTAGCTAGTAGTCTTGATCTTCAAATCAACTTCTAGAATTGCAGTGTATTAGTAGCATTGGCTTAACTAGTCTCATGCATCAGCAATATCTTAGTTTTGTATTTTCATAATCAACAAAAGCATGCATCAGAAAAGATTACTATCAACTTAATGCTCAACCATTACTTAATCCATCAAGGAAAAAAAATCGTGCTTCACAGCAACAACATAAATATTGAAAAAAATTGATAGAGAGTACCATGTTGCAGGATCTGAATTGAGAATTCCATGGTTGTGCAACAGGGCTTTGTCCGGTGCCGCCGAAGAAGCCGCCGACTCTGCTATTGAAGAAGCAGCTGCCGTCGGTGAAGGACCTTGGTGGAGTAGCCGCGCTAAATCCCGAACCCCTCTGCTCCGGCATGCGCGCTGCCCAGCCCTAACTGCTCTACTCTGGTGCCTGAGCTCTTCCATGGGTCTTCCGCATCGGCGCTGCCACATCCTTCTGCGATTGCGCCGCAGCAGCCTCGCGCAACCAAGCCGCATCCACCTTCAACAGATGTTGCATCGTCGCCACCACCGCCGCCCGTGCCTGCCGTGACATGGTGGCCGGAACAGGAGCTAGGGTTGGATGGGAGGACGCGAAGGGAGTATTTGAGGGAGAGCACGAAAGAGATTTTCGCGGGTGAAAGTGTATTTGGCCCCCTAAGTGGGTTTTGGTGTTGATGACATGCATAATTTAGTTGCTAATGAGTTTATCGAGTTTTGAACAGGTTATGATGCAATGAAATCAAAAATACGCGTAAAGAGACGCCAAATTGCTTAATGGACGGTGTTGAAGCTCAAAGAAGAGTTTTATTATTTTCCTATTTTGAATTTGAGTATAGGAAACACCGTACTATTAAGAGGGATGCGTAAAAGTGTTCTGGAGATGCTAAAGTGTTTAGTAGAAAAGCCAAAAACAAATGAGAGACCAAATCCTATCTTAGAAACCTTAAACCAGAAAAATTCAGCCTGGTCGGAAGTCAGACTTCCGACCACGGGTCCTCACCCAAAAATATTGTTTGGGTCGGAAGTTCCGTCCCCGGATCGGAAGTTCCGACCAGTACTTTTTCAGCACGTAACGGCTAGTTTTGGGAGCTCGGGTATAAATACTCCTTCACCCCCTCTTTCATTTGCTGCTGACTCCTTTCACAAGAACACACTTTTGAGCCTCCAAAACACTTCCCCAATCCCTCCAAGAGCCAATCCTTGCTTTGATTTGAGCTAGGGCTTCGGTGAGAGAGAGATTGAGGTGTGTGACTTGTTCCCTTGAGAAAGAGTGCAACCCCCTTTCTCCCATGAGCACTTGAAGCATCTCCAAGCATCGATTTGCGTTTGTTACTCTTGAAGCTTGCTTCTATACGGTTCGGCGTCGCCCGTGGAGCGCTCTCTCGTGTGTGCACCCCAGGAAGTTTGTATTGCCCAATCCTTTGTGGATTTGATAGTAAGTGACTCAATCCTCCTTTGTGGTTGATTGAGTGAGAAAAGAGTTAGAGAAAACCCGACTCTTTGTGAGCTCCTCGACGGAGACGTAGCTTCCTTAGTGGAAGTGAACTTGGGATAAAATTGCTTGTGTCTTGTTCATATCGTTCATATCTAGTTCTTGTTGATCTAGACCTTGTTTTGTCCCAATCTACGTATTCTTGTTGTTGAGCTTGCTAGGGTTGGTTGCAGAAGGTTCCTAGCATCACTACGCAACTTTTGATTCAGCCAAGTTTCACAGTTTCGATTTAGTTTTTGAATTTCGTTTTAAACCCTTTGTGTTACCGGAAGTTCCGACTAGGCGTCTGAAGTTCCGGTCCATCGGAACTTCCTATCCCTGATCGGAAGTTCCGACAGGTTTAACTGTTGCGAAGAATTTTCAGGTTTTACAGGTTCGCCTATTCACCCCTCCCTCTAGGCATCACCAAGATCCTTTCAATTGGTATCAGAGTCTAATCTCTTGATTAAGGCTTAACCGCTAAGGGATTTTGCGATGTCTCAAGATGGGAATGGTGGCACACTTCCGGAGGACACCACCGGTCGCATACCGGTGGATCAAATTCTGCGAGCCTCTACAAGACCGCGTGGAAATGGAAGCCGCGCTCCCTCCATCTACGACTCCGCTTCAAGCGAAGAAACAAGTGAAAGTGATGAACTTGAAGGGGAGGACGTAGAGGCAAGAAAAAGAAGAAAAGAGAAGATGAAAGTCAAGATTGAGAAGAAGGCGAAGAAGATGATGACGAAAAGAATCAAGGAAGAAATGGAGAAGCATCCTTTCTTCAGGATGCACCAAGTATCATATAACTATACTCAATCTCAATATCCCGCTTCTCAATTTCAATCGGTCCAATTGGGGAAAGCCCCGTTGTTTGATGGAACGGATTATCCCAAGTGGTCTTATGATATGCAAATGCACCTCTACGCGCTTCACCCTCTCATTTGGGAAGTTGTTGTTGTAGGTGTTACTCCGCCCACAAATGGGATACCCACGGCCGAACAAGCTCAAGACTACTTCCGCAATGCGCAAGCCGCGAGGGTTATCACAAGTTCCCTTTGTGCTCAAGAGTTCAACAAGGTCCGCAACGTTCAAGTGGCCAAGAAGATATGGGACACTTTGAAAGAAGTTCATGAGGGAACCGATGAAGTTAGAGAAGACAAGATTGACTTGATACAAGGAGAGCTAGAGTGTTTTGTCATGAATGATGATGGAACCGTGAGGCAAATGTACGATAGGCTCATGATCCTTGTATCGGACATTAGAGCTCTTGGATGTGAAGATTGGGAAGATCACAAAGTGACAAAGAAGTTGCTTAGGGCCTTCACACCAAGGAACCCTATTCTTGCAACAATGATTAGAAGAGACCCAAAATTTAAGACCAAGACACCAAACCAACTTCTTGGTGAAATCCTTCATCAAGAGTTGGTAGAGAGGGATGTGGCAAAATCCATTAGCCACAAGATCAACAAGAGTGTGGCACTCAGTGCTACCTCTAGCAACCAAGTTGAGTCAAGCTCTAAGGCCCCCAAGTTAACAAATGAAGATTCAAGTGATGAAGGGTCAACCGATGAAGAAATGACCTTGGTTTTGAGGATTTTCAAGCACTTCATGACGAGTAAATCTTACAAGAGAAACGGTGATGACAAGAAAAGACCACAACAAAGAAGATGCTGTGAGTGCAAGAAAGTTGGCCATTACATTGCCGATTGCCCACAATTGAAGAACAAGGCCAAAGAAGAAAAGAAGTAAAAGGAGAAGAACAAGGACTATAAGAAGAAATATCAAGGTCAAGCTCATGTTGGGCAAGAATGGGAGTCAAGCCGTGAATACTCCGATTATGAAGGGATGACAACTCTAGCCATGCCTAAGTCGACAAGAAAGCTCTTCAAGAACCTCTCCGATGATGAGGATGATACTCACTCTTGCCTCATGGCAAGAGGAACCAAGGTACAAGAAACACTCATACCTTCTTTCCAACCTCCTTCCACATTTGATAATGCACAAAATGATTTGGAAGATAAGGAAGAACAACATAGAGCCTTTGTGATTAAAGAATTTGGTAAGAAAGGTTTTAAAGAAATTAAAAAGCTTATGGAGAAATTAGAGAAAAAGAAGGAGACTCTTAATAGGCAAGAGGACTTGCTCTTCCTTGTAATGGAGAGAAACCTTGCCTTAGAGAAATCTCTAGCCGAGGAAAAGGTTAAGGTTGAAAAGTTGGTTATTGACTTGTCTTTGGCCAATGATTCAAACAAGAGGATATGAAAGGAGAAATCCTTGGTAGAGGAATCTCTAGCTTCTCTAAAGAATACACATAGTGAACTTCAAGAGAGCCTCTCATGCTTGACGGTCAAATACAAAGACCCTGAAGTTAACTATGGTGCTCTTTGGAAAAGCACCAAAACCGATTCTAAGGCAACCTTTGTCTCCAATGCCTTCACAAGTGAAGGTTGCTCTAAATTCTATAAAGTTGATGTGCAAGCTTGTGTTACTAACTTGGCAAAGCTAGAGAAGCTCATCAAGGCAAAAGATGCTCAACTTGAGAGATTGAACAAGTTGGTAAGAAATGGGTATGATGGTGATTTCAAGCCCGAGCCTAAGGTTGTGTACAAGGAAGGGAGATGCTCCCACAAGAAGGATTGGCTTGGTCACTATTATTGTGTCAAAGCAAATGATAGAAGGATGGTCAAAGGTAAGGAATGTGTTATGTTCACCAAGGGAATAAAGCTTGAGGATTTGATGAACATAGCACATGGTGTGAGCTCCACAACTCCTCCTCAAGCTAAGAAGAAGGATGAGGCTCCCATCGAGGCAAAGGTAGTGAAGCATGAGCCATCATGTAGCTACACTACCGACTACATGGTTACCATGGACCACAAAGATAAAATTGTGGTCAAGTATGTTGGAGCCTACACCAAGAAAGCTATCCTAAGGAGTGTGTGGGTTCCAAAAGTTTACCCATCTAACCCAAAAGGTCCCAAATCTTTTTGGGTACCTAAGTTCAAAGCTTAACTTGTTTTGTAGGCTTACTCCTCCGGTGGCACCGCATGGTTGCTTGATAGTAGATGTTCAAATTATATGACCGGGGAGAAGAACTTGTTCACTTCTTTGGAGACAAATGACATACCTAAAGAAACGATTGTCTTTGAAGACAATAGCAAAGGAGAAAAGATTGGTTTGGGTAAAATTTCTCTTACTCACAATAATTCAATTAATGATGTTCATTGGGTTGAAACTTTGGGATTGTGGCAGAACCACTTGAATTAATCTTGCTCAAGCGCGCTAAGCATCACCACAAGGGCAATCAGGGCTAACTCGCACTTCAAACGGAGTAATCCACTAGTCTGTCGGGTAACCTCCTGATACAACCACGGTTTTGCCGATCGAAACCACACATACAAAGTACTCACACGAAGGTGAGCCCAGAGGATACAACATTCCACAAATTTTGCATCATAGAGGACATCATAAATTATTATTACAACTGAGTTTGAATTCGTAAAACAAGGTACTTCATAGTTCAAAGTAATTGAGTTCTTCAGAGTTGAATGCAGCGGCAAATCAACGATAAACTACTCGACGATACATGATGTCTCGATGAAGCCCGTACGAGACATCACTCGGCATTATCATCATTGGCCGGGGACGCATCCCATTCCACCGACCAACCAGGAGGAAGGGTACCCGGCCAAGTCAAACTAGCGATCATGTCCACAAAAGTATCACCTCAAAATAAGCCACAAGCAAGGCTGAGTATACCAATACTCAGCAAGGCTTACCCGACTAGTGGAATATACTTAGCCGACTCCTAGACATGCAAGGCTTTTGGCTTGAGGGGTTTGTTTTGCCGAAAAGAAAGTAGGTCCTTACTTTCATATTTTAGCTCCAGGTTCTAGATTTCTTTATCCATTCTAAGTAAGCAACTATCCAATATCATACATAGTGAAAGAATTAATTTGCTTCCAACAAGATTAATCATCATCATTGTTCCATTTCTTACTCTATGTGGTAAAAGGGTCAAGCAGTCTCAATAACCGCGAGAAACGGACGATTCGAATCGAATTTCTTAACCTTGCAAGGGAAACCTAAATACACGTCACGTGGTTACTCCCAGAGTCACACGTGCAACCTTTCCCCTTTCTTCCAGGGTTGTGGATCAGGGCCACCATCCGAGACTACAGAGCCCGGCTCTGTACCCACCATGTGCGCTCATGGAACCGAAGTTGAGAGGGTGGGATGCTGTCCACTTGCCGGTCCGATTAGGTACTTAAGCTTACCGATTACCATATTCTTGGCATGTGGTTAGTACGTTCAAAGACTTAACCACCACTACCACACACTGCGGCCTTAGAATTTTTCACTAAACAGACGGGACATCAATCATCAACTTGAACATCGCACCATAGCCCCGTCCGTCGACCTTATGATTGCAGCATGTAGTAAATATTCAACTCCTATATTCTCGCGAGTGACAGGAAATCACTCGACTTTTACCGAGTCCTATTAGCATAGCATTCTATCGAACCTTACATCTAGTGTTCAGAGCATGGGTACCTAGGATCATGCAACTAAGTTTTCATCCAACTCCTATAAACGTAATGCACAAGTAGAATAGAGTATTAAGTTGCATAATTAGAAAAACAAGGTTCATGCTCCGGGGCTTGCCTTCTTGGGTAAAGTTAGCTTGGGGCTCGTCCGAACTTTTTACACTGGACTACACATCAAGTAACTAAACTACTTTCCAAAATTCAGGTTCAGTCTTTGTCTACAACAGTTGGTACAATTAAAGTATATTAAACCTTCCATTTAATTTAGAGCAAGATTTAGCAAGCAACTGAAGAAAAGTATATAACAAAAGTTGTAGATTTTCTTCGAAAGATTACAGAATAGTTGAGTTTGTATTTTTCTGATTTTTCTATGATTTTATATGAATTTTACAATTTCGTTGTTTTTGAATTTAAAGTTTAAACACAGGTTTGCAGATATGCCCCTGGAAACTTGCGTGCCGACCCTTCTAAAGATTTCAATCCTTGCAATTGGGTCCCTAGGCGGCGCTGGCATGGCGGCTGGCTAAATTCCGGCGGGGCGGGGGGGGGGGGGGGGCTCGTCGGTGGCGGGGGAAAAAGGGTCGGGGAGAACCAGGGAGGTGAGAGCTACCTTGTGGTGGCCTTGGTCGGGGTTGGGGGTGGCCGGAGGTGGCTCGTCAGCGCGGAGCAGGGGGGCGGCGGCAGTGTGGGCGTCGGCGACGGTGCTCCGGCGAGGAGGGGAGGGCGTGGTCGGGTCGGTGAGCTTCGCGGCGTCGAGGGGAACCTGTTCTGAGGCTTGGCTCAGATGGAGGAGTGCCGGACTTGGCTGCCCATGGAGCAGTAGGGGAGCGGCGGCGGCGCTCCGGTGGGTCTGGGCGGCGATGGGCGGGGCAGTGAGCTACAGTGGGGCGGTGTGGTGGTGGTTGGAGGCTCAACTCTGGCAATGGGTGGCCGGAGAGGTGAGCTCCACGGCGGGGGGGGGGGGGGGGGGGGGTGGGGGTCGGGCGAAGCAGAGAAGGGAGGGACTGAAAGTGGAAACAGAAGAAAAGGCAGGGGCTGGTTTGCAAAGTTAAGTATTTCTCAAATTTTTGTGTTGCAACTCAAAAATCTCTGGACTTGAAAGTTGTCCAAAATAAAAAGTTACACAAGTTTTGTTTCAGGCCAAAGTTCATTTGAGTTATAGTTTGAAAGTTAATTTGAAAACCCAAAAAGCTTGATTCGGGGGGCCTGTTATTTTATGGCAAAATTTCGTATTCTCTCCTCAGCTTCAACTAGACTTTTGTTTATCCTGTCATCAATGATGTGCCTATTAAATTTCGCAGCCATATCTGCATTGATGTGAAAGTTATTCAATTTGTTTGATTAAAGCACATATATTGATGCATACATACACAGAAATTCAAAATCAAATGCAAAACCAAAGTACAATTCATTTCTTTTAAACTTTTCTTAGTTAGTTAAGCATATTATTACGCTAATGAGACTTGTTTGGCAATTTAAACACCTGAGGTGTTACAGGAATACAATTTTTTATCTGTCTCACAACTTTTTATGATGGGCTACAATTGTCTCTTTACTAACGAGGGTGTGACCGTCACTAGAAGGAAGGATTTCTCTATTGCTTTTACGGGTCAATTGAAGGGCAAAGTTTATCTTGTTGATTTCTCTAAGGAGAAAGTTGAGCCCGAGACTTGTTTAGTGGCAAAATCCGACTTGGGTTGTGTGACAACCCTGGTAAAAAAATTTCATTTCTAAAATCAGTATCATTAGCCTAACCCTATGCTTAAACCAACTAATAAAAGGGTGGAAAGAATTAGAACGAGTTCAGTTGGAATTCAAATTTAATTTGAGCACATTTGGTCACTTTTGAACTTTTAAATTTAAATTTCAAACCATAAGCCAAATGAGATGTTGCCTGAAACCAAAGTTGTAGAACTTTTTATTTTGAACAACTTTCGTGTTCAAAAGTTTTTGAAATTCAAATTAGAAAGAGGAGAAAATGCCCGGTTTGCAACCAGCCCCCTGGAAATTTTTGAATTCTCGCACTTAGGCCCTTGCCCCTCCTCTGCTGCACCGCACCCTCGCCCGACCGCCGCCGGCCACCTGGCCCTCGACGCCTGCGCGGCACTAGACACCGAGCCAACCCCCGACGCCCTGCCTGCTGCCCGCCCCCGCTCGCCCAACCAAAGCCGCGCCTTTCTTCTCCCTCCCGCACGCCTTGCCTCTGCCCAACCCGCTGCTCCCTGCGGCACCGCCCCGCCGCCCAGTCACTGGCCGCCGCCCCCTCCACCCAGTGCCCCGTCGTGCCGCCACAGCTCGCCAACCACACGACCGCGTCGTCCGCACGCGACGTCGTGCCTCAGTGCGCGCCCAGCGCACGCACGCCACACGCACGGCGCGCCTCGGGCCGCTGGTCACCGCCGGCCGCACCAATGGCGCCCAGCCTCGCCGCCCCCTCCACCCCGCGTTCTGGCCGTGCCACGCCCGCCCCCACGAGCTCCACCGGCTATAAAGCCCGGCGCAGCGCCCCTCCCTCCCCTCCTTTCTTCTTCCGCGCAGAACAGAGCAAAGCAGAGCAGAGCTCCATTGCCGCCGGCCCCCCCACCTCACCGTGGAACCCCCTGCTCCGGCCCACCTCCGCCCGAGACAAGCGCTGAAACGGGTCCCCCTCAGTGCGCTGAAGCTCCCCAGCCCGAGCCCCGCCGCCCTCATCGCCGGAGCGCCGCCATCCGCGCCGCCCACCGCCGCCGCCCCTGCTCGCCGCGGGCAGCCCTGCTCAGACCGCCTCCGCCCCAACCGTGACCACCCAAAGGTAGCCCCCAACCTCCTCTTGCTCCTCCCCCACCTTGCCCTCGCCGCCGGCGACCCAGCTTGCCGGAATTTGGCCGGACAGGATGACCCCGCCGTGAAATTGCGACCAGGGACCACATTGCAAACGCCCAAATCTTTCTAGGGGGTTTTCTGCTAGTTTTCAGGGACCCCTCTGTAAAGAAAGTTTTAACCAAATCAGTGAACTTGTAAAATTCGTATAAAATCGTAGAAAATTCAGAAAAATGCAAACTCAACTGTTCTGAAATCCTTAGAAGAAACGCTACAACTTTTGTTACATAAAGTTTCTCAGATTCTCAATATATTTTGCTCTAGATTAAATGGAAGGTTTAATGGACTTCTTTTGTACCCACTGTTGTAGATCATTTCTGACCCTAAATTTTGGGCAGTGAGTTACTTGCTTGATGTTTAGGACTGTGTGAAAAGATCAGGACCAAAAGCCATCTCTAGATGCACCTTTTGTCCAACCTTGTTTTATGCCATAAAGTGTTAGAACTAATTTTTCCTGCTGTTCTGTGATGTTTAATGTCATGAAACTTTTTCTGTGTTGTTGTAGTGATACCTAGAGGCCATAGAAAAATTTAGAAACATTTTTACTATATGTAACCTGTTCATATGAATTTGTGGTAGGAAAACTTCACTAATTCAAAATAATTAGTAAAGCACTTAGAAAATGTTCATCTTTTTACTATGAAACAAATTAGAGTAGCTCAAGCTGTACAAAAAGTTTCATACATAGAAACCCTGTATAACATCCTGTAGAAACTAATCTTTAATAACATGAGTGTAGCTTGTCCCATTTATTATGATCTATATCATGTACAATAAAATCTGAAAAATATACAGTAACACAAAAATGGTTATAGCAACACCCTGTAAAATTTTTAGCATCAATACTTGCATGGTTTGTTCTGTATAAAAATAACTAGATTCTAGCAGTGGCTGTGTATTACATTTTTCATATTTAACATGCTACACAAAAATGTCTGAAATTTTTATAGTGACCTTATCTCTGCATAATGTACTTTGAATAAAAATTTTATTACCAGAAGCTAACTAGATTAGTAATTGTGATCAACTCATATTTGTGTTTAAAAAGAAACTAAGTTTTCAATATAGCACAACCCCTTCTCTTTAATGAAGTTAAATAGATTAAGATAAACTCTATTAACGATTGCCCAGGAAATGTTAAAGTAAATAACTTCACAGCAAAACTTATGTCTTATGAACTGCAACTTTATCGTGAAGGAAATAATGTCGTTTACCATCACCACTACTTAAACTTGTGCATTCATGTAGAAACGACGACTCTCGCCGACGGAACGTACGAGTTGGTGCCCGCGTCCGAGAGTGAGCAGCGTGAAGCTCAAGTGAATCTAACTGAAGTTGCCGAAGACCCGAGCCCAAGTTCGGAAGAGCCCCGGACTAACTTTTCGCAAGAAGGCAAGCCCCGGAGCATGAACCCTATTTTCTCAACTTATGCAACTTATTACTCTACTTTACTTGTGCATTAAGTTTATAGGAGTTGGATGAAAACTTAGTTGCATGATCCTAGGTACCCATGCTCTGAACACTAGATGCAAGGTTCGATAGAATGCTATGCTAATAGGACTCGGTAAAAGTCGAGTGATTTCCTGTCACTCGCGAGAAATTAGGAGTTGATTGTTTACTACACGCTGCAATCATAAGGACGACGGACGGGCTATGGTACGATGTTTATGTTGATGATTGAGGCCCGTCTGTCTAGTGAAAAATGCTAAGGCCGCAGTGTGTGGTAAGTGATGGTTAAGTCTTTGAACGTACTAACCACATGCCGAGAATATGGTAATTGGTAAGCTTAAGTACCGGATTGAACCGAGGCCGGAACATACTCCCCACTGTCTTGAATTCGTTCACATCTAGCTAATGGCGGGTGCATCGGCCGCCACAGCCCGACGTACCGTGGTCTGTGGGGAGGTGTAGTCGAGGGCGGTGGGCCTGTTCCGTGAAGCGGGAATTGAAGGAAAACGTTGCACGTCTGACTCTGGGAGTAACCACGTGACGTGTGTTTGGGTTTCCCTTGCAAGGTTAAGAAATTCGATTCGAATCGTCCGTTTCTCACGGCTATTGAGACTGCTTAACCACTTTTACCCACAGAGTAAGAAGAGGAACAATGATGATGAATAAACTTGTTGGATGAAAATTTAATGCTTCACCATGTATGATATTGGATAGTTGCTTACCTAGAATGGTTAAAGAAAACTAGAACTTGGAGCTAAAATCTGAAAGTAAGGACCTACTATATTTGCTTTTTGGCAAAACAAACCCCTCAAGCCAAAAGCCTCGCATGTCTTGGAGTCGGCTAAGTATACCCCAATAGTCGGGTAAGCCTTGCTGAGTATTAGTATACTCAGCCTTGCTTGTGGCTCGTTTTCAGGTGAGACCTTCGAAGATATGATTGCTAGCTTGACTTGGCCGTGTACTCTTCCCCCTGGTTGGTCGGTGGAATGGGATGCGCCCCCGTCCAATGGAGATAACGCCGAGTGATGTCTCGTACGGGTTTCATCGGGACATCCTTATCGTCGAAGGAGATTTCGTTGTTTTATTTTCCGCTGCAACTTAAACTCTGAAAAACTTCTTAGTTATGAACATTGAAGTACTTGGTTTCTAAACTCAAAACTTGGTCTGTAATATTTACTTATGGAAGTTTTGTAATATTTGCTGGAATGTGGTATTCTCTGGGCTCATCGTCGCATGAGCTTTTGTATGTATGGCGCTCGATCCGCTTACCGTGGTTGTATCGGGAGGTTATACCCGACAGACCAGTGGATTACTCCGTTTGAAGTGTAAGGTTAACCGAAAGTGCCCTAATGGTGATGGTTAATACACTTGAGCCGGATTAATTCAGGTGGTTCTGCCACAGGTTGGCTTTGGCATCGCTGACTAGCCCATTTTTGCATGAGGAACTTGGTCAAACTTCAAAAGGGCGGGCACATCCTAGGACTAACCAATGTTGTTTTTGAGAAAAATAGGTTGTGTAGCGCATATTAAGCCGGGAAGCAAGTTGGTGCTCCACATCCCGCCAAGAACATCATGACTTCATCAAGACCTTTGAAGCTCTTACACATGGATTTATTTGGACCAATTGCCTACATTAGCATTGACGGTAACAAATATGGTCTTGTCATTGTTGACGAGTTTTCACGTTTCACTTGGGTGTTCTTTGTGTTCGATAAAAGTGAAGTGCAGGGAATTGTCAAGAAATTCATTAGAAGAGCTCAAAATGAATGTTAGTTGAAGATCAAGAATGTAAGAAGTGACAATGGTTCCGAATTTTGGAATACCAATATTGAAGATTTTCTTGATGAAGAAGGAATCAAGCATGAATTCTCCGCTCCATACACTCCTCAACAAAATGGCATTGTGGAGAGGAAGAATAGGACATTGATTGAAGCCGCAAGAACCATGCTTGATGAATACAAGACTCTGGATATCTTTTGGGCCGAAGCAATCAACACCACTTCCCATGCTATCATCCGCCTCTACATTCACAAATATTTGGGCAAGACACCCTATGAGATAATCACCGTTAATAAACCTAAGGTGCACTATTTTATAGTTTTTGGTTGTAAGTGTTTCATACTTAACAAGAAAGCCAAAAGCTCAAAGTTTGCACCAAAGGTAGATGAAGGCTTTCTACTTTGTTATGGTACTAACGAACACGCCTATCGTGTCTTCAACAAAACCACCGGTTGTGTTGACGTCATGATAGATGTGACTTTTGATGAATCTAATGGCTCTCAAAATGAGCAAGTTGATAAGAACCTTGTAGATGACGAGGAGCCACCAAGTCTATCAATCATGAGGATGGACTTAGGTGAAGTGAGACCTCGTGAAGCCCAAGCTCAAGCTCAAACACCGGTTGATCAAAGAAGCAATGATCCATCATCATCAACAAGAGTTGAACCACCAAGCTCTCAACAACCTCAAGATCAAAGTCAAGATCATGGTGACGATCAAGATCGTGGCATTGATCAAGGGGGAGGACAAGGTGGAGAAGCTCAAGTTGATGCACGATAAGTGGAAGATGATGATGATGGACCAATTCAACCTCAATCACATGTGCCTCATCCAAGAGTTCATCAAAGTGTTCAATGAGATCATCCTATTGACAACATTCTTGGGAGTATTCAAAGAGGGGTAACCACTCGCTCACGGTTAGCAACATCTTGTGAACATTACTCGTTTGTTTCCTCTTTGGAACCTCTTAAGGTGGTGAAGCACTTGGTGATCCGGATTGGGTGATTGCCATGCAAGAAGAGTTGAACAACTTCACAAAAAATAAGGTTTGGGAATTGGTTGAGAGACCAAAGAAAAATGTGATTGGCACCAAGTGGGTCTTCCGAAACAATCAAGATGAAAATGGTGTCGTCACAAGAAACAAGGCAAGGTTAGTTGCACAAGGTTTCACCCAAATTGAAGGTTTGGATTTTGGTGAAACCTATGCACCGTAGCTAGGCTTGTGTCAATTTGTATTTTATTAGCCTATGCTACTCACCATGATTTCAAGCTTTATCAAATGGACATGAAAAGTGCATTCTTGAATGGCCCCCTGTCGGTGTTTTACCGGCAACCCTACCTAGGGATACCCTAAGGTAGTAGACTTGTGGTCAGGGTGTCGCCGAGATCAGGAACTCGATTGTGCAAGGAACACAAGGGTTTAGACAGGTTCGGGCCGCAGTATGCGTAATACCCTATGTCCTGTATGGTTTGTATTGCTTTGGGATTATGCGTTATCTTTGGAAGGGGTCCCTGTCCGCCCTTATATATCCTGGGGCGGACAGGGTTACATGGAAATCCTGGTCTGGTACGAGCTTAGGAGTCCTAACCGAGTACTTTCGGGTAGTTTCCTTCTGTACCGACTAGTTGTACTTACATACTAGTACTTTACAGTATGGATAAGGTATGGGACATGCCCCACCCCTTACTCTAGAATATTCTACGCCACGCGTGCAGTCCCGTTGCCCCGGGTCTGACAAGCCCCCGAGCTCTTCATAGCCGAGTACTGCAGGCTTCGAGTACTTCTTGAAGTCATTCTTCGGTTTCTGCTGAAACTCCGTCTTGAAGGAGATTTCATTGTTTTATTTTCCGCTGCAACTTAAACTCTGAAAAACTTCTTAGTTATGAACATTGAAGTACTTGGTTTCTAAACTCAAAACTTGGTCTGTAATATTTACTTATGGAAGTTTTGTAATATTTGCTGGAATGTGGTATTCTCTGGGCTCATCGTCGCATGAGCTTTTGTATGTATGGCGCTCGATACGCTTACCGTGGTTGTATCGGGAGGTTATACCCGACAGACCAGTGGATTACTCCGTTTGAAGTGTAAGGTTAACCGAAAGTGCCCTAATAGTGATGGTTAATACACTTGAGCCGGATTAATTCAGGTGGTTCTGCCACAGCTGGTATCAGAGCCGTAGCTGGTGCCATAGCTGGCAACCGCTGGCGCCCGAGCCAAAATACATACGCCGGAGAATGCGACAAGCCTTAAAAAAAAACTTATGTTCATAAAAAATTTGACTAGAAGGATGTGTTGCGAAATACGTTGGTACGTTAAGGATGGTGCCTAGTTCGTAAAGCCCTAAGGGATTATGGGAAAGTTACTAGGTGGCTATCTGACTTATGAAATATTATCAACTGACTTCCAGCACATTACTTTCTGTCAAAACTTACTTTCATGCACAACCGACCTTAAATTCTGTAACGACGCACTCATCGCTAAGGTAAGAAGGTAAGGATCCTCAGCCAACTGAGAGAGCTTGGCCTTCCTGTCGGTGATGCGAACCGAACGCTGCCCTCAAGCAGTGGCTTACTTGAGGTGCTGCCAATATGCCAACTGTTAGTTGAACATATTAGGAGTAGAAGGTTTGGCGCAGGGTATGGCGATCGCTGTTCATACCCCCGTCTTATGACGGTACCCCCGTGAATACGCTATCTCGATAGCGTATGTTAACGTCGTCTGTACGGCGGAAATTGTACAGATATCGTTTCTATAAGTAAACGGTAATGAATACCGACGCTTTCATGAGTGCTGGCATGAAAGGTTCATGAAATATATATATGCTCCATCTTCTGCAGGTACACTAACCGCGATTACGATAAGTTAAGGGACGATTAGGAAGACTCGACTAGCTATTATAGCGAGAGCCGTATTGTGTATGCCACCGAAACTCTCTTCGTAAGACCAAAAGTATTTGGCAATTATTTTTCTTTGTGAGGACGAATAGGACGTGCATGCATCATGACCATATATATCTGAAATTGAAAATGCGTTGTATGAGAGTGGTAAGGTTCTTGCGTATCTAAGCGTGGTTTGCATAAGGACTATCTAGCGAATCTGTCACAAATCTGCCATGACCGAAAAGAAAGATTTATTGACCCAAGAAAATGACCTTTTCTGGTAAAGTTCATGTGGAAAGAATTGTTCAAAATTTCGTGTTCTATCCCCTGTTCAAAAATCAAAAATTCTGAACTCATGGATAGTAAGAAATAACAGAAACCACGGAATGTCAGAATTCTGTCCAGAATAAGCACTTCTGCCTCTTAAATTTTTAGGCCCCCTTCCTACAGTTTTCTGCAAAAGAGTACAACACAAAACTTGTTCCAAATTTACCCAGGTAGCTGCTGTTAAAATTCGGTAAATTTTGGCTGGGTAGATTTTCCCTGGTGCACGAAACATTGGCCCCCTGTTCACTGAAAATTTCTGGGTAGACAGAGAAGTGAGACCTTAAGGAAACAGCCATCTTAGAGCCTAATCCAGCCAAAGTGTTGAATAGAAAAGTGGTGCACAAATACCTTAGGAATGCTCTGGTAAAAGTTGAGAATTTTTGGACCAGAACTGTTGAAGTTATAGGCCAGATACTATAACTCGTTCTGCTGAAAAACAGCCAAAACAGGGAAGCAAAGAGTGAATCGTTTGACCATCTTATCCGTCGATTTAGCATCTTGGCTGAATATCAAAGTTGTACATCCCTAAATTCCCTATCCCCTGCCAAAATATGAGGAAATTTTGATGAACCTACCAGGAGTTATAAGATTCTTATGGCAGACAGTTTTTATGCCCATGATTCCATCCATGACGTTTCGGAAGTCTTCTATTCCGCGTTAGATCTTTTTTGAGTCATGGAAGCAACATGGATCACGTTGCTAATGAAGAACATTCGCCTTTTCAGATGGTTGGAGCAACCCGTGGTAACCCGGATGGTTTTGGTGCTAGCGCAAGTGGATCACAACCACAGCCGCCGCCACCGCCCAGCTTGGTTGAAGTGATGGCCGCTCAAACTGAGCTGCTGCATCAGCTGGTGCAAGGACAGCAACACAACCAGCGGGGTGGGCAAAATGTCCCCCACCCCCAAGCTGCAGGATATACGGATTTTCTGGGGACCCAGCCTCCCTTGTTCCATAAGACAGAGGAACCCTTGGACGCCGACGCTTGGATTCGCACCATCGAATCCAAGTTCACACTACTTGTGGCCCCATGCTCAGAGGCCAACAAAGCTCGCTTTGCCGCGCAACAGCTTCGTGGTACGGCTCGTCTATGGTGGGACCACTATTTTGCTATGCTCCCCGCTGATCACATTGTCACCTGGGATGAATTCAAGACTGCGTTCCGGGCACACCATATTCCCGAAGGTCTCATAGAAAGAAAGCTAAATGAGTTTTTAGCCCTCACTCAGGATAACCGCACTGTACTTCAGTATGCTCAGGCCTTCAACAACCTGTGCCAATACGCGGGCTATCACGCAGACACAGATGCCAAGAAGCGTGATCGTTTCCGCCGAGGTCTGAGTACTAAACTCAAGGAACGACTGAATCTTGTCAAAGCCGATACATATAATGAGCTAGTCAACATGGCCATCACTCAAGAGGACTGTATTGAGGCTCATCGTGCTGAAAAGAAGAGAAAGGCGCTAGCTGGACCCTCGGGCGCTCAGCCACTGAGGTATCGCTTGGTGCGAAATGCTGCGCCTACAGCTCCACCGAAGGCCCCTCAGCCAGGGCGTTGGATTATCAGGCCCCCGCAGCAGCCAGGCATGGTACGACCCCCGATGCCTCCACAGAATGGTCCGAGGCCCACTCTGCAACAGCCTCTTCGACCCAGCCCCGCGAATCGTTGTTTCAAATGCGGGAGTTCTGGTCATTTCGCTCGCGAATGCCCTCAACCCAGGCTGCCAAATCAGGGCCAGGACTCTAACCAGAACAATAAGAACAAAGGCAAGAAGCAGACCCTCCAGGTCAAACAAGGACGGATCAACTTCACCACCCTTGCAGAACTTCCTGAAGGAGCACCTGTAATGACGGGTACATTCTCCATCCATAACAAGCCTGCAGTCATATTGTTTGATTCTGGTGCATCACATAGTTTCATTAGTGCAAAGTTTGGTGCAAAAGTAGGCTTGAATGTTTGGCACACCAAAGGGTCGTATATGATATCAACACCGGGTGGAAAAATTGCTTCCAACCAAATAATAAGGCTGGTACCGATAAAATTGGGAAGTAAAGTCATCAACACAGATCTCGTACTTTTACCCCTTGACGGCATGGATATTATTTTGGGAATGAACTGGATGACTAGGCATGGAGTCACACTGGACCTTTCTTCCCGAGCCGTTGAGATAAATTCACCTAGTCACGGAGCCACTACCCTTTACCTACCATTCCTAGATTGCACGAATTCCTGTGCTTACAAGGTGGAAGGACTTAAGCTAGAAGATATTCCTGTCGTCAACGAGTATGCCGATGTCTTTCCGGATGACTTACCAGGAATGCCACCGGATAGGGATATTGAGTTCGTCATTGAACTACAACCAGGCACTGCACCTATATCCAAAAGACCATATAGGATGCCCCCTAAAGAATTGGCCGAGCTGAAAATTCAACTCCAAGAACTACTGGACAAAGGTTTCATTCGCCCTAGCGCGTCACCTTGGGGATGTCCCGCCCTATTCGTAAAGAGGAAGGATGACAGTTTAAGATTATGTGTGGACTACCGACCTCTCAATGCGGTAACTGTTAAAAATAAATACCCACTTCCCCGTATCGATGTACTTTTCGATCAATTAGCTGGAGCCAGAGTCTTCTCCAAGATTGATCTTCGTTCGGGATACCATCAGATCAAGATTCGCCCATGCGATATTCCTAAGACTGCCTTCTCCACACGATATGGACTATATGAATTCTTAGTCATGTCCTTTGGACTCACCAATGCCCCTGCCTACTTCATGTACCTCATGAATTTGGTATTCATGCCCGAACTTGACAAATTCGTCGTAGTGTTCATCGACGACATCCTTATCTATTCCAAGGATGAGGAAGAGCATGCTAAGCACCTGCACATTGTTCTTCAGCGTCTAAGAGACCATCAGCTCTATGCTAAGTTTTCTAAGTGTGAATTCTGGTTGGATACTGTAAAGTTCTTAGGTCACACGATCTCCAGCGAAGGCATAGCTGTTGACCCCAGCAAGGTACAAGAGGTGATGGATTGGAAACCCCCTACCTCTGTTCATCAGATTCGCAGTTTTCTTGGCTTAGCCGGTTACTACCGTCGCTTCATCCCGGATTTCTCTCGAATTGCTAAGCCCATGATGGAACTATTGAAGAAGGAAGTAAAGTTTGTATGGAATGAGAAATGTGAAGAAGCTTTCCACACTCTCAGAGAGCATCTGACTACTGCACCTGTGTTAGCTCAACCCGATAATACCAAGTCATTCGATGTGTATTGTGACGCATCGGGTACTGGTCTAGGATGTGTGCTTATGCAAGAGAATCGAGTGATTGCATATGCCTCACGAGCCCTTCGGCCCCACGAACAGAATTATCCCACTCATGATCTTGAGCTTGCAGCTGTCATTCACGCTCTGAAAATATGGAGGCACTATCTCATGGGTACACAGTGCAATATCTACACGGATCATAAGAGTCTCAAGTATATCTTCACACAAGCCGATCTGAATATGAGACAACGGAGATGGCTAGAATTAATTAAGGATTATGACCTTGAAGTGCACTATCACCCCGGCAAGGCTAATGTAGTCGCGGATGCACTAAGCCGCAAGTCCCATTGCCATTGCTTATCCATGGAGTCCTACCATGAGACATTGTGTGCAGAAATGAGGAAGCTTAACATGGAAATGGTTTCCCAAGGCACTCTAGATCACATCTCAGTTGAGCCCACTCTTCACGACCAAATCGTCATGGCACAACTACATGATAAAGGAATTAAGATCATCAAACAAAAACTCTCTCTAGGTGAGGAGAAGTACAAATGTTTCCGCCAGGACCATAATGGAGTTCTATGGTTCGAAAGTCGTATAGTCGTTCCGAAGAATCATGAGCTCCGCGAGCAAATTCTTGATGAGGCGCACCTTTCCAAATTCTCTATCCACCCCGGCAGTAGCAAAATGTATCAAGACCTAAGGCAAAACTTCTGGTGGACTAGAATGAAAAGAGAAATTGCTACGTATGTCTCGGAATGTGACACGTGCCAGAGAGTAAAAGCTAGCCACTTGAAGGTAGCCGGTACACTTCAACCGTTACCTATACCATCCTGGAAATGGGAGGACATAAGTATGGACTTCATCGTTGGACTACCAAACACCTCCCAGAAACATGATTCCATATGGGTTATCGTAGATAGACTCACAAAGACGGCACATTTCCTTCTGGTACACACCACCTATACCGCCAAGAAATATGCCGAGATCTACCTCGATCGTATTGTTTGCCTACATGGAATACCTAAGACAATTATTTCTGATCGTGGTCCTCAGTTTGTAGCACGCTTTTGGGAACAACTACAAATGTCTCTTGGTACTAAACTGATTCGCAGCTCAGCATACCATCCTCAGACTGACGGACAAACGGAAAGAGTAAACCAAACTCTGGAAGACATGCTGAGAGCTTGTGTCATTCACTATGACAAGAATTGGGACAAATGCCTAGCCCTAGCAGAGTTCTCGTACAACAACAGCTATCAAACGAGTTTGAAAATGGCACCATTTGAGGCCCTGTACGGACGAAGGTGTCGAACTCCTTTGAGCTGGTCACAAACCGGAGAACGTAAAATAATTGGACCCGACCTGGTAATCGAGGCAGAGGAGAAAGTAAAAGTAATACAAGCAAATCTTAAAGCCGCACAAGCCCGACAAAAGAGCTATTCCGACAAAAGGAGAAAACCCCTAAAATTCGAAGTTGGCGATCATGTCTATCTTCGAGTTTCACCCACCAAGGGAGTGCGAAGATTTGGAATCAAAGGCAAACTAGCTCCCCGTTATGTTGGTCCTTACGAAATCATTGAGAGCTGCGGACCCGTAGCCTACAGATTACGACTGCCCCCTCAGCTCACGGCCACCCATGATGTCTTCCACGTATCTCAACTCAAGAAGTGTATTCGAGTCCCTACTGAGATTGTGGAACAACAAGAAATATCGTTAGAGCCCGACCTCTCGTATGTCGAACACCCAGTTAAGATTTTGGATCAAAAAGAAAGAGAGACCAGGAGGAGAGTGATTAGAATGTATAAAGTACAATGGAATCACCACACGGAAGAAGAAGCCACCTGGGAAACCGAGAGCTACCTAAACCAACATTTCCCTGGGTTTCTTATCTCAACCACTGGTATGTGCACCCACGCCCACACTAAGAATTACCGAATCTCGGGGCGAGATTCTTGTTAAGGGGGGAAGGCTGTGACAACCCTGGTAAAAAAATTTCATTTCTAAAATCAGTATCATTAGCCTAACCCTATGCTTAAACCAACTAATAAAAGGGTGGAAAGAATTAGAACGAGTTCAGTTGGAATTCAAATTTAATTTGAGCACATTTGGTCACTTTTGAACTTTTAAATTTAACTTTCAAACCATAAGCCAAATGAGATGTTGCCTGAAACCAAAGTTGTAGAACTTTTTATTTTGAACAACTTTCGTGTTCAAAAGTTTTTGAAATTCAAATTAGAAAGAGGAGAAAACGCCCGGTTTGCAACCAGCCCCCTGGAAATTTTCGAATTCTCGCACTTAGGCCCTTGCCCCTCCTCTGCTGCACCGCACCCTCGCCCGACCGCCGCCGGCCACCTGGCCCTCGACGCCTGCGCGGCACTAGACACCGAGCCAACCCCCGACGCCCTGCCTGCTGCCCGCCCCCGCTCGCCCAACCAAAGCCGCGCCTTTCTTCTCCCTCCCGCACGCCTTGCCTCTGCCCAACCCGCTGCTCCCTGCGGCACCGCCCCGCCGCCCAGTCACTGGCCGCCGCCCCCTCCACCCAGTGCCCCGTCGTGCCGCCACAGCTCGCCAACCACACGACCGCGTCGTACGCACGCGACGTCGTGCCCCAGTGCGCGCCCAGCGCACGCACGCCACGCGCACGGCGCGCCTCGGGCCGCTGGTCACCGCCGGCCGCACCAATGGCGCCCAGCCTCGCCGCCCCCTCCACCCCGCGTTCTGGCCGTGCCACGCCCGCCCCCACGAGCTCCACCGGCTATAAAGCCCGGCGCAGCGCCCCTCCCTCCCCTCCTTTCTTCTTCCGCGCAGAACAGAGCAAAGCAGAGCAGAGCTCCATTGCCGCCGGCCCCCCCACCTCACCGTGGAACCCCCTGCTCCGGCCCACCTCCGCCCGAGACAAGCGCTGAAACGGGTCCCCCTCAGTGCGCTGAAGCTCCCCAGCCCGAGCCCCGCCGCCCTCATCGCCGGAGCGCCGCCATCCGCGCCGCCCACCGCCGCCGCCCCTGCTCGCCGCGGGCAGCCCTGCTCAGACCGCCTCCGCCCCAACCGTGACCACCCAAAGGTAGCCCCCAACCTCCTCTTGCTCCTCCCCCACCTTGCCCTCGCCGCCGGCGACCCAGCTCGCCGGAATTTGGCCGGACAGGATGACCCCGCCGTGAAATTGCGACCAGGGACCACATTGCAAACGCCCAAATCTTTCTAGGGGGTTTTCTGCTAGTTTTCAGGGACCCCTCTGTAAAGAAAGTTTTAACCAAATCAGTGAACTTGTAAAATTCGTATAAAATCGTAGAAAATTCAGAAAAATGCAAAATCCACTGTTCTGAAATCCTTAGAAGAAACGCTACATCTTTTGTTACATAAAGTTTCTCAGATTCTCAATATATTTTGCTCTAGATTAAATGGAAGGTTTAATGGACTTCTTTTGTACCCACTGTTGTAGATCATTTCTGACCCTAAATTTTGGGCAGTGAGTTACTTGCTTGATGTTTAGGACTGTGTGAAAAGATCAGGACCAAAAGCCATCTCTAGATGCACCTTTTGTCCAACCTTGTTTTATGCCATAAAGTGTTAGAACTAATTTTTCCTGTTGTTCTGTGATGTTTAATGTCATGAAACTTTTTCTGTGTTGTTGTAGTGATACCTAGAGGCCATAGAAAAATTTAGAAACATTTTTACTATATATAACCTGTTCATATGAATTTGTGGTAGGAAAACTTCACTAATTCAAAATAATTAGTAAAGCACTTAGAAAATGTTCATCTTTTTACTATGAAACAAATTAGAGTAGCTCAAGCTGTACAAAAAGTTTCATACATAGAAACCCTGTATAACATCCTGTAGAAACTAATCTTTAATAACATGAGTGTAGCTTGTCCCATTTATTATGATCTATATCATGTACAATAAAATCTGAAAAATATACAGTAACACAAAAATGGTTATAGCAACACCCTGTAAAATTTTTAGCATCAATACTTGCATGGTTTGTTCTGTATAAAAATAACTAGATTCTAGCAGTGGCTGTGTATTACATTTTTCATATTTAACATGCTACACAAAAATGTCTGAAATTTTTATAGTGACCTTATCTCTGCATAATGTACTTTGAATAAAAATTTTATTACCAGAAGCTAACTAGATTAGTAATTGTGATCAACTCATATTTGTGTTTAAAAAGAAACTAAGTTTTCAATATAGCACAACCCCTTCTCTTTAATGAAGTTAAATAGATTAAGATAAACTCTATTAACGATTGCCCAGGAAATGTTAAAGTAAATAACTTCACAGCAAAACTTATGTCTTATGAACTGCAACTTTATCGTGAAGGAAATAATGTCGTTTACCATCACCACTACTTAAACTTGTGCATTCATGTAGAAACGACGACTCTCGCCGACGGAACGTACGAGTTGGTGCCCGCGTCCGAGAGTGAGCAGCGTGAAGCTCAAGTGAATCTAACTGAAGTTGCCGAAGACCCGAGCCCAAGTTCGGAAGAGCCCCGGACTAACTTTTCGCAAGAAGGCAAGCCCCGGAGCATGAACCCTATTTTCTCAACTTATGCAACTTATTACTCTACTTTACTTGTGCATTAAGTTTATAGGAGTTGGATGAAAACTTAGTTGCATGATCCTAGGTACCCATGCTCTGAACACTAGATGCAAGGTTCGATAGAATGCTATGCTAATAGGACTCGGTAAAAGTCGAGTGATTTCCTGTCACTCGCGAGAAATTAGGAGTTGATTGTTTACTACACGCTGCAATCATAAGGACGACGGACGGGCTATGGTACGATGTTTATGTTGATGATTGAGGCCCGTCTGTCTAGTGAAAAATGCTAAGGCCGCAGTGTGTGGTAAGTGATGGTTAAGTCTTTGAACGTACTAACCACATGCCGAGAATATGGTAATTGGTAAGCTTAAGTACCGGATTGAACCGAGGCCGGAACATACTCCCCACTGTCTTGAATTCGTTCACATCTAGCTAATGGCGGGTGCATCGGCCGCCACAGCCCGACGTACCGTGGTCTGTGGGGAGGTGTAGTCGAGGGCGGTGGGCCTGTTCCGTGAAGCGGGAATTGAAGGAAAACGTTGCACGTCTGACTCTGGGAGTAACCACGTGACGTGTGTTTGGGTTTCCCTTGCAAGGTTAAGAAATTCGATTCGAATCGTCCGTTTCTCACGGCTATTGAGACTGCTTAACCACTTTTACCCACAGAGTAAGAAGAGGAACAATGATGATGAATAAACTTGTTGGATGAAAATTTAATGCTTCACCATGTATGATATTGGATAGTTGCTTACCTAGAATGGTTAAAGAAAACTAGAACTTGGAGCTAAAATCTGAAAGTAAGGACCTACTATATTTGCTTTTTGGCAAAACAAACCCCTCAAGCCAAAAGCCTCGCATGTCTTGGAGTCGGCTAAGTATACCCCAATAGTCGGGTAAGCCTTGCTGAGTATTAGTATACTCAGCCTTGCTTGTGGCTCGTTTTCAGGTGAGACCTTCGAAGATATGATTGCTAGCTTGACTTGGCCGTGTACTCTTCCCCCTGGTTGGTCGGTGGAATGGGATGCGCCCCCGTCCAATGGAGATAACGCCGAGTGATGTCTCGTACGGGTTTCATCGGGACATCCTTATCGTCGAAGGAGATTTCGTTGTTTTATTTTCCGCTGCAACTTAAACTCTGAAAAACTTCTTAGTTATGAACATTGAAGTACTTGGTTTCTAAACTCAAAACTTGGTCTGTAATATTTACTTATGGAAGTTTTGTAATATTTGCTGGAATGTGGTATTCTCTGGGCTCATCGTCGCATGAGCTTTTGTATGTATGGCGCTCGATCCGCTTACCGTGGTTGTATCGGGAGGTTATACCCGACAGACCAGTGGATTACTCCGTTTGAAGTGTAAGGTTAACCGAAAGTGCCCTAATGGTGATGGTTAATACACTTGAGCCGGATTAATTCAGGTGGTTCTGCCACAGGTTGGCTTTGGCATCGCTGACTAGCCCATTTTTGCATGAGGAACTTGGTCAAACTTCAAAAGGGCGGGCACATCCTAGGACTAACCAATGTTGTTTTTGAGAAAAATAGGTTGTGTAGCGCATATTAAGCCGGGAAGCAAGTTGGTGCTCCACATCCCGCCAAGAACATCATGACTTCATCAAGACCTTTGAAGCTCTTACACATGGATTTATTTGGACCAATTGCCTACATTAGCATTGACGGTAACAAATATGGTCTTGTCATTGTTGACGAGTTTTCACGTTTCACTTGGGTGTTCTTTGTGTTCGATAAAAGTGAAGTGCAGGGAATTGTCAAGAAATTCATTAGAAGAGCTCAAAATGAATGTTAGTTGAAGATCAAGAATGTAAGAAGTGACAATGGTTCCGAATTTTGGAATACCAATATTGAAGATTTTCTTGATGAAGAAGGAATCAAGCATGAATTCTCCGCTCCATACACTCCTCAACAAAATGGCATTGTGGAGAGGAAGAATAGGACATTGATTGAAGCCGCAAGAACCATGCTTGATGAATACAAGACTCTGGATATCTTTTGGGCCGAAGCAATCAACACCACTTCCCATGCTATCATCCGCCTCTACATTCACAAATATTTGGGCAAGACACCCTATGAGATAATCACCGTTAATAAACCTAAGGTGCACTATTTTATAGTTTTTGGTTGTAAGTGTTTCATACTTAACAAGAAAGCCAAAAGCTCAAAGTTTGCACCAAAGGTAGATGAAGGCTTTCTACTTTGTTATGGTACTAACGAACACGCCTATCGTGTCTTCAACAAAACCACCGGTTGTGTTGACGTCATGATAGATGTGACTTTTGATGAATCTAATGGCTCTCAAAATGAGCAAGTTGATAAGAACCTTGTAGATGACGAGGAGCCACCAAGTCTATCAATCATGAGGATGGACTTAGGTGAAGTGAGACCTCGTGAAGCCCAAGCTCAAGCTCAAACACCGGTTGATCAAAGAAGCAATGATCCATCATCATCAACAAGAGTTGAACCACCAAGCTCTCAACAACCTCAAGATCAAAGTCAAGATCATGGTGACGATCAAGATCGTGGCATTGATCAAGGGGGAGGACAAGGTGGAGAAGCTCAAGTTGATGCACGATAAGTGGAAGATGATGATGATGGACCAATTCAACCTCAATCACATGTGCCTCATCCAAGAGTTCATCAAAGTGTTCAATGAGATCATCCTATTGACAACATTCTTGGGAGTATTCAAAGAGGGGTAACCACTCGCTCACGGTTAGCAACATCTTGTGAACATTACTCGTTTGTTTCCTCTTTGGAACCTCTTAAGGTGGTGAAGCACTTGGTGATCCGGATTGGGTGATTGCCATGCAAGAAGAGTTGAACAACTTCACAAAAAATAAGGTTTGGGAATTGGTTGAGAGACCAAAGAAAAATGTGATTGGCACCAAGTGGGTCTTCCGAAACAATCAAGATGAAAATGGTGTCGTCACAAGAAACAAGGCAAGGTTAGTTGCACAAGGTTTCACCCAAATTGAAGGTTTGGATTTTGGTGAAACCTATGCACCGTAGCTAGGCTTGTGTCAATTTGTATTTTATTAGCCTATGCTACTCACCATGATTTCAAGCTTTATCAAATGGACGTGAAAAGTGCATTCTTGAATGGCCCCCTGTCGGTGTTTTACCGGCAACCCTACCTAGGGATACCCTAAGGTAGTAGACTTGTGGTCAGGGTGTCGCCGAGATCAGGAACTCGATTGTGCAAGGAACACAAGGGTTTAGACAGGTTCGGGCCGCAGTATGCGTAATACCCTATGTCCTGTATGGTTTGTATTGCTTTGGGATTATGCGTTATCTTTGGAAGGGGTCCCTGTCCGCCCTTATATATCCTGGGGCGGACAGGGTTACATGGAAATCCTGGTCTGGTACGAGCTTAGGAGTCCTAACCGAGTACTTTCGGGTAGTTTCCTTCTGTACCGACTAGTTGTACTTACATACTAGTACTTTACAGTATGGATAAGGTATGGGACATGCCCCACCCCTTACTTTAGAATATTCTACGCCACGCGTGCAGTCCCGTTGCCCCGGGTCTGACAAGCCCCCGAGCTCTTCATAGCCGAGTACTGCAGGCTTCGAGTACTTCTTGAAGTCATCCTTCGGTTTCTGCTGAAACTCCATCTTGAAGGTGTCTTCCGAGTACTTTCCTTGGCTGCTCGATGCTGTGTGATGAGGACACCAACACCAACGATACATCCACTCCGACACAAGTACCTATTGCTGGTCCTATTACTCGTGCTCGTGCGCATCAACTTAATCATCAGGTGAGTTCAAATCTAAGCTCAGGTGCATCATGTTTAGACCATGGAGACCCGTGTACTCTTGTTTTGCTTAGGAACCAAGGAGGCGGCCGAAAGGGAAACGGATTCGCGCAAGCTGGATTCGGACTGCAGAACAGTACCAACTTGTGACGGACACCACGGTCGCATATGAACTCGGATTGGGGCGTTCAAGTACTTCGTGGAAAGCTTATGAAGTCTTCTTTCAAACGGATCCGACCTCATAGCCATATCTATTACGAGTCGGCCGCAATCGTTAAATTAATACAGAGTCCTTTTCTGCCCATGGTGCTGCGTCACCCTGTTTTGGTCCAATGGGCCGTGTATCAAGTTGAGTCCATTACGGACGCGTCCTAGGGTTGGAGTACGACCCCAACACCCCTGTGGTCGTCCTCCCACGTACTTATACCCCTTAGCCGCCGCCAAGAATGCTTGGGTTTTGTTTAGATCAAGTTTAGCCTTCGCTACTTGCTTGCAAGCGCGCGTGCTGGATCAGCCGCCCGTCTTCTTGTCTTCGGAACCCCACCATTATTGAGATTGCGTGTGAAACCTTCATTTATATCTAGTAAATTCAGTACTTGTCATACTTGTTCTTGCTAGTTCTTCGATTGCTTGCAGGACGAGTGCCCTAGTGGCCGGGTGCCGCGCTCCACAAGATCGCGACAGCCATTGGAGGGGGTGTATCGGTTGCTAAGGCGCAGCTTGGAAGGCTGTAGTCGGGCCGTGAACGTCGCCTCCATCGACCAATCGAGTTATCCACGCCTCTCATCGAAAGATCGGGAATCAAACCTTAGCGGGTCGCCATCAGTTGGTAATCAGAGCAAGGTTTATCGGTGAGAGATTTATCTTTGCTATTTTTTTTCCTATAGTCCAGAAAAACCAAAAAAGAAGGTAGATTAGTTTGCCGGCAATCCTATAAACCCTTTGAGCCTTTGCTGGTACTACTTAGTTAGGGCTTGTTGAGTTTTCGGTTGCATCGGTTGCGTCGTGTTGCTGGTCTTAGTTTTAGTCCTTTAGAGTTTCGAGTTCTTGTCACGTTCTAGTCACAACCGTGCGCTACCATACATACTCCGTGTTGGTGGAATCCGAGTCCATATTCGTGTTCAAGTCCGAGTTAGATTCTGTGTTGGTTTGTGACCGAATCGCACGCGGTGCTGTGATTCGAGTAGGGATCGATTTCCTAGTCCCAATTGGTTATTGTGGCGTGTTATAAAATTCCATTGCTTTTCGCACTTGTACTGCATATTTTGTAACGCTCCAGAAAGGCAGAAGTAGTCTCGGCTTACTCAAACCACAACTTTTCACGAATACATATAGCCTCGGCTTACTCCAGAGAGAGAGAGAGAGAGAGAAAAGTTTGTGTGCTGTGTGGCTCTTTTGAAGTCTTTTAGGTTATATAATCAGTTTTGAGGATCCCCTGAAAAAAAAAAAGAAAAAAAAAGAGAAAAAAAAGAAGGAAAAAAAAAGAAAGGAAAAAAAAAGAAAAAAAAAAGAAGAAGAAGAAAAAGAGGGGAAGAAAAAGGGGCTGTTCTTTGTGCATCTTTTTTGTTCTTCGGTGGTGTCTCGTGACTTCATTTGTGTCCAGGCTCGCGTCTCTAGCACGGTCTAGGCTAGGACCAGCATAGTACCGCCGTTGAACGATTTTTCAGCTTGCTTTTGTAACTAACGTGGTGCTAGTTCATCCTTGCTTCAGCCCACCTATAGCTCCACATATCCGACTACAGCTTGACAGGTCCTGTTGTTGCGGCACCGATACACTTCATCCCACGGTTGCAGACTTGTTGGTTGCCGTCCCCTCCTGTTGAGCAAGGTAAGAATTGGTAAGAGCTTGTGTAACAGGTTGAGTGTGAGCGCCTTGCAGTAGCTACATCCCATTAGTTGTAGGATCTTATTTCTTCACCTATTTTCGTGTTTCCTTTGTTCATCTAACCATGACAGGATCAGAGGGTGATGGGAGTTTAGGTCACTCTCCTCGTACAAAGGGAATCATACAACATTTTGAAAATAAGATGAGGAGGCATGTAGATGGGCTTGCTGAAGATATGCTGGTGTCAAATGATAAGATTGGGCAGTTGGAGGCCACGCAGCTTGCCACCAACACCAAGCTTACAAGGCTGGAGACGTCGGTCGCTCATATTGACCAAAGCCTTGCTGCTCTTTTGAGGCGTTTTGATGAGATGCATGCCAGAACTGCAAATGGGCATGAGGGAGAAAACAAGAAGGATGAGCGTGTCGAGGATAATTGGGATGATTATGTCGCTGATACTGAACTAGATGACCAAGATGCTCCTAGTCGCCGACGACTGCGAACTAATCGGAGAGGTATGGGTGGACATCGACGACGTGAGGTACATAATAATGATGATGCTTTCAGTAAAATAAAATTTAAGATACCTTCTTTTGATGGAAAATACGATCCTGATGCATACATTACTTGGGAAATTGCTGTTGATCAAAAGTTTGCATGTCATGAATTTCCAGAGAATATACGTGTTAGGGCTGCTACTAGTGAATTTACTGATTTTGCCTCTGTTTGGTGGATAGAACATGCTAAGAAAAATCCTAATAATATTCCACAAACCTGGGATGCCTTGAAACGGGTCATGCGGGCTAGGTTTGTTCCTTCTTACTATGCGCGTGATCTGTTACATAGATTGCAACAATTGAGACAGGGTAATAAAAGTGTAGAAGAATACTATCAGGAATTACAAATGGGTGTGTTGCGTTGTAATTTAGTGGAGGATGAGGAACCTGCTATGGCTAGATTTTTAGGAGGTTTGAATCGAGAAATTCAGGACATTCTTGCTTATAAAGATTATACTAACGTAACCCGTTTGTTCCATCTTGCTTGTAAAGCTGAAAGGGAAGTGCTGGGACGACGTGCTAGTACAAGAACTAATATTTCTACAGGAAAACCTTCATCATGGCAGCCGCGCACATCTACCTCATTGACCGGACGAGCTCCTGCACCTTCTACATTCCCGAGTCGGTCGACAATACCCGCTCCATCCAACGATAAGACACGTGCTCCCCCGACAAATTCAGCAACCACGACTGTCCAGAAACCAGCCACGAGTGCATCTTCGGTTGCCTCCACGGGAAGGACAAGAGATATTCAGTGCCATCGATGCAAGGGCTTTGGCCACGTGCAACGTGACTGCCCTAACAAGCGCGTTTTGGTGGTCAAAGGAGATGGTGGGTATTCCTCTGCTAGTGATTTTGATGAAGATACACTTGCTTTGCTTGCTGCTGACCATGCAGGTACTAAGGAACAACCAGAAGAGCAGATTGGTGCAGAGGATGCAGATCATTATGAGAGCCTCATTGTGCAGCGTGTACTTAGTGCACAAATGGAAAAGGCGGAGCAAAATCAACGGCATACACTATTCCAAACAAAGTGTGTTATTAAAGAGCGTTCATGCCGTTTGATAATTGATGGAGGTAGCTGCAACAACTTGGCTAGCAGCGATATGGTCGAGAAGCTTGCACTTACAACAAAACCGCACCCACATCCATATCACATTCGGTGGCTCAACAATAGTGGTAAGGTCAAGGTAACGAGATTGGTATGAATTAATTTCGCTATTGGTTCATATCATGATGTTGTTGAATGCGATGTTGTGCCTATGGAAGCTTGTCATATTCTGCTAGGTAGACCATGGCAATTTGATACCGATAGCATGCATCATGGTAGATCAAATCAATATTCTCTTATACATCATGATAAGAAAATCGTTTTGCTTCCTATGTCACCTGAATCTATTGTGCGTGATGATGTTGCTAAAGCTAAGAGAACTAAAGCTGAGATCGATAAGAATGCCAAATCTGTTAGTAGCAGGGAAGATGAGATAAGATTGAAAGGACATTGCTTGCTTGCTACTAAGTCTGATATTAATGAATTGATTGCTTCCACTTCTGTTGCCTATGCTTTGGTGTGCAAGAATGCTTTGATTTCAGTTCACGATATGCAGCATTCTTTGCCCCCGGCTGTTGCTAACCTTTTGCAGGAGTATTCTGATGTGTTTCCAAGTGAGATACCAGCGGGGCTGCCACCAATACGAGGGATTGAGCACCAAATTGACCTTATTCCTGGTGCATCATTGCCAAACCGTGCGCCATACAGGACAAATCCGGAAGAAACTAAGGAAATTCAGCAACAAGTGCAAGAACTACTCGACAAAGGTTATGTGCGTGAGTCTCTTAGTCCTTGTGCTGTTCCAGTTATTTTAGTGCCTAAAAAGGATGGAACATGGCGTATGTGTGTTGATTGTAGGGCTATTAATAATATTACAATTCGATATCGACACCCTATCCCTCGTTTGGATGATATGCTTAATGAATTGAGTGGTGCTATTGTGTTTTCCAAAGTTGATTTGCGTAGTGGGTACCACCAGATTCGTATGAAATTGGGAGATGAATGGAAAACTGCTTTCAAAACTAAGTTCGGGTTATATGAGTGGTTGGTCATGCCTTTTGGGTTAACTAATGCACCGAGTACTTTCATGAGATTAATGAATGAGGTTCTGCGTGCTTTCATTGGGAAATTTGTTGTTGTCTACTTTGATGATATATTGATTTACAGCAAATCTTTCGATGAACATCTTGATCACTTACGTGCTGTTTTTAATGCTTTACGAGATGCACGTTTATTTGGTAACCTTGAGAAGTGCACCTTTTGCACCGATCGAGTGTCTTTTCTTGGCTATGTCGTGACTCCACAGGGAATCGAGGTTGATCAAGCCAAGGTGGAAGCTATACATGGATGGCCTATACCGAAGACTATCACCTAAGTGCGGAGTTTCCTAGGACTTGCTGGTTTCTATCGTCGTTTTGTGAAGGACTTCAGCACCATTGCCGCGCCTTTGAATGAGCTTACAAAGAAGGGAGTGCCTTTTAGTTGGGGTAAAACACAAGAGAACTCCTTCAACACGCTGAAAGATAAGTTGACACATGCACCTCTCCTCCAACTCCCTGATTTTAATAAAACCTTTGAGCTTGAATGTGATGCTAGTGGCATTGGTTTGGGTGGTGTTTTGTTACAAGAAGGCAAACCTATTGCTTATTTCAGTGAAAAATTGAGCGGGCCTGTTCTGAATTATTCTACTTATGATAAGGAATTGTATGCTCTTGTTCGCACATTAGAAACATGGCAGCATTATCTATGGCCCAAAGAGTTTGTTATTCATTCAGATCATGAATCTTTAAAACATATTCGTAGTCAAGGAAAATTGAACCGTAGACATGCTAAGTGGGTTGAATTTATTGAATCTTTTCCTTATATTATTAAGCACAAGAAAGGGAAAGAGAATATAATTGCTGATGCATTGTCTAGGAGATACACCTTGTTGAACCAACTTGATTACAAAATATTTGGATTGGAAACGATTAAAGATCAATATGTTAATGATGCTGATTTTAAAGATGTGTTGCTGCATTGTAAAGAGGGGAAGGGATGGAACAAATTCATCGTTAGTGATGGGTTTGTCTTTAGAGCTAACAAGCTATGCATTCCAGCTAGCTCCGTTCGCTTGTTATTGTTGCAGGAAGCGCATCGAGGTGGCTTAATGGGGCATTTTGGAGCAAAGAAAACGGAAGATATACTTGCTGGTCATTTCTTTTGGCCAAAGATGAGAAGAGATGTGGAGAGATTTGTTGCTCGCTGCACGACATGTCAAAAGGCTAAATCACGATTGAATCCACATGGTTTGTATTTGCCTCTACCTGTTCCTAGTGCTCCTTGGGAAGATATTTCTATGGATTTTGTGTTAGGATTGCCTAGGACTAGGAAGGGACGTGATAGTGTGTTTGTGGTTGTTGATAGATTTTCTAAGATGGCCCATTTCATACCATGTCATAAAACTGATGATGCTTCTCACATTGCTGATTTGTTCTTTCGGGAAATTGTTCGTTTGCATGGTGTGCCCAACACAATTGTTTCTGATCGTGATGCTAAATTTCTTAGTTATTTTTGGAAGACTTTATGGGCTAAATTGGGAACTAAATTGTTGTTTTCTACTACATGTCATCCGCAAACTGATGGTCAAACTGAAGTGGTTAATAGGACTTTGTCTACTATGTTAAGGGCTGTTTTAAAGAAGAACATTAAGATGTGGGAAGATTGTTTGCCTCATATTGAATTCGCTTATAATCGATCGCTGCATTCTACTACAAAGATGTGCCCATTTCAGATTGTATATGGTTTCTTGCCTCGTGCTCCTATTGATTTAATGCCTTTGCCATTTTCTGAAAAAACGAATTTTGATGCTACTAAGCGTGCCGAATTGATGTTAAAACTGCATGAAACAACTAAAGAAAACATAGAGCGCATGAATGCTAAATACAAGATTGCTGGTGATAAAGGTAGGAAGGAACTAAAGTTTGAACCTGGAGATTTAGTTTGGCTGCATTTGAGAAAGGAAAGGTTTCCTGAATTGAGAAAATCTAAATTGCTACCTCGGGCTGATGGACCATTTAAAGTGCTAGAGAAAGTCAATGATAATGCATATAAGCTCGATCTGCCTGCGGATTTTGGGGTTAGTCCCACATTTAACATTGCAGATTTGAAGCCATATTTGGGAGAGGAAGATGAGCTTGAGTCGAGGACGACTCAAATGCAAGAAGGGGAGGATGATGAGGACACCAACACCAACGATACATCCACTCCGACACAAGTACCTATTGCTGGTCCTATTACTCGTGCTCGTGCGCATCAACTTAATCATCAGGTGAGTTCAAATCTAAGCTCAGGTGCATCATGTTTAGACCATGGAGACCCGTGTACTCTTGTTTTGCTTAGGAACCAAGGAGGCGGCCGAAAGGGAAACGGATTCGCGCAAGCTGGATTCGGACTGCAGAACAGTACCAACTTGTGACGGACACCACGGTCGCATATGAACTTGGATTGGGGCGTTCAAGTACTTCGTGGAAAGCTTATGAAGTCTTCTTTCAAACGGATCCGGCCTCATAGCCATATCTATTACGAGTCGGCCGCAATCGTTAAATTAATACAGAGTCCTTTTCTGCCCATGGTGCTGCGTCACCCTGTTTTGGTCCAATGGGCCGTGTATCAAGTTGAGTCCATTACGGACGCGTCCTAGGGTTGGAGTACGACCCCAACACCCCTGTGGTCGTCCTCCCACGTACTTATACCCCTTAGCCGCCGCCAAGGATGCTTGGGTTTTGTTTAGATCAAGTTTAGCCTTCGCTACTTGCTTGCAAGCGCGCGTGCTGGATCAGCCGCCCGTCTTCTTGTCTTCGGAACCCCACCATTATTGAGATTGCGTGTGAAACCTTCATTTATATCTAGTAAATTCAGTACTTGTCATACTTGTTCTTGCTAGTTCTTCGATTGCTTGCAGGACGAGTGCCCTAGTGGCCGGGTGCCGCGCTCCACAAGATCGCGACAGCCATTGGAGGGGGTGTATCGGTTGCTAAGGCGCAGCTTGGAAGGCTGTAGTCGGGCCGTGAACGTCGCCTCCATCGACCAATCGAGTTATCCACGCCTCTCATCGAAAGATCGGGAATCAAACCCTAGCGGGTCGCCATCACTGTGAGGTGCTCTAGCCCCGAGTACTTTCAAGTCTTTTCTTTCTATGGGGTGTGATGCAAATCGCACTCCATATGGAGTAGCCCCCGAGCCTTAGGTTGAATCGAAGAATCAGGCTGAGGGTCCCACTAGTCTTGAATCTTCTTTCCTTATCTTCCAAATATTTTGAAAAATAAGCCATCGATGACACATGCTCCGCAACCCTCGAGCCTTGAATCCAAATTCCAGGGTTTGGAAATAACGATCTAAAAGAACGTGGCATACTGAACAGTGTTATGTATAAATATGTGTATAGAGAATGCGTAATCAGCCTGGATGGTTTATTTCGGAAATCAATTGGTTCAACATTCGAAAGAACCCCTTTTTTCGGGATAAGGTCCCTGAAAAAATGGTTAATCAAATAAACTCCCCAAAATTCTTCCCAAATAACCGCTCAAAACAAATCACGCACTTTTTTAGGGGAGAAAACTCTTCGACTTCCGAACAGCAAATTTGGGCCTACCCGCTAGCTATTTAACCGCGTGGTGACTCTAGGGTTTTTACCCTTTCACTTTCTGCCTTAGCCATTTCGCTTTCTCACTCTCCTACGCCGCCAGTCACTATTAGATCTAGGGTTTGAGAGCCCCATTGAGCCCGTCCTCCATCCCCAGCCATACTAGTTGGAGAATCCATCCGCTCCATCAGTTAGTCCTTGCGCCCCTCTCCCGAAGCCCCTGAGCATATGCGAGTGAAGCAGCCTGTGACATTCAAGATGGGCAACAAGAAACCGGCGTCTAAGGGGAAGAAGCAGGAGTCGACCACCGACGATTGGGAGAGAAGTAAGTGCACCCGTGCTGACCTTCTTGACTTAGTTGCTCAAGGCCTTCTTCAATTGGAGAAAATGGTTCAGTGGAAACCTTCCTTCTGCCAGTTCGTTCCGCAAGAAGATGTAGATCAGATTATCATCTTCGAGCATTTTGTCGAAAGAGGATTGGCCCTCCCCGCATCTGATTTCTTCCGCGGCCTCCTTTATCATTGGGGTATTCAGATCCATCATTTGAACCCTAACTCTATCGTCCACCTCTCCATTTTTGTTAATTTTTGCGAAGCTTTTCTTGGCATCGAGCCACATTTTGATCTTTTCCGCTACTTCTTCCATCTCCGCAACAACCATCTGAGGAGAAGTAGTACCTTGTTGGTTGAGCCGGAATCCAGTTCAAGCAGGGGAAGGGGAAGGAGTATATTGAGTACTCACTCCCCACAAACAACTCGGGTTGGAGGTCCTTGTGGTTCTACATTGGAAACCATCCACCCGCACTGCCCGAGAGAACTCCAGGGAAGGCAGTGTGGAGGTCCGAGTGGAATGAAAAATTGAATCCCAACCAACTGCTGCAAGTCAAAGAACTACTCGAATTGATTAGCAAGCAGAAGGAATCGGGTGTAACCGTGATGAGGACATCACCACGTGGGACATGCACGAGCCGGCCTCATCAACGAGCTACGAATCATCGCCAACTTGGACTGCGAGTTCGGTTCGGATTCAGCCGATAGCCCTGCACCAAAATAGAGATATCTCCCTCATACGGCGTCCAAATGAGGTGATCTTGGATGCGTTGGAAAGCTGACGACGAGAAGCTTCTTTTGGTTCTGGTCCCAGCTCCAGAAGGTTTGTGGATAATTCTGTGTGACCATGACAAGGTGCTGCATCACCTGTTTTGGGCCTTTTCAGACTTTGTATCGTGTCGGACCTTAAGCCCATGTTGTGGGCGCTCCTCCCTAGTAGCCACCGTAGATTGGGTTTCAGGTTTTGTTTAGTCTAGTTTTCCATTGAGAAACAGATCTTGTTCATTATAACTGTGACGTCGAGTCCTTTTGCTGTAAATTCAGGCCCCCTGTTCTTGTTCTTCACCACTGTGGCGATTAGTCCTTTTGTGATTCAAACTTGAACCCCATCTCGTGATTTGCTTCATACACATCTGCAATTTCAGATTGCGTGTTTGCCCTCTCTTACTTGTGTTCTTCGATTCGCTTGCAGGATAGCCTTCTCGGCGAGGTCAATCAAGTTGTGCTTGGTTGATAACCAAGGAGCAGCGGTGTAACGGTTGCAGGACTTCGAATCGTGTCTGATTAGAAGCCCGGATCGCCAACATCGAGTCTCCACCAATCGAATCTACCAATACCTATCGGAAGATCGGGCCAGTGCTACATCAAGTGGTATTAGGATTCAGGTTTACCGTGAGGTATAACTTTGTGTTCCCTTTTAGATTCATCTCGTGTCTTTACCTACAGTCCACAAAAAGCCAAAAAAAATTACACTTTCCGCTGTCCTATCACCCCTTTAGCCTTGCAATTTCGTTTCAGTTTCGCTTTGTTCAGTTTGCGTCCATGGTCGACTCTTGTTGCTGGTTTAGGTCGTGTTCGTCGTCGTAGTGTCAACCGCCCGTCGCTCTTTGTTTGTTTCCGCTGCTATCCCATCCACTTTAGCCATACAACAAGTAAAGCCACCACTTTACTTGACTTGCCCTACGAGCCGCCTTGTGTGAACTCTCGCCGTGCCAACCCTAGATAGGTTGTGAGCCGCTTTGATCGTCTTTGCAGAGCATACATGATCCTTGTTTCATCTGGCGAATATCTATTGCTTGCTACATACCAGGGAAGATTGTGCCCTTGGTTTCGTTGCTGAGAGGCCTTGCTCAGTCGTGTTTGGGTAGGGAAGGTTTGCCCTAACCACCGCCGTAGTTTCTGCCGTGTTGTGCCTTCTGAAAACCATAACTTGAGGTACCTTCAGTAAAATAGTCATAGCTTTTCGCTCGGTGCTCCACTTGAGGTACCTTCACTAAGTACGGTTTGGATTCTAAAAGAATTCAAAAAAAAATCGGGGATATAAAGAAAAAAATCATTCAAGTTGAATTCAAGTTTTCAAAGAACGTGTTTGTTTTTCTGTAGACCACATCTGACCTCTGTTTAAGGTTCCAATTTTTGTGGCTCCATCTCTTGTGATCCTTGTTTAGAGAAAAATATAAAAAAATAGTGCAGAAAAAAATCTTTATTCCTACTAGTGGCTTTTCGAAAATTCTGAGGAAAATCAGGAAAAAGATAAATCCCTTTGGCGGAGTTGCTGTGTGCTTGTTCTTTGAGCTGTTTCTATCGTTCTTTGTTCCAACTTGTTGTGCTACGTCTAGGACACGTCTTAGCCAGCAACTGTGACTAGTACATTGGATACTTATTGAACTTTGCTAATCTGTTGCGATTATTGCTAATCCCTTGCTACCATATTGTGCCTGTCCAAGCTCCACATATACTTCTGATCAGCATAGATTCATCTTGCAATTGTTACACTCAAGCTTACAATAGATTGTACCCCTGCTAGGCTTTGGTAAGAAAACTTGCAAGACGGTGGTAAGCCGTTTGAGATTTTGCACTCCACTTTCACCACAACGAGATAGCTGTTAGTGATAGGGATAATACCTTTGTGTTATCGTTTTCTATTTTCTAACCATGTCAGGATCAGGGAAAGAAGCGGAGTCCCCTTCGAACTTCAATGAGTGTGTGTCCAAGGATGAGCTTACAAGGCATCTTGATGACCAGCGCATCTATATCACCGAGAAGTTTGATGACATGATGAAGACTATTAACACTTTGGTCACCCGGATTGAACATGTTGAACAACGACTGTCTCCAATTGAGGAATATGAGGATGATGATGTTGATGCTGATGCTGATCGTCTTCGGCGCAATCGTCAAGGTATGGGAGGTAATCATAATCGTGGTAATAATAATGATCCTTTTGCTAAAGCTAAGTTTACCATGATTCCTTTTGCTGGTACTGTTGATCCAGAGGCTTATTTAGATTGGGAACTTGCTGTTGAACAAAAGTTTAATTCTCATTTAGTTACTGCTGAGCATAGAGTTGGACTTGCTACTAGTGAGTTTACTAGTTTTGCTCTGTTTTTGTGGAATGATCTTTGCACTAACAATGCCAATGCTCTACCTCAAACTTGGAATGCTTATGAAATCTTGTTTTGTTCCTCCTTATAATCAACATGATTTGCATTTAATGTTGCAAACTTTAAAACAGGGAGATAATAGGGTAGAGGAATATTATCAGGCGCTACTCATTAGTTTAGCACGTTGTAACATACATGAGGATGATGACAATCTTTTTGCTAGATTTTTTGGTGGTTTGCATCATGTCATACAGGATATACTTGATTATAAAGATTGGACCAGGTTCAGCCAATTGTATCATCTTGCTCTCTAGGCTGAATGAGAAGTCCAGGGCCGACAACATCAACAAGCTTTCAGATCCACCACTGGAAGATCCTTTCCGCCATGCTTGTACGTCGACAAGCCCAAGGCTCCTGTTGCTACGCCACCTGCTGCTGCTGCTGCTACGCCACCTGCTGCTGCTGCTGCTACTCCACCTACTTCCGAGGTGAGTAATGTGTCTTCTGTGCAGCCCCACCAACAGAAGAAGGTTATTTCCACTAGTTCTTCATCGAGCCGCTCCACCAACATCGTGTGCCACCGCTGCAAGGGCATGGGACATGTCATGAAGGATTGCCCAAGTCGCCGTGCATTCATTGCTACTAATGATGGAGGGTATGTAAGTGCTAGTGATGTTGAGAATGATTTGGCTCTTGTTGCTAACCATAGTGCAGATTTGGAGAGCGAAGAAGCAGAGGCCATTGATCCTATGTCTGCTGTTGCGGGTTACAAGTCTATTCTTGTGCAGCGTGTGTTGAGTACACAAATTGAGCACGAGCCGGAGAAGCTACAACGCCACAACCTGTTCAATATGTTTCTCATTGTCATGGATTGTCGTGTTCGTATAATAATTGATAGTGGGAGTTGCAACAACTTGGTAAGTTCAGATTTGGTCAAGAAGCTTGGTTTGCCTACGCGTGCTCATACGCAACCTTATCATTTTGAATGGCTGAACAATAGTGGTAAGGCAAAGGTAACTTGATCAACAAGAGTACACTTTTTCATTGGGTCATATCATGATTATATTGATTTTGATGTTGTACCTATGCAAGCATGCTCACTTTTATTAGGTCGTCCATGAGAATATGATACTGATCCTTTACACTGTGGTACAACTAATACATATACTTTGATGCATAAGGGAAAGAAAATTGTTTTGCTTCCTATAACCTGCTGAAATTATTAAACATGACAAAGAGCTTGCTGAAATTTGTAAGAATGATGATACTTTAGACACTCCTAGCGATCCATCCAAAAAAATTAAGTTGAAGGGAGGTGCTTTACTTGCTCAGACATCTCTGAATGCTGCAGATTATGTTGATGGTTCACCATATCATACTATGCTTTGCAAACATACTTTGATCTCACATGATGATAATACTATCTTTGATCTCACATGATGATAATACTATATCTAGCAATTTGAGTCCTGCTGATCCTATCCTTTTGTAGGAGTTTGATGATGGGATGGAGTCGAGGACGACTCCAATTCAAGAAGGGGAGGATGATGAGGATATCACCACGCTGGACATGCACGAGCCGGCCTCATCAACGAGCTACAAGTTGTCGCCAACTTGGACTGCGAGTTCGGTTCGGATTCAGCCGACAGCCCTGCACCGAAACAGGGATATCTCCCTCATACGGCGTCCAAATGAGGTGATCTTAGATGAGTTGGAAAGCTGACGATGATACGCTTCTTTTGGTTCTGGTCCCAGCTCTAGAAGGTTTGTGGATCATTCTGTGTGACCACGACAAGGTGCTGCATCACCTGTTTTGGGCCTTTTCAGGCTTTGTATCGTGTCGGGCCTTAAGCCCATGTTGTGGGCGCCCCTCCCTGGTAGCCACCGCAGATTAGGTTTTGGATTTTTTTTAGTCTAGTTTTCCATTGAGAACCAGATCTTGTTCATTGTAACTGTGACGTCGAGTCCTTTTGCTGTGAATTCAGGACCCCTTATTCTTGTTCTTCACCACTGTGGCGATTAGTCCTTTTGTGATTCGAACTCGAACCCCATCTCGTGATTTGCTTCATACACATCTGCAATTTCAGATTGCGTGTTTACCCTCTCTTGCTTGTGTTCTTCGATTCGCTTGCAGGATAACCTTCTCGGCGAGGTCAATCAAGTTGTGCTTGGTTGATAACCAAGGATCAGCGGTGTAACAGTTGCAGGACTTTGAATTGTGTCTGATTAGAAGCCCGGATCACCAGCGTCGAGTCTCCACCAATCGAATGTACCAATACCTATCGGAAGATCAGGCCGGTGCTACATCAAACCGGCGTGTCCGTCTTGGCCTCCATGTACAAGAGGCGTATCATGCCACTGCAGAAGAGGTGTCGATTTGGACTTGAGTACTTAGGAAGTAATGATCCATCTTGCCTTTCTGCAGAAGTTCTTCCTTCGCAAATGGCTCTGGACCATGTTCGCCGAGTACTACTTGATCCGAACACGGTTCCTTATGTTCCAAAGCTTTTCAGTGCAGTGAATCCGTCGGAACCAGTGAGTAATTTGTCTGTCGATTACTTGCAAAACTTGTGAAGTATCACTGAGTATTGATTCTTTATCGTTATATTCTATAGGGGCACACTGAACTGTACAATTGTCCTGCTCCAAATCCTAACTTGCCTCGGGCGGATCACCTCAAGCCAAGTGCGTTCCAGATGCTCAAGACCAGTCGTTTAGATCGTGACCCCTTAACTGATGAAGAAATGACGGATTCTGACGACAATCTTCCTTTGGCAGCTTACTTGAAGAAGTCTGGCAAGGAATCGAGTAGCAGCATGGAGCTCCCGAGCCACCCGACCAAGCCACGGGTGAGCGTGAGGAAACATAAGCTCTCCATCACCAGCCTGTCAGACGACAACCCAAGGTAAATATGATCCTCGAGTACTTTCCTTGGCAATTTTGACATTCTTTTGCTGAGTTTTCTCTGTTCTGTTTGCAGTCCGCCCGCCTCCCCCCTGTCCAAGTGTTCCAAGGACGGGGGAACGTGAGGACCTTCTGGGGATGATGCTGCACCAGTGATCCACGTCCAGCCTGGTGCAGCGGACCCTTCCGCTGTTGACGTTGCGCCGGGCCCTAGCAACCCGATCCTGGCGAGTGCCTCGGAGGCTCAATCAAAGGAGCCTGTTGGCGGCTCAGGGAAGTCGGGTAGTCGGGGGCCCCGGCATTTACAACTGAAGAAGGTCGTGACCAAGAGATCCTCCACGTGAGTCTCGAATACTTAGTCTTGTACCATTTTGTAATTCATCTTATCGAGTAGTTGATATGACTGCTCTTTGTCCAGCCCTTCCTCCGCTCTGGGCTTGGGGGAAACTGACGATGCCCCGGCTGCCCAAGCCCTCGAGTTTGGGAAAGAGGCGAATGTTGCAGCGTTGGAGACCGGCGCTCCTCCTCCTCCTCCTCCCCCTCCTCCGGCCATCAATGTCGAGGCGGAGAAAGAATACGAGCCGGAGCGAGTGGAGTTGGAGACCCCTGCACCGGAGCTACCCGAAGGTGAGCCCATCCTGCCGCCTCCGTCTCCCAGCACCAAACTACCAGTAGCTCGACTAGTGAATGCGGGTGAAGTGGCAGGCGAACCGCCCAAAAAGTTTGGCGAGGGAGATGCCAGTGCCGCGAGTAGTGCTGACCCTGGTGCTAGCACCGTCGAGGCCGCGGGTACGAGTGGCCCTGACGCAGGAGATGCTGGCGCCGCGAGTACTTCTGAACCCAGTGCTGATGCATTGGAGAGGGAAGACCTACTGGTGATGATCCATATCTGACCAAGGAGAAAAGAAAACATCTCCAGGGTGTCTTCAAGGACTTGTACGAGTTCACCACCATAAGTTTTCATCTTCCTCGAGTAGTTTTCTTCACCCCCTATTTCACTTTGAGTGGTGATAATTGCTATGCTCTGCTTTGTAGAACTTGATGGACCGATCCCAGGAGAAGTCCGAGAAACTCAAGTTCATTGAGGATGGCCATCGTAAGTTGGCAAAAAAGGATGAGCGCATCCGTGAAGAAATTCGAAAGAGGATCGACCTCCGCAATGAGCTCGAGCAGTTGAAGAAAGAGCGCACACAAGAATCTTGGCTTCTCAAAAATGATATCCAGAATCTTGAGAAGGAAAAGGCCGAGCTGATTGAGAAAAATAAGAAGATTGCCAAGGTTCACAAAGGTAACTTGTCGCCTTGTCTTGATGTCTTTATTTGCGATTGTTCGAGTAGTTCCTGAGGCTCCCGAATACTTCTCTTGTCTCTTGCCGCAGAACTGAAATCCACTTTGTAAAAGAGAGAGAACATGATAATAGATCTGAAGAATCTTGTTTACCGTGGCGCAGATAACGTCGAGCGTCTTGAGAAGATCCTCGAGGATACAAGTGTCCAATTCTATGATGCCATGCAGCAGATCAAGAATATGCTTGAAGAAAAGGATGTTATCCCAAAAGAACTCGAAGAATTCAAGATTGCTGCGCAGGCTGTCGTGGAGATGGTGGAGTTTCTGACTGAAGGTGATGCTGGCGAGCTGTCATTGATAGAGAAGCTCCGTGCGACTCCTCAGAAGGTTGCCAACTACATCTCGGAGGTCACCAGGACCTACATAGCTCAGGCGCTCGCATTGGTGAAGTCGTACTGGCCCAAAGCAAAGCTGGAACCACTCGCTGAAGGCATGGCGGTCGACTGATCTGTTGAGCAATTCACGAAGTTCTGGGAAGAAGTCGAGCGCCTTCCTGACAAACTCAGAGCCTGGAGCAGGATGGTTAGTAGCAAAGATAATGTGTCATGATGAACATTTATGCCACTTGTTGATATGTATATAAATTTTCCTAGTTGATCTTTCTTCAGCGTATATCTTTGTGTGATGTTGGCTGGTACGATCGTAGGACTGAGTAGTTGGAGACATTTGGGTTAAACTACTCCAAGAGCATCGGCTTGGATGTAGTCAGTAACTTGACATTTCGTAAAAGTGCTCATAGAGCAAAAGGACTTAGCCTGGATTTACCCGATCATGTGGTACGCTAGGTTAGCCTGTTAGTTTGAGAACCTGAACGGTTAAGTTGTTAACGTCCCGCTTGTAGCAGGGAGATAACGTGGTCGTGTGATGGTTTTGGAGACCCCTTCGGCGGGTGCCTTAACGCTCTCTTTCGAGTAGTCATGGCATCGGCCGGAACTGTGAGTGTGACAACCCTGGTAAAAATTTCATTTCTAAAATCAGTATCATTAGCCTAACCCTGTGCTTAAACCAACTAATAAAAGGGTGGAAAGAATTAGAACGAGTTCAGTTGGAATTCAAATTTAATTTGAGCACATTTGGTCACTTTTGAACTTTTAAATTTAACTTTTAAACCATAAGACAAATGAGATTTTGCTTGAAACCAAACTTGTAGAACTTTTTATTCTGAACAACTTTTGTGTTCAAAAGTTTTTAAAATTCAAATTAGAAAGAGGAGAAAACGCCCGGTTTTCACCCAGCCCCCTGAAGTTTTTCAAATTCTCGCAATCAGGCCCCTCGCACCCCCCCTCTCTCTCCTCCCCGCCCGACCGCCGCGCGCCAGGTGGCCGGCGATGCCTGACTGGCGCGAGGCGCCAGGCCAGTGGCCGCCGCGCCACCCCGCCACGGCCGGCTTTGCCCTCTCTCCACGCCGCGCGGCCCAGTGGGCGCCCGCGCGTGCACGCGCCGCTGCCGCGCCCAGCCCCGCCGCCCGTCGCGCCCAGTCACCGCGCCCCGCCGTGCCGCCCTGGCTCCCGCGCCCCGCCCGTCACTGCGCCCGCCCTCCGCCCGAGCCGCTGCAGCTGCTGCTCCACCACTCCACGCCCAGCGCTATCCCCTCGCGCCCACGCCATATCCCGGCCGCCCAGTCGCCGCGCCCGCTCGCCGCACGCCGCGCCGGCGTTCTGCTGCCGCCCGCCGCGCCCAGTACCGCGCCGTGCCGTGCCTCCGCCCCGCACACCGCCCAGGCCCCTCCGCACCCCCTCCTGCCCCTATAAAAGCCGAGCCCCGGCCGCCCGCGCGAGCCCCGCACCCAGAACGTCCTCGCCGTCGCCATTACCGCCGCCGAGCGCCGCCCGCCCGTGGACAGCTCTCCACCGCCGCCCACCGCCCAAATTGAGCCTCCAGCCACCACTACATCATCCCCCTGAAGCTCGCCGACCTGCCCAACGCCGCCCAGAACCACCGGAGCGCCGCCGCCCGCGCTGCCGCCGCCGCCGCCGCCCCTGCTCGCCGTGGACAGCTCAACCCCGACCTCCTCCGTCCAAGCCAAGCCCCTGAGCAGCTTCCCCACGCGCCACTGAAGCTCGCTGACCGGACCAGGCCGCCCCAAGCCCGCCGGAGCACCGCCGTCAACGCGTGCCGCGCCGCCGCCGCCTCTGCTCCAATGCCGGCGAGCCCTTCCCGGCCGTCCCCCACCTGAACAACACCCCCACGAGGTAGCCCTCGCACCCCTGAACCTTCCCCGACCCTCACCCCTCGCCGCCGGCGAGCCCCTCGCCGGAATTTCGGCCGGCCGCCGTACCCGAGCTGCCCGAGGACCCAATTGCAAGAATTTAAATCTTTAGAAGGGTCTGCGCGTAAGATTCAAGGACCTAGTTGTAAAAGGAAGTTTCAAATCTAGATTCAAATTCAGTGAACTTGTAAAATTCGTATAAAATCGTAGAAAATTCAGAAAAATGCAAACTCAACTGTTCTGGAATCCTTAGAACAAACTCTACCACTTTTGTTACAAAAAGTTTCTCAGAATCCCTACATATTTTGCTCTACATTAAATGGCAGCTTTAATGGACTTATTTTGTACCCACTGTCGTAGAACAATGCTGACCCTAAATTTTGGGCAGTGAGTTAGTTGCTTGATCTTGAGGATTGTGTAAAAAGATCAGGCCCAAATTCCAACTCTAGCTTTACTGTTTATTAAACTTAGTTTCATACCATGTTTAAGTAGAATGTTTTATCCCTGCAGTTAAGTGGTGAATCACCAAATGAAACTTTTTCTATGCTAATGTATTGGTACCTAGAAGCTAGAGAAAAATTAGGAGACGTTTTATCTCGCAGTAACCTATTTATTTGATTTATGTGCTGATAACATACGTTAAAGCAAGAAAATAGTATCTTAGCTTGGAAAATTCTCAAATGTTTACTGAGAGATACCCTGTGGTAGAGGTTGCTATGTAAAAAGTTCCAGGGACAAAAACCCTATGTAGGGTCCTATAAAAATGAATCCTTGAATAGCCTAGGTGTGGAATGTCATATTTTCTATGCTCTGAATACTGCATGATAAATCCTACAAACATTACAGTAGCTTCCGCATGCTTAAGTGAAAGCTCTGTAAAAATCTTAGACTCAGTTGTTGCACCAATTGTTCTGTACAAAAAGAATAAGGATCTAACAGCAACTATGTAATATATTTTTCATAATTAATTTGTTACATAAAATTGGCTAAAAATTTTACAGTAAGCACATCTTTCCCTGATGTGCCTAAATCCAAAAGTTCATGACCAGAAACTATCCATTGTAGCAATTACTCTTAAATCGTATCGAGTACCATTACCACGACTTAAACTTGTGCATTCATGTAGAATCGACGACTCTCGCCGACGGAACTTACGAGCTGGTGCCCGAGTCCGAGAGGGAGCAGCGAGAAGCCCAGGCGAATCTAACTGAAGCTCTTGAAGACCCGAGCCCAAGTTCGGAAGAGCCCCGGACTAACTTTTCGCAAGAAGGCAAGCCCCGGAGCATAACCCATCTCTTTCCTAAATTATGCAACTCATTACTCCTTGCCTGTGCATTAAGTTTATAGGAGTTGAATGAAAACTTAGTTGCATGATGTTAGGAACCCTTGCTTGAAAACTAGACGTAAGGTTCGATAGAATGTTGTGCTAATAGGACTCCGGTAAAAGTCGAGTGATTTCCTGTCACTCGCGAGAAAATAGGAGTTGAATGTCTACTACACGCTGCAATCATAAGGACACGGACGGGCTATGGAACGATGGTTACGATTGAGGCCCGTCTGTCTAGTGAAAAATGCTAAGGCCGCAGGGTGTGGTAGTGATGGTTAAGTCTTTGAACGTACTAAACACATGCCGAGATTATGGGAATCGGTAAGCTTAAGTACCTGATTGGCCCGGCAAGGGGACGGCATCCTACCCTTTGAACTTCGGTCCCATGTGCATATGGCGAGTGCAGAGAGTGGTCACGACCTGGCGCCGAACCGTGGCGTGGGGCTCTTGTACTCTCGGAGGGTAGCCCCGATCCACGACCCGGAAAGAAAGGGGAAAAGTTGCACGTGTGACTCTAGGGAGTAACCACGTGACGTGTGTTTGGGTTTCCCTTGCAAGGTTAAGAAATTCGATTCGAATCGTCCGTTTCTCACGGCTATTGAGACTGCTTAACCATTTTTACCCACAGAGTAAGAAGAGTAACAATGATGATGAATGAACTGGTTGGATGAAAATTTAATGCTTCACCATGTATGCTTTTGGATAGCTGCTTATCTAGAATGGTTAATGAAACTAGAATCTTGAGCTAAAAGTTGAAAGTAAGGACCCACTTGTAGATGCTTTTCGGCAAAACAAACCGCTGAGCCAAAAAGCCTTGCATGTCTAGGGTCGGTGGAGTAGATTCCACTACACGGGTAAGTCTTGCTGAGTATTAGTATACTCAGCCTTGCTTGTGGCTCGTTTTCAGGTGAGACCTTCGAAGATATGATTGCTAGCTTGACTTGGCCCTGCACTCTTCCCCCTGGTTGGTCGGTGGAATGGGATACGCCCCCGTCCAACGGAGATAATGCCGAGTGATGTCTTGTACGGGCTTCATCGAGACATCCCTATCGTCGAAGTAGCTTCCGTTGTTTTATTTTCCGCTGCAACTTAAACTCTGAAGAACTTATTTATGATCATTGAAGTACTTGCTTTCGAAACTCAAAACTTGGTCTGTAATATTTACTTATGCTAATGTTGTAATATTTGCTGGAATGTGGTATTCTCTGGGCTCATCGTCGCATGAGCGTTTGTATGTATGGCGCTCGATCCGCTCACCGTGGTTGTATCGGGAGGTTATACCCGACAGACCAGTGGATTACTCCGTTTGAAGTGTAAGGTTGACCGAGAATGCCTTAATGGTGATGGTTAATACACTTGAGCCGGATTAATTCAAGTGGTTCTGCCACAGTGAAAGTACGTCGAGTGCTCTTGCTTATAGGCTATAATAGACGTAAGTACTCGTGGCGGAGCCCCCGAGCATAAACGAGCTAAGTACAAGTATTCGTGGCGGAGCCCCCGAGTATAAGTAGTCGAGAAAACATATAAACTCGTGGTGGAGCCCCCGAGTTTAATGTAGGCGAAAGGATGTAAGAACTCGTGGTGGAGCCCCCAAGTTAAAACATGCGGAAAGTAATCGAATTATGGCGAAATCAATTCTTTATTTATAAAAAATGCTGATATGCAGCTGGCGAATTGCTTTCATAACTTCTACTAGGCATAGAATTTCTGGAGATTCCCTATGTTCCAGGAGTTGGGAACTTCCTGGCCATCAGGGTACTGCAGGCGATATGACACTGGTCTTGTGACTTCCGACACGATGAAAGGACCTTCCCACCGTGAATTAAGCTTGTGTAGCCCAGTTTCATCCTGAATACGATGAAGGACCAAGTCACCGATATTGAATGACCGCTCTCGCACAATGCGATCATGATAGCGCCGGATGCGTTGCAGATAACGGGCTGACTGAACGAGGGCACTGCATCTGGCTTCATCAACAGTATCTAGTTCTAGTTGTCGGGCTTTGTCCGCTTCCCCTTCGTCATACATCTCGACTCTGGGAGAGAGCCACATAAGATCTGCTGGGAGTATAGCTTCGGGCCCGTAGACAAGCAAAAAAGGGGTATGTCCTGTGGCTTTTGATGGTTGAGTTTGAAGCCCCCAGACAACATGAGGCAACTCGTATAAACACTTGCCACCCTTTTTGTTGTTCTCATCGTAGAGTCTCTTCTTTAGGCCATCCAGAATCAAGCCATTGGCCCGCTCGACTTGTCCATTGACCCTTGGGTGTGCGACTGACACGTACTTCACTTCAACCTTGTTGTTTTCGCAGAACTCCCAGAACTGGTTTGCCTTGAAGTTTGAGCCCAGAACTGTGATGATGGTGTTTGGATAGCCAAAACGGTACATAATATCCGAGATGAAGTCGACTGCCCTGTCTGGAGTGAGCGTGGTAACCGGCTTGTACTCGATCCATTTGGTAAACTTGTCGATGGCCACCAATACATGTGTAAAGCTTCCTGGAGCTGTAGTCAGAGGTCCAATCATGTCGAGGCTCCAGCATGCGAAGGGCCATGAGGGCGGTATGGTGATGAGGTTGTGCGCCGGGACGTGAGACTGTTTGCCAAAAAATTGGCAATTCTGGCACTTTCATACGAGATCCTCGGCGTCGGAAACTGCTGTTGGCCACCAATAGCTTGCCCTGTAAGCCTTCCCGACCAATGTCTTGGACACTGCATGGTTTCCGCATGTACCCTCGTGTATCTCGAGTAGTATATTGCGGCCCCATGCCCTGGGAACACACTTCATGAGTACTCCTGTGCTTGCTCCACGCATGTAGAGCTTATCTCCGACGATGACCAGCCCCTTGCCACGCCTCATGATGCGTATTGCTTCTGGGATTTTCTTTGTCACCCCAGGGGGTAGCTTCTTTTCCTTGATGAATTCGATGAAAGTCCCCTGCCAATCGACCTCCGATATCATGACCTCCCGGCTGGGGTCAGAGGATCCCAAACCGGTGGTTGCTTGATTCGTGGTCTTGATCGACAATTCTTTGAGTTCCTGGACAAATACTCCTGATGGGACTTGTGCTCGAGTGGATCCAAGCTTGGAGAGTACATCCGCTCCAACATTGTTCTCCCGGACGACGTGATGAGTCTCCAGGCCAGCAAATTTATTCTCTAGCTTGCGTACTTCCGTAACATATGCGTCCATCTCCTCCTTTGTGCAGTCCCACTCTTTGTTGACTTGTTGCACGACAAGCAGCGAGTCGCCATACACGAGTAGTCGTTTGATACCAGTGAGACTGCCAGGCGGAGACCGTGTAGTAGCGCTTCATACTCGGCCTTGTTGTTGGACACCTTCCAAAGGATTTGTAAGACGTACTTGAGTTGTTCACTCTTTGGAGAGATGAAAAGTACTCCTGCCCCACTGCCCTCGAGCTTGAGCGAGCCATCAAAGCACATCGTCCAATGCTCTGGGCGGCTGGCTGGGGTTGGTACTTGATTTTCGCGCCACTCAGCCATGAAATCGACCAATGCTTGGGATTTGATGGCTGTCCTTGGCTTGAAGTTGATTGAAAGAGCCCCCAGTTCTACTGCCCACTTGGATATACAACCACTGGCATCCTAGTTGTGGAGTATATCCGCCAACGGGAAATCAGTAACAACTGAGATATTGTACTCATCAAAGTAGTGGAGGAGCTTCTTTGATGTTATGAGTATTGTGTAGAGTAGTTTCTGAATTGAAGGATAGCGTACCTTCGATTCAGAGAGTACTTCACTGATGAAATAGACTTGCCTCTGCACGGCAAATGCATGACCTTCCTCATTTCGCTCCACCACAATTGTTGTGCTGATCACATGAGTAGTTGCTGCGATGTACATCAACAGGTTCTCCCCGGGACGTGGTGCTGTGAGAATAGGAGGTGACTGCAGGTGTTCCTTGAGGTCCTGCAATGCCTGCTCAGCTTCCTCCGTCCAGTGGAACTTGTCTTTCTGCTTTAGGAGCTTGAAGAAGGGAAGGCCCCATTATCCAAGTCGTGAGATGAATCTGTTTAAGGCCGCCATGCACCCTGTTGCTTCTGCACATCCTTGATCGTTGCTGGAGCCTTCATGTCGGTGATGGTGGTAATCTTCTCCGGGTTAGCTTCAATCCCTCGATGACTGATAATGAACCCGAGTAGTTTCTTGGATGGTACGCAGAAAACGCACTTGGTCGGGTTGAGTTTCCATTGGAACTTCCGGAGGCTACTGAATGTTTCCTCCAGGTCCACAATTAGGTCCTCTGGAATTCTGGTCTTGACGACCATGTCATCCACGTAGGCCTCGACATTGCGGTTAGTTGGTCTGCGAAGCACATTTGGATTGCCCACTGATACGTAGCCCCCGCGTTCTTCAGCCCGAAGGACATAGTCTTGTAGGCATAAGTCCCGAAGGGCATGATGAAGGCAGTCTTGATTTGATCTTCTTCCTTGAGGGCAATCTGATGGTAGCTTGAGTAGCTGTCAAGGAAATAGAGGAGCACACAGCCGGCAGTGGATTCGATTACTTGATCAATTCGCAGTAGCCCAAAGTGGTCCTTCGGGCAGTGCTTGTTGAGATTGGTATAATCAACACAGATTCTCCTTTTATTATTATTCTTCTTCTTTACAAGGACAGGGTTGGCAACCCACTCTAGGTGGTACACCTCTTTGATGAAACCAGTCGCGAGTAATTTAGCCAACTCCTTTTTGATTGCTTCCCTCTTATCCTGAGGGAATCTACGGAGACACTCCTTTTTGGGGGTAGCATCAGGATCTACTTTCAATCTATGCTCGATCAGTTACTTGGGCACCCCTGGCATATCCGCTGGTTTCCACGCGAATATGTATCGGTTGGCCCTAAGGAAGCTGATGAGCACGCTTTCCTATTTGGGGTCGAGCTGTGACCCAATCAGGGCTGTCTTGGACGAATCTCCTTCCTGCAGCTGGATGGACTTCAAAGCGAGTTCTCCGGTGGGCTGCAGCTTCGAGTAGTTCACCTTCTTTGTGGGAATTTCTAGCCCTGTTTCGGAGAGCTATCGCGCAACCGCGAGTACTTCAGGAGTAAATAAACGTAGTGCGGTACGACCAGGTCACCGCGGAAGGTGAGAACCCCAATCTTTCCTGGCATCTTCAGGAGTAAATAAACGTAGTGCGGTACGACCATGAATTTGGCCATTGCAGGTTTGCCCAGAATGGCATTGTAGGAGGTTTCGAAGTTGGCCACTTCGAACTTGATGTACTCGGTACGGTAGTTTTCCCTCGTCCCAAAGGTGACGGGAAGCACCACCGTGCCAGGAGGCGTAGCTGCGTTCCCAGGTACGATGTCGTAGAAGGGAACCTTGCTGGAGGTGAGCATGTCAATGAAATTTGCCCCCATCTTCCTTAGAGTACTCGTGTTGACGCCAGATTTTGACACGTGTTAAATCGGCGTCGGGAAGAGAAGGTTGGCCGATGCGGCAGATCTAAAGGCTACAATAAGGAATCGGCCGATTGAGGTAACAGTTGGAAATCGGCCGATTGGTGATACGGCTTGCGCCAACAGGATGGGACTATTTCGGAGAGTCCTGGTCAAAAGTTGGTCAACAGGGCAACGCTAAGTCGGTCAAGGAGCAATTGAAAAGAGTCCTGATTGGATTAGGGGACGGCGGCGGAAGATTCTGCGGGAGTCCGTTTCCTTTAAAAGTTATTATAGATATAGTAGTTTTTCCGTTTTTAAATAAGGTTGTAACAAGTCGTAATCGACCAGGAGTCCTATGTCTTAGGGTATAAATAGGAGTCGTCAGGGTCTTGCAAAGGAATCAACACATCAATCAACAATAATACTTCTACTTTTCCAGCAATTTACTTTCAAGTCGGCGACTTCGCTAATATTTTCTTCTTCCACGAGTTCGTACGGATTGGTAGGGCTGCATCAACTTGATCTCCAGCCAATTGGTAGGTTCCGCTTACCGAGTAATATCCGAGCTTTAACTACGGGCGCATCGCTGTGGTTTCGTTTGGATTTATTCACCAGTTATCGATATTTACTAGAATTGCAAGTTTTACCTGTTATTCTAGTATTATCACCAGTTATCCAGCTTGAGATCAGAGTAATCGGCTTCGTCATTGTTCTTCTTCGATTTATTATCATACAGCCGATTAAATCTATTTCAAGTGTTGCTTCTGTAGTAATTGTTTAGATCGCTCCGGTGGTTTTCTTTACAATTACTACACGATTATCGGCTGATCCATAGCCGATCATCTCTACAGTAAATCGGCCGATTCGCCGCCGACGCGCTCCTCAGGACAGATCGGAATCCCAGCCGATCGACGCGCCTGGAATTTAATACTTTATTTCCTTGTCAATCAACAGGTCAGATTGACTGGCACACCGCGCGAACCGCACCAGGGCGATAACCCGAGCAGGAGCTAAGCAGATTCTCCCGGGTCGTGTGTCCGACGCTGAAGACCATCGGCCGATTCCTGTTTGGCCGATTTTAGCGCCAACACACTTTTGGCACGCCCAGTGGGACCAATCCAAGATCTGATATGTCGAAGAACGCAGAAATCTCCGACAGCAACATCATTGAGGTCACAGAAGCGGATCTCAAGGACGACCAGAGGGAAGAATTAGCCAAACATCTAGAAGATTACAAGAAGATGTACCTCCAGTCGTTCAGACGTACCAGAAGCAGGGAGGCCGTCAAGAAGACTCCTATTCTAGCTCCCCGCCACATCACCATTGCTGAGGACTCGGGCAAGATGTCAGAGATGATCCAACAGTCCGTTTATCAGGCATTCATCGACCAATCTTCAGTGATGACCAACATGGTGTATAACACCGTCATCAGCTCTCTGGCCAGCGGAGCAGTCCAAGGCTATCAGGGACCAGCATATGCCCCGCCAACCACTCTGTCAGCCAGAAGCTTACCATACACGTCCCAATTGGCTTCTCAGCCGATATTGACGCAACGCGAGGGGTACAGCTCTCCATTGCCCCCAGCGTCTCCAAGATACAGCGGTGCACCATGTCTCCCATCACAAACGCCGCTTCAACCCGTCCAGATTGCTTCTGTGTAATCGCTGCCCACAAGCTCAGCACCTTGGGGAACATCGGCGACAATGTTTTTTCCCGAGCCAACGAACGGATACGGGAGTTATCCAATCCAGGTGCCACACCAATCGGCCGTCCGGCCGACGGTCCCTCAGTATCAGCCGATCTCATCAGAAATCGGCAGGGGGGCAAGCGCTGCAGAAGCGTTCAGAGGCGCGGCGCCAATGATGACATATGATGGAGGGGTTGATTCACTTCGCCATCAACTATCGGCTGCTCAGCAAAATTCGCCGATTCATCACCCAGCCGTGCCAGCTCTTCAGCACATACCCGCACCGCGAACAGCTGTTCACCAGCAGCAGGTGGACTGGACGGCAAGAATAGCAGAAGTAATCCAGGACCAGTTTGGATTGAATCCAAAAGTGCAAACTTACACCTACAAGACGCCATATCCATCGGCCTATGACTTGCTGCCGTTCCCACACCGCTACAAAGTTCCCGATTTCGCCAAGTTTTCGGGGACGGACGATACATCCACTATAGAGCACATCAACCGATTCATCATCCAGTGCGGGGAAGCCGCCACACAAGATGCTCTGAGGGTGCGTTTGTTCTCGTCGTCTCTGTCTGGATCGGCCTTCTAGTGGTTCACCACTTTACCACCCAATTCCATTGTTACTTGGGCCGATCTGGAAAAGCAATTCCATAAGTACTTCTACGCAGGAGTACATGAGATGAAGCTCTCGGATTTGACCAGCATCAGGCAGAGGAGCAACGAACCAATAACTGGATACATACGGAGGTTCAGAGAAATCAGAAACAAATGCTATACTCTGGCTCTGACCGATGCCCAGTTGGCCGATATTGCTTTCCAAGGCCTCCTGCCGCATATCAAGGAGAGGTACGCCTCACAAGAATTTGAAAGCTTAAGTCAGATCGTTCACCGGTTGGCCGGTCAGGAGGTACGCCTGTTTGATCGGCAGAGGAATTTGGAAGGGTCTGAATCTGAGGAAGGAGGAGAAATCGTCCTAGTGGAATGGGTCAAAGGGAAGAAGCCAATATCGTGCCCTTTTGGAAAGAAAGAACCAGAGACATTCGGCTTTGACACATCAAAGGCCGATAAGATTTTCGACTTATTACTCCAGGAAGGGCAGATCAAGCTATCTCAGTATCATACCATCCCTTCGGCCGATCAGCTCAAGAAGATGAAGTACTGCAAGTGGCACAACGCCACGTATCATGATACGAATGAATGCAAAATCTTTCGTCAACAGATGATTGGCCATCGAGCAGGGAAGGCTCAAGTTCAAAACCCCGACTAAACCGGCAAAACCGATGAAGATAGATCGGCATCCTTTCCCGGCCAACATGGTTGACACGGGGAAAAATTCACTTCAAACCAAGGTGCTGACGTCAGAATCGGCGAGAAGGAGCGCCGCCGTGGATCCCAGAAAGCAGATCATGGTGGACGGTGTTAAAGGGAAAAGACAGACGGAAGATGAAGGCAGAGGATCAGAGCGATCGCGTAGACCCGTCACTTCCCAATTCTTACTCAGCAAATATCGGCGACAGCAGGAAAGGACGAGACACCACGATGAGATGATACGCCGACACAAAGATCATTGGCGATGTCCGTTTTTTATTCAATGCTGGGAAAATGACCTCAGATTGCCATCAGCCGATAATTGCCCTGAGTGCAACGGGTCAAGTTGCGGCGATCGCCCGCTCAAAAGATCGCGCTCCAGAGATAGAAGATCAGAGCCGATCAGCAGAAACTAGTGCGAACAAGAGGGTCGGCGCCTTTTAGTGCATGTTCGGTTGGAGGCCAAAGCTGACCGGTATGATCGGTCGAAAGGCAGGATCAACCAACAGGATCGACTGAGGAGCAGAATCAGCGTACACGGTCGGCTTTGTCAGATGAAAACCCCCTAGGAAGGGAATCAGATTAGGAGCACGCCAAATCATCGGCCAAACCAATAAACCCCAGGTGGTGCCCTGGTGGACTATCCAAATCGCAGAAACGGAGGATCCAACGCCTGCGCCGATGGGAGCAACAAGAAGAAGAGTAGAGGCAAGCGCTGGAAAAGAGGAACGTCAAGTGTCGGGTCTGGCGCCCCAAGCAAAATTACAGCAAGGAGGTTGAAAATCAAGAATCGGCAGCTAATGTCAAGAAAAAGGGTGGCCAGTTGGTGTGATAAGAAGGTCAAGGTTAAACAATTCTCCCGAGGAGATTAGGTTTGGGAGTTGGTGCTGCCGATAGGGTCTAAGGATCCCAAATTCGGTAAATGGTCGCCCACCTGGGAAAGGCCGTATAAAATTGGCCGATGTGCTCCGGGAAATGCATATATCGAAGGGGAAGAGTTCACAAGAGCTTTGAACGAAAGGAGATTTTTACTGCGCTTATTTCGGAGGAAAGGATTAAAGAAAGAGTTTCGAAGAAAAAGTTATGTTTTACACCGAAACTGGGGGGCATGTGTTGACGCCAGATTTTGACACGTGTTAAATCGGCGTCGGGAAGAGAAGGTTGGCCGATGCGGCAGATCTAAAGGCTACAATAAGGAATCGGCCGATTGAGGTAACAGTTGGAAAACGGCCGATTGGTGATACGGCTTGCGCCAACAGGATGGGACTATTTCGGAGAGTCCTGGTCAGAAGTTGGTCAACAGGGCAACGCTAAGTCGGTCAAGGAGCAATTGAAAAGAGTCCTGATTGGATTAGGGGACAGCGGCGGAAGATTCTGCGGGAGTCCGTTTCCTTTAAAAGTTATTATAGATATAGTAGTTTTTCCATTTTTAAATAAGGTTGTAACAAGTCGTAATCGACCAGGAGTCCTATGTCTTAGGGTATAAATAGGAGTCGTCAGGGTCTTGCAAAGGAATCAACACATCAATCAACAATAATACTTCTACTTTTCCAGCAATTTACTTTCAAGTCGGCGACTTCGCTAATATTTTCTTCTTCCACGAGTTCGTACGGATTGGTAGGGCTGCATCAACTTGATCTCCAGCCAATTGGTAGGTTCCGCTTACCGAGTAATATCCGAGCTTTAACTACGGGCGCATCGCTGTGGTTTCGTTTGGATTTATTCACCAGTTATCGATATTTACTAGAATTGCAAGTTTTACCTGTTATTCTAGTATTATCACCAGTTATCCAGCTTGAGATCAGAGTAATCGGCTTCGTCATTGTTCTTCTTCGATTTATTATCATACAGCCGATTAAATCTATTTCAAGTGTTGCTTCTGTAGTAATTGTTTAGATCGCTCCGGTGGTTTTCTTTACAATTACTACACGATTATCGGCTGATCCATAGCCGATCATCTCTACAGTAAATCGGCCGATTCGCCGCCGACGCGCTCCTCAGGACAGATCGGAATCCCAGCCGATCGACGCACCTGGAATGTAATACTTTATTTCCTTGTCAATCAACAGGTCAGATTGACTGGCACGCCGCGCGAACCGCACCAGGGCGATAACCCGAACAGGAGCTAAGCAGATTCTTCCGGGTCGTGTGTCCGACGCTGAAGACCATCGGCCGATTCCTGTTTGGCCGATTTTAGCACCAACAACTCGCAAAGATGATGTTGAGGCCACTGCCTCCGTCGATGAGTACTTTTGCGAGCCTAACATCCACGACCACCGGATCTAGGACGAGTGGGAGTTTGCCCGGCTCAGAAAAGCTCGTCCACTGATCAGCCCTGGAGAACGAGATGGGGACCTTCGACCGCCGGAGGGGTCGTGGTACCGCCGGCTCGATGGACATGATCTCGCGGCGGTGCAGCTTTTGACTCCTTTTGGAGAGAAATCCTGACTCGCCACCGAAGATGACATTGACCACCTTGGATACGTCCGGGAATTCGCCGGCGTCTGTCTTGTTCTCCGGATCTTCGTCGTCCTTGTCCTTCTTCTTCTTCTTGTCGCCCTTCTCCAAGGGCGGGGCATTATGGGACTTCCGGAGCTGGTAGCACTCAAAAGCAGAGTGATTTGAGTGTGGGTGCCACGGGCATTGTTTCTGCATGAGTTTGTCGAACTCCCCTACCTGGCGCGCTAGCTGGCAGTGTTTTACCGGCGAGCCTACCTAGGGATACCCTAAGGTAGTAGACTTGTGGTCAGGGTGTCACCGAGATTAGGAACTCGATGGTGCAAGGAACACAAGGGTTTAGACAGGTTCGGGCCGCAGTATGCGTAATACCCTACGTCTTGTGTGGTTTGTGTTGCCTTGGGATTATGCATTATCTTTGGAGGGGGTCCCTGTCCACCCTTATATATCCTGGGGGGACAGGGTTACATGAAAATCTTGGTCTAGTACGAGCTTAGGAGTCCTAATCGAGTACTTTCAGGTAGTTTCCTTCTGTACCGACTAGTTGTACTTACATACGAGTACTTTATAGTGTGGGTAAGGTATGAAACATGCCCCACCACTTACTCTATAATGTTCTACACCACACGTGCAGTCCCATTGCCCGGGTCTGACACCCCCTATCCGAGTTGGTGTATGTTGAACAACCGCCGGGCTTTGAAGATCCAAAGTTTCCAAACCACGTGTACAAGCTCCATAAGGCGCTCTATGGGCTTAAGCAAGCACCTAGAGCATGGTATGAATGCCTTAAGGATTTTCTTCTCAAGAACGACTTTGTAATGGGCAAAACCAATTCTACTCTCTTTACTCACAAAGTCGATAAAGATATCTTTGTTTGCCAAATATATGTCGACGATATTATATTTGGTTGTACTGACCAAAAGTTTTGTGAGGAATTTAGTAGGATCATGACCAAGAGATTTGAGATGTCTATGATGGGTGAATTGAAGTTCTTCCCTGGATTTCAAGTCAAGCAAATGAAGGAAGGGACTTTCATATGTCAAACCAAGTACGTGAAAGATATGCTCAAGAAGTTTGACATGGCTGATGCCAAGCCCATCGAGACACCCATGGCACTAAATGATCATCTCGATCTCAATGAAGAAGGGAAGTCGGTCGATCAAAAGGTATATTGCTCCATGATTGGCTCTCTTCTTTATCTTTGTGCATCTAGGCCCGATATTATGCTTAGTGTGTGCATGTGTGCAAGATTTCAAGCCAATACCAAGGAATGTCACTTAACCGCTGTTAAGAGAATTTAGAGATATTTAGTACACACTCCTAACCTTGGCTTGTGGTATCCCAAAGGTTCCACTTTTGATTTACTTAGCTATTCCAATTCGGATTATGCCTGTTGCAAAGTAGATAGAAAGAGTACGACGGGTACTTGCCAATTCCTTGGTAGGTCCCTAGTATCTTGGAGTTCTAAGAAAGAGAATTCGGTTGCTTTATCCACCGTGGAAGCGGAGTATTGTCACACCCGATTCTAGAAAGAACCAGATGCATCTCATATGTGCGCCAGGATCATGTTCACACACATATGGTAGACGGAAAGTGTAATATATCAAAGACAATGCTCAAAAAGTAACTAAATAAGGTATTTAACAATATTACACTCCGTATAAAAGAGACACAAGTATCTTTAAACGATAAACCGTTATACCCTATACGAAATCTCCAACAACTCCATCTTCCACAGGCGATGACTGAATTCCTCGAAGTCGTCGAAGATCTCCTCTTCGAAGTTTTCTTCTGAACAGAAGGGGCAAGGGTGAGTACTCTTATGGTTGGTACTCAGCAAGTGGGGTGAAAATGCAAGGCCGACAAGGATAGGCTAAGGTTTGCGGCAGCGGTTGCTTTTAGTTGGTCAAATATTTATTAACAAGCACCTATTAACTAGGTTTAAGTTTATACCAACCACTTTAGTAAAAACATAACGGTTCCATCAATAATAACATAAACCACGAACCACAATTTAATTAATCTTCAAGTTTCATTATCATGTGAGGGTCCAAGCCACTCTTAACCGTGAGTACGGCTGTTATAACAGTTTTACACTCTGCAGAGGTTGTACACTTTACCCACAAATCGTGTTTCCCTGAGTCGCCCGGGTTTGCAAAGCCGTTAAACACTTCCGAGGTGAGTGGCGAGGGTACACTACGAAGCCTTTACAAAGACATGTCGAGAGCTAGGCAGCCCGCTAGAGTTTCAGTAGCGGTGTGGTCCATAAACCTCCCTAATTGTCAGCTCCTTAGCAAAGGCAGCTACCCCAAGAGGACCGGGCTATGACCCCTATCACCGACCCCCTCCTTGCCCTTTCGGTAAGGCCACCAGCAAACTACACATCTAATTAATTGGCTAAGGTCAGAGCCATATGACTTTGTGGTTGCACTGTTTTCTTAGGTGGTTCTCCATGTTCCCACTAAACAAAGTTGATCTTGAAATTACGCGATAAAACCACAATATGAAACGTGATCCACATTGCCATAAGAGTAAACCAATACCAATCCCAAAGTTTGCAACTAAGCGTAACTACCCAACATGAATAGTAAACCCAGGTGTTTCAAGGTTTGGGGTAAAAGACTAGGTATGTCCTTAGTATAGGTATCCCATCAAGTTTATGCAAGCAACAGTAAAGTAAAGTGAATTATCATGCTGTTGTTGGGTTCAAATAGAATATGCAGAGGGGGAAAATCCACTAGCCTTCTTCAAACAGCTGCTGATTCTCTTCCGCGTAAGCTTGCTCTTGGTTATGCTCAAACGTCACGTTGTCTACGCGATCACACAAACAAGCATACACAAACAAATAAGAAATAATACAAACAGGAAGTAAAAAGATGCTAATGTTCTAGTTCATGATGCAAGGATCGCGTGAGCGCAAGAATCGCTGAAATCGGAGTTGAAACGAAGAAGATATGGCTAAAACAGTGATCTAGGGACCTAACTGCGAGAGTTTTGAACTTCCAGGGGCTAAATCTGAAGAAATCAGGGGCTTAAACATAACTAAACCTTATACAGAGGGTCGGGGTGCAAAACTATAGGTTCTGGACGGCGGGTACTAATTCTAGAAAAGTTAGGGGTCGGGATAGAAAAAGAAAGGGCTCAACTCTAATTATTTTTCTACTTTTCTGGACTGCGGGTTGATTCCTGGAAAACCTAGGGGTCTTTCTGCAAGAATTTTGGGGACGGCTAAGGTTGGGTGAATCTGGTCCGTTGGATCAGAATCGAGCGGCGGGTCGGGCGAATCGGCGGGGTAAAGTGAAGGTCGGGCAAATCGGCGGGTAAGGGTCGGGCGAATCGGCGGTGTAAAGTGAAGGTCGGGCAAATCGGCGGAGTCAAGAGAGGGTCGGGCGAACTGGAGTTGTACTGGGCGTCGGCGGCAAGCGAGTGCGGCGGCGGACGGCCGGAGCTTCACCGAATCCGGTGTTCCGGGGCTCGATTCAAGCTGGATTTATGCCGGGGAGTGAGTGGGCGGCACGACGAAGGTGAGGGTGGTCACGGGATGGCTGTGCGGCGGCTATAAACTGGCGGTCACGGCGAAGGGCGGAAACAGGGGTCCGACGAGAAATCAGGTTTGCGGCGGAGTAAGGGAGAGAGGGGAATCTGGCGCGGCTTGATGCTCACCAACTCGCGGAGCTCTGGCGAGAGGTGATGACGGCGGAGAAGCTGCGGAACGGCGAGTCGACGGAGAGGCGGCGTAACGGGGCGGCGGCGATCCTCCTGTGTGCGACTTCCAGCGGCGTGCGACGATGTTGTGTAGAGGAAAGGGTTTGAGGATGGCTCTGGTTGCATAGCGGGGCTCCGGCGGGATTTTATAGGGGCGGAGTGGCCGTGAATAAGGAAGGCGGCGACTCTTGTGAAGGAAAGGGTGGAACTGCGGCTAGTAAGGTAAGCCTGCATCACTGGGAAGGAAAGAGAGACGCGGGCAACGGCGCGAAGTCGATCCGGACTCGGGTAAGAAAGAAAGAAGGAAGGAGAAGGGGCGCGAACGACGGCGCGGCGCGCCTGCTGTCGCGGCGGAGAAAGGAAACAGAGGAGCGGGAGCGATGCGGAGCAGAGGAAGAAGAAAGGAAGGTGGAAGAAGACACCGACAGATGGATCCCAGCTGTCAGTGAAAGAAAGGGTTGGGTGAGCGGATTGGGCTGCTGAGTTGGGCCGTGGGAAAAAGAGAAGAAGGAGAAGAGAAGAATTGGGCTGGCTGAAAGAAAGAATAGAAGAAGAAAAGAAATAAAGATGCATGCACAAATTTATTTTGTGACTTTTATAAAATACTTTTAGAATTTTGAGTCCTATATTTTTGGGTGTTACAAAACCTACCCCCCTTAAAGAGAATCTCGTCCTTGAGATTTGGAAGGACTAGGGAACAGCTGAGGGAATTCTGCAATCAGTTCATTTTCTCTTTCCCAAGTAGCCTCATCCTCTGAGTGGTGACTCCACTGCACTCTGCACATTTTGATCACCTTATTCCGAGTAACCCTCTGTGACATTTCCAAGATTCTAACCGGATGCTCTGCATAAGTCAAATCTTCTTGTACATCAAGTTCCTCCATCGGTAATTGCTCCTCTGGCACTCTCAAACATTTCTTTAACTGTGATACGTGAAACACATCATGGACATCTGACAATCGTGCCGGTAACTCCAATTGATATGCCACATCACCTTTCCTTTCCAGGATCTGAAAAGGACCAATATAACGTGGTGACAACTTTCCTTTCACTTTGAATCTACGTAAACCTCTGATGGGTGATACCTTCAAATACACAAAATCTCCAACTTCAAATGTCAATTCCCTTCTTCGTATATCAGCATAGCTTTTCTGTCGTGATTGGGCAGTCTTGAGATTATCCCGGATTATCTGGACTTGTCTATCCGCTTCTTGAAGAATCTCTGGTCCAAAAACTTGACTTTCTCCTGTCTGGTTCCAATACAATGGTGTCCTGCATTTTCTCCCATATAATGCTTCAAATGGGGTCATCTTGAGACTTGCTTGATAACTGTTATTGTAGGAGAATTCTGCATATGGCAAACTTTTATCCCAACTACCTCCATGCTTTAGGGCACATGCTCTCAACATATCCTCTAATACTTGATTCGTTCGCTCAGTCTGACCGTCTGTTTGCGGATGATATGCAGAACTGAAATTGAGCTTTGTATCCATGGATTCATGTAATTTCTGCCAGAAGCGCGACGTGAACTGAGTACCTCGATCAGACACTATCTTCTTTGGAACACCGTGCAGACACACAATTCGTGACATGTATAGTTCTGCTAACTTGGCTCCAGTGTAAGTTGTTTTGACCGTGATGAAATGTGCGACTTTTGTCAATCTGTCTACAATAACCCATATCGAGTCGTAACCATCACGAGTACGAGGTAACCCTACAATGAAATCCATACCAATCTCTTCCTATTTCCATTCAGGTACTTTCAATGGCTGGAGTAAACCTGCTGGTCTCTGGTGTTCTGCCTTCACTCTCTGGCACACATCACACAAAGCTACGTGAGTTGCTACGTCTCTTTTCAAACCATACCACCAGTACCTTCCTTTCAAGTCTTGATACATTTTGGTACTTCCAGGATGAATGGAATAAGCGGAATCATGTGCCTCCTTCAAAATAAGTTCACGAAGGTGATCAATTTCGGGTACACAGATCCTTTTTCTAAACCAAACAGTTCCTTGTTCATCTTCGGTGAAATCCTTAGTTTTGCCTAAACCAATTTGAATCTTGATCTCTTTGATCTTAGCATCTGTCAACTGTCCTTTTCTGATCTCTTGTTCTAATGTTGGTTCCATCTCCATAATCATGGCTTCCGCTTGAGTGACAATTCCCAAGTTCAAACGTGCCATCTCCCAACATAATTCCTGAGGCATCAATCGAGCAATCATCATATTAGCTTGTCCTTTCCGGCTTAGGGCGTCTGCCACAACATTAGCCTTGCCAGGATGATACTGAATATCCAAATCATAGTCTTTGATTAATTCTAGCCATCTGCGCTGTCTTAGGTTAAGATCCTGTTGCGTGAAGATGTACTTCAGACTCTTATGGTCCGTGAAGATCTGACACTTGTTTCCGATCATGTAGTGCCTCTAAATCTTCAATGCATGCACGACGGCAGCCAACTCCAAGTCATGGGTAGGATAGTTCTGCTCATGCTTTCTCAACTGTCTTGAAGCATAGGCCACAACTTTGCCTTCTTGCATTAACACGCATCCAAGACCCATCCGTGAAGCGTCGCAATACACATCAAACCCTTTGTGGATATCTGGCATTATCAACACAGGGGCAGTGGTCAATCTTATTTTCAGCTCTTCAAAACACCTCTGGCATGTATCATCCCACTTAAATTCTTTCCCTTTCTCCAACAGAGAAGTCATAGGTTTCACGATCTTTGAGAAGCCTTCAATAAATCTGCGGTAGTAGCCTGCAAGTCCAAGGAAACTTCTGATTTCAGGTACAGTTTTCGGTGGATTCCAATTCAGAACATCCTGAACTTTACTTGGGTCTACTGCAAGTCCTCCCTCTGTGATAACATGTCCAAGGAAAGAAACTTCTCTCAACCAAAAATCACATTTGCTCAGCTTGGCATATAACTGATTCTCTCGGAGTTTCTGTAACACTATCCTCAAGTGCTCTTCATGTTCTTCCTCGTTCTGCGAATACACCAAGATGTCATCAATGAACACAACCACAAACTTGTCAAGATATTCCATGAAAACCTTGTTCATCAGGTACATGAAGTACGCTGGAGCGTTGGTCAATCCGAACGACATCACAGTAAACTCGTACAGACCATATCTGGTAGTGAAGGCTGTCTTGGGTATATCCTCTGGTCGGATCCGTAGCTGATGATATCCTGATCTCAGATCAATCTTGGAGAAAACCTTGGCACCTCTCATCTGATCAAACAAATCTTCAATCCGGGGCAGTGGATACTTATTCTTGATGGTCACGTCGTTTAGCGACCTGTAGTCTGCACACATCCTTCTACTGCCATCTTTCTTATCGACAAAGATCACGGGTGCTCCCCACGGGGATGAGCTAGGACGGATAAATCCCTTAGCTAACATTTCTTCTATTTGTCTCTTTAGTTCACTTAGATCCTTAACATCCATTCTATAGGGTCTTTTAGAGATAGGTGCAGTACCAGGTAAAAGATCAATACTGAACTCAATGTCACGAACAGGTGGCATACCTGGTAAATCTTCCGGGAAGACGTCGGGGTACTCACAGACAACTCTGATATCTTCTAGAGGCATTCCCTTCATTTGGTTCACTGTCCCAACTCTACTGGGCGAAGCTGATGCCACAAACTCTATTTTATCTCCTTCAGGGCTGGTTAAGAGCACTGACCTCTTACGACACTGAATGACACCATCACATCCTGATAACCAATCCATTCCGAGGATCACATCGATGCCGTTAGTCTTTAGGACTATTAGATTGGCTAGAAATTCTACTCCCATAATATTCATGCTAACCCTTGGGCATAAGTGACTGGCTTTCAATTCCTTGCCCGGGGAGCTTACTAGTAATATTTGTTTCATAGGACTCATTGGTAAATTATGTTTTGCAGCGAATTGCTCAGTAATAAATGAATGTGATGCTCCAGAATCAAATAAAACTGATGCAGGTTCAGAATTAACAAGAAACGTACCGAGCACAACATCGGGAGCCTCTTCAGCTATTTCTGCAGCCACATGATTCACCTTTCCGCGCACGTAGTTCCGTTGTCCTTTGTTGCCTAGTGGTGTCTGGTTGCTGTTGCGCGGCTGCTACTGCTTAGGAGTCTGCCTTTGTCCACTGTTCCTCTGATTCTGAGGAGTTTGCGCGTTACGCTTCGGGCAGTTGTTAGCGTAATGACCCAGTTCTCCACATTTGAAACAGCCGTTGGGTTGGACCGGGGTGACTGGATTGTTGGTCCGCACTGGTGCACCTGTGGCATAACCTGGACGGTAGTGAGGTCTCACGCGGTTGCCCAACTCTTGAAGAACACCTTGTAGTACCAGAGACAAGTGGCCGGGTTCTCTGTCCGGAGTGCGAACACAGCAGAGTTGCCTCATCCCTGGAGTTTCTTCACTCTGATCATCGTTGTCATCATCGTTGTTGTTGTCCTCGTCATCGTCTCTTCTAATATCTTCGAAGTTACTCGGGCTTCCTTCAGCGACGACCGGTGCTGGGGCGGGAGCTGGAGCAGGGACAACTAGGGGTGGTGGCGATGCCTTAACGACGGGTGATGCTGGTGGTGTGAACTGATTTCCTTCTTCATCAATTGCCATGATGCGGCCATCTTCACCATCCACGAAATAGTAGGCCTCCTCGGGTTCTTCCTCCGTAGCTTCCTCCTCTTCAACAGGGGCTGGAACTGAAGTGGGAGAAGCTGGCTCAGCTGGGGCAATGCGAACTTGGCGACCTCCGGTGCGCTTGCGAGCAGTCTGGTAAGTTCTGACCATCTGGCAGAGCGGAAGTAAAATTCAGAATATTTTTCTTTAAGAAGGAAAATGATAGAAGGTTTATGTAAACATAGGTTTTTATGCGGAAATATAAAGTAAACAGAAATTTTTTTGATGCTGACATGACTTGCTAGAAGATAAATCCTTAATTTCGACCATTTCTAACTAGGCTAGCGTCCTACAGTCAACATAGCTCTGATACCACTTCTGTCACACCCGATTCTAGAAAGAACCAGATGCATCTCATATGTGCGCCAGGATCATGTTCACACACATATGGTAGACAGAAAGTGTAATATATCAAAGACAATGCTCAAAAAGTAACTAAATAAAGTATTTAACAATATTACACTCCGTATAAAAGAGACACAAATGTATTTAGACGATAAACCGTTATACCCTATACGAAGTCTCCAACAACTCCGTCTTCCACAGGCGATGACTGGTGAACGAAGGGCCTAGAATTCCTCGAAGTCGTTGAAGGTCTCCTCTTCGAAGTTCTCTTCTGAACAGAAGGGGCAAGGGTGAGTACTTTTATGGTTGGTACTCAGCAAGTGGGGAGAAAATGCAAGGCCGACAAGGATAGGCTAAGGTTTGTGGCAGCGGTTACTTTTAGTTGGTCAAATATTTATTAACAAGCACCTATTAACTAGGTTTAAGTTTATACCAACCCACTTTAGTAAAAACATAACGGTTCCATCAATAATAACATAAACCACGAACCACAATTTAATTAATCTTCAAGTTTCATTATCATGTAAGGGTCCAAGCCACTCTTAACCGTGAGTATGGCTGTTATAACAGTTTTACACTCTGCAGAGGTTGTACACTTTACCCACAAATCGTGTTTCCCTGAGTCGCCCGGGTTTGCAAAGCCCTTAAACACTTCCGAGGTGAGTGGCGAGGGTACACTACGAAGCCTTTACAAAGACATGTTGAGAGCTAGGCAGCCCGCTAGAGTTTCAGTAGCGGTGTGGTCCATAAACCTCCCTAATGGTCAGCTCCTTAGCAAAGGCAGCTACCCTAAGAGGACCGGGCTATGACCCCTATCACCGACCCCCTCCTTGCCCTTTCGGTAAGGCCACCAGCAAACTACACATCTAATTAATTACCTAAGGTCAGAGCTATATGACTTTGTGGTTGCACTGTTTTCTTAGGTGGTTCTCCATGTTCCCACTAAACAAAGTTGATCTTGAAATTACGCGATAAAACCACAATATGAAACGTGATCCACATTGCCATAAGAGTAAACCAATACCAATCCCAAAGTTTGCAACTAAGCGTAACTACCCAACATGAATAGTAAACCCAAGTGTTTCAAGGTTTGGGGTAAAAGACTAGGTATGTCCTCAGTATAGGTATCCCATCAAGTTTATGCAAACAACAGTAAAGTAAAGTGAATTATCATGCTGTTGTTGGGTTCAAATAGAATATGTAGAGGGGGAAAATCCACTTGCCTTCTTCAAAAAGCTGCTGATTCTCTTCCGCGTAAGCTTGCTCTTGGTTTTGCTCAAATGTCACGTTGTCTACGCGATCACACAAACAAGCATACACAAACAAATAAGAAATAATACAAATAGGAAGTAAAAAGATGCTAATGTTGTAGTTCATGATGCAAGGATCGCGTGAGCGCAAGAATCGCTGAAATCGGAGTTGAAACGAAGAAGATATGGCTAAAACAGTGATCTAGGGACCTAACTGCGAGAGTTTTGAACTTCCAGGGGCTAAATCTGAAGAAATCAGGGGCTTAAACATCACTAAACCTTATACAGAGGGTCGGGGTGCAAAACTATAGGTTCTGGACGGCGGGTACTAATTCTAGAAAAGTTAGGGGTCGGGATAAAAAAGAAAGGGCTCAACTCTAATTATTTTTCTACTGTTCTGGACTGCGGGTTGATTCCTGGAAAACCTAGGGGTCTTTCTGCAAGAATTTCGGGGACGGCTAAGGTTGGGTGAATCTGGTCCGTTGGATCAGAATCGAGCGGCGGGTCGGGCGAATCGGCGGGGTAAAGTGAAGGTCGGGCAAATCGGCGGGTAAGGGTCGGGCGAATCGGCGGTGTAAAGTGAAGGTCGGGCAAATCGGCGGAGTCAAGAGAGGGTCAGGTGAACCGGAGTTGTACTGGGCGTCGGCGGCAAGCGAGTGCGGCGGCGGACGGCCGGAGCTTCACCGAATCCGGTGTTCCGGGGCTCGATTCAAGCTGGATTTATGCCGGGGAGTGAGTGGGCGGCACCGCGAAGGTGAGGGTGGTCACGGGATGGCTGTGCGGCGGCTATAAACTGGCGGTCACGGCGAAGGGCGGAAACAGGGGTCCGGCGAGAAATCAGGTTTGCGGCAGAGCAAGGGAGAGAGGGGAATCTGGCGCGGCTTGATGCTCACCAACTCGCGGAGCTCTGGCGAGAGGTGATGACGGCGGAGAAGCTGCGGAACGGCGAGTCGACGGAGAGGCGGCGTAACGGGGCCGCGGCGATCCTCCTGTGTGCGACTTCCAGCGGCGTGCGACGATGTTGTGTAGAGGAAAGGGTTTGAGGATGGCTCTGGTTGCATAGCGGGGCTCCGGCGGGATTTTATAGGGGCGGAGTGGCCGGGAATAAGGAAGGCGGCGACTCTTGTGAAGGAAAGGGCGGAACTGCGGCTAGTAAGGTAAGCCTGCATCGCTGGGAAGGAAAGAGAGACGCGGGCAACGGTGCGAAGTCGATCCGGACTCGGGTAAGAAAGAAAGAAGGAAGGAGAAGGGGCGCGAACGACGGCGCGGTGCGCCTGCTGTCGCGGCGGAGAAAGGAAACAGAGGAGCGGGAGCGATGCGGAGCAGAGGAAGAAGAAAGGAAGGTGGAAGAAGACACCGACAGATGGGTCCCAGCTGTCAGTGAAAGAAAGGGTCGGGTGAGCGGATTGGGCTGCTGAGTTGGGCCGCGGGAAAAAGAGAAGAAGGAGAAGAGAAGAATTGGGCTGGCTGAAAGAAAGAATAGAAGAAGAAAAGAAATAAAGATGCATGCACAAATTTATTTTGTGACTTTTATAAAATACTTTTAGAATTTTGATTCCTATATTTTTGGGTGTTACAAGTATGTTGCCGCGGGTGCATGTTGTGCCAAACTTTTATGAATGAAGCAAACCTTGAGTGACTTCGGTTGTGAGTTTAGTAAGATTTCGCTCTTGTATGACAATGAGAGCTCCATCAAGCTAGCAAACAATCCGGTGCAACACTCCCGAACAAAGCACATAGACATACGACACCACTTCTTACGGGATCATGAGGCTAAGGGAGATATTGCTTTACGTCATGTGAGCACCGAATGGCAACTTGCCGATATCTTCACTAAGCCACTAGATGAGCAAGGTTTTGTGCTTTGAGGAGTGAGCTAAATATCTTGGATTCTCATAACTTGGCTTGACTTGTTGCACATACTTGATTGTTGCCTAGATAGGAAAAATGAATTTTATTGTGCTGAGTTCGTCAAAATATTTGGATTTTGGTCTTTGGATTGAAACTTGATACTAGTGATCATTGTTATGTATTGTTGATGTGCCTGATCATCAAGTATCAAGTTGTCACATGTCTGCAAGCCAAAATCATCCAAATCTATCTTTTTGGAGAAAATCTATCTTTTTGGAGAAAATCAGCTACTATCGGAACTTCCGACACCAGTCCAGAACCTCCGACAATCATCGGAAGTCTCAGGTCTCTTCCGACAAAGGGTCCTCGGGAGAACTTTTATTTTTTTATCGGAACTTCCGATCAACGATCGGAACTTCTGACCCGCGTCGGAAGTTGCTTCCTTCTTCTGACAAGGGGTTCTCGGTTTGGAAAAATCAATTTCATCGGAACTTCCGATGTGCCATCGGAACTTCCGAAAGGTCACTCTACAATATATACCCCTTGGCCAGCACTTCTCAAACCCTAACTCTTTTTCTTCTCTCCCACCGACGGCTAGCCTGTCCTCCTCTCAACCCATTGAGGGGAACTCATGATTTGACCGTGGGATTTCGTTGCTGTGAAGTTCTTTGGATTTCCCAAGCATCGGAACTTCTGATTCCATCTTTCTCTCCTCCGATTCGCGCGGGAAACGCTCAAGGTATTGCATTAAAAATCCCCGTCGCCCGATCTCTCAGTGCCGTAAGAGTTAGATGGATTCCTTTAGGGGATAGTCTCTAGATACATCCTAGATCTAGTGTCTAAAGTTTCATGAAGTTTGGTGGGCTAAATCTTGCATTCCATGGATTATTGTGCCGACTCGGGCTAGGTTGGAAGTTCCGACCCCTAGTCGGATCTTCCGACCAGTGCCTGTTTTGGCACAATAAGCCTATCTTGACACCATCTTTCATTTCGTTTCTTCGATCCACTCTTATTTTCCTATTATATCTATTAGATGGCTCGTGGAAACAAGGACAAGCAACATGAATCATCTCCGGAAATTCAATCACCTTCCTCCGATTCCGAGGCCACCGCCGATGCCTCACTGGTTCCACAACGCAAAAGGAAGGCCGTTGCCAAGGTGCCTCAGCGTGCACGTGGTCGTGGGAAGCCCACTCTAGGATAAGGTTCTAGCCGTGGTACTCACGTAAAGCGTGCTGCCCCGCGTCCTCAAGATGATGATGATGATGAAGATAATGAAGATAGAAGCGAGCTTGCTTTTCTTGAGCAGTTTATCATTAGAATGAAGCCGCCAACTCATCTTACTCATCCTTCTTATCTTGGTCATCGCATGGTCAACTACACCAAAGGCAAGCATAAGCTCTACAACTTGAGGTATGAAGATTGGACAACTCTTAACAAGGAGCAGCAAGGCGATTCTCGTTTTTGGAGTTCGTCGTCATGATCAAGTCCCGCCCAACAACTGAGATGAAGTCAATTGATTGGAACCATCTTTTGGACATTGACTTGCCCGTCATGCGAGATGTCATGGACGCTTGTGGAAGGATAAACCTCATGCATATCATGTCCTTCTCTTGTGATTCGAATGAGGAGATAGTTACTCAGTTTTATGCAACTCTCTATGTGAACCGCCATGACAAGACATTTCATTGGATGACAATTAGCAAGTGCCGTCAAATTGGGTATGAATAGTTTGCTCGCATTCTTGGTTTTCCTAGTGAAGACCTCATTAAATACAAGCTTCATGGAGAGGACAATGTGCTAAGTGATGAAGACATGGCCTTCATGTATGACCATGCTTATGGTGACATCAAGCTTGGAACGGTTAGTGGCCTCACTCCATACTACAAGCTGCTAAACAATCTTTTTAGTTACACGGTGTGTCGTAAGGGAGGAGATGCGGATAACATCTCAAACATGTCAAGGAATTTGCTTGCAAAGATGGCTCCGGGTAGTGAAGCTTTTAGTGTGTTTGATTTCATTTGGGAAGAGATCATTGTGTGTTCAGTGTCACCCAAGAAGAGCTGCAACTATGCCCCGTATCTTTGCTATGATCAAGGCGGTGACCGGTGTCGAGATTCTTACCGACAAGGGCCATCAAGTTTATAGGCCAAGCAAGGGCACCATTGAGTGTCTTGTCAAGATTGGCAAGCATGCGCCTCAAAGAAGATCAGCCAGATCCTCTCAAGGACCTAGTTCTCAAGCTCCATCAAGTTCTCGTGGTCCTTCTACATCTCATGGTCCCTCTACATCACGTGGCTCTTCTACCTCCCGTGGTTCACCTCCTAGGGCTCCAAAGAAGAAGGGTATTCTTGGATTCATTTCTAAAGGACTCTTTGCTTGCTTCAATTTGGGACGTCACAACACCGAGGAAATTCATGCACACAAGAAATATGTAGATGAGCAACTTCTCAAGATTGAGGCAAGGCAAAAGGAGATTATGGCCAAGAGCGACATTTCACATTCTCCGGCTCATGCTCCTATGGACTTTCCTCCTCCTCTCGTCTTCTACAACCCTTGGGAGGGGATGGGCGACCCATCTATGATTGTTTGGTGCTTCTCAATATGGTGAAGATTTTGAAGAAGACTTGGGTGGGCATGAGAACTCGGATGAAGAAGAAGAAGAAGATGTTCGCGCTGCCAACACCTCGACCGAGACGGATGAGTGATGGCTATGGAAGGGCCTCTCCTTTTTGGTGCTTGATGCCAAAGGGGGAGTGAGCTCACCATAGGCCATGATGGATGCTTGTTGCTTTATCTATCTATCTATCGTATCGTAGCTTGTGAACTTTGAACTATTGTGGACATGTAAGACAATCATTATGTACTTGTGCTATGTGTGGTGTGCCAAGTGAGACTTTGAATTTGTAAGACTTATGCATGACGCGCTATGATAGTGTGGTTCTAGAACTTAATGCTTGTGTAATGCTCATGACTTGGTGTATTGTTTATTTCCACTTTATTGTTGTCATATATCATGTCATATGCATCACGGTTGGTTATCATCACACTTTGCACCCCACGGATTAAATGATATAGGGGGAGCTCTCTTAATTTGTGCAAGTGGCATTTGAGGTCATTTTTGATTTTATTATGAAAAATGCAAATATTAAGGGGGAGCTCAACTATATGATTGGTTCAAAACCGATTTATGACTTTATTTGTGAGCCTTAAATTGTGTTGTAATCAATCACAAAAAACGGGGAGATTGAAAGTGCATTTGGCCCCCTAAGTGGGTTTTGGTGTTGATGACATGCATAATTAAGGAGCTAATGAGTTTATCGAGTTTTGAACAGGTTATGATGCAATGAAATAAAAAATACGCGTAAAAAGATGCCAAATTGCTTAATGGACGATGTTGGAGCTCAAAGAAGAGTTTTATTACTTTTCTATTTTGAATTTGAGTATAGGAAACACCGTACTATTAAGAGGGATGCGAAAAAGTATTCTGAAGATGCTAAAGTGTTTAGTAGAAAAGTCAAAAATAAATGAGAGACCAGATCCTATCTTAGAAACCTTAAACCAGCAAAATTCAGCCTGGTCGGAAGTTCCGACCTGGGGTCGTCGGAAGTTCCGACCTGGGTGGAGACTTCCGACCAGGGGTCCTCAGCCAAAAATATTATTTGGGTCGGATGTTCCGACCCCGGGTCGGAAGTTCCGACCAGTACTTTTTCAGCATGTAACGGCTAGTTTTGGGAGCTTGGGTATAAATACCCCTTCACCCCCTCTTTCATTTGTTGCTGACTCCTTTCGCAAGAACACACTTTTGAGCCTCCAAAACACTTTCCCAATCCCTCCAAGAGCCAATCCTTGCTTTGATTTGAGCTAGGGCTTGGGTGAGAGAGAGATTGAGGTGTGTGACTTGTTCCCTTGAGAAAGAGTGCAGCGCCCTTTCTCCCATGAGCACTTAAAGCATCTCCAAGCATCCGTTCGCGTTTGCTACTCTTGAAGCTAGCTTCTAGACAGTTCGGCGTCGCCCGTGGAGCGCTCTCTCGTGTATGTGCGCCTCGGGAAGCTTGTATTGCCCAATCCTTTGTGGATTTGATAGTAAGTGACTCAATCCTCCTTTGTGGTTGATTGAGTGAGGAAAGGGTTAGAGAAGACCCGACTCTTTGTGAGCTCCTCAACGGAGATGTAGCTTCCTTAGTTGAAGTGAACTTCGGGATAAAATTGCTTGTGTCTTGTTCATATCGTTCATATCTAGTTCTTGTTGACCTAGACCTTGTTTTATCCCGATCTACGTATTCTTGTTGTTGAGCTTGCTAGGGTTGGTTGCAGAAGGTTCCTAGCATCACTACGCAACTTTTGATTCAGCTAGGTTTCACAGTTTCAATTTAGGTTTTGAATTTCATTGTAAACCCTTTGTGTTATCAGAAGTTCCGACAAGGCGTCGGAAGTTCCGGTCCATCGGAACTTCCTATCCCTGATCGGAAGTTCTAATAGGTTTAACTGTTGTGAAGAATTTTTAGGTTTTACAGGTTTGCCTATTCACCCCTCCCCCCCATCTAGGCATCACCAAGATCCTTTCAGCGGGAGAGGAAGGCGCAAAACAAATCCCCCACCGCGCACCGGATCACTACCTCCGGTGACTCCCCGCAGCGGCGCCGTACAACGGGCGCTCTGGTCGCCGTTTCACCTGGGAGTACGGGAATGGGTCGGAGATGGATGTGGCGACGGGTAGGGAGTAATTTCTGCTCCTTGGAGGGGGGTTTGCAAAAAAGCATAGCAAGTCGACGGGTCTCGACGGCCCGTTGTATGTGCCCTCAAGTGTTGTGCTGCCGTAATCATTAATGAGGTCAACGGTTAGCGTGTACTAGTAAACGTTGATTACTCAATTGGGTGAATGGGTCCCAATGTCAGAAGTTGGGCCCACAGTCAGGAGAGCCCACGCGTCAGGTGAGTTAGTTGGGTCCACAAGTTAGCTCGGCCCACTGGTCAGGGCGGGCCCACACAACAGGTGAATTAGTGGGTGCCTTTAATGGGCTTCTCGATTCTGCGTGGCAGCACACGTAGCTTGCCCACATGGCGCCCTTCTAACTGGGTCGGCTCGCGTGAGATCCATGGGCATGCCGGTGTGGCTAACCTCAGTGTGGCCTAGGTGGATGGTCCATGGCCTGAAACGCCGATGAGCGTTCGGCAAAAAGCTGACAAGCGTTTTTCACCCACAGGCCACAGAGTCAGCCCAGGACAAATATCGGTCTAGTTCTCCCACATGCCACGGATTCAGCCCTGAGCATAGCCCATTCCTTATATATGTCCCAATTCAAGTTGACAACAAAAAGATATAGGTGTCCTTACAAAATTCATCTTTTCCTTGCGTGTAAAACTCACATCGTAATCGATCATGAAAATCTGAGTATATCCCTTTGCAACAAGATAAACTCTTACCTATCCACCTTTCCTTCTAGTGTATGTTTAATGGTGAAAACTCACTTACACCCAATAGGTTGCTTGCCTGGTGGTAGATCCATAAGATCCTTAAGTTCTATTATTCTCCAAAGCTCTCATATCTTCAAGAATTGCCTCCTTCCACTTATGATCCCCTTTAAGTAAATTCCAGCTAGTGGGTATGGATAAAGAATCTAGAGAGACAACAAAACTTTGGAAGGTTGGGCTATAATAACCTTTTAGTGGGTAATGTCATGTTTATACCCAACATAATCCCTATGACGTCCTGGAACATTGGGATCTAGTTGGCTTTCTTTGGGCAATAGGTTGAACTTTTTCAGCAAGAACTTGAGCAGATAATTCATTATCGCCTTGCTCTAGAGTGATAAAAGGAGCATTAGGACTAGGAGAGTATTATTTGTTACATGGGTCATCGTACGTAAGAGATATGTTCTAAGAAAGCAGACTACTCCATATGTCTCCATAATAAGAATTATTACCTCCACTCTCATTATCATTTTAAGTTTTGTTGCCATGTATACGAACAAAATTATCCCCATAGAAAACACCCAAAAAAGAACAACAACAGAGCCCACATCAATGCCTTCACCGATACTCTAGCCCTCATGTTGTATTTTAGGTGGAGAAAGTGTAATTCCAATATCATTGGATGGCTTGTAATAAGATTTATACTCACGCAATGTCACATCCATACTCGTGAACCGGCGTTCAGATGGACACTAACACCTATAACCTTTTTGAGCAGAAGAGTAACCAACGAACACACATTTGACAGCATGAGCGTCAAAATTCCCAACATAGTTTCTATAGTCATAAACAAAACATACGCCTCAAGAAACTTGGAGGAAACAATAAAATCATTGGAAATTAAAATAACTGCATGGGATTTATTATCAAGAATACGAAGGGATATATGATTTATTAAATATGTTGCAGTCTTCATGTCTTTACCCCAAAGAAACCTAAGAACATTCATTGTAAACATTAAAGACCAGACAACCTCAAGCAAATAACTATTCTTATGTTCTGCAACACCATTTTATTCTAGAGTGTTAATACATGTCGTTTGATGTTTAATACCATTCAAGGTTAGAAATTATTCAAACTCCTAGTTAACATACTTCTTACCAATATCGAAATGGAACGCTTTAGTTGTGTTACCAAACTTATTTTTATAAGAACACAGAAGTCTTTAAAAACTGCAAATATGTCACTTTTGTATTTTAGCATATAAAGCCAAGTATACCGACTAGAATCATCAGTAAATGCGACAAACAATCTATGCCCAGAATTAGAGTGCACCTCACAATTTCCCAAACATCAAAGCGAATAACATCAAATGGTTGGTTGCTTCTGTAAAAAATTAAATATGTTAGTAAAATTATTTGATAAACCCAAACTAGGACAGGGAAACCTTATATGTTAAGAAAACTTACACCCATGACATACAAGAGATTCCCTAGGGAATGCATGAAAAAGAGATGGATAAATACAAGACATAGCACCAAAAGATGGATGTACAAGCCTATGGAGTGTAATAACAATTCTTAATACAAAGACATCTTGGATGTAAAAGCAAATTTATCACTTTATTCATCAAGATAATAGAGTCCATTATGCAAATTCCCTGTCCAAAGAATTTTCCCTATCCCTAATTCTTGAATGATCAAACAAATCTCTACAAATAAGGGATTTTGTGATACAACTATTAGCCGGTAGATTAATCGAAAATTGGGAACATGCAAAACTGGTGATAAGGATAAGATTTTAGTGCACTAGATAGACCCACGTGAAGACATGCAAAATAAGTGATAGGGAACATCTCACACAACCTCCTTCCTACATGTACTACGGCACCAACAAGATGGATCAATCGAGGAAGAACAATGGCTCCCTCATCCACAACATCCTTGCTGATGACTATGCACCTCCACAAGCCTGGCAAGGATTGTAGAACAGCACCAGCCTCAATAAGGCATCATGACCACCAAATCTTGGCTAACCAAAATGGCCCACAAAATCGATGAAAATAGAGTGGAATCCACAAGACTAACCTGCTCTTAGTACCATCTTGAAGATTAATTAATGGATTTAGAAGAAATTTTGGATTTATGGTAGGAACAAGAAGAGTTGGAGCAATAACATTATGGAGAACTGAATGGATTGATATCGATCTCAATCCTTCTCTTCCTTTTATCTCTTTACTCTTGGAACTTTACACTTTAGTCTCTATATATATCTATTTACTGATACAAACGTCAACATATCCTCTCTAACCCACTCGTTTACATTTTCACAATTCATACTTAAAATTTGAGTGTCTTTACTTTCTTAGAGAAGTTCTTGCTAGGTTGCAAAATAATTTGTGGATGGTTGCAAACACTAGTTGAACCATATTTTTATATTTATATAGTATGATCTAGTTTATATTTTGCGCAAAATAGCAAAAGTCATAGACAAAGATTTCTAGATTGTCTAATTTACCACATCCCACTCTTAAGTTATACGAGTATTGATTCCTTTTGAGTCTTGACATGTCCATTTTCGCGGGAGGCAAAGTGAGGTAATCTAGATGACAAATTATTGTTTTTCCATTTATTTGTTGGTTTCGCTCACGGTTTAGGTTGAATTTGAACACTTCTAGAAGGAAACTGCAATATGTTCTATCAATAATCAACCACACTCAGACTAGCATAGTTCAAACCTAACCTAGTGTGAACACAAAAATTTGTGTTGGCCCAAAAAATCGACCGATAATCTCTCGTGCGCAACACTCCGGTCTTGGAGATCTGCTTAACTCCAGTGCATGTCTTTAGCTTCTTCAGGTTCGGGACGTGCCAGTCAGTTTGACCATTCAATTGACAAGGTGAAAAAAAATCTGAGCTGATTGGCTGCATATCGGCAGACAATAAAGCACAAGCCATCGGCTAGTAGTCCGATGAGAATTGAGCAATTACTAAATATTTATTTTATCGTAAAAGAACCAACAAACTGATAACAATTAATCTACCATCACCACCAATCAGATCGGACTTGCCTAACAATAAATATCTAAACTAAAGGAATCTATATCATGCACGAGTACTGAAATCCAACACTTATCTGGACAAGCTAAACTTGCCGATCATCATCTGCATGCATGCTGCTTGTTGCATGCGATCCGTACTGATGTATACCAATAGCCGATGGTCTTTTGCCTGCTCCCAATAATCTAGATTTGATGGCCAAAATTCTGTGTCAACACCTAGCTAACTTAATCAACACATAACTCATTTAAAACGAGTAAAATGCACTAGTGGTCTTTAAACTTATCTTGTGTGCCACTCAAGATCCAAAACTCCCTAATTAGCATAAATTTTTCTATATTGCACACAAACAAAGCATCTTAACATATGTTATACATCATCAGTGAATCTAATTACGTAGTTGCACATCTCAAGTTGCACACCAGTGTCACATATGTAATTACATGCTGATCAAGGAGATTTGGACTTCAAATAACACACTTATCAAGCTTTGGGATTAATATGCACTTTAGGAGTTTATTAAACCAAATTTAAGGATCGCTGCTGGTGCATTTTACTCATTTAAAATTACACCTCGCCAAGGTGAAATCTTTGCTAAACTTAAGCTGCGACCGATCTCTATCAGCAGGTGGCCTGCACGGTGAGCACGCCGGACTCGCACCCCGCGCCAACGAACGCGGCCGTGTACTTGACGGCACACGACTCCCTGCCGACGCACGCCGCCGTGAACGCCAGCAGCGCGGCCTGCGACTCGCATGTTAGGCTCGCCGGCGCGGAGGAAGGAGGGCGAGACGTGGTAGAACCGCTGCGACGGCTCGCCGCACCCCGTCAGGCACCGGTTGCCGTCGCCCTCCGCCTTGAACTTGCCGCGGTAGTCGCACACGTGGCACCCGTCCATCTCCGCGGCCGTGTACGACGGCCAGTAGCGGCCCAGGCTTTTGCCGTTCACCCACGCCGCGCCCTTGTTCAGGCCCAGCAGGTCAACCACCATGGCCTCCTCGCCCGCCGGAGCGGCGAAGGTGGTCTTGTACCAGGTGAATGGCCTGTTCACAGGGACGATGCCGCCGTTGTTGCTGCGCCACTTGTTGTCCAGCTTGTCAAGATGGATTTGCCGGTGCTCACCGTCCAAGCCAGTCTGGAAAACAAGACGATAAAGATGATTGCTTACACAAAATCGGAGTCTTCTTTGCTAAAAAAATTTCAATTATCTAGGGATTTCATGAATGCACCTCGTAGCACCAGGAACTATTGGTGAGATCAATGACGGTGCCGTTTGCACCGACAAGCTTAACTGGTCCTCCAACGATGCCAGCCGGCTCGATCTCGAACAAAGCTCCGTAGCTCTTTCACAAAGGAAAACGTGTACCTACTATATCAGCATACATACAGCCATACATGATCGGAAAAGCTCAGATGAGATGAGTTGCTAACCTTGAGGCCGACGGTGCCGCTCAGGAGGGAGATGTAGTTCTTCCCGGAGTGGAGCTTCACCGGAGACTCGAGCTGGAAGTCGAACTTATTAGTATGAGTCGAGTGCTTTTGCCCTGCCACACAGTACATTAATTGTTGCAGACGAACATCGGCATGATCAGATCGATGGCAGCTCAAAAGTGAACCAAAATAGAGTTACACAGGGGCAGAGTACTGGCCGACGAGATTCCCGTTGACAAAAGCGTAGAGCTCATGGCCCGTTGTGTTCACATACAGAGTGTAACTTCCCTCCCCCTTGTGCTCAAGGCTGCTAGAAATCAAACATTTCGCAGTTTTATTGCATCTGTATGTTGAGTGAAAATCAATGTGGAGCAGGTTTAGTTTAGGAAAGGAAAGGTACTCTCCATTATTACCTTGTCCTGTACCACAAGTAGTCGCTTTGATCACTGGATGTCGTGATCTGCTCCAAGAGCTGGTTCTTCCTGAAGCTGCAACGGTCGTCAGTCATGAAGGGCCCCAGGTTCTCAGGCATCCACGACCAGCTCAGGGCTTCCGGCTCCTCCTCTACCGTGTTCGGCTTCGGCCTCATCACCATCACCGACGTCTGCGTTTTTACCTAATAATGGCACAATCAATGACAGTGGAAAAACTGCTAGCTGTGGTTGATGCATGGTCATGTGTACTGCACACAATCTGAACCGAGAGCACATGGTCGCCTGCAATCAAAACATACCTTGGCGGTGTTGAAGGCAACGGTCTTGCAGTCCGGCAAGATGCTGACGGACCATGCCGGCACGAGGTGAGTTCCTGTTCCGGCGAGGGTCACGCTGACATCCCTGTGGTGCCACTCGTTGCTGATGAAGCGGGCCGAGGAATCACCATAGGTGAACTTGGTGACCTGCATTATTTAATTTATTGTTGGTTCGCGCCATTAGATCGACAACGCATGCGCTGTGTGGAAGAAGCTCATCAAGTGCTGGTTGTCGTTTAGCAAGAGAAGAGTAGGCATGACGAGATGTGAAACTCACAGTGACATTCTCGCCGTAGCTAGTGTCGCTGTAGTCGCCATGGACAAGGGTTTTCTCCATGGACTGGAGCACGTTGTGGAGGTCCTTCAAGTGGCCGTACTTCGGCTGCCTAATGTTACCTGATATATTCGATATGAATAAACAGCATATTCACAACACATTATGCTTCAAAATTGCATTTTTACGCAATGAACCAAATTGATATAGCCATAGCCGAATCAAAAAAAAAAACTCACCATACTCATCCAAAGGCGCGTCGTAGTCATAGCTGGTTGTGATGTATGGGCCACCAGAAGTGCAGCCAAAGTTGGTTCCACCATGGTACTGATGATCACGATCATGTGAATTGAGGTGATGACAATACCATACTAATCATGCCATTAGAATGAAACATGATCATGTGCAGTTTATGGTAAGGATAGAAAACAAACATTGTACCATGTAGTAGTTCATGACGGATCCGCGCTTTTGGAAGAACATGGCGACCGCGAAAGCACTGTCTTCAGTGGTCCTATGGAAATCCGGCTGGCCCCATTTTTTGAACCTATTGGGGAAAAAATTAAAATCTGAAGTTAGTGCTGTTCCATGTTACAGAAAGTATGTTACAAGAGAAGAAAAAATGTTTACCAGCCAATCTAGTTCTCCGTCCACATCTTGGGGATGCCCATCCTGCTGGGGAACCAGTCATGGCAATAGAACCCGTTGCAGGCGTTGATCTGATGAGAACCCGAAAACCGACACGCTAGCTCAGACTCGGAAACATTACTATCTGTATATATATGCATAAACCACACAATTACGTTGTTACAGATTGGAATTGGAGTGAACTGAACTCACAATATTGTGCGGCAGCTCTCTGTCCTGGTCGCACATGATCCACGGGACGCCGACCTTCTGCTTGTTGGCCATGTCGGCGCACCAGTGGATGTATTGCGACACAGACCGGTCGTTGTTCAGCTTGGCCATGATGTCCCCGTACTCGTTCTCGATCTAGAAACAGTCATACATTAACATTTATTTGTTGCATCTTACTAGTTTGTTAGTATCCCGATCGTGAGTTCTGAACCGTTACCTCCATCATCTTGCATTATCTGACAGTTAATTACATCAGATGTATACTAGTAGTTCACAAGCGAAGAGGAATTAATGGTCATGTGTCAATGTACAGACCTGGGCGAGGATGATTGGGCCTCCTTGCCCGGCGAACATGCGGACGTCCTTCATCTTGTTGACTATGAGCGTGGTGAAGGTCTCCATTTCGTGCTGTCCATGGAATTGATCATTACTAGAACATGAATTCAACTTGTGTGTGTGTGTGTGTGTGTGTGTGTGTGTGTGTGTGTGTGTGTGTGTGTGTGTGTGTGTGTGCAGATCAAGTGATGGATCGAGCTGAGAGGGCACATATATTGATTTAGATGAATGATGATGAGTTACCTCAAAGGGCTCGTTGTGCAACCTGAACTGCATGCCAGGGATGTCACGCAGCCAAGCAGGAAGGCCTCTGCAGCAACATGCCAGGTGGTATATTATGCATAATAATCCAAAAATGAAAGAAAAGTATCCTGCAGCAATCTGCTCCAGCTCTCTCCTTTATTTGCAGTGCATACCCATAGGTCCATTCTGCGCAGACGTAGGGGCCGATGCGGAGAATGGCGTACATCCCGGCGTTCTGGATCTCCTTGAAGAATCTGACGATGTCTTAGCTGCCCTCAAAGTTGTACTGCAAGAAGAACAACATGTTCTACATGTCAGTGATCAGAGTAGTGTGCTCCACATGCTGTGCTACTCACAGTACTGAAGTACTCGGTCTAGCTGGTTTAGCTAGCTGAACGTCCTCAATGATTCTGCTTAATTTGATCCATGGATTTCCTCCGTTATATTATTGTACGTTACCTGGCGGTGGCGCGGCTTGTGGCCGTTCCAGAAGGCGTAGGTCTCGATGGTGTTCAGGCCGCCGTGCTTGGCCTTGTTGATGAGATCAGGCCACATCTAGAGATCGAACACGAAAGGCAGCAAACAAATATGAGAAGAAAAGAAAGCTAATGAGACCGGTACGCAGATGGTGGGTGGATGGATGCGACGTACGGCCTCGACCATATCATCAGCTCATCACCTCGGGCGTACTCCTGGGTAGTGGATGGCCCCGGACAAGATGATCCATCGCTGGCCGTCGATGACGACGGCGCGGTCGTCGTAGGCGACGGTGGCCGCGCCCGCCACGGCGGCGGCGAGCACCAAGAGCAGGAGGCGCAGCGCGTGCCGCGCGGCCATGGCGGAACGAACCAACACGCACCCGCAGTAGTGTAAAAGTGATCAAAGAAAGGAAGAGACCTGATGTGAAGGAATGAAGCTGGTGTAGTGCAGGTGTCGACTGTCAAGCGAGCGAGCCGAGCCAGCCAGCCAGCCAGCATATATTTATCTTGGGCAGGCGGTTGAGTTGGTCCACTGGCTGACTTGGCGCACCGTACCGTACCTTTTGCCTAGTGGTCGTCCGACTCTGCCTCCGTCCAGCCCCGCCGCCTCCTAATATGGGTCATTGCTTGCTTGCGCGCCAGCAATCCGTGGCAACACTAAAATCGGTAATGCAACATGCTGAAAAGCCGGCGTTGAAATTAACATGGCCAAACAACACTTTAAAATAGCGCACGAAGTAAAAATCCCTACCGCAACATCGAGCGCGACAATATTTACGTCACATTTTTTCACAATGCATATTTGTCGTAGTCTTCAACATTTTATTGGAAACCAGTTCTGCTAATTTGTTTGATATAATCGTTTGGACATTTTTTTCCATATTGCAAGTCGGATACGAAGAAAGCAAGTACTACCTTGATATGACATCTCGAACACGCGTATCACATCCAACACAGTATATCCCGGGACACGCAGATTTCGGCCGGACCTGGTCCACCATCCTCCGCAAAAGTAGAACATACATGGAGGATCCGCCCTCAAAGTGCCAATTTAAAAGTGAACAGCTAGAAGCTCCCGCATCAGAAGCTAGAATTGACGCTACGGCACAAGGCATCGCCTCCATGCTATGTGCACACGGGCCTGAAGTGGAATGGCTAATTTGCACAATCCGGGTAGCCCGGCCTTCTCCCTCTCAGTTCCTCCGCAATCGACTTACCAGAAATCGTCGTGGCAACTCCACTTCAACCCCCCACTCTTTCCCGGTGCCTATACTTAGCCCTTTGAAAAGTCTTCCAATACCTCCCGCGTGGCAGCCCGTCAGAAGCATGCCTCATAAGAATCTTTGTGGCGACGGTCGAAGCCTCAGGCGAACCTTCCCAATAGAGACCTCCACAGAACACTCTAAAAAGTCAAAGGGGAGCATGTGGTCAACCACCAAGAATCTACCCGTGGCCGAGCTTCGTACCATGATCAATTCACTCTCTCTCAAAAAAACTGACAAGGATGCCCATCAACCTACACCGATGCGCGTGCATATGATCGCTCGCTCACTGTATAAAAGTACAGACTACCAGTACTTAGTTTAGGGAATATTTTGTTTATTTGGGTAAATTTTTTAAAATAGAATTTTTTCACATTTGAAATATTAAATATAGACTAATCATAAAACTAATTATAAATTCCGTCCGTAAACCGCGAGACGAACTTATTAAGACTAACTGATCTGTCATTAGCACATGTTTACTGTAGCATTTTATTATCTATTTATGGATTAACTAGGCTTTTTAGATTTGCCTCACCAAAGATAGTCCATCTTCGTAATTAGTTATTTTTTCGTCTATATTTAATACGCCATGCATGTATCCAAATATTTATGTGATTGATCTGTAAAGTTTTTGACGGGAACTAAACACCCCTTTAATTTAAAAAAAAGATGGAACAGAAGAAAATGCAGGGAAGGAAGGAGAGAGAGAGAGAAAAAATAGAAAAAAACGGCATCCATGTGAAACGTGCTGCCTCGTCTCGCGAGATACCATCTCTCTCTGCAACTTAACCTGATAAATAATACATCAATCAAGCAGCCTCATGATAGTAATCAGGCGCTAATTAATCCTGCAGGAATGGAATGGAAGTGACTTGCCGCCAGTTTTCAGCACCCACAAGTTCAGTCCAGTCCTACGTTGATTCGGATGAGGTATGGGTAATTTGTTGGAAATGCTTGGAAGTGTGTGTTGCTTGCCGCTGAAAGCTCCCATCTAGTCCATCTTCTTAAAAGAACTCTATGTCGTATGTGTTTGGGTCTGTGTTGTAATCTTTATTGTTTGGGACATGTAGTTTACCGTGTGGCAATACCTTGTACACAACATCCCAACCCTTGAGATGGTCATTGGTTCGGGTATGAGAGGTAATAAACTTGTTGAGCCAAAATATAGACATCGTCTCTTGGTAAGATGGATGACCGTCGAATTTCGACTAAACCAAGATTGGGAGTTCATCTCACTACTTTCAGATCAAACCAATGGCATTTGAAAATGACAGGATTAAAAGGTTTACAACCATGAAACATAAGTTCGTATATCTCTTCAATTCTTCCATAATACTCGACCCATCAAGGTCTTGCGTAAAAACTCCGGTATTTGTGGTTCTTCGATTGGGCCGACTCTGCTCGTGCCTTGTTGTGTGAAAGTGATATCGATTCACGTCATAACTGTTAAATGACCTGACCCTATAAGCACAGCCATCGGCAACCTGGCTCAACTCGGCACTCGTAGATGCATCGGTTTGGCCCTGCAAGTCAAGCAGGATAGTTCATTATATTAATCGACTTACGAGCAACTTGTAATGTCAAACTAAGTACGAGCTAAATTGAACAGTACTTTTTGTTTAAACCAAGAAATGAAAATCGGGCATTCCATTTCCCGCACCCTGTCTAAGAAGGGTATCATCTTCCTGTGGGGTAGGTTTCCGTAATTTACGCCATAATTGATGATGAAATTCCTTGTGCCAATGAGGAAAAGGGGGTTGGATGCAGAAGAGTGACTACTCGAGAACAAATTTCGTGAACAAGATGGTTGAGATTTCCTTTCATTTTTCGATATGTTTTCCATTCAATTTACTCCATTATTCAAATCATTTGCGGTTCAAATTTGACTTATCTCAAAAATTTCTTTGAATTAAATAAATTAACTAAATATAGCAAACATATCGAGAAATATACCAAATTTTATCGTGGAGTACCATATACAGTATGTGGAGAGAGAAAAAAGTTTGGAGGGCAGAAGAGGGGATAAAATTTTATTTTTTGCCGAGTGCCTGAAGAAACACTCGGCAAAACCACACTTATGCCGAGTGTCTACACAAAACACTCGGCAAAGTGTATCTTTGCCGAGTGTCTCTAACTGACACTCGGCAATGCTAGCGGCCGTCAAGCACGGCGCACGGCAGGCTCACGTGGTGGCCGTTTGCCGAGTGCAAGCCAAAGCACTCAGCAAAAGACCACTTTGCCGAGTGCCACCGCAAGGCACTCGGCAAACACGCGTGTTTGCCGAGTGTTTTGGCTTGGCATTCGGCAAATACTCATTTTTGCCGAGTGTTTTCTGTTTGCCGAGTATTTCGCTGGTGCCTCTCGGCAAAGAGGCTGAGTGCCGAGTGCCCGATGAAATGCACTCGGCAAACATGCAAACACTCGGTAAACAACGAGTTCTGGTAGTGTAAATCCCCACCATAATATCGTGACGATATTTACGTCACATTTTTTCACGATGCATATTTTTCATATTCTTCAACATTTTATTGGAAACCAGTTCTGCTAATAATTTGTTTGATATAATCGTTTCGACATTTGTTTTTCCATCTCTCATATTGCAAGTCGGATACAAAGAAAGGGAGGAGTACTACCTTGATATATATGACATCTCGAACACCATATCGTCATCCGTACTAGCTGGTATCTTTTACCCTCGCTAGCTGCTCCTTAGGAGTATCTCTGAGGGCTCTTTATTTCCGCTGCCGGTCCAAGAAGTAGAAGAGGCCAAATCGTCTAGACTAGATTGCGCATGGATTGGAGGCGCTTAAATGCTTGGTGCAATTCGTAGCTCGCAGCGGAGCCGGCCGGGGAGTGGTTGCAACGACCTCATAAAGTGGGTGCACGCCAACTGATCTCGCCGAGACGGACTCATCGTTCATGTATACTTAACACAAATATGAGCACTTGCTGAGAGTGGCCGGTCGGCGCAGTAGTACCAATGAGAGTGACTACTGCTATATGAGCTGCATGCATGTTGTTATTGATGGTGTGATGGAATGGAACGGCCATGTTTTGGCATGGGTTATATATTGTAAACTGGGAGATTGTTATTATGAAGATGCCGTGAGATGGTCTCGAGTAGGTGATAAAAAGGAAGAGCGAATTAAAGGTACTTGCTGACATGGCATGGTAGGACGGCGCTGCCCCGGCCCGATGAAAATAACGATGCATATATAAAGAAAGAAAGATGCAAAGTACTAGGGGTGGGGGGGGGGGGGGGGGGGGGGGGGGGAATACTCATTGTACAATGTCGAAATACAAACAAATATTTACCATGCATAGATATAAAAAATAGATATCTTGTATTGCATACGTTAATATATACAATAATACTATTCCTTCAACACTTTTATTGGAAACATGGTACTGCTAATTTGTAATTTGTCTGATGATATAATTAATCTTCTTCATGCATGCTTATCAGGTACAAATTCAATGCAGATGTTTTTTTTAAATTTTCTCACCCTGTATCTTAGTTAATATCCCACAAAAAGAAATCCTTATCTTTGATGCCTCTTCATTACTTCTGTCGGTCCAAGAAGCAGAAGAGGCCAAATGGTCGCCCGTCTAACTTGTTTCAGAGAGTAGATTGCGCATGGAGGAGGCGCTTGAATGCGTTCTAAGTTGGCACGTAACCTAGTGTTATGTTTCTTTGATTGCGATTGTGTACACATATAAGGAAGTAGAGATTATATTTTTATAAATAGAGAATGATGTGGTGTGAAGAGGTATCTAAAACTTCATTATGGTGGTTGTGTACACATATAAGAGAATAGGAAGATGAACCTCATTGAGAAAGTAGGGTGGTTTTGGGAACCAAAAAGGGTGAGAAAATTGTCACAAATATATTCCAACAAGCATAATAAATATATGAGTGCATGCATGCAAGATATGAGTGCAATATGTCATTTCCTCACATCGTTTCACACCACAACATGTGCTCAAAATAAATTTCAGCAAGCATGTGTTACCACAAAACGACTTTAACTTGCACAAATTAAACAACAACTTAGGAAAATTAAGCAACAGGGTGATAACAACTAAAACCAAACTAATTAAACCACTTGCATCTATCAAATTTAACCAAACACACAAAGAGCACTTCTTAACGTCTTAGCGCTTACTCCCAACCCCAAACAACCACATTGTCCAAAAGCGCTACAACCCTCCTACTAGCACTTGGGACAAGGGGCGACTCCCATACTCTCAACTCCGGTAGGTGGCTCAAGGCACAAAAGGTTCCTCGGATCCTCTCATCGGAAGGTAGGTGAAAGGGTCCTCCTAAGCTCTTGATGCTCACAATGAAGTCGAGTTATTGCTTCGCGATCCACCTCTTGAACGGCCATCTCTGGCGAGGTCCCTCTTACTTGAAAATCATAGGCTTCCGATCCAACCATCATCCTAGCTTCGAGATGGAGAGTCGCCACGTAGTCCACCATGTCAACTCCATGACCACGAGCATAGACCGCATACTTGGGCCGGAAAGTGTAGTGTGAGAAGCACGGGAAAACCAATCGTGTCCGAAGCGCGAGTTGCAGTGATCAAGGTGAAACTAGGGGCCATCTATTTATGAAGTTTAGATGGGTTAAGCATATTTTCATAAACAGGTGAAGCAATAGGAGGACAAGCTCTAGGACAAAGGGAGGAGGATACCAATTAAACATTAAGTTCAAATTTTAACAAATAAATAAATCTTAGTGCAAGTAATCAAATTTTTATTTTCTCTCACCCCACTAAGCAAATTTTAAGTTCACTCCATGGAACCTCGGCCCTGATATCCCTTGTAAGAACCGCCCAATTTGACACCATTTTAAGCAAACCGCCGGTCATTATCATTAAGAAAAGAGCTAACACATGTCCCACTCAAGAGCGTGCCATGTGTTAACCCACATCTAGAGACTTCAACAACCGACACATCATTCGCTTAAAATGATATCAAATCTGGTAGTCCCGGTATGTGTTTCACAACATGCCCAAGATCAAGCATACACATACCGTTTACAAATACACACATTGCTGATGATCCATAAAGAGCAATTTTTAAACATTACAAGGGTTCAAACATTAACATTACAAGTTCAACATAGGAGGGTCCAAATCTGAAATTAAGAGGTTCAAACTCCAATACAAGCCTTGGGCTCACGAATGATGATAAAAGAGATATGAAATTTAAAGTTTAGTGTTTTATCATGCTCTCACGCAAGATAATTACGCAGCAGATAACTTGATAGCGCAAAAGCAATGGCATCTTGCTCAAGGGCACCATCATGGCCATAATGACCTACTCCTCCCCCGCACCAGAATCGGCGGGGTAGAAGTGGCCAAACATAACTTCCGGCTCACATGTAGCTTAGTTTAATAAAAGCAACATGAGTACAAAAGGTACTCGCAAGGCTTACGCAAAATACTAACCAAAGATTATGCAATGAGGCTCAACAAGATAATGATTTAGGGTTAAGTAAGTTAGCATAAGCATGAGCATTCTAATCCAACAACTAGCTCTCTAGTCAAAATTAATTAATCTTGCTCAACCCAACACAAATTTTAGTTGATTAACGAAGGAACAAGTGCTTGATCAACAAGGTAACATGAAGCCATAACCATCATTGACGGGTTCAAAGAACTGGGGCCACCAGCGGGCCCGCTTTGTAGAGTAAAGCCTGAAAGGTTCTCGCGCCCACGACTTCGGAAAGGGGAGCGTTCATGGGCCGCCCCGGCCCATGAACCGTGATCGGGCAGTTTCACCAAAGCGACTCCTGTAGCTCTGCGGTGTCGAGTCCGAGTGCTCCTGCCCGGGCTCAGCAAAGGATGGACCCGTCAGCGACACAAGCTTCCCGACTGCCGAAGTCAAAGATATCTTCTCCAAGACCTTCTTCCCCAAGACATCTACTGTAAAGAGGGCCCCCCTTGAACTATAAAAGAGGGGTCCCCTTAGACTCAGGACAAGTCCAACTAGCTTACTAGCATTCAAAAGCTTGTACTCCCCAACTCTCACGAGCACCCGGGCTCGAGCAATACATCCGACTGACCCCCGACTGGACGTAGGGCATTCTCGCCTGAGCCAGTATAATCCCTCGAGTCATTGTGTGCTAGGCCACCTCCAATCATGACGCACGACACACGCTTCGAGTAGTTTAGCTGTCGCCCATTTCCGGAACCGACAGTTTGGCACCGTTCGCGGGGAGGACGTCGTGCGTCCTTTGCTCCGGCGATCGGATGGCTTCCTTCACCAGCTTCACTAGGCTGAAGGCGCGAGCGCCCTGCTCCGCTTCGGCTCTCTGGAGTTTTCTGCTCCGACACGCGTCGGGCTGTGGACTCTGCCGCCCATCGTGCCTTTCTAGACCTTCCGCTTCAGAAGCCTAGACTTCTTCGCCGACTACCTCGGTACGCTCCACCTCCGGGAGGGTGTGGCCACCCCAGTGCCACCCGAGGAAGTTGGCTTCCTCACCAACCCATTGGCCGAACTCGATCCTGAGGTTCTGGCCCGGTGCATTGAGCTCCTGCTCGGTGTCAACCCTTCTGTGGGCGACGTGGACCTGGTCCTGTACTCTCTGTGCAACGTCGCTCACCAGCTTTCTGGTGGGACGCCCTTGGCGCCACCTACGACACTACGAGCCACATTGTTGTTCGGTCTCACGAACGTGGCAACATCTTTCACCCGGGAGCTCAGCAGGATCATGCCGCTGTCTCCTCTGATGACTCCGTTTGTGGGCATGACCGTGTACAGCCCCGCGTCATTCAACTACCTCCACCCTGACGATGATGACATCCTCAGCGAGGCCTCGAGCGTTGGGGAAGCATCCACCCCGGGGTGCACCATGTGGCTGATGGCGGACCTCCTAGGGGAGATCCCGACCGTGGAAAGCGCGGTGCACACTCACACCCCCACCGATCCACATGTGCAGGCTCTGGCCAATGCATAGGATCACGCTGAAGACCTACAGAAATCGTAGGACAACCCACCATGAGCACCAGCACAGCCGCCAGCAAACCCATGTGGTGTAGTGAGCGGCACCCGAGATCGCGCGCAGAAGATCTGGCGCAGTATTTTTGTGGATGACGACGGCCTCCCACAGTTCGAGCGGACCAGCCAAAATATCACTGCTGCCGCTATGCTCCTCCGCGACTTGCCGCTGCCTGCAAACCCTCGACACTAGGAACTACACCGCAACATCAGGAGATTGGTGGAGTGTGCTGCCCTTTAGTAGGCAGAAAGCTCATCGTTGCACCAGCGACGTCCGGTTTCTTGCCCTGCTAAAGGCGCAGACCCTCAACAGCCGAACCCCTCGGTGCTCCGGCTGCAAGGGCATCATGGCCCGCGGGCTCGAGGTGACGTCACGGCGCCTCAGGCCAAGCCGGCTCCCGCGCCGTGGCCTGCACCGATCCAGGGCCGACTAGGCCCCAACTACGACGCGCGGAGCGTCATCCACTCGAGGTAGCGGGCTCGCCACGACGCCGACGTCGATCAGATGGCAGCCCGCGCTCCCGATGACGCCATGTCGGATGTCGAAAGTAAGGACATGCCACCACAGCGTGGGGACCACCCGCGCGACAACGATCGCCAACGAAGCGCTAGCCCAGACACGCCGGGTCCGCAGGCCTTCGCATCGCATATCCGATAGGCGCCATTTCCACAATGTTTCTGTCCGCCGGCGAACATTGCCAAGTATACTGGGGAAACTAATCACACTATCTGGCTCGAGGACTTCCGACTCGCCTGTCGAGCCGGGGGTGCGACCGACGACAACTTCATTATCCAGTACCTCCCCATCTGTGTGGAAGAACACATTCGGTCATGGCTCGAGTTCTTGCCGCACAATAGCATTCGCAACTGGGCCGACCTCAAGCAGGTCTTTGTCGGGAACTTCCAGGGCACGTACGTTCGCCCCGGGAATTCCTGGGACCTAATGAGCTGCAAGCAGAAGCCTGGTGAGTCCCTCAGAGACTACATTCGCCAATTTTCGCAGCAGTGTAACGCACTCCCCGACGTCGTCAGTGCATTAATTTCAGGAACTACCTGCAAGTCCCTCGTCCACAAGCTTGGCTATCAGAAGCCGCGGACCACCCGTGAGCTTCTGGACATAGCCACCAATCACGCCTCTAGTGAGGAGGTCCTCGGTGTTGTCTTCACCAGCGCTCAGGGCTCTGGCAAGCCCAAGGGTGACGAGCTGGGTGAGGCTCCGTCCTCCTCCAAGCAGGCAAACAAGAAGAAGGGGAATCGGCACTAGCCGAACCCCAACCTTGTCGCGGCCGCCGACCGGCCAGCCAAGCGAAAGGGTGGTAACGATCACTTCGAGCAGATGCTGGAGAAGCCATGCACCATACATGGCTACCCCGTCAAGCACAAGCTCAAGGATTGCGAACTTCTCAGGCGCATGCTCGGTCCGACCGGCAGGCATGAGGGGGGTGATCACGACAAGAAGGCACCCAAGGAGTCGGATGACTCTAACAACGATCAGAACCCCTTTCCCGAGGCCTAGGGCTATCTCATGATCTTTTGGGGAGCTGAGGATGATTGCACTCGGCGCCAGCTCAAGCTGCGTCACCGGGAAGCCCTCTCGGCGATGACCGCGGTCCCCAAGCAGCTCCGCTGGTCCGGTACCCTAATTACCTTCACTCAGGACGACCATCCGCCAAGCGTGCCACGCCCAGGGAGCTACCAACTCATTGTAGACCTTATCGTCAGCAACAAGCACCTGAGCAAGGTGCTAATGGAGGGAGGCAGCAGCCTCAACATCCTTTACGTGGAGACCCTCGACGCCATGGGCATATCGAGGGACAAACTCCATCCCTCCATCTTCCCTTTTTTTGGGATCGTCCCTGGCATGCAAGCCTACCCGCTGGGGAACATCGAGTTACCTGTCACCTGCGCTGACCGCACCAACTTTCGCACCGAGAAGTTGATCTTTGAGGTGGTGGACTTTGAGGGGTCGTACCATGTCGTGCTTGGCCACCCCTGCTATGCCAAGTTCATGGCGATCCCCAACTACACCTACCTCGAGTTGAAGATGTCAGGCCCTACTGGTGTCATCACAGTCAGCGGCTCATTCGAGCAGTCCTTCAACTGTGGTCGCGACCACCATTGCCACTCGCTTGAGTTCAAGCAGCTTCAAGCAAAAGTGCTGGAGTGGACCCCCGACTACAACAAGCCAACTCCCGCTTGCGCGTTCCGTCCAACGGAGGACACTAAAGCAGTTGCGGTCGATCCAACTGATCCGCCCAAGGTTGTGCAGATCGGGGTCCATCTCCCCACCAAATAGGAGGACGCGCTCGTCGACTTCCTGCGCTCCAATCGGGATGTCTTCACGTGGAAGCCGTCTGACATGCCTAGCATCCTGAGGGAGGTCGCCGAGCATGAACTCTGTATCTTACCGGGTTCCAAACCTGTCCAACAGCAACTGCGTCGCTTCGACGATGAAAGGAGCAGGGCTAACGGCGAAGAGATCACTAAACTACTCGTAGCTGGTTTTATCAAAGAGGTGTACCACTCCGACTGGCTCATGAACCCCATTCTTTTCTTTTTTGAAGGATCGTGAACCCCGTTCTTGTAAAGAAAAAGAATGGAAAGTGGAGAATGTGCATTGACTACACTGGCCTACACAAGGCATGTCTCAAGGAATCGTTTCCCTTGCCGCGAATAGACTAGATAGTCGACTCCACCTCTGGGTGTGAGGTTCTCTCTTTTCTGGATGCCTACTCAGGCTACCACCAAATCGCGAAGAAGGAGTTCGACCAGCTCGCGACTTCTTTCATCACTCCATTCAGCCCTTACTGCTACGTAACGATGCCGTTCAGGCTAAAAAACGCTGGTGCAACCTACCAGCGCTGTATGTAGAAGTGCTTCACCGATCAGATCGATCCCCCTCGACAGCCCGAACAGCCCGAGCTTCCGAGGCCTACGATTTCCGTCTATGTTGATGATATCGTAGTCAAAGCGCCCCACGTAGACGATTTGATCACCACTCTCGACACGACTCTTGCTAACCTCCGCAGATTTAGCATCAGGCTGAATCCTGAGAGATGCACTTTTGGGGTCCCCAAGGGAAAGCTGCTCGGATACATCATTTTTGAGCAAGGCATCGAAGCCAACCCCGAGAAAATCACGGCCATCACCAGGATGGGCCCTGTCCGCAACATCAAAGGCGTGCAGCGGCTCACTGGATGCTTGGCCGCCCTCAGTCAATTCATATCTCGACTGGGAGAGCGAGGCATGCCCCTCTGCAAGCTCCTCAAGAACTTGAACACTTTCGAATGCATTGAGGAAGCTCACCAAGCGCTTGACAGTCTGAAGGCGCTGCTGACCACGCCACAAGTCCTCGTCGCCCCCGTGATGAGGACTAGGCCCGATCTTTCGAGAGGTAGGGATAACTCGATGCTGATGATCTAGCTTCAAATCAGACACGATTCGAACCCTGCAACCGCTACACCACTGGTCCGTTGGTTATCAAACAAGCACAACTTGATTGACCTTGCCGAGAAGGCTTTTCCTGCAAGTGAATCAAAGGACACAAGCAAGAAGATGTAATCACGTAATCTGATAATTGCAAATATTAATGAAGCAAAACACAAGAGGTGTTCAAGCACTCGATTCGAAAGGACTAATCGAGACAGTCGAGGAGAGCAAGAACAGGGGCCTTGGATCAATGTATAAGGACTTGTCGCCACAGATACAACGATGCAATCTGAGTTTCCACTGGAAAACTAGAACTAAACAAAACCCAACCCTAATTTATGGTGTCTACTAAGTTTATGACAGAAAGGGGACGTCCTAGGGTTGAGGGCGACCAGGTGGGGGCTCCCCTAAACATGGGCTTAAGGCCCGACACGATACAAAGGCCAAGTTGGCCCAAAATAGGTGACATAGCACCTTGTTGTGGTCACATAGAATGATCCACAAACCTTCTCGATCTGGGACCAGAACCAAAAGAAGCGTCTCATCGTCAGGTTTCCAACGCATCCAAGATCACCTCATTTGGATGCCGTATGAGGGAGATATCACCGTTTTGGTGCAGGGTTGTCGGCTAAATCCGAACCGAAGTCGCAGTCCAAGTTGGTGATGACTTGTAGCTTGTTGATGAGGCCGGCTTATGTGTATCCAGCATGGTGATGTCCTCATCACCTTGAGCGGCAAGAACCCCTCTTACTCTACCTCGCGGCCACGAGACATGTGGTGAGCGTTGCGTTGGTAGTCGAACGAAAAGAGTCGGGCCACGCGATGAAGGTCCAACAGCCAGTGTACTTCGTGAGTGAGGTGCTCACCGAAACTAAGGCACGATACACCCAGGTGCAGAAGCTTCTTTACACCATGCTCATGGCAAACAGAAAGCTCTAGCACTGCTTAACCGATCATGAGGTCACCGTCGTCACTTCATTCCCACTCGGAGAGGTCATCCATAGCCGCGACGCAACTGAGTGGATATCCAAATGGGTTGTCGAGCTCATGGGCTATGACCTCAGGTACGTCCCACACACAGCGATCAAGTCGTAGGCGCTCGTAGACTTCGTTGCCAAGTGGACCAAGGTGCAAACCCCCACACCTGACATAGCCCACAAATATTGGACCCTTTACTTCGATGGGTTGGTCATCGGACCAGGCGCGAGGGCCGGGGTCGTACTGGTCTCGCCTGAGAGCAATCGGCTCCGCTACGCCATTCGTATCCATTTCCAAGCTTTGAACAACATCGCTGAATATGAGGGGCTGATCAATGGGCTTCTCATTGTGGTCGAGCTCGGAGCGACTCAGCTCTATGTCTACCGCGACTCGAAACTCATTGTGGATCAAACCATTAAGGAGGCAAAATGTGAAAGCCCCTCTTGGATGCTTATTGTCAAGAGGTACGCAAGCTGGAGGACAAGTTCCGAGGGATCGAGCTGCACCACCTTCCCTGGAGGGCCAACGTTGATGCCGATACGCTCGCTAAAGTGGCGGCACAAGGGGAAAGCGTGCCTTCTGGCGTGTTCGTCAACGACCTCCACACACCCTTGGTTCGCCTCAAGTCTCCACTACAGCCAGCCGATCAGACGCTCGGGGGCCCAGCATAGGGACCCATCGAGCCCATGCCTCCTAACGTGTCGCTTGGGAGTCGCGACCGCCACATCATGGAAGTAGTCGCTCCTGTTCCTAAGGCTTCGACGGACAGTCCTAATTGGAGGGCGCCCCTCCTAGCCTACCTCCTTGATGACGTCCTCCCAACGGATTGAACTGCAGCCCATAGAATTGCCCGACGGGCAAAGATGTTCATCGTCGTTGATGGCGAGCTGTACAAACACTGGTCATCACTGGTCGGAATGCTCACGAGATGCATCCTGACTCAGTAGGGCAAGGTCCTCCTCCTGGATATCCACACCAGCATCTGCGGACACCGTGCTGCTCGGCGTTCTCGGGTCGGTAAAGCCTTCCATCAAGGCTTTTACTGGCCAACTGCGCTACAAGATGCGGAGGAGGTCATTCGCACGTGCAAAGGATGCCAGTTTTACGCTCGGCAGACACACCCGCCGGCCTTGGCGCTTCAAACCATTCCCCACACTTGGCCATTCCCGGTCTGGGGTTCGGACATGATCGGGCCTCTCAAAAAGGCTCCTGGCGGATTCACTCGGCTCCTTGTCGCTGTTGACAAGTTCACCAAGTGGATCGAGATGAAACCCATCGCCAAAGTAAAGTTTTTCTTGGAGATCTTCTATCGATTCGGCATGCCAAATGCCATAATCACTGACAACGGAACTAACTTTACAGGCAAAAAGTTCCAGGACTTCGTAGAGGAATACAAGATCAGGATAGACTGGGCATGAGTCAGACACCCGCGAACCAATGGCCAAGTCGAGAGAGCAAATGGCATGGTCCTCCAGGGACTCAAGCCACGCATCTTCGACCAGCTCAACAATTTTGCTGGCCGTTGGGTAGACGAGCTCCCATTGGTACTCTAGAGCCTGAGAATAACCCCAAACCGGTCCACGGGCTTCACCCCTTTCTTTCTAACATATGGATCGGAAGCTGTGCTGCCCTTCGACTTTTACTATGGCGCTCCAAGGGTCAAAACATTTGACCCAGATCGGGCCGCGGAGGCCCAAAGGGAAGCCATTGACCAACTGGAGGAGGCACGTGAAATAGCTTTATTCTGCTCCGCTCGCTATCAGCAAACTATGCGCAAGTACCATGAGAGGAAGATACGAGGTAGAACTCTTAGTCGGCGACTTGGTGCTTCGGAGGGCACAGTCGATGAAGGACAAGCTCAAGCTCTATCCGCCATGGGAAGGGCCTTACACAATCGCGGAAGTGGTCCAACCGGGCACCTACCGACTGAAGGACAGTGATGGTAACATCCTCACCAACGCTTGGAACATCGAGCAGCTACGTTGTTTCTATCCCTAAGCTCTTGGTTCTTACCTGCGCTCTTGTTTCATTCCACTTGGCTCTTCTAGCGCCCCAGCCCGAACACTTTCTGCCCGGGACGCTCGGGGAGCCCACCATGGTACACCACGCGGTGACTTCCCTCTGACCATACACTTTGCCAACGAAAAGCAAAAATCTTTTGCCCCTACTCAATGGAGCAACCTTTTTCCTGCTTTGTCGCTCGGGTAATCCTCGCAACGCACTAAACCCGCCGAGTTCTCACCGCGACCTACGGTGACTAGTGACTAATGCCAACCGGGCTAGCCCCAGGCTATACATTGCAGCCTTCGGTTAATGAGCGGTTCGAAGGTAGAAATGTAAGCGCTGGATTTCTTCAAGCGACAAACATGGAACCAAAAACCAAAAAACATGAATTTTTCAAAACATAGTTTGATATCAAGTTTCCCAGCCTTGACAAGTCAAGCGCTGGTCACTCGGGGGCTACCAGGACTCCTCCACATGTTCATAGTTACAAGATTCAAACTAATTTCGCCGCCTCATTCTCGCCATGCCCCTCGTCGGTCCCAGCCAGCGGTGGAAGCAGTGCGCTCTATGATGCAGGATGCGATGAAGCAGCGGTCGGGTCAGCTCCAGCAAGGCCATCTTCGCCTCCAGCAACAGAAGACTCTCCCTCGACGCGACGCACCATCTTGACCCAATCAGCGGTGATGGACGTCGAGACCGCCACCGCAATGGGCTCCAAGCTTTGCCCCAGCTCGCGTAATCGGTCGGGGGTCCACCCAGCAGCATACCCATCCCCGATCGCCTGGAAGTTGAGCTTAGGGTAATGCGTCGCCGCCGAAGTAAGCACCCCCTGAAGCGCCATGGAAGACTCTGTCGGCGATGAGCCTCCACACCTCGCCTAGGATCGCCTGGATGTCAGCAACAAGCGATCCTTCAGCCGGGCGAGGCCCCAGAATGTCAACGACGACCCCTCGTGCTGCATCTCGGAGTGAGCCTAACTCTGCAATCAAAGCATCCATTGCCTCTCCAGCCAGCCGACCTCACTCTCAAGAGTGCGCCCCTTCTCCAAGGAGAGGGCCAGCGCCTACGAGTGTGGCAGAACCACCTGAATTAATCCGGCTCAAGTGCGCTAACCATCACTACGAGGGCAATCAGGCTAACTCGCACTTCAAACGGAGTAATCCATAGATCTGTCGGGTAACCTCCCGATGCAACCACGGGTTTGCTGATCGAAACCACACATACAAAGTACTGACACGAAGGTGAGCCCAGAGAATACAACATTCCACAAATTTTACATTACAGAGCTCCACATAAACTTATTATTACAGACCAAGTTCGAATTCGTAAAACAGAGTACTTCCAAGTTTAAAAGTAAACGAGTTCTTCAGAGTTCATTGCAGCGGAAAAACAACGATAAACTACTCGATGATACATGATGTCTCGATGAAGCCCGTACGAGACATCACTCGGCATTATCATCATCGGCTGGGGACGCATCCCATTCCACCGACTAACCAAGAGGAAGAGTACATGGCCAAGTCAAACTAGCAACCATGTCCTCAAAAGTATCACCTGAAAACAAGCCACAAGCAAGGCTGAGTATACTAATACTCAGCAAGGCTTACCCGACTAGTGAAATATACTTAGCCACAAGCAAGATTTGGTTGTGAAGTTACTTATTTAAGATTTCTTGGGCAATCGTTATAGAGTACATCTTAAACTACTTAACTTCATTAAACGAGAAGGGGTTGTGTTATATTGAAAACTTAATTTTCTAAGCACAACATGGATTAAACACAATTACTGAACTAGGTAACTTCTGGTGATGAAACTTTTATTAAGAGTACCACATGCAGAGACAAAACCACTACAAAAATTTCAGGCACTTTTGTGTAGCAGATTAAATATGAAAAAGTAATACACAGCCACTGCTAGAACCTAGTTATTTTTATACAGAACAAACCATGCAAGTATTGATGCTAAAAATATTACAAGGTGTTAATCTATCAATATAAGTGTTACTGTAAAGTTTTCAGATTTTATTGTGCATGATACAGAGCATAATAAATAGGACAATATACACCTATTTTAATAAAGATCAATTCCTACAGGATGTTGTACAGAGTTTCTGAGTATGAAACTTTCTATATAGAATGTTCTAACCCAAAGTATTCCATAGTAAAAAGATGAACATTTTTCAATAAAAAAACTAATTATTTTGATTTAATGCATTTCTCCACCCAAATATTGTATAAGTAGGTTATAGAAAGTTAAAAAGTTTTAAATATTTCTGTGGTACCTACATATCAATATAACATCACAGAAAAATTTTCACATCATAAATCATAATATAACAGCAGGAAAAATTAGTTCTATCCCTTTATGGCATAAAACAAAGTCTAACAAAAAGTTTAGCTAGATATGGGTTCTGGTCCTGAACTTTTTACACTAGCCTACACATCAAGGAACTAACCTCCTATCCAAATTTCAGGGTCAGCCTTTGTTTACAACAGTGGGTACAAATAAAAGTGATTAAACCTTCCATTTAATATATAACAAAATATAGCAAGCAACTGAAGAAATGCATGTAATAAAAGTTGTACATTTTCTTCTAAAGATTACAGAACAGCTGAGTTTGCATTTTTCCATTTTTCTAAGATTTTATATGCATTTTACAAGTTTACTGTTTTTGAATCTAAAGTCAAAACACTGGTTTGCAGATATGCCCCTGGAAACTTGCGTGCAGACCCTTTTAAAGATTTCAATCAAAGCAAATGGGTCCTTGGCGGCGGCTGGCATGGCGGCCGGCCAAATTCCGGTGAGGGGGCTCGTCAGCGGCGAGGGAAAAGGGTCGGGGAGTACCAGGGAGGCAAGAGCTACCATGTGAGGGCCTTGGTCGGGGTTGGGATGGCCGGAGGTGGCTCGTCGGCGCGGAGCAGGGGGCGGCGGTGGCGCTGTGCGTCGGCAACGATGCTCCGGCGAGCGAGAGCCAGCGGGGGTGGGTCGGTGAGCTTTGCGGCGTCGAGGAGAACCCGTTCCGAGGCTTGGCTCGGGCGGAGGAGGGTCGGGGGATGGGGCTCCACGGCGGGTGGCGCACGGCGGCGACAATGGCAGTGGGCGGTGGCGTTCTGGTGGTCTAGGCGCGCGAGCAGGGCTCAGTGCTGCCTTTTATAGGCTGCGGGAGGGAGGGAGAGGGCCCGGCGAGGCTGGGGAGGGTCAGCACGGCCTGGGCTGCACGGGTGCGTGGCATTGGCCACCGTGGGCGGTGCGCAGGCCGCGGCGTCGCGTGCCAGCGGCGCGGAACAGGGTTGGGCGCCGGGGATTTGGCGTGGGGGAGGGGGGATCGCGTGGGCGCAGGTTGGGCGAGCAGCTACAGCAGCTGGCTTGTCGGGCGGCGAGCGTGGGAGGGTCGGCACGGCGGAGGTGCACCATTGGGCCGTGAGGCGGCGAGCAGAGGCAGGCGACGCCGTCGTGCGCGTGGCACGCGCGGGCTGGGCAGGCTCGCGGCGTGGGAGAGGAGCGCCTGCGGTAGGGGCGCGGCCAGCTATTGGCTTGGCACAACGCGGGCTGCAGGCATCGCCGGCGACGTGGCGGCCGGCAAGCCTCTGCTGGGCGGGGAGCGAAACAGGGGAGGGAGGGGGCTGAGTGGAAAAGGAGAAAAAGGCCGGGGCTGGATTGCAAAGTCAAGTGTTTCTCAAATTTTTGTGTTGCATTTCATTTTTCTCCGAACATGAATGTTGTTCAAAAAGAGAAGTTCTACAAGTTTCGTTTCAGGCCAAAGTTCATCTGAGTTATATTTCAAAAGTTATTTTAAAAACTCAAAAAGCTTGATCCGGATGACATGTCACTTCATGGGCAAAACTTCATATTCTCCCCTTGGCTTCAACTAGACTTTTGTTTATCATGTCCTTAATGATGTGCCTATTCAATTTCGTTGTCATATTTGCATCGATGTGAAAGTTAGTTAATTTGTTTGATTAAGGTACATGTACTTATGCACATATATACATACTTTCAATATAAATGCAAAACCAAATTATAATACATTTCTTTTAAACTTTTCTTAGTTATTTATGCATATTGTTATGCTAATGAGACTTGTTTAGCAAAATAAACACCTGAGGTGTCGCAATGAGCTCCTGGTTTCCGCCTGCTGGGAGGCAGCCAACATGGATTCGGCAGTAAGGCACGCCTCCTCTGATCTCGCCAGCTTCTCCTGCAATAGCACGTTCCTCTGATTCAATTCTGCACAAGTTAATAAATAAATTAGCGATCACTTTTCCATCAGAGAACGCCAATCATGGCAATCAAACGTCTTACCTGTTGCAGCAGCCTTAAACGCCCGGAGTTTCTCCTCCCTTTGAGCCAGCTCCGCCTTCAGGGAGGTCACTTCCTCCGCTCGAGCACGAGCACGCTCCTCCGCGGATGCCCTAGCAGTTTGCTCCACCTCCAGAGCCGATCAGGCCGTCGCCAGTCTGTCCTTGGCAGCGACGGTGCGCTCACGCTCCCGCGTCTCGGCCAACCGCGCTGAATCCAGCTCGAGTGCCAGCTCCTCCACCCTGCGACAGGCCCCAGCCTCGCGATGCTGCCGGGCATGTTCCTCTCTCGATGCGGCACGACGAGTCACACGAACAAGGCATCAACAAGCCCCGCCTCCGCCTAGGCGACCTCGTCATGGGCTGACTCCTTGATTTGGGCGGCAAGCTACCAGAGCTCCACGGAGAATGAAGCGCACCCACCTAGGCTCCTCTGGGTTGGGCCATACCCACTCGCGCGGCGAGTCGTCTTGAAGCGTCGACGATCCAGTTGCGGGAACCAGCGCCAAGCAACACCCCTCCCCTTGCGCCGCTTGATGAGAGGGAAGGACGAGCGCGGCACCTCCTCCTTCCTCTAGAGCACACCGGGCCTCCACCACATCCCCGGATGCATCCACATCAGCCGACGGTGGAGGCGGACTTCCGTCACCACCCCCCAGCCTGCCCCGTGCAGATGATGGGAAACATTCACCGCTCGACGGCACGGGGGCGAGCTCCCCCCACCTCTTGATGCACCAGCCGGAAGCAGGAACACCACCTAGACTCCCTGCTTCAGTTGAAGGGGAGCGCCTTCAGTGGAACGGTCGGGGAAACCACCCCCGGCTCTTCTCCCCTCCCGTCACAGGAAGCCAAGTCAAACTGGGAGACCACTCGACCATCTCCATGGCGTCTCCCATGGTAGCCCCCGTCGCCGCCCTACACTAGGAAAGCCAAGATTAATCCGGAAGCCATGCTTCAGTAAGGGCGATCGACCCGAATAGAGCGAAACATACCTGAATCTGAGCGGCGGAGGGCTTACTACCCCAAAACAGCTGACCTTGTGCGGGGTCCTAACAACGATCGATGCCCCTCCGAGCACTCGGGGCATCTCCCACCCCGACGGCGCTGCTGCCGATCGGGCCTCACGACCAGTGCCTCCGGGTGGCGCCCGCTGCGTGTCCACCCCTCGAACCTGCGGAGCTCTCCACCCCGCCACACCTCCTTCGGCGGCAGCAACCCCTTCGCCGCAAAGTCCTACAACTAGGACTCCACCACACAACACCGACGCTAGTGCGACATCGCAACCTCGGCGGCGACGATCTCTCCGAAGCAGAGGGGGGAGGGGAGACGGCGGCGGCAACCTCAGCTAGAACAGAGAAAAGGGAGAGAAAAGCGGGGAAGGCAGTAAACTGACCGTACCCTTCTCCCACGACCTCTTTAATAGGACGTGACCCTTCCAAACGTCTCTATCGACAAGTGGGCCCGCAAGCCTTGCCGAAGCCAAACCATGGCGGCAGGGCACGCGGCCCGGGGGCCCCACCACTGGCACGCCTGCGGACTCCTTACGCGAAGTGTCGCTCGTACGCTCCTCGGGACGCACGACTCGCGAGACCCTGCTCGTGTTGCCCAATGGATCTCTTTGGCGACACACGTGTCTAAATCAAAACCGCCTAATCAAAAAAGTTTACATTAAGAGAACTTTTTATTAAAAAAGGCGATACATATATCAGATCGACAGGCATTATGCTCGGATCCGAGTCCTGAGTTACATGACTCCACTCGGGGGCCTCGCCCTGCCCCCGGTCACTCAAGACTAAAAAAGCGGCTCGCGGTTGACGCGGACGCCACCACCACGCCCTCTCAGGGCCCACCTACGCGCCTCCCGGGTTCGGCCCCTCGTCGCCACAGAGGATGATGTTGATGTCCACCTCCACGGCGGCGGCGTCATCAGCCTCCTGAAAGCCGGTGATGAGCGCCCGCTTCTGCTCCAGGTCGGCGTACTCCAGGAACCCGGGGAGGGAAATGTGCAGATCCCACTCGGAGCGCGCGTACACTACTGACAGAGAGGTGGCCGCTCGCTAGCGCATGCCCTCGATCACCGGGTCGCGGATGCGGAGCGGCAGCGCACGCAGACGGTCGGGCAGCCGGCGCCCTTCCGTCCCCGTCGCCACCATCGCTGACAGCGTGGCGCGCGAGAGGTCCCCGTGCTGCTCCTCTAGGTCAGCGAGGCACCGACGCAGGCCCTCCGACTCCATTCGGGCAGCACCCACCTCCTCCTCTCGCCCCGGAGCACAAGAACGATCAAACATCGTCCCATCCTGGAAGCCAAAAAAACGAACAAAAACAGTCTCAGACGAACTGACCTGCGGCGAGCGCGTGGGCGTCCGCCGCCTCAGCGCGAACCGCGGCAGCCTCCATCTCCGCAGCCTCAAGGGTGCCCTTAACCGCGGTAGCCTCCTTCTCCGCGGCCTCAAGCGCAACCTTCACCCGGTGCTGCTCCCGCGTCGCCTCTGAGTATCCCTGTGCACCTCAAAGGCCTCCTGGACAATGTCGCGAATCACCCTCCGCGCGCTGCCACCGAAGTCCGTCGAGGACGCGGGCTCTGACGACGACGACGACCGTGACGGCGAGTTGGAGGAAGGAGCACCTCCCGAACCACGCACCACCAGGTATCCCCTAGGACCCGTCGAAGCAGCCCTGCGTTGCCACTGCGTTAGTCATCAGCGGTCTTAACCAAAGCAAACAACAAGGAAGAGGTGCCACTCACCCCCGGCCACGGAGCACCGCGCGCAAGCGCGGTGGACCGAAGCACGCAACGCTTGTCTCAGCGTTCGCGGAGCGCTTCTTGCCGGCCATCCTAGATCAGGCTCGAGAAGACAAAAGGCGAAGGACTTTGGTTTCTCTCTTTTTGCAGGGAAGGTGCAACTGCCGCTCAATGGTGAAGAGGCCAATGGAGGGGAGCCGAGGTATTTACAGCCAAGAAACGACTCCACGTGTCACGCGACCCATCAGCTCCCGTGAAAAGGACAAAAGGTACGACCCCTCCTGCGTTTCCGTTTGACCCATGACTGCAATAGGGACGGGAACTGGAGCGGTTGCCTGACGTAAGCATCAGAAGGAGCAGGAAACGAAGTGTCTCATCAAGTACCACAGTGCTACCTAACGTGTGACGCCGCTAGGCGCCCCCAGGAACAACCGCACCAGCACCCGCACCACGCCGGTGAGACCCTCTAAACCTTCCCTCACATTTCACATTCGCAAAATCAGATTTTGCCTATCATTTTTTGACTCGCTACAGGTCCAAAGTGTGCCGAGTCCTGACTCAGGGACTCAACAGACCGAGGTTCGAAAGCCGGCCCCCAGCAGGCTCTAGGCTGCCTTGCGTTGAACGGAGCCAAGGGAGAAACAGTTGGCCGGCCCTAGCGGCCGCAGCCCGACCCGCCACAGTGCGACTGAGAATGCCATGACTTTCTCGTCCGATCCCGACCTCTAGCCGTACCCACAGAATCCCCACCGGAGGGGAGGCCAACGGGCTGCCTGAGTCGACTGAACAACTCAGAAATCTCACTGGGATGGGCGGGTCGTGGAGTACTGATGCGCCTCCTGCAGGCCCTGCCAACCTCGTCACGAACGACGAACCTGGGCGTCACTCGGATCGCTTGAAGCCTCGCACTCAAGCCCACCCGTTAGGAGCTCAACCCTCGATTGCGGGAACCACGGGGGGGAAACCGAATTGCACGTACGAACAAAAACGTTCAGATCTCGTGACACTGCCCGCGCTAACAAGACCCTGCCAGTCAGGGCACTTTCGGCTCAGGCCAAAGTACTCACAAAGAAGTCACTCATGTCAAGACCCCAGACATGCAAACAAACATAAAGCAATCTGAACAAGAAAATCACTTCATTTCAAAGCGAAATAAATATTACGAAGTACAGTCGGCTCAAAGTCGTTACAAGGTACAAAAACCTATTACCCCCACAAGGGAGATAAAGGAGCGTCTGCTTCGAGTGTGGGAAAGCATGGAGGTACAACTACTTCGCAAACCCTCCTCTAACCTTGCCTTCCTCAAGGACTCCTAGGCAAGGGACGACGCCGGGCAACCTGCTAGACGCCACCGTCGGCCGGGCTTCTTCTCGGCCGCCACCGTCCGCCACGGACAAGTCTTCCTAGAGACTGCCCTGAGGTCGGGAAGAACAGGAACAAGATCCAAACTTAGGGACCAACAAGTTCTTGAGAGCACGCTTGGCTCCCGGTCGGAATGAGGAGTTCCTCCCATCTTCCGCCTCGGGACAGTGGAAGCACCAACACATCTGTCGGCGGGCTGCGACGTCAAGGTCGAGAACGCCCCCGACTGACGGAAGTCACCTTCCGGCAGTCGGAGCCCCGTTGTACGCCACGGCCACACCACCGAGAGTGGACCACGAATGCGACGGTAACCGCACGCCACATGATGGTGACAACACGCTACCGGAGCGTTTTCGACGGCGATCCATCGGCTCCCGTAGACGATCCCCTGCCGCTCGCAAACTCTCCTCTCACACCAGATGTTGGACGGACTACTGCTGCCTTCAGAGGAGGGCGCACTGCGCACACAACACAACCTCAGTATGTGGAACATGACTGCTCAACCGCCACAAAACTTGGATGATTTTTGAAACACACCCAGCGGACCGCCTATTTATAGCCCAGGGAGGGCCGGTCAAAAACCCTAACAGGCACTCACGCACAGGCCGCACAGTGTCGCCTCACATGGGGAATAGATTCCCCCAAAAGAGGAGAAGTAGTGAGCCCCCATCACAGAACGACATGACAACGCAGGTAGCTGCCGATTCCCCCAGCTGGACGGGACAGAGAGGGAAACACAATGCGATGATGATGGCCCGGGGACCCCTCCGGGCTACCGCTGGACACAAGGGTGAATACCCCGCACACACGCCACGGAACATCATAGGGCCACATGGTCCTCTTGCATTTTCTCCCCCAACAGAAAACAAAGCGTTTGCACGATTGAATCCAATCACGAGAACGCTCGGGGGCCTCTGACGAGTTTCAAGAACTAGGGCCACCAGCGGGCCCACTTTGTAAAGTAAGGCCGGAAAGGTTCTCACACCCATGACTGTGGAAAGGGGAGCGTTCATGGGCCGCGCCAGCCCATGAACCCTGACCGGGCAGTTTCACCAAAGCGATTCCTGTAGCTCTGCAGTGCCGAGTCTGAGTGCTCCTACCCGGGCTCAGCAAAGGACTGCTGGAAATGCCTCTCCTCCTGCCACTGAACTCCCGACTGACCAGGGAGACCTCAAGTCGACCCTAGAGGAAAAGTCTCATTTGACGAGGAACGGATAAGCACGACCCCGGAGGGGTCAAACTCGACTGTACCAAGTGCCAGCCGCTTTCCCGGGGCCGTACGCACAACAGTGGGTCATTGTGCCTCTGCTACTAGTACAGGCCCCCACTATGCCACCAACCCGTCCTTCTGATGACCAAGCTGGCCATCACCACGGCTTGACCTCCAAGAAACCATCATACGGGATGGAACATGGCATGTAAACAGGCACACTAATGGGATGGTTGCACCATCCCATTAGGTTCTCCCATACCATGCGATTGACCGAGCCCGGCATACAGGATCAAGGCCAGAAGACCCTCCAGGATTTCAGGTCCTCGCAATCTACCAAGGACATCCCCGGCTGACGACAAGGATGGACCTGTCAACGATACAAGGTTCCCGACTGCCGAAGTTGTTGACGCCAGATTTTGACACGTGTTGAACCGGCGTCAGGAGGAGAAGATTGGCCGATGCAGCAGATCTGAAAGCTACAGTAAGGAATCGGCCGATTGAGGTAACAGTTGAAAATCGGCCGATTGGTGGCGCAGCCTATACCAACAGGATGGGATTATTCCAGAAGATCCTAGTCAAAAGCTGGTCAACAGGGCACGCCAAGTCGGTCGGGAAGCAATTAAAAAAGTCCTGATTGGATTAGGAAACGGCGGCAGAAGATTCTGCGGGAGTCCGTTTCCTTTTTAAAAGATATTATAGATATAGTAGTTTTCTTGTTTTAAATAAGGTTGTAACAAGTCGTAATCGACCAGGAGTCCTAGTTTCAGGGTATAAATAGGAGTCGCTAGGGCTTTGAAAATATCAATACATCAATCAACAACAATACTTCTACTTTTCCAGCAATTTACTTTCAAGTCGGCGACTTCGCCAATACCTTTTCTTCTTTCACGAGTTCGTACGGATTGGCAGGGCTGCATCAACTTGATCTCCGGCCAATTGGTAGGTTCCTCTTACCGAGTAATATCCGAGCTTTAACTACGGGCGCATCGCTGTGGTTTCGTTTGGATTTATTCACCAGTTATCGATATTTACTAGAATTGCAAGTTTTACATGTTATTCTAGTATTATCACCAGTTATCCAGCTTGAGATCAGGGTAATCGGCTTCGTTATTGTTCTCCTTCGATTCATCATCTCACAGTCGATTAGATCTATTTCAAGTGTTGTTCCTGCAGTAGTCGTCTAGATCGCTCCAGCAGTTTTCTTTACGATTACTATACGATCATCGGCTGATCCATAGCCGATCATCTCTACAGCAAATCGGCCGATTCGCCGCCGACGCGCTCCTCAGGACAGATCGGAACCCCAGCCGATCGACGCGCCTGGAATTTAATACTCTATTTCCTTGTCAATCAACAGGTCAGATTGACTGGCACGCCGCGCGAACCGCACCAGGGCGATAACCCAAACAGGAGCTAAGCAGATTCTCCCGGGTCGTGTGTCCGACGCTGAAGACCCATCGGCCGATTCCTATCCGGCCGATTTTAGCGCCAACACACTTTTGGCACGCCTCGTGGGACCATCCAAGATCTGATATGTCGAAGAACGCAGAAATCTCCGACAGCAACATCATTGAGGTCACAGAAGCTGATCTCAAGGACGACCAGAGGGAAGAATTGGCCAAACATCTAGAAGACTACAAGAAGATGTACCTCCAGTCGTTCAGTCGTACCAGAAGCGGGGAGGCAGTCAAGAAAGCCCCTATTCTAGCACCTCGCCACATCACCATTGCTGAAGACTCGGGCAAGATGTTAGAGATGATTCAACAGTCCGTGTATCAAGCATTCATCGACCAATCCTCGGTGATGAGCAACACGGTGTATAACGCCGCCGTCAACTCTCTGGCCAGCGGAGCCATTCAAGGCTATCAGGGACCGGCATATGCCCCCCAACCACTCTGCCAGGCAGAAGCCTACCATACACATCCCAATCGGCTCCTCAGCCGATATTGACGCAACGCGAGGGGTACAGCTCTCCACCACTTCCGGCGTCTCCAAGATACAGCGGTGCACCATGTCTCCCACCGCAAGCGCCGCTTCAACCCGTTCAGATGGCTTCTGTGCAAACACTACCTACAAGCTCAGCGCCTTGGGGGACGTCAGCCACAGCGTGTTTTCCCGAGCCAGCGAACGGGCATGGCACTTATCCGGTTCAGGTGCCATACCAATCGGCCGCCCGGCCGACGGTCTCCCAGTATCAGCCGATCTTATCAGAAATCGGTAGGAGGGCAAACACTGTGGAAGTACTCAGAGGCACGACGCCAGCAGTGACGTACGAAGGGGGTGCGGACTCGTTTCGCCATCAACTATCGGCCGCTCAGCAAAATTCGCCGATTCATCACCCGGCCATACCAGCCCTTCAGCATATGCCCGCGCCGCGAACAACTGTTCATCAGCAGCAGGTGGACTGGATGGCAAGAATAGCAGAAGTAATCCAGGATCAGTTTGGACTGAAGCCGAAAGTTCAAACTTATACTTACAAGACGCCGTATCCATCGGCCTATGACTCGCTGCCGTTCCCACACCGCTACAAAGTTCCTGATTTCACCAAGTTCTCAGGGACGGAAGACACATCCACTGTGGAGCACATCAACAGATTCATTATCCAGTGCGGAGAAGCTGCCACGCAAGATGCTCTGAGGGTGCGTTTATTTTCATCATCTCTGTCCGGATCGGCCTTCCAGTGGTTCACCACTTTACCGCCAAATTCTATCGTCACGTGGGCCGATCTGGAGAAACAATTCCACAAGTACTTCTATGCAGGAGTACACGAGATGAAGATCTCGAATTTGACCAGCCTCAGGCAGAGGAGCGATGAACCAGTGACAGGGTATATACAGAGGTTCAGAGAAATCAGGAACAAGTGCTACAGTCTGGCTCTGACCGATGCACAGTTGGCCGATATCACTTTCCAAGGCCTCTTGCCACAAATCAAGGAGAGATATGCTGCCCAAGAATTTGAAAGCCTGAGCCAAATCGTCCACCGATTATCAGGGCAAGAGGTCCGACCGTTTGAACAGCGGAGGAGCTTCCAAAAGAAGGTGGCATACTTGGAGGGATCTGAATCCGATGCGGAAGAAGAAATCAGCCTGGCAGAATGGGTGAAAGGGGAAAAACCAATATCTTGCCCCTTTGGCAAGAAGGAGCCAGAGACATTCGGCTTTGACACGTCAAAGGCCGATAAAATTTTTGATCTACTGCTTCAGGAAGGGCAAATTAAGCTGTCTCAACACCACACCATCCCCACGGCCGATCAACTCAAGAAGATGAAATACTGCAAGTGGCACAACGCTACTTCGCATGACACAAATGAATGCAAAGTCTTCCGCCAGCAGATACAATCGGCCATTGAACAGGGGCGGCTTAAATTTGAAACACCAACCAAATCGGCAATGCCGATGAAGATAGATCAGCATCCCTTCCCGGCCAACACGGTTAACGCTGGAGGAGACTCAAGTCAAACCAAGGTGCTGACGTCAGAATCGGCGAGAAGAGGCGGCGCTGTCGACCCCAGGAGGCAGATCACGACGGAAGAGATCAGAAGGAACAGGCGAGGGCCAGAACGACCACGCAGGCATGTCACCTCCCAATTATTACTAAGTAAATATCGGCAGCAGCAAGAACAAGCACAATACCAGGAAGAGATGATACGTCGGCATGAAGATCACTGGCAATGTCCGTTCTTCATCCACTGCTGGGAGAACGATATCAGGTTGCCATCTGCCGATAACTGTCCGGAGTGTAACGGATCAAGCCGCAACGACCGCTCGAAGCCACACTATAAGGACAGAGGATCAGAGCCGATCAACAGAAATCGGCGCGAAGAACGGCGCGTTTCGGTACATGATCGGCTGGGGGGCAGAGTTGACCAGTACAGCAGGTCAAAAAGCAAGATCGGCCAGCAAGATGGACTGGGGGGCAGAATCAGCGCACACGATCGGCTGGAAGAGATGGCCGATGACAGGATATCACACGAAGATCCCCTAGGGAGGGAACCAGATTGGGAACACGCCAGATCATCGGCCAAACCAGTGAATCCCAGGTGGTGCCCCGATGGCCTATCCAGATCCCAGAAGCGAAGGATCCAACGCCTACGCCAGTGGGAACATCAAGAAGAAGAACAGAGACAGGTGCCAGAGAGAAGGAATGTCAAATCTCGAGTTTGGCGCCCAAAGAAAAATGGTCAGGAAACGAACAACCAAGGATCGGCAGCCGAAATTGATATGGTATTCATACTGCCGATGGAGTTCATGGCGCCCAACGATCGAGATGAAGTAACAAAAACAGAAGAAGAGCAAATGGCACAACTGGTATTAGAACCGATGATGGCTACGTTTGAGAAACCAGAGTAAGAAAAACGGAAGCATCTCAAAGCGCTGTTTCTCAAGGGCTATGTCAACGGAAGACCCGTCACCAGATTACTGGTAGATGGAGGCGCGGCAGTCAACATCATACCGTATGCCATGTTCCGCAAGCTGGGCAAGGGCGACAACGACCTCACCAAGACGGACATGATGCTGAAGGATTTCGAAGGCAACGTGTCACCCGCCCGCGGAGCGTTCTACGTCGACCTCACCATCGGCAGTAAGACCCTCCCTACTACTTTCTTCGTCATTAATGGCAAAGGATCCTATAATATGCTACTTGGTCGCGACTGGATACACGCGAACTGCTGTGTCCCATCTACTATGCATCAATGCCTTGTGCAATGGATCGGCGACAGTACGGAGATAGTCGCTGTCGTTTCAGTCTACAGCGTTGCAGCGGCCGACACGCAACAGTGGAGCTGCGAGCACGTCAAGTATATGTCTGGCAGGACTTGGGACACTGACTTCCTGAAAGTGTCCGATTTCGGTCTACAGCCGATCCAAGCATTCGGCTCTGAAGATTCAGAATAAATGGATCAGCCCGTCCGAGAAGATGGGAAGCTTGGACATGGGTTTACGTCGGCCGATTTATTAGAGATGGTAGATTTGGGAGATAGCAGCAAATCAAGGCCGACGTACATTAGTGCCAATTTGGATTCTGAGTACAAATGCAAAATATGTCAAGGTAACATGGCCGATTTCTCATCGGTTTTCTGGCTACACATCTGGTGAAAGAAATATTGGGATTCATTATTGAATGGAAATTACCGATTACATGGCCGACATGGTATAAGTCGCCCTTAGGGTAAAAATACTGGTGTGTCTACTGATTACGCCTACGCTGGATTTCTCTTTCGATGCGACCCAGTTTTATCATGAGGGTGAGCCTTTTCTCTTTCAAGTCCTCTGCAGTGGCTCCAGTTTCAGCTTGGTTGCAGAGTTCTTTCAGCAGGCGGGCCTTCTCCTCCTCCAGATCTTCCATGGCGACTTCAGTTGTAGCTTTACAAGGAAGTGAAGAATTTTTGTTGGGAGGTGGTCGATTGCGGGCCAAAAGATGAGCACTTATGAGGTCCGAATATTCCTGGACGGCGGCAGGGACATGATCTCTGAGTTCCTCAGCATGAATTCTTATCAGATTTCTGTCTGCCCGTGTTAATGGCTCTCCTGAATGCATGATTTCTATCGCTCGTTCTAGATCAGAGCTGAGACGGTTTGGCTAAACAGAGATAAAGGGGGTTACCCAGTATCGGAGCGATTTGAAATGTTTAAGAAAAAGGTAGAGGGGGAGTTCATACCTGGTTGACAGAAGAAGAGGATGAAGAGGACGAACAAGACATCTTGCCGTTCAGTTGGAACAGTAAAAGAAGAAGAAGAGATAAGTGATGCGTGTGCCTCTACAGATGGTGAACGGTCTGCGTATAAATGAAGAGGAGGTAGATGGATGGTGAGACACGTCCTATCGGAGTAAATGCGTACATAAATACGAGGCAGACTGAAAAAGCAGTTCAAAACCAAATCGGCGCAGTGGCATTAAAGGAGCAATAATATTTAACATATTTTTTACAGCCCAAGGAAAGCATCTATGGCTACAATCGCTCGTCGTCTAATTTGATCGGCCGATTCTACTATTCTCTGATCATTTTCGGCCGATCCTGGTACTTCTGACACGCGGCGACGGAGTCTTATTGTTTCACGGGCCAGATGTTGTCTTTTTTGCTTCAGCTCGCTGATCATGGTTGGGAGTTCTTGGAGCTTCTTCTCTTCAGCGGCTATCTCTTTGGTTATCTGTTCCATCTCCTTGGCTAGTTCTGCTCTCCTCCGTTTCAGCCGATCTATTGCGCCGACGATGTCCGGACGGCAGTTCTCGAGGAAGTTGATTCTGTGATGTACTTCCTGAGTCTGATGCTTGTACAAGTCAACCTCCTCCTGAGTTTTGGCCATCTGAGCACGATCGGCCATGCGTTGCAGCGCCCTGGAAACTGGAATCTGCATACCCTCTATGTAGGCAGCATACCCCAAGTCTTCCGACACTTCATCCGGGATGTGATCTTTGACCTCATTGAAAAGTCGTCGGATCGGCGATGCATCTTCCACCAATCGGCCGATGTCACCTTGGAGGAAAGTACGAATGCTTTCGAGCTTGGAGCGGACATCGTCGGAGGAAGAGCTCGATGGAACTGCGTGTGAGGCGATTTCTTCTTCATCGGCCAAGGAGACAGCAAAGGAGAAGATGCTATTGTTGGGAGTATCTTGCTCCTGTAAGGGAACAAAGTAAAGGGTAAGCAAGCGGTGAAAGGAAATCGGCCGATTCTGATGGAAAGATTGTTACCTCTTTGAAACGAATCTCTCTTGCCTGCGCCGGTGGAAGTGTTTCCCTTGTTTCAGGGACTGGTGCACTTGGTTCGCCGGAAGAAGAAGATTCGATCGTTATCAGTGCTCCGCTTGGGCCAGCTTCCTGAGAAAGAAATAAATTCCCGTGAAAATACTATGGGAAAATGAAATGAGGTGGTATTGGAAATTTGCCATGCCTCTGTCGGTCTCCCGGCCGATTCCTGCTGTGGAGTTATAATCGGCGTACCCAAGTCGACCTGCATCAAAGTTGGTTAAGTTTTCTGAATATTAAGGATGCAGGGTAAGAGATCGTGTACCTCGGCAACAGGAGCTGCTGTAATCTCAGTCCCCACTTGAGACGTGGCCGATAGTTGCGGGGACTGCGGTGGGACAACTTGTGCAGCCTGGCAAAGGAATAGAATTGATGTCAGTAGAAGATTTGGGGAATATATGAGATGAATAAGGCTACCTGGACAGCTTCTACTAATAGTGATGCTGCAGCGGCCCCGGCTTCGGCGGTGACTTGGGGATCGGTCGTCTCGACAACTGGTAGGGGTAAAGGACCTGAGGTCTCGGCGAGTATCACCTCCACTTGATCGGCCGATCCAACACGGGGAGTCTCGGCCGATACTGCTGCCATCTGGCTAGCCGATCTGATGCGGGAGATTTCAGCCGATGCTATTGTCGCCTGATCGGCCGATCCAATGCGAGCTCGCACCCGGCGGCTGGTTATCTTTGGTGTTGGTCTTTTGGGCGCTCGTCTCGATCGGCCGGTGGAGATATCTCTGATAGATGGAGCATGGAAGCCGATGAGTGGGTACGGTGTGTATTGGTGATGGCTATCAATCGGCTGGCCGCTTCGGCTCCGCATCGGGGGAACATGGCTTTCAGACTGAAGGGTTAAACATAAGTTAACAACGAGATGATAATGCAACATTGAAATCGGCTAAGGAGAAAAGGACATACCGCTGCATTTGGGTCGATGTTCTCTGGGTCCAGAATGTTGCAGTAAGTTGATGGAGCTTTACAGAAAAGATGCTGCTTCCATTCTGCCCACCATAATTTATACTGTTGGGTGGCGAAAGAGGCAACTGACCAGCCGTTCAAGTCAATGGTGCTGGAGTCGGGTACTAAATCGCACAATCGGCTGTAGTCAAGACTTGAAGTTAGTCCGTCTCTGAATTTTGCTTGGCCGGCGAAATAGACTCGAATTGGCAGTTGGCCAAAACCCAGTTGCCTTGCCGCAGCCGATGGACAGTAGAACTCATAGGTGGGTGAGTCCTTTCCTGAGAAGAAGTTAGCCGGCAGAATTCCCGGCTTGATCAAGACGTGCATTAATTCTCTGTCAAATGTATGAGTGGAGAAATCAAAGCACACGGGCAATTCGAAAATCGGCTCTGCGATCTGATATGGATGCCAGATGATCATCTCTTCACTAAGGCCATTGTAGAAATATCTGAAATATTCAGCTGTACGGGTGGCAGTAAATTGGCAGCCGGGAAAGGCCGATACCGCTTCTCCAACAGATCTGCAGCGGCGACGGACCGATGGGTTCTCCTCTGACTCGATGTTGGGAAAGGTCTTTGTCTCTATCCGCTGCTGAGAGACCTTACTCATGTGTAAATTGAGCCAGAGGGTGATGAACCACCAAGGACCGCCTGGGTTCCCTATCGGCTCCCCCTTCGACAACTTGACGCCGATTTGGTGCATCAGATGGTACGCCGATCCCAGCAAATGTTTACCGAGGGGGATGGCCAATCCTTGTGCAAGAGACTCTGCCAAAGCTTGGGTGTTGGAAGAGGGGCCGACCGCTCTGCCACAAAAGAAGTGTTTCTCCAGCCACATCATCAAGAAGGCAGTGTGCTCCCTCTGAGATTGTCCCTGTCTTCATGTTTTTACTGATGTATCCTTTCCACCCGCCGATTCCTTTGGTCTCCAGCCGATGAGATGGCTTGAACACATAATTGAAGGGGGTATCGGCGGAGGAAACATCTAGGCCGGTCAGCAGCAGGACATCGGCCAAAATCGGGGTCATGGATCCGTGTCCAAAAAGGAATGTGTTAAGTGCATCGGACCAGAAGTAAGAGGCTGCCATAACCAAAGGTTCGTTCTTTTCCATCTGAGACAGGGATAAATCTATGCACTACCCTCTGGTACCATTCTCTCCACCCGGGTGTTTCATTCGGCCAGGATCTGAATGTGCCTACCCAATGATCTAAATCCATGGATGACTGCTTAAAGGGGATCCTATGAGTTTCTAAACTGATCAGATCCGTTGGATCAGGGCTCCCCATAGGGCCTAGACAGATGAGGTCAGGGGACTCTGAGAGAGGAATGGTGATTCTGTGCCTAAGGGCCTAAAAAAGGAAAAAGGGAAGAAACTAAGAAAGGGTCCGGAAAATACTGAAGCAGTAGATAGGCGAAAAGGGGAAAAATTTCGAGCATTTACCTCTGGGATGAAAGCCATCGTCGCCGAAAACAAACAAATAAACAGTGACATCACCTGAAATCCAAATGCTAGTGAAAGCCAGTCAAGTAAATCTCGGATAGATTTATCCCCCTGCCTATACACAGAAGACATGTGTGGCATTGGAAGGCCATCTATGACATTTATTGCATCAATAGCACCTCTTATCTACATCATCAGGGTAACAAAAATCAAAACTTACTGCAGATTTTTCATAAACAAGTAGAAGTAGTGTTTAGTTATCAAAGATATGTGTAAGACCTCCGGAACTTCAACAATAGCCTCTGAAGAACCAGGAAAATTGAGGGGAATAATGTTGTACTTGTAATTCTTGAAATGACGACCCTTTTCCTCAATCATTTCTGCATACCTTCTCACCTGAAGTGGAAAATTGCGTTTAAGAAGTTTACCAAGAAAATAGGAAATAACATATAAGAAACAAACAATTACAATGCATCACCTGGGGATCAACTTTGTTATTCGTTACATCCATTAACACTTCATAAAGAGCAGAGGCCACTTGGTAATATCTAGACATCTCCTCGCTGATTCAATATTATAATGTTGATTAACAATACAACAGAGATGAAATAGCTCACAAGTGTATATATTCCTCAACTCATAAAAAAATTGTATAGATTTCTTACAAGTTTCTCTTTTCTGAAATTTGACTCATACTAGCACAGTACTTCTTGTAAAACTGTTGGATCTTGTTTGCATCATTGCCCAGAACTTGTATATCATCCTGTCAGACAGAGATTAAACTCAAGTATTCACTACTGAAGATAGGTGCCGAGTAAATAACAGTTTGAAAGGATTAAACTGAATCAAGATAAGTTGTAAATGTCAAGCTTCTCTCGCGGTGGACAGGTTAGACTGTTGAACTCCAGGAGTCGTTGAAATTCTCGTCCCGACCCAGGTTTCAAACACAGCACCATATTTAAAAAAAGCACCCCCCCCCCCCCCCGGCCCCCCGGCGCGCGTGCGCGCACCGGTGTTTTTTTTTTTAGTAGGTTCAACCAGGCAAGGTCACAACACGATCATGCCTGGTTTGAATGCTAGCACCACTGCAGGGAACAATCTGCTTTATCTGTTATTAAACTAAGTCAACAATGCAAGGCTCTTACAAGTCATGACTAGGCTATACGAATCACTAACACCGAGTCATTACCGATAATCATTGCTGCTCTGAGCAGCCAATTGAACCATGTATGCCCCCAGGGATAAACCACACCATTTACGAGGTTGAGATACTACAGAAGTATCAAGAAATATGAATCTTAATTTTCCCCTCAATTTCGCATAGGTGAAGGAAGCTTAGCTAATGTGAGGATAGGAAGATATCAAAAGAACATATAACAAGCAGTGGTTTAAATCGTAACCAGAATAAGAGTAAGCTCGGTAGTACAAGATATGCGCCAAGATTTCTTTCTAAAAGCCTGATGAAAAGCATATTAAGTACAGTGAAGGGGAGGGGAAATAGCATCATGAACAGATAACAAGCAGTGGTTTAAATCATAACCAGAATAAGAGTAGGCTCGGTAGTAGAAGATATGTGCTAAGATTTCTTTCTAAAAGCCTGATGAAAAGCAGATTAGGTACAGTGAAGGGGAGGGGAAATAGCATCATGAACAATTCCAGGAGGAAGCTTACTTGGTCCAGCTTAATTGACATGTATGTTTTGAACTGATGAACACCACGTTGGGTTGATGAAGGATCCATTCTTTGGACTTTCTTGAAGGCATATCTGCGACCTTGGTACATCATGAATGGTAGATGCAACTTCATATCAGAATAAACTTTACTACTTGACATATCAATAATGAGAACATATATGACACGTGTTCTTAAAAAAGGAACTGAGATGGTGTGAAGGTAGAGGAAAATTGAACAAAAATCAAACTGGTATATGATACAACTAGATATGCAATAAAACAATAACATAGTGGGACTTATGTCGATGAATAGATTAAGAGTTATTTTAGAAAGCTCTTGCAGGTGCTGTACAGTACACTAGTTTTGCCAAGTAACCATCTACCAAAACACTTTTGGCAGGCACTGAAATGCATTGAGTCACTCCACAAAGCAAATTCAAATACTAGCATAAATGTATTCGTGCATTCCTATTGCCTGAAAAGTCTGAACTACTAGCCATTTGAATTGCTTACCAATACACTAGTATGCATTGACATGAATGCCTCGTGTTCTCTGTCAAGCATAGATCCCTGGCGCTTTCAAATGAAAATGGATCTTACGTCAACCCATCATCCTTATCAACAAAACAGAACAATGAGGAAACCTTTGTATCAAAGTTCTAAGACTGTTGGTCAAAACATGAGGAAATTCGTGCCACAGGTGAACATCAGGAGTCCACACTTCAAGCTCGATGTGAGAAAATATTGCTATTCTCGTAAACCGTTTCTATGTTATATAGAATATAAAATGCAAATATGTGCTTTCTGAAGCAAGCAGTATTCTAGTTTCGTGAGGCAAATGTACATGTAGAACCACTAGCTACCGCATTGCACCCGGGGAAGAGAATAATCCAAGGGAAGGGAGGCAGGCAAGGCTACTTACAGAGGAACGCAACGCGCGGGTTGAGCGGCTCGACCTCGTCCGCTGCGCGTACGAAGGGCATGACCTCGGGCGCGACGGCGCCGGGCACCCGCCCCCCGGCGTCCGCCTCTCCCCCCGGCAGCCTCCGTGACGCCAGCGTCAGGGCCAGCGCGTCCCGGCTCCGCCTCGGCAGCGCTCCCGCCGACGTCGACGCCTGCGCCTCCATCGCCGCCATCGCCCAATGCTTGCTCGACCAATGGGCGAGGCGGCCGGCGTCGGCGGCGATTTATACGTCATCGGAGAAAGGTGGGGAGGCTCGCTGAGGGGATGGACGCCCGGTGCGGTGCGGTGCGGTTGCCGGGGCCGCGGGGCAAGCGCAGTATTCGAATTCGAGCACCCGCCGAGGAAGCAAGGAATTCTGCTCTCCGCTCGGCTAGCCGCGAGACGGGGCAAGCGACGAACAAGAGGAATGGCCTTTTTCTCTCTCGGCGGCGGCGGCGAACCGCTTCGCTTTTCTCCGCTCGGTCTCCGAGTTGCGGCTGCCACGTTGGCCTGGTTGGTCCGGCTGTGCTGGAAAGCGGAAAGCCTGGGTGATCGCTTTTTTTTTTCTTTGCAGATGCTCCCGTGGGCTTTCTTTTTCTCTCATTCCTTTTCTTTTTGGGCTAACCGACTCGGCGGGACTCACGGCCTTTTTCCTCACATCTCTGTAGATAGATGTTGCAGCGTGTTAAATTAGACCCATGGCTTCAACTCTATACTGTACTAGTATTAAATTTGTGATACTTTATTAAGGATGCGATTTTCTTATGCTTGATCCTTTTAAATCAAATCGTGGTTCTCTATTAACTTTTGGGTATGCTTTCTGCATTATCTTTCCACAGAGTTTTTCAGAATCTAGCACCAAAAGTGTTGCTTGGTGTGGTGGAGAATTATGCCAAAAAAAAAACTCTCTTCATTCGGGGCATTACTCTTTAGCATACATTGCTGGGACTTATAGCTTTATATCAAAACTTATATTCTCTCCTCTTATCGATCAAAGCATCGCGCGACCCTCCTGCATGAAGTTGCAACATTAGGTGTTATTTACATCCAAAAAATTTTGGCTAAAAATATCACATTAAATGTTTGGACACATGCATGGAGTATTAAATGTGGGTAAAAAAAACCAATTGCACAGATGGGCTATAAATCACGAGACGAATCTAATGAGCCTACTTAATTCATGATTTTGCAACAGTGATGCTACACTAATCATTCACTAATCATCCGCTAATTATAGATTAATTAGGCTTATTAGATTCACCTCGCGATTTACAATCCATCCGTGTAAAAAATTTTATAAATAGATTTTATTTAATACTTCTAAATAGTAAGATTCCGTTTAAAAAAAATTGGCAAAATGATTTAAACACCACCTTATTTGTGGGCCGAGTAGAAGAGGGTGTTTCATCATGGGCCAATAGCCATGCAGGATGTATGCAACAGGTGATGTGGATGGGGAACTGACTTTTGGGGCACAATTGAAGATGAAGTGATTAACAAGGTGACGGCACCACGGTTGTTTTTTTTCTTTTTTTGCTTTTAAAAAGGAAGCAGGAGCATTGCTCATTCATTTAAGCGGGAAGAAGGTCCGAATTACAAATGCTTTGATATTACATAAAAGATTAACTCACACATTGAACACAACAAAAACACATAATATTAACTCAACTCTGGGTTACCACTTACCACACGCCCTCTCCCCCACCTCAATCACCGGTGCGTAAGGTAGAGCGAAATGAATCCCTTTCATTTATGTGAGAAGTGAGAAGGAGGAGTTTTGGTGATCACCAATTTTTTTTTTTGATAATGAGATTGGGCAAGAGTAATCCAACATATTACTCATACTCTATTTCGAAAATATTTCTCTCTCCCTCCCCAATAGCTACTTTTGTGTTTTTAACCATGTGCAGTAGTTTGCTAAAAACAATCTCCAAAACTAACTCTTCAACAGGGAGGGGGTTGCATCCCCTACATAAAGGTAAGAGGAGCTTAGTTTTTGGTAATTTGTTTTTCATCTCCAAAATGTCCCAAATCATAGGTCTTTGGTTTTTGGCCATGAGTACAAGAATATTATTTTTTATCGAGGAGAGAGACGAGTAATCTGATGGAGATGCTTGACAATAAAATAAAATAGGATATATACGTTCTGAAGATATTTATATGAGCAGAAAAATTATGTGCACAGGTGATAGCAACTTGTCAATAATTTATCAACATAAATTGTTTTAGAATAAATTAATTAAATTGGAATTGATATCTCATTAGGGATGCTGTGCTACGTATATATAGAGGACAGAGCCTTTTTCCAGCTCGCCGTGGTAGGAAATTGATATGGTCAGCAACCGGCATGATGTGTGTGCCGCTAGCTGCTGTGCCAGTTCAGACTTCCGAGCGCATGCCAAGAGCCCAAGACCCAAGTTCCAGATCATTGATCACGAGAAAGGGACGCCGAGCGCTCGGTGTTTAGTTAATTAGTTGCTTTCATGAGCTCATGCCGTTGGCCATTGGCCAATGTGTTGTCTACAGCCGTGGTCTAAAACTAAAGAGCCTCGTATATAGTATGGTTTTGTCTGGCATCATGCAACTCGAGGCCTTTTTATATATACGCTGCGTCAACACACTGCACCTACGCGTTCTCCCAGTCACTAAGCAGCGAGTTAATTAACAAGAGCTCTCTCGCGCCGGGTCGTCGAATTGAAGTCTCGAAGATAATTAAAAGGTAGCGCAGTGGCCGAGGCCCCAGAGGATCGGAAGGGATCGGATCCGAGGCTCGCAGCTGGTTGACTATAGCTTTTGGCCATGAGAGGGAGCGGCGAGAGAGCGGCTGGAGGCCGTGAGAGGCCGGCGGCGGCGGACAAGGCGGCAGCCGTCGGGACCGTGTCGCTGCACCGGCTTTTCGCGTTCGCGGACAGGACGGACGCCGTGCTCATGGCCGTGGGCGCGGCCGCGGCGGTTGCCAACGGGATGGCGCGGCCGCTCATGACCCTTCATCTTGGGCGACGTCATCGACGCCTTCGGCTCCTCCACTGAAGGCTCCTCCGACGTCGCGCACAGGGTCTCTAAGGTAAGTAGGCACCTGCATGTGCTCGGCCTATTTCTTCCTGCTGTTCATCTTGAACACAACTAGCTAGTTGGTGGCGGACACAGATTCTTATATTACGTCAAGCCACCACAACGTCGGCGCCACACCAAGCCGACAAAGGTTCTGTTTATATGGGCTAAAATTGAGTGCTAAACTTAGCACTTATTAGTACTTATATCCCTACTAAAATTTTTAAATTCTAGTTAAAGTTTAGCCCACATCATTAGCACTTCTATTTAGATGGGTTAATACTAAAGTTTAACACTTTTATGTATTAGCATATGTATCCAAACACCTCAAACTCCATTAGAGATTTTTACTCAATCGAATTCCCGTGAAAATATATTTTTATTCTACTGGTGAACATAAACTTCATTCTCCGCTCTACCCTTTTACGTTTTCGACCTGAGTTTTATTAAGTTTACCAGGTCTTGTGAGAAATTTTATGATGTGAACTGTTTTGAGTTTAACATGAAACAAGCTGATTTCTTTGGCCGCTGCTTAATTATTTTAGCACCACCGTACCTCTCTGAAGACAAGTTTTGTTACTGTGCCCCTATATTACGAACGGAATAATATTTCTTTAGTTTCTTCTTGAGCAAGATGATTTATTTGGGACATTTTTAATTTTTGTATAATCTTCTAGTGAAATTTCGCTCACATAGTGGCACATTTTTTTTGTTTTCTACAGAAAGCACATAGTTTTTATTATAGGGGAGGGAGGGCAATTAGCAGTTTGAACCACGGTTCTAGCCTTCTAGGTGGGCGTAGAAGAAAAACTAACAGAACCACAAACAAATGTGTAGGTTGGACAAGGACCTACAGAATACATGGGGCATTCTGTTTTTTTATATGTAGGCTCGCCCTTATGTTTGTTGAATACGTATCAAATATGTGTATGGTTCGGTTACAATCGGACGGAGGTTAGGGATAGAGTTTGGGTTGGACTTTGTATCCCTAGGCCTTATAAATATGAGGGCACTACCGTTGTAACCGTGGGACGACAAGGCGGCTGGCGTAGGTGGCGACGAGGCCGCGGTGGTGTCCGGATGCCGGTGTAGCTGCTGTTTATGGGGAGGAGGACGCCCGTAGTACGTCATACCCTGAGGATTTAGGCACATCGCCGAACCTTGTTAAAAAACATCGTACCTCGGTGTCGTTCTCGTTTTGTGTGATCTTGTGATTTGGTTTTGCATTCTTAGGTTATCACTTCCGCGCTATTATTCTAATAATGTTAAATGCCATTGTCTCCGAATTCCCTTCCACATCACCATCACCTTTTCCCTAACCTGTTCAATGAAAGGATGCAGGACCTCTGGCCTTGTGTTTTCTAGATATATATGGCTCCCTCACTGCATTCTTGCCCTTCTACGTGAAAGTGGAATCACATAAATCTCTTCTTACTTTCAAGTCCACTTTACTTCCAAAATTCTTCCTGAATAAGTTAATAAACTTTCAATTGGATCTCAATCTTTCGATTGAAAAACTATGTGCAAACCTTGGATGCAATGAAACAATGAAGGTGTGTGCATTGAGGTGACGAAATGATAGTGGCAGGCCATGGCATGGTAGTGGAGACTGGGGAGGACCTCAAGGTTACTAATTCAGGAGTAAGTAGTAAACAAATTAACTTCATGCATGGTTTAGGGTGTGTGTAAATAGTTGACAGAATACATAAATTGCCCTTGCCAGGGTGCTGTCCGGGCGCTGTCCATCGTCTATACTATACAGACCATATAGCAATCTAACTAGTGTGGTCACAATTAGCCTTGGGTGTGTGCTTAGCTGACCCATGGAGATACGGCAGCTTGTCGTCGTCTCCACCAAGGATCTCCTCCCTCCCAACTTTCATCTCGCTCGCCTCTACTGTCACTATCACATTCAATCCATTGCAGGCGTAGAAAATGTGATTCCCGTGCTTGGAATATTTTGACTCTATGTTTGGAATATTTTGAGCCTGTGATTGGTTGAGTGCCAAAATATGAGCAAGCCAATAAATTATGGCACTCATTTGGTTGGAATCCAAAAAATACCACCTAACTAAGTGCTATTCTAAACTTACCAAGATTTTGGTAAAAAAATTGGCATGCCCACATTTTGACATGCCAATATTTTGGCATCCAACCAAGCAGGCCCTTTATCTCGACATGAAAATATGTGACAGTGACAATAACCGTGATAGTCTAGAAGTAGCTTTACAGCAAATCATCGCTTTTGCCACTACAACACATGTTGGCTTCTGTGACATTCCATTTATATCACTGAAAGTGGTATTTTCGTTATATTTCATAATCTGTGACACTTGCGTGATGAAAATTCGTTCATTGCCTATACCCTGTAATAAATGTTATTTTATGACATAAACATATTTTTTCTTTATAAATCTTGTGACGATTATCCTATCGTCACTAATTTATGATGCTTATTTCATCATAATCAATACCAAAAAAAGTTCACAAAACCGTATGTACATGTGCCACGTAGGATAAAAAATATTATAAAATTTTCATGTTGCGTGGCGTGGCGATGACCAGGATTTGATGCGGCAGGCCCATTGTGATAAAATTTTTGCAATTGATACACTGATTTCTATAGTTTAAATGAATTTCTATGTACTTATCAAAAGTAATTTAAAATTAAAGTATGCGTATCTAGAATAAGAAAAAATTGTATAAAATCATATTTAGCTTCATATGTTCCGTTATAACCCATATTCTAGAGATAGATCAATAATTCAATCGTTTCCTATGTATAATTCATAGTTCTATCTCTAAGTTACCATAAATTAATTTTAATAATATTTAAATTAGGTCAGAAAATTCTACAAATCGATATAACAACATATTTTTATTTCATTAGCTTGCCATGAGCGCGGTTCTAATAGTGTGGCATTATACATTATATAAATGGATATCTCTCGTACATGATTTCATATAACTCAGCTCAAACTTTAATATTTGAATACCTTATAACATGTTTTAAACTCGTATGATCCTTAAATTTGGAAACAACCTGATGTTCACCATATTAGAAAATATGAAGTTACATTACCAATTGTTATGCAAAATACGTATTTTTATATACTTTATTAAAGTAGGAGAAAACAAGCTATATGCAAAACACGTATTATATTAATAAAATATATTAGCCAACTTGCACACATGCGCGGTGCTGGTCTACTGCAGGTTGATGTTCTTGCTGTTGTCCAGCGGGTCACGTGTTTGAGTTCCGCCGTGCTCATTTTTATTTTCATTTTCCTGGTTGGAGCTGGCTGCTGCGGCCTGGCTATAGCCCAGTCTGCTGGGGGCTGGGCTGGTCGGCGCTGGCTGCCGCGGCCTGGGCTGTGGCCCACTCAGCTGCTGATCTCAGCTGGGCTGTGGCCCACTCATTGATGGACGTTGGCTCCTGCTGCGGGCTGGGCTTCTCCCCATTGCGGGTTAGACTGAAATGTAAACACAACAATGGTCTAGAAGAAGAGAAAAATATGCATGTCTAGCCCAATATTAGATAACCTTGTTATTGTCTAAAAGGTCACATGTTCAGACAGAGTCTCACTTCTCCCTATATTTTTGCATTTTGTTTTTTACAAAATATATCTATGACAATTCAACATTGTCATAAACTTGTGATGTTTACTAGGTTAGCCTTTACGATGAATCAATGTTCTTCACGTTATAACATTAGACTAGTTTATGACGATTTCTAGTTGATCTTAGTAACGAACACCTTCTTTTTATCACTAAGCCATAGTTCCCAATATAGAACGTCACAAAACACACTGCCATAATGACGAAAAGCTTAGATGTCACGAGGTATTCGTCACAAAAGGTGATATGTGTTGTAGTGTGCACACATGGACAGAGCTTGGCGTAGCCCACTCTCTCCAATGCACGTAATGCTCATTTGATGTCCCTCCTGGACTATTGAGGTTACTATGTGTCAGGGCCACGGGTACGGGGTATCCGTCTCGCATGACAAATTGCAGGACGGTGGGCCAAGGAGGCCCACCCCGGGCCAGTGGCAGCGGCTAGCCGACCAACCGCAGAGACTTTTGGCAGACACTAAGGCAATAGGAGGCCAACCGCCATCAGGTGAGGGGTAATTCCTTAGTCACGAAGGAGTTACCCGGCTCCGCAATAACTATGTCTGCCCCGCTAAAGCCAGGCGGGGCCCACGACGGCGCGTCTTCCCGTCAAATAGCATGATTACAGAGGAGGCGTGAGCTCAGATGACGCTCCGGGCCAGGCGAGGGGAGCCTCCCCTCTCCTGTCGTGTTCCATCAGCTGGCAACTGAAGGCGGAGGTGGTCCCCACCATCTGCACCGTCCATTCCCTCGAGCGGGGTTCCGGGCTCCACACAGTGCCCCAGGAAGCACCCAGAGCCTGCAAAGAGGGGATCCCAGGGCTGACCGGCATGGGCCCGCGACGCTAAGCAGCGCCCGACAGACGGGCTCCACCAGCTGGGCGGCGCCCCCAAACTAGTGTCGTGTTCACACCCAAGGCGGTAGTTAGCCTCCCAAGGGCCATGGAGAGGCTATAAATAAGACCCCAAACCAGCAAGGAGACCGAACTCCGCTCAGACAGCATTAGCTCTTGCTCCCAGGAAGCTTTCCTCGCACTCATCTAGGAGCGAGCTTCCAGGGACCCTAAAGACAACACCAACAAATAATCAAACAACACCACACAAGACGTAGGGTATTACGCTTCTTAGCGGTCCGAACCTGTCTAAATTCTTTGTTCATCTTTGTCATACAGCCGTAATCGCACTACGTATTACACCCCTGGCCGAATCTCTAAACGGGGGTTCCTAGGATCCCTGCTTGCGGTACTCACCCACCGACACTTTGTGTCTATGTGTCACTATTTTAGATCCCCTACTCTTTCTGCTCTTGGCTAATGTCCCGTTGGTTTTCCCCTCCCAATTTTATTTTATATATTATCTTGCTTCTTACTACTCTCTTATCATATACAAATCATTATTGATAACTTAATTTCTATTTTACTACAAGATTTTGTGATTGATAATTAATCCTGGAGAAAAGGATTTTTAAGGTTTGAAATAAGTAAAGAAATAATAATAATAATAATAATAATAATAATAATAATAATAATAATAATAATAATAATAATAATAATAATAATAATAATAATAATAATAATAATAATAATAATAATATAGTGTTTTCTTTTTGAGGGAGAAATGTGAGAGGATCCCTACACACAATGATATACAGTGACACGAACCATTGAGAGTGTTCATAAATCACTGGCACTAATATAAGAACCAAAATATACCAGTACTTTAAATTGTGCAACAAGAGTAGTACATCTCCCACAGGTAAAACTATTCTTGTTTGGGCAGGATAGTTTTCTCATCATCATTATCTTTAACCAAACTCATATTTCTTATTTTCAGGTGATCATGAACTTTGTCTATCCTTGCCATTGGGGCAGGACTTGCTTCAACACTTCGTAAGTGGATTTCTTATTCAAAATCATATCATATCAGTAAAGAAGTATTGTTCCATTGTTCCTTTTATCTAAAGAATTTTTCTAGAAACCAATTTTTCTTAAACAAAATGTTAGAAACAAACCTTTCTATTTTTCTAGAAACCAATTTTTCTTAAACAAAAAGTTAGAAACACAACTTTCTCAATTTAGTTGTTCGATATTTTGCTAGAGGTATCATGTTGGACAATTACTGGAGAAAGACAAGCAGCCCGAATCAGAGCCCTGTATCTCAAAGTTATTGTAAGACAAGACATTGCATATTTTGACATGGAAATGAGCACTGGTCAAGTGACTGAAAGGATGGTGAGTGACACATTTCTCATTCAAGAAGCCATAGGGGAGAAGGTATACTATTTTGAGATATTTAAGAGCTATGAACTGTGATCATAAACTACATTCACTATTACATAAAGCTCATCATCATTTCGTAAGGGCCCATCACCGATGGTTTGGGGGATGATGGATTTAAGTTGGCAATGGTAATATAGCATATCACTGCCATTTTGGAACAGGCAGTGAAAATGAGTATCACCGCTGGTTATAGCCACGAACCTCGAATGGGCGGTGATAATCTTTTGTCTTGCTATTAATGATATGAGTTCACCTTATTTAGCATTGTCTAATTTTTTTGTTAGAGTTGTTGAAATCTAAGTAGGGATTGGTTCGTCCAGTGTTGACATACATGAATTTCCTACAGAATGTGGGGTTTTTTGTAAATATATTTTTTAAAATAAATAAGAAATATTTACTCATATTATGTATGAAGATCCGATAAAATATAAGCAATGCTTCATTTTCTATTAACTATTTATATAAGTTTGTGTACATATTTCTGTTTAGGTTGGAAGGTCCATACAACTCATTTCTACTTTTATTGGTGGCTTCATTATAGCATTTGTGAGAGGATGGCTCTTGGCTCTTGTTATGCTCTCAAGCAGTCCTCCAATTGCTATTTCCTTTGCAATCATAACGAAGTTGAGGATAAGACTCTCTACCTACATGCAAGCAAAATATGGTGCAGCTGGAAATGTTGTTGAACAAACTCTTGGGGCCATCAGAACGGTTAGTGCAACTAAGCACGTGTTTGTTGTTATTCATCTTACATATCACTAGTAAATACGAATGTTCTGCTAACTTGGTTTAATTTACCTACTTATGCTTTGAAGGTAGTTTCATTCAGTGGCGAGAAGCATGCTATAACAATGTATAACAAGTTAATAAGAAAAGTGTATGAATCCGCACTATTGGAAGGTATTGTAACTGGACTTGGACTGGGTTCCATGGAGCTATCCTTGTTTTGCAGTTATGGATTGGCAATCTAGTATGGATCTAGATTGATAGTTGAGCATGGATATAATGGAGGCTCAGTTATTTCTATTATAATGGCTGTCACGATCGGTGCGATGTAAGTTTCTCACGCATCACATTATCACAAAAAATATTCTTAAAATATGAAATAATAATGATAATAAATGAGCTATGTTTTTAGATGGCGTGCTTCATGCCCTCATGTAATTGTATCTATCCTATATTTTTCAAATTTGAAGTATATTATTTGGACTTCCCAAGATGACATTGTCATAAGTTGCAATATCAATTAAACTTCTCGAGAAGGTTTAAATCATGATATTTAAATAAGCATTCTCATATCTGATTTACACCCTTTTCTGATTCCAGTTACATACTTTTATTCCATAGGTGCTTAGGTCTGGCAACACTATCAGTGACAGCTTTCGCAGAAGGTCAAGGACCAGCATATAGAATGTTCAAGACAATTGAACGGCGGCCATATATTGACACATATGATACCACATGCATCATTTTGGAGGATATCAAAGGTGATGTTGAATTGAAGGATGTGTACTTCAGCTATCCTACTAGATCTGAACATTTGGTATTTGACGGATTTTCATTGTGAGTACCAAGTGGCACTACTATGGCCCTAGTTGGAGAGAGTGGTTGTGGAAAGTCAACCGTGATTAGTTTAGTGGAGAGATTTTACGATCCACAGGCTGGACAAGTCTTGATTGATGGAGTTGACATTAGAAGAATGAAGCTTGGGTGTATAAGAGGAAAAATCGGTCTTGTTAGCCAAGAACCAGTGTTGTTCTCAACTACGATAATGGAAAACATTGCATATGGCATGAAAAATCTAACACTTGAAGACATCAAGGCCGCTATCGAGCTTGCAAATGCGGCCAAATTCATGATAACTTTCCAAGTGTATTAATAAACTTATATGTCCATTATTGTAAGTTAGTTTATAACTTTATGCTATACAAATAATAATGTGTTGCTTAGAACCTAACAGGATCTTGACACAATGGTTGGTGAACGTGGAATTTGACTGTCTGGAGGCCAAAAACAAAGAATAGCAATTGCCAGAGCAATGTAAAGAACCCTAAAATCTTACTACTTGATGAAGCAACTAGTGCATTGGATGTGGAATCAGAGAGGATAGTTCAAGAAGCTTTGAATAGGGTAATGTTACAAAGGACTACAATTATTGTTGCTCATCGTCTGAGCACAGTGAAGAATGCTGATGTGATATCAGTCCTACAGAATGGGAAGATGGTGGAACAAGGTATACTATTTGGCAAAGTTTTCTTAAGTACAAATCAATAAATATATATCTCTATCTACAACCTTTAAAAAAATTATTGTTCCTACATTATCCCCATGTTTTGTAAAGTTTTAGGTTTCACAATATATATTCGTATTAATGTTTGTGTCACAGATTACTTATTTAATATTTATAGTCTGTGAACATGTGAACACAATTGATTTATATAATATAAAATCCCATAACTAAGGCACTAAATGAAAGATGTTTCTAGTAACTAATTGATATATAGGTGATATTCTATTTATTACTTTGCATTAAGTACAACACATCCATATCGGCATCATTAGAAAATGTTGTCTTTTATGGTAATAAATCTTAGTTTCTCTTGCTTGACATGATATTTGATCTGTAAAGTTTTAGGTAGATAACTTGGCAGTTGTTTGTGTGAACTCAACGTAGGTTCACATGTAGAGTTGATGAAGATACCTGAAGGTTCTTACTCTAAGCTAATTCATCTACAGGAGACTCAGCTAGAGGCAAAATCTTCTCATATTGACAATGATATGATATCAACAAATGATTTTAGGTCCACAACGATCAACACCGAGCCAAGAAGCAAAAGTTTCTCTATGAGATCAGTTAGTAAAGGTTCATCTCTCTGTTGGGCATAGTGATAGGCACTCTTTCTCTACCTTACCTTGGATACTTGACCCAACAGAGTTTAGTCCTACTCCAAACATAGAGGATGATAAGACAAACAAAGTGATGACAAATGGTCCAAAGAAAGCTCCAATTGCTAGGCTTTTCTACCTGAACAAACCAGAGGTTTTTGTTCTTGCACTTGGTTCTATTACTGCTGCAATGCATGGAGTCATTTTGCTATTATTTGGCACATTGATTTCAACTGCAATAAAGATATTTTATGAGCCACCAGAAAAAAATACCAAAGGATTCCAGGTTCTGGGCAAGCATGTATGTTGCACTGGGCGCTTATAGTTTCATTCTAAATCCAATAGAGTATTTCCTATTTGGATTAGCAGGTGGGAAGCTTGTGGAGCGCATACGATCATTGATGTTTCAAAGTGTAATGAGCCAAGACATCAATTGGTTTGATAAACCTGATCACTCAAGGTGTGTGTATATTTTTTTAACATGATGTTTTAATTTGCAATAATATGTTGTGTTACCATCCTCAGTAATATTCCTCCATATTGACATTTTCAAAATCTACAAGTGTGAAATCAATATCCTACTAGTTGCTTTATGAAGCCTTCAATATACTATTTTCATCTTAATTTTGCAATGAGTAAATAATAACACTTTTAAATTATAATGTGTTGACCTGGAATAAGTTTCTCAATACTATGATAAACTTTTGGTACATTATTGCCATATTACTCATTGTAAAAAAACTTTATCATGAATGTGTTTAGATGAACAATTACAAATGCTAATTGGAAGTAAACAAAAAAATTTATTCCTATGAAAAGCTTTAATTCTTGTTTCAGTGGATTGATAGGTGCCAGGCTATCGACCAATGCTCTTATCGTGAAGCAACTAGTTGGCGATAACTTAGCACTTAATGTGCAGACTTTATCAACTATCGTATCTGACCTCACAATAGAAATGGTGGCAAATTGGAAGATGACACTGATTATAACAATTGTGCTCCCCTTTGTGGGTTTGCAAGCCTATGCTCAGATGTTGTTTCTTAAAGGTGTCAATAAAAATGCAAAGGTAGATAAACTGGACGAATCATTAATATTGTTTGTATAATCATTTCTCACATATAAAGTATTTTTATCTAATTGCTTGGTGGGAAGCAGTTGATGTATGAAGAAGCAAGTCAAGTAGCAACTGATGCAGTTGGCGGCATCAGAACTGTGGCATCATTTTGTGCCGAAAAGAATGTGATGAAAACCTATGAGATGAAATGTGAATCTCCAATAAGGAAAGGAATAAGGGAAGGTGTTGTTGGTGGCTTGGGATTTGGCTTCTCATTAGTTGTATTCTACTTTGCGTATGCTCTTTGTTTCTACGTTGGTGCAAAGTTTGTTCAGCAAGGAAAGGCAACATTTCCTGAAGTATTTAAGGTGCAGACACATTCTTATATATACCATACCGCATTAATTTGTTTGTTCTTCATGTTTTGGCCAACTGATGATCCAATGGTTATCAGGTCTTTTTTGTATTAGTTTTGGGAGCTGAAGGAATTTCCCGATCAAGTGCAATAGGTGCAGACAGTAATAAGGCGCAGCCACCTCTGTCTTTGAAATTCTTGATTGTAAATCCAAGATCCATTACAACAATGAGGAGGGTGTGACCATTGCAAGCATGAACACTACACCAAAATCAGATGATAGCTACTCTTTCATTGCTATGCTATTGAAAGCGTATCTATATTTTGTGTGGTTCAGCTATTAGACATGGTTGTTGATACGTTTTAATAAAGTGTTTCAAAACTTATAACTTAGATACATTTTTAGACTAATGTTGACACGTTAGTATCTAGATAAGTTAATGGATGGTGCTGACATGTCTTGAGAAAGCACATCAAAAAACTTGCTGCTGGTGCTAATACGCTTCTTGATACAATTTTTTAACGTGTCTCTTTTTAACGTCTCTCAAGAAAGAAATTAGAGCGTGGTATCTTTGAAAATGTAAAAAAAAAAAAGAGCAAGAAAGCTGTCCTTTGGACCAGCGACCTCCAGATACAAAAGCGCCTGGCATACCAAATAAGAGCAACAATCGATTATGTTTCTCTCAATGTTGAAAATAGCCTGCTATAGATTCGCTATAGCTCGCTATTAGTTTTTTAGGAGATCTACCGCTGCGCTATGCAATATTTTTCCGATACGTCCGCTAAAGAGGTTTTATGAGATTTAGCAGTGCTAAATATCCGCTAAATGACTTTTGCGAGATTTAGCAGCGCTAAATGTCAAGTTACTATTACATTTAGTGGTGTCATTCACTCAAAGACGCAGTCAGAAGAACCGATATAACTAAACGAATTTAGTGTAGACCTTAGACAACGTAGCATGGGCACCCTGGGTAGTTAAGAGACATATTAGAGTTTATTTTTTGGTGTTAGATCAATAATACTTATAAATTTATATGTAATTTTTTTATTATTTTATTATTCCGCTAAATGATTTAGCTTTCGCTATAGCTTTTAGAGAAATCTGCCGCTAAACTTCATAGCCCGCTATTTGCAACGTTGGTTTCTCTTTATATATTTGATACAGTTATATCAATGCTCAGCAAGTAACGAAAAAAATCTATTCGAGTCCTCCTCCTCTCTCGGATCTATTCGTGACTGGCTCCTCCCCTCGTGATCCTATCTCAATTCCTCGCGTGAGACCGTGGCCATGACGGCGAACGTGTGAAATCGAAAGCGACGTGGAGTGGGACGACAGTCGTGTGGTGGCGCCAGCGCGGTGTGCGCACTTCCTGCGACACGGCAGTCGGCAGTGCTGCCGCTGGCCGGGGCTAGCCGCTCCTATCCAGTGCGCCATGCTACCGGCGGCGGTGAGGCACGACGAGGACAAGCCACAAGGCGGCATGAGCGCACAGCCGTGCATTCTCCGGTGGTCCGCGGCACCCTTGTCACACGCCTAACCCGTCCTACCGGGACTGGGAGCTCGCCGGCACCCTTTGTGCTGCAGGGGAGCGCTTGGGTGAGTGGGCAGCAGGAGACGGACGCTTGTCAGCTAAAAAGAACAACATCAAGCAACGGTGGTGTCCGGTGAGTGTTGACAGACCGGATTTGATTTCTGTCCTGTAGCATGATGATTGGTATTATTTTTAGTTAGTTGATGTGTATATCATCCCTCAATATCATAGCTAATTAGTGTGTATATAATTTCTGATATGTATCATAATTATAGTCAAATCGGTTAAACTTGGTTATTTGATTTCATAAGTTCAGTGATGAACCATCTTCTTTATTGTTTCTCAGTTCAATCTCTTCGTTACTGATATGGGTAGAGATGAAAGTTTTTAAGTGAGATATCTTGCTAAGATTTCCATTATACTTTTAGAAGTGCCTCAAAACATGATGTCGTTTACAAGCTTCTTAGATTGGTGCTAGTGCTAGTGCTAGTACTTCTAGTAGCAACACTAGTGTTGAGTTCCTCAACGATACTGTAAACTATTTTGTACTTTCGGATTGGAGTTTTATTACTTGGGATATAGAAATCCCAACTCAAAAGTTCTTCCTCCTCCACTATGGCCCCATTGTTCATTTGTTTTATGGTTTGTAGATTTGTGATTTTTTTTTTCAAATTTTCTTGCAACCAGCAAGCAGGTCGGTTTACTTGGGTTTATGCCAATTTTTGTTTTAATTTTTAGCATGTAGCAAGGGGACTGTTTTCTCCTGCTCCTATGCCAATTATACAAGCAAGTCAACTATTCTGTTTCTGTAGTGTGGCCACCGGCCAGGGCTACCATCTGTGATAGAAAAATCAGAAATTAAAAACTAGCTGAGATTTACGATGCTGTGTATGATGTTTTGTGCCTTAGATAAGTTTATTTCAACTATATTTATTTTTTCATACTATGAAAGTAAATACTACAACATATTTCTTAATTATTTGAATTTCATTGTACAAATCATTATAGGTGATGGACCGGAGCTGGATGACTAAACCAAGAAGGGAACCTGCTTATAAAGATGGAGTTGACCAATTCCTGTTGTTTGCTTTCCGTGACCTGCCACCTAATAGCAAAATATCATGCCCTTGCATCAATTGTGAAAACAGAGTAAGCCAAAATCGTGATGAAGTTGAGACACACCTAAAATGTGATGGTATTCTTCAGGGTTATACAGTATGGAATCACCATGGAGAGGAGTATGATCCACCATCATTTGCATTTGCTCATGTGCCGGACAATGATGGGAGTCTGCCTACTTTGGGTGTCCAAAGGACTGGTACAGAAGAATATAGCCATGGAAGATTGGATGACATGCAAGGACTGCTACAAGCTGTATTTCGTACACCAGCAAGCTACGAATCACTATCAAGTATGTCTGAAGCCGAATTAGATGATATTCAGTCTAATTTTACAAATATGGAACATAATATGGCTGAGGATGAGATGGGTCCTGCAGAAGATAATACGACGAGGACAGAACATGATATGTATGCAAGCTTCTTGAATGATGCACACACAAGGTTATACCCTGGTTGTGAGACATTTACAAAGTTGTCATCTGTAGTCCAGTTATATCACCAGAAGTGCTTACATGGCTGGACACAAGAATCCTTTACATCGCTGCTTGGTCTATTATCTGCTGCACTTCCACCCGAGGCAAATCTACCTAAGACATATTATGAAGCAAAAAATATTATCTGTGCTTTTGGTCTTGACTATGTGAAAATTCATGCGTGTCCAAAAGATTGCATGCTTTTTCGAGGAGATAGAGCTAAGCAAGAGACTTGTCATGTGTGTGAAAGCTCTCAATGGAAAGATGATAAGAAGAATGGATCTCCAGCTGAACCGAAAAGGAAAAAGAAACCAACAAAGGTGTTACGTTATTTTCCATTGATACCAAGAATCCAAAGGTTATTTGCAACTAACAAAACTTCGGATGATATGAGATGGCATGATGAAGGCCATACAAAAGATGGCAAACTGCGACATCCAGCGGATGCCGAAGCTTGGAACAATTTTGATAGAAGAAATTCTGATTTTGCAAAAGATGCTCGAAATGTACGTCTTGGTCTTGCAAGTGATGGATTTAACCCATTTAGAAATTTGAGTTCGAAGCACAGTACTTGGCTAGTGATGCTCATTCCTTACAACCTACCACCTTGGATTTGCATGAAGCAAACATCTTTAATTTTGTCAATGATCATTCCAGGACCAGATTCTCCAGGAAATGATATTGATGTATATTTGCAGTCACTGATCGATGAACTCTTAGAGCTGTGGGGGGGGGGGGGGGGGGGGGAGTGGAAACATTTGACGCCTCTTTCGGAAAGAAATTTTCTCTTCGAGCTGCACTGTTATGGACTTTAAATGATTTTCCGGCATTAGCTTACCTTTACGGATGGAGCATAGGTGGTACATATGCATGTCCTTCCTGTGGTGCATCAACAAAATCATTTTACCTGAATAACAGTAAAAAGACATGTTATATGGGTCATCGTTGATGGCTGCCACTAGATCACAAATTTCGGAGGCAAAAGGGGCAGTTTGATGGGACCCAAGAGACTGAAGAAGCACCTAAAACAATGAGTGGCACTTCTGTTTTGACAATATTACAAGGCAGAGAATTTGTTATAGGGAAGAAGGTCTACATTGATAAGAAGAAAGGCAAAAACAGCAAGAAGCATGGTGGTTTAGAGTTTGTATTAGGGAGGAAGGCCTGCTTTGCAAAGAAGAAAGGCAAAAACACCCAAAAAAATGATGGAAACAATCAGCAGCACAAGCGTAAAAGAGGAGAAATTAAGAACAAGTTAAATGGGAACAAGGATAGGAAACAAAAGAAACTAGAAGATTGGTTGAAGAAGAGGTCAATATTTTTCAAGCTACCATACTGGGAGCACAACAAACTAAGATACAATCTAGATGTAATGCACATGGAGAGAAATGTGTGTGAAAATTTGATTGCAACTTTGTTGGATATTCATTCTAAAACAAAGGATGGCCTTCATGCACGACTAGATTTAGTTGAACTTGGAGTTTGGCAAGAACTTCATCCTGTGGTAGATGACCAAGGAAGGCAAACAGTACCTGATGCACCGTTTACTATGTCTAGAGAGAAAAAGGAGATGCTTTGTTCAGTAATTCAGAACATTCGAACACCTGATGGCTATGCCTCAAACATTTCTAGGTGTGTCAGCATGAAAGATTGCAAATTGAGCGGACTAAAGAGTCACGACAATCATGTTTTGCTACATGACATTCTTCCCGTAGCACTTCGATCATGTTATCCTAGCAAAGATGTCATGAGAATAGTCATCGAATTATCTGATTTCTTCAAGAAATTATGCTCCAAGGTGTTAGATGTGCATGAGCTAGATAAACTTCAACAAAGTATTGTGATGACACTTTGTAATATGGAGAGAACTTTTGTTCCATCATTTTTTACTGTAATGGTACATTTGATGGTGCACTTGGTCGAAGAAGCAAAACTTGGTGGTCCTGTGCACTATCAATGGATGTACCCTCTCGAGAGGTACTTTATCGTTTGCTTTGTAATCTTCAATAATTCTTAGAACTAACATATTTGCTTAATTGTGTTTAGGTTTTTTGTGCGGCTAAAGGCACTTGTGAAGAACAGGGCTCACCCAGAGGGTTCCATTGCTGAAGGTTATAAAACTGAAGAATGCATGGCTTTTTGTTCAAGGTTCATACAAGGAACTACACGTTTTACAAGACCATCTAGAAACCCTGAACCTTCGGACACAATAAAAGACATGTACCTATTTGATAGTGCCGGTGAATCAATTGGGAAAGGTACCACCGTTGCCCAATTTGACAATCATCTTCTAGTTCAAGTGCATAGATATATCTTGCGACACTGTGATGAACTTGAAAGCTTCCGTAGGTGAGCGGTCTAGCTTTTTCATTTGTATTTGGTTCACATAACTTGATGACACACCGGTATATAATTTATTATCTGACTTTAGGGAATTTTTGGAACTCCGCCTGTGTTGGTTCTCAACATAGCCGGTCCCAAGCCCGGATAAAAGAAGAGGGTTGTGTTAGGTTTGGCGTACCAGCGTAAAAAAAAACAGCCACTCTAATGGATATGAAACCCATAAGAAACTCGTTGGGGCGTAACCCTCTTAGCGACGCGCTACATCGGAACTCGGGTGTGGTGTTAAATGGGCAAGGGCCGGGTCACCATCCCCCCAAGGGCGCGTCCTATCGTGACCTGGGTACGATGAAAAGTGAGCAAGGGTCGGGTCGTCACAGCCTGAGTGGCGCGCTACATCTGCGCCCGGGTGTAGTGGAAAATGAGCAAGGATCTTTGCACTTCCCTCGATGGGTGCGAAGGGTAAGGAAGTTAGCCGAGCCAACTAGGATTCGCATAGGTAGCTGGAACGTAGGATCCCTAACAGGTAAGTTGCGGGAGCTAGTTGATGCAGCAATTAGGAGGCGTGTAAATATTCTATGCTTTCAGGAGACTAAATGGAAGGGTCAAAAGGCGAAGGAGGTTGAGGATACTAGCTTCAAGCTTTGGTACACGGGGGCAACACCGGGTAGGAATGGTGTAGGTATCTTGATCAATAGGAGCCTTAAGGATGGAGTCGTAGAGGTTAGGAGGCGAGGCGACCGGATTATTCAGGTCCGGATGGTAGTTGGAGACTCAGCCCTGAATGTGATCAGTGCCTATGCCCCTCAGGTAGGTCTCAGTGAGAGCACCAAGAGGCAGTTCTGGGAAGACCTAGATAGCATGGCTAGTACCGTTCCTAGCAGCGAGAAACTCTTCATAGGAGGAGATCTCAACGGCCATGTGGGTGCGACTAATGTAGGGTTCGAGCGAGTGCACGAGGACTTTGGGTATGGTCGCAAGAGTCAAGAGGGGGAGGATATTTTAAACTTCGCGTTGGCCTACGACTTGTTGATAGCGAATACCCTTTTTAGGAAGAGAGAATCCCATCTTGTGACCTTTCATAGTAGGCAACACTCGAGCCAGATCGACTTTATCCTTGCTAGGAAGGAGGATAGACGGGATTGCTTAGATTGTAAGGTAATACCCGGGGAGTGTGTTGTCCCTCAACACAAGCTTGTGGTGGCGGACTTTCATTTTCGGGTACGTGTCCATCGAGATAAACGTACCAAGATTGCGAGAACGAAGTGGTGGAAGCTTAGAGGGGAAGCGGCGCAAATGTTCAAGGAGAGAATGCTAGGTGAGAGGCCCTGGGAGGAAGGAGAAGATGCAGAAGACATGTGGCTAAAGATGGCAACATGTGTTCGAAAGGTGGCCTTAGAGGTGTTTGGCGTGAGTAGGGGAGGCAAACAGGAAGGGAAAGACACCTGGTGGTGGAATGACGAGGTGCAAAGGGCTATTAAGGAGAAGAAATAGTGTTTCAAGCGCCTCCACCTTGATAAGAGTGCAGCCAACATCGAGAGCTATAATTTAGCGAAGAGGGTTGCAAAGCGACCTGTGAGCGTTGCAAAGGGTAAAGCGTATGATGACCTGTATCGGCGGCTAGCCACGAAGGAAGGGGAGAAGGACATCTATAGGTTGGCTAGGATCCGCGAGCGGAAGACAAGAGATATCAACCAAATCAAATGCATCAAGGATGGGACAGATCGACTTCTAGTGAAGGATGAGGAGATCAAGGACAGATGGCGAGAGTATTTTGATAAGTTGTTTAATGGGGAGAATGAGGGTCCTACCCTTGAGTTAGATGACTCTTTTGATGACACCAACAGACGCTTTGTGAGGAGAATTCAGGAGGCTGAGATCGGGGAGGCGTTGAAGAGGATAAAGGGGGGGGGGGGGGGGTAAAGCGATGGGCCCTGATGGTATCCCCATTGAGGTATGGAGATGCCTAGGTGCCAAAGCGATAGTATGGTTAACTAAGCTTTTTAACCTTATTTTTCAGTCCAGCAGGATGCCTGAAGAATGGAGGAGAAGTATATTAGTACCAATCTTCAAGAGCAAAGGAGATGTTCAAAGTTGTACTAACTACCGTGGGATTAAGCTGATGAGCCATACAATGAAGCTTTGAGAGAGGGTTATCGAGCACCGTCTAAGAAGAGTGACAAGTGTGACCCAAAACCAGTTTGGGTTCATGCCTGGAAGGTCGACCATGGAGGCAATTTTCTTAATCCGACAATTGATGGAGAGATATAGAGAGCAGAAGAAGGACTTGCATATGGTCTTTATTGACCTTGAGAAGGCGTATGATAAAATATCGAGAAATATCATGTGGTGGGCCTTGGAGAATCACAAAGTCTGAACTAAGTACATTACCCTCATCAAGGATATGTATAAGGATGCGATGATGTTTGTCCGGACATGTGACGGTGACACCACTGACTTTCCTATTAACATAGGCCTACATCAGGGGTCAGCATTGAGTCCTTATTTATTTGCCTTGGTGATGGATGAGGTCACAAAGGACATACAAGATGATATCCCTTGGTGTATGCTCTTTGCTAATGATGTGGTGCTGGTTGACGAGAGTAGGGAAGGGGTTAATAGGAAGTTAGAGCTGTGGAGACGCACGTTAGAGTCGAAAGGGTTCAGACTCAGTAGGACCAAGACCGAGTATATGATGTGCGATTTCAGCGCGACTAGGCATGAGGATGGAGATGTTAGCCTCGATGGGCAAGTGGTGGCCCAGAAGGATACTTTTCGGTATTTAGGATCGATGCTTCAAAAGGATGGCGACATTGATGAAGATGTTAGATATAGAATCTCAGCTGCCTGGTTGAAGTGGCGTCAAACTTCTGGCATCCTACGTGATAGAAGGGTGCCATAAAAGTTAAAAGGTAAGTTCTATAGGACAACAATTCGTCCGGCGATGTTATACGGTGCTGAATGTTGGCCCACAAAAAGACGACATGTCCAACAACTGAGTGTAGTAGAGATGCGGATGTAGCGGTGGTTTTGCGGGCACACACGAAGGGATAGAGTCCAGAACGAAGTTATTCGGGATAGAGTCGGGGTGGCACCAATTGAGGAGAAACTTACCCAACATTGATTGAGATGATTTGGAAATGTCCAACGGAGATCCCTTGAGGCGCCGGTGCGTAGTGTGGTTCTAAAGCAGGCCGAAAATGTAAAGAGAGGTAGAGGTAGACCTAAACTGACTTGGGACGAGTCAGTTAAGAGAGACCTTAAGGAGTGGAATATCTACAAAGAGGTAGCTTTGGATAGGAGTGCTTGGAGACTCGCCATCCACGTATTGTGGAACCGGAAACCATTAACAATATAACCACTGTACCGCACACCACATTTGCTCAGTTTTCCAGCCAGTGCTCTAATCTTTTCAGTTATCGCTGGTCCAGCATCAAGTATAAACTGTACATAAGGAAATAATTACATCCATTCTCCTACTGAACCCATGATATACACATCATTTTAAGATGTACCTTTTGTTGCAACCAGTCAGGAAAGTGTTCATTAATCAACTTCTCTATGGCAGAAGGTGTTAAACTTGTTGAGGGGTGGTGTTTGCTTTTCTCCTCATCCAAAAATTCCCTACAACAACAACAACAACAACATAGCCTTTTTTGTCCCAAGCAAGTTCGAAACAACAACAACATAGCCTTCTTTGGTGGTACCCAAGTTCTACTATATATCATTAATCCACTACTAATTACTATTGTTTTTCTTTACCAAAGAAATTATGGCGAGAGGGCCTCGACGAGTTCGAAACTTGAACCTTGATGTTCAGGATGCAGTAACCGGGCAAGGAAATAATGCCTGCAATGAGCATGCCAACGAGGACAATTTACAGGGACCTCCAGGGATTGATAATGTTTTACCTGGGTTGCCTAAGCAACCTGCAAGGCCTATTAAGATGATCTGTAAGTTCAACATATTTTGTTGCAAATATCTACCTTTCCTTAATGTTTTACATTTAAGGATCATATTATGTTCCATGAATTAGGGCCAAATGGAGAGGTGCGACAAATTCTAGGGGATTTCAAAGTTTCAGATTTGTTGCGGTCACGTGGTTGAAAGGTAATGGTGGAGACTGATGAAAATGGGGTGCCAAATGAAAGATCAGCTTCTATTTTTGGTCAGTACCTTGGAGACCTGGCTATGAAACCAAACTTTGCACCATTGCACATTGAAAGATGGGACAGTAAACTATACCGTGGTTATAAACAGAGTATAATTAGAGATGTTGAGGTGAATTCCTGTTGCCAATCTGATTCTTATGTTTGATATGGGTGCTATGTGCTAATAGTTTGATATTTCTGTTAAAGGAGAAATTTATCTATCCTGCTGAAACAATACAACTTACGAGGGACTGGATCCTACGAACTGTTAACAACAGATGGAGAGCATTCAAATCTAAGTTGAAGAAACAATACTTCAATCCACAGGAAAGGTCCCTGGATGAAATCATGAAAGATAAGCCAGAAGAAGTCAACGAACATCAATGGAGTGCTCTTGTTGGAATATGGTGTGAAGAAAAACACATGGTGAGCCTCATTATCTACCATTTACATTGTGTTCCAATGCTTGTTATATAGAAATTACAGATTCAGTTTACTATCTTTGCAGCGATTATGTGCAACGAACTCTCGGTGCGCAAATGAACAGAAGAATCCACACACAACAGGAAGAAAAAGCCATGCTAGACTGAAAAAGGAGATGGTGATGCCTGCTCTCTTGTAAATTTTGTTGTTATCTAACAATTTATTCAAAGGGTCTTCTAATTGACAATTATTGGAACTTCCATCTTACCTTGTTTTGTAGGAAGAGCAAAAGAAGGGAAGGGTCCACACGATTGAGTTATGGGATAAAGCTCATATGAAAAAGGATGGCAGATATGCTAATCGCAATGTGCAGATAGTAATGTACTTTTCCTTCTTATTATTTGCATTGAATCTAAAATTAATTTTGTAATTTAATGCCTCTGCATATGCTCATTTCAACAGTAGGGGCGGAGCCCAATATGGCCCAAGAATGATTCCTAAAGATAGCACTAACTATTAGCTTACTAGTTACTACATACTTGCCTCCCCGTAGTCCTGCAAACTTGCATCAGCCATCTAATTTAGAGGCTGTCCTGACTACTGGCTGCTACTGTCTTGCTATCCCCATTGACTCTTCTTTGGGGCGCTCTAGCATTTTTTTCTCTCAAAGCATTAGCAGGCATAGCAAAATGTAGAGCTCATGCACACTGCCCTCAAGTGTGTTCTACATGAACATACAACAATCATAGTAATGGCTCGTTTCTCTTCCTCACAAAGTAGTAACTGCTAGCTGCAGCATGAGCTTATGCACCTTGCCGTCATGCGCTTGCATGCTGATGCCTTGCTGTACTAATCCACTACCACTGCCATCACTTGGTGGAATCTTAGTAATTAAGTCTCCTTACCGATTATTCGTTTGCTAATACTCCGTGACAATAGATCGCTTTATCACGTTACATGTGTTTATCCAATGCAGTCAGTTTAGCTTTAAAAACTACTTATTTCACTTGAATTGCATGACTTGTTGCATGGATTTGCCCCCCTCCCCCCTGATTTTGACTCACGCTCCGCCGCTGTTCAACAGGATACCTCTTTTGATGAACTAGCAAAACGGAAAGAGCTGAACAATGGCAATATTTCAGCTGAAGATTACGATGAGGTGTTTGATAATGTCATTGCTAAGGAGTCAAAACCACGTGGGTACTATGATGATAAGTATTGGAGCCACGTAAAGGTCTCTCAAGGTCTAGCTTTCATAGGGCAATCTGCGAATGAAGTCAATCACTCCGAAATAAAAGGAGTGAAAAATCAGATGAAACACATGATTGATAAGGTGGACCGCATAGATGCATTCTTGAAATGAAAGTTTCATGGAGAGGATTGGATAACCAAAATGGTGGTGTTATGACCGGTCTGCAGTACTCCAGGCGCGGCAGGAGTTCATCTTCTAGTAGCTAAAGATAGAAACTTAGAGTCCTAGGTTGTTGGGAAATCCCTAGAATTAGGGAGAGTCCTTATCTAGTTCGGTTAGGCCATTGGCTATATATTTACTTGTAATCGCTGGACAATGGGGGAAGGAGAAACAGATTGTTTCGGCTTCCTGAAGGAAGCCGGGAGTCCCGGCCCTGATCACCTCCTCCTGCCTCCTCTTGTGCGCCAGCACCCAGCGCGACCACGGCGCCCCGACGCCGTGCGTCGCTCAAGCCCCGCCCTCCAATCTCTCACCGCTACGATCTCCGATCGACAAGAAACAGAGGACAATTACCTATCAACCTGGTATCAGCGTTCTCGGTTCCAATGTCGGCCTCGTTGCCCACCTCCACCATTCCGCCGCCGAACCCCGCCGCCCCTGCGCCGCTGTCCGATCCGCGGCCGCCGCAGCAGGTCCTAGCCGCGGGTTCCCTGCTGCTCGTACACGAGTCCTCGCTGCCCATGGCCGCAGGGGCGTCGTCCGCCGCCATAGGTGTTCTGTCGAACGCGGATTTGACGGCCGCGGTGCTCGACCTTGGCAAGATGATGGCCGGGATCCACGCGCTTCTGTTGGGGCCGCACGGACAGCAGCTGCACCCACCGCCGCTGGCCCCACAGCAACCCCTGCCGCCGCCGTCCATGCCGCAGCAACTTCGGCCGCCGCCGCCCCTGTCCTCGACCGCCCAGTCCAGCTATGGGATGCTGGCCGCCGCCACGCCAACTACCTCACCGCCAGCGCCGTCGATTTCTGCCGGGGGTGTGCCGATCCAACAGATCGTTTTTCCCCCCTCGCCATCGCCACTGCCGCCATGGCTCTCGGTGCCTTCGGCCCCGCTCTACACCGCGCCGGCGCGTTCTGCAGTCCTGGCGCCCGACAGCACCCCGGGTCTCGGCCATGGGGACGTCCCTGCGCCGGACGCCCTCTATGGCGGCGTCGACGGGCCGCTCGTGCACGGCTCCCGCTCCTGGCCGCGGCACTCGCGCTGGGCTATTTCGACTTCATCCTGAGTGTCGATTTCCTCGGCATGTTGGGCCCCCTCACCTGGGACTTCGAGGGGATCACCGTGTCCTTCCTGCGGGACGGCCGCCGCGTCACATGGCAGTGTGTGGGCGCCCCCGGCGCGCCCTCCCAGCAGGGCTCGTTGGCCGCGGTCGCCACGGACCCGCAACAGCTGTTGCTGGACGAGCTTCTTCTCCAGCACGGCGCTGTCTTCGACATACCACGGGGCCTCCCTCCAGCCCGCCCCTACGACCACCGCATCCACCTCTTGCCGGGGACCGCACCGGTGGCTGTGCGGCCGTACAGGTACCCGCAGCTACAGAAGGATGAGTTGGAGTGGCAATGCGCTGCTATGCTGGAGCAGGGCATCATTCGCCCTAGTACTTCGCAGTTCTCCGCTCCGGTGCTGCTCGTCAAAAAGGCTGACGGATCGTGGCATTTCTACATCGACTACCGCGCGCTCAACGACCGCACGTCCAAGGACAAGTTCCCGATCCCGGCGGTTGACGAGCTCCTCGATGAGCTCCATGGGGCGAAGTACTTCACCAAGCTCGACCTCCGCTCCGGGTACCACCAGGTGCGGATGCACCCGGCGGACGTCGAGAAGACCGCCTTCCGCACTCACCACGGCCACTTCGAGTTCCTGGTGATGCCGTTTGGGCTCGCTAACGCCCCGGCAACTTTCCAAGCTTTGATGAACGATGTGCTCCGCCCTTTTCTCCGCAGGTTCGTGCTGGTTTTCTTTGACGACATTCTCATCTACAACTCGTCGTGGTCCGAGCACCTCCAGCATATGGGTCTCGTCTTCACCGCCTTGCGCGCCCACGGCCTCTTCCTCAAGAGGTCGAAGTGCTCCTTCGGGGCCCTTTCCGTCACGTACCTAGGCCACGTCATCTCCGCCGACGGAGTCGCTATGGACAGCGACAAGGTGACCGCGGTCACCTCCTGGCCGACACCCCGCTCCCCACGCGGGGTGCTTGGCTTCCTGGGGCTCGCGGGCTACTACCGGAAGTTTATCCGCGACTTTGGCGCCATTGCGGCGCCCCTCACGCGCCTCCTACGAAAGGAGGCATTCGTCTGGACAGTAGAGGCGGACGACGCCTTCGCTGCCCTGAAGCGGGCGCTATCTTCGGCGCCTGTTCTCCAGATGCCGGACTTCGACCGCGGGTTTGTGGTCGACTGCGACACCTCCGGCGCCGGCTTCGGCGCCGTTCTACACCAGGGGGCAGGGCCCCTGGCCTTCTTCAGTCGACCAATCGCCGCGCGCCATATCAAGTTGGCGGCGTACGAGCGCGAGCTCATCGGGCTGGTGCAAGCAGTCCGCCACTGGCGCCCGTACCTGTGGGGGTGTCGGTTTCTCGTCCGCACCGACCACTACAGCTTGAAGTTTCTCCTGGACCAACGACTGTCCACTGTGCACCAACACCAGTGGATCAACAAGTTGTTCGGGTTCGACTTCACCATCGAATACCATCCTGGCCGGCTCAACTCGGCCGCCGACGCACTGTCTCGCCGTGACGAGGAGGCTGCGGCGTCATGCGCTCTGTCGGGACCCTCCTTCGACCTCTTCACCGACATCCGTCGGGCCACAGCGACCGATCCAGTCAACCGCGACTTGCTGCAGCAGCTGGCCACCGCATCCTTGGACGCGCCATGGGCTGCCGCAGATGGGTTCCTCCTCCACGGCAAGCGTATCTATGTTCCGGCTGTCAGCGACCTCCGCAACAAGGTGGTGGCCCTTGCTCACTCGGCGGGGCATGAGGGGGTCCAGAAAACCCTTGTGCGCCTCCGCGGTGACTTCTACATTCCCGGCGACCGGCAGCTCGTGCAGGCCTTTGTCCGCACCTGCGACGTCTGTCAGCGCAACAAGACGCCGACCACACAGCCGGCCGGTCTCCTGCAGCCCCTAGACGTGCCGTCTCAGGTGCGGGCCGATATCGCCACGGACTTCATCGAGGGGCTTCCCAAGGTGCAGGGCAAATCTATGATCCTGACGGTGGTGGATCGCTTCTCGAAGTATGCTCACTTCATCGCCCTGAGCCACCCTTACACCGCCGCTTTGGTTGCTCGCGCCTTCTTCGAGGGCATCGTGCGCCTACACGGCTTCCCGACCTCCATCGTCAGCGACCGCGATCCGGTTTTCACCAGTTACATGTGGCGTGATCTTTTCAAGTGTGCAGGTGTGAAACTTCGTCTCAGCACGGCATTTCACCCTCAGACAGACGGCCAGTCCGAGGTCGTCAACAAGGTGATAGCAATGTACCTCCGTTGCGCGACTGGTGATCGACTGCGCTCGTGGGTGGACTGGCTGTGGCAGAACCACCTGAATTAATCCGGTTCAAATGCGCTAATCATTACCACATGGGCAATCAGGACTAACTCGCACTTCAAACGGAGTAATCCATTGGTCTGTCGGGTAACCTCCCGATACAACCACGGTTCTTGCGGATCGAAGCCACACATACAAATGCTCATGCGAAGATGAGCCCAGAGAATACCACATTCCAGCAGATATTACAAAAATTATCATAAGTGAAAATTACAAACCATGTTTGAGTTTAGTAACCAAGTACTTCAGGGATCATAACCATAAGTTCTTCAGAGTTTAAGTTGCAGCGGAAATAAGATAACGAAAGCTACTCGACGATACATGATGTCTCGGTGAAGCCCGTACGAGACATCACTCGGCATTATCTCCATTGGCCTGGGGCGTATCCCATTCCACCGACCATCCCGGAGGCAGAGTGCAGGGCCAAGTCAAGCTAGCAATCGTGTCTTCGAAAGACTCACCTGAAAACGAGCCACAAGCAAGGCTGAGTATGCTAATACTCAGCAAGTCTTACCCGTGTAGTGGAATCTACTCCACCGACTCTAGACATGCAAGGCTTTTTGGCTCAGGGGTTTGTTTGCCGAAAAGCATATACGAGTGGGTCCTTACTTTCAACTTTTAGCTCAAGATTCTAGTTTCATTAACCATTCTAGATAAGCAGCTATCCAATATCATTCATGGTGAAGCATTAAATTTCATCCAACAAGTTTATTCATCATCATTGTTCCTCTTCTTACTCTGTGTGGTAAAAGGGATTAAGCAGTCTCAATAGCCGTGAGAAACGGACGATTCGAATCGAATTTCTTAACCTTGCAAGGGAAACCTAAACACACGTCACGTGGTTACTCCCAGAGTCACACATGCAACTTTTCCCCTTTCTCTCCGGGTCGTGGATCGGAGCTACCCTCCGAGAGTACAAGAGCCCCACGCCACGGTTCGGCGCCGGGTCGTGACCACTCTCTGCACTCGCCATATGCACATGGGACCGAAGTTCAAAGGGTAGGTTGTCGTCCACTTGCCGGGCCAATCAGGTACTTAAGCTTACCGATTACCATATTCTCGGCATGTGGTTAGTACGTTCAAAGACTTAACCACCACTACCACACACTGCGGCCTTAGCATTTTTCACTAAACAGACGGGCCTTAATCATAAACATCTTACCATAGCCCGTCCGTCGTCCTTATGATTGCAGCGTGTAGTAGACATTCAACTCCTATAATCTCGCGAGTGACAGGAAATCACTCGGCTTTTACCGGAGTCCTATTAGCATAGCATTCTAGCGAACCTGATATCTAGTGTTCAGAGCATGGGTACCTAACATCATGCAACTAAGTTTTCATTCAACTCCTATAAACTTAATGCACAAGCAAGAGAGTAATGAGTTGCATAATTTTAGGAAAGGAATAGGGTTATGCTCCGGGGCTTGCCTTCTTGTGCAAAGTTAGCTTGGGGCTCTTCCGAACTTGGGCTCGGGTCTTTAAGAGCTTCAGTTAGATTTGCCTGGGCTTCTCGCTGCTCACTCTCGGACTCGGGCACCAGCTCGTACGTTCCGTCGGTGAGAGTAGTCGTTTCTACATGAATGCACGAGTGTAAGTAGTGGTGATGGTAAACGACATGATTTCCTTCACGATAAAGTTGCAGTCTGTAAAACATGAGTTTTGCTGTGAAGTGAGTTACTTTATCATTCGTGGGCAATCGTTAATAGAGTAGAATAGTACAGTGAGTAACTTCGTTAAGCAAGGTGGGGTGGGTGTTCATGGGAACTTATGTTCCTCACGGAAACATGATTTAAGTGTAACTACTACAGCGAGTAGTTTCTGGTCATGAAACCTTGTATCTAGGCACATCAGGGAAAGATAAGCTTGCTGTAAAATTTTCAGATATTTTCATGCAGCAGATTAATTATGAAAAATATAATACATGGTTGCTGCTAGATTCTTGTTCTTTTTGTACAGAACAAATGGTGCAAAAACTGAGACTAAGATTTTTACAGGGCTTTCATTTAATCATTCAGGAGCTACTGTAATTTTTATAGGATTTATTATGCAGTTTTCAGAGCATAGTAAATATGACATTACACACCTAGGTTATTCAAGGATTTATTTTTTTACAGGATCCTACACAGGGTTTTTGTCCATGAAACTTTTTACACAGCATCCCCTACCACTGAGTATCTTCTAGGAAAAATATGAGAATTTTCCAAGCTAAGATACTATTTTCTTGATTTAATGTATGTTATTAGCACATAAATCAAATAAATAGGTTCCTGTGAGATAAAAAGTCTCTAAATTTTTCTATGGCATCTAGGTACCATTACACCAGTATTGAAAAAATTTCATTAGGTGAATCACAATCTAACAACAGAGATAAAAATATTTAGCCAAACATGGCATGAAACTAAACTTAGCAAAAAGTATATCTAGAAGTAGATTCTGAGCTTGATCTTTTTAGGGTGGCCTATTTATCAGGTAATCTCCTCACTGTAAATTTTTCAGGACTAGCACTTGTCTCAAGGCAAGTCTATGAATAAAAGCCATTAATTTTTCCATTTTATTTAAAGCATGATTTATCTAGAATCTAAGGTGATGCATGTAACAAAAGTTGTGAAGCTTAACCTCAGGTCTCCAGAGCAGTTGAGTTTGCATTTTTCTGAATTTTTTATGATTTTATACGAATTTTACAAGTTCACTGATTTTGAATCTAGGTTTGAATCTTTCTCTTACATCTGGGTCCTTGAAATCTTACGAGCAGAACCTTCTAAAGAATTCAATCGATGCAATTGGGTCCTTAGGCGGCTCGGGTGCGGTGGCCGGCCAAAATTCCGGCGAGGGGCTCGCCGGCGGCGAGGGGTGAGGGCCGGGGAAGGATTAGGGGTGTGAGGGCTACCTCGTGGGGGGTCTTGGTCGGGTGGGGGACGACCGGGGGTAGCTCGTCGGCGTTGGAGCAGGGGCGGCGGCGGCGGCGACAGCACGAGCGGCGGTGCTCCGGCGGCCCTGGGCGGCGTTGAGTGGGTCGGTGAGCTCCGGTGGGTTGATGTGGTGGTGGCTGGAGGTTCAATTCGAGCGGTGGATGGCTGTAGAGGGCTGTCCACGAGCGGGTGGAGCTCGGCGGCGACAATGGTGGCGGCGGGTGTTCTCTGGTTGCTGGTAGCTCGCGCGGGCGGCCTGGGGCGGCTTTTATAGGGACAGGAGGGAGGGAGGAGTGCCAGGCGACGCGCGGGGGTGATGGCACGGCAATGGCGTGCCACTGGCCATGGTGGGCGGCGTCTGGACACCGGCGCGGCGTGCGGAGGGCGGGAGCGCGCGACTGGGCACCGGGGATTTTGCGTGGGGGAGCGAGGAGATAGCGCGGCACGGGGTTGGAGGGCAGCTGCAGCAGCGGCTCGGGCGGGCGGCAAGCTCAGCGACGGGCGGGTCGCGGCGAGCGGTGCGGCACGGCGCGGCGCGGCCGTTGGGCGCGGCGGGCAGCGAGCAGAGGCGCGGCTGGCGTGGCGCGCGTGGCGAGCTGGGGCTGGGCAGTGCGGCGGTGGGGGGGGGGGGGGAAGCCGGGTTTGGGGGCGAGGGTCGGTGTCGCACCCGATTCTAGAAAGAACCAGATGCATCTCATATGTGCGCTAGGATCTCGTTCAGACACATATGGTAGACGGAAAGTGTAACATATCTGTTGGCGCTAAAATCGGCCGGATAGGAATCGGCCGATGGGTCTTCAGCGTCGGACACACAACCCGTTAGAATCTGCTTAGCTCCTGTTCGGGTTATCGCCCTGGTGCGGTTCGCGCGGCGTGCCAGTCAATCTGACCTGTTGATTGACAAGGAAATAGAGTATTAAATTCCAGGCGCGTCGATCGGCTGGATTTCCGATCTGTCCTGAGGAGCGCGTCGGCGGCAAATCAGCCGATTTGCTGTAGAGATGATCGGCTATAGGTCAGCCGATAATCGTACAGTAATTGTAAAGAGAACTGCTAGAGCAATCTAAACAATCACTATGGAAGCAACACTTGAAATAGATCTAATCGGCTATATGGCGATGAATCGAAGGAGAACAATGACGAAGCCGATTACTCTGATTTCAAGCTGGATAACTGGTGATAATACTAGAATAACAGGTAAAACTTGCAATTCAAGGAAATATCGATATCTTGTGAATAAATCCAAACGAAACCACAGCGATGCGCCCATAGTTAAAGCTCGGATATTACTCGATAAGCGGAACCTACCAATTGGCCGGAGATCAGGTTGATGCAGCCCTGCCAATCCGTACGAACTCGTAGAAGAAGAAAATATTGGCGAAGTCGCCGACTTGAAAGTAAAGTACTGGTAAAAACTAGAAGTGTTTTGTTGATTGATTTGATTATATTTTTGCAAAGCCCTAGCGACTCCTATTTATACCCTGAAACTAGGACTCCTGGTCGATTACGACTTGTTACAACCTTATTTAAAAACAGGAAACTACTATATCTATAATAACCTTAAAAAGGAAACGGACTCCCGCAGAATCTTTCGCCGCCGTTTCCTAATCCAATCAGGACCCCTTCAATTGCTTCCCGATCGACTTAGCATGCCTTGTTGACCAGCTTTTGACCAGGATCTTCTGGAATAATCCTATCCTGTCGGTATGGGCTGCGCCTACCAATCGGCCGATTTTCAACTGTTACCTCTATCGGCCGATTCCTTACTGTAGCTTTCAGATCTGCCGCATCGGCCAATCTTCTTCTCCTGACGCCGATTCAATACGTGTCAAAATCTGGCGTCAACACATGCCCCCCAGTTTTGGAGTAAAATATAACTTTTCCTTCGAAACTCCTTTCTTTAACCCTCTTCTCCGAAACGGGCGCAGTAAAAATCTCCTTCCGTTCCGCGGCACAATGATTGCAATTTCCTCGAACCGAGCGCGTGAAACGACCGCTCCCCTGGAACTCGTGTAGACGGTGCGGTAAAAATACCATCTTTGCCCTTGCCCCCTTTATCTTCCTTAAGTACTGGTTTTCTCCGCCTCTCCTCCTCCACGAATCCAGCATCCTTTCTGCCGTATTACTGTTCATCTTCCTCCAAGTTCTTTCGATCTCCAAGCGTTCCCCCCTCTCCGGCGACCTCATCCGTAGCCTGCTCCGACCCCCAATGGCGTCCCCGTCGGCGACCACCCCTTCTACAGAGGCTCCATCGGCTGCTCCTTTGGCGGCGGCGGCCCAATCGACGGCTCCTCCAGCAGTGTCGTCGGCGACGATGGCTTCCATTCCAGAGGTAAATGCCCGAAATTTTTTTTCCTTTTTGCCTTGCTGCTTCAGTATTTTCCGGTCCCTTTCTTAGTTTCTTCCCTTTTCTCCCTTTCTTTTTAGGCCCTTAGGCACAGGATCACCATTCCTCTCTCAGAGTCTCCTGACCTCATCTGTTTAGGCCCTATGGGGAATCCTGATCCAACGGATCTAATCAGTTTAGAAACTCACAGAATCCCCTTTAAGCAGTCACCCATGGATTTAGATCACTGGGTAGGCGCATTCAGATCCTGGCCGAACGAAACACCCGGGTGGAGAGAGTGGTACCAGAGGGTAGCCGGGTCTTGGAATGTCCAGTGGGAAGAACTTAAAATCGGCCAATGCATAGATTTGTCCCTGTCTCAGATGGAAAAGAATGAACCTTTGGTTATGGCAGCCTCTTACTTCTGGTCTGATGCACTTAACGCATTCCTTTTTGGACACGGACCCATGACCCCGACCTTGGCCGATGTCCTGCTGCTGACCGGCCTAGATGTTTCCTCCGCCGATACCCCCTTCAATTATCTTTTCAAGCCATCTCATCGGCTAGACACCAAAGGAATCGGCGGGTGGAAAGGATACATCAGCAAAAACATGAAGACAGGAACAGTCTCACAGAGGGAGCACACCGCCTTCTTGATGATGTGGCTGGAGAAGCACTTCTTCTGTGGCAGAGCGGTCGGTCCTTCTTCCAACACTCAAGCTCTGGCAGAGTCTCTTGCACAAGGATCGGCCGTCCCCCTCGGTAAACATTTGCTGGGATCAGCATACCATATGATGCATCAAATCGGTGTCAAGCTGTCGAAAGGAGAGCCGATAGGGAATCCAGGCGGTCCTTGGTGGTTCATTACCCTCTGGCTCAACCTACATATGAGCAAGGTCTCTCAGCAGAGGATAGAGACAAAGACCTTCCCTAACATCGAGTCAGAGGAGAATCCATCGGTCCGTCGCCGCTGCAGATCTGTTGGAGAAGCGGTATCGGCCTTTCCTGGTTGCCAGTTCACCGCTACCCGCGTAGCTGAATACTTCAGATGTTTCTATAATGGACTTAGCGAGGAGATGATCACCTGGTATCCATATCAAACCGCGGAGCCAATTTTTGAATTGCCTGTATGCTTCGACTTCTCCACCCACACATTTGACAGAGAATTGATGGATGTCCTGATTAAGCCGGGAATTCTGCCGGCTAACTTCTTCTCGGGAAAGGACTCACCCACTTGTGAGTTCTACCACCCGTCAGCTGCAGCAAGGCAACTAGGTTTTGGCCAATTGCCGATTCGAGTCTATTTCGCCGGCCAAGCAAAATTCAGAGACGGATTAACTTCAAGTCTTGACTACAGCCGATTATGCGATTTAGTACCTGACTCCAGCACCATTGACTTGAACGGCTGGTCAGTCGCCTCTTTCGCCACCCAACAGTATAAATTATGGTGGGCAGAATGGAAGCAACATCTTTTCTGTAAATCCCCATCAATTTACTGCAACATGCTGGACCCAGAGAACATCGACCCAAGTGCTGCGGTATGTCCTTTTCTTTTTAGCCGATTTCAATGTTGCATTATCATCTCGCTGTTAACTTGTGTCTAACTCTTCAGTCTGAAAGCCATGCTCCCCCAACACGGAGCCGAAGCGGCCGGCCGATCGACAGCCATCACCAATACACAGTGTACCCACTCATCGGCTTCCATGCTCCATCTATCAGAGATATCTCCACCGGCCGATCAAGACGAGCGCCCAAGAGACCAACACCGAAGATATCCAGCCGTCGGATGCGGGCTCGCATTGAATCGGCCGATCGGTCGACAATAACATCAGCTGAAATTTCCCGTATCGGATCGGCTAGCCAGATGGCAGCAATATCAACCGAGATTCCCCGTGTTGGATCGGTCGATCAGATGGGAGTGATACGCGCCGAGACCCCAGATCCTTCACTTCCACCAGTGGTCGAGATGGCCGATCCCCAAGTCACCGCCGAAGCCGGGGCTGCTGCAGCATCGCTCTTAGTAGAAGCTGTCCAGGTAACTTTACTTATCTCATATATTCCCCAAATCTTTTGCTGACATCAATTTCATCCCTTTGCCAGGCTGCACAAGTTGTCCCACCACAATCTTCACGACTGTCGGACGCGTCTCAAGTAGGGACTGAGACTACAGCAGCTCCTGTTGCCGAGGTATGTGATCTCTTACCCTGCATCCTTAATATTCAGGAAACTTAACCAATTTTGACGCAGGTCGACTTGGGTACACCGATTGTAACTTCCCAACAGGAATCGGCCGGAGAACCCGCATAGGCATGGTAAATTCCCATTACCATCTTATTTCATTTTCCCATAGTATTCTCACGAGCATTTATACCTTTCCCAGGAAGCTGGCCCAAGCGGAGCACCAATAATGATCGAATCTTCTTCTTCTGGTGAACCCAGTGCACCAATCCCTGAAACAAGGGAAATACTTCCACCGGCGCAGGCAAGAGAGATTCGTTTCAAAGAGGTAACAATCTTACCATCAGAATCGACCGATTTCCTTTTACTACTTACTTATCCTTTGCTTCGTTCCCTTACAGGAGCAAGATTCTCCCAACAACAGTATTTTTTCTTTCGCTGTCTCCTTGGCCGATGAAGAAGAAATCGCCTCACACGCGGCTCCACCGATCTCTGCCTCCGACGATGTCCGCTCTAAGCTCGAAAGCATCCGTACCCTCCTCCAAGGTGACATCGGCCGACTGGTGGAAGATGCATCGCCGATCCGACAACTTTTCAATGAGGTAGTAGATCACCTCCCGGATGAAGTGTCGGAGGACTTGGGTGCCTATATAGAGGGCATGCGGATTCCTGTCTCGCGGGCGCTGCAACGTATGGCCGATCGCTCTCAGATGGCCAAAATTCGGGAGGAGGTTGACTCGTACAAGCACCAGACCCAGGAAGTACATCACAAAATCAACTTCCTCGAGAACTGCCGTCCAGACATCGTTGGCACAATAGATCGACTGAAACGGAGGAGAGCAGAACTAGCTAAGGAGATGGAACAGATAACCAAAGATATAGCCGCTGAGGAGAAAAAGCTCCAAGAACTCCCCACCATGATCAGCGAGCTGAAGCAAAAAAGACAACATCTGGCTCGTGAAACAATAAGACTCCATCGCCGCGCGTCAGAAGTACCAGGATCGGCCGAAAATGATCAGAGGATAGTAGAATCGGCTGATCAAATTAGACGACGAGCGATTGTAGCTATAGATACTTTCCTTGGGCTGTAAACAATATGTTAAACATTATTGTTCCTTTGATGTTACTGCGCCGATTTGGTTTTGAATTGCTTCGTGTAATCCGTAATTTCCACTTAATAATGAATCCCAATATTTCTTTCACCAGATGTGTAGCCAGAAGACCGATGAGGAATCGGTCATGTTAGCTTGACATATTTTCTTTTTGTACTCAGAATTCAAATCGGCACCAACGTACGTCGGCCTTGATTCGCTGCTATCTCTCAAATCTCCCATCTCTAGTGAATCGGCCGACGTGAACCCATGCCCCAGCTCCTCATCCTTTCGAACGAGCTGAATCTTCAGAGCCGACTGCTTGGATCGGCTGTAGACCGAAATCGGAAACTTTCAGGAAGTCAGTGTCCCAAGTCCTGCCAGATATACACTTGACGTGCTCGCAGCTCCACTGTTGTGTGTCGGCCGCCGCAACGCTGTAGACAGAATCGGCAGCGACTATCTCTGTACTGTCGCCGACCCATTGCACAAGGCATTGATGCATAGTAGATGGGACACAGCAGTTTGCATGTATCCAGTCGCGACCAAGCAGCATATTATAGGACCCTTTGCCATTAATGACGAAGAAAGTAGTAGGGAGGGTCTTACTGCCGATGGTGAGGTCGACGCAGAATGCCCCGCGGGCAGGCGACACGTTGCCTTCGAAATCCTTCAGCATCATGTCCGTCTTGGTGAGGTCATCGTCGCCCTTGCCTAGCTTGCGGAACATGGCATACGGCATGATGTTGACTGCCGCGCCTCCATCTACCAGTAATCTGCTGACGGGTCTTCCGTTGACATACCCTTTGAGAAATAGCGCCTTAAGATGCTGTCGTTTTTCCTCTTCTGGTTTCTCAAACGTAGCCGTCATCGGCTCTAATACTAGTTGTGCCATTTGTTCTTCCTCTGTTCTTGTCACTTTGTCCCGATCGCTTGGCGCCATGAACTCCATCGGCAGTATGAAAACCATATCAATCTCGGCTGTCGATTCTTGGTTATCCGTTTCTTGATCGCTTTTCTTTGGGCGCCAAATTCGAGATTTCACATTCCTTCTCTCTGGCACCTGTCTTTGTTCATCTTCTTGATGCTCCCACTGGCTTAGGCGTTAGATCCTTCGCTTTTGGGATTTGGATAGGCCGTCAGGGCACCACCTGGGATTCACTAGTTTGGCCGATGGTTTAGCGTATTCCCAATCTGGTTCCCTTCCTAGGGGATCTTCGTCTGACACCCTATCATCGGCCATCTCTTCCAGCCGATCGTGCGTGCTGATCCTGCCCCCCAGTCCATCTTGCTGGCCGATCTTGCTTTTTGACCTGTCGTACTGGTCAACTCTGCCCCCCAGCCGATCATGCACCGAAACGCGCCGTTCTTCGCGCCGATTTCTGTTGATCGGCTCTGATCCTCTGTTCCTATAGTGCGGCTTCGGTCGATCGTTGCGGTTTGATCCGTTGCACCCCGGACAGTTATCAGCAGATGGCAATCTGATATCGTTCTCCCAGCAGTGGATGAAGAAGGGACACTGCCAGTGATCTTCACGCCGGCGTATCATCTCTTCCTGGTGTTGTGCTTGTTCTTGCTGCCGCCGATATTTACTGAGTAGAAATCGGGAGGTGACAGGCCTGTGTAGTCGTTCTGGCCCTCGCCTATTCCTTCTGATTTCTTCCGTTGTGATCTGCCTCCTGAGGTCGACAGCACCACCTCTTCTCACCGATTCTGACGTCAGCACCTTGGTTTGACTTGAGTCTTCTCCAGCGTTGACCGTGTTGGTCGGGAATGGATGCTGATCTATCTTCATCGGCATTGCCGATTTGGTTGGAGTTTCAAATCTGAGCCGCCCCTGTTCAATGGCCGATTGTATCTGCTGGCGGAAGACTTTACATTCATTGGTGTCATGAGAAGTAGCGTTGTGCCACTTGCAGTATTTCATCTTCTTAAGTTGATCGGCCGTAGGGACGGTGTGATGTTGCGACAGCTTAATCTATCCCTCTTGAAGCAGTAGGTCAAAATTTTTATCGGCTTTTGACGTGTCAAAGCCGAATGTCTCTGGCTCCTTCTTGCCAAAGGGGCAGGATATTGGTTTCTTCCCTTTTACCCATTCCGCCAGGCCGATTTCTTCCTCCGCGTCAGATTCGGATCCCTCCAAGTACGCCACCTTCTTCTGGAAGCTCCTCCGCTGTTCAAACGGTCGGACCTCCTGCCCTGACAATCGGTGGACGATTTGACTCAGGCTCTCAAACTCTTGGGCGGCATATCTCTCTCTGATTTGTGGCAAGAGACCTTGGAAAGCGATATCGGCCAACTGTGCATCAGTCAGAGCCAGCCTGTAGCACTTGTTTTTGATTTCTCTGAACCTCTGTATATACCCTGTCACTGGTTCATCGCTCCTCTGCCTGAGGCTGGTTAAATCCGAAATCTTCATCTCGTGTACTCCTGCATAGAAGTACTTGTGGAATTGTTTCTCTAGATCGGCCCATGTGACGATAGAATTTGGCGGTAAAGTGGTGAACCACCGGAAGGCCGATCCGGATAGAGATGATGAAAATAACCGTACCCTCAGAGCATCTTGCGTGGCAGCTTCACCGCACTGGATGATGAATCTGTTAATGTGCTCCACAGTGGATGTGTCATCCGTCACTGAGAACTTGGTGAAATCAGGAACCTTGTAGCGGTGCGGGAACGGCAAAGAGTCATAGGCCGATGGATACGGCGTCTTGTAAGTATAAGTTTGAACTTTCGGCTTCAGTCCAAACTGATCTTGGATTACTTCTGCTATTTTTGCCGTCCAGTCCACCTGCTGCTGATGAACAGTTGTTCGCGGCGCGGGCACGTGTTGAAGGGCTGGTTCGGCCAGGTGATGAATCGGCGAAGTTTGCTGAGCGGCCGATAACTGCTGGCGAAACGCGTCCGCACCCCCTTCGTACGTCGTCGCTGGCACCGTGCCTCTGAATGCTTAGACAGTGCTTGCCCCCCTGCCGATTTCTGGTAAAATCGGCTGGTACTGGGAGACTGTCGGCCGGGCGGCCGATAGGTACGGCACCTGGGACGGATAGGCGCCATGCCGGTTCGCTGGCTCGGGGAAATACGCCGTGGCTGATGCCCCCCAAGGCACTGAGCTTGTAGGCAGTGCTTGCACAGAAGCCATTTGAACGGGTTGAAGCGGCGCTCGTGATGGGAGACATGGTGCACCGCTGTATCTTGGAGACGCCGGAAGTGGTGGAGAGCTGTATCCCTCGCGCTGCGTCAATATCGGCTGAGAAGCCGATTGGGATGTGTACGGTAAGCTTCTGGCCGGTAGGGTAGTTGGAGGGGCATATGCCGGTCCCTGATAACCTTGAACGGCTCCGCTGGCCAGAGAGTTGACGACGGCGTTGTACACCGTGTTGCTCATCACCGAGGATTGGTCAATGAATGCTTGATACACGGACTGTTGAATCATCTCTGACATCTTGCCCGAGTCTTCAGCAATGGTGATGTGGCGAGGTGCTGGAATAGGAGCCTTCCTAACTGCTTCCCCGCTTCTGGTACGACTGAACGACTGGAGGTATATCTTCTTGTAATCTTCTAGATGTTTGGCCAATTCCTCCCTCTGGTCGTCCTTGAGATCAGCTTCTGTGACCCCAATGATGTTGCTGTCAGAGATTTCTGCGTTGTTTGACATATCAGGTCTTGGATGGTCCCACCGGGCGTGCCAAAAGTGTGTTGGCGCTAAAATCGGTCGGATAGGAATCGGCCGATGGGTCTTCAGCGTCGGACACACGACCCGGGAGAATCTGCTTAGCTCCTGTTCGGGTTATCGCCCTGGTGCGGTTCGCGCGGCGTGCCAGTCAATCTGACCTGTTGATTGACAAGGAAATAGAGTATTAAATTCCAGGCGCGTCGATCGGCTGGATTTCCGATCTGTCCTGAGGAGCGCGTCGGCGGCAAATCAGCCGATTTGCTGTAGAGATGATCGGCTATAGGTCAGCCGATAATCGTACAGTAATTGTAAAGAGAACTGCTAGAGCAATCTAAACAATCACTATGGAAGCAACACTTGAAATAGATCTAATCGGCTATATGGCGATGAATGGAAGGAGAACAATGACGAAGCCGATTACTCTGATTTCAAGCTGGATAACTGGTGATAATACTAGAATAACAGGTAAAACTTGCAATTCTAGTAAATATCGATAACTTGTGAATAAATCCAAACGAAACCACAGCGATGCGCCCGTAGTTAAAGCTCGGATATTACTCGATAAGCGGAACCTACCAATTGGCCGGAGATCAGGTTGATGCAGCCCTGCCAATCCGTACGAACTCGTAGAAGAAGAAAATATTGGCGAAGTCGCCGACTTGAAAGTAAAGTACTGGTAAAAAGTAGAAGTGTTTTGTTGATTGATTTGATTATATTTTTGCAAAGCCCTAGCGACTCCTATTTATACCCTAAAACTAGGACTCCTGGTCGATTACGACTTGTTACAACCTTATTTAAAAACAGGAAACTACTATATCTATAATAACCTTAAAAAGGAAACGGACTCCCGCAGAATCTTTCGCCGCCGTTTCCTAATCCAATCAGGACCCCTTCAATTGCTTCCCGATCGACTTAGCATGCCTTGTTGACCAGCTTTTGACTAGGATCTTCTGGATTAATCCTATCCTGTCGGTATGGGCTGCGCCTACCAATCGGCCGATTTTCAACTGTTACCTCTATCGGCCGATTCCTTACTGTAGCTTTCAGATCTGCCGCATCGGCCAATCTTCTTCTCCTGACGCCGATTCAATACGTGTCAAAATCTAGCATCAACAATATCAAAGACAATGCTCAAAAGTACTATATAAAGTATTTAACAATATTACACTCCGTATAAAAGAGACACAAATGTCTTAAACGATAAACCGCTATACCCTATACGAAGTCTTCAACAACTCCGTCTTCCACAGGCGATGACTGGTGAACGCAGGACCTAGAACTCCTCGAAGTCGTCGAAGATCTCCTCTTCAAAGTTCTCTTCTGAACAGCAGGGGGCAAGGGTGAGTACTCTTATGGTTGGTACTCAGCAAGTGGGGTGAAAATGCAAGGCCATCAAGGATAGGCTGAGGTTTGCAGCAGCGGTTGCTTTTAGTTGGTCAAATATTTATTATCAAGCACCTATTAACTAGGTTTAGGTTTATACCAATCCCACTTTAGCAAAATCATAACGATACCATCAACAATAACATTAAACCACGAACCACGATTTAATTAATCTTCAAGTTTAAATTATCATGTGAGGGTCCAAGCCACTCATAACCGTGAGTACGGCTGTTATAACAGTTTGACACTCTGCAGAGGTTCTACACTTTACCCACAAATCGTGTTTCCCTGAGTCGCCCGAGTTTGCAAGGCCCTTAAACACTTCCGAGGTGAGTGGCGAGGGTACACTACGAAGCCTTTACAAAGACATGTCGAGAGCTAGGCAGCCCGCTAGAGTTTCAGTAGCGGCGTGGTCCATAAACCTCCCTAATGGTCAGCTCCTTAGCAAAGGCAGCTACCCCAAGAGGACCGGGCTATGACCCCTATCACCGACCCCCTCCTTGCCCTTTCGGTAAGGCCACCAGGCTAACTACACATCTAATTAATTGGCTAAGGTCAGAGCCATATGACTTTGTGGTTGCACTGTTCACTTGGGTGGTTCTCCATGTTCCCATTAAACAAAGTTGATCTTGAGATTACGCGATAAACCACAATATATATAACGTGATCAACATTAAAAGAGTAAACCAATACCAATCCCAAAGTTTGCAACTAAGCGTAACTACCCAACAAAGTAGTAAACCCGGGTGTTTCAAGGTTTGGGGTAAAGGACTAGGTATGTCCTTAGCATAGGTAATCCCATCAAGTTTATGCAAGCAACAATAAAGTAAAGTGTATTTTCATGCAGTTGTTGGGATCAAATAGAATATGCAGAGGGGGAAATCCACTTGCCTTCTTCAAGCAACTGCCGATTCTCTTCCTCGTAAGCTTGCTCTTGATTTGGCTCGAACGTCACGTTGTCTACGCGATCACACAAACAAGCATACACAAACAAATAAGGAACAATACAACAAACAATACAAACAGAAAGCGAAAAGATGCTAAATTTGTAGTTCATGGTGCAAAGATCGTGTGGGCTCAAGAATCGCTGAAATCGGAGTTGGAACGATGAAGATATGGTTAAAACAGTGATCTGGGGACCTAACTGCTAGAGTTTTGAGTCTCCCGAGGCTAGATCTGAAGAATTCAGGGGTTAAAACATAATTAAACCATAAACAGAGGGTCGGGGTGCAAAACCATAGGTTCTGGACGGCGGGTACTAATTCTGGAAAAGTCAGGGGTCGGGACAGAAAAAGAAAGGGCTCAACTCTAATTATTTTCTACTGATCTGGACTGCGGGTTGATTCCTGGAAAACTTAGGGATCTTCCTGCAAAAGTTTCGGGATCGGCTAGGGTCGGATAAATCTGGTCCGTTGGATCAGAATCGGCGGCGGATCAGACGAATCGGCGGAGTAAGGGTCGGGCGAATCGGCTGAGTAAAGAGTGGGTCGGGTAAATCGGCCGGGTAAAGTGAAGATTGATTCTGGCCGTTAGATCTAGATCGAGCGGCGGAGGAAGGGTCGGCTCGACAGAACGAAAAGGGTCGGGCGAGGCGGAGTTTTAACTGGGCATAGGGTCGGGCGAGGCGGAGTTTTAACTGGGCATCGGCGGCGAGCGTGTGCGGCGGCGGACGGCCGGAGCTTCACCAAATCTGGTGTTCCGGGGCTCAATTCAAGCTGGATCTATGGCGGGAAGTGAGTGGGCGGTACAGTGAAGGTGAGGGTGATCACGAGGTGGCTGTGCGGCGGCTGTGAACTGGCGGCCATGGCGGCGGGCGGAAACAGGGGTCCGGCGAGAAATCTGGTGGGCGGCGGAGCAAAAGAGAGAGGGGATTCTGGTTGGCTTGATGCTCACCAACTTGCGGAGCTCTGGCGAGAGTTGAAGACGGCAGGGGAGCTGCAGATCGGCGAGTCGACGGAGAATCGGCGACACGGGTCGGCGGCGTTCCTCCGAGGCGCAACTTCCAGCGGCGCGCGACAATGTTGTGTAGAGGAAAAGATTTGAGTTTGGCGTGGGTTGCAAAGCGGGGCTTTGGCAGGATTTTATAGGGGCGGATCGGCCGTGATTAGGAAGGCGGTGCTGCAGAATCGATAAGGACTCGGGTAAGAAGAAAGAAAGAGAACAGGACACGAACGACAGCACGGAGTCGTCCTGGACTCTGGGTAAGGAAAGAAGAGAGAAGAAGAAGAAGAAGAAGAAGAAGGCGCCGACAGGTGGGTCCTAGCTGTCGGTGAAGCAAGGGTCGGGTGAGGAAATCGGCCACTGGGTCGGCCGCGGGAAATGATAAAGAAGAAGAAAAGGAATTGGGCTGGCTGAAAGAAAGAAATAGGAGAAGAAAAGAATTAAAGATGCATGCACAAATTTTAATTTATGATTTTTATGAAAATACTTTTAGAAATTTTTAACTCCTATATTTTGGGTGTTACAAAACCTGCCCCCCTTAAAGAGAATCTCGTCCTCGAGATTAGGAAGGACTAAGGAACAGCTGAGGGAATTCTGCAATCAGTTCATCTTCTCTTTCCCAAGTGGCCTCATCCTCTGAGTGGTGACTCCACTGTACTCTGCACATTTTGATTACCTTGTTCCGTGTAACCCTCTGAGATGTTTCCAAAATTCTAATCGGATGCTCTGCATAAGTTAAATCTTCTTGCACATCAAGTTCCTCCAACGGTAATTGCTCCTCTGGTACTCTCAAACACTTCTTTAACTGTGATACGTGAAACACATCATGGACATCTGACAATCTTGCTGGTAACTCCAATTGATATGCTACTTCACCTTTCCTTTCCAGAATCTAAAAAGGACCAATGTAACGTGGTGACAACTTTCCTTTTACTTTGAATCTACGTAAACCTCTGATGGGTGATACCTTCAAATACACAAAGTCTCCAACTTCAAATGTCAATTCCCTTCTTCGTGTATCGGCATAACTTTTCTGTCGTGACTGGGCAGTCTTGAGATTTTCTCGGATTATCTGGACTTGTCTATCTGCTTCTTGAAGAATCTCTGGTCCAAAAACTGGACTTTCTCCTATCTGATTCCAATACAATGGTGTCCTGCATTTTCTTCCATATAATGCTTCAAATGGGGCCATCTTGAGACTTGCCTGATAACTGTTATTGTAGGAGAATTCTGCATAAGGTAAACTTTTATCCCAACTACCTCCATGCTTTAGGGCGCATGCTCTCAACATATCCTCTAATACTTGGTTTGTTCGCTCAGTCTGACCGTCTGTCTGCGGATGGTATGCAGAACTGAAATTGAGCTTTGTATCCATGGATTCATGTAATTTCTGCCAGAAACGCGACGTGAACTGAGTACCTCGATCAAACACTATCTTCTTTGGAACACCGTGCAGACACACAATTCGTGACATGTATAGTTCTGCCAACTTGGCTCCAGTGTAGGTTGTTTTGACTGGGATGAAATGTGCGACTTTTGTCAACCTGTCCACAATAACCCATATCGAGTCGTAACCATCGCGAGTACGAGGTAACCCTACAATGAAATCCATACCAATCTCTTCCCATTTCCATTCAGGTACTTTCAAAGGCTGGAGTAAACCTGCTGGTCTCTGGTGTTCTGCCTTTACTCTCTGGCACACATCACACAAAGCTACGTGAGTTGCTACGTCTCTTTTCAAACCATACCACCAGTACCTTTCTTTCAAGTCTTGATACATTTTGGTACTTCCAGGATGAATGGAATAAGCAGAATCATGTGCTTCCTTCAAAATCAGCGCACGAAGGTGGTCAACTTCGGGCACACAGATCCTTTTTCTGAACCAAACAGTTCCTTGTTCATCTTCGGTGAAATCCTTAGTCTTGCCTAAACCAATTTGAATCTTGATCTCTTTGATCTTGGCATCTGTCAACTGTCCTTTTCTGATCTCTTGCTCTAATGTCGGTTCTATCTCCATAATCATGGCTCCTGCCTGAGTGACAATTCCCAAATTTAAACGTGCCATCTCCCAACATAATTCTTGAGGCATCAATCGAGCGATCATCATATTAGCTTGTCCTTTCCGGCTTAGGGCGTCTGCCACAACATTAGCCTTGCCAGGATGATACTGAATATTCAAATCATAGTCCTTGATTAGTTCTAGCCATCGTCGTTGTCTTAAGTTAAGATCCTGTTGTGTAAAGATGTACTTCAGACTCTTATGGCCCGTGAAGATCTGACACTTGTTTCCGATCATGTAGTGCCTCCAAATCTTCAATGCGTGCACGACGGCAGCCAATTCCATGTCATGGGTAGGATAGTTCTGCTCATGTTTTCTTAGCTGTCTTGAAGCATAGGCCACAACTTTGCCTTCTTGCATTAACACACATCCAAGACCCATCCGTGAAGCGTCGCAATACACGTCAAACCCTTTGTGGATATCTGGCATTATCAACACAGGGGCAGTGGTCAATCTTGTCTTCAGCTCTTCAAAACACTTCTGGCATGTATCATCCCACTTAAATTCTTTCCCTTTTTCCAACAGAGAAGTCATAGGTTTCACAATTTTTGAGAAGCCTTTAATAAATCTGCGGTAGTAGCCTGCAAGTCCGAGAAAACTTCTGATTTCAGGCACAGTCTTCGGTGGATTCCAATTCAGAACATCTTGAACTTTACTTAGGTCTACTGCAATTTCTCCATCTGTGATAACATGTCCAAGGAAAGAAACTTCTCTCTACCAAAAATCACATTTGCTCAGCTTAGCGTATAACTGATTCTCTCGGAGTTTCTGTAACACTATCCTCAAGTGCTCTTCATGTTCTTCCTCGTTCTGTGAATACACCAAGATGTCATCAATGAACACAACCACAAACTTGTCAAGGTATTCCATGAAAACCTTGTTCATCAGGTACATGAAGTATGCTGGTGCGTTGGTCAATCCAAACGACATCACAGTAAACTCGTACAGACCATATCTGGTAGTGAAGGCTGTCTTGGGTATATCCTCTGGTCGGATCCTTAGCTGATGGTATCCTGATCTCAGATCAATCTTGGAGAAAACTTTGGCTCCTCTCATCTGATCAAACAAATCTTCAATCCTGGGCAGTGGATACTTATTCTTGATTGTCACATCGTTCAGCGACCTGTAATCTACACACATCCTTCTGCTGCCATCTTTCTTATCGACAAAGATCACGGGTGCTCCCCACGGGGATGAGCTAGGACGGATAAATCCTTTAGCTAACATCTCTTCTATTTGTTTCTTTAGTTCACTTAGATCCTTAACATCCATTCTATAGGGTCTTTTAGAGATAGGTGCAGTACCAGGTAAAAGATCAATACTGAACTCAATGTCACGAACAGGTGGCATACCTGGTAAATCTTCCGGGAAAACGTCGGGATACTCACTGATAACTCTGATATCTTCCAGGGGCATTCTCTTCATTTGGTTCACTGTCCCAACTGCACTGGGCAAAGTTGATGCCACAAACTCTATTTTATCTCCTTGAGGACTGGTCAAGAGCACTGATCTCTTGCGACACTGAATAACACCGTCGCATCCTGATAACCAATCCATTCCGAGGATCACATCGATGCCGTTAGTCTTTAGGACTATTAGATTGGCTAGGAATTCTATCCCCATAATATTCATGCTGACCCTTCGGCATAAGTGGCTGGCTTTCAATTCCTTGCCCGGGGAGCTTACTAGTAATATTTGTTTCATGGGGCTCATTGGTAAATTATGTTTTGCAGCAAATTGCTCAGTAATGAATGAATGTGATGCTCCAGAATCAAATAAAACTGATGCAGGTTCAGAATTGACAAGGAACGTACCGAGCACAACGTCGGGAGCCTCTTCAGCTGTTTCTGCAGCCACATGATTCACCTTTCCGCGCATGCAATTCTGTTGTCCTTTGTTTCCCAGTGGTGTCTGGTTGCTGTTGCGCGGCTGCTGCTACTGAGGAGTCTACCTTTGTCCACTGTTCCTCTGACTCTGAGGGGTTTGCGCATTACGCTTCGGGCAATTGTTAGCGTAATGACCCAGTTCTCCACATTTGAAACATCCATTAGGTTGGACCGGGGTGACTGGATTGTTGGACCGCACTGGTGCACCTGTGGCATAGCTTGGATGGTACGGTTGCGGGTTGGAGTTGCGCTGAGTCTGCTGGTTGTAGCGTTGAGGCTGCTGTGGAGTTCTTTGATTCTGTTGACTCTGCTGATATCCTCCACTTTGTCCTCCAAAGCGCGACTGAAATCCCTGGGGTGTGCTGTAGCGGGGTCGGGTGTTGCTGCTGGATTGTCCCTGGGACTGAAGTTTTCGCTTGTGTTCCCCAAGCTCCTTGCGCTTGCTCTCCAGACCAATGGCTTTGTCTAGTAGAGTCTGGAAGTTTGGGAAAGAGTGACTGTGCAGCTGATAGTTGAGCGGCCCTATCAGTCCTTCCAAGAAGCGCTCCTGCCTCTTTGCGTCACTATCCACTTCATGGGGCGCGTAACGAGACAACTGAGTGAATTTGTCCCGGTACACACTGACAGTCATGCTACCTTGCTTCAGGTTCAGGAACTCCTTCTGCTTGAGCTTCATTAGTCCTGCTGGAATATGGTGGCTGCGAAAATTGGTTCTGAACTCCTCCCAGGTGATAGTGTTGGCACTGGCGTGGGCAGCAGTGAAAGCATCCCACCAATCAGCTGCTGCACCTTCCAGACGTCCTGCAGCATACAGGACCCTTTCACGGTCACTGCATTGTGTGATGTCCAGCTTCTTAGTGATGACCTTCAACCAATCATCAGCGTCCAAGGGGTCCACAGAGTGAGAAAAGGTAGGAGGATGGTGGCTCATGAATTCTCTGTGTTTGTCTCTTGGTGGCTGGTTTTGCTGCGGTGCTTGCTGATTCTGCTGAGCTTGTATGTTCTGGATGGTGGTAGTGAGGTTCTACAGCACCTGCATCTGTGCTGCCCAGAATTGCTCCATTGTTGGTGGTGGCAACTGACTCTGTCGGTTGACTATGCGAGCACGCCTAGAGCTAGGGATATTCTGTCCTCCACCTGTCCTAGTGTTCACCATCTGACCATTAGGGAATAAACCCAGGATAAGACAGGTGTACTAGTGACAGAAAATAGTATCTTAACAAAATATGGATTTATAAGAATCCAACTGATATTAATGTATATATTATATCAAGCAATTCTTATAGCACTAAAAGCAAACATTTGTTCTCAAGCAATCATTACATCGTCGTCCTCTCAAGTGAAAATGATTCTAACGAGAGTTTAGGGAGATACTAGCCTAAAAGCCTATGTGCCTATTCCTCGGGGCGAGTTATGGAGCCGGGTTCGTCGCGACGAAGCTTCTTGCGGGGTGGTGACAATGCGGGGAAGCGGGGTTCATCCATCTGTGGGGGTGGCGGCGATCTTCCCTCAAGTCGAGCTTCTAGCTTGCGGATCTTTTCATGGGCTTCCAGTAGCTTGTCCTGTGTATCATCCAGTTCAGTGATGACGCTTTCCAGTTCAGTGTTGAGAGCGGCGGTGACTCGAGCAAGAGTGTTGAGGCGATCTTCGTCATCTTCACCTAGAGTAATCATAGTTTCTTCAGTTCCACTGAGGCGGCGAGGAAGGTGGCGATACTCTGTGTTCTGAAGCTCCTGGCGGTAGGTGTGGCAGATGGACCATAGAGCTCTCCTGGCGGCACTGCTGACGGCTGCGTCGTATGTAGCGTGGGGTGTGGTGGAGTCGTGTGCAGTGAGAGTCCTCAGGCCTCTGGCACTTTCCATCCTGATGTGGACGCGAGAGAGGTAGTAGTCGCCGAGCGCGGGGTCGGTGTAGTGGTGCGTGTGGTAGTGAGGTCTCACGTGGTTGCCCAATTCTTGAAGAACACCTTGTAGCACCAAAGACAAGTGGTCGGGTTCTCTGTCCGAAGTGCGAACACAACAAAGCTGCCTCATCCCTGGAGTTTCATCACTCTGATCGTCGTTGTCTTCATCGTTGTTGTTGTCCTCGTCATCGTCTCTTCTAATATCTTCGAAGTTACTCGGGCTTCCTTCAGCGACGTCAACTGGGGAAGGGGCTGGAACAGGGACAACTGGGGGTGGTGGCGATGCCTCAACAACTGGTGATGCCGGTGGGGTGAACTGATTTCCTTCTTCATCAATTGCCATGATGCGACCATCTTCACCATCCACGAAGTAATAGACTTCCTCGGGTTCTTCCTCCGTAGCTTCCTCCTCTTCAATAGCGGTTGGAATTGGGGTAGGAGAAGTTGGTTCAGCTAGGGCAATGCGAACTTGGCGGCCTCCGATGCGCTTGCGAGCAGTTTGGTAAATTCTGACCATCTGGCAGAGCGGGAGTAAAATTCAGGATATATTTAAGAAGGAAAAATGATAGAGGGTTTTATGTAAACATAGGTTTTTATGTGGAAATATAAAAGGAATTTTTGATGCTGATATGGCTTTCTAGAAGATAAATCCTTAATTTCGACCATTTCTATCTAGGCTAGCGTCCTACAGTCAACATAGCTCTGATACCACTCCTGTCACACCCGATTCTAGAAAGAACCAGATGCATCTCATATGTGCGCCAGGATCTCGTTCACACACATATGGTAGACGGAAAGTGTAACATATCAAAGACAATGCTCAAAAGTACTATATAAAGTATTTAACAATATTACACTCCGTATAAAAGAGACACAAATGTCTTAAACGATAAACCGCTATACCCTATACGAAGTCTTCAACAACTCCGTCTTCCACAGGCGATGACTGGTGAACGCAGGACCTAGAACTCCTCGAAGTCGTCGAAGATCTCCTCTTCAAAGTTCTCTTCTGAACAGCAGGGGGCAAGGGTGAGTACTCTTATGGTTGGTACTCAGCAAGTGGGGTGAAAATGCAAGGCCATCAAGGATAGGCTGAGGTTTGCAGTAGCGGTTGCTTTTAGTTGGTCAAATATTTATTATCAAGCACCTATTAACTAGGTTTAGGTTTATACCAATCCCACTTTAGCAAAATCATAACGGTACCATCAACAATAACATTAAACCACGAACCACGATTTAATTAATCTTCAAGTTTAAATTATCATGTGAGGGTCCAAGCCACTCATAACCGTGAGTACGGCTGTTATAACAGTTTGACACTCTGCAGAGGTTCTACACTTTACCCACAAATCGTGTTTCCCTGAGTCGCCCGGGTTTGCAAGGCCCTTAAACACTTCTGAGGTGAGTGGCGAGGGTACACTACGAAGCCTTTACAAAGACATGTCGAGAGCTAGGCAGCCCGCTAGAGTTTCAGTAGTGGCGTGGTCCATAAACCTCCCTAATGGTCAGCTCCTTAGCAAAGGCAGCTACCCCAAGAGGACCGGGCTATGACCCCTATCACCGACCCCCTCCTTGCCCTTTCGGTAAGGCCACCAGGCTAACTACATATCTAATTAATTGGCTAAGGTCAGAGCCATATGACTTTGTGGTTGCACTGTTCACTTGGGTGGTTCTCCATGTTCCCATTAAACAAAGTTGATCTTGAGATTACGCGATAAACCACAATATATATAACGTGATCAACATTAAAAGAGTAAACCAATACCAATCCCAAAGTTTGCAACTAAGCGTAACTACCCAACAAAGTAGTAAACCCGGGTGTTTCAAGGTTTGGGGTAAAAGACTAGGTATGTCCTTAGCATAGGTAATCCCATCAAGTTTATGCAAGCAACAATAAAGTAAAGTGTATTTTCATGCAGTTGTTGGGATCAAATAGAATATGCAGAGGGTGAAATCCACTTGCCTTCTTCAAGCAACTGCCGATTCTCTTCCTCGTAAGCTTGCTCTTGATTTGGCTCGAACGTCACGTTGTCTACGCGATCACACAAACAAGCATACACAAACAAATAAGGAACAATACAACAAACAATACAAACAGAAAGCGAAAAGATGCTAAAGTTGTAGTTCATGGTGCAAAGATCGTGTGGGCTCAAGAATCGCTGAAATCGGAGTTGGAACGATGAAGATATGGTTAAAACAGTGATCTGGGGACCTAACTGCTAGAGTTTTGAGTCTCCCGAGGCTAGATCTGAAGAATTCAGGGGTTAAAACATAATTAAACCATAAACAGAGGGTCGGGGTGCAAAACCATAGGTTCTGGACGGCGGGTACTAATTCTGGAAAAGTCAGGGGTCGGGACAGAAAAAGAAAGGGCTCAACTCTAATTATTTTCTACTGATCTGGACTGCGGGTTGATTCCTGGAAAACTTAGGGATCTTCCTGCAAAAGTTTCGGAATCGGCTAGGGTCGGATAAATCTGATCCGTTGGATCAGAATCGGCGGCGGATCAGACGAATCGGCGGAGTAAGGGTCGGGCGAATCGGCTGAGTAAAGAGTGGGTCGGGTAAATCGGCCGGGTAAAGTGAAGATTGATTCTGGCCGTTAGATCTAGATCGAGCGGCAGAGGAAGGGTCAGCTCGACAGAACGAAAAGGGTCGGGCGAGGCGGAGTTTTAACTGGGCATCGGCGGCGAGCGTGTGAGGCGGTGGACGGCCGGAGCTTCACCAAATCTGGTGTTCCGGGGCTCAATTCAAGCTGGATCTATGGCGGGAAGTGAGTGGGCGGTACGGTGAAGGTGAGGGTGATCACGATGTGGCTGTGCGGCGGCTGTGAACTGGCGGCCATGGCGGCGGGCGGAAACAGGGGTCCGGCGAGAAATCTGGTGGGCGGCGGAGCAAAAGGGAGAGGGGATTCTGGTTGGCTTGATGCTCACCAACTTGCGGAGCTCTGGCGAGAGTTGAAGACGGCAGGGGAGCTGCAGATCGGCGAGTCGACGGAGAATCAGCGATACGGGTCGGCGGCGTTCCTCCGAGGCGCAACTTCCAGCGGCGCGCGACAATGTTGTGTAGAGGAAAAGATTTGAGTTTTGCGTGGGTTGCAAAGCGGGGCTTTGGCAGGATTTTATAGGGGCGGATTGGCCGTGGTTAGGAAGGCGGTGCTGCGGAATCGATCAGGACTCGGGTAAGAAGAAAGAAAGAGAACGGGACACGAACGCCAGCACGGAGTCGTCCTGGACTCTGGGTAAGGAAAGAAGAGAGAAGAAGAAGAAGAAGAAGAAGAAGGCGCCGACAGGTGGGTCCTAGCTGTCGGTGAAGCAAGGGTCGCGTGAGGAAATCGGCCACTGGGTCGGCCGCGGGAAACGATAAAGAAGAAGAAAAGGAATTGGGCTGGCTGAAAGAAAGAAATAGGAGAAGAAAAAAATTAAAGATGCATGCACAAATTTTAATTTATGATTTTTATGAAAATACTTTTAGAAATTTTTAACTCCTATATTTTGGTTGTTACAGTCGGCAGCCACTGGCCTGGCGGCTTGCGCCGGTCAGGCATCGCCGGCCACCTGGTTGGCGTGTCGGGCGGGAGGGGAGAGAGAGGAGGGGGAAGAAGGGTCTAATTGCGAAATTTGAAAAGTTCCAAAGGGCTGGTTGCAAACAGGATGTTTTCTCCACTTTCTAATTTGAATTTCAAAAACTTTTGAACATGAAAGTTGTTCAGAATAAAAAGTTCTACAAGTTTGGTTTCAGGCAACACCTCATTTGGCTTGTGGTTTGAAAGTTAATTTAAAAATTCAAAGGTATTCATATGTGCCCAATTTCAATTTGAATTTCAACTTAACTTGTTCTAATTCTTTTCACCCTTTTATTAGTTGGTTAAGCATAGGGTTGGGCTAATGACATTGCTTTAGAAATGTAATTTATCAAGGTTGTTACACTGGCTCCCTTGGGCAGAGTATTGCTACAACACCTCGTTCCACTCCGCGCTTCGGGCGACGCCGTTTGAGGTGGTGTATGGCCGCTCCCCGCCTTCGCTACTACCACACCAGGAGGGAGCGGCGACGACAGAGGCAGTGGACACCATGCTGCGCGATCATGACGCCTTTCTGGTAGAGGTTCGCGAGCGTCTTCTCCAAGCGCAGCAGTACGCCAAGCGGCATCACGACGAGCACCATCGCGCGGTGGAGTTCGACGTCGGGGCATCGGTGCTCCTCCGACTGCTACACCGTCCCACCCATGCCCTTGCCTCTCCGTCGAAGGGCAAGCTGCGCCCACGCTACGCCGGGCCGTTTCAGATCGTCGAGCGCATCGGCCGGGTCGCCTACCGCCTCTAGCTTCCAGCCGAGGCGCGTCTCCATGATGTTTTCCATGTGGGGCTGCTGAAGCCCTACCACTACGACGGTACCCCTCCGGCAGCCCCTGCAGTGCTCCCATCGGTCCAGGATGGGCGCATCTTGGCGACACCCGAGCGTGTGCTGCGTGCACAGCTCCGTCGTGGGGATTGGCATCTCCTCGTCAAGTGGCAAGGGCTCTCCGACGATGATGCAACGTGGGAACCCCTCCAGGATTTCAAGTCCCTCTACCCCGCTGTCCAGCTCGAGGACGAGCTGTTTGCCGAGGCGGGGAGAGATGTTATGACCGGCCTGCAGTACTCCAGGCGCGGCAGGAGTTCATCTTCTAGTAGCTAAAGATAGAAACTTAGAGTCCTAGGTTGTTGGGAAATCCCTAGAATTAGGGAGAGTCCTTATCTAGTTCGGTTAGGCCATTGGCTATATATTTACTTGTAATCGCTGGACAATGGGGGAAGGAGAAATAGATTGTTCCGGCTTCCTGAAGGAAGCCGGGAGTCCCAGCCCTGATCACCTCCTCCTGCCTCCTCCTGTGCGCCAGCACCCATCGCGACCACGGCGCCCCGACGCCGTGCGTCGCTCAAGCCCCGCCCTCCAATCTCTCACCGCTACGATCTCCGATCGACAAGAAACAAAGGACAATTACCTATAAGGTGGCATCAAAAAACGATAATGTAAGCACCTGTGCCATGTCTTTCCATTTGGAAGTGATGACTGAAATATATTTATGCGCTATGTGCCATGTTTCATGTGTTCTGTTTTTACTCTTTGTTTTTGAAGTGACGTGTTCTATTTTTTCAGGTTGAAAGAGTGCATGACAATGATAACCAGAGTAATTCTAATGATACTGATGAGCATGATTCTAATGACAACCATGAAGAATCCAGTGCTAATGCTCAGCCTCCCAAAACTACTATGCAGGTGATGTAGTGTTTAATTCATTTAGTATTTTGTCCACTACTACCAAATGCACGATCCTGTCAATAGTTTTGAAACTATGGTTAATTACAACATGCAACTGTAACACCCCAGATGTTTAAATTGCGAAATAAGCCTCTTTACCTTAAAGCGGTGAATAAATAATTAAGAGAAATTTCAACTAAATAAGTTTTTAAAATAACTTCTAAAAACTAGACCTCAAATAAACTTTGGCCTGAAGCAAAACTTGTAGAACTTTCCATTTTGAACAACTTTCGCGTTGAAGGATTTTCGTGTTGCAACACAAAAGTTGAGAACCACTTGGATTTGCGAACCAGCCCCTACCTTTTCTTCTATTTTGTTGTAGACCCTTCCGTCTCGCCCGACCCTCCCACGCGCAGCCGTTCGCCCGACCCTTTCCGTTTCGCCCGACCCTTTCCGTTTCGCCCGACCCTTTTCGCTTCGCCCGACCCTCGGCTTCGCTGCGGCCCTCGCTTCGCTCGACCCTCGCCGCCGCGCAGTCGCCGCAGGCCACTTGGCCGGCGATGCCTGACCGCGCTAGGTGCCAAGCCAATGCCTGGCCGCGCCCGCATGCGCGCCCGCACGCCGCGCTCCTCCCCAGTCCGTGCACACCACGCGCGCGCCGGCGACCCGCGCCCCTGCTCGCCGCCCCCGTGCCCAATGGACGAACCGCGTCGTGCTCGTTTCTCCGCAGCATTCCGCCAGTCGCCGCGCTCGCGGCCTGGCAAGGCAGCTGCTGCACCTCTTCGCCCAACCCGCGCGCTGCGTGATCTCCAGCTTCACACGCCAAATCCTCACCGCCCAGTCCCCTGCCCGCGCCTGCCGCACGCCGCGTTGGCTTCTGTTCACCGCTCGATGTGGCCAGTCGCGCGCCCCCGTCGTGCCGCCCGCACCCGTGTCTCACAGTCAAGTCCCGCCCCTCCTCCCGCCTCACTGCTGCCTACAAAAGGCCGCGTTGAGTTCTCCTCCCCCCCTCGCGCGCCTAACCACCAGAACGCCGCCGCCGCCACCATTAACGCCGTCGTGCTCAGCTCACCGTGGAGCTCACCTCTCCGGCCACCCTTTGCCAGAGCTGAGTCTTCCACCACCGCCACAGCACCCCACCGCAGCTCACTGCACCACCCATCATCGCCCAGAGCCACCGGAGCACCGCCAGCACCGCCCGCTGATCTCGAGTTAGCAGCAGTCATTCATGCTCTAAAAATATGGAGACATTATCTCATGCGCAATCGTTGTAATATCTACACCGATCACAAGAGTCTCAAATATATCTTCACCCAAGCTGATCTGGATATGAGGCAAAGGAGATGGCTAGAATTAATGAAGGATTATGATCTCGAGGTGCTCTATCACCCCGGCAAGGCTAATGTAATCGCGGATGCGCTCAGCCGCAAGGCCCATTGCCATTGCCTATCATTGGAAAACTATAATGAGGCATTATGTTCAGAAATAAGGAAGCTTAGTTTGGAAATGATTTTCCAAGGCACTCTGAATCACATCTCAGTCGAGCCCACTCTTCACGACCAGATCATCATGGCGCAACTGCACGATGAAGGAGTTAAGATCATCAAACAAAAACTCTCTCTAGGAGAAGAGAAATACAAATGTTTCTGCCAGGACCATAAGGGAGTTCTATGCTTCGAAAGTCACATAGTCGTTCCGAAGAATCATGAACTCCATAAGAAAATTCTGGATGAGGCACACCTTTCCAAATTTTCCATTCACCCTGGCAGTAACAAAATGTATCAAGACCTTAGGCAAAATTTCTGGTGGACTAGGATGAAAAGAGAAATCGCTAAATATGTCTCAGAATGCAACACATGTCAAAGAGTAAAAGCCAGCCACTTGAAAGTAGCCGGTACACTTCAACCGTTGCCTATACCCTCATGGAAATGGGAGGACATAAGTATGGATTTCATTGTTGGATTGCCAAGTACCACGCAGAAACACGATTCCATATGGGTTATCATTGATAGGCTCACAAAGACGGCACATTTTCTTCTGGTACACACCACCTATACCGCCAAGAAATATGCTGAGATTTATCTCGATCGCATTGTTTGCCTACATGGAGTGCCGAGGACTATTATTTCCGATCGTGGTACTCAGTTTGTAGCACGTTTTTGGGAACAATTGCAAGCTTCTCTTGGTACTAAATTGATTCGAAGCTCAGCTTATCATCCTCAAACTGACGGACAAATGGAAAGAGTAAACAAAATTCTCCAAGACATGCTTAGAGCTTGCGTCATTCACTATGACAAGAGTTGGGACAAATGCCTATCCCTAGCAGAGTTCTCATATAACAATAGCTATCAAGTGAGTTTGAAAATGGCACCATTTGAGGCCTTATACGGATGAAGGTGTCGAACCCCTTTGAGTTGGTCACAGACCGGAGAACGCAAAATATTTGGACCAGACTTGGTAATCGAGGCAGAAGAAAAAGTGAAAGTAATACAAGAAAACCTCAGAGCCGCACAATCCAGACAAAAGAGCTATTTCGACAGAAGGAGAAAGCCACTGAAATTCGAAGTTGGTGACCACGTCTACCTTCGAGTTTCACCAACCAAGGGTGTCCAACGATTCGGAGTCAAAGGAAAACTATCTTCCCGTTATGTTGGTCCCTACAAAATCATCGAAAGCTGTGGACCCGTAGCCTATAGAATTCGACTGCCCCCTCAGCTTGCAGCCATCCACGATGTCTTTCACGTATCTCAACTCAAGAAGTGTGTTCGAGTCCCTACCGAGGTTATTAAACAACAGGAGATCTTAGTCGAGCCCGACCTCTCATACGTTGAGTACCCTATCAAAATCATGGATCAAAAAGAAAGAAGCACTAGGAGGAAAGTGATTAAAATGTACAAAATTCAATGGAATCATCACACTGAGGAAGAAGTCACATGGGAAACTGAAAGTTTTCTAAAACAGAACTTCCCGGGTTTTCTCAACTCCACCGAAGGTACACACCCCCTCCACCTTAAGCCTATTGTACGAATCTCGGGGCGAGATTCTTTTTAAGGGGGGAAGGATGTAACACCCCAGGTGTTTAAATTGCAAAATAAGCCTCTTTACCTTAAAGCGGTGCATAAATAATTAAGAGAAATTTCAACTAAATAAGTTTTTAAAATAACCTCTAAAAACTAGACCTCAAATAAACTTTGGCCTGAAGCAAAACTTGTAGAACTTTCCATTTTGAACAACTTTCGCGTTGAAGGATTTTCGTGTTGCAACACAAAAAGTTGAGAACCACTTGGATTTGCGAACCAGCCCCTGCCTTTTCTTCTATTTCGCTGCAGACCCTTCCGTGTTGCCCGACCCTCCCACGCGCAGCCGTTCGCTCGACCCTTTCCGTTTCGCCCGACCCTTTCCATTTCGCCCGACGATGCCTGACTGCGCTAGGTGCCAAGCCAATGCCTGGCCGCGCCCGCACGCGCGCCCGCACGCCGCGCTCCTCCCCAGTCCGCGCATGCCACGCGCTCGCCGGCGACCCGCGCCCCTGCTCGCCGCCCCCGTGCCCAATGGATGAACCGCGCCGTGCCCGTGTCTCCTCAGCATTCCGCCAGTCGCCGCGCTCGCCGCCCGGCAAGGCAGCTGCTACATCTCTTCGCCCAACCCACGCGCCGCGTGATCTCCAGCTTCACACGCCAAATCCTCACCGCCCAGTCCCCTGCCCGCGCCTGCCGCACGCCACGCTGGCTTCTGTTCACCGCCCGCTGTGGCCAGTCGCGCGCCCCCGTCGTGCCGCCCGCACCCGTGTCTCACAGTCAAGTCCCACCCCTCCTCCCGCCTCGCTGCTGCCTACAAAAGGCCGCGCTGAGTCCCCCCCCCCCCCCCTCGCGCGCCCAACCACCAGAACGCCGTCGCCGCCACCATTAACGCCGTCGTGCTCAGCTCACCATGGAGCTCACCTCTCCGGCCACCCTTTGTCAGAGCTGAGTCTTCCACCACCGCCACAGCACCCCACCGCAGCTCACTCCACCGCCACAGCACCCCACCGCAGCTCACTGCACCACCCATCGTCGCCAAGAGCCACCGGAGCACCGCCAGCGCCGCCCGTGCTGCCCCCGCTCCTTTTTGCTCCGTGGACAGCCCACACCGAAGCTCCTCCGTCCCAGACAAGCTTTGAAACGGATTCCCCTCGACGTCGCAAAGCTACTCGACCGGCCCACGTTGTTCCCTTCTCGCCGGAGCGCCGCCGCCGACGTTCCGCCCCGTCGCCGCCCCTCTGCTCCACGCCGCCGAGCCACCCCCGGACACTCCCAACCCCGACCAAGGCCACCCAAGGTAGCTCTCACCTCCCTGGATCTCCCCGACCATTTTTCCCTCGCCGCCAACGAGCCCCCTCGCCGGAATCTGGACGGCCGCCATGCCTGCGCCGCCCAGGGACCCAATTGCTTTGGTTGAAATCTTTAAAAGAGTCTGCACGCAAGTTTCCAGGGGCATATCTGTAAACCTGTGTTCAAACTTTAAAATCAAACACAGCGAACTTGTAAAATTCATTTAAAATCATGGAAAAACCGGAAAAATACAAACCCCACTATTCTGGAATCTTTAGATGAAAAGCTACAACTTTTGTTACATGCATTTCGTCAGTTACGTACTAAATCTTACTATAAGTTAAATGGAAGGTTTAATAGACTTTAAATGTACCCCCTGTTGTAGGCAAAGTCTAAATCTGAAAATTTTACAATAACACACTTATGGATAGATTAGCACCCTGTAAAAGTTTTAGCTTCAATACTTGAATGGTTTGTTCTGTATAAAAATATCTAGGTGCTAGCAGTGGTTGTGTTTTATATTTTTCATAATTAATCTACTGCGTAAAAATGTCTAAAATTTTTGCAGTGCTTTTGCCTCTGCTTAATGTGCTCTCAATAAACATTTCATCACCAGAAGTTACCTAATCCAGAAGTTGTGATTAATCCATGTGTGCTTGGAAAATTCAGTTTCTATTATAACACAACCCCTTCTTGTTTAATGAAGTTAATAGTTTAAGTTATACTCTTCAAGAATTGCCCACAGAAATCTCAACTAAGTAACTTCACAACCAAATCGATGTTTTGTGAACTACAACTTTAACGTGAATGAAAATAATCGTCATATACCTCACTATAACTTATATTGGTGCATTCATATAGAATCGACGACTCTCGCCGACGGAACGTACAAGCTGGTGCCCGCGTCCGAGAGTGAGCAGAGTGAAGCTCAAGTCAATCTAACTGAAGCTCTCGAAGACCCGAGCCCAAGTTCGGACGAGCCCCAAGCTAACTTTTCACAAGAAGGCAAGCCCCGGAGCATGAACCCTATTTTTCTAAACTTATGCCACTTATTACTCTACTTTACTTGTGCATTAAGTTTATAGGAGTTGGATGAAAACTTAGTTGCATGATCCTAGGTACCCATGCTCTGAACACTAGATGTCAGGTTCGATAGAATGCTATGCTAATAGGACTCGGTAAAAGTCGAGTGATTTCCTGTCACCCGCGAGAAATCAGGAGTTGATTGTTTACTACATGGTGCAATCATAAGGTCGATGGACGGGGCTACGGTACGATGTTTATGTTGATGATTGAGGCCCCGTCTGTTTAGTGAAAAATGCTAAGGCCGCAGTGTGTGGTAGTGGTGGTTAAGTCTTTGAACGTACTAACCACATGCCAAGAATATGGTAATCGGTAAGCTTAAGTACTGGATTGAACCGAGGCCGGAATATACTCCCCACCGTCTTGAATTCGTTCACATCTAGCTAATGGCGGGTGCATCGGCCGCCACAGCCCGACGTACCGTGGCCTGTGGGGAGGTGTAGTCGAGGGCAGTGGGCCTATTCCGTGAAGCGGGAATTGAAGGAAAAAGTTGCACGTGTGACTCTGGGAGTAACCACGTGACGTGTGTTTAGGTTTCCCTTGCAAGGCTAAGAAATTCGATTTGAATCGTCCGTTTCTCGTGGTTATTGAGACTGCTTGACCCTTTTACCACATAGAGTAAGAAGAGGAACAATGATAATGATTAATCTTGTTGGATGCAAAAATAATTCTTCCACCATGCATGATATTGGATAGTTGCTTACCTAGAATGGTTAAAGAAAGCTAGAACTTGGAGCTAAAATCTGAAAGTAAGGACCTACTATATATGCTTTTTGGCAAAACAAACCCCTCAAGCCAAAAGCCTCGCATGTCTAGGAGTCGGCTAAGTATACTCCACTAGTCGGGTAAGCCTTGCTGAGTATTAGTATACTCAGCCTTGCTTGTGGCTTGTTTTCAGGTGAAACGTTCGAGGACATGATTGCTAGTTTGACTTGGCCTTTTACCCTTCCTCCTGGTTGGTCGGTGGAATGGGATACGCCCCTGGCCAATGGTGGTGATGCCGAGTGATGCCTCGTGCGAGCTTCATCGAGATATCCTTTATCGTCGAGTAGTTGTCGTTATCTTTTCCGCTGCTTGAACTCTGAAGAACTCATGTATTTCGAAATCCGAAGTACCTTGTTTTACGAATTTGAACTCCATTGTAATAATAGTTCGTGATGAACCGGAGTCGTGAATTGTGGAATGTTGTATACTCTGGGCTCACCTTCGTGTGAGTACATGTATGTGTGGCTTCGATCCGCAACAACCGTGGTTGTATCGGGAGGTTACCCGACAGACCAGTGGATTATTCCGTTTGAAGTGCGAGTTAGCCCTGATTGCCCTTGTGGTGATGAATAGCGCGCTTGAACCGGATTAATTCAGGTGGTTCTGCCACAGCAACTATTATGTTTGCAGAGTAATACTAAAGCCACTAGAACCAACAAGGGTTATGCTAATTCATCTTCACCACATGAGAGCATGGCTGCAAGGGTATGTTAGCAAATATTCTGTCATAGTATAGACCCATGCCAATAATTTTGTTACAATATTTGTTTTAAAAGCATGCAACTGATCTGAACATTAATTGCAGCCAGTGATTATTAAGAATCGTAGTACTGGGAAAAAGAGCTATGCAGGTTTAGCTTTACCTCGTGAGTACCTAACAAAACTAGTACAGGTATGTCCAGACATAACTTGAAGTAACTTGGCTGTACAACTTCCTATAGACATCAAAACTATATGTTGATGATTCATTTCTATTACAGGGATCTCAAAACAAAAAAGTAGCGGATCACAGTCGGCCAGTATCCGTATGTTTTATTTGCATTGTTATTATTTTAAACAAATGCGGTTACATGTTTAGATAAATAATAGAATGCAACGCCTTCCAATGGTAGGATCAAAAGCAAGTCTATTTGATGTCAATGAGGCATGAAAACAAAGCTGTGGCCAAAGGAAATTTAGTGGTCACTGATAGCACACATGTGGTCGGTGGAAACATGCTTGGATATGAATATGTTGTTGTTGCTGTTCACATTGTCAGTGACATTGGGGATGAGAATTTGCCTAGACCATTTGAAAATATTCACACAGTAAGAGATGCCGTAGGCTATGTTATTGCTTGGCCAAGATCACGTGTAAGCTTATTTCCATATTGATCAGGTACATTCCAATTGTTTAATTTTATTAAATCTTGTTACTGATTTTAATGGTTTCACATTTTTTTAGGTGAAAAGGCCTAAGAGTTCAACTCCAAGATGTGCATGACAACTTGGTGATTCACATTCTTTAGTTGTTCCCACAAAACCTGTTCTGCTTGATTCTTCTTCACTTTAAAATGTCATCATCTCCTCTCCTTTTTTCTCTTACTTTGCAGACAAAAGATCTCATGGATTGAAGATACGTAAATGGATCAGCTATTCTGCTGCTTTCTATGTAAAGAAAACTCATGCATAGCTAGGGATAGCTTCTAGATAGATTTATGGTGCATGACAAATCATGCAAGCCTGAACTGACTGTGTATATATTTTATTTCGATGGATGTTTGATTGTATTAAATGCACCTATTCGTAATACAAGTTTATTGCTTTTAGGGAGTGCAATGGCCTTATGTTTTGCAGACCTATACAGAAATATTTATTGCAAATCTCCATGTTGGTCAAAAATTGTGTATGAGGGTAAATCATTTTTAATACAAGAACAATGTCACAATGTATCAGCGTGGACCAATGTTTCTAAACACTTAAATACAACGTCCCTACATAAGTAGACACGGATGTAAACCCAGTCCTAAAAGCGCATCTGTGTTTCTTAGCACGCAATAGAACGTCACTACGTAATGTGTCTACATTGGTAGACGCGTAATGTAAATGTATCTTCTAAGGCGTGTTTATATGTGTAGACACTACAAAGCGTCTCATCTTTTCTAGACACGTTTAAAAAATCGTTGCTACAAATCTTGACACGGTCCATGCGGAGACGCTCTAGATACGCTTTGCTAATACGTATCTACACTCCACAAGACATGAAATAAAGTGTAGCTATCCCAAAATTAAAGTGTATCTATAGGGGGTTTCTCTTGTAGTGGAGGGGTGACATTGATTTCCAGAATGTATGCTTTAGTTATCCACTACGACCAAGTATTCAAATATTCAAGGATCTATCACAGAGTATTCCTTCTGGAAAGGTGGTTGTTTTCATCAGAACTAAAAAGTAGCTTAGACATTTTCACATGGTGCAGAACTTAACTTTAGTGGCACTATCCTTGCAGACTGCTGCACTGGTTGGGGAGAGTGGAAGTGGGAAGTCCACGGTGATTGCACTGCTTGAGAGGTTCTATGACCTGGATTCCGGGAGCATCTTTCTTGACGACATTGACCTTCAGACCCTCAAAGTAAGCTGGCTTCGGCAGCAGGTGAGGCTAGTTTCCCAAGAGCCAGTACTGTTCAATGACACCATCCGCGCCAACATTGCTTATGGGAGGCAAGGGGAGGCTTCCGAAGAAGAGATTATTGCTGCTGCTGAAGCAGCCAATGCACACGAGTTCATCTCCGCCCTTCCTGATGGGTACAACACCACCGTCGGCGAGAGAGGGATCCAGTTGTCAGGTGGGCAGAAGCAGCGTGTTGCCATCGCTAGGGCCATTATAAAGAATCCCAAGGTGTTGCTGCTCGACGAGGCAACGAGTGCACTGGATGTGGAGTCAGAGAGAGTGGTGCAAGAGGCACTAGATAATGTGGTCGTTGGTCGGACGACTGTGGTGGTGGCGCATCGCCTATCGACAATCAGAGGTGCAGATATCATCGCTGTCCTCAAGAACGGGATGATAGTCGAGAAAGGGAGCCATGGTGAACTAATGCGGATAAAGGATGGCACCTATGCTTCACTTGTTGAGCTCAGCTCTAGTTCTGTGTGATGTCATATGGAGGCCTGGACATTATTCACAGTTGTCATGAGCACCTTTTACTTTTCGATTGGAATAATATGGAAAAGGGTGCTACTACTCAAGCTTACATAGTCTGTTCACAATTAAGCAGCAGTGAGTTCGCAGCATGAATCATTTGTGTCTATGTAAAATGTTGTTTAATGTTTGTGAATTGTTTCATCGAAAAAGGTATCTGAATTGTTAGGCTGCAGTGGAGATGGGTGGCTTAAAACTGCTCATGTACATTATGTTGATTGATGAAAAGATTTATTTGAGCCATAGACTAACAGCAATATGAATATATGGTATCTAATTTGAACAAGGATACATGAATATGTGGTCAGCCTCTGGGACATGACTCGGCTTGAACTCAGGAAGAAAAGGAATTCAAATTTTATTTTCTTTTGACATCCTCAGTAAGATTTGTAATGAAATGCCTGGATTTAATATTGCTCAAAACATGAATTTACTTTATATACTAATCAAGCATGATATCAATTCAATCATGAATCTGGATCCAGATTGCGACATGCATGATCTATACGTAAATATAATTGGGTAGCAGATATCTATTGTGTCCGGTCACAATATTTCAGCATTCTATATATGATTAAATTCCGCTCGATCAAGCCTTCAAAGTATACAACATAAGTTGATTTACCAGGACACCAAAGAATTATTTAGTAGATGATGGGTATGTTACCTCACAAGAATTTCACCTTAAAATTGCATATGCAGATGATAGTATATAAAAGAAACTTAAGTTATATATATAACCGCCTTAACCTTTATCCACTTTTTCTCAGATTTTTTCTATTTTGGGGTAACTTGAAAAAAAAATATCATTTCTTGCCATGTAGTTTCACTGCTGCTGCCGTTACCATCGAAGAAATAGATCCTTATTACAAATAATTGTCTCGCACGGTTTCAGTTACGAACCGTAGAAGAAACTCTATCTTTTACAGTTAAATAAAAGACCGTTACAAATAAACAAGCCACCCAGTATGAGCGTTTTTATAGTTAAATACACACTGGTTTGGAGCATATGTGGCAAATTCATCGATGACGAAGAATCTAGAGTAGCATAGCAATAATCTGGCTCTACCGATCGTCATCTCTGATCGAGATATCTGCAGTTCATAGCGATTAACTTTCCCTTTTAAAAACAGTGGTGTCGATATCTCGACCAATTGCATATTGGCACGCCTTTCTTGCCCAACCATTATATATCGTGCATGTAGTACAGTTCGCTTTGTCAACTCTTATGGTATATTGCGAAAGGGCCTATGGTTACAAGAGCATCGGTAGCATTTGAGGTCCTGGCTTCGACTCCCTATGAAAGCGAATTTTCTAAGATTTAACGGCATTGTGCTTTAAGTGGTATGCGACGTTCCCGTCGACAGCGAGACGTCTGTGATGACTTCGTCAATCTCGAGAATTTGCTGGCTCAGTCTCTCGGAGGTGCTCACAGAGGTAGGGTTGCGTGCGTGTATTCATAGGGGTGAGTGTGCGTGGGTGTTATGAGTGTCTGTGTCTGTACTGTGTTTCTAAAAAAACTCTTTTATAGTATATTAGTATTCACGTGCCAAGTAGTAGTAGTATTAGCCATGGTTTCGTGAGTATCTGTATGTATACAGTGAGGCGAGCATAATAGCCATAGTTTTTTGAGTACGATGGCCGCATTGAAACGTACGGAAGATAGTATAGTGGTTATTTATGCATTTTTGATGGAAAAAAACTAGACGCTATTAAGAGGATCGGAGCTCTTTGACAAAACACCACCGTACCAGCAGAGAGAATGTGACACGACATATTTGGACTGGGAAAAAGATATCGAAGTTTACATAAGACGATGCCAATTATTTAGAAATGTAGCATACACGCGCGGGATGTGATGGTTTTACTTCATGGTGGATTTTCTGGTAGCTTTATTTGTTCTTTCTTGGGTAACAAGTTGGTGATTTCCAATCCCAGAATGAACTTGTATCAGCATACGTGCCGCAGCTTCCTCCTGTAATTTGATACCAAGCAAGCTGCAGATACGCGATCTGCATGCATCGGCCGGGCTGATCGAAGACCGCTGATACATGTCCTTCTTATTCTATTTCTCCAAATGTCAAACGCACCTTTAAGTAACCATCGTGCTACGTCTTAGCAGCATTGAAAATTTGAAATAATCACTGCTACAAAAAATAATTAACCGTGATCTTTTTCAAACACCTCAGAGGCAAGCAGGAATTCCAACCACCGAGGTGGTCAATTTTTATTAACCGAAGCGGTTACGACAACCGTCTCGCAAAATATATTAACCGAGACGGGCAATTAAAATGCCCGCCACAGTTAATATATATTAACCGAGGCGGTCATCCTAACGTAACCGTCTCGATTAATAGTTAACCCAGGCGAGCATTGTAACTCAACCGTCTCGATAAATCAGGCCCATCCCGCTAGCCCAAAAGGTCCAATTACGAGCACATATATATATACAAGGTTTCAGTGTTTCTCACACTCATTTGTCTCCTCCCTCTCCCTCAGCCGCAGACAGAGACACAAGGAAGCAGGTGTTGACGCAAAAAACCGGTGATCGACCTTAAGCGTTGGCACACGCGAGGACCTGGAAGATTCTGCTTCGCTCCAGTGCAGAGTCCAATTCAGCTGTGCGGTGGTGCAGAGCGTTCCAGTCAATTTGACCTACAATTGACAAAGGACAGGGAAAACGTTAAATTACCGGAACGTATCGACTGGGATTCCGAATCATTCCGCCAAGGGCATCGGCCAAGAGTCCGATTGATGCATCCGGCCCAGGTGGGGTTGGCCGAGGCCTAATATATTAAGGTTGCCCGGACCCCAACAGTTCTTAGGCACACCAATTCAGGGAAATGCCCAATCTCCCTAAAAGACTAGTCCAATAGGGGAAGGGTGGCTCTCCCTTTTAAGGTGGCTTCCTCCTCCCAAGCTAAGTAAGGTGGAATTATTCAGAGGCTCACACGGTCGCCGCCCGACTACAACTGGGTCACTCAGCCCCCTTTGTTGCGTCTTTGCCAGCGGGTAATAGTGGAGGATGTCCTCATCATTCCCACCCCCTTAAACAAGGTCCCAGCTCTGATACCAAATGATGGCAACCCGCTAGGGTTTGATTCCCAATCTTTCGATGAGAGGCGTGGATAACTCGATTGGTCGATGGAGGCGACGTTCACGGCCCGACTACAGCCTTCCAAGCTGCGCCTTAGCAACCGATACACCCCCCTCCAATGGCTGTCACGATCTTGTGGAGCGCGGCACCCGGCCACTAGGGCACTCGTCCTACAAGCAATCAAATAACTAGCAAGAACAAGTATGACAAGTACTGAATTTACTAGATGTAAATGAAGTTTTCACACGCAATCTCAATAATGGTGGGGTTCCGAAGATAAGAAGACGGGCGGCTGATCCAGCATGCGCGCTTGCAAGCAAGTAGCGAAGGCTAAACTTGATCTAAACAAAACCCAATCATCCTTGGTGGAGGCTAAGGGGTATAAGTACGTGGGAGGACGATCACAGGGGTGCTGGGGTCGTACTCCAACCCTAGGACGCGTCCGTAATGGACTCAACTTGATACACGGCCCATTGGGCCAAAACAGGGTGACGCAGCACCATGGGCAGAAAAGGACTCTGTATTAATTTTATGATTGCGGCTGACTCGTAATAGATATGGATATGAGGCCGGATCCTTTTGAAAGAAGACTTCATAAGCTTTCCACGAAGTACTTGAACGCCCCAATCTGAGTTTATATGCGATCGTGGTGTCCGTCATAATTTGGTACTGTTCTGTAGTCCGAATCCAGCCTGCGCGAATCCGTTTCCCTTTCGGTCGCCTCCTTGGTTCCTAAGCAAAACAAGAGTACACGGGTCTCCATGGTCTAAACATGATGTACAAGAGCTTAGATTTGAACTCACGTGATGATTAAGTTGATGCGCACGAGCACGAGTAATAGGACCAGCAATAGGTACTTGTGTCGGAGTGGAGGTATCGTTGGTGTTGATGTCCTCATCACCGATATAGCAAATAGATCAATCGGCCTAAGCTCCGACCGATTGCACAGGTAAGGCCACGCCAAACGGGTTAGCGAGGTCTTGGTAAGCAACACCTAGATCCAAACCCGATCGGCCTAACGTCGTGCAATAGACAATCTATACGTTGGCCGATGATATTTAGATCTAGGCTGGATAAATTGTGGTAAGAACTAAATAAAAATAAGATTAAAAAAATCTAACCCTGTCCAATCTAGCACATACCGATAACTGATGATAACAGCAAGAAACAAGCTAGACTAAGCAGATTAATCTAACAGGAACAAGTTGATATCGATAAATTGGTGAACAGACCAGACCAAGATCTAATCTGCTCGATAACTTGAACTAATACAGGATAGAGCAAGAAGCGATGCGCCGTCAACCAGCCTATCTGCCTCGTTCGACACCGAACTTACCAACAAGCCGGAGATCGAAGTCGATGCAGCCCCACGTGCTGGAAAGAACTCGTAAAAGAAAAATCTACTGCAACTAAGGTCAAGCCGCCGAAAAGAGAAAAAGGGAAAAAAGGGTTTGTGTATTGATCATTGGATGCCCTTGTTACATGCCCGAGGGCAGCTGTTTATAGCCTAAGCTACAAACCCTAGTCGATTACGACTTAAAAATTACTTGACGACAAAAAAATAAACTTTCCTAAACAAAAATCGAAAAGATAACTTGCTGACGTAGCTTCACCAACTCTTCCCGTAGTTCCATGGTTGCGACACTCTTTCTGGCCCAAAAAGCTCCATCATGCTTCATTCCTTTCTCTTGACCTAATGTCGGCCCATTTATTATCAGCCCATGATGCCATCCCTCCAAATATCAGCTTCTTCTTCCATCGGCAATCATTTAGTCTTATCGGCTTTTTCCTCCGGCGATCAATTACTTACGCCGATTCCAAGCCTCTTGATCAAATTAGGATCTTTGACTTTGATTTTAACCAGTTGTGCAAAAATCGGTGTCAACACATGCCCCACAATTTTGGAGTAAAAATGCTTTGTTCCAAAATTCCAGTCAAAGTCTTCCTTCTGCACTCTTTTGATTTATCGTGGCTCTTCGTTCTCCGTGCGTCAATCTAACTCCTGCAGCTTATCGGCGTGAAAAAAAATAGCCAATACTGTTCAACCTTTGACTTCTCGGCCCTTCTCACCATTACTCCTCTATTGGAAAGTACGATCGGCCATCCATCAACTACCCCGTCTCGTCAAGTAACTCCACAACTCCTCGATTATCTGGATGGTGACTGGAACACGTTCCTGACTCCTCCACTTCCCTTTTAATTGCAGTCGCCCGGCTTCCGAAATCCTCTAATCCTTTTGCTATAAATCAAAGAGCATGGCAGAGCACAAAGAAAAGCCCAAATCATGTTCTTCTTCGTCCTCAGTTTCCATCTTCATCTGCTCTTCGCTTCAGCGCCCTTTAGCCATCCATGGACGACAACAAGCGTCTCACCGCCGACTCTTCCAGGCCAACTCAGCACCTGCGAACCGTCCTGCGCCGACAAGGGTAAGGGTTCTTTGGCCTTGCACTCCCTCTTTCGGCTTTTGATCTAATCTTCTTTCCCTATTGCTTCAGGGTCATCTCAATGGCCAACGGTGTGTATCATGCTGGTACATCATCAGGGCCTACGCCAGCCGCCTCTGCTGCAGGCCTCCCCAGCAATCCTCACCGCATAGTACTTCCTGCCAACGACAAAGTCGCCGTCATTTGCGCACAACTGACTGCTGCCGACGCCAGGGTTGCGGGTACCTCCTTGGCTCAATCCTCCTATTCATGGCCATTTTGATTGCCTTCTCCTTTCTCTTATTGTTACATTTCCCAGCTCTGGAGGCCCAAATCCATTCCCTCCAATTGGCGGCGAACAGTGTCACTAACGAGGTGAATGCTCGGGGTACCTTGCTTGTGGACCGCCTCCAAGATGCTCCAAACCACATCCGCGAGATCGCTAGGCATGGCGTTCATGAAGGAGCAGCTACTGCTCTGGCATTGGTCCAAATCCATCTCGACCGCGATCTCTACAACCTTCAGCCTATCATCCTTGAAGGAGAGGAGGAAATAAACGATTTTCAAGAAATCATTTATTATCTCGGCGGGGCAGCAGCGGTCATCGATGACGAGATTAGTGCTGATAGTATAATCTTCAAAGTCTTCCATGATGATTAAGGGATTTGTAATATCTTGTGATGACTTTGTGTTAATGCCCCCTCCTCTTCGACTATCCCTGGATTTCCAGTATCTTTCAGTATTTGAACACTTCAATCCATCAATGCTTTAGTATTAGCCGAGCAGATAAAAGTCACAAATTGACCCCCGCTTCTGCAACCGGCTGAAGAACTCCCAATTATAACTTTAACAAAATCGATAGAGAACCATCGGCTTCATATTAATTCTGGATTGAATCTCAACCGAAAATAACACTTAGCTGTATATTTTTTGCACTAAGGGCAATACATGCCGTATCGGCTATTTGAGCCTGATCATTTATTATTACGATCGGCTTTTACAAGATAATTCCATCGGCCATAGATTCATTGCGTCGTTTCTTCTTGGTCGATGGGAGACTTGTTCAAACCTCTTCATGGAGTAGAGTCTTCAAAGTCATCTTCCCGAACTAGATCAAGACCAAAGTCTTTCATCTTCAAGAAGTCTCCTTCCCATATCTTTCCCAATATGCACTCTACGCCATCGAAACCCCAAACTGGAGGATCGGCTGATGCAATGCTGAGTGATGAGTCTGCGGGTACCATTTCAACCGAATCATTTTCCAGCCACTGAATAAGACATTGATGCATTGTAGATGGAATGCAATAGTTGGCATGGATCCATTCTCGGCCTAGGAGCAGATTGTATGAACCTTTGCCATCAACAACAAAGAAAGTAGTAGGTAGAGTTTTGCTCCCAATTGTTATATCAACGGTGATTGCCCCCCGAGCAGGCGAGGTCTTTTCTTCATAGCTTTTGAGAACCATGTCAGTTTCCATCATGTCTTCTTCGCCGAATCCAAGTTTCCGGAGAACAATATACGGCATGACATTGACAGTGGCCTGCCGTCAACATGCCCCTTCACGTATAAAGGCCTTAGATTCCCTCGCTCTTTCTCCCCTGGCTTCTCAAATGAGGCATGGACTGGATCATGTGCGAGTTCTGCCATTGCCACCTCATCATTGCCGTTGACTGGTGCTTTGAACTTAATGGGCAACACAAAAACCATATTGACCGATGCTGACGGGGTAGTTTCATCGGTCTTTTGCCGGATGCGCCATACTTGTGATTTGACTGTCTTCTTCTCGTAGGCACGTGCTTCTTCTTCTTGCTCCCTTTGTCAGAGCCTTTGGACCCTCCTCTTCTGAGATGGGGTCAAACCCCGAATACACCAATCCGGGTATTCCTCTGGATCGTACCTATAGCTATCATGACGTTCGGCTGACCAATCTAGAAGTGTTTCATCAGGTACACGATCTGCAACCTGCTCTTTAATCATAGCTTGCTCAAGGACTGCGGACCTAGCCGATCATGAACAGAGACACGATTCCCATTGTTCTTGCCTCTGAAGATCGATTGCTGATGGTTGTCTTCATGGCATTGCCTCTTGAAGTCATATCGGCCTTCATGCGCCCCATGGCATTCGGGACAGTCATTAGCCGATGGCAAGCGCAGGCCCTCGTTCCAGCAGAAGCAAAGAACGGGCATCGCCAGTGTTCTACGTGTCACCTGTCTTTCTCTTCTTGATGGTGTCTCTCCCTGTCTTGTTGGCGCTGGTACTTGTTCAGGAGCATCTGGGATGTGACAACTCTGCGTGGACTCCTGAAATTTCCTCCCTGCTCATATCGGCTTTGGTTCCTCCTGCCATTGGCTGATACACGAGTCTTCGGATTTTCAGTACCATGATCAGGATGATCAGAAGCTGATACCTTTGCATCTCCGTCGACCTCCTGGGCTCCCATGTCAACCGCGCTGGCTGGGAAAGGATGCTCGTCAATCTTCATTGGCCTGTTGAACTTGATCCTTCCTTGCTCGATGGCCGTCTGGATCTCCTTCATGAAGGTCTTGCAATCGTTAGTACTATGAGTGACAGAATGATGCCACTTACAATACCTGCAGCCTTTTAATTCATTGGCCGATGGGATCATGTGATTGGAGGCAACTTGAGCTGACCCTCTTGCAGTAGTAAATTAAAGATCCTATCGGCCTTTGTGACGTCGAACCCATAGCTCTCGGCTTCCTTCTTCGCGAACGGGCATGAGATAGGCTTCTTGGTCTTGACCCATTCAGCTACATTGATCTTGACCTCACTCTCTGAGTCAGAAGAATCCCCAACGTAGTTGACCTTCTTCTAGAACATGTTCTTCCTAGTGTCATGGGCTCGAACGTCAACATTAGCAAGCTTGGAGGCTAGATGATTCAGGCTTTCGAACTGCTGGGATGAAAACTTCTCCCTGATGTGTGACAGGAGTCGCTGAAAGGCCAATTTAGCTAACTGGCCATCGCTAAGAGACAGATTGAAGCAGCGGCTTCTAACGTCCCTGAACCTTTGAATGTAATCCGGGACAGGCTCATCGTTCCTTTGTCGAACTGCCATCAATTCTGTGATCTTCATCTCTTATACTCCAGTGAAGAAGTACTTGTGGAACTGCTTCTCGATATCGGCCCAAGTAATTATGGAATTGGCCGGCAGCGAGGCAAACCAAGCAAAGGCCGATCCAAAGAGAGATAGCGGGAATAAGCGGATCTTCAAGGCATCTATCGCTGTAGCTTCCCCGCATTGCACTAGAAATCTGCTAACATGCTCAACGGTGGACATGCTGTTTTGCCCAGAAAACTTGGTGAAGTCTGGCAGTTTGTACCGATGAGGCAATGAAATTTGGTCGTAGGCCTCTGGGTAAGGCTTCCTGTACATGAATGCAAGTTCCTTAGGCTTCAAGCCGAACTGATTCTTCATCACATCGGCTATCTTACTAGCCCAATCAACTTCAGGCTGCTGCACCGTGAGGTTCGGCATCTGAAAGCTTCTATCTTGAGAGGCCTCTAGATTTGGGGACTCGTCGGCTGTCCCACAGTATCATCCATCGGCTGAAAAGCTGATGCATCTGCGTGATGCCCCTCAGTCTGAGTTGGTGCCGGTGGAGTCTGCGGCAATTGTTGAATCATCAGAGTAGACGGCACCATCAGCAATGTAGTAGTAGGAGTGTTCATCACGTTGCTGTTTTGTCCGAACATCCATGGATAGATGTACGGCCAGAATTCTATCGGCATGCCCAATGAGGAAGGTATGAATCCAGATGGAGTGTTGAACATGCCTCTACTTGGTGTTGATGTGTTCATTGCAGGATTGGCAACAAATGCAGCTGGTGGTGGTAATGAAGTGTGTGTATTAAAGATTCCAGATGCTTCAACACGTACGGCGATGAGCTCGTTCCATCGTTGGTCATCGGCACACTTATTTGCTTGGGCAGAACTCCATCGGCCATTGATGCGGGTACTTTGGCACCAACTGCGGCCGATGTCTCTGGATTGGAGTAGCATGGCCCCGCGTTACTCCTCTGGACGCCTTCAGACAGAACATTCTTGACGGCGTCCTTGATGGTTTCGATCAAAACCCCTGACTGGTTGATTAGTGCATGGCTTATCGATTGATCGAATATCTCCTTGAACTTGGCCGAGTCCTCCATGGTGGATATGCCCCCCGGCCCTGGTAGCGGCTGCTTCTGGATCGCCTCTCCCCTCCTGGTCATAGTGAATGACCTGAGGCAAGCGTCTCGAGTCTGCTTCACAGTTTCTTCAACTACCCGCTTCTGATCTTCATTGAGATCGTCCATGGTAGGCACCGGGATCTTGTTACCGTCCATCCCGTCGTTCTTGGTCATCATGGTGTCGTTGTCATGTCCCACCGGGCGTACCAAAAGCGTGTTGACGCAAAAAACCGGTGATCAGCCTTAAGCGTCGGCACAGGCGAGGACCTGGGAGATTATGCTTTGCTCCAGTGCAGAGTCCAACTTAGCTGCGCGGTGGTGCAGAGCGTGCCAGTCAATTTGACCTACAATTGACAAGAGACAGAGAAAATGTTAAATTACCAAAACGTATTGGTTGGGATTCCGAATCGTTCCGCCAAGGGCATCAGCCAAGAGTCTGATACAACAAATAGATCAATCAGCCTAAGCTCTGGCCGATTGCACGGGTAAGGCAACGCCAAACGGGTTAGCGAGGCCTTGGTAAGCAACAACTAGATCCGAACCCGATCGGCCTAACATCGTGCAACAGGCAAGCTGTGCGTTGACCGATGGTATTTAGATCTAGGATGGATAAATTGTGGTAAGAACTAAATAAAAGCAAGATTAAACAAATTTAACCATGTCCAATCTAGCAAATACCGATAACTATGATAACAACAAGAAACAAGCTAGAATAAGCAGATTAATCTAACAGGAACTAGCTGATATCAATGAATTGGTGAACAGATCAGACCGAGATCCAATTTGCTCGATTACTTGAACTAATACAGGATAGAGCAAGAAGCTATGCACCGTCAATCATGAGCCTATCTGCCTCGTTCGACACGGAATTTACCAGCAAGCCGGAGGTTGAAGTCGATGCAGCCCCACGTGCAGGAAAGAAGTCATAAAAGAAAAATCTACGGCAACTAAGGCGAAGCCACCGAAAAGAGAAAAAGGGAAAAAATTGTTTGTGTATTGATCATTGGATGCCCTTGCTACATGCCCGAGGGCAGTTATTTAATAGCCTAAGCTACAAACCCTAGTCGATTAGGACTTAAAAATTACTTGATGACAAAGAAATAAACTTTCCTAAACAAAAATCTAAAAGATAACTTGCTAATGTAGCTTCGCTAGCTCTTCCCGTAGTTCCATCGGTTGCGACGCTTTTTTTGGCCCAAAAAGCTCCATCATGCTTCATTCCTTGTTCTTGACCCAACGTCGGCTCATTTATTATCAGCCTATGATGCCATCCCTCCAAATATCAGCTTCTTCTTCCATCGGCGATCATTTAGTCTTATCTCGGCTTTTTCCTCGGGTGATCAATTACTTATGCCTATTCCAAGCCTCTCGATCAACTCAGGATCTTTGACTTTGGTTTTAACCAGTTGTGCAAAAACCGGTGTCAACAGCAGGATAGCTCACCGGATTGCGAGCTGCTCACACCTGTCCTAGAATCTGTCGCCTCCCTCTCCACTCAACCCCCCATGGCGGTTGTCACCACCTCCATCTCCGTCGTAGGCCCATCCGAACCCTAGCGCGGCGGACGTGGCGCGGGGCCCGTACGGGCAACAGAGGCTTGGTGGGGCGCCGCGGGTGCGCCCGCATGCCTAGTGCTGCTCCTTCGCCAGCGCGCCGGACAGCCCTGACCTCCGCCCACTCCCGCCCTCCGCCGCGGCGGCGGCGTCCCCGACGGCGGAGCAGAAGCTGCCGCCCAAGTCCATATCGACGTCGTCCTTCCATGGCTGGCCAACCTCGTCCAGGCTCGCGGGCCTCGGGGGGCTCATCGACCCGCGCCGCATCCTCTCGCCGGGACGCGTCTCCCCCATCGACCTTGACGGCGCGATCCCGGCCCTGGTGTTGGGGGAGGCCGGATCCGGTGGCGGCGCGACTGGGGAGGCAGGATCCGGCAGCGGCACGGCCGAGGAGGCTAGATCCGGCGGCGGCGCGCGGCGGCGGGGAAAGGGACGCGCGATGGGCATGGCGGGCCCATGGATGGGCTCGCTGAGCTTGTCGGGAAGCAAACCGTCTTGAAAAATAGGTCATTTACCGTGACCTTTGATCCGAGGTGGTAGCGAAAAATACCTCGGTTAATCGTTTTTGTCCGTCTCTGTTTATCATTATTGTAGTAGTGAATAACCCATAGAGAACGAGGGTTGCACAGCCACAAAGACTAGCTGACTACCACCTCATCTAACTAGCTTCTAGAAGGTCAATGCTGCCTGGGGCACACATATGGATCGATCCGGACGAAACGGGCTTACCGTTACAAAAACGAAATGCGTTAGTTTGGGGCCTTGGTTTGCTGTCATCGTTTTGTTTTCTTGAAAAATAACTGGCGGATCGATCGGACGCCCAAGAATACAGCGCTGAAAATCTGCTGGGATCGGAGCACCATGCATGCCTGTTTGTCAGACAACAGAGCTGCCAACCTATTTACTACTCCAACGACGAGGAGCTACTGAAACAAACAAATAAGAGCATCTTTAAAAGCCTCTTTAAAATAAGTTAGCTAGCTAAAAATAGTAAAATTGTAGTAAAAATAGGATCCAGCAGATTCTCCAAAATCCTCCCCTCGCTATCCAGCGCCCTTTGCTAGCTTTCTTTCCCGAGCGGGCGCGGCTCGCCATCCCCACGTCACGCGCGCTTCGTTCTCCTCCCGCGCGCCCAGCTCGCCCTCCCGCACGCTCTCCCCGCCCTAGCCCCTCCCTGCCGGCGGGGCTCGTCCCCGCCGTGCCTCCCCTGCCGGCGCGGCCTGTACCCGCCGCCCCTCCCCTGCAGGCGCGGCCCGTACCTGCTGCCGCCGCCGTCTGCGATGGAGAAGCGAGCGGCCTTGTTTCCGGTACGTGCGGTTCCTGGAGTACTGCCGCGCGGCGGAGCACCGGGAGTACCTGATGCCGGGCTCCGGGGCGCAGCGCTCGCGCCGTCGTGGCGGTGGTTGAAGCGGCGGAACCCCGCGGCCGCGTTCCCCACCGACTTCGCGGTGCTCGCTCGAGATCCGCGACGCTCACCGTGAGGCCATCTTGGAGGCGGTCTGGGCGCTAGGACGCGTGCGGGACGTGCACGCCGATGCCACCTACTCACGGTCCGTCCTGTCCGCAGCAGATCGGTCGCCGCCGCGGCAGGGGAAGCTGTTCATCGCCATGTCGTTCGAGGGGGAAGAGGGAGGAGAGATGGCAAATTCGTTTTCTGTTGCGTCGCAGCGTGCTCATTGTACAAACATCAACGATCTGTGCAAGAGATTGTTGTTCCAATCGATCAGAGGAAATACGTGCATCTTGTTTCAGTTCGAATCCATGCTCTTCCAAGACGAAATTCTCTTCGGAATCTTCCCCTGGTTGTGAAGCACACGAGCTGAACAGTTAGTTCTCATGGACAAATTGAGAGCTACGGACGAGGAGCTCGATTTCTCGGCCCTCGACGTCGAGGACGAAGGTCCTACTGCGAGTCACGGCGCCTGCGCATCCTTGCTGCCACCACAGAGGCTGCACCCTGCCACGCCGGGCGCCTGCTGGGTGTTCGGCGCTGGTCCTCACCCGCGAGTCAGGACCCCCCGCGCGTCCTCCACGCCATTTAACTTATTAGCTAAGTAGGCAAGAATTTGGCTAGTGTGTTGGTTTACTCAACCATTTAGCTAGCTTTTTATTTTTTACCTAGTCTTTTACCTAGTCATTTAGCTAGGATGTTTAGCTAATTTTTTGGAGATGCGCTAAGGCTATCCGCACCGGGTCCTCTAAACCATCCGCTGCGCCATCCTTCAGTACTGGTTTATGGGAAAAACTCCCGCACCAGCGTCCTGGGAGGCGTACGCTACCCGAGCGGACGAGCGGGCTTCCGCTATTCCTAATGCGCTCCCAGGACGTCCGCCATTGCCATTGCCGATGTGGCATGGGCCCGCACGCCCGTTCCAACCACCTCACCTGCGCGCCTGGAGAGGGAAAAGGGGAGGAAGCAGAGGAGGGGCGACGACGGCAGCTCGGGGCCGGAGCGGCGGCGCGCGCAGCGACCAGCTGCGGCGAGCAGAGAGGAGAGAGATGCTAGAGGAGGGCGGAGGGAGCCGCTGGAGGGTGGGAGACGGCGGAGAGAGAGGGAGCAGGCCGCGCCGCGCCGCCGAAGCTCCCGTTGCTCTGCCCCCGCCGCGCCGCCACCGCAGACTGCAGATCCACGCCGTGGAGGGGAGCAGGGGAAGGGGGAGGGAGGTGTCAGACCCGGGGCAGCGGGACTGCACACTTGGCGTACATATTCTTATAGTAGGGGATGGCGCATGGACCGTACCTTATCCTCATTGTAACTAGTCGTATACGACTAGGACTTGTCTGACGTAAGGAAACTACACGACAACGTACTCGGGGAGGACTCCTCGGACCGTCCTCGACTAGGATTTCCATGTAACCCTGTCCCCCCCAGACTATATAAGGGCGAGAAGGGACCCCTCTAAAGCACATCGTGCATAAGCATAACCTCTAAGGCAATACAAACCACACAAGACGTAGGCTATTACGCTCTCGGCGGCCCGAACCTGTCTAAACTTTGTATTCCTTGTACCTTCGAGTTCCTGATCTCGGCGACACCCTACCTACAACCTACCACCTCAGGGGTGTCCCTCGGTGGACTTGATAGTAAAATACCGACAACTGGCGCGCGAGGTAAGGGTGTTCATCGAGCATCCACCGGAGAACTTGATGGCATCATTCAATTTCACCAGCGCCGTGCTCGACAAGGGCATGACTTTCGTCTTCGGCTCCTGGATCTGCGTCGCCAACGGCTCAGACAGCTTTGACAGCTACCTAGCCAACGCCACGGAGCCCGAAGCATCGAGCTGCACGAGCAGACTCGACGAGTTCATCGATAGTCTCGATGAGATACACCCATTTCTCACCCTGGGGACCGAGGAGAATTCCGCCACCAACGCGATTTCAACTCGTGTCCTGACACGACTCTCCGGCTCGGATCCGATCCGATCTGGGGAAGAGCATACCCGATTCTACTTCGGGCTACGCAACGCGGCTTCCACCTTCGGGGAGGCCCTACGATCTAAGTCCCTCTCCGACCTGGAAGCGGATTTAGATCTTCTACTCAAGCTCGAAGATGAGGATGCCACCGCTAGTCGGGAGGCTCCCATTTTCGACGCCTACTTGGATTCAGATGACGATCCTGACTCCTCCGCTCTTAGTCTTCTGGGTTTGAGCATTACGACTACCACGCAGGGCAGATTCGTGTACTGGAAGGGCATGGAGCCTTCCAAACTACTCGATGATGACACTCATCTGGTAGCCACCATCCAGGAACTTCCTTTTCAAAAGGGTAGACCTCTCTCTCCTATCCAGGAAGAGACATCCAGGACTACCACCTCGACGGTCCTGGCCACTGACTACTCTGGCGACTACTCGCTAGAGCGTGAAGTCTACATGGCTTCAATCCACGACCTCGGAGACGATGAGCTGGGCATCGAGTTCGACAACGAGCTCGAAGATGAGATCTCCGCTAACCAAGACACTGCTGACGCCCCCTAGGACGAAACTGAGGAGCAGAGGCTGGCACGAAGGTGGAAGAACGCCCGGAGGACCAAGCGCGGGCGCAATGCTCAGGAGCGTGCCCGCAACCCACACTGGCGAAAAAACCTACAAGGGGATTTTGAGGCAACGACGGACGTAGAATTTGTTACTCCTATGGGTAACATCTATGAAGCGTCTCTACTCCTACAGCAAATCCCACAAACGGACGCAACCCAGCGGATCATGTGACTTGTCAAACAAGCCGCAGTCCAACTTGATAAGTTGGACCCGCTGAAATCCGTCCAAAACACACGTTCCAGATCAGAACGCCATGGCAGCTCTGTACCCGAGGGACTGCCGTAGGTCATCCCAACCCCCGCAACAATCAACAAGTCTAGTAGGAGGTATAGCAGCAAGGCCCTAGACCCAGGGGAGGGGGGCAACCCACGGGAGGCCAAGGCCACCAAGATAACCAGCTACCCCCACCTCCCGGCGACCTAAGACAGCACATCAACAACAACTGCGACGCACGCACCATCATCTCCAATCGGCAACGCGAGCGGTTTGAGAACGCTGCTCGCGATGACAGTGACCATTTCCCTGCTTTCACAGAAAACATCACCAGTCGCGAGTACCTGAGGGACTTCAAGCCCATAAACATCCTGAAATACGACGGGAAACATGATCCGCGGCAGTGGCTGCAATGCTACTCCGTGGCCATTGAAGTGTGCGGGGGCTCTAATTCGACTAAAGCCCTCTACTTCCTGATGGCCTAGGAAACCGCACCACTCACATGGCTGGAAACCCTCCGGCCAAACTCCATCGACTCCTGGGAGACCCTGAAGCAGGTCTTCATCGACAACTTCCAGGGATCCATGATCCCGGTAGGTACTCATCATGACTTGTTGCAGGTCAAGCATGTGGAGAATGAGACCCTGAGGTCGTACACGCGCCTCTTCTTCGACACCTGCGCAACCATCGCCAACATCGCCGACGAGGAGGTCATCCGCTGCTTCCGCAACGGACTGGCCATGAAGCAAACATACAGGGAATTCGGGAGGAACCTTCCGACTACCATACTCGAGCTCCGAGACATGATGCAGCGATGGGAGGACCAAGAAGACAAGGAGAATGAACGCTTCCCCAAGCACAAGAACGACAAGGGCAACAACAACAACAACAACCGCCCCGACAAAGGCCAGTACTCGGGCGCCGCCCGCAAGCGGAAGCTGGAAGATCAAGTGGCCAACGTCAAGCGCAATCCACGCAGCAAGAAGTCGGGCATGCTGCAGGATCAGTAAGAGAAGATCCTCCACAAGCAATGCCCAATGCACCCGAAGGCCAAGCACACAATGTTCTAGTGCACCATCCTCCGCAAAAGTCTCAACGCACCGCGTCCTCCTGACGATGAGGAGAAGGACAAGGACAAGGCGGATGAGGACAACGGCAAGTCAGGCCCTCCGGGCTTCCAGTACCCGACTAACACTATCAACGTCATCTTCAGAGGCGAAGACGGTATCCTCACAAAGCGCGCACAGAAGCTGTTTTGGTGCGAGATCGTGTCAGTCGAGCCAGCCGTGCCGCGTCCCCTGAGACACAGCGAGGTCTCGATCTCCTTCTCCAGGGAGGATCAGTGGACTAGCTTCTCCGAGCAAGGAAAACATCCGCTTGTACTGGACCCAGTAGTCGCGGGCTCTACCCTGACCCGAGTACTCATCGACAGGGGAAGCGGGTTAAAACTGCTCTTCCTGAGTACTCTAAAGAAAATGAGGCTGGACATCGGGAAGATGCTCACCCCCAGCAAGGCTCCATTCTACGGGATTGATCCGGGTAACGAGGCTACGACGATTGGTTCGGTCACATTGCCAGTTACCTTCGGGACAGCTGACAACTTCCGTACGGAGTACATAAAATTTGAAGTCGCAAACTTCGAATCTTCGTACCACGCCATCCTTGGCAGACCCGCTCTAGCCAAATTCATGGTGGTACCCCATTACATCTACTTGATCTTGAAAATGCCAGGTAACAACGGTGTACTCTCCCTCCGCGGTGACGTCGAGAAGTCCTACGACTGCGACCAGGAGGCGATCAAGTATGCTACACCAGCACGCGCGCTAGAGCCTTCATCCGAAGTACTCGCGGCCACACGACAACTATCCGAGACAGAGCTGGAGGTGGCAAACAAGAGGCCAAGCCAGTCGAGGGTAAAGCCTAACTCCGACGTCGACATCAAGACTATCCAGCTCCAAGAGGGTGACTCGTCCAGGACCGCCCTGATCGGCGGCCACCTGGACAGCAAATAGGAACTCGCGCTCGTCAGCTTTCTTAGGGCCAACCGAAACATTTTCGCATGGAAACCAGCGGATATGCCAGGTGTGCCCAAGGAGCTGATCGAGCATGCTTTGAAAGTCGATCCCAAGGCCACTCAGAGGAAGGAACGACTATGTCGTTTCTCTCCAGAAAAGAGGCAGGCCATCAAAAAGGAGTTAGCTAAACTACTCGCGGCTGGTTTCATCAAAGAGGTGTACCACCCAGAGTGGCTAGCCAACCCTGTACTTGTTCTCAAAAAGAATAATAATGAATGGAGGATGTGTGTCGATTACACCGATCTCAATAGGCACTGCTCGAAAGATCCTTTCGCGCTTCCCCATATCGATCAGGTTATCAACTCCACCGCTGGCTGCGTCCTGCTCTCCTTCCTTGATTGCTACTCGGGTTATCATCAAATTTCCCTCAAGGAAGAAGACCAGATCAAGACTGCATTTATCACCCCGTTCGGTGCCTACGCATACATGACTATGTCGTTTGGGCTAAAGAACGCGGGTGCGACTTACCAGCGAGCCATACAACTATGCCTCGCTGACCAACTACATCGCAATGTTGAAGCTTACGTGGATGACGTGGTTGTCAAAACCAAAAATCTCGACGAGTTCATCTCCGAACTCGAGGAAACTTTCAACAGTCTGCGCAGATTTCAGTGGAAACTCAACCCGACTAAGTGCGTCTTTGGCGTACCCCAAGGGAAACTCCTCGGTTTCATCATCATTCAGCGAGGACTTGAGGCTAACCCTAAAAAGATTACCGCCATCACAAGCATGGGGGCTCCACAGAAGATCAAAGATGTGCAGAAGCTCACCGGCTGCATGGCGGCATTAAACAGATTTATCTACCGACTTGGAGAACGAGGCTACCTTTCTTCAAGCTCCTCAAGCTGCAGGACAACTTTGTTTGGACCGAGGAAGTGGTGCAAGCATTGGAAGACCTTAAGACTCACCTCCAACGCCCCCAATCCTCAGCTCCGAACCCAGGCGAGAACCTGCTACTTTACATTGCTGCGACTACTCATGTAGTCAGCACGGCTATCATGGTGGAGAGGAACGAGGAGGGCCATGCATTTGGCGTGCAGCGGCCAGTGTATTTCGTCAGCGAAGTCCTTTCTGAGTCAAAGGTTCGTTATCCTTCGATTCAGAAACTTCTCTATGCTATACTCATCACCTCCAGGAAGCTTCGCCACTACTTCGACGAGTATAAGATCTCAGTTGTCACCAATTTCCTATTGGCGGACATACTCCACAATCGGGATGCCACCGGACGCATCTCCAAGTGGGCAGTGGAACTAGGAGCTCTTAACATCGACTTCAAGTCACGCACCGCCATCAAGTCGCAAGCTCTAGCCGATTTTTTGGTAGAGTGGTAAGAAAACCCAGTACCAACTCCAGTTGACCAGCCAGAGCATTGGGTCGTGTACTTCGATGGGTCCCTCAAGCTCGAAGGCGGTGGCGTAGGAATACTCTTCATCAGCCCGACCGGTGAGCAACTTAAATACGTATTCCAAATACTATTTAAAGTCTCCAACAATGAAGCTGAGTATGAGGCACTACTCCATTTGCTACGCCTGGCTGTCTCCCTTGGCATCAAGCGACTATTCGTTTTTGGTGACTCCCTACTAGTGGTCCAACAATGCTACAAAGAGTGGGAAACCATGGACGCCTATGTCGCACTAATCTGCACACTCGAGAACAAGTTCTTAGGGCTCGAGATTCATCACGTGCTCCGCGACAATAACGTTGCAGTAGACGTACGCTCAAAGCTAGGCTCCGAACGAGCTAAAGTTCCGGCTGGAGTTTTCGTCCACGAACTCCATCATCCCTCTATTCCAAGGATAGACCCAGGCACCATAGACCCATGCACCATCGACTTAATCAAGGAAAAGAAGTTACCTCCCAACTTCGACCCCAAGAGCGCCGAGGCTATTCGACAAGTCAGGCGAAGCAAGGGTTATGTTCTGGTGGGAGATAAGCTCTATAAGCGTGGATCAGCAATAGGGATACTCATGAAGTGCGTGACTATGCAGAAGGGCGAGAAATCCTGGCAGAAAGTCATGAGGGCGCTTGTGGCAATCATGCAGCCTCCCGCACACTACTCGGGAAGCTTTCAGGTCTGGGTTCTTTTGGCATACGACTTTGGCTGACGCCGAAGATGTCGTTCGCTGATGGAGGTAGACCCAGGTACCTCCCTGCCAAGTGCAGACGGCTACCCGGCTGAACGACTCCGCATAAACGACCCGGCGTACAGCCACTCGGCTGGACAATGGGCAGGATCCCCCGGGGTCAGGATCTAGGTCGAACTGGATAGGCATGATCTTGTGTATCTTAACCGATCGGATTCCTTGTAACAAACCCGAGTAGATTTACACTAATTTGTGGCCCACGGCTACTCGGATATATAAGGGGACCGTGGGGGACCCATAGGGAGATCATCTCATTCAGCTCATACCACAAACCCTAATACAAACCCCCAAACACAGGATGTAGGGTGTTATGCTCCGTGCGGCCCAAACCTGTCTAAACCTCTGCGTCTTTGTGTTACCATCAAGTTCACGGGCTCTCTCCCATCCACCCCGCCTACAAATCTACTGCTTGGGTCTATATTTGGCAGACTTGCCAGAGTGCAAATCCGATAGTTGGCGCGCCAGGTAGGGAGATCTCTAGGGTCCTCTTGACGAACTTGATGGCATCCAATCTTCTTGGTGCAAGTGATGCTCCAGTTCCAGGCTGCTGCCGGCCACTCTATCATCTTTGGAAGCTTTCCAGAGATGTCTGCTCCTAGGAGCTCGTCGCCATGTTTATCCGTCTCCGAGACAGAAAGCCTCCAGGGTTCGAGATCTGATCTGACCCTCTCAAGCTCAGTGCTTCACTAGGTGGAGCACCTATCCATCCAGGACGAAGCCCAAAACCCCTCGCGGACGACCCGTCGCCCGCGCATCAACATCGACGATATCCTCGCGGGCTTGGACCGAGCCGATGCCTCCCTGGCCGAGTGCATCGGGCTCGCGGAGTCGGCACTCCGCCGTCCCCACGGCACAGCCCCTTAGGCCCCGTTCGGGCTCCCCTCCAGCTCCTCCGTTTATTCGGACTAGATCCGATCTTCGATGGAGAAGCTGCGCCTTTCTGACCTGAGTCAACCCAGCGTTGACTAGATCGGATCCGACATGGTCCCAGGACCACAAGCTGGCTACCAGGAGGTTCCCTTCACCCTCCCACCCAATCCTATGAGCTCTCCAGATCGGCAGGAGATCTCTGTCGTTTCCTCCGATGAAATATCTCTCGAAGGAGAAGACAAGGAGGTCAAGCGCCAACGACTCCACCGCAACCAGAACCGCCAAGAACGACGCAACAACGAGGCCGTCATTGACCAAGCTGAAGAAGATCTCCGCAACGCCGACGGCCGCAACCCGCGGGTTCCTACCCGACGCACGCCGGTGACCTTGTGGAACCTCGATGATGACTTCATCCTCGAGTGCGATGGCCAGAACGCCTTCGCCACCCCATCTGCTAACCTGGCTGCCGCATTCGAGGTACTGGAGACTCTACCTCACTCACTCGAGCTCGAACGAGCCCGAACTCGTTTGCATGTTGTTGCTGCCCAGGTCCAGCGCTTGAGGAAGGACTACTCGGCCCTACGAGCCCAATCTAGTAGCTCTTGCCACTCCATAGCCCGCCACCACGACGACAACGAAGTCAACCAGCCGGATCTCCGCTCCAACGTCCGCAACCGCGACGTTCGACCCATCATCAATGAACAACATCGCGAGCGCAACAAGGCCGAACGGGAGCGCTGCCGACGGTACAACGAGGAGTACGGCCCACCCAGTACTAACCGTGGAGGTCGGGCTCACCATGGCAACACCGACCAACGTCCACATCGACCCCAGTAGGCTCCGATCGACCTCGACGATGACATCACGGGGGACCTGGATGGCTTCTCTGCATTCTCCAACTGACTCTGCGGAGTCTCGTGCCCCTCTACGTTCAAGCCAGTCGGCATCGACAAGTTCGATGGCGACTCCGACCCCAAGACGTGGCTACGCACCTACAACATCACCGTCCGGGCGGCGAGCGACAACAACGACATCATGGCGGCCTACTTCCTAGATATGATAAGTCGCCAGGCCCTCAACTGGCTCGAGGGACTCCGTCCTGGCTCCATCAACAGCTGGCAGGACCTCTGCACTGCCTTCGTCAACAACTTCCACGCTTCATGCCTGGGTCCCAAAACCAGATGGGATCTAGGCAGCGTCACTCAGCAACCTAGCAAATCCCTACGCGACTACACTAAAAGGTACTTCACCAACTGTAACATGATTACCGATGTTGATGACAGGAACGTCATCCACTACTTCCACCAAGGGCTGCACAACATCGAGCTCTGGCGCAAGATGTTCGAGAGCAACCCCAAAACCGTCTCCGAGATGATGGTCCTTGTCAACAACCACGCCGACATGGAGGACGCGGAGAAGGCGCACCGTCACCAGAAAGACCGACGTCACTCCGACGACCGGCCTAAGAAGCGACACGACGATTGCCAACGACCTAACGGTCGACCGCCTCGCCATAACTCTGACAAGCACAACGACCAACCCGAGTCGTCCAAATAGCAGGAGCGCAAGCGCGGCCCTGACAACACCATCGCAGTCGCAGATCGACCTCGACAGTGCACCTCCCTTAACCAGGAGGAGCTGGATCGACTCCTCGACGGCAAGTACCCTTGGCACAAGGACTCCAACCACACGGCGCGGGAGTGTCACGCACTCCGCAATAGTGTGGCCCATGACAACCCCAAGCGTCCTCGCTATGAAGACCGTGACAAGCCCGACAGCTCCAAAACCTCCAGGGGTCGAGGACGCCGGGATGACTCGCTCAGGTGAGATCGGGACAACCAAGGCAACAAGTCCCCAGTGGACTTCCAGGAGGCAAACCGGGTGGTGAACTTCATCTATGGTGGCTCCAGGGCCCCAAGGTGCCGACATCGCATCAAGCTTGATCAGTACGAGGTCAACTCTGTGTTCCAACACCCGGTCGAACCCTTGCGCTGGTCCAAGGTCGCAATCACCTTTGATCGGTGCGACAACTGGATACACCGACCCAGCCCTGGCTCCTACCCACTCGTGGTCAGCCCGGTGGTCAGCCTGGTGCGTCTCTCCAAGGTGCTCATCGACGGAGGCAGTGGCCTCAACATCATCTTCTCCAAGATGGTGGAGAGCATGGGGTACGACATGACCTCCTTGGTCCCGACCCAGGAGGCCTTCTACGGCATCATCCCCGGCTCAGGCTCGACTCCGGTCGGCCAGGTCACTCTCCCAGTCACCTTCGGCACCCGGGAGAACTACAGGACGGAGCACATCCACTTCGAGGTGGCTTCCTTCGAGACGTCGTACCATGCCATCCTGGGGAGGCCCGCCCTGGCCAGGTTCATGGCCATTCCAAACCACACGTATCTTGTCCTCAAGGTGCCTGCTCCCAACGGTGTGCTCTCCATCTACGGCGACTTGCAAACCTCCCACTCCCCGAGAACATAAACATCTCGGAGGCACTTGAGAGGATCAAGAACACCGTCATGATTGCCGAGTCGGCAGAGGTGAAGCCTCCAGAGGACATCCCCATCCCGGCAAATGATTCGGTAACGGAGTCACAACTGCAGCCCGGCTACGCGACAAAGACCATCCTCCTTAGGGAGAACGACCCAGATAAGACAGCCCTCATCGGGGCGGACCTCGACAAGGCATAGGAAGACACATTCACCTCCTTCCTTCGCGCCAATTGGGACATGACATGCCAGGCGTTTCAAGGGAGGAGGCTGAGCACTCCTTAGATCTCGATGAAAAGGCGCGACCCGTCAAGGAGCGACTCCGTCGCTTCGCTCAAGATCGGAAGGAGGCTATTAGGGTAGAAGTTACACAGCTCTTAGCCGCAGGATTCATTCGTGAAGTCACACACCCCGAATGGCTAGCAAACCCAGTCCTTGTAAAAAAGCAAAATGTCGAATGGAGAATGTGTGTTGACTATACAGATCTCAACAAGTATTGCCGTAAGGATCCCTTCCCTCTTCCTCGCATTGACCTGGTCGTTGACTCTACGGCCTCGTGTGTCCTCCTCTCGTTCCTTGATTGCTACTCCGGGTACCATCAGATCACCCTCAAGGAGTCGAATCAAGAGAAGACCTCGTTCATCACACCCTTCGGAGCATACTGCTACAACACCATGACGTTTGGCCTTAAAAACGTGGGTGCTACGTATCAGAAAGCCATCCAGAGATGCCTCCAGGGGCAGATCGGCTGCAACGTCGAAGCATACCTTGACGACGTAGTGGTTAAAACTAGGTCCTATGATCAGTTCATAGCAGATCTAGTCGAAACATTTGAAAATCTCAGGAAATTCAAATGGAAGTTGAACCCACGCAAGTGTGCTTTTGGGGTCCCCTCAGGAAAGTTACTCGGCTTCATAGTCAGTAATCGAGACATCGAAGCCAAGCCCACCAAGGTCAACGCCATCAGGAGAAGGAAGCCCCCTCAGTGCAAGAAGGATGTGATGAAACTGACCGGGTGCATGGCGGCCCTAAGTCGATTCATCAGTCGACTCGGCGACAAGGGACTCCCCTTCTTCAAGCTGCTTCGCAAAGCAGACAAGTTTGTATGGAACGACGACACTACTAGAGCCTTCCAGGAGCTCAAGGAATTTCTTACTAACCCACCGGTCCTCACGGCTCCATAGCCCGACGAGAAGCTCCTCCTCTACATAGCGGCAACGACTCATGTGGTGAGCACCGTCCTGGTCATTGAGCGAGACGAGCCAGGTCATGTTTACAAGGTGCAGCGACCCGTTTACTTTATCAGCGAGGTACTCGGCGAGTCCAAGGTGTGCTACCCTCAGGTCCAGAAGCTCCCGTACGCGGTCTTCATCACGTCAAGGAAGTTGCAGCATTACTTCCAAGCACACAACATTAGAGTCATTTCCTCATTCCCACTCGACAACATCCTCCACAACCGCGATGCCAACGGCCGAGTCGTCAAGTGGTCCATCGAGCTGGGTGTGCTCAACCTGCAGTTCTCCCCTCAGTTCATGATCAAGTCTCAAGCCTATACAAGACCCACCACCCGAGGAACGACCCGAGCACTGGAAGATGTACTTCGATGGCGCCCTCAACCTCTACTCATTTCCCCGAAAGGCGAACAACTCAAGTACGTCCTCAAGTTACTTTTCAAAGCAACTAACAACGCTGCTCAGTATGAAGCCCTTATCCACGATCTCTGAATCGCCGCTTCACTCGGCATCAAGCGCCTCCTCGCCTACGGCGACTCCAAAGTCGTTATCCAGCAAGTCAACATAGACTGGGACTGTACAAAGGAGAACATGGACGCCTACTGCAAGGAGATACGAAAGTTAGAAGTCAGCTTCTACGGGTTGGAGTTCCACCATGTCATCAGAGACTACAACATCACGGCTGATGTCCTCTCCAAGCTCGGCTCCAGTCGTGCCCTTGTACCGGCCAGAGTCTTCATTCAAGCCCTGAGACGACCCATGGTCGAGGTCGAGGAACCACCCCCCAGCAAGCCAAACTTGGTGCCTGCTCAGGGCCAAGAGGTGTTGGTGATCGACTCCGGCTGGCGCTCTCCCATCATCTACTTCCACGTAAACAATAAGTCCTCCCCCGACAGAAAAGAACACGAGAAGCTCTCGCGACAAGCTACCAGCTACGTGGTCATTGGCACCGACATATTCAAGCACTCGGCCTTCTCAGGGACATTGTCCAAGTGCATCGCTCAGAGCGAAGGAGTTGCTCTACTCCACGACATCCACTCGGGCATCTGCGGCAACCACGTAGGCGCCTCTACTATAGTGAGCAAGGCATTCAGGTCTGGTTTCTACTGGCCTACGGCACTCGCTGACGCCCACGACATCATTAAAAGGTGCCCAGGGTGCCAATTCTTCGCCAAGCAGCAGCACGTTCCGGCTCAGGCCCTGCGAACGATTCCTCCTTCCTGGCCCTTCGCCTGCTGGGGGCTCGATTCGGTCGGACCTCTCAAGACGGTCGTAGGTGGCTACAACCACATATTTGTGGCCATCGACAAGTTTACCAAGTGGATTGAAGTCAAACCAGTCGCAGCGACCACGGCACTCAAGGCGGTTGAATTCATCCAGGAAATCTCCCATAGGTTCGGTGTGCCCAACAGGATCATCACTGACCTGGGCACATCGTTCACCGGAAGCGCGTTCTGGGGCCACTGCCTAGAAAATTGCATCGACGTCTACTACGCCTCCGTGGCTCATCCAAGGTGCAACGGCCAGGTGGAACGCGCCAACGGTGTGGTCCTCCAAAGGCTCAAGGCGCGCATCTTCGACCCACTCGAGAAGTTCTGTCCCAAGTGGATCCAAGAACTACCACAGGCCGTTTGGGGCCTACGCACCAAAAAGAGCCGGGCCACCGGCTACTCTCCCTTCTTCCTAGTGTATGGCTCTAAGGCCGTCCTCCCGAGTGATATAACCTTTGGTGCCCCGCGCATCCAAAACTACGAGGAAGGCAAAGCAGAAATGACTCGGCGCCACGACATCGACCTAGTCGAGCAACACCGCGTCTCAGCTGCCTTGCAGCACGCACGTTACGAACTGCAACTCAGGCGCTACCACGGCCAAAACGTGCAAGAGCGAGATTTCAACATAGGTGACATGGTCCTGCGTCGCACCCAGTCTACTACTGGCGCACACAAGCTGTCTTCCCCATGGGAAGGTCCCCTCATCGTCAGCGCAGTCATCGCCCCGGGCACCTATCGCTTGCAGAGAGAAGATGGCACGGACGTAGGCAATCCATGGAACATCGAACACCTTCGGCGCTTCTACCCTTGAGAGGAGATTGCAGCTATGTACCCCAACCTTTCTAAATAATAATAACAGCATTTCATCGCTTTTTTTTCTTTTTATATACTACTTCTTCTTCGCAACTGAAAAACGACCTGGTATAGCCCCTTCTGACTCGTCCAGCACGCTCGGGGGCAGCGACTCGACCATGCCAACTCGCATTAGTATCGTTCGCGTTAAAAACTAACCTAGTTGGGTGGTGAACTGATCTCAAACCGGTGCGTCCTGGAACCGCTCTGCGTCACCTACGCCTATCACATGTCTGATGACCAGCTCTCTACACAATGGGCAAGGACACATCGTAGGGTCGGCATCCTAACCACTCGGCCAAACCATAAAACTACTTGGCTACGGGACTTAACGAAAGTAACAATTAATTATAAGCCAAATAAACATTGTTTTTTTTGGCCATCTCTCGGCCCCATAATGTTTCTGCCCTACTAACGATTTCTCACATGTTCACTTGGCCCATGATGCGCTCGGCGAGGGGGCCAACGGTGGGGAGGTGCGCGTCCCATTCGGCATCGGTGCAGTCCTCCGCGACGCCCTCACCCACAGGATCCAGGTCCGCTTCAGGGTTGTGGGACTTCACGAGAGCCATCGCGAACTGCACCGAGTCCTTGGCCATCTTCCTGACAAAGGTCTTGAGGTGCTCCCGCGCACCATCGAGGCGATGTGCCACCTCTTCTGCCAAGGCCACCCCCTCCGGCTCGAACGCGACCAGCACGTCATCGATCTTGGCCATTAGATGGTCGAGGTCCACCCGGACATTGGCCAAATAGGACTCCACCTCTGCAAAAGATACTCGTATCAGTACAAGCGACTCGGCAGAACAGGTAATCTTTAACAAACAAGAGCAGTTACCTTGGCAGCGCTGCTTCTCCGGCCGAAGTTTCTGCTTCATGAGAGACTCCCGACCTTCAGCGCCCTCCCTCAATCGGTGCAGCTCCTCGTTCGCCACCACCACGACCTTGAGCTCCCGGGCCATCGTCTCGTTGGCCTGCTTCAGCTCTGCACAGCCCCAGGCGTCAGCCCTTTGCGGCAAGTCGGGCAGCAAGACACGAAGACGACTAAAAAGCCAAACCTTTTAGCTTCACCGACTCCTTCTTCGAGGCCTCGGAGTGGTGACACTTCAGCGCCTGCAGCTCCTCCTCCAGCTGGAGGACTCGGCCCGCCGACCCGTCTCCCGCCTCGAGCTGACTGGCAGCTCGCCGACTCAGGCGGCCAAAGCCTGCACAAACAAAGCGTATCAAGCAACATGCCTAGGCAGCTAAAATGCAAACTACAAAGACTCACCTCGGTAGCCTGGGTTGCGTGTCGGGCGGCCTCGATCAGCGCCTCCTTGGTCACCACTGCCTCCTCCCAGGCGCCTTGTCCTCATGCGGCTCCTGGGCAGCAGCGAGCGCGAGGGTGATGGCTCGGGACCCTGCGTTCGGGTCGGCAGGATCCTCCACGACCGCTCCCTTGGCACCATCCCCTGGCATGACCTCCAGGGGCGCGACGTCGTCCCCCTGTGGCGGCTCTGACGCCTCTACCTCTCCCTTGGCCCCGGCAGCCGCCCCCTCAATCAGTCGAGGGCGAGCTAGCAGCCACTCCGATAGGGACGCCTCCCCCTTGGCCACCTCAGCCGAAACGGCCTCACTGGTGAACTCCTCCGCCTTGCGCTTGGCGCCGCTAAGCGACGCTGTCCTACAATTCGACTCATCGACCCAGAATCGGAACCCAGCATGAAAAGGAGTCAAATTGAGAAGTGCAAGAGGTTGGAACGCTCACCTTCCAGCCTGCTGCAAGCTGAAGCTCGGCCTCAGCGGCACGGCGGAGGGCAATGACTACGCCACCCGCGTGGGCGACCTCGCTGGCCGCCCCCGCTCTTCCCCCTAGTCCTCTTCCTCCGACTTGGGGGTGGTGAGGCCGGCCTTCTCTATCGTGGCCTCTGTCCCCACCCTGCTCTCGCCCGGAGGGGTCGAGCTCCTACCCCGCGGCGTCAATCTGCCCTGCTGGGCCTTCGACGTGGCCACCTTACGGGTGGGGTGCCGCTTCTCCGTGGTGGAGCCGGAACCAGCCGCCGGCACCGATACTTCTACAACGTCATCCGACTCACTCCCGATGGAGGAGTCGGATGAGAAACTTCCAACGTCCGCCGCCGGCAACGCAAGCCCGGCGGGTGGATCAACAGCCTTGCCCTGCTACCCCTTCGGCAGGAAAGCCGAGTGGTGTTACAACCCAACGGGTGACTCGACGACAAAAATGACTCGGTGGAAAACTACTCGGACCAAAACCACTCGGCAAGAAGAAAAACAACTCTACAAGAAGATTGCATACCTCAGTGGTGGGCTGCTTCAGGCAGTACGCCTTCGGGCAACACTTGTCGCGGACCTCCCCGCTCACGATGAGCGTGACCCACCTGTGAGCCTCGTTGCGCAAGACCTTGCAGTTCTGCACGCGAGTTGGGTCGTCACGACCCGAGTACTCATACTCGGGGTGGATCCGCTCCTGGATCAGCTGAGTTAGCCGCTTCACGAATGACAGCGCCACCGCGGCGTTGGTCAGCTTCTTGGCCTTGAGCTTCTGCAGCTCGGCCAGTAGCACATCCACCTCCACCATCTCCTCGTCGGTGGGCTTCTCCTCCCACCTGGCGTTCAGCACCGGCGGGAGGCCGGTGCGAGGCGGAAGGCCACGAGCAAGGTTCGCCACCACGAACCACTTCTCCACCCACCGCTTGTTGTTGTCCTTGAAGGAGGCCTCCGGGTACTTCCCGCCTTGGCAGAGCGAGAAGGTGGCGCCGCCGACCACATCTGGCGTATCCTTGTTCGGATATGCTCGTAGATGATAGAGGGCCCTCCACAAATTGAAGTTGGGCTCGATCCCCAAGAACCCCTCGCACAGATCGATGAAGGTCGCGATGTGCGTGATGGAGTTGGGCTTGAGGTGCGTCGCCTCCAACCCGTAGTAGTGAAGCAGCCCTCGGAAGGATGCCCCTGACGGATGGCCGAACCCCATCTCGTAGAAGGACCGGAAGACGACCGTCTCCGTCCGGTCCTCCGAGGGGAACACTTCCCTGAAGCAGCTCCGCCAGCCGGAGATTGCCTTCTTTGGCAGCAAGCCCTGCGCCACGAGCACATCTATGTCAGCGTTGATCATAGTACTCGGGGACCAAGCCAGCTTCGGGGCTGGCGGTGCGGCGGCGGCGGCGGTGGCGGTTTCTGCTGGGACTTTGTCGGCCATTCCAGCGCAAGGCGAGTGGCGACAGGTGAAGGGGCAGTGGAATGCTCTGGAGGCGAGTGCTTGGGAGGAGGCTGGAGAGATCTGGAAGACTCGGTGGCGGCACAGACGAAAGGGCACAAAGAGATAAGGTCGCGCCGAGCCGATTGCTTTTATATCGGCCGCAAACCTAACGGGTTGTTCGGCTTCTCCCTTCCTTTTGAAATTTGAATCGGCTCCAAGAGCGTCCCTTCCTCTCCCCGAGGCAAAGGGGGAAACGGTAACAAATGATTTGATAGCGGCAGTAAAAGGGTAGGCGGCCCTGAAGGATAGGTTGTGCAGTTGATCAAAAAATCAGAATGGATCCCAGGATTTTCGGTTCGGATTGGATCTGACCGTGGGATCAGAATATTCCTTTCTATCAGGCGGTGCCAAAGGACTCGGCCTGTCCCCATGACTCCACCAGTGTCGGATTTGAACTCCGGCAAGTATGCCAAGGGTAGCCCCAAGAAGTAGATTTGTAGGCGGCATGGATCGGAGAGAGCCCGTGAACTTGATGGTAACACAAAGACGCAGAGGTTTAGACATGTTCGGGCCGCACGGAGCCTAACACCCTACGTCCTGTGTCCGGGGGTTTGTATTAGGGTTTGTGATATGAGCCAAATGAGATGAAATCCCTATGGGTCCCACCACGGCCCCCTTATATATCCAAGTAGCCGTGGGTTACAAGTTAGGGTAAATCTACTCGGGTTTGTTACAGGGAATCCGATCGGTTAAGATACACAAGATCATGCCTATCCAGTTCGACCGAGATACTGACCCCGGGGGATCCTACCCATTGTCCAGCCGAGTGCGTGTACGTCGAGTCATTTATGCGGAGTCGTTCAGCCAGGTAGCCGTCTCCACTCGGCAGGGAGGTACCTGGGTCTACCTCCGTCAAGCTCCCGAGCGCCGAGTCGCCGAATCGAGCCTTGACCGAGCAATGAGGCTAGTCGGTGATCAGATAATGATCCCTCCATCCTCGGGCTCTTTCTGCAACTTGACTTCAATAGACTCCTGCCTGATGTAGCCCCAGAGCCTTGGAAGGTTTCGTAGAAGCGTTTTGAGGGTCAAAAAGGAAACAACCTCTTAAGTCGTTCATTCCTAGTCGTCTTCCGGCGCCCAACTTCTCAATCAGAACAGCCAGCGGAGTCACGGAGATACGCCGAGTCGAATAGCGGTGCCCAGCCCCCGAGCAGGGTTACTGGCGGAGTCACAGAGACACGACGAGTCAAATAGCGGCGCCCAGCCCCCGAGCAGGGTCACTGACGGAGTCGCGGAGACACGCCGAGTCAAACGGCGGTGCCCAGCCCCCAAGCAGGGTCACTGGCGAAGTCACCGAGACATGCCGAGTCAAATGGCGGCACCCAGCCCACGAGCAGGGTCACTGGCTGAGTCACGGAGACACGCCGAGTCAAAAAGCGGCACCCAGGCCCCGTGTAGGCTCGCTGGCGGAGTCGCGGAGACACGCCGAGTCAAATAGCATCGCCTAGGCCCCGAGCAGGGTCGCTGGAGGAGTCGCGGAGACACGCCGAGTCAAATAGCGGCGCCCAGCCCCCAGGCAGGGTCGCTGGTGGAGTCACGGAGACACGCCGAGTCAAATAGCAGTGCCTAGCCCCCAGAGGTGCTGGCGGGGTCGCGGAGACACGCCGAGTCAGGTAGCGGCGCCCAGCCCCCGAGCAAGGTACCTCCCTGCCGAGTGAAGACAGCTACCCGACTGAACGACTCCGCATAAACGACCCAGCGTATAGGCACTCGGCTGGACAATGGGCCAGATCCCCCGAGGTTAGAATCTAGGTCGAACTGGATAGGCATGATCTTGTGTATCTTAACCAATCGGATTCCTTGTAACAAACCCGAGTAGATGTACCCTAACTTGTCACCCACGGCTACTCGGATATATAAGGGGGCCGTGGGGGACCCATAGGGAATTCATCTCATTCCGCTCATACCACAAACCCTAATACAAACCCCTGAACATAGGACGTAGGGTGTTACGCTCTGTGGGGCCTGAACCAGTCTAAACCTCTACGTCTTTGTGTTACCATCAAGTTCACGGGCTCTCTCTGATCCACCCCGCCTACAAATCTACTGCTTGGGGCTACCCTTGGCAGACTTGCCGGAGTGCAAATCTGACATTCGCCAATGCACGAACTGCCAATTCTTCGGTAAACAAGCTCACGTCCCTGCCCACAAGCTGATCACCATACCACCTTCTTGGTCGTTCGCTTGCTGGGGCCTCGACATGATCGGTCCATTGACAACAGCGCCAGGAAATTTTACTCATGTGTTGATGGCAATCGACAAATTCAAAAAGTAGATCGAGTACAAGCCAATCACAACACTGATGGCGGATCGAGTAGTCACTTTCATCTGTGACATCCTCCACCCCTTTGGTTTTCCTCATACAATCATCACTGATCTGGGGTCCAATTTCACATCACACGAGCTTCTGGGAGTTCTGCGAAAGAAGTGGCATTGAGGTCAAGTACGTGTCGGTGGCTCACCCGAGGGCCAACAACCAGGTTGAGCGCGCCAACGGCTTGATACTCGATGGACTCAAGAAAAGACTATACGACGAGAAGAGCAAAAAGGGAGGCAAGTGGATTCACGAGTTACCCAGTATCATCTGAGGGCTTCGTACTCAACCGAGTAAAGCCACAGGACAATCACCTTTCTTTCTCGCCTATGGGTCATAGGCAATTCTTCCAGCCGATATCATGTGGGAATCGCCCAGATTGGAGATGTATGAGGAAGGAGAAGCTGACGAGGCAAGGCATCTGGAACTCGACTGTGCTGAAGAAGTTAGATGCAACGCCTTTCTTCGATCAGCCCGATATCTACAAGGCATTCAACGGTACCATGACCGCAACGTCCAGGAAAGATCCTTCAATGTTGGAGACTTGGTCCTACGCCACATCCAAGACGAGACTGGGCTCCATAAGCTCAACTCTAGATGGGAAGGACCCTTCATCGTCACGAAGGTCACAAGGCTAGGGTCATATCGACTACAGTACTCTGATGGCCAGGAAGTTCCAAACTCTTGGAACATCGAGCACCTACGATGTTTCTATGCGTAAGAAACTTGTACAAAACCTGCTAGCTGCAGCGCAGCACAGTATAATAATACATGGTTGTTTCAGCTCCCCAAACGACTACTGTGTTTTTATTTTGCCTTAGCAGCATTGAGTAAACCCGGGGGCTATCACCACGAGTTATGTCAATACGCTTCTTTACCCCAATCTTTGGAAAATACTCGGGGGCTGCGCCACGAGTACTCTTCCGTTCACGATTAGCAACAGCCTCTCAAGCTACCACTTTGAGCGTGTTAAACGTTCTTTCCGACTACCTCCCTTTACAGCTTAGCCAAGCTACGGGGCAAGGTCTTTCGGGTTAAAGTCGAAGAGGTCCGCACACCTACTAACAGAGGTTCTACGAACACAACTCTATACAAAAGTACAATCTAGTACACAGTTTATCAACTGAAACATTGCTTTCAGGATAACTCTACTAACGTACTCAAAAAGGCTTAAATGATTACGTTTTCACATGACTACTCCACGAGTTGGCATGGCAAAACAAACAATCAAACAAGCACCATTATATTACATAAACAACTGTTGTTTTTCCGCAAAATAGACATAGTTCATTACGGCTCAGAAGAGCGGAAGGTCATCAATGATCTGATGAGCAACACCTTGTACTTCTTCACGATACTCGTTGAACTGCTCTACGGTGCATTCCCCGGAGATGCCTTCTGCAAACGGGCGAACATCCATGCCTGGGAAGTATGACTTCACCACTGCCAAGGCATGCGTTAGTACGAGTTTGGCAGTGCCAGACGCATACCCGACAATGCTCGTCGGAGCATCAACAAGGCGCTGCACTAGCGAGCGGCCATCCGGTGTTGGGTCAACAAACTCGCACAACTGGTGCGCGGCAGTCCTGAGTTGATCCAGCTCCTTCTGTTGGCGTTCCTTGTCGCGGTTCAGCGACTGGATCATTCGCATGTTCTCCACGAGCTGCTTGTCAGCATCCTTCAGCTGGCGAGTCACAGTCTTGTGCTCCTCGTCCAGATCTGAGTACTTGAGTTGGAGCTCTTCCAGGGCATTTGTCAGCTGCTCCTTTCCCTCTATAAGTTCGTATATGTCACACTTCCAGTCAGTTAAGGCTCTTTCAATTCGAGCGTACTCTTGGAAAAAGTACACGTACGCAACTCAGAAGAAAGGCAGACAGACATCACTACTCGGGAGTGAGGAACAGCCTACTTACTCTCTTTCTGTGCAGTCAAGTCCTTGACTTTCTTGATCGCCAGATCGTGCTTCCGCTGTTGATCAATCATTGCGTCCCTATGAGAGGTCCTCAGGGCCGTGAGTTCCTCCTGGAGCCTGGCGTTCTTAGCCTTCTCGGCCTCGAGGCCATCCTCTGCCTCATGGGTACGTGGGAGCACGTCTCCGATCTGGTTCAACAGGGCCGACTTCTCCCTTGAGCGGCCAATGAGGCTCTACACAAAGGCATTCAACGTGTCAGTAACTTTCTACAATAGGATATCAATCCTAGATGAAGTACTCGACTACATACCTTGGTGTAATCAGTGAAGCGGCGGCCCAGCTCAAGCATGAGCGCGACCTTCTCCAGCTCCAGCAACGGGACCTCGAAGAGCTCATCTTTCGGGCGAGCGACCTCTCCCTCTTGATGCTCCGGTACTCGGGAGTCCTCCGGGACTTCGTGTTCTTCTTGCGCCCGGGAAGTCCCAGGTGCATCCTGCTGGCCCGGGGTACTCGCGACCCCTGCTGGTCGGTCCAAGTACTTTCTTCAGCAGTTGGATCGGGAGTAGTCCCGGGGGTTTCCGTATCCGGCTCCACCTTCGGACTTGCCGGAAGCTCAAGACCTTTTCCTTCGTTGACCGCCGGCACATCCTCGATTGGAGGCTCGGCGGTACTCACGGCCACAGGCTCTTTCGGCGATGAGTGTTCACTCGTGCCAACCTGGGCAGTGCTGGAGGTCGCCGACTTGGGAGTCTCCGACTTCCTATACAACCGTATTAGTACTCAACATTGACACAAAATCTACAGCACGATACTTCTGGTTACTAACCTTGCGGGCTTCCTGAGGGGGAGTACTGTAGGTACGACCAGCCCACGTGGCGCGGTCTTATTCCCAGAATGGGTGGAGACCGGCGGGCTAGTCGCGGACGGTGATCGCCCCGCTGCCGGACTCTTCTCCCCGGTCTCATCGACTACCCCTTGCCTCAAGGGCTCTGGTTTCTCCTCAGTAACACTACAGGAGTATAGACTACTTACGTCGCCTGGCGACTAGTCGCTGTGTTTACAGCCGCAGCGGTTCACTGTTTCTGCATTGCCAATCGCTGTGGGCACGGCGGGTCAGCTGCAGCATCGCCCGCGTCTCTCTCGGCGGGCGGATCCTGGGCTAGCTCCTCAAAATTCGGCTCAGGCGGGTCCGACCTGAACCGCTCCAGGTCGGCCTATAGTCAAGAAAAATCTATCAGAAAATGGCAAGACAAAATGACTACATCTAGAAGGTACTCGAGAAAGTACTTACAGGATCTGGTGAGTTGTCCGCGCCGAACAGCCTTGGGATGTAGGGCTCCGAGTTCACCCCCGTAAAAAGGTGAGTAACCCAGCGCATGATCTCCTCAACGGATGGCACATCCCTGGCCATCCATGATGGGTCCTGAAGGCCTTGGTATTCGAAACCAAGGTGCACACGTTGCTGGAGGGGCTGGATGCACCACTCGATAAACGAGTACGCCACAGACTCCCCAGTGACGTCCTTGTCCTTCAGGGCCTTGATTTGCTTCATCAACTCGGGGATGTCGTAGCGTTCTTCCTCCGTCAGCTTCTTTAGCCAGCATTCCTGGCGCTGGGGCAGGGAGTTGTCCCGTCCGGGGAGGCTGGGCTGGTGGTTCCCGATGTAGAATCACTGAGCGTGCCACCCGGACAGGCTACTCGGGGTTGTGTACTCGAGGTACAGCGCCTTGTCGCGCAGCTGCACCCCGGCACCCCCGACTAGCGCGGGATTGTTCCCGTCCGGTAAGGGTTTCAGGCGAAAGAGGTGGCGAAAGAGTTTGAGGGAAAATGGTAATGCTTGATTTTGTAAAAACCAAGTAAACCGCGGAAAAAATCAGAAGACGGCAGAGCGAGACTGCGATCGGCAGAAGGGGCGAACATCACGGTCTCACCCGTGTTCTCCCATGGCGATGAGTCGGAGCCCGCTGTCCGCCACTGCACCACCCCTTCCTCTTGCAGCACCCGCTCGGCGACGAGCCGGAGCAGTTCCCTCTCCCGGATGGTCAAGGCCCTCCACTCGCCTTCCGCCACCGTCTTGGCGACCTTCGCCAACGGCGGCGATCCGCCTTCACCTTCGCCCTCCCTCTTCCTCCCGCGACCGGTGGCGGATTTCTTCGGCATGGTGGGATGAAATGTCACATAGAGCTTTGTGCGCATGCCCTGGGGAACTCACGCGGGTGTGGATGAGGACGGGGAGCAAGGATTCTGGCTACTCTTAGTGTCGGATTTGCACTCTGGCAAGTCTGCCAAGGGTAGCCCCAAGCAATAGATTTGTAGGCAGGGTAGATCGGAGAGAGCCCGTGAACTTGATGGTAACACAAAGACGCAGAGGTTTAGACAGGTTCGGGCTGCACGGAGCGTAACACCCTACGTCCTGTGTTCGGGGGTTTGTATTAGGGTTTGTGGTATGAGCTGAATGAGATGATCTCCCTATGGGTCCCCACGGCCCCCTTATATATTCGAGTAGCCGAGGGTTACTGTTGGCGCTAAAATCGGCCAGGAATCAGCCGATGGTCTTCAGCGTCGGACACACGACCCGGGAGAATCTGCTTAGCTCCTGTTTGGGTTATTTGCCCTGGTGCGGTTCGCGCGGCGTGCCAGTCAATCTGACCTGTTGATTGACAAGGAAATAAAAGTATTAAATTCGGGGCGTCCCGATCGGCTGGGGTTCCGATCTGTCCCTGAGAGCGCGTCGGCGAATCGGCCGATTTGCTATGAAGATAATCGGCTATGGATCAGCCGATAACCACGTAATAATTGCAAAGAAGACTGCTGGAGCGACTTAAACAATTATTACAGATGCAACACTTGAAATAGATCTAATCGGCCGTATGACGATAAATCGAGGAAGAGCGATGATAAAGCCGATTACTCTAATCTCAAGCTGGATAACTGGTGATAATACTAGAACAACAGGTAAAACCTATAATTCTAGTAAATATCGATAACTGGTGAATAAATCCAAACGAAACCACAGTGATGCGCCCGTAGTTAAAGCTCAGATGTTACTCGATAAGCGGAACCTACCAATTGGCCGGAGATCAAGTTGATGCAGCCCTGCCAATCCGTACGAACTCGTGAAAGAAGAAAAAGTATTGGCGAAGTCGCCGACTTGAAAGTAAAGTACTAAGAAAAAGTAGAAGTGTTTTGTTGATTGATGTTTTGATATCATACAAAGCCCTGGCGACTCCTATTTATACCCTAAAACCAGGACTCCTGGTCAATTACGACTTGTTACAACCTTATTTCAAACAGGAAAACTACTATATCTATAATATCTTTAAAAAGGAAACGGACTCCCGCAGAATCTTCCGCCGCCGTCTCCTAATCCAATCAGGACTTTTTCCATTGCTTCTTGACCGAATTGGCATTGCTCCGTTGACCAACATCAGGCCACTTTTGACCGGGATCCTCTGTTGTGGTTCCAATCTGTTTGGCGCAAGTTGCATTGCCAATCGGCTGATTCCCAACTGTAGCCTCAATCGGCCGATTCTTTACTGTAGCCTTCAGATCTGCTGCATCGGCCAATCTCTTCTCCTGACGCTGATTCAACACGTGTCAAAATCTGGCGTCAACAGTTACAAGTTAGGGTAAATCTACTCGGGTTTTTTACAAGAAATCCGATCAGTTAAGATACACAAGATCATGCCTATCCAGTTCGACTTAGATCCTGACCCCGGGGGATCCAGCCCATCGTCCAGCCGAGTGCTTGTACGCCGGGTCATTTATGCGGAGTCATTCAGCCGGGTAGCCGTCTCCACTCGGCACGGAGGTACCTGGGTCTACCTCCGTCACTTAGCTTGGGATCTCGGCAGCGGAGTGGTCGATTTCAGCGCGGCGGCGGTGGATAGGGTTCTTGGCTATAGATCTGTTTTTTACGGCAGTGAAAACAGAGGCAGGTAAAAACCCTATGGGTAACGCGGGGTTATTCATAACCAGCAGCTCCGAATTTTTCCGGTGGAAGTCAAAGAGACTTTCTTGGGATAACAATTCGATTTCGAACGGTTTTTACGGGTTCTGTGCAACGGATATTGGAAACTAGCCGTTTCTCACGGATAGGCTCCCGAGAATTCGGACCTTTCAACTTCCAGAGCAAATTAACCCTAAAAATCATCAAATTGAGTTCAAAAATATACATTCCATGCCACGACTCGTTAGATCCTTTTTTCCAAATAGTGGAATTTGGATTAAAGGCTCGAGGGCTGCGGGATACGTGTCATCAATGGCTTATTTTTCAAAAACTCTTGGAAGATACAGACGGAAGATTCAAGACTAATTTGACCCTTAGCCTGATTCTTCGATTCAACCTAAGGCTCGGGGGCTACTCCATATGGTGTGCGATTTCATCGCACCCCATATAAAAGAAAACTACTCGGGGCTTGAGCACCTCACAGCCTCGATGCAGCCAAGGAAGTACTCGGAAGGCACATTCTCAAGGAGGCTCGCAGGGACCTGAAGATACCTTCCAGAAGTACTCGGAAGCCTGCAGTACTTGGCTACGAAGATCTCGGAGGCTTGTCAGACCCGGGGCAGCGGGACTGCACACTTGGCGTATATATTCTTGTAGTAGGGGATGGCGCATGGGCTGTATCTTATCCTCATTCTAACTAGTCGTATAGGACTCGGACTAGTCGGACGTAAGGGAACTACCCGACAACGTACTCGGGGAGGACTCCTCAGACTGTCCCCGACTAGGATTTCCATGTAACCCTGTCCCTCCAGACTATATAAGGGCGGGAAGGGACCCCTCCAAAGCACATCGTGCATACGCATAACCTCTAAGACAATACAAACCACACAAGACGTAGGGTATTACGCTCTCGGCGGCCCGAACCTGTCTAAACTTTATGTGCCTTGCACCTTCGAGTTCCTGATCTCGGCAACACCCTACCTACAACCTACCACCTCGGGGGTATCCCTTGGTGGGCTTGGTGGTAAAACACCAACAGGAGGGAAGGAGGGGAAAGGGCCTCCGCCGCCTCCGCACAAGGCTCCGCCGCCCGCGCTGCAGCCCCGCCGCCCGCACGAGGTCCAGCGGCCACTGCGAGGTTCGGCCGCCCGCGCGAGGCCCTTCGCCGCCAGAGGCTGCGGGGAGGTGTGGCGGAGGGAGTAGTGCGGCCGCCGCCGTGCTCTGTCCGCGCGTGAGCTGGAGCTCCGCCGCCGCAGTCCCGCGTTCCGGCCGCGCACTCATTGCGGTCTCGCGCTTTGGCAGCACGCCCTCGGAGGCGCGGCTCGCCGGAGGAGAGGGCTAGAGAGAGAGGGGCGGAGTGATGGGAGAGTGGGGGGAGAGAGAGCGACGGGGGAGGGGAGGGGAGGGCGGCATAGGGAAGAAGGGGAGAGAGAGAAAATAAAATAAGTCTGACAAGTGGACCCCGCTCCAGGTAGTTGGTATCTATACTATAAAGATTGAGAACAATTGAAAATATTTCTCACCTATATCGGTTCCACCGTGTCCCTCACGTTAGACCCGTTTGTTGGTACGGAGGGAGGTGGGAGGGAGGATAGATCTGTAAAAACCACGAGTTAAAAATATTTCTGCCACAAAATATTGTTTTTTTCACCCGCCTCCGCACCTAGCCGCCCGCGTACCTATACCTCCTCGTACCGCACCCAGTGACCGATACTTCACCCAGAAACGGGGCCGTTGACCGAACTTGATGGCTCCCAGCCTCACACACAGCTGCGCTTCCCCACCCTCGGCGTCACCCGGCCTGCAGGCCCGAGCCGCTCGCGCTGGCCCACCCTCGCCGTCGCCCGGCCTGGCGGCGTGGCTTCGCGGTCCCGGCAGTCCGTGCCACGCACACACTGCGGTTCCCGGCCGCCCATGCTGCTCCGCAGCGCAGAGGCCAAGGCCCCACCGCCGATGGCTCTTGCCTCGGCAACTACCGCCGCCGCCACGGCCTCCTACTCCCGCCTCGTCCGGCCTCCTTCCCCTCCCGCCTCGTCCAGCTTCCTCCCTCGCTCCTCCCACTCGCCGTGCGCCTAAGAGCTGGAGGACTCCCCCCGCGCCTGCAGGCTACAGCTACCACCAGTTCGTGGTGCGCTCAGCTCCGCCAATACCGCCGCCGACCCGCCGTCTCTGGGGATGCGGGGAGGCTAGCCTGGTCGAAGCAGGCTCCCCACCAGATGAAATGCGTGCCATGTTCAGGCTGCAATCAATCCTTCTTGGTCACCTAATAAATCATGTGTAATTAGGTAGTCCTCTCACCACCTCCTACACTGATGCATGCCAAGTGCTTGATAAAATCACTGAACAATAGGATTGTAGTCTGACTATTTGGTTTTGAATGAAATTACTCATTGAAAGAATTGTCTATGATGTGATGAAATTAACAATCAAATGAGTTGCTTCTACTCATCACCAACACATTGGTTTGAGGGCAGAGCTCTATTCAACTACCACCGGATATTTTTCAGTAATTGTTCTTGCTCAATTTTTTTTTTGTGGATTTGTGGTTTATTTCCATGTGCAGGTCATCAAGAAGTGATGTGTCTGGGCAGGCAGGCCCTCGATGATGTGATGCTCAACAGATCTTCTGTGAGTCATGCACAGGTATATGCTTTTTTGCCGACCCATGACCAATCCTACCTGGCGTTCAACTTGGCTGTCCACCTCTCCCCATCCCATATGCTTCATATTTCCTCTTTGATGTTGGTGTAGTTGATGTCCATCATTGTCCATGGTGATCTGTCTAAGGACTCAAGGCAAGAGAGGTCGGGCTACCATACATGTAGTGCGGAGAATAAATCAAGTTAATGGATTGTATTCGGATTTCTCATTGTGCTCTGATTTAATCTGCACACAGGTCTCCAAATTTTCACTTCTGAATTTTTTAGGTGCATTGGTCTTTCCATGATTGGACTGAGATGTAATAAATTATTGATTACAGGCCAGAAACACATGGTAACGAGTGTGAAGAGGAAAGGAAGTATAGCAGTAATATTACTAGATTTGGTCATGATATATATTTAAATACTTCACACGCAGTCCTCTGAATTATCCTTGACATCGTATGGTAAAATTAATTCACATAACTCTGCTCACTATTTGAACAAATGGTTCTAATACGAGTTACTTGTATTGCCTTGCGTATCATTAAGTTTTTGTTCTGGATACTGATATTCTTTTTCTTTGGCTCATCGTCGGTTCTGGAATTATTGTGCCCATTGTTACAATAGAGGCTGGACTAGGAGGAGTTGCAATTGGATCTCATATTGATACCGTCCCCTTTCTCACTGGTGTTGATGATGCCGTCCCTTAGCTTCTTACTGGTGTTATTACTGGCACTTGAGGCAATTAGTTTGCTAAAAGGATAATTGGTACTGTCTAGAGTTTCTTTCACCAATTCTAGATAATGTGGTCATATAAGAGATATAAGGCACTTTTTCCTGTACGTTTCAGTGCATACATCACTAACTGTGCCCTATGTTATGTTTTTGTTATTGAACAATATTACTATATGTGTGATGATAAATTATTGTTTACTAAACAAAAACTATTATTTATTAGTTTTTTTAAAAAAATATTATTGTTTAGTAGATATTCTATGGATATAAAATTCTTATTTACTAGATTTTAAAATACGTGTGTGCCGCACGTACATTTTTCTAGTAGAGTAGAAGATATAGAGGATGATGGATGCGGAAAAACTAGGTATAGGAGAGAATCTCGATGACTAGATAAAAATATTACTTTTAAAGGATGAAAATAGAGGACGATGAGTGCGGACACGTAAACAAACCGATTGGCCGCGTGCATCTCGTCCGTCGTCATGCCACGCTGGCAGTAGATATGATAGACCCTTTAATTGCCTTGGAGCCCAAGCACGCACAAGTCGTGACTCGATCGTGAGGCCCCGTTTTATATGCCATGCGCGCCCGGCGTCAAGAGTACCGCCGCCCCGGCCGCGCGCGCCCTAGATGGGAGCTCGTCAACCAGCTAACAGCCTCCATCAGCAAGCAACTAACAAATTGCGAATCAAGACTGCAAGCATCGCTCATCTCTCTCGCGCGCCTCTCGCGATCCAAGAAACTTATATTAGTTAATTCTCATCAGCTCGTTCCTTCGTTCGTCGTTGACCACCAAAAGTGCGGGCCGGCCTTGGGCCAGTGCGGGACGGGCGACCGTCCCGGACCCCCAAAAGTCAGGAGCCCCCGTCTAAAAATACATGAAGATGTAGTACATATGAAGCCAAATACAAAACCAGCCTAAGCACGCCTAAACGGAAGGGCAAAGCCCACTGACCACAATCCTACGAGGCCACCAAATTGCAGTACGTACAGGAAGACCAATCGCTTCATCGCTTGGCTCCTCGATGCCCCCGTTCGCCGACTCGCCGCTCACTCGTTCCGCTCGCCCAGTCTGGCTGAAGACCGAAGAGGCGAAGACCAATCGTCGCGACTCCGCTCGCCCAATCCAGTCTACCAATCCGCCCCCGTTCCGCCGTTCGTCGGGCGATCACCGTCGTCAGGCGCCGGCTCGCCGCCGATCGCCCCATCCACTATCGCCTGATCGCCCCATCCACCATCGCCTGATCGTTATTACTGGACGCCTGTACAAGCAAGTCTGCAAGTATCGCATCATTGCAGCATTGCTGGATCAAGGTAAAGCCGTAAAGGTTCATGGTTCAAAGTCTTCCTCTTCCTGAGCCCTAATTGAGTTTCTTTCTTGCGTGTTCAGTTGTTGCAAAATTTTAGTCACTGATAGCTTTCTTTTCAATTTGTAGGACTGTTCTCACCCAAGCGAATAACATGTCCTCCAGTAGAATTAGAAAGTATCCTTCTGGCAGTGAGAAAAGAAGAAAAAAGCAACGTCAAGATGAGTTGATTGAATCACAGAGAGGTGATATTGACAAATTTTTTAAGAAAGCAGACCCTTCAAGAAACACCCAGGAGTTGGCTTTAGTTCTTGTGGACCAACCAGCTGAGGGGATTTCACAAGAAAATATTGAGGATTCTTCGGAACGTGCAGATGAAAATAACAATGTAAGTGATCATGAAAATTCACCAGAGCCTGCTCGTGTTGATGAAGAACCAATTTTTTCTATTGATATTTATGATCCTAGAAACTAGGAAAACCTTGATAACAAAGAAAGGAATATATTAGTGGAGAAAGGATCCATAAGAGAATAAAATCTTGTATACCCTATGTGTTGGGGGGAAATATTAACGACCTCCTAATGACCGTTAAAACAACAATCATGAAGGCCCAGGCCCACCTGCGGCAATGGCGGCCGCCGTTGGCCCAACGTGGGAGGGGAGCGCCCCGCTCCGCCTCGGCTGACCCAGTGACTCGGGGTCGGACGCTCCCGACCCCTCGACGGCAGACTCCGCCTCGCCCGACCCTCGGTCCTAAGGTCAGGAGCACCCGACCCCTCGCCACAAGGCTCCGCCTCGCCCGACCCAGGGCGTAGGGGGTCGGACTCACCCGGGCCCACAAGACGAGTATCCGCCTCGGGCGCAGACTGGAGGATAGGAGTGCGGATCTCGTGGGCCCCCTGCCGATCTCACCATAAATGCGCCGCAGCTCTGGCGCGCAGAAAGGCGCCCACGCCCCCGACGTGACCCGTCACAAGTACCCAAGCACGACCGCCCAGCACAGGCTACAGTGGCCGCAACTTTCCAAGATTCGCTACAGGGCACTCATGGCCTGAGCCGCCCGGCACAGGAGGAAGCCCCGCACGTCCTCGCGCCCCGCGCATCCGGCGACAGAGACGCGACGTCCGCGTCCCACGGGCCAACAGCAAGGTAACAGGATCTGCCGCCTTCCCCGATGGGCACGGATGCCACAACCGAACATCATCATCATGCCTGGCGGCAACGGCCACCAGCGAAATCGTCGACAGGATCCGTAGGCAGCCGCCCTCCTCCGGTGGACGCGCTGACAGGAGCCGAAGGCCGGAGCGGGGGGCGGCGACCCGGGGACTTGGTCCTTCCCCTTGTATTGTACTTTACTTAGGTGAACTTACCTCTTTTACTTCCCCTCATGCCTGGCTCATCTGTGAGCTCCCCTTGCGCTATAAAAGGAGGACCGGGGGCCCTGAGACGGGGGACTCTCTCTCTCTCTCTCACTCTCTCTCTCTCTCTCCGGCGAGGAGAAGACACACACTCACCATCAGAGCATCAGTGCACACCCAAGAGACTTGGGACCAGCTCCCTCTCTCGCCCTCCTGTAACCCCTACTACAGACCCCGCGTGGGCAACACGGGCAGCTCCTCATACTGGATGTAGGGCTTTTCTCTGCCCAAACCAGTCTAAACCCCGTGTCTCCCACGCCACCGTCCGAAGCCTTACGCGCATAAAAGAAATTTACTAGTCTTAGTCTTGATCCGCTAATCTTGACAACGACAGTTGGCGCGCCAGGTAGGGGACCTTTGCGCGTACATCACCGGCTTCAGATGGCCAACCCTGACACCAGCTTCATTCCGGGCTCCTTGGTCTGCTTCGGGAGTCTGGACTTCCTCGCCACCAGGGAGGGGATCGAACTGATCCCTCTCCTTGTCTTGCCCGCTCGCCCCATCGTCTCCGACTCCGCCGTTGGGATAGTGGCGAGTGGCAGGGCGCGCGCCGAGGAGCCTCCTTCGGAGGGGCAGCCCTTCGGGCTGCGCAATGCCGCGGCGACCTACGGTCGTCTCCTGGCGCGGTCCATGACCGTGCCGCCCGCGGGCAACGAGCTCACGGGCGTGGCGAGGACGACCTCCGACGCCGGCTCCCACAACAGGAGCCACCACCCCTCGCGCGAGTGCTTCATGGCTGACGTGCACTCCGAGGGATCCAATGATGACGGCGCCAAAGGGAGGCAGCGGACTCCCCCACCGCGCGCCGCGGCTACGACTGGAGCCCTTGCCCGGGCCCCGGTGCGACCACAACGACCAGAGGCGCGCGCGGCGCCCCGCCAGGAGGTCGAGCGCCCCCGCAACAAAGGCGGGGCACGACAGCGGGCGCGCGACGTCCAGCAGCGCATTTGCGCAGACGAAGATCACCCTCAACTCTTCGCCCGCGCCAGCCAAAACATCACCGCAACGGCAGCCCTACTCCGACGACTCCCCGAGCCGGCGACGCCCGAGGAGTGTCAGCCGCACCGAGAGGTGCGCAACCTGCTCGAGTGCACCGCCGTCCAGCACGCGGAGAGCTACGCGTCCCGGCGGCGCGGGCAAAACGCCAGCAGGGCAGCGCCCACAGCACCCCCGAGAGGCGGGGGGAGTCTGTCCACCAGCCTCCTCCTAGGGCGAACCAGGCCGCGCCCGCTTAACGGACACCGCTGCCCGCAGGAGACGGGACTCAGTCCGTTCACCGGCGCGTCCCGCGACACCCTGGACGCGCGGAGGCGCTCCCGCACGGACAGCGAGGAGGGGGCACAACAGCAAAGAAGACCGCAGCCCGAGCCCCGACCCGGCGGGGCCCCGGGCCTTCTCCACGCGTATCCTGAACGCGTCATTCCCGCCTTGCTTTAGGCAGCCAACGAACGTGGCCAAGTACTCCGGGGAGACGAACCCCGGGTTATGGCTCAGCGACTACCGGCTTGCATGTCAGGCCGGTGGGGCGAACGATGACCTGTTCATCATCCGCAATCTTCCACTCTTTCTGGCCGACTCGGCGCGAGCCTAGCTGGAACATATCCCTTCGGGTCGGATACGCAGCTGGAACGACATGAAGGAGATATTCGTGGGAAACTTCCAGGGCACGTACATGCGCCCTGGCAATTCCTGGGACCTCCGGAGCTGCCGCCAGGCGTCAGACGAGTCCCTCCGGGACTACATCCAACGCTTCTCCAGGAAGCGCACCGAGCTCTCCAACGTCGCGGACGCCGACGTCATAGGGGCTTTCCTGGCAGGAACTTCCTGCCGGCCCATCGTCCACGAGCTGGGTCGCCGATGACCGCGGACCACGGAGGAGCTCCTCAATATCGCCACCAGCTTTGCCTCGGGCGAAGAGGCCGTCGGAGCAATCTTCGACCGCTCCAAGGGCGAGGCAAAGCGGAAGGAGGATGCCGACGAGGGCACCTCCAACCGTCAATAGAAGAAGAAGAACAAGCAACGGCGCGAGGCTCCCCTCGTGGCTGCTGTTGAGCGCAAGCGAGGACAACCGCCCCCAGAGGGCACCCCCGGCTTCTTCGACAAGCTGCTCGAAGGACCGTGCCCGAACCACGAGTTCCCCGCGAAGCACGCCTACAAAGACTGCAACCTCATGAAAAAGTATTTTGTAGGAAACCCGGTCAAGGGCGACCGGAGACGGAAGCCCGACGAGGAGAGGAAGGACGGCGAAGAGAAGGAAGATGGCTTCCCCAAGGTGGACGGCTGCTTCATGATCTTCGGTGGACCGGCGGCTTACGACTCCAAGCGCCGCCGGAAGCTGGAGCGCCGTGAGGTCTACGCGGCCGAGCCTGCAACACCGGCCTTCCTCGACTGGTCGAGATCCACCATCACCTTCGACCGGTCCGACCACCCGGGGCGCGTCCTGCAGCCAGGACGCTACCCACTCGTCGTCGATCCCATCATCGGCACGACGCGCCTCACCAAGGTGCTCATGGACGGTGGCAGCGGCCTCAACATCCTCTACGCCGAGACTCTCAACGCCATGGGGATCGACCGCTCCCGCCTCCGCCCCAGTAAGGCGCCGTTCCACGGCATCATTCTGGAGAAACAGGCAATGCCTCTTGGGCAGATCGACCTGCCCGTCACTTTCGGGACTCCTTCCAACTACAGGAAGTAGATCCTCACCTTCGAGGTGGTGGGCTTCCGTGGAACCTACCACGCCATCCTGGGGCGGCCGAGCTATGCCAAGTTCATGGCCATCCCCAACTACACCTACCTCAAGCTCAAGCTGCCGGGGCCCAACGGGGTCATCACCGTCGGCACGTCTTTCCAGAAGGCGTACGAGTGCGACATAGAGTGCTGCAAATACGCCGCAGCCATCACCTTCACGGAGGATCCGGCGGTCCAGCTCGCGGAGAGCGCCAAGGACCCGCCCGACTCCAAGCAGTCGGCCACCACCTTCGAGGCCACCGGAGGCGTCAAGGAGGTCCCCACCGACCCCAGTAGCTCCGACGGCCGGACCGTACGGATCGACGCTACCCTATCTCCCAAATAGGAAGGCGCGCTCGTCGACTTCCTCCGCACGAACAGCGACGTCTTCGCGTGGAAACCCTCGGACATGCCCGGCATTCCGAGGGAAGTCGCCGAGCACTCCTTGAACATCAAGGCCGACTCCAAGCCAGTGAAGCAAGGTTTGCGCCGCTTCGACGAGGAGAGGTGCAAAGCCATCGGCGAGGAGCTCCAGAAGCTTTTGGCGGCCGGATTCATCAAGGAAATGTACCACCCCGAGTGGCTAGCTAACCCCGTTCTTGTGCGAAAAAAGAATGGGAAATGGAGGATGTGTGTTGATTATACCGGTCTCAACAAGGCGTGTCCAAAGGATCCGTTTCCTTTGCCGCGCATAGACCAGATAGTCGACTCGACCGCCGGGTGCGAAACCCTTAGCTTCCTTGACGCGTATTTCGGCTACCATCAAATCGTGATGAAAGAGTCCGACCAGCTCGCAACCTCTTTCATCACCCCCTTCGGCTCCTATTGCTACGTTAAGATGCCGTTCGGCCTCAAAAACGTGGGGGCTACGTTCCAGCGATGCATGCTTAAGTGTTTCGGGGACCTCATCGGGCGAACCGTTGAGGCTTACGTCGACGACATCGTGGTCAAGTCCAAGAAGGGCGACCAGCTCATCCCCGACCTCAAACTGGCCTTCGAAAGGCTGAGAGACAAGCGCATCAAGCTCAATCCTTAAAAGTGCGTCTTCGGGGTTCCGAGGGGCATGCTGCTGGGATTCATCATCTCCGTACGCGGCATCAAAGCCAATCCGGAGATGATAGCGGCCATCAGCGACATGGGGCCGATTCGAAACATAAAGGGAGTTCAGCGCGTCACGGGATGCCTGGCGGCCCTGAGCCGCTTCATCTCGCGCCTCGGTGAACAAGGGCTCCCTCTCTACCGACTCTTGAAGAAGACCGACCGCTTCGAGTGGACCGCTGAGGCCCAGGAGGCGTTTAACCGGCTCAAGGACCTCCTGACGAAGGCCCCGATCCTAGTCCCGCCAACCGACGCGGAGCCCCTCCTGCTCTACATCGCGGCGACCACCCAGGTAGTTAGCGCAGCTCTGGTGGTGGAGCGAGAGGAGGAGGGACACGCCCTCAAGGTGCAGCGCCCGGTATACTTCGTCAATGAGGTCTTGTCCGAGTCCAAGGCGCGCTACCCGCAAATCCAGAAGCTCATCTACGCCGTCCTCATCACGAAGAGGAAGCCGCGCCACTACTTCAACTCCCACCCGGTGACGGTCGTTTCGTCATTCCCCCTCGGCGAAGTGATCCGAAACCAGGACGCCACGGGATGGATTGCGAAGTGGGCGCTCGAGCTCATGGACCAGGGCATCACCTATGCCCCCCGCACCGCCATCAAATCCCAGGTACTCGCCAATTTTGTAGCAGAGTGGACGGAGATCCAGACGCCATCGGCGCCGGAGAAGCAAGAGTACTGGACGATGCACTTCGACGGGTCGCTAATGAAGGCTCACGCCGGAGCGGGTCTAGTCTTCATCTCTCCTCTCGGCGTGCGCATGAGGTACATGATCTGCCTCCATTTTCCTGCATCTAATAATGTCGCCAAGTACGAGGCTCTCCTCAACGGGCTTCACATCGCCATCGAGCTGGGCATCCGGTGGCTGGACATCCGAGGCGACTCCCAGCTAGTCGTCGAACAAGTCATGAAGGAGTGGAGCTGCCGCGACCTCAAGATGGCAGCCTACTGCAATGAAGTCCGCAAGCTCGAAGACAAGTTCGACGAACTAGAGCTCAACCACGTCGCAAGGCGTTTCAACGAGGCGGCTGACGAACTGGCAAAGGCGGCATCCGGCCGAAAGCCCGTACCCGACGGCATCTTCGTCAGCGACCAATTCAAACCCTCGATCCGTTACCAGGAACCGGGGAGGGTCGGCGACACACCACCTGCCCCGGACTCGAGCGTCGACCCGGGAAAGGTTGGCAACGCGCCACCTGGCCCGGGCTCGGGCGCCGACCCAGGCGAGGTCGGCAACGCTCCACCTGTCCTGGACTCGGGGGCCGACCCCTCCGGCCCCGAGATCATGGAGATCGATTGTAACAACCCTGATAAATTATATTTCTAAAGCAATATCATTAGCCCAACCCTATGCTTAACCAACTAACAAAAGGGTGAAAAGAATTAGAACAAGTTAAGTTGAAATTCAAATTTAAATTGGGCACATATGCATACCTTTGAATTTTTAAATTAACTTTCAAACCACAAGCCAAATGAAGTGTTGCCTGAAACCAAACTTGTAGAACTTTTTATTCTGAACAACTTTCATGTTCAAAAGTTTTTGAAATTCAAAATAGAAAGTGGAGAAAACATCCTGTTTGCAACCAGCCCCCTGGAAATTTTCAAATTCTCGCAAATAGGCCCTTCGCCCCTTCTCTCTCTCCCCTCCCCGCCCGACAGCCCGGCCAGGTGGCCGGCGACGCCTGACCGGCGCAAGCCACCAGGCCAGTGGCCGCCGTCCCTCGCCCCCAAGCCCGGCTTTGCCCCCCCCCCCCCCCCCCCCCCCACCGCCGCGCTGCCCAGTCCGCGCTCGCCGCGCGCGCCGCGCTGCCCAGCCTCTGCTCGCCGCCCGCCGCGCCCAACGGCCGCGCCGCGCCATGCCGCACCGCCCGCCGCGACCCGCCCGTCGCTGAGCTCGCCGCCCACCTGAGCCGCTGTTGCAGCTGTCCCCCAACCCCGTGCCGCGATATCTCCACTCCCCCACGCAAAATCTCCGGCGCCCAGTCGCGCGCTCCCGCCCGCCGCACGCCGCACCGGTGTCCTGATGCCGCCCACCGTGGCCAGTGGCACGCCATCGCCGTGCCTCCACCCCTGCACGTCGCCCGGCACCCCTACCTCCCTCCTGCCACTATAAAAGCCGCCCGCGCGAGCTGCCAGTAACCAGAGCACACCGCCGCCGCCATTGTCGCCGCCGAGCTCCGCCCGCTCGTGGACAGCCCTCCACAGCCGCCTCCTGCCCAAATTGAAGTGCCAGCCACCACTACACCATCCCACCGGAGCTCACCGACCCGCTCAACGCCGCCCAGGACCACCGGAGCGCCGCCGCCCGCGCTGCTGCCGCCGCCGCCGCCTCTGGTCACCGCGGACAGCTCAACTCCGACCCTCTCCGCCCAAGCCAAGCACCGGAGCAGTTTCCCCACGCGCCACTGAAGCTCCCCGTCCAGACCAGACCGCCCCAAGCCCGCCGGAGCACCGCCGTCGACGCGTACCGCCGCCGCCGCCGCCCCTGCTCCAACGCCGGCGAGCTACCCCCGGTCGTCCCCCACCCGAACAAGACCCCCATGAGGTAGCCCTCGCACCCCTGATCCTTCCCCGGCCCCCACCCCTCGCCGCCGGCGTGCCCCTCGCATAACCCATTTCCTTTCCTAAATTATGCAACTCACTACTCTTTTGCTTGTGCATTAAGTTTATAGGAGTTGAATGAAAACTTAGTTGCATGATGTTAGGAACCCATGCTTGAAAACTAGATGTAAGGTTCGATAGAATGCTGTGCTAATAGGACTCCGGTAAAAGCCGAGTGATTTCCTGTCACTCGCGAGAAAATAGGAGTTGAATGTTTACTACACGCTGCAACCATAAGGACAACGGACGGGCTATGGTACGATGTTTACGATTGAGGCCCGTCTGTTTAGTGAAAAATACTAAGGCCGCAGTGTGTGGTAGTGGTGGTTAAGTCTTTGAACGTACTAACCACATGCCGAGAATATGGTAATCGGTAAGCTTAAGTACCTGATTGGCCCGGCAAGTGGACGGCATCCTACCCTTTGAACTTCGGTCCCATGTGCATATGGCGAGTGCACGAGTGGTCACGACCCGGCGTCGAACCGTGGCGTGGGGCTCGTGTACTCTCGGAAGGTAGATCCACGACCCGGAAAGAAAGGGGAAAAGTTGCACGTGTGACTCTGGGAGTAACCACGTGACGTGTGTTTAGGTTTCCCTTGCAAGGTTAAGAAATTCGATTCGAATCGTCCGTTTCTCACGGCTATTGAGACTGCTTAATCACTTTTACCCACAGAGTAAGAAGAGGAACAATGATGATGAATAAACTTGTTGGATGAAATTTAATGATTCACCATGAATGATATTGGATAGCTGCTTATCTAGAATGGTTAATGAAACTAGAATCTTGAGCTAAAAGATGAAAGTAAGGACCCACTCGTAGTTGCTTTTCGGCAAAACAAACCCCTGAGCCAAAAAGCCTTGCATGTCTAGAGTCGGTGGAGTAGATTCCACTACATGGGTAAATCTTGCTGAGTATTAGTATACTCAGCCTTGCTTGTGGCTCGTTTTCAGGTGAGACCTTCGAAGATATGATTGCTAGCTTGACCTGGCCGTGTACTCTTCCCCCTGGTTGGTCGGTGGAATGGGATACGCCCCCGACCAATGGAGATAATGCCGAGTGATGTCTCGTACGGGCTTCATCGAGATATCCTTATCGTCGAGTAGCTTTCGTTATTTTATTTCCGCTGCAACTTAAACTCTGAAGAACTTATTGGTTACGATCACTGAAGTACTCGGATACTAAACTCAAGCTTGGTTTGTAATATTCACCTATGATAATTTTGTAATATTTGCTGGAATGTGGTATTCTTTGGGCTCATCGTCGCATGAGCATTTGTATGTATGGCATTCGATCCGCTTTACCGTGTTTGTATCGGGAGGTTACCCGACAGACCAATGGATTACTCCGTTTGAAGTGTAAGGTTAACCGAGATTGCCCTAATGGTGATGGTTAATACACTTGAGCCGGATTAATTCAGGTGGTTCTGCCACAGCTGGTATCAGAGCCATAGCTGGTGTCACAGCTGGCAACAGCTGGCACCAGAGCCGAAATACATACGCCAGAGAATGCGACAAGCCTTAAAACTCGTTTTCCTAAAACTTGACTAGAAGGATGTGTTGCGAAGTACGTTGGTTCGTTAAGGATGGTGCCTAGTTCGTAAAGCCCTAAGGGATTATGGGAAAGTTACTAGGTGGCAATCTAACTTATGAAATATTATCAACTAACTTCCAGCACATTACTTTCTGTCAAAACTTACTTTCATGCACAACCGACCTTAAATTCTGTAACGACGCACTCATCGCTAACGTAAGAAGGTAAGAATCCTCAGCCAACTGAGAGAGCTTGGCCTTCCTGTCGGTGATGCGAACCGAACGCTGCCCTCAAGCAGTGGCTTACTTGAGGTGCTGCCAATATGCCAACTATTAAGTTCAATATATTGGGAGTAGAAGGTTTGGCGCAGGGTATGGCGATCGCTGTTCATACCCCCGTCTCATGACGGTACCCCCGTGAATACGCTATCTCGATAGCGTATGTTAACGTCGTCTGTACGGCGGGAATTGTACAGATATCGTTTCTATAAGTAAACGGTAATGAATACGGACGCTTTCATGAGTGCTGGCATGAAAGGTTCATGAGATATATATGCTCTATCAATCTTCTGCAGGTACACTAACCGCGATTACGATAAGTTAAAGAACGGTTAGAAAATCTCGACTAGCTATTATAGTGAGAGGCGTATCATGTATGCCACCGAAACTATCTTCGTAAGACCAAAAGTATTTGGCAATTATTTTATCTTGTGAGGACGAATAGGACGTGCATGCATCATGACCATATATATCTGAAATTGAAAATGCGTTGTATGAGAGTGGTAAGGTTCTTGCGTATCTAAGCGTGATTTTGCATAAGGACTATCTAGCGAATCTGTCACAAATCTGCCATGACCGAAAAGAGAGATTGATTGATCAGAGAAAAGGACCTTTTCTGGTAAAGTTCATGTTGAAAGAATTGTTCCAAATTTTGTGTTCTATCTCCTGTTCAAAAATGAAAAATTCTGAACTTATGGATAGTAAGAAATAATAGAAACCATGGAATGTCAGAATTCTGTCCAGAATAAGCACTTCTGCCCCTTAAATTTTTAGGCCCCCCTTACTACAGTTTTCTGCAAAAGAGTACAACACAAAACTTGTTCCAAATTTACCCAGGTAGCTGCTGTTAAAATTTGGTAAATTTTGGCTGGGTAGATTTTCCCTGGTGCACGAAATATTGGCCCACTATTCACTGAAATTTCTGGTAGACAGAGAAGTAAGACCTTAAGGGAACAGCCATCTTAGAGCCTAATCCAGCCAAAGTGTTGAATAGAAAAGTGGTGCACAAATACCTTAGGAGTGTTCTGGTGAAATTTGAGAATTTTTGGATATGAACTGTGGAAGTCACGGTTATTTTTGCACTCTATACAGAATCTGTCCCTTTGCTTTTCACACTTTTTCTTGGCCTCACCCATTTGATCTTTTGTTCAGATGGCCGAGACAGCTGCCATGATGGTGGATGAGGATGGACGCGTTCACTCGCAGTGTCTCCACTGGGAGGGCTTTCCCTCTATTTTGTGGGACGTGTTGAGCACCGTGGGCTATCCAATTCCCCCACGTTACGCCGGACTGGAGTTTGCAGAGAATGGAGTTACCCAGTGCCGTGTCAACGTGACCATTTTTCCGCACCCGCTACACCCGGAGTGGCCCGCCTTGGAGATTGAGGCTGTTGGTCGCCGTTTGGCCGATACTTGGGAGCTTGCAGCCATGAGGGCGCTCACCACATTTTGTGCGCAGCGTCCTGAGGTTGTCACACTCGCTCCCATTGGTTTGTTTCCTGCTGCCCAGGACAACGACCCTTTTTGGCTTGACAGGGTGCAGCATTCACAGTACCTGGTAGACTTTCATGCCCAGGAGACCATCGATACCTCCGTGCGGTGCATGAATGCACTCTACCGACTTCTGACTCTCCAGGGTCAGGCGCTTGTGCAGCTCACTGATCTTGCACAGGCCTTCCACATGATGGCAGATACCAGGGATGAGCAGATTAAGGAACTCAGTGAGGAACTCGAGGACAGAGATGCTCAGATTGGCCGACTTAAGGGCCAAGTACACGAGCACGACACTCTCATGGGTGAGAGAGATGACATGATAGCACACTTGGAGGAGCAGCTCCATGATCTGAACCTTGAGTTGGAGGATGCTAATGAGCACATTCAGTGGCACCATGATCAGAATGCCCCTCCTGGCGTGGTGCCGATGGAGGAAGATGAGGAGGAGCCACAGCAGATTGATGGTGTTTCCGGTATGGATTTCGAGGGTGAGGTACCACAGGCACCTCAGATGGGAGCTCACTCCCCTACCAGTAGCGAGTCGTCCGTCAACGACCTGGATGACTTCTAGATGATGACCTAGAAGGACTTTTTCCTATACTCCTCGATAGGGTAGCCTAACTTTTGGCAAGTGTTGTAATAGGCTAACTAGGAGTTGAGTAACTGTTTTGTGATGGGTACACCTGAACCATATGGATACCCTCAGCATGTAAGGAACAGCGATAAACTTGGGTGATTTCGTTGTAAGTTGGTAAACGATGAAATCCACAATCGCTGAAACTTGTCGGAAATTTTATCCATGTCTCCTTACATTTCTGAGCTGTGAGTTGAATACCAAACCTGTCAGGAATTTTGTGATCATGGTTCTCACAGAAATTTAGCGTCATTAGACCTCGCTAGTTTGAGTTATACGCAAAACATCACCTATCGATCTGCTGAAAAACAGCTAAGACAGTAAGGCAAAGGACGAGCCTTTCGACCATCTTTGCTAGAGTTCTAGCACCAAAGTTAAATACCAAAGTAGTGCATCCCTAAGTTCTCTAACTACTGCCAAAGTATGAGATGTTTTGGATGGACCCACAGCAAGCTATGATTTTTCTCGTAGCAAACAGAAATTCTGTCCATACTTCTATCTGTGATTTTGGAAGTCTATGACTACACTAATCCTTTATGAATCGAGGAAGTAAAATGGGTCGTGTTGCTAATGGTAACCTTTCGCATTTCAGATGGTTGGATCAACACGTGGCAACCCCGAGGGTTTTGGTGCCGGTGGCAGCAGACCGCGACAATCGCCACCACCCCCGCCCAGTTTGGTGGAAGTGATGGCCGCTCAAACCGAGCTGCTGCGTCAGCTGGTGCAAGGACAACAACACCACCAGCGGGGTGGGCAAAATGTCCACCACCCCCAAGCTGCAGGATATACGGATTTTCTGGGGACCCAGCCGCCCTTGTTCCATAAGACAGAGGAACCCTTGGACGCAGACGCATGGATTCGCACCATCGAATCCAAGTTCGCACTACTTGTGGCCCCATGCTCAGAGGCCAACAAAGTTCGTTTTGCCGCACAACAGCTTCGCGGTACCGCTCGTCTGTGGTGGGACCACTATTTTGCGATGCTCCCGGCTGATCATGTGGTCGACTGGGACGAATTCAAGGCCGCATTCCGGGCACATCATATCCCCGAAGGTCTCATGGAGAGGAAGTTGAACGAGATCCTGGCACTCACCCAGGGCACCCGCACCGTGCTGCAATACGCCCAGGCGTTCAACAACCTATGCCAGTATGCGGGCTATCACGCTGATACGGATGCTAAGAAGCGTGACCATTTCCGCGGAGGACTAAGCACCAAGCTCAAGGAACGTCTGAACCTAGTCAGGGCTGACACCTACAACGAATTGGTCAATATGGCCATTACCCAGGAAGACTGTATCATGGCACACCGGGCAGAGAAGAAGAGAAAGGCACCCGCTGGACCTTCAAGTGCTCAGCCACCAAGGTATCGCATCGTGCAAAATGTCGCACCCACAGCTCCACCAAGGGCCCCTCAGCCAGGGAGATGGATTGCCAGACCCCCACAGTAGCCAGGCATGGTACGACCCCCGATGCCTCCACAGAATGGTCCGAGGCCCACTCTTCAACAGTCTCTTCGACCCAGCCCCGCGAATCGTTGTTTCAAATGCGGGAGTTCCAACCACTTTGCACGAGAATGCCCCCAGTCTGGGCCGCCCAACCAAGGTCAGGGATCCAACCCGAACAACAAGAACAGGGGCAAGAGACAGACCCTGCAGGTCAAGCAGGAACGGATTAACTTCACCACGCTTGCAGAGCTTCCTGAAGGAGCCCCAGTGATGCCGGGTACATTCTCTATCCATAACAAGCCTGCAGTTATATTGTTTGATTCTGGTGCATCGCATAGTTTCATAAGTGCAAAATTCGGTGCAAAAGTAGGCTTGGATGTTTGTCACACCAAAGGGTCATATATGATATCAACACCGGGTGGTAAAATTGCTTCGAATCAAATGATCAGACAAGTACCAGTCAAGTTGGGTAGTAAAACCATCGACACAGACCTTGTTCTTTTACCCCTTGACGGCATGGATATTATTTTGGGAATGAACTGGATGACTATGCATGGAGTCACGCTGGACCTTTCTTCCCGAGCCGTTGAGATAACTTCACCTAGTCACGGAGCCACTACCATTTACCTACCATTCCTAGATTGCACGAATTCATGTGCTTACATGATGGAAGGACTTAAGCTAGAGGATATTCCTGTGGTAAACGAGTATGCCGACGTTTTTCCGGATGACTTACCAGGAATGCCACCGGATAGGGATATTGAGTTCATCATCGAACTGCAACCAGGCACTGCACCTATATCCAAAAGACCATATAGGATGCCCCCTAAAGAATTGGCAGAGCTGAAAATTCAACTCCAAGAACTGCTGGACAAAGGTTTCATTCGCCCTAGCGCGTCACCTTGGGGATGTCCAGCCCTATTCGTAAAGAAGAAGGATGACAGTTTGAGGTTATGCGTTGACTACCGGCCTCTCAACACAGTAACCATTAAGAATAAATACCCACTTCTTCGTATCGATGTACTCTTCGATCAATTAGCTGGAGCCAGAGTCTTCTCAAAAATTGATCTTCGTTCGAGATATCATCAGATCAAGATTCGCCTGTGCGATATTCCTAAGACTGCCTTCTCCACACGCTATGGACTATATGAATTCTTGGTCATGTCCTTTGGACTCACAAATGCCCCTGTCTACTTCATGTATCTCATGAATTCGGTATTCATGCCCGAACTTGACAAATTCGTCGTAGTGTTCATCGACGACATCCTTATCTATTCCAAGGATGAGGAAGAGCATGCCAAGCACCTTCGCATTGTTCTTCAGCGACTCAGAGACCATCAGCTCTATGCTAAGTTTTCTAAGTGTGAATTCTGGTTGGATACTGTAAAGTTCTTGGGTCACACGATCTCCAGCGAAGGCATAGCTGTTGACCCCAGCAAGGTACAAGAGGTGATGGATTGGAAACCCCCTACCTCTGTTCATCAGATTCGCAGTTTTCTCGGCTTAGCCGGTTACTACCGTCGCTTCATCCCGGATTTCTCTCGAATTGCTAAGCCCATGACTGTACTGTTAAAGAAGGAAGTAAAGTTTGTATGGAATGAGAAATGTGAAGAAGCTTTCCACGCTCTCAGAGAGCATCTGACTACCGCACCTGTGTTAGCTCAACCCGATAATACCAAGTCGTTCGATGTGTATTGTGACGCATCGGGTACTGGTCTAGGATGTGTGCTTATGCAAGAGAATCGAGTGATTGCATATGCCTCACGAGCCCTTCGGCCCCACGAGCAGAATTATCCCACTCATGATCTTGAGCTTGCAGCCGTCATTCACGCTCTGAAAATATGGAGGCACTATCTCATGGGTACACAGTGCAATATCTACACTGATCATAAGAGTCTCAAGTATATCTTCACACAAGCCGATCTGAATATGAGACAACGAAGATGGCTAGAATTAATAAAGGATTATGACCTTGAAGTGCACTATCACCTCGGCAAGGCTAATGTAGTCGCGGATGCACTAAGCCGCAAGTCCCATTGCCATTGCTTATCCATGGAATCCTACAATGAGACATTGTGTGCAGAAATGAGGAAGCTTAACATGAAAATGGTTTCCCAAGGCACTCTAAATCACATCTCAGTTGAACCCACTCTTCACGACCAAATCATCATGGCACAACTACATGATGAAGGAATTAAGATCATCAAACAAAAACTCTCTCTAGGTGAGGAGAAGTATAAATGTTTCCGCCAGGACCATAAGGGAGTTCTATGGTTCGAAAGTCGTATAGTCGTTCCGAAGAATCATGAACTCCGCAAGCAAATTCTCGATGAGGCACATCTTTCCAAATTCTCTATCCACCCCGGCAGTAGCAAAATGTATCAAGACCTAAGGCAAAACTTCTGGTGGACTAGAATGAAAAGAGAAATTGCTACGTATGTCTCAGAATGTGACACGTGCCAGAGAGTAAAAGCTAGCCACTTGAAGGTAGCCGATACACTTCAACCGTTACCTATACCATCCTGGAAATGGGAAGACATAAGTATGGACTTCATCGTTGGACTACCAAACACTTCCCAGAAACATGATTCCATATGGGTTATCGTTGATAGACTCACAAAGACGGCGCATTTCCTTCCGGTACACACCACCTATTCTGCCAAGAAATATGCCGAGATTTACCTCGATCGTATTGTTTGCCTACATGGAATACCTAAGACAATTATTTCCGATCGTGGTACTCAGTTTGTAGCACGCTTTTGGGAACAACTGCAAACATCTCTTGGTACTAAATTGATTCACAGCTCAGCATACCATCCTCAGACTGACGGACAAACGGAAAGAGTAAACCAAATTCTTGAAGACATGCTGAGAGCTTGCGTCATTCACTATGACAAGAATTGGGATAAATGTCTACCCCTAGCAGAGTTCTCGTACAACAATAGCTATCAAACGAGTTTGAAAATGGCACCATTTGAGGCCCTGTACGGACGAAGGTGTCGAACTCCTTTGAGCTGGTCACAAACCGGAGAACGTAAAATAATTGGACCCGACCTGGTAATCGAGGCAGAGGAGAAAGTAAAAGTAATACAAGCAAATCTTAAAGCCGCACAAACCCGGCAAAAGAGCTATCCCGACAAAAGGAGAAAGCCCCTAAAATTCGAAGTTGGCGATCATGTCTATCTTCGAGTTTCACCAACCAAGGGAGTGCAAAGATTCGGAATCAAAGGCAAACTAGCTCCCCGTTATGTTGGTCCTTACGAAATCATTGAGAGCTGCGGATCCGTAGCCTACAAATTACGACTGCCCCCTCAGCTCACGGCCGCCCATGATGTCTTCCACGTATCTCAACTCAAGAAGTGTATTCGAGTCCCTACCGAGATTGTGGAACAACAAGAAATATTGGTAGAACCCAATCTCTCGTATGTCGAACACCCGGTTAAAATTTTGGATCGAAAAGAAAGAGGGACCAGGAGGAAAGTGATTAAAATGTATAAAGTTCAATGGAATCATCACACTGAAGAAGAAGCCACCTGGGAAACCGAGAGCTACCTAAACCAAAATTTCCCTGGTTTTCTTATCTCAACCACTGGTATGTGCACCCCTGTCCACACTAAGATTTACCGAATCTCGGGGCGAGATTCTTGTTAAGGGGGGAAGGCTGTAACAACCCTGATAAATTACATTTCTAAAGCAATGTCATTAGCCCAACCCTATGCTTAACCAACTAACAAAAGGGTGAAAAGAATTAGAACAAGTTAAGTTGAAATTCAAATTTAAATTGGGCACATATGCATACCTTTGAATTTTTAAATTAACTTTCAAACCACAAGCCAAATGAAATGTTGCCTAAAACCAAACTTGTAGAACTTTTTATTTTGAACAACTTTCATGTTCAAAAGTTTTTGAAATTCAAATTAGAAAGTGGAGAAAACATCCTGTTTGCAACCAGCCCCCTGGAAATTTTTAAATTCTCGCAAATATGCCCTTCGCCCCTTCTCTCTCTCCCCTCCCCGCCCGACAGCCCGGCCAGGTGGCCGGCGACGCCTGACCAGCGCAAGCCGCCAGGCCAGTGGCCGCCGTCCCTCGCCCCCAAGCCCGGCTTTGCCCCCCCCCCCCCCCCCCCCCCACCGCCGCGCTGCCCAGTCCGCGCTCGCCGCGCGCGCCGCGCTGCCCAGCCTCTGCTCGCCGCCCGCCGCGCCCAACGGCCGCGCCGCGCCGTGCCACACCGCCCGCCGCGACCCGCCCGTCGCTGAGCTCGCCGCCCGCCTGAGCCGCTGCTGCAGCTATCCCCCAACCCCGTGCCGCGATATCTCCACTCCCCCACGCAAATCTCCGGCGCCCAGTCGCGCGCTCCCGCCCGCCGCACGCCGCGCCGGTGTCCTGATGCCGCCCACCGTGGCCAGTGGCACGCCATCGCCGTGCCTCCACCCCTGCACGTCGCCCGGCACCCCTACCTCCCTCCTGCCCCTATAAAAGCCGCCCCAGGCCGCCCGCGCGAGCTGCCAGTAACCAGAGCACACCGCCGCCGCCATTGTCGCCGCCGAGCTCCGCCCGCTCGTGGACAGCCCTCCACAGCCGCCTCCTGCCCAAATTGAAGTGCCAGCCACCACTACACCATCCCACCGGAGCTCACCGACCCGCTCAACGCCGCCCAGGACCACCGGAGCGCCGCCGCCCGCGCTGCTGCCGCCGCCGCCGCCGCCTCTGGTCACCGCGGACAGCTCGACTCCGACCCCCTCCGCCCAAGCCAAGCACCGGAGCAGTTTCCCCACGCGCCACTGAAGCTCCCCGTCCAGACCAGACCGCCCCAAGCCCGCCGCAGCACCGCCGTCGACGCGTACCGCCGCCGCCGCCGCCCCTGCTCCAACGCCGGTGAGCTACTCCCGGCCGTCCCCCACCCGAACAAGACCCCCACGAGGTAGCCCTCGCACCCCTGATCCTTCCCCGGCCCCCACCCCTCGCCGCCGGCGAGCCCCTCGCCGGAATTTTGGCCGGCCACCGCACCCGAGCCGCCCGAGGACCCAATTGCAGTAATTGAAATCTTTGGAAGGGTCTGCACGTAAGATTCAAGGACCCAGTTGTAAGAGAAAGTTTCAAACCTAGATTCAAAATCAGTGAATTTGTAAAAATCGTATAAAATCATAGAAAATTCAGAAAAATCCAAACTCAACTGTTCTGGAACCTTTGGGATAAACTCCACAACTTTTGTTACATGCATCTCCTCAGATTCTAGATAATTTAAGCTCTAAATTAAATAGGCTGTTTAATGACCTTTATTCACAACCATTGTTGTAGACAAGTACTGGTCCTGAAAATTTTACAGTAGGAGGTTTACTTGTTATATAAGACAATGTGAAAAGATCAGGCCCAAGTTCCATCTCTATCCACACTGTTTATTAAACTTAGTTTCATACCATGTTTGGACAGAATTAATTGTCCCTGCAGTTAGGTTATGAATCACCTAACAAAACTTTTTCTATACTGGTGTAATGGTACCTAGATGCCATAGAAAAATTTAGAGACTTTTTATCTCAGAGGAACCTATTTATTTGATTTATATGCTAATAACATACCTTAAATCAAGAAAATAGTATCTTAGCTTGGAAAATTCTCATATTTTTACTAGAAGATACTCAGTGGTAGAGGTTGCTGTGTAAAAAGTTTCATGGACAAAAACCCTGTGCAGGCTCCTGTAAAAATAAATTCTTGAATAACCTAGGTGTGTAATGTCATATTTACTATGCTCTGAAAACTGCATAATAAATCCTATAAAAATTACAGTAGCTCCTGCATGATGAATTGAAAGCCCTGTAAAAATCTTAGTCTCAGTTTTTGCACCTTTTGTTCTGTATAAAAAGAACAGGAATCTAGCAGCAACCATGTATTATATTTTTCATAATTAATCTGCTGCATGAAAATATCTGAAAATTTTACAGTAAGCTTATCTTTCCCTGATGTGCCTAGATCCAAGGTTTCATGACCAGAAGCTACTCGCTGTAGTAGTTACACTTAAATCTCGTTTCCATGAGGAACATAAGTTCCCATGAACACCCACCCCACCTTGCTTAACAAAGTTACTTATTGTACTATTCTACTCTATTAACGATTGCCCACGAATGATAAAGTGACTCACTCCACAACAAAACTCATGTCTTACAGACTGCAACTTTATCATGAAGGAAATCATGTCGTTTATCATCACCACTACTTACACTTGTGCATTCATATAGAAACGACTACTCTCACCGACGGAACTTACGAGCTGGTGCCCGAGTCAGAGAGTGAGCAGCGAGAAGCCCAGGCAAATTTAATTAAAGCAGTTGAAGACCCGGGTCAACGTTCAGACGATCCTCGGACTAACTTTGCACAAGAAGGCAAGCCCCGGAGCATAACCCATTTCCTTTCCTAAATTATGCAACTCACTACTCTTTTGCTTGTGCATTAAGTTTATAGGAGTTGAATGAAAACTTAGTTGCATGATGTTAGGAACCCATGCTTGAAAACTAGATGTAAGGTTCGATAGAATGCTGTGCTAATAGGACTCCGGTAAAAGCCGAGTGATTTCCTGTCACTCGCGAGAAAATAGGAGTTGAATGTTTACTACACGCTGCAACCATAAGGACAACGGACGGGCTATGGTACGATGTTTACAATTGAGGCCCGTCTGTTTAGTGAAAAATACTAAGGCCGCAGTGTGTGGTAGTGGTGGTTAAGTCTTTGAACGTACTAACCACATGCCGAGAATATGGTAATCGGTAAGCTTAAGTACCTGATTGGCCCGGCAAGTGGACGGCATCCTACCCTTTGAACTTCGGTCCCATGTGCATATGGCGAGTGCACAAGTGGTCACGACCCGGTGTCGAACCGTGGCGTGGGGCTCGTGTACTCTCGGAAGGTAGCCCCGATCCACGACCCGGAAAGAAAGGGGAAAAGTTGCACGTGTGACTCTGGGAGTAACCACGTGACGTGTGTTTAGGTTTCCCTTGCAAGGTTAAGAAATTCGATTCGAATCGTCCGTTTCTCACGGCTATTGAGACTGCTTAATCACTTTTACCCACAGAGTAAGAAGAGGAACAATGATGATGAATAAACTTGTTGGATGAAATTTAATGATTCACCATGAATGATATTGGATAGCTGCTTATCTAGAATGGTTAATGAAACTAGAATCTTGAGCTAAAAGATGAAAGTAAGGACCCACTCGTAGTTGCTTTTCGGCAAAACAAACCCCTGAGCCAAAAAGCCTTGCATGTCTAGAGTCGGTGGAGTAGATTCCACTACATGGGTAAATCTTGCTGAGTATTAGTATACTCAGCCTTGCTTGTGGCTCGTTTTCAGGTGAGACCTTCGAAGATATGATTGCTAGCTTGACCTGGCCGTGTACACTTCCCCCTGGTTGGTCGGTGGAATGGGATACGCCCCCGACCAATGGAGATAATGCCGAGTGATGTCTCGTACGGGCTTCATCGAGATATCCTTATCGTCGAGTAGCTTTCGTTATTTTATTTCCGCTGCAACTTAAACTCTGAAGAACTTATTGGTTACGATCACTGAAGTACTCGGATACTAAACTCAAGCTTGGTTTGTAATATTCACCTATGATAATTTTGTAATATTTGCTGGAATGTGGTATTCTTTGGGCTCATCGTCGCATGAGCATTTGTATGTATGGCATTCGATCTGCTTTACCGTGTTTGTATCGGGAGGTTACCCGACAGACCAATGGATTACTCCGTTTGAAGTGTAAGGTTAACCGAGATTGCCCTAATGGTGATGGTTAATACACTTGAGCCGGATTAATTCAGGTGGTTCTGCCACATCGATGCGGACCCAGCAGCGGGGCCCGACCCCCCGCCTGACTGGAGAGCCCCGTACCTCGACTATCTCATCCGCGAGACGCTCCCGGCGAACAAGACGGAGGCACGTAGGATTGCGCGCCGCGCCTAATCCTTCGTCATCATTGACCAGGAGCTCTACAAGCGGAGCCACACCGGCATTCTCCAGCGATGCATCCCGAACGAACAGGGAATGGCGCTGATTCAGGACACCCACGCCGGACCCTGCGGCCACCACGCCGCGCCAAGAACCCTCTTTGGAAACGCCTTCCGGCAGGGCTTCTACTGGCCGACAGCGGTCGCCGACGCCACTCACGTGATCCGCACGTGCAAAGGGTGCCAATTCTTCGCACGCCAAACTCATCTGCCCGCACAAGCGCTCTAGACCATCCCCATTACGTGGCCCTTCGCGGTCTGGGGTCTGGACCTCGTCGGGCCCTTCAAGAAAGCGCCCGGGGGCTTCACCCACCTGCTTGTCGCCGTCGACAAGTTCTCCAAGTGGATCAAGGCACGACCGGTCGCGCAGATCAAGTTCGAGCAGGCGGTACAGTTCTTCACCGACATCATCCATCGCTTCGGAAGTTCACCGGCACGCAGTTCACTGGGAAGAAATTCCTCTAGTTCTGCGACGACCACCACATCCGAGTGGACTGGTCGGCCGTGGCGCACCCCCGCACGAATGGGCAGGTCGAACAAGCCAACGGCATGATACTCCAGGGTCTCAAACCACGGATCTTCGACCGCCTCAAAAAGTTTGGCGGCCGGTGGGTCGCGGAGCTCCCCGCGGTCCTCTGAAGTCTAAGGACGACCCCCAGTAGGGCGACTGGCTTCACCCCGTTCTTCATGGTCTACGAGTCCGAGGCAATCCTCCCCACCGACCTAGAGTACGGATCGCCGAGGGTCAAGGCGTATGACGAACAAGGGAACCAGGCATCACTCGAAGACGCGCAAGACCAGCTCGATGAAGCGCGCGATGTGGCCCAGCTGCACTTGGCCAAGTACCAGCAGGCCTTACGACGATACCACAGTCGCAAGGTGCAAGGCCGAGCCTTCAACGTCGGCGACCTGGTGCTTCGCCTCGTCCAGGACAACAGAGGTCGGCACAAGCTGACCCCTCCATGGGAAGGTCCCTTCATCGTCGCGCAAGTACTGCGGCCAGGCACGTACAAGCTGGCAACCCCTGATGGGCAGATCTTGGACAACGCTTGGAACATAGAACAGCTAAGACGCTTCTACCCTTAGCCTTTGTTTCCAAGTTTGTACATACATACTTCCGTAACTTTTTAGTCCACGGAAAAAGGCAATTTTGAGTCGATCTCGTTCGAGCCTCGTCCCGAGCTCAGGGATATCTGACCCTGGCCCTGCCTCAGGGTCGCATATCCCTCGGGGGCTATCAGGGGCTCCGACCCAAGCCACTTGACGTCTTCTCAAAACACCTTTTCTCCGAACCGACCCTCTTCCTAAATGTTAGGGCGTGAAAAGGAGAGAGTGAGCAAACGACGCCCAGGCAAGACTGATCGGACTGCGAAAAAACCTAAGCCCCAGCGGCTACAGTGCCCTCGCTCATCAGTGCTTACGGAGGCGTCCAACCCACACTCTAAACTTTCCAAACCCAAAAAACAAGAGCCGCCAACGAGCTCGTCCCTTCCCCCTGGACCACGCCGAGGCCGTCGTAGACAACACGGACCGCGTCCCACAGGTTGTCGTGCTCGGCGCGCTCCGCGTCGAGGACCTCCCTCAGCCGGGCGAGTTCGTCTGCAAGGCCCGTCCGGAAAAACCCCCCAAATCAGAAATCATCACAACACCACAAAGGCAAAGAAACAAGAAGAGCCTTACCCTCGGACCGAGCCTTCAGCTCACGCTCCCGGTCGAGCCCCTGGGCCACGACGGTCTGAAGCCCCTGCACTCGCGCATGGAGCTGACCGACCTCCGCCCCGAGCTTGGCCACCATCCTCTCGGCCTCGCCCTTCCGGGACGCCTCGAAGTCCGGGTCCTGCCAAGCCTTCTGCCGCTCGTGCCGGATGCGCTCGACGGTTTTCTGAAGGGCTTCATGTTCCCCCTTAAGTCGTACGAGCTCCGCGGCATCAAGGTGGGCCTTCTCAGCAGCAGCCTGGAACTCCTCGCGATCGAGGCGAGCCTTCTCGATGACGGCCTGGAACTTGTCCTCCGCCCGCCGCGCGTCCTCCCGCGCCACCTGCTCGCGCCTTTGCAGGTCGTTGATGACTTGCTAGCCGGCGGCAACCTGCGCGGTCAGCTCAACGGTCCGCTGCCTCTCCACAGAGAAGCGTTCCCAGAGCCCCCTCTCGAGCCGGAGGAAATCGGACTTCCCCCGTCTGCACTCCTGGACGGCCTACAAGACAATTTATACTCAGTAACAGAGCGACGAGAGTAAAATAACCGCCAGGGAGAACACCATACCTGGCCACCAGGAACGACGACACCGTCCAGCTCCCCCATCGCCGAGGACAGGGCAGCGCGGACGTTTGCAAGTCCGGCCTGCACTGCCTGCCACTTGCCCACTCCTCGACATCATCAAGCGTGAAGAGGGGTCTCTGCGGGTCATCGCGGGACATCCAGCGCAGGGTAGTCCCACTCCACGCCTTGGGAACGGGATTGACCGAGACAAGGGTAGAGGCCGCTCCGGCCGCCCCCGGCGCCGCCGTCCCCGACGCCGCCGCTGGGGCAGGCACCGCCGCCCCGGATGTCGTTGGCCTCGTCGACGGTCCCGGCGCGTGCGCCGCCGTCCTTGTCGAGGTCGCAGCAGCAGTAGTCGACACCGACGCGCGTCCCAATCCGTCCGCCGCCGCCACCATCTCCGTCATGGCTGCTGGAGCGGGCGTTCCCGTTCCCGCTACCGCAGCGGCCTTCATCGCGACCACCGAGGCAGAAGTCCCCGCCCCCGTCATGGCCGCCGGAGCAGGCACCCCGCTTCTGCCGCCGCCGTTGCCTTTGCCACGGCTTCCCGGGCGAATGTCCCCGCCGCCGCCGCCTTCGCCGCAGTCACCGGGGCGGGCGTCCTCGCCTCTCCCGCCGCCGCTGTCCCCGTCGTGGCCGCAGGGGCGAACTCTCTCTCCCCCGTCGCCACCGCCGTCCCCGTCGCGATCGCTGGGGCAACTGCCCCCGTCTCCGCCACCACCGTCGGAGCCGCACGCTCCTCCTCCACCTCGTCGTCGAGGTCTATCACCTCCCCGATCTATCACCTCGTCGTCGAGGTCTATCACCTCTGAGGCGGCAGAGGGCGGAGCAGGGGTCAGACCCTGCCCCGTGCCCGGCTGCGGCACCATCCCACCGGTTGCCGCCGCAGGAGCCACCTCCGCGATAGGCTCCGCGGTCTCCCCGGCGACACCGCCGCTCGCTGCCGGCGGGGTCGCGGTCCGCCCCGCGGAGGTGGACGACACCCATAACACCTTCTTCAGCGCCAGCGGCGGGACGAGGCCTCGAGGGGCGGAGTTGTGAGACAACAAACAACATCAGCGAAAATGACTCAATGCCAGGAAAAGAACGAGACGCGCGCGGAATTTCCACTTACACTCCCCCAGCGCAAGGACGGCGGGTGCGTTTCGCCTCCGAGCCTGACGCCGACCCCGGGGCATCTGGCAACGGCCGCTTGCCGCTACTCCTATGCTCCTAGGCCACAGGCAAAGGGACGGGGAGCGACTCCGTCGACTCCCGAGGCGCGCCCCGCACCGACCCCTGGGGCGCGGCCCCAGAACTTTGCGGGGTCGAGTCCCGGGCGGGCGGCCCGCTCGGTTTGTCCCCCGCGGCTGTTTGGGAGCGCTGCTCCTGAATGACGAGCGCGCTCGGTCGGGGGCCCGGAACGAATTCCTCCTCCTCTTCCTCCTCCTCGTCTTCATCCTCCTCCTCCTCTTCATCGTCGTCGTCGTTGTCTGATACGACCTAGCCCTTCCGCCGCCGCTGGAACTCCTTGGCGGCCTTCCTTTTCTTCCTCGCCGTCTCCTTGTCCTTGCACTGCTTCTGCTTCTCGGCAAGGAGACGGTTCTGCTGCCGCCGCTCGGCGTCCTCTGGCACCAGCGGACGCGAGTCGACAACCTTAGTCATGTCGCCCTGCAGACACGAAAGCACTGTGTCAAAGCGACGAACCAAGAAACGCAGGAAAAAGAAACGGGCGCGCGAAGTCCTCACCAGATCGATGAAATCCTTGTCCGGGCGCATCGGAGGGTGGCCAGGCACCGGGTAATCGGCGTCCTTATCCTCCAGCGCCATCCGGACTCGCTGTTGGATCTCGGAGGCAGCGAACGCACCCATCGCAAGGACGGTGCCCTCGGTCGGCGTGCTGGGAGTCATCTCGGCGAGCGAGCGGACCTGGAGCATCAGCGGCACCACCCTCCGAGATTGTACGCCCCGATAACTCCGGCCCCGGTCAGCCCCTTTCCCTTCAGGTACTCGATGACCTGAAGCAAGCCAGTGATCCGCTTCTTCTCCTTCTCCACCGGGTCGTACGACCACAGCTCCGGCGCCACTTCAATGACGCGGCCGGTGAACTCTGGCAAGGGGGAGTCAGAGTAGTTCTTCACATAGAACCACTGCTGATGCCACCCCTTGTGGGACGCCGCGGTCTTCATCGCCATGTACTCCTTGGCGCGGGTATGGCGGAGTTTGGATTCCGGCGCACCCTATCGGCACCCGGGTTGCCCGCTGCTGGCTCCCTTTCTTCTCGGCCTTCTGGTACAGGCTGACCACAAAGAAATACTTCCAAAGAGAGAAGTTGGGCTCGATGCCCAGGAACCCCTCTCACAGCGCGACGAACGCCGCGATGTGTTGGATCCCGTTGGGATTAAGGTGTTGCAGCTCGAGCCCGTAGTAGTGCAGCAGCCCGCGGAAGAAAGGGCTCGGCGGGGTCGTGAACCCTCTCTCGTGGAAGTGGGCGAACGACACAACGTAGCCGGCAGGCGGACTCGGCACCTCCTCCATCTCGGGGAACTGCCATTCGCCCCTTTCAGTCCTCTCACAAAGGAGGTCCTTCCTCGTGAGGCCGTCGACGCGCGAGGTGCCAAAGCTGGTGCGTGCCCAGGATCCCATCGCAAAGGGGTGAAAAGCTCGACGGCGGAAGGCGAGGAAGGTTGCAGCGCTGGGCGGAGGGAGACGAACGGCGCGCAAGAAACCTAAGGGTGCACGAGGGGGTGAAAAGACTTGGGGGCACATTGCGGTCGGAACCGGCGAGGCAGACTCCCCGTCTCATAGGAGGGCGCGTGGGAAGCAGAACAGACGCCCCCATCGCAATAAATGCGACGCCAGGTATGCCCCATCACGCCCGCCCTATTTGGAAATCGTGCGCACGACCTGCTGCAGGAAACATCCTCTCCTCCATCGTTTCGCGGGTCGGCGCCTTCCGCCACTTCGCCTCCCAGAGAGTACGCGCGCACAACCTCCTCCGCATCCGGCCCGAGACCCACCAAAAAGGTAAAAAAGGGACACGGGGCTGAAAACGCCCCTACGGCCCGTTACGATCCAGGGGTTCGAAGGCTGGCCCACCATGGGTTCAACAGCCGCTCCAGGATAACCCCGAGCGAGCGGTGAGAAGGGACGGGTCCGCTAGCGGCCATCACCCGGGCGCACGACAGCCTAGGGCGTCCCAACCTCACATTTGAGTCCGGACCGGCACCAGAGTTCATGGTTTTTTCCCGAAGAAAGGCAACGAGCCACCGGATCCGATTGAACGGACTCGGGGACCATATTAGCTGGCCGGCCGGAATCTGGGGTACGCCACCAGCTTGGCCCGAGCCGGACCCCCCCCCCCCCCCTCCCCGAACGGGGACCGGGACCCCACTCGAATCGACCCGTTTGCAGCTCAACAAGCACCACGGTTCGTCTGGCGAGGATAGCGTGGCACAGCTCACCCCCTCCGTCTCAGCGAATGGACGCTTGAGGGGTAACGTTCAAAAGCCGATCTGGCCTCCCGACTGGTCTCCTGCAACGCGTGGGAGCTCGGGGGCTGGCTTTGCAACCAATGACCACACGAATGGTCATAACCTAAGGTCTCCGGACAGAAGGCGTCCTACGGAACAACGAGAATCTTCTCGCGCCAAGACATCCACATGGCTCTCCGTCTAGTCAACTTTCCCGACCAAGCCGAACAAACAACGCTTCCCGTCCCTGATTAACTGCAGCTTGCACGACGAGCAGAGATTCCCGACGAACGACGATAATAGCCTCCGGAGGAGCATCCCCGCTCCACCACAGGCTCGGGGGCTACTGTCGGGGGGAAATATTAACGACCTCCTAATGACCGTTAAAACAACAATCATGAAGGCCCAGGCCCACCTACGGCAATGGCGACCGCCGTTGGCCCAACGTGGGAGGGGAGCGCCCCGCTCCACCTCGCCTGACCCAGTACCTCGGGGTTGGACGCTCCCGACCCCTCGACGGCAGACTCCGCCTCGCCCGACCCAGGGCGTAGGGGGTCGGACTCACCCGGGCCCACAAGACGAGTATCCGCCTCGGGCGCACACTGGAGGATAGGAGTGCGGATCTCGTGGGCCCCCTGCCGATCTTGCCATAAATGCGCCGCGGCTCTGGCGCGTAGAAAGGCGCCCGCGCCCCCGACGTGACCCGTCACAAGTATCCAAGCACGACCGCGCAGCACAGGCTACAGTGGCCGCAGCTTTCCCCGATTCGCTACAGGGCACTCATGGCCTGCGCCGCCCGGCACAGGAGGAAGCCCCGCACGTCCTCGCGCCCCGCGCATCCGGTGACAAAGACGCGACGTCCACGTCCCACAGGCCATCAGCAAGGTGACAGGATCTGCCGCCTTCCCCGATGGGCACGGATGCCACGACCGAACATCATCATCATGCCTGGCGGCAACGGCCACCAGGGAAATCGTCAACAGGATCCGAAGGCAGCCGCCCTCCTCCGGTGGACGCGCTGACAGGAGCCGAAGGCCGGAGCAGGGGGCGGCGACCCGGGGACTTGGTCCTTCCCCTTGTATTGTATTTTACTTGGGTGAACTTACCTCTTTTACTTCCCCTCATGCCTGGCTCATCTGTAACCCTGAGCTCCCCTTGCGCTATAAAAGGAGGACCGGGGGCCCTGAGATGGGGGACTCTCTCTCTCTCTCACTCTATCTCTCCGGCGAGGAGAAGACACACACTCACCATCAGAGCATCAGTGCACACCCAAGAGACTTGGGACCAGCTCCCTCTCTCGCCCTCCTGTAACCCCTACTATAGACCCCGCGTGGGCAACACGAGCAGCTCCTCATACTAGACGTAGGGCTTTTCTCTGCCCGAACCAGTCTAAACCCCGTGTCTCCCACGCCACCATCCGAAGTCTTACGCGCATAAAAGAAATTTACTAGTCTTAGTCTTGATCCGCTAATCTTGACAACGACACTATGGATGGCAGATCTAGATATTTTTCATATGCTTATTATGATAAAGTAATGGAAAATGGAGAGGTACATGACAGAAAATGGTTAGTTTATTCTAAGAATATAGATAAAGTGTTTTGCTTTTGTTGCAAGATTTTCAAGTCTGTTAACATGAAGAGTTCTTTAGCATCTGATGGATTTAGAGATTGGAGACATCTAAGTGAGAGGTTGAAAGAACATGAAGGAAGTGTGGAGCATATCATAAGCATGAACTCTTGAAATGAGTTAAGAACCAGATTGAGAAAAGATCAAACAATTGATAAAGAAATGCAGAAGCTAATCAAAAAGGAGAAAGAGCACATGAAGCAAGTTTTATTCATATTAGTAGCCATTGTGAAGTTTCTTGGTAAGCGGAGTTTGGCTTTTAGAGGATCCAGCGAGCAACTCTACAATGAAAAGAATGGTAATTTCTTAGCTTGTGTTGAGACGATTGCAGAGTTTGACCCGGTATTACAAGAGCACCTTAGACGCATTCAGAGCAAAGAAATTCATTATCATTATCTTAGTCATAAAATTCAGAATGAGTTGATTTCTCTTTTGGGCTCTAGTATTACAAATTCCATCATAGAAGTTGTTAAAAAGGCCAAATATTTTTCTGTTATCCTTGATTGCACCCCAGATGTGAGTCATCAAGAACAGATGACTTTAATAGTTCGGTGTGTTAATATGTCTGAGAACAAAATAAAAATTGAAGAGTACTTTCTAGCATTCTTGGAAGTGGATGATACATCTGGTTTGGGGCTTTTTTAATGTATTGTTGGAGTCCATGAATTCCTTTGGTCTTAATATTGCTGATATAAGGGGCCAAGGTTATGATAATGTATCCAATATGAAAAGGAAACACCAGGGGGTGCAAAGGCGATTGCTTTATATTAATCGAAGAGCTTTGTATATGCCATGTGCTTAACATAGCCTTAATCTTACTCTTTTTGGGATTGTGCAATGGATATATGTTTTGTTTTCTGGTTCTACAAAAAGATGGAAAGTGTTGCTTGACCACTCGTTGGGAGAGTCGGATCAAAAGTGTTAAAGCAATCAGATTTCAAGCTCCACAGTTAAGGTCAGCTTTGTCTCAATTACGTAAAGCTCATGATTCCGAGGCCAGTACAAAGAGTGATGCCAAAAATTTATTTAATTTGCTCGGTAATTTTGAGTTCATTCTTGGAATGGTTGACTCTGCCTTGGAGCAAATCGAAGGTATAATGCAATACTTTCATACCTACAGAAATGAAGGGTTTCGATCTAGCTTGAAAATTGTAAAAGGTCTTGCAACTGAAATGGGTGTTGAGCCATCCTTCCCTGTGAAGCGCAAAGGTACTAGAAAGAAACATTTTGATGAATCTGATTGCAGTGATGAAGTAATATTGGAAGCCGAGAAGGATTTTCAAGTTAATTACTTTTTTGTCATTGTTGATACGGCGACAACCTCATTGAAAAATAGATTTGAAGAGCTCCAAGTATTTAAAAACATATTTGGATTTTTACTAAGCTCAAAAACCTTGACGTCATTGGATGATGCTGAACTAACAGATTGTTGCAGTAGTTTTGCAAATACTTTCTCTTCAGATGATTCATGTGATGTGGACTTAGATGATCTAATATCTGAATTGAAGGTTTTGCAACTGACTTTGCCGGATAGACAATTGTCTGCTATGGAGATTTTTGAGATTGTTACAGAAGTGGACATCTATCCCAATGTGTCAATTGCTTATAGAATTTTATTTACTATGCCGGTGACTGTCGCATCAGCTGAAAGGAGCTTCTCAAAGTTAAAGTTATTAAGAAACTATTTGAGATCAGTAATGTCTCAAGAAAGGTTAAATGATTTGGCTGCTTTATGCATTGAGAAGAGACTGTTGGATGAGATTGATATTGACTCTATCATTAGTGATTTTGCATCTAGAACTGTTAGAAGAAATTATTTTAAATGATCTGGAGACATTTTGTCTTTTTGTATTTTGAACTTATTATTGCAACATTGTTAGGGGCAATGAGATTTCATAATATATTTGCACAATTGATATACTATCTTGTTATGTTTATGGCTCATGGGGGCTCCATTTTTTTTCAACCCGGGCCACCAAAATGTCAGGGCCGGCCCTGGTCCTCCAACCACGTGCTCGATAGGGTCGTCAAGGTGCCACAGAGTCCTCCAACCTTCATATTGCCTCATTTAGTTTTCCATTCTTTCCTTTATTTGCCTCTATTATATCTATAAGAGAAGATCAGCTTCTTTTACCTTTGGGAAAAGTCCGGTTTACACCCTCGAATTATTGCAAAAGTCCAATTTTCAATCTTAAACTACAAAACTGAATAGAAAAGGTCATCCAACTATCAAAACTGGGTAAATTTGGCCCTTAGGGTGGTTTTGAAGTTGGTTTTATTTTTTTAAAAAAATAAAAAATTCTAATTAGATCTAAAAAATTAAAACTAATTCATTTTCAATCAGAAAAATATGAAACTAGTACCAAAATTTTTCTAAAAATATGACTTATCTATTATTGCTCTATTTGAATCTTATTTTTTCAAAAATAATAAGCATAACTACAAGCAACCAAATACTATGAACATAAAAAAATTCGATCCAAATAACTGACAAGGATAGTGGCAATAGATAGTCTACATTTTTAGAAAAATTTTGATATCCATTTCATATTTTTTTTTATGTAAAATGAATTACTTAAAAAAAATTTAGTTTAAATTTGAATTTTTTAATTTTCACAAAATAGAAAACCACCTTCAAAACCAGTCTAAGGGTCAAATTTTCCCGGTTTTGACAGTTGGATGGTGTTTCTTATCCGATTTTGTAGTTTAAGGTTGAAAATTAGACTTTCGTGATAGTTGGAGGGTGTAAATCTGACTTTTCCATTTACCTTTTATGTGTGTAAAACAGCGCTTCATTTAGCTTCAAATTAGTCAGTTATACATGGCAATATATACGTTGATTGAAAGAATTATCCTTGTCTTTTTAGAGAAAAAAAACTATTCTTGTTTTTCACTCCCTCTATTTTTAGATAGACTAATGTTTAGAATAAATAAACTTTTTAGTTTATTTTTGAATTAATTAGTTTATCTTTGAATTAATTAGTTTATCTTAAATATTTATATATTTAAAAACATGGGGTAGAAAATAAAACTGCCGTTTGCCTTAACCCACAGGCCGCAGCAAACCAGCCCACGAATATGTTCCAGCACTTCAATCGACCTGCTCCTCCATCCTTCCTCCACTTCACCACCAGTGGGCTGTGGCCTGTGGGCCATCGCCGGTAGAAAAATTGCATGAATCAATGATACCTTTTGTTTTGAACATAGCCTGACACAGCACACAGCACGGATTTGTTTACTGTGCCTTCGAATTAAATCAAGAGCGGCAGGTAAAGCTATGGGTTAGTTTGACCCGTTCATGTCATTGTTGGGTGGTGTCGCTTCGTTTGTGGTGTTCGGTGCATATGACTTTTACGAGAAAGAATCCAGAATGGGAGGGGCAGCTGGACGCGGCGTCCATTTATCGCACGCGCGGGTGAGAGCCGCTGCGTCGCAGAAGGCTTCGCGCCTACTGTTCATCTTCTTCCCGGCCAGGGGAGGGGAGAGCGGCGGCAGCGAGCTAGTGGAGGGGAAGGGGTGGTCGGGGAGGGGTGGTAGGTGGGTGGAGCGGCCGCCGGTGAGGTTGTTAACGCCCGGGGTGGTGGAGGGCGGCGGCGGATCCAGGATTCCAGGGTTGCTGGGGCTTCCATGACCGTCGGCCCTAGAGGAGGGGGCTGGGAGCGGCGGCGACCCGGTGGTGGTGGTGGGTTGGCCGGTGGAGGATGAGGGAGCGCCGCCGGCCAAGCCGGGTAGGACCCTCGGTGGGCGAGGTGGCTGGGCGGCGCGGTGGCGAGTTCGGTTAGCGTCGGCGCTGGTGGAGGACGGCAGCGGTGGTGGAGGACGGCAGCGGAGGCGTCGCCGGCTCGTTTTGCAAAAGGTGATGAATAGGCGCCCCAGCTTGACTGTTACATCATCACTCTCATCTTTGCATACTCTTTCCCATTTTAAATATATTAAATGAACTAATTAGTCAATCCGTATGAACAAAGTAAAAATAGGAATTGAAATTAATAAGACTCTCCTTATTGGACCTAAATATTGTACATGAATTTTAGATAAACCGCAATAGTCCATGCGCATCAATATGTCACGCTTATTTACTTATTTATTTATACATCCGATAAGGTAGCCTCCTGGCACAAAAGTAGGCCCATAAGGTATTTCGGCCCACCCAAATCCTCAAGACTGCCTCTGTCCTCTGTTTTGCTCTGTTTCCCGAGTTCGGACATGGCTTTGCCGATGCCGCCGGCTCGTCGCCGCCGCGAAGGCGATGAGGAATCTGCGAATATCCAGCGGCAGCCTCCTGGTGTAGCAGGATGATTTAATCTGTCGATTGCTGCAATATGGTATGCCCAAATCAACATCCACAATCAGATCTCCTAGGAAGTCTGTTCGTCTTTTTGTTTGTCAAATTTGCGATCTTCCGCGATGATGATTTCTTTTAGAAAATAAGTTCGACTTGCACATGCAGATAGGAGTTCCTCGCGCGTTTGACATGAAATACTTTCGTAGTATGTTAGAGCCTGGGCGGCTGGGCCTTCTGGTACTTGCTGTACTCCCTGAACTCAATATTATTGATGCACATTTAGACTGTAGAAACTTTGTTCTGTTGAGCAATCATGGATTTAAGTATGCTTTGATAGGAATTTTCACTGTATCATGATTGCTTTTTTTCTCTATTCACATACTTAAATCCATGACTACAATGCCACAATCAGAATAATCCTGTAGAGATATTTTTAGTATTTGTGTTCCTCCAACTAAGATGTGTTTTCCTTTTTTTCTTCTCTATTCACATTCCTGCTCTATTCTTTCTCTTTGATATATGCCCCGTTTCTTATTTCCAGGTGATCATGAACTTTGTCTACCTTGCCATCGGATCAGGGCTTGCTTCAACACTTCGTAAGTGGAATTCCTATTCAAAATTAATATATCATATCCATTTGTGGACAGAAATTTTATTTATTGCTAACTAATATAAAAGGAGTACTTAATAGAAAGGAGTACCTATACAATTATATTGAAGCACTGTTATTTAGAATTTCTTTTTAAGAAATGTTATTACTAGAAAGAAACCTCTTTCCATTTAGTAATTTTGTATTTGTACTAGAGGTATCTTGTTGGACAATAACTGGAGAAAGGCAAGCAGCACGAATCAGAGCCTTGTACCTTGAGGCAATTCTGAGACAGGATATCACATTTTTTGACATGGAGATGAGCACTGGGCAAGTCGTTGAGAGGATGGCAGGAGACACATTCCTCATTCAAGATGCCATTGGAGAAAAGGTAAGCTGTTTTGAGATGATAAGAATTAAGAAGTGAAAGGCTAACAGAAAGACTATTAGTAAGCTGTTAGATAACATGGATATCTACGATCATTATACTAGAGCTTGTGGAAAAGCCTATATCTGTAAGTCCATTGTTTGATGGTATAGATCTCTATGAATAATGTGGCAAAACTTTTGTATTTTTTTCATATAAAAGCTGCTTATACAATGATTCTACATACACTTGTGCACCTACCTTTCATCAGTACAGAAACTGAAAACTTCTTCCTAGAAATGATCAACTAGTGAGAAATAGAAACATATTGGTCTTATTTTGTATTTAGAAAGAAAGTTTACTTTATTTTTTGTACATGGCGTGCAGGGTTTGGGTTAACTACTCAAGTTATTTTTCAGATAACAATATGAATTTGTTACAAAAAGTAAAATGAGTTTTGATTCAACTCTTCTCTAAAAAGCAGTGTACCTAATAGTTATGCGCTGCTACACAAAAAAATTGACAAGCTGCCTATGCCTCCAAATTGAGAAATACTGACTTCATACTAATCATTATTTAATAGTAAAAATTCAGTTTATTGTGATACTTTCAAAAAGTAATTTGATAGAGTTGCCAAAGCCAAAGCGGAGACCGGTTTTAGACAGACAATATTGATGGCATGAATTTGCTATGCAACGTTTCTAAGTGTTGTATTTAGTATTCTTACAGAAAAAAAGAAATATGTACTTGTTTTGTGTGTGAGCATCTGATAGGCAGTGCTTCATTGTTAATTCTTTGTAGTGTTTCTGCACATGCTCTATTTAGGTTGGAAAGTCCATACAGCTCCTTTCTACTTTTATTGGTGGCTGCATTATTGCATTTGTGAGAGGATGGCTCTTAGCCCTTGTTATGCTCTCAAGCATTCCTCCAATTGCAATTGCTGGTGCGATTGTATCAAAGCTTATGACAAGACTCTCCACCCGCATGCAAGCAAAATACGGTAATGCTGGCAATGTTGTTGAACAAACACTTGGAGCCATTAGAACGGTTAGTGCTACTAGGCACTTGTTTATGGTTAGTCATCCTTGGGTCTGTCGCTACTGAAGTCCTGATGTTCTTTCTACCTGGTTTATCTTCTTATGCTTTGAAGGTTGTTTCATTCAATGATGAGAAGCAGGCTATAACAACGTATAACAAGTTCATAAGAAAAGCATATGAATCTGCTCTACAAGAAGGTGCTGTAAATGGACTTGGATTGGGTTCTGTAATGGCAATCTTATTTTGCAGTTATGGTTTGGCAGTTTGGTACGGATCTAGATTGATAGTTGAGCGAGGATACAATGGTGGCATGATTATTTCTGTCATAATGGCTATCATGATCGGTGCAATGTAAGTTTCAAAAGTTAATTATGATCCACCAAAGAATTCTTTTTTTTTTTTGAAAAACTCACTGAAGAATTCGTAAATGAGCAATGATGATAAATGAGCCATGTTTCTGCGTGGATGTGCCTAACACCTTCAATGTGCTAAAACACAAAGTATAGTGTTTACACTTCAGAGGAAAACGTTATAACTTGTAATATCAAAAAGACTTCCCAACAGATTTAGAATAAGTTATTTTCATCTCTGTTTTCTGGACGGCTTTCTAATTTCAGTTTCATACTTCTCTTCTGCAGGTCCTTAGGTCAGGCAACCCCATCAGTGACCGCTTTTGCAGAAGGTCAAGGGGCAGCATATAGAATGTTCAAGATAATTGAACGGAAACCAGATATTGATATATATGATACCACAGGTATTATATTGGAGGACAAAAAGGGTGATGTTGAACTGAAGGATGTGTACTTCAGCTGTCCTACCAGATCTGAACATTTAGTATTCGATGGATTTTCGTTGCGCATACCAAGTGGTACAACTATGGCCCTAGTTGGAGAGAGGGGCAGTGGGAAGTCAACAGTGATCAGTTTGGTGGAGAGATTCTATGATCCGCAGGCTGGAGAAGTTGTGATTGATGGTGTTGACATCAGAAGAATGAAGCTTGGATGGATAAGAGGAAAAATTAGTCTTGTCAGCCAAGAACCAGTGTTGTTCTCAACTACAATCAGGGAAAACATTGCTTATGGGATGGAAAATCTAACACTTGATGAGATCAAGAGAGCAATCGAGCTTGCAAACGCTGCTAAATTCATTGACAAGCTGCCAAATGTACACATAAACTAATGCACCCATATTTAACTTAGTTGCTAACTTTCTTCCATACAATGATTAGGCAGTAATTTTGTGAAACATTACAGGGTCTTGACACAATGGTTGGGGAACGTGGAACTCAACTGTCTGGAGGGCAGAAACAAAGAATAGCAATTGCTAGAGCAATTGTAAAGAACCCTAGGATCTTACTACTTGATGAAGCAACCAGCGCACTGGATATGGAATCTGAGAGGGTAGTTCAAGAAGCATTGACTAGGATAATGTTAGAAAGGACTACAATTATCGTTGCTCATCGCCTAAGCACAGTGAAGAATGCTGATGTGATATCCGTCCTACAACATGGGACGATGGTGGAACAAGGTATACCATGTGAAAGTGGGAGACTAAATAAAAGCTTTGAAATGGATATATTTTTCTATAACCTCTAGAAGATTTATCATTCATATGTTGTCCCCATGTGCTGTGCTGTAAGATGTTAGGTCCAATGGTACCATATTTATGCAACATAAAACTATAAATATACACGTCACGTCATATTTTTGCAGCCTTGTACTCTTGTGAGCACAGTTCATCTAGATAAATTAAAGTTTCCTATAAGGTACCAAATGGAAAACGTTCAGAGAACTAATGGACAAATACCTGACATTCTTTTTTGCTCAGCATATCTGCAAGCTAAGGTATATAACATGTTGCTTGTGTGAATTCTGAATAGGTTCACATGTAGAACTGATGAAGTTACCTGAAGGTGCTTACTCTCAGCTGGTACATCTGCAAGAGACTCGGCAAGCGGAAGAATCTTCTAATGTTGACCCTGATATGATAGTAACAAATGGTTTTGGCTCCAGATCTATTAATAACAAAGCAAGAAGCCAAAGTATCTCCAGGAGATCAACTAGTAAAGGCTCTTCCTCTTTTGGGCATAGTGGTAGGCACTCTTTCCCTGTTCCACTTGGCCTACCTGATCCAATGGAATTCAGTGAAGCTCCTGATATAGAGGAGACTAGAGACAAAATGACCAGTACTCCAAAGAAAGCTCCAATAGGTAGACTCTTCTATCTGAACAAACCAGAAGCTTTTGTGCTTGCACTTGGTTCCATAACTGCTGCGATGCATGGAGTTATTTTTCCAATATATGGAACATTGATTTCAACGGCGATAAAAGTGTTTTATGAGCCACCAGCAGAATTACGGAAGGATTCCAGGTTCTGGGCAAGCATGTTTGTTGTGCTAGGTGCTTGTGCCTTTATTCTGATTCCAATAGAATACTTCCTGTTTGGATTAGCTGGTGGGAAGCTTGTGGAGCGCGTACGGTCACTGACATTTCAGAGTGTGATGTGTCAAGAGATTAACTGGTTTGATAAACCTGAACACTCGAGGTATGTGTTCAATCTTTCAAAAAAAATGCTTTCATGTTATTCTAAGAAACATCCCTCGAGTTTGTCTTTTCCAAAATTACCAAGTCTGAAATCATAGTTGTTTCTCTAACTAGAACTTTGACATATATCCTTAATCCTACAAATGCATAATCTTATAACCCATCTTCCTATTTTAAAATTCTTAACACTACAAAATTCATAAATTGTGATGACCTGACAGTAAACAGTAATATTATTGTCTTACCACTATTGTGGTGCCAAATATTCTTGTACGTGCTTTTGGCGAATAGATTGTATGCTAGTTAGCACTAATACCCATCAACTTTACTCATACCGCAAGTTTCATTTTTGCTTCAGTGGATCGATTGGTGCAAGACTATCAACTGATGCTCTGAATGTTAAGCGACTTGTTGGGGACAACTTAGCACTGAATGTCCAGACTCTTTCAACTGTCATATCAGGCTTCACAATAGCAATGGTGGCAAACTGGAAGTTGGCACTGATTATCAATGTGGTGGTTCCTTTAGTTGGTTTCCAAGGCTATGCTCAAGTGAAGTTCCTGAAAGATCTCAATAAAAATGCAAAGGTACATACAATGCATTAATCATAATTGTTGTTCCTACAAGCATTTATGGTATGGCAAATATTTTATGTCTAATTCTTGGTGGGATGCAGTTGAAGTATGAAGAAGCAAGTCAAGTAGCAACTGATGCAGTCGGTGGCATCAGAACTGTGGCGGCATTTTCTGCCGAGAAGAAGGTGATGGAGGCCTATGAGAAGAAATGTGAATCTCCAATAAAGCAAGGAATAAGGGAAGGTGTCGTTGGTGGCTTGGGGTTTGGGTTCTCATTCCTCGCCTTCTACTTTACATATGCTCTCTGCTTCTATGTTGGTGCCAAGTTTGTTCAGCAAGGAACAGCCACATTTCCTGAAGTGTTTAGGGTGAGATCAAATTTTTATCTATTCTGCATAGGATTTGTCGTTTCACATGTTGTGGTTAACTGATCAAATAGCTTTCAGGTCTTTTTCGTATTAGTTTTAGCAACAAGTGGAATCTCACGAACAAGTGCAGTTGGTGCAGACAGCACCAAGGCTAATGATGCAGCTGCATCTGTCTTCGAAATTCTTGATCGTAAATCCAAGATCGATTACAGCAGCGAGGAAGGTGTGATCATCACAAGTGTGAGGGGTGACATTGATTTCCAGAATGTGTGCTTCAAGTATCCCTCACGACCAAATGTTCAAATTTTCAAGGATCTATCATTGAGCATTCCTTCTGGAAAGGTCAAATCCAATCAGAAAAAAGCCGTAATTTACACATTTCTTGCTGAACTAAATTTTAGTGATGTTATCCTTGCAGACTGTCGCACTAGTTGGGGAGAGTGGGAGTGGGAAGTCCACAGTGATCGCACTACTAGAAAGGTTCTATGATACAGACTCCAGTAAGATCCTCTTCGACGATGCGGAACTTCAAGCCCTAAAAGTTAGCTGGCTTAGGAGGCAAGTCGGGCTAATTGCCCAAGAGCCAGTGCTGTTCAATGACACCATCCGTGCCAACATAGCTTATGGGAAGCAAGGGGAAGCATCTGAAGAAGAGATCGTTGCTGCTGCTGAAGCAGCCAATGCACATCAGTTCATCTCCGCACTGCCTGACGGGTACAACACCATTGTCGGGGAAAGAGGGATCCAATTGTCAGGTGGGCAGAAGCAGCGTGTTGCCATTGCGAGGGCCATCATAAAGGACCCCAAGGTGCTGCTGCTGGATGAGGCAACAAGTGCGCTAGACGCGGAGTCAGAGCGAGTGGTGCAGGAGGCTCTGGACCAGGTGATGGTTGGTAGAACGACCGTGGTGGTGGCGCATCGTTTATCAACGATCAGAGATGCAGATATCATAGCTGTACTGAAGAATGGGGCTGTAGCCGAGAAAGGCAGGCACGAAGAGTTTATGCGGATAAAGGGTGGAACCTACGCTTCGCTTGTTGAGCTAAGCTCTAGTTCTGCGTGACCTGATGAAAGCTTGGGCATTATTTCAAAACTTAGATCATCCTCCTCACATGGATTGGATAGGGATAATGTGTAAAAGGTTGCTACTCTTATTTCAAAAAAAATAAAAGGTTGCTACTCAAGGTTCTACTTGAAGTAATTCTTATTCTGTTGAGAAGCGATGGGTCTCAGCATGTACCAGTGCACCACTCGTTTCTGTGTGCAAATTTTCATGCAATGTATGTGAATTGACTAGCTAGGAAAGGTTTGGATAGGGATAAATATTTTGTACGTGTCCAGAAGAAAAAGGCCTTTTGGTCGTTATACTCGTTGAATAAAAAGATTTGAAATGCTCATCAAAGGAATCGCTCCCTACTATGTCCAGAAAACCCAATACTAGTATAAACAGGTCAAAACAGGTAAGCACACAACGGAGACCATACGTAGGTCATTGTTGCCAAACTTACTGTCTAACAGCATCTTCAACAATTCCCCGATGATCATTTTCCAATAACTGTTATTGGAAGATGTTCTAATAGAAGTTTTAGGATTATTAGGGGACTTGCTTTTGCAGTCTTCCAATAACCTTCTCCCAATCCAACTATCGGAAAAGTCACAACTCCCTCTTTATTTAAGGAGAGTTGAGGTGAATTATTGGGTTGTCCCAATAATTATTAGAAAAAAGGAAAGATTTTGGGAGACTGCTGGAGCACTATTTTCTTATCTACGTAGTTGAATCGGGGATTGGAGGACTGATGAAGATGCTCTAAGGCTACTAGAGCAATAGCTACGAAACAACTTCCACTCATGGAGGAATCGACCTTCTATATCAAATCAATGCCCCACGTAGGTACCATCAACACTAATACACTATTGAAGAACCTATTATGCGTCAAAGTTATCAATCTACGTCACATCCCACGACCTAGCAGCTTTGATTGTACCTTAATTAGCATTTTCAACCTTCACACACACACACTGAACACACATACATACATACACATATTTAGCACCGCAACGGAGTTCGCCGGACCAGCATGCCGCGCCGCCGTCATGGGGAGCGCGGTGCCTGTTTCTGCCAGCGTCGATAGGAAACGGAATAACTTTTGGGATGACTTCCGGTTTTGCAGAATTAATTGGCTAATTAATTGGTTCCTTGTGGCTCAGCCGAGTCGAGCCGTGCAATAACTCCGAGCCGAGCGAAACGAGCTGCGATGGCCTGATTAAAATTGGGATTGGGCAGAGCGCGGTGATCGTGGGAGGGTTGAGTCTGGCTGCAGAATTACTTGTTCTGTGGCCGGCCGTAGAGTATGACTTATATATTTCTTTTTACCTACTTCCACGTGTGTATTATATGATATAGGATGTATCTGAGTATGTATATGAAATATGTGACTATACTAGAATATCAATGATGGTATATACGTTGGGTATGTGACCATACATAGAGTATATGGACATACTTTTATATATTAGTACTAAGATATAATCATAATATATTAAAAAAGGGGTGCTTTTGCAAAAAAAATTTATATATCCCTTCTAAGTATCATAAAATTAGTATATAAACATACTCAAAGTGATAAATGAGTATGCGGACATACGCACGGTGGTATACTTATGATGAGAGTAGCTACACGCGAGAGTAGAAAAAACTCGTCCTATATATATATATATATCCTTATTACATATACATATACATACATACATATATATATAGACACACACGACGAGGCTAAAATACAACAAGCTGCATTTTCTATTACGGATGCACAAATTCTATCGGAGCACCAATCCGCACCCACGAGCAAAATAACAATGAAGCCAACCAACCATATGAGGCCACGTCATCCTATAAAACCACCCACAAGAAGCAGCTTGCATGCGAAGAATCTTTCCTCGATTTGAATTCAAAAATATGATATCTCCTGAACCGTAGATGCGATTTCAGATCCGTTTGAAGCATATTTTTGGAAAAAATGTACCGAACAAAATAAGATCTATGAAAAATAAATTTTAATATTTTTTTTAAAATACAACTATATGCACTCTGAATTGCAATCACAGCAATAATAGAATTGCAACTTGGCATAAACCAGTTTTAACTGGGCATGAACCAGTTGCAACTGGGCGTGAACCAGTTGCAACTGGACACAAACCGGTTGCAACTCAGACCAACCCGGTTGCAACGACGCGAACCAGTTGCAACTCAGACCAACCCGTTTGCAACTGGACGCAAACCAGTTGCAACTCAAACCGACCTGGTTGCAACTGGACGCGAACCGGCTGCAACTTAGGCTGACTCGGTTGCAACTGGACATAATCTAGTTGCAACTAGAACTGTTACGGTTGCAACTCAGAGGATGGATGTATTTTCTATACAAAATGCACCCAGGTGCATTATATCATAATACTATATGATTCAATGGTGCCTCTAGTACCTGAAATTTGTAGCAGTCTGTTCTTTTATTTCTAACGAGCATGCAGATAACCCTGCTTAGCTTTCTGCTAGACAAGCTGCAAGACAAGAGAATTCAGGGGTAGATGCATCCATGGATGATTACTTCTTTGAATATTACTCCTTTAATTTAAACATTTTTTGATAATTACTTTGGAAATTACTCTAAATTTTTTAAAAAATTATGTAGCATTTTTTATAATTTAGAGTAGTATTTTTGTTCATATCCAGCAGTATATTTTTTACAATTTAGAGTAGTATGTGCTTTTATTAGATAAGCTGCAAGCAAGAAGGATTCAGGGGCAGTTGCATGCATGGGAGGATTACTTCTTTGAATATTACTCCTCTTAATTTTAAAGAATTTAAATAGTATTTTTTCATATTTAGAGTAGTATTTTTGTTCATATTTAGGCAATAATTTTACAATTTAGAGTGGTATGTGCTTCTGTTAGATAAGCCACAAGCTAGAAGGATGTAAGCGTGGGTGGATTACTTCTTTGAATATTACTCATCTTAAATTTAAACAATTTTGGTAATTACTTCGTTGAATATTAATTACTTCTCTTAATATTAAACATTTTTATGTGTATTTTATCATAATTTAAAGTAGTATTTTTGTTCGTATTCAGGCGGTAATTTCACAATTTAGAGTAGTATTTGCTTCACAAGTTAGAGTATTACAATTTTTATATTCAATAATTTAGACAGTACAATAAATATTTATTGGTGATTCAGGCGGTTAGGAGAGGAATAGAGCTGTCACAGAGGCACTCTTGAGAGCAGTGGTACATCAGAACTTGTCGGACAATGAGCTTGTGTGACAACATGACCACGTGGTGGCGACTGGCAAATGTTGTGGCATTGCCTCTATGATTTTTGTGTGATACGTGATCAGCCTCATGTCACATGTTATTTAAATGTTTTAAACATAAACGCGTCACATGTGTTTTTTTAACATAAACACAAGTCTGATTCTTGATTTTTATTAATTTATTTGTTGCGGTTGTATTTCTGCAAGAGTTGTAGGTTCGATCATGTTAGATCAACTAGCAAAATCATGCCTGTATAGATGCTGTAAAATTTTTACTTCCCAACCAAATCAAATAATGTTGCTCACGATTTTTTACTTCCCAAATACTTAGCATTTTACACCTCTAAACCCAACTCATAGCTTCGTCCGTAACCAATAAAAACTTCAACCCAATTCATGCTTGGAGGCGAAAAAAATAACTCACGTACGGATATATATTAGCTGCGTGTAGTAGTAAATTGTTTACTCCCCTAACAAATTAAACAAGGCTGCCATGGAATACCTTCTACTCCCGCCCACACCAAAACAGTAATTTTTAGCTCGTCGATGATCCGACGATGCTGGCCAACTTAAATCACGCCAAAACCACCGCGGAGGCTGCAGGCTATCTGATCAAGCAAGCATTAACTCAGTAGACACGGACAGCTGCTTGGTCAAGCGAGCATTAATTTAAGACGGACGAGCAGAAAGGTACTCACACCAACGACCCAAAACCCCTGCGCCAAATCATTCCTATCACTTTTTTTTACTGATCAATCAGCGTTTATAACACTAGGAGCCAGTTGAATGTGCATTAAAACAGATCAGGAATATAAAAAACCGATGCTACCTGGTCAAGAATGCATTAAAGTATGGGGAGCCGAATATTACTACCTTGACGGTGTGGCGGAGTAATTATACCTCATCGGAGGTCTGGTGGTGCGCCACGTGCGCGCTGGATTGTTACCAGGCCGCTGAATAGACCGATCTGGTTGTAATTGGACGCGAACCAGTTGCAACTGGACACAAACCAGTTGCAATTGGACACAAATCAGTTGCAACTCAGACTAACCCGGTTGTAACTGGACGCGAACCGGTTGCATCCGAGTCGGTCTAAGTTGCAACCGGATCAGTCTGAGTTGCAACTGGTTCGCGCCTAGTTGCAACTGAGAGGGTGGGTGCATTCTATACAAAATATACCTAGATACATTATATATATAGAGAGAGTAGCCGAGCCATGAGCTCCTAAAGGAGGTAGAGGCCATGTCAAAAAATTTCGACCCTATTGACAAATAATGAGCTCCCCTGTAAGCCAACGACCATATCAAATGCTACGCAAGACCTCCAAAGCGATGTCATTGAGAAGGATACGGTGTTGAAGGCGTTGCAATCGTCAGTCCACCTATCTGACACAAAGTCACTAGGATAGTCTCACAAGATTAAGGGTGTAACTAGACAACACCTTCACACAAAACTACCTCCATCGTCCAAAATAGCGAGGCCAATGATGCACCTGTCATAGAGCACTATAGATCCTCTTTGTTTCATCTTCTGGTCGGTTTTAAAGGCAATGCATTAGGATGTTTTCACACTCACAAGAATGTAATCTCTAAGCAAAATGAGCGAGTAGGAGGAAGGGGGTGGCTCAAATATGTCAAGAAAATTTTTAAAATTGCAAAGAGACCTCACCCGCGGCTGGGTAAAGATGTCAAGAAAGCTTTTCAAAGTGCCAAGAGATCTCTCCCACGGCCGCGCAAGGAGTATATATAGCTTATCCCTCGGATTCTAGCCTTTAAACGTAACTCAAAACCCGTAGAAAGATAGTTATTGCGGATTGTCCGCCTCACAAGAACTAGACTGTACGCCATTCAAATTTAATGACTAAAAATTCAATAAATATGTGTTAGAGTCGACCGCTTTCAGCATCGTGGATTGTCCGCCGCACAGGGGGCGAAATGTCCGCAGCTCAAAGAACTCAAACACTTAGAACCGCACAAGTTCGTTCTGTCTGGTTCTAGAAATTAGCCGGCGGGCCGTCCGCGCCTCCTGGGCGGACTGTCCACCGTTCACGAGTTTTGCTCACCAGAATATTTCTTACTAAGAAAATAGTTAGCTGGCGGATCCACCCACCAAAGCAGGATTGTCCGCCGTTCACTTTTCAGCTCCAACCAGAAATACCAAGTTTCTATCCACAATTTTTAGATGTGCCTGCAAACTGTCCTCCTTTTTGGGTCAGACTGTCCACCACTTCTTGACAGCACACTCCTTTTGCAACACACAAGATTACAATTTGTCAAACAAAGTTAGCCCTAATGCATGCAATACAATTATTTGAGCAAAGTGGCACTATAAAACCGTAAAGCAAATAAACATTAACCCCTCTTAATAGTATGATGATCTATCATATTAATCCGATCTATATTCATCCATTAATCACCTTATAGACGATAAAATAGAAGGCTTTACAATACACATTTGCCTTGAGTTTTTCCTCAACATCATTTCCAAGCTTTTACCATAGTGACCAATTAAGATCACTTTTCTCCGAGACCAACTTATACTCATTTATCTTATGAATTTATTAGTTCACAAATATTTTGATTAGTTACCAAAACTTAAATTAGAAGGCTAGATGCTTGCAGTTAGGGACACCTACTCCGGACGATCTTACTAATACTATCGTAGAGGTGTCAAATCTAGCCCACTATCCATATTATAGATAGATACGACCCATCGATGTGGATGTGAACATCACACAACGTAAAAGAAAGAAGCCTGCAAACCACTATCTCAGACGGCGTCGAAGAGGAGGGAGAAGAGTAATGTTGTTGGACCTCAAGCGAGCAACATGGGATGTTCGTTGCCTTGGTAATCATATTTGATTTAAAATAGATTATTATGATATATACATTATTTATTTTGTAGAATTATCACTGTATTATTAATAATATTAATAAGTACCTTTTCCGTTCTAAATTGTAGATCATTAGCAAATCCAAATGTATAGTTTTTGCTATGGATCTAGATACAATGTACATCTATATTATTGTAAAATCTATACTTCTAAATTTATTAAAATCATCTGTATTTTGTAACGGAAGGAGTATTTGATGTATGGACGATAGGTGACGATCTAACCGAACGCGAATCGGAGTCGGAGTCTCCGACCATGTCGGACTTGACCTGGAGCTCCCTGCCTCCTCCCTCCTTGACTCCCGATGCCCCCGATCACATCAGCCTAGTAGAGATGCAGCCGCGTAGTCACTGACTGTCCGGGCCCGCTACGCCGTGTCCATCCCGTGCGTCACACAACACGCAGGCGGCAGGCACGCACGCCTCGCCATCCCTCCCGAAGCTTCCTCTTCCTCCTCCGGCCGCCACCGACCCGAACCCACCCCGCCGCGGCGCCTCCCTTACCACCATATATTCCTCCCCGCCTCCCGCCGTCGAGGATCGTCGAGAAGGGAGGAGCCGAGGAGAAATCGAAACGCGTTTTAGATCGGATCGTCGAGAGGGGAGGAGCCGAGGAGAAATCGAAACGCGTTTTAGATCGGATCGGAGGAGGGGTTGGGAGAGAAAGGATTTCAGGATGGATTTCGAGCTGCGGCAGGCGCGGGAGAAGCTGGAGCGCGAGCAGCGGGAGCGGATGCAGCGCGCCAAGGCCAAGGCCGAGCGCGAGCGCCGGGCCAAGGCCGAGGCCGCGCGCCGCCAGGAAGCGCTCGAGGCGTCCCACCGCGAGCGACGCCTCGACGCCGCGCGCGCCCAGGAAGAGGTAACCCCCCACCACCACGCCCTAGTATCATAGGCGCTGATTACCTGCCATGCCTATATGAGAAATATGTTGCTAGCGCCGAATCCTTAACCCTCGATTCGGTTTGCGTGCTTTAATTTCTCGCTCCTGTTTTATCGGCAAACTGTTTGATAGGTTGCTTCCTAATTCGATCGCGAAAATCCTCCCAATTTAAAAAGGAATAGAAACATTTTGATCCAAAAACCTGATTGGGGGCTCAGGGCGAAGTGCCCTTTATGGGCTTAATTTCGGGTTATTATATCCACTTAATGGGAACAGCGCAAACCCTCATACTAGTGTCTTGTTAGGATTCCCTTTTACTGATTGTTGCAATTAACCTACTTTCATTGTCCATTTTCACTACTTGCAGCAGATAAGTTCCTGAATACTGAATATGTTTGTACTGCTCATCTCTAGTTGTTCTAGTCTCTGTCTTCTGTTTTGTTACTGGGTGCTGATTAAATTGTCTTTGTGCTCCTGATAGGCTGACCAGAAAATGGAAGAGGTCGTGCAGCTGGGGAAGGGGGTTTCATTCTCACACATGTTTGAGGCACTTCGATATGATGGCCCTGGGGATAAGATCAAGCTACCACCATCTTCGTTTAAGGAATTATCTGAGGAAGGAGCTCTGGATAAAGGTCCCATGTACTTCAGGTTGTCCAAGGTTAGGGACACAGTCCCAGGTGCCACTATGGAACAAGACACGGAGGAGGCAACCTGTTCCGGTGTTCTTGAATTCACTGCCAGGGAAGGCTCTGCTGAACTCCCACTGCATGTTTGGAACAACCTGTTCCAGAGTGACACCCCAGACGTCCCTCTGATTGAAGTCAAGTATGTCAGTTTGCCCAAAGGAACATATGCGAAGTTGAAGCCGGAAGGGGCTGGGTTTTCGGATCTCCCTAACCATAGGGCAGTCCTTGAAACGGCACTCCGCAATCACGCAACACTATCTGAAAACGATATTGTTGTGGTGAACTATGGGCTACTGCAGTACAAGTTAAAGGTTCTTGAACTGAAGCCCGCGTCAAGTGTATCTGTCCTAGAGACAGATGTTGAAGTTGACATAGAGGGATCAGATTCAGTTTTGGACAACGAAGAGAACCAACATGTGCTTGTGCCGCTTGCGATTGGAAAGGTCGAATCCAGTGTTGTGGAAGAAGGAAAGTTAAGGTACTACAAATTTTCAGTTGAAGAAAGTGTGAGTGAGAAAATAGCTTCTGGGCGTGCTAATATTGAGGTTAAGATAGACACGGATGCAAGCGGTGGTGACACTGATATCTATGTGTCAAGGCATCCTTTAGTATTCCCGACTCAGCATCGACATGAGTGGTCTACTCATGAAATGGGATCAAAGGTTCTTATACTCAAACCACGGGATTCCAATGTGGTCAGCGGTGTTTACAGTATTGGAGTTTATGGTTTCAAAGGGACTTCTAAGTACCAGCTCTCTGTAGCTATTAAGGATGTTAATAGCCAAAGGATTGGTGAACATGCTAGTGCCTCAGGAAGTGTCGATGCTGATTCAGTACTGTGTAAGAACTGTAAGCGCCATATAGCCAGCCGATCTGCTCATCTTCATGAGGCATACTGCATGAGACACAATGTTGCCTGCCCGCATGATGGCTGCGGAGTTGTTCTCCGGAAAGAAGCAGCAGCAGATCATGTGCACTGCAACAAGTGTGGGCGAGCTTTCCAGCAGAGGGAAATGGAGAAGCATATGAAAGTCTTCCATGAGCCACTTCAGTGCCCCTGTGGGGTGGTTCTGGAAAAGGAAGATATGGTATGTCTTGCCTTCTCTCTTCATTATACTAGCTGCACAGTGGTAACTTACTTTCTGAAGCATAATTTTCTTACGAAATTGTCTTCATTTTTGCTAATTTTCAGGTCCAACACCAATCCTCAACCTGCCCTTTGCGCTTGATTGTGTGCCGGTTCTGCGGTGACACGGTCCATGCTGGTGGAGAACCAGTTGATGCTCGTGACCGACTCCGAAATATGTGTGAGCATGAGAGTATCTGTGGATCCAGGACCGCACCATGTGACTCTTGTGGGCGGTCAGTCATGCTGAAGGAGATGGACATTCACCTCATTGCTGTTCATCAGAAGAGCTGATCACCCAGTCGCACAGGGCTGACTTGAGCTGAGACTGCTGCTTGCTCAAAGCCACGAAGTTGTTATTGAATTTCAGCGCTGCTGGATCGAACAAGGCCCATTGAACTGCAAATATGTGGTGTGTTATGGTTTGTCATTTGTGGTGTTCCCATGAAGAAAACACAATGGCGTTGGTGTTGTGTCTGTATCTTGTGTCTGTGTACATTATTTACAAATCTTCTTCGACGTGTTAGTATTATTTATTTATAAAACGAAATATGTTCTCTCTGATAGACCGCGTAACATGTGTGTCCTCTCATTTTAGATTGTACGGGTACTCCACGTAGCAATTCTTCACTCGGTTCAGATTCAGTAGGGCTCTGGCTTACACTGTTTTTTTTAGTACTGAGCTTCCACTGTTAGTAGCAGGCGCGCGCTTGTTGGTCATCTGTCCAGCTGCCAGCGAGTTGTTCCTTCAGTTCAGCCAGCGCTCGTTTCTGATCGCCACCTGCGTGCGTATCACGCCGCTAGTCTTTTAATCCTTTTCAGAGGATCTGAAAACCACTACTGGGTAAGCAAGATGAAGGCGCTTCGCTGCTGAAGCAGAGACGCAGTAACAACCCAGCGTTAGACGGCCGCCGCATACTCTACCGAATCCACCAAACATTCGTCCCCATTTCTTCCAAAGTGCCATCAGGATTCAGGAGAGGACGGCGTGCTAGGCGAACAAAGAAGGAACAATATTGCGAACACATATATGCTATTTATTGGGGAGCCAGGAACGAGTTTTTGCGGACAAATTTTGGCCAAACATAGACCATTTGTTTCCTGTTTGGAGCAAGTTCACTAGATGGTCAAACGCACAGAAAACTACATGAAAAATCATAAAAACAATAAAATGTAACTGAGCTCAAACCGATCGGCTGCTGGGAACGAGCCTAGCTCCAAAAACTTTAAATTACACCCTCTCCTTTTAATCCCATAACAAAACTAATAACAGCAGCAAAATATAGTGCAAGAACACAGGCAGGCACAGCAACATCCATGGAGCAAACTAAGCTTAACCGTCCTCATAAACAATAGAGTATCGGAATTTCAGTTGCATCCAATACTACCAGCAACAACTTCACGAATGAAAACACACCAGGCGACCTTATTGTGCCCTTCACTAATATACATTGGAAAACTGCAGAACTTTTTACAGCCGCTGATCATTTACAATTTCAGGCAGAGAAGGTGAATCCGAGCCATTGTATTTACTAGGGACAGGGGTGTTCCGCCTGGACTGCCGCTTGGTTGCCACCAGGACTTGCTCTGCCTCTGGTTCATCGACAATTGAGAACTTCTCGTCGTCATCGTCACCTTTGAATACTGGGTGGATGTAGGCATTCATCAGATATCCTTTGAGATCAAATCCTGGCTCTCTTGCACGTTCTAGGGTATCCTTCTTCATTGCCTCCTGGAGAAGGAAATGGAAATGTATTACTACTTGTAGTTATTTTCCATAGCGTGACTGTTGTAAACATGTTGAATTTATGCCATTTTTAATCTAATCATATTTACGTCATATGTTTATTATACATATATACAGGTTGCATAAACAGTTGGTGTAATAGAATCAATTTAAAGTATTTAATATAACAATAGTCAATTCTTACACCAAGCCTCAATTAAGCCTTCAAAAACACTAATGGTAGTTCAGAAACAATTTAATGTGACAACAAATGTACTACAAAACGTATAAGCATTTATGATTAGAATAAGGTAGTACAACACAAGTCATAGTCAATATGAGTTGAATCCTAGCTCTCCAACCAAAAACATCTCCTAACAATTAGATGGTCCTGGAACCATGTTTTTTCAAGTCAAGAGTAAACTTCGTATCACTTATTACAAGCTTCTAGTGCAAATCAAACAGTAAACTTCGAATGGCATTAGCTATAAACATTTACTCCCTCCGTTCCAAATGTAGATCGTTTTAGGATTCTATCCAGTCAAACTTTATTAACTTGGCACATCAATGAACACTTGGTAATGTTACTAGATTCATCATGGAAAGTACTTTCATAATATATAATTTTCACTATTTAAATCGGTATACTTTTATAAAAATTGCAAAAGTGTCACATCAGAGACCATGTCAGTGTCCTATACGACCTACACACTTGGGATCAGAGGGAGTAATTGACACCTTCATTTGTCAATCTATCTTGCCAAACTAACAATCCGAATCTAAATGGAAAAAATCTGAGCACATAAGTCAGTTTTTAAGCAACACTATTCATGTTTATTTGAAGATCCATTCTAATATTATTCATATATTAACTTCAAAATTTGGAAAAGAAACATTACCTGCAATGGGCATTTCACAAAAGTAGGTTCATAGCGATTCTTGCAATACTTGTGGAAATAAAAGGTCACAACCGGAAGAACAAGGAGCACCGGTGTTGACTGGCCAGCGCCTTTTGTGCTAAGCAATCCAAGGAGGAGCAGCTGTGATATGATCAATGCTGTAATTATACGTCCATGAACACTTGGCCAAAATGCTGCTGCACTCTCATATTCTTGATTGTACACATTTATTATCTGAAACAGTGTAAACGTTTGTGCAAGGATAGTTACAGACCATGGTCAGAACATGTGATAAACTAGTAACTCCATCCATAAAAATTACATGTGACACGCCAATTAGATGAACAAGAACATATCTAATTAATGCTCTTGCTAATGTAGCACATCCCATGAGACACAAGATGACCAGATGCAATGGTTAAAAAAATCACGTTAGAAATACCAAGCATCTAAGATATGCTTGCTTACCTGGTGGCGGTATACAATGTATGCAAACCCGAAGAATATCAATATGAAAGGGAGCAAAAATGGTGTCACCGCAGCATAGACAAGACCAAGTAAGAAATAGAGCTGAATTTGAGGTTCATTTGAGTCAAAACCAATACTTCCAGGATCCATTGCCTCTTCTCTGTCTTTCTCAGTCTTGACCAAGAAAAAGTTTTTCAAGTGGAAGATTACCAGTGGTTTCAATCTTAATATCTCACCAGCTACCCCAGCCCAACCATCGACCATTACATATGTTATAAAAAAGGTTGCCTTCATTGTAATTGCTACACCAACTGTCCTTGGTATTCTGCAAAAGAGGCAAATTAGATAGTAGGAATAAAAACATACACAGTTTAAAAGGAGAAATGATGAAATGAAAGAGGTTCAAATATAACCTTTTAATAGCAAGATCTTCAAACTAATACCAGATAACAAAGAAAGGAAAATACAGAAAATACACTGAAAAATAGTATGCAATAAAATATTTCGTAACGGGTAAACAGGAGTATTATTACGTCTTATTTAGAAAGTAAATAAATGAATTGTTTAAGAGATATTCTCCATCCAAATTAAGTCCTTACCATGAGCATTTGAAGTATATCATGGCAAATATAATAAACCCTAGATTCCGAAGCACGGTACAATATTTATAGTACAGGTCATTTCAATGCTTAAGTACAATCGTTTCATTAAGCCAAGCTCCCTCCACTTTTTTGTAGAGCAAACATAACCCAATCTTTGACCAACATTTAGTCTAAGGATTTGTAGATTATACCATACAAATTTGGTATTATTGGATTCAATTTGAAAATAGTTTCATATGATGTCAAACTTGATGGTTATAAACAATAATGTATAACATACTAATGGTCAAAATGTGGAGTTGGAGACAACACTGAGTCAAACCACGCCTTACAAAAAGAAAAGGAGGGAGTACGTTATTACGTCTCTAATGTTTCAGTACATACAAGAACGACAAAGATCAATTGTGCAGCACAAAGGATAGATAACTGTGAGAAGGACATACTCATTTGCAGATTGCTGAAGATAGATTTTTAGCTGCTCTAAGGCAGATCCTGCAATAATGCTTGCCAGAAACACATTGAAGAATATGAAGATATAATATTTGGATGCAGATCTTCTCTCCAGTGAAGATATTGATGTCAATCCTTCAACCTTAGACATGAACATTAATATGCTTGGGAGCAGTATAAGGAAGATCTTCAAAGCAATTCCAGGAAGGAAACCTTGGATGAATGATTTAATAGTTGGTCTGATCAAAAAAGTTTAAAAGGTGTCATAGATCAGGAACATGCCCACAGAACAATGCACAAGAAATAAATGGATGGGTATGCAAATTTGGTACTGAAAATTAACTATGCCAGTAACTTGTTTTGTTCCAGTTAAATCAGTTAGATGACAGAATGTATGCAGCAGCACTGCAGCAGTGACCTAAATGGCACACCTAAATTAGTCTGGGTTGTCGTGTCATTTTTTGTTTCACCTAACTCATAGTTGGAGCAAAGTGGCATAAATAGGACAGTTCAAAAACTATCAATCTTTAAACTGAATGTTTAACACTTGGGTAAACACAAATTAGGAATAGTAAAAGTACGCATGCAAACACATAGAATGGAAGACTAGTACAAACACATTGCGATGGGAATTCAAGTATGCTGCACACAAATATAAAACATCACAACAAAGTGCCACCAGAACAGTACACCTCAGCATAGCTACAGCAGCAGATCTATGCCTCTAAGTATCCCATGGTTTCTGTGCTAAACAGTAAACACGTATTTTCATTTGGTAATAGAAACTAGAGGTTTAATCGGATCAGTCTGTCTTTTTCTCCCTGCGTACAGTTTCCCAAATGCTTTTCGTAATAAAAAAACAGCTCTATACAGGTGTACTTCAAAATGCAGATTTAACATTGGACATTGATAGAATTTGTTACATCATTTTTGCAATATATCTTATTCTCAAACACCAGTGCAGTCATATATGTTCTCATCCATACCAGAGTTATGATCAATTTCTCTGGTCTGATTCATTATCATAGTGCTGCTTTTTCCTTTTTAACAAAAGGTCATACTTTTTTAGATGGTAAACATAGAGCTATGAGCCTACGACATATTCATATGCGTACTACTGAGTAGAACTAACAGCATACTACTAAGTAGAACTGAAAATATTTCTGGAAAAGGAATGGCATGTAAACATAGACGTACATTTCAATCAGAGGCTTCAGAAATGGAACTGCCTTCTCAATGCCTTCAAGATTTGCAAGAGACTGAACAAATGCTATTGGGAACACATAAAAGAAGTTCAGGAAGAAGAATGCCACTGCCACTATCAACCTTCGAACTGTAAGGGAGACAAATGGAATAGACAAACTATCCCAGTACACATCTCGAGGTTCTGGAGCCCATTCAGTCAACCAAACAGTTGGATTACTGGTTTGTTGTGTCTGAGCACAAACTGCTGCACCCCAACGTGATCGGAAGGAAACAAATGCTGCTGGGACAACTGATTTGGGATCCTTTACAATCTTTTCACGCTCTTCTGCTTCCTAAATATCATTTACATGAGGTGGTAAATCTGACAGTTTGTGATAGGTACCCTTTGTTTAAAAAGATATGGAATTGTAACATTGTGGAAGACAAATATATTACTGACCTATCAAAATTTCATTTTCTATTGCATGCAAAATATCTATGTGAGAAAGACCACTTCAGTGTACATTTAGTGTCACTACATACCCAAGACTACATTCAAGATGAATATTAATTCATTAAATGATGAGCACTCAGCAGATAGTGTGACTCACTTCACTTTCTATCCTCTCAATTTCTGATTTGTAGTATTCAATAGCATCCACCTTGGCACCAAAACAACCAAGAAAACCAGTCTGTAGCAGAAAAAATAGAATATAATAATAAAAAGGTTACTATTCTGATTGGAAGATAATGAAACTATACACTATGGTTTTGTGGAATAACCTTAGTAGTAGGCCTCTTAGATGCATTTCTTTCAAACTTCAGCTGATAGTAGTCAAGCCAATTCTGCATCTTCGTCTTCTCTTTAACCAATTTTGCAAGCTTATTTGCATTGTAAACAACCTGCAAAAGTGCATCAGTGAATCAATCATAGCATGCCTTGTTATGTTTTACAGCATAATAAGAAATAAATCAAAATACCAATTAAGCTGTACTTTATGAGGAATCGAATAAAATTCCATCTGAACTGGAACCAAAGTGAAGATAACAAGGATCCTAACATGGATATTCATGACATATGCAATTATTACCTGGTGCGTCAGATAGTGATCAGGATGATTCACAAGAAAGAAATGTTCAACAAGCTCACCAATTGATTCATCTGGATCAGGCGGTATATTACGCACAAGGACCTAAAACAAACACTTACATTGGTTAATTACATTCAACAAGTAACTATCAAAACAACAAAATCCACTTGATTTTTTTTAAAAAAAAGGAGGAAACAAGTTCTCATTTCAAAATCTACATGAAATGAAGTAAAGGAATGAATATCAAGTTTAACTCAGTTAATCATCTGGTTAGCATTAGGTGCTCGATGCATAATTTAATCAACTGGTACACATATTGTCTGCACTTCATCCTAGTATTGTCTGGTCATGTGGGAAAATGATGAAATATCTTTTTCCCGCTACTAACCTGCTCACAACTGATATACAACCCGTCACTACTGTAATACAAACAATATGTTGTATATCTATCTAGCCCATATACTAACTTATAATTTCTCCCCGCTTTCTCTGCAGTTGATAAATACCTCGCCAATATTAAATGGAAAAAAGTACTGAAGCACACAATTTTTTTAACGGTCATACTGATTGGTGTAAAAGACTCAAGCACACTATGAACTGGATTTCATCTATTCAATTGAATTAAATAGAAAGGAACTCAACGGGTTCACAGAGTCATACCGTGAACTGGTCTGGTCTGCGTTTCTCTGATGAAAGAAACCGCAGTCTCATTTGTGCAATGATTTCATACTCACGTAACAGTACATAGCAGGTCCAAAATGTGAAAACATAAGCCATAGTCAGATGGGCTATAAACCTTCACAAAGAGAAATAAGTTAGGACTCCTGAGCAGTCATTCTTAACTCAAAAATACAATCTCTAATTTGAATGACAGGGTGTACCATGAACTGTAAACTTTGAAAGTACTTTTAGCATCTGAACCCATTTCCCTAAATCTAATGCTAGAACTTGAATTATTTTTACGTGCAAATTTATCTTATTTATTCCATATTATGAATTTTAGCTCCTATGTTTCCTCACTAGCAATCTACCAGATCTTCCTCTCCCAAATCAGTTCATGTTGCCCCTTTCCATCCATATATCTTGATGACTTCAGTTTCACAACATCCCTGACTCTAGTGGAAAACAAAACCAGGCAGTGGTCACCACTCTTTCACATGTAGCACCTTCTACCTCAGGCAACCCCGTAGACTATGTTGAAAAACTCTGGTTGTTTTACTCATCAAATCATGCGTAAGGCATGCATAAATAACTAGCCCTGGTAGCCAACACTTCCCCAAAGAATCGTGGTGTTATAACATAAGCTTTATATAGAGATGTAAATACATTTTAAAACAAAGAAGAAATCACCAAGTGCTAACCTTTTTGATCCAACAGGTATATTTGATATCGAAAGTTTATCAATATTGCTGTGCTGTAACTTCGAGAATTCCAGAGTATCATTGGTCCAATTAACAGGGACAAGAACACTGAATGCTAGAATTGAGATTGGAGCAAATATTTTAAGCCTGCAACACTTGAAACAAAGTAAATAAGTAAAGCTAAGGAAAAATGGAGGTAGGCATCAGTCGGTGAACAATAGAACTAAAAAGCAAGTGGGAACTGCAAATGTTTGATTCAGTAGAAACATATTGAACTGAATGAATTCCCTTTTCTTTTCTCAAGAAATCCTGAAGGCTAGATACCCAATTGGAAAATAGTAGTCTAATATGGCGTAGCCGACATAACCAAACAGAGCAAAGACCTAGAACTGAACTAGGCAACTTAGCTAGCAACAAAGTTGGTAGCACCAGTTCATTTCTTTTGCCTACCTCATCAAATGTATTTTGATATTGCAGAGTAATACAATAATTAGTGACACTATGATGTCAATTGCCCATTTGTAAACCCTTCTATCTCAGGTGCAATTGGACGAACACAAGCAATTAAACATGACCGAAGAATATGGAATACAAATGACATACCCAACTAAGTAAATCCGCAGATAGACAGCTGAATCAAGCCCTGCATGGCTAATCAACTCATCCTCAGGCATTTTGAGAGCAGCGGGCATCCAACTTAAGAACTTCAAGTACGACCGCATGTCCAAATTGACAAATTTCCGAACAAATGTACCCCCATGACTTGGGCTCTCTCTTGCACCTTTGAGGTACCATTTTGGGAAGTAAACCCTATCATTGATTGGCTGCAGTCGTAGGAAAGCAAATGCTAGCAGGAATGTGATGGCCCCCAATATATTGATAGCCGCAGAGAGGCCTATATCTTTAATAGTAGCCATAGTTGTCCTTTAAATAGCTTGGGAGAATTTCTATAGAATTTATCTGCAAGATGTAAGGAAGAACACAATCATTTACCACTATACAGTATGATGTCACGACTCACGAGAACACACTTCTAAACAAGACCAAATAGAGAACGTGACCTATCAAAGGACAAAACACTTCACATGCAGCGACTTAGTGTAAAACTGTAAATTGCAAAAACGAAACACAAAATCACTCTGAAACACACAAAACAATACAAATCTAGTTTGTAGTTGGGCATTATTGGAGAACCATTTGTAAGTTCCTACGAGTTGAATGGAACTGTTCATAAGTGATTATGAACTCTTTAGTGCCAAGAATGTTGGCATAAATCACAAACAAAAAGTCATATATCCATACTGTGCAACTTATCAGCAGTGTGTAAGTAATTACTCATTCCTAGATATATGACGTATTGTGCCAATTTTGATTCATCAGCACAGAAATGAGTCAACAAAAACGGTGAACAAAAGTAAAAGATAGGTATAGCCAACCCATTAAACATTGATTCATGGATGAACAACTGTGAAACATAATTCTAAGTTTCACAGAATAAACCATGTTCTAACTCTAGGATACAGATGGCGCTTCTATCTGACATAAGAACAAAATTGTTTTGTGCCAAAGAGCTAAAAGGAATGAAGCCAAGATTGTAATCTGTGGCTAGTGTAATCCAAACCAGACTCCTGTTCCTTTCCTATAGGCTATGAGATATTCAATGGATAAGTAACATACTTCGTGCTGTGAAGTGTCACCATCAAACCCAAAAGATACAAGCTGAGCAGCGACTGCACTAGATCGCAACATATAGTGGGTAGAAAAATCAAATATTTATATTCTCCATACCCAGAAGAAATTGGTCGATTATCAGCAGGCATCCAGGCTCAAAATTGCAAACTAAATTCATACAGGCATCAGTTGGATTATAGTAGACTGCTAATTGGATTATTTGCCAGCGTATACTACTCTAACGCAGCAATAATAGTAATAATAAACCTCCAGGGTTTCAAGTGCCGAATTTAAGGCGTGAGCCCGTGACAGCTCAAAAGCTCATAAAACTTTGCATAAATTCGTTCCGCCCGGAAACGTCCGTGTGAAGCGTTAAGCCATCCTGTAAATGTTGAAGCGGCGCCACCGCCAAGAAAGGTTATACCCGGCAAATATTTAAAGCGGCATTAGGCAGGCCAAGTTGTGGACTTTTAATTAAGTTGTCAGTTGAAGGGGAAAAGGCGCAAGGAAAATAAAATTGCGATGGAAGCCAAATTCATTTGTCCTGCTACTTTTCTCAAAAATAAACACATGTAATATGTACTGGAGTAGTTTTCTCAAAAATTGACACATGGACGCAGTTTTTTTAAAAAAAAAGGTGCGATTTTCCTCTAAAAGTAGTACATAGTACAGAACTGTATGCAGTAGCAAATTCTCCAGTGATCAACTGGAGCGATACAAAATTCGTCGTGTTGCAAAATTGCGATGGTGCCTGCACAAGAAGCACCGGCCCCGAATGATGCGAAATTTTTGGCGAAAAACGAAGGCACTCTGCGTGGCTCCTTCCTCCATTCTAACCGCCGGCAACTCGAGCGCGATTGGACTGGAGGCAGATTTTCGTCCCCCAAACGGCAGCGAGAAGAGACGAAGAGAGAAATCGGCAAAGCAACCAAAATGTTGGGAAGAAACAAGACAAGGTAGCAGCGAAGCAGGAACAAAATAAACGGAGCGCCGTGCGAGCCAGATCTGGCCCCCAACCCGAAGGCAGCAGCGAGAGATAGCGGAGCAGGCCACGAGACAGAGGGGCGAGGAACCCGCGATGGAGGAACAAGAAGCAGCAGACGGCACATACCTCGGCCACGAAGAAGAGAAGAGTCTCGCAGGAAGAAGAAGCACCGGCTCGCCCTCGTTGGGCCTTAACCGCCGGCGCGGCGGGCCGTAATATCTCCCCCGAATGCCGGCGGCTCCCTCGGTCCCTCCTTCCTCCTGCGGGTCCCCGGTCGACACTCGCTCTCTCTCCCCTCTCCCAGTACTCCTCCCTCCAAAGGAGCGAACGCCCAGCGCCGCCCGCTGCTCAGCACGGCTGCTGGCACTGCCTGCGAGGGCGGAGAGGGGGACGGGACGGGACGGTTGGAGAGGGACGCGCGGCACGGGATTTTATCTCCCTCTCGCGCGCTGTCCCTTTGGTTGCTCGTGGTCGCTGGGGCCGACGGCGACGGGGTGGCGTTCGACGGGAAGGGAGACGTTACTGCCGGCTGCTGTGCTGGCAGTGGAGAGACGGGGTGGATGCAGTTACGACTTTCCTCCCCGCTCCCGCGGCTGCCAACGCCAGGAGACGAGAGGGGAGGGGAGAGACGGAGCCTGTAGGCGTGGGGTGGATGTATGTGTACAAAAGGAAGGAAGTGGCTTCGTCTGGTTGTAGCAGTAACGGAGGACAGCTCTACCTCTGCAGCCTTCCTTGAGTTGCTGCTGCGCGTTTCTTTCTCCGAGCTGGCGGGCTGCGAGCACGGGAAGGGGGTGAAAAGGCGTGGGACGGAGCGTCCATGAGTGGAGGCGCGGTGGGCCCAACATGTGGAGGGGTTAGCTACGAGTATAGGAGGGGAAGGCGAATAGGAAAATGACGCGATGCCGACGGACGTAGTTATCCTCCTCGCTCCAACCGCTTTGGATTGGGAGTATCTGATGCGCGCGTCACGCCGCCACTCGTGCAAGCAGGAGCACCCGCAGCACGGAGAGGGAGGAGGGTATTGCCGAATTGGTCGGCGCGAGCTGCGTCTGCCTGATTAGCAGACGGGGACATGGACATGGTGATCTATCGCTGCCGGTGGTCGAAGCAAAACGGTGCCTGGTGTTTGGTGAGGTCACTGGCATGGCGTTCGCCTCGACGAATCCAGCGGGGCGGTACGGCAGAGATGCTAGCTGCTGGATCGGAGCATTCAAGCCTGGCCAGAAACAGTGCAATTAACTCTTACCGGCTCTTGGGCTCGTAAAGTCTCTGCACAATTGCCGCCGCGCGAGTCAAGCGGGGCAGTTGATTATTGCTAATGCTACCGCGGCATGATCTTTTGAGAGACCAGCTGTTACTGCACAGGGGCAGTAGCATCCTTCCCTCCACTGTGTGCGCGGCAAAACAAGTGCCCGATGCTTCAGCCGCCGAAAGCTAATTAGTGCTGAAGCATCGGGCACAGATAATGTTCGTCGAGGCGACTACCTTAAAAGAAGACTAGTCGTTCGATTAGCGTGAAAACGACCACCTTATAATATGATTTGGACCATCGATGGTACTTTTAACCTTTTTAGACTGGTAACTTGGAGGCCCATTAGATTTTAGGTACATATAGGTTCTGGCCTGATCCAACAAAAAAAGATGATTCAACGCATATTCTGCAGCAAGGTGGTCCCTTTAGGAGTGAAAAGGTTCAAGCAACACCTTGCTGGTGGGTTTTCTGATGCAGAGAAATGTCAAAAACACTTGAGATAGTTAGAAAAGAGATGTATGCTTGGTTGAAACAGAATTCAATGACTGTCATTGTAGTGCCGGTGAATAAAAATGGTGAACAGGAGGGTGAAGAAAGATGCAAATAAAAGAGGGTGAACAGGGCGCCACACAAGTACTAAGTTCTAGGATAAAGGCAAAGCAAAAGAAAAAATTTCTAAACTCGCCCACGAGTTAGTGATCATCCGACTGAGAAATATACAGGTCGGCTAGTATATCGGTTTTTTTAGAAAAACAGTAGGGGAGGCCCCTACTTATATTAATAAAAATGGATATGTACAAGGTACACGGCCCTAGGCCAAGAAACGACCCTAACTAAGCATGCTCCATCTTCAGGGAAGGTTTTGCCCTGTGAACAATAAATTGAAACTCTTCCCCGAAAATACTCCTCCATCTACCAAGAGAGAGGACACCATTATCAAAAATGATCTCAATGCGATGTCTCAGCCACCATGACTATTTCTCTAAAAATCCGAGATCCAAAAATTCTTCTTGCTTTGATACATCGCGACTAGTATATCGGTCCTAGAATATACAGGACGATTAGACTACGACTAAGATCGACTAGGCATGACTAATCGGGATGATCGACGACTGATCACGACTAATCATCTTATCGGTACCCTTACAACTAAACACGATTCTACGATCTGAAAATGTTACTTATTAGTACCATGTATGTATTCTCAGTCGCCGACCTGTGTGTGGTATCATCACCACGACATTTCCGCCTGGACTACAGCTTGTAACCTGACCCTTCTATCTATTCAGATTTGGTAGACTAACGAAAGATAGGGTCGATAAACATTGACATGTATATAGTACCACAAAGTCAAACTATGCGTGTCCCGGAGGCTAACAGTAATCGTTGTGTGGTTTGTGGCGTGGGCGTGGCGTGGTCAGGAGAGGCCGGTGGGCCGACACGTCGATCGGCCACGCTAAAGAAAAAAACATCCACTTGAGAAATCGCCGCCGCCGGTCGCCGTCCGCGATCTCGTACGGCCTGTCGGCAGCGCCCAACTGCCCCCACGCCCAGCGCGAGCGAAGAAATGGCCCGCGATCGTCCGACTGAGGCTGAGGGAGAGGGACTCCTTTTTCCCGTAAACCCGACGCAGAGACGTCGCCACCCGCCGGAGCGGCGGCAACGGCCCAGAAGGTCAACCCGCTGGCGGACGGCCGCACGGCGATAAACACGCCACGTGCGCGCGCGCGCGCGCGTTGATCGCCTCGCCCCGGATCCCCGGGGGCGTGTTCCGTTGCTCCCCGCCACCGCCGCCGCAAGATATGGCGGCCCGCCGGCCAGGACGCCGTGTGTTGGGGGCGGGCGCGTCGCCACGCGGCAGGCAACCACCCCAGGCGAGCAGGCGGTAGGTTTGATCCGCGGATCGGGTGGCCGATCCGTCCGCTTCTCATTCGCGGGTCGGCTACCTGCAGAGTCTAGGTGTGCCGGTGGATGACGCAGGCCTCTGGCTGTTTTTCATTTTTTTTTCTTTTTCCTTCTCTTGGCTGCCCCCTGATGGCTGATCCCTGACTCGGGCCAGGGTGGATGCGTGCGCGTGGGACGGTGGGAGGTGTTCCGGTGAGGCGCGCGGCGTCCCGTGGCCGGACGCCCGGACTCAACGGCGGATGCCTGGCGGTTAGGTTTCGATCCGCCACGTTGCTGTTAGGTGCATCCACGAGCGTAGGTATGGGCGCATTTAAAAAATGTGCTAAGCACATGCAGCAGACACCCAACGGCCAAACCTGTACGCGGACCACATGCATCTCCTGCTAAGCCCGTTAGCTATACGGGCTACGGCGACGCCATGCTCACATGAATCGATTCCGACTCCTGCGGCGCGCGCACAAATAAATGACATAGTATCTGACCTTGGAATCAAACCAACATTTTGCTGTTACTCGTAGTAAATTAATAACGTAACCATTAGTTCCTGCGTCAATCGTGCCCGTCTCATTTTTCATTTTCATTCTGCAGCAGCCATTTTGTTGAGAGAGAGAGAGAGAGAGAGAGAGAGAGAGAGAGAGAGAGAGAGAGAGAGAGAGACGAAGGGACAAAATAAGCCAGCTTGGCGTCAAGCAACGGCCGAATCGGAACGAACCATACACTAGCACCGTAGTCAGAAAATGATGATGGATGTGTATCCTGCTTGTCCCCCTAAAAGCGTCCCCCGGCCGACGACTGCTTCCTTCCTAATAGTAGCAATGGAACCATCCATTCCTTTCTGCGTTATAATTAATTAATCGTGTCCATCTCTTTTATTTTTCATTCCATTCCGCGCGCGAATTGTATAAAAGGGAAAGGGTACAAGGGGGCAAAAAAAAAAAAAAGAAGAAGCAAAGTAGCTTTGCGCAGCGACCAGCGCTGGCTGCACGACTAATAATAAACTGCTACCACTACCAGTTGCAGCAATGATCATGCAAAGTGCCCTAGCTAAAAGCGGGCGTCCTCCTAATAGTAGGTGCTGCTGGGAATCTCAGTACAGCGCTAGTTAATCAGGTTACCGTTAACACGGTCGATCAAATAAGAAAGAAAAGAAAGGAAAGGAAGTCCATCAACTTGTGGACTTGCGCTGCATGTGCGCGACCGCCGGGGGCGAGCCCTTCCCCTGCTTCCCGGGGCAGCAACTGCCACTGTACTGGAGTACCTACACCATGCGCGTTGATGGGACCACTCATCACTGACGCGGTCAACCGCACATCTCTTGCGTGTACCAAAGTTTTGATTCAGCTTCGCATTCGTTCAGACTGTGAATAGTATTGTTGACGGAAGGTTAATTTGCCGGGAGTGGAGTGGCATGTCTCGCAAAACTGAAGCTCCGAAATCAAGAGGAGCAACCAATTTTGGCCCGTTTAGGCAAAAAAAATCTGGCAAATTTTTCAGGGCCAAAACCATTATAATCCCCCCTTCCCATCATCATCGTCGATCGGACCCTGGGCACCACTGCTCTCGATCGCGCATCTGACAGTCTGAGACTGTTGGTGGTTTCCAGGTCGCCGAGCGTACGTACGTTTGGACCGTTGTGTTGGGGCGGGTCCGGGTTCCCGGCACACGTGACAAGTTGGCCGGGGAGGGGCAGTAGGGACCCCAACCGGATGACAGGCGTCGCCATTGTTTCTTTGGCGCTGGCCATACGGCATGGAAAAGGGACGTTCTGCCAACTAGCTGGCCTACAGGGCTTGCTGGTAAATGGTTTTACTTTTCAGTCTACGTAATTTAGGGATCGGACCTAAAAGAACCGTTTAAGTTAAAAATATTAAAAATCAAATTAAATTATGAAGAGAGTATTAGGATCATATGGCCCGTTACCACCCCTAGCCTGGCCTCGCCCTCGCCTCCAGCGAGGCAGTGACAGCACTCCGCTCCAGAAACGAACACTGGCGCGTACAGCTTCCGGCGGCTCCCGCGCGCGCCTGCACAGGACAGATGATTGTTCGGACTTCGGACGCTGCCGAATTTTATTTCTGCCGTCGGTCAGGTGGCCCTTTATTTCTAGGGCCTGTACCATCACCAAAAGAAACAAAAACAATCCAGCACATCGGACACATGGGCTATGCCCTAGATCGATGGCCTTTTTTTTCTTGGCGTGCATGGAAATATCAGTCGCGTCTCTGTCGATGCACAACCACAGCAGCTGATGAGCGCTGCACCAATTGATTAGCAGCAGGTTGGTCGATGGCGACGCTGCTGGCTAACGAGTGCTCTCCATGGATGTCAGGGCATATATGCTAGTCGCCCCCTTAGATGGCTGGCTGCTTTGTGGACGAAAACGAACGATTTGGTTGCCATGCCACCGTGATGAATCATTCCAGAGTGGCGTTCTGTCGGATGGAGAAAGATGATGGCATTAATTAAGAACCGGAGAAAATCGGCCCCAGGATATTTGCACACATGTTGCTAGTATTAGAAAACCAGCCTTTGTAGAGTGTCGGAACCGGAGAAGAATAGGGTGTGTTGGATCATGGAACAAGTCGCCAGTCGGGTAACTAAACGGATGAGAGGATACGATGGCACTGTACGTGGGGCCCACGTTTGCAGCGTGCGTGCGTGGCTAACATTTTTTTTTCTGGGAGGAGGTCACCAGCCACACCGAGAGCCCGCCGCGCGGATCAACACGACTGGCGCGACCGCGCGAGGGAGCACGTGTGTGATGTGCGCTGCCGGCTGGGCCGAGGGCTCTGCTTCACCGTCTCGACTCATCACCTCACTGATCGGACCCGCCGGCAGGCACCACCACTGCTCATCTCTCCATCGCATGCATCTCTTGGTGGTGGGTCGCGGAGCGTTTGGGGCCGTTGGGTTGGGGGCCCCGACTCATTGGCCCCCGGCCACGTGACGGACAAAGCAAGTTGGGATGAGGGAGGCTGCGGGGGACGGGGACCCGCCGTCGCGATCGCGAGCGTTTTGTTTGGTGCGTGCTTGCTACACGGCACGACAAAAAGGGACGTTTTGCCAGCAACGAACCAGCTGCAGGTTCTGCGCGCGGCATGACAAAAGGGGCTCGCCAGATGATGTTCGTGCACAGCTGAATTTCCTGCCGTCGGTCGCTTAGGCCTGGCTATATACTCTACCAGCGTAAAACGAAACAAAATAATCGAACGCATTGGGCAGATGGGCGCTGCTGGGCCCTCCTAGATCGAGGGCCCTTTTTGTTTTTGGCCCCGCGTGTAAATACCAGTCGCGTCTCTCTGTGATCTGTCGATGCAAAACAACAGCTGATGAGCGCTGCACCACTCTGCCGTCACTTGATGGTAGGACCCACCAGTTGATCAGCAGCTGGTAGATGGCGACGTTGCTGGCTGACGAGCGAGCATCCTATCCATCGACAACGATTGATGCCCACGGCTCTTCTTCGCCGACAATATAGTAGACTAGTAGTCGCCCACTTGCATGCATTGGATGGCTTAATTTGTGGACGATTTGGTTGCCTCGATGATGATGGGTCGAGTGGCGTTTTGTCAGATGGAGAAAGGTGGTGGCACTAATAAACAAATCAGAGAAAATCAGCCCCCCAGGATATTTACGTACATGTTGCCTATTACAAAACAAGCCTGGGCAGTAGGCGTAGGCACCGTCGGAGAAGAATAGGACTCCTATATGGCTTTCGGAAGATGGATGACAGCCCATTAGGCCCACGAGCCTCCCTTCCAGTGTAGACACACATGAACCATGTCCCCAAATAAGTTTTTATATGCTTTGTTGAATAATAATTCTAGCAGCCCACCACCACAAAACTTTCCTCGGAATGATTATTATTCATGTGACTTTAGGTGTGTACTCCTACCTGTCGTGGTTTCTGAGGGTAGCGGCGTTGAGGTTGAGTTTGTCGGCCCGATGTAGCGCGTGTGCCCGTCAGCAAGGAAGAACAGGTCCGTCTCGTACCTGATAGCGCAGCGCACCCCTAGCCCCCTAGGATCCGCTCTCCTTGCCTCCCCTCCAACCAATTGAGCGTCTGCTGGATCATGTCCTGGAGGTAATTGAAGCAAGTACCGGGGGACATGTCTGGCGTGCACAACGTCGTCAGAGAGTAGCGTCGGGGAGGAGCTGCCGCATGCCGACCACCTTGTGAGCGGTAGCGAACCTCCTCGACGAATTGTAAGCCGCCTGCTTGCCCGTCTCACGCCGCAACGTGTACAGGGTGCCGGTGACGACGACACTGTCCCCATTCCCGGGATCCCACCCAGGGAAGACAGGTACGTTGATGTTGCTAGAACTCCATCAACGAAGTTCTGATCCTCTCATTGGCAAAACCTGGAGCTGGATTGCAGACCTTTGTGACGTCCAATGTTCTGATCCTTTCATTGGGAATTTCTAGAACACATCCTGAATATCTGATGCATTTCAACAAATAAGCCTTGCGGACACTCAATTTTTTTTTTCTAATCTTCAACCTGCAACAAAGAACTAGTGTTAATTTGGAGGATGCCAAAGTGTCAGGTACAGAAAAGCGCATACTGCAGGAAACAATTTCATGCGTGCAATACATGTACTCAAGAAGGTATTCTATTTAATTTGCCTATCTCATATAACTAATAACCTAATAAAATAAGACAATCAAACATGTTTGAATGATATCACTATGTTAGTGAATGCTCCTTTCAAATGTTCAGAGAGAACATCTATAGTCATAACCATATTAATTTTTTTGCACAGAACTGATCTCAAAATTACCACAGGTAAACTACACAGTGCCCTCTTGGTACTGATTTGAACAACAGCATGGCACCATGGCTGCCAAAATTCATCTCGGTCAATCCATCTTGTTTAACACAAATGTTGAAGTTCATCATAGAACATGATTAAGACACATTTAAGTCTTTAACCCTAGCACAGAGGCGGTGTTATGAATCGTTGCTGTGCCAGCACCATGGAAACCTAACTGGGGGAGGGTGATGCGGAGTATGAAGGGCAATTGAAACGGGGTAAGAAAGAGGGAGAGAGGGATGGAGGCAATGGTGGGGTATCTGTACCAGGACATCGATGCGCTTTGTTCGCCACGACCTGGGAGCTTGACGACGGTGGGTGAGCGGCGGAGAATCGCCTTGCAGCCTTGCTTCTGGAGCAGAAGACGAAAATTGCGTTTGGACCTGAAATGAGAAGGGGATATAATTTAGGGGTCCTTCTGTAAAATACAATATTAATGGCGACCCGCTAGGGTTTGATTCCCGATCTCTCGATGAGAGACGTGGATAACTCGATTGGTCGATGGAGGCGACGTTCACGGCCCGACTACAGCCTTCCAAGCTGCGCCTTAGCAACCGATACACCCTCTCCAATGGCTGTCACGATCTTGTGGAGCGCGGCACCCGGCCACTAGGGCACTCGTCCTGCAAGCAATCGAAGAACTAGCAAAAACAAGTATGACAAGTACTGAATTTACTAGATGTAAATGAAGGTTTCACACGCAATCTCAATAATGGTGGGGTTCCGAAGACAAGAAGACGGGCGGCTGATCCAGCACGCGCGCTTGCAAGCAAGTAGCGAAGGCTAAACTTGATCTAAACAAAACTCAAGCATCCTTGGTGGCGGCTAAGGGGTATAAGTACGTGGGAGGACGACCACATGGGTGCTGGGGTCGTACTCCAATCCTAGAACGCGTCCGTGATTGACTCAACTTGATACACGGCCCATTGGGCCAAAACAGGGTGACACAGCACCATGTGCAGAAAAGGACTCTGTATTAATTTTACGCTCGCGGCCGACTCGTAATAGATATGGATATGAGGCCAGATCCGTTTTAAAGAAGACTTCATAAGCTTTCCACGAAGTACTTGAACGCCTCAATCCGAGTTCATATGCGACTGTGGTGTCCGTCACAAGTTGGTATTGTTCTGCAGTCCGAATCCAGCCTGCGCGAATCCGTTTCCCTTTCGGTCTCCTCATTGGTTCCTAAGCAAAACAAGAGTACACGGGTCTTCATGGTCTAAACATGATGTACATGAGCTTAGATTTGAACTCACCTGATGATTAAGTTGATGCGCACGAGCACGAGTAATAGGACCAGCAATAGATATTTGTGTCGGAGTGGATGTATCGTTGGTGTTGATGTCCTCATCATCCTCCCCTTCTTGCATTTGAGTCGTCCTCGACTCAAGCTCATCTTCGTCTCCCAAATATGGCTTCAAATCTGCAATGTTAAATGTGGGACTAACCCCAAAATCCGCAGGCAGATCGAGCTTATATGCATTATCATTGACTTTCTCTAACACTTTAAATGGTCCATCAGCCCGAAGTAGCAATTTAGATTTTCTCAATTCAGGAAACCTTTCCTTTCTCAAATGCAGCCAAACTAAATCTCCATGTTCAAACTTTAGTTCCTTTCTACCTTTATCACCAGTAATCTTGTATTTAGCATTCATGTGCTCTATGTTTTTTTAGTTGTTTCATGCAGTTTTAACATCAATTCGGCACGCTTAGTAGCATCAAAATTCGTTTTTTCAGAAAATAGCAAAGGCATTAAATCAATAGGAGCACGAGGCAAGAAACCATATACAATCTGAAATGGGCACATCTTTGTAGTAGAATGCAGCAATCGATTATAAGCGAATTCAATATGAGGCAAACAATCTTCCCACATCTTAATGTTCTTCTTTAAAACAACCCTTAACATAGTAGACAAAGTCCTATTAACCACTTCAGTTTGACCATCAGTTTGCGGATGACATGTAGTAGAAAATAACAATTTAGTTCCCAATTTAGTCCATAAAGTCTTCCAAAAATAACTAAGAAATTTAGCATCACGATCAGAAATAATTGTGTTGGGCACACCATGCAAACGAACAATTTCCCGAAAGAACAAATCAGCAATGTGAGAAGCATCATCAGTTTTATGTACCTCACGTCGTCGATGTCCACCCATACCTCTCCGATTAATTCGCAGTCGTCGGCGACTAGGAGCATCTTGGTCATCTAGTTCAGTATCAGCGACATAATCATCCCAATTATCCTCGACACGCTCATCCTTCTTATTTTCTCCCTCATACCCATTTGCAGTTCTGGCATGCATCTCATCAAAACGCCTCAAAAGAGCAGCAAGGCTTTGGTCAATATGAGCGACCGACGTCTCCAGCCTTGTAAGCTTGGTATTGGTGGCAAGCTGCGTAGCCTCCAACTGCTCTATCTTATCATTTGACACCAGCATATCTTCAGCAAGTACATCTACATACCTCCTCATCTTATTTTCAAAATGTTGTATAATTTCATTCAAGGGGTTATGTGTAAATTATACTGGTGGACATGAAGTTATTGATCCTGTCCGTTGAAACCTGATCCGAGACAATTGGAAGCCATCTCGGGGACACTCAGTGCGGAGTGTCATCTTACGCATACGAAGAAAGAGTTTGATTATGGTGATGACAATCCTCTCTTATATCATAACACGCTCCCTTCTTTCTCTCTCACTGTGACATATCAGCAAATTTGCACACTGCTGATACTCTATTTTCTTCCTTAAAACGAATATTCCTAGATCAAGATTCCCTTCCGCAGGAGTCATCCTCTGTATCGCATCCTACTACCACTCAATAGGGCCCACACATCAACTTCTTTTTTCCATTTTTTCCAATTTTTTCCTCCCCTCTTCCCCCACTCTCTCTCTTCTCTCACCCCGCCCACCCCATCCCCTTCTTCGCTGTCTCTCTCTCCCTCCACGCCGGCGACCCCTCCCCTACTCCATCGCCGGCGAGCTGCCGGGCCGCGCCGCCCCCTCCTTGCTCCCTCCGCTGCGGAGCCGCGGGGCATCGGGGCGGCCGCGCGCGGGCGCGGGCCAGCGCGGGCGTGGGGCCGGCGGCGCGCAGGCCGAGCGGCCTGATCCGGCGGCATGCGTCGGGAACTTGCCTCCCGCGTCCTCCCGCGGGGGCGCATCGGCCGGCGGGCCTCCTCTCCTCCCTGCGCCAGGGCAGATCGACGGCGCCCGGGCAGATTGACACGAGCGGCTCCCGGAGCTCTCCTCCGGCGGCGGCGGCGGCTCCTCGCGGCGGAGCAGGGCCCGCGGCCAGGGCGACCACCAGCGTCGGGAGGGCCTCCAGGGCGGCCTTCTTCGCGGGCCGCCCGCACTTGCCCTGCGGGCCATGGTCCGCATCCGCAGCGGTGAGCTGCCCGAACAGCAGGTCGTCGTCGTCGTCAAGGAAGTACGTCTCGATGCCTGCGTCGAGGTCGTCGTTGTCGCCGGCGTCCTCGTCCAACACCACGCCGCCTTCTTCTCCCCGGATTTGGCTGCGGCGGATGCGCAGGGCCCACGCCGCTCCCTCCCCTTTTCCCTTTTCCCTGCCCGCAGTGCCCGGCGGCACTCGTCCTGCCCGCGGTGGCCGGCGGCGTCCTCCTCGCCACCAGCGAGCACGGCCAGCCAGCGCGACGGAGGAGCAGGGGCGGCAGGAGGGCGCGAACGCGAGGTAGTTGGGGAGGGAGGAGCGGATAGCGTTTCCTTTGTGTCCGCCGGAAATAGAGGAAGGAGAGTGATACGTTTCTTTAGCGTGGAGGATACCGGACCCCGGTGCAGCAAGTTTTCCTCTTTATTTGTACCGGAGGAAGTTTCTAGAGAACGCTTCTAGTTGCAGGGTAATAACATTTAATGCTTATGACACTTCTATAATATTAATATTATTAATATTGAGACCGGCCTTATAAGACCAATTATGTTGAGTCCTTTGATCCGAGTAACATATCAAGAGGTTGGGAATTTATTGTGAGGAACAGTAATGGTGAAGTTCTGGTTGCAGGGCCAGTAACATCACCTATGCGGCATCATCCTTGCAAGTTGAAGCTACTGTAGCGTATAAAGATACCCTCCAGGCATCACGTTTAGTTATGACACGGATAATCTTGAAAATGGACGCCACAGCTCTTGCTTCTACCCTCAAATCAAGTAAGTATTATCGGAGTGCTATTGGTTGTCTGGTGCATCGGATACGAGACATTATGCATTCAGAGTTTTCCTTCTGCACGGTCTCTGTGTGTAATCGAAGTTGTAATTAGGTGGCTGATTGCTTAGCGGCCCATGGAGTGTATGTGTTGACCTCTGAGTCCGACGTGTTTATGAGCCAAGTCCCCGGACTATGTAATGGACCTGGAAGATTTGCTTATCAATGGTGTCTAATTCAGTAGCTTTGTAATAAAGAAAAAGAAAGGGTTTATAAGCCAAGTCCCAGACTATGTAATGGATCTTGTATTGGGCGATTTACTTATCAATGGTGTCTAATGCAGTAGTGCTCTGTAAAAAAGAAAAAAAAACTGATCCACGGGCTGGCATCGCTCCGATCGGTAGCACCAGAGTTGTTCTCCGCGGCCCCCACCCCCACCACACACACCAAAAAACACACAAAATTCGACATTAACAACAAGAACCGAGTAAAAAAGTTTTTACTCGAGTAACATTTAGGACTCTAGTAAAAACAACAATTAAAATCTGGTTGAACTTCCTTAATCTAAAGTTTTAGAAGTTCTATTCCCATCTTTTTGCATAAGGGTTTGGATCTTGACCTTTTCCTTATGTTGATTTTGTATTGCTGTTGGTGACTTCTGAATAATATACACGTACAAGAGCACACAAGTCATTTTTTTCCAACCTTGGATTTTAGTGTAGCGCAGGCACTGAATTAATCCTTGTGATTAATTCACAGAAAAACCTCACCCATGAAATACAGCCCTTCGTTAATTTGGCACACATCTGAAAGGTCAAAGGTGCCACAAGGATCCACGTAAGCATGACAATGCACCAGTGTTGTACAAAAGCCTATCAACATCTACTTATCAATAAGAAAATAAGCCCACCAGGCAAAAGCTCTAAACGTCGTCTATGTTCGATGTTGAACCTGATATCTCAACATATGCCATCTGAGTGTAACCGTTGAACACTGATGCATCCAATCTTTGTAGGCCCGTTCTTCGAAACAAGCCATAGCGACCATCTTCGATGATAGGGTCAGCTGCACGTGCTGGGTCATACCTTGTTTGATGTGTTAAGGATGGACCAGCAACAGGAGGAAGCTCCCAATATAAATCCAACACAGATTCAACAAGCCTACTGTTCTGGAAATGCTCCTTGTATGAAATGACCTTATTGCTATGGTTGAAATTGTCTCGCATGTAGCCCCTAACACCCCACCATGCATCATCCTTTCCACATAGATCATCTATCTCCACAGCCTTCTCCCAAAGCTTCTTCCGCTTTGATCTAAATCTTGCTTCGTCACTATCCCAGAAGCAGCTATGTCCACCACCTGGACGCACAATCTTGTTTTAGATTTATACTTTTATCAAAAGAAATCTAAAAGGTGACAAGCCACAAACCTCTGACGTAGAATTGATCACAGATCTGTCTCAAGGAATAATGGTCACCTGTACCAGTATCGTAGTTGTCCTCAAATATGAGATGCCGAAATCCAGCTTTTAGTGCCTGCTTTAACCTACCCATAATAATTAAAATAACAGTATTAAAATTTGAACTGTTTGATTTGTCATCATTTTGATGCTTAGGATTTGATGAACAAAGAGCAGTACACAAACACAATTAATCATGGTACATGAAACAAGAATAACAGTTTACCAAGATCAAAACAAAAAAACTAACAGAAAAGCTCAATGAACAGAATTTACCTTTTCAACTCACTTTGGTGGTCATCAAAGAAAACAAGCACCTTACTGGGATCCGAAACACCATGATTTCTCAATAGTTTTTCCCAATCAACGCTTCCAAAATCGACAAAATCCTTCCCAGCAAGATAAGTACAGTTCCCATCAACATATGCAGGTCCCTTCTTAATATATTTGCCAGGGTGTCTTGGAGAGAGTGATATAATCCTAGTATTTGGCATGGCCTGCCGCAAGACCCAAGTAGAGTGCCCCTTGAAAGCACCACTCTCAATCATCAGATCCGGTTTAAGCCAGCGAGCCATAAACCAAAGCCCAAAGCTGTGGTCAAAGCCCATTCCATACATGTTATTCTTGATGGGGCGGGTCTCATATATTGGCACAAATTCTTCCAATCCGTTAAGTAGGTCCTTATAAGTCCATTCCACTGTCTTCCCTGTTTTTGATCTGCCTTTTGTGAAGAAAAAAAGGGATAAGATAGTCTAATGATTAATTTCATTCTATATAATGCAAGTCAATGCATGAGTAAATTTTGCAACCAGGAAGGCAAGGGTGGGCAACGTCTTCCAAAGAAAATCTCACTTCACAAAAACTGGATAAGATAGTCTAATTATTATTTTCATTCCATATAATGCAAGTCTATGCATCAAGTAAATTTTGCATCCAAGAAGGCAACAGTGGACAACGGCTTCCAAAGAAAAACTCACTTCACAATGCACACAGAAACATGTGCCCACTGTTGATAACCTATACAGCAGCAGCATCCTATTCAACATACATAACAGCTTATTACTGCCAACAGGGTTCTCTATTTCTGGAGGAACACAAAGGAATGGAACAACGGATTGCCAATAGTCATCGGATAATGTTTAGGACATTTAAAGAACTAATTTCTTTTCCACCATATAATAGAAATCAGTGGATATTTCATAACCACTTGACCCCTGCAAATTAAAAAACTAATAAATTCGCCATTGCAAAAAGTGATGCTTCAAACGACAATATCAGGCAGGATTTCAGTTGAATCTATGAAGCCGCAAATTCATGTTACTTTATTGAGTTGGCAATCAAACACTCAGATTGGAGAACACAGCTTGAAGAAATGAAACAGATCTCTTTCTGTAAGAAAGGAAACAGCAGCGGCGCGAGTGCTTACACCACGGGACGCCGAAGGAGCCAAAATCGGAGGCGGCGGCGGCATCGGGGTGGGCGAGGAAGCGCGCATAGAGGCGTGGCGTCGCGCAGTCGATGCTGGGGCAGGCGCGGCCCACCAGGAAGGCGGCGACCGCGACGGTGAGGAGGAGGAACAGGGCGACGGCGGCGCGATGGGAGTAGTGGAGGCGCGCGTAGGCGGCGGCAACGAAGGCGGGGTGTGCTTTCCGGGTCTTGGACTTGTCGTCGTCGTCCCCGGCCGCGGAGGGGGAGGGGGAAGAGGACGCGCCGGCGGCGCGGGCGGAGAGACCAATGTCGTGCATGCCGACCAGTGTTCCACAAGGCGTTGATCCGCGCTCGCCTAGACGCGCTTATGCGCTGGGCGGCGGGGTACCGCCTCGCCTTGGGGGGTAGGCGGTACCCTAGGCGGCGCCAGCTTGGCGGCGGCGAAAGGAGGGCCGGCGAGCCGTCCCTGGTGCGCCGCCGTGCAGATCCGCCGAGGAGGAGGCGACGTCGGGCGGCGGCCGAGAAGGAGGCGACGTGGGGCGGAGGCGGCAGGTGCGGAGGAGGCACGTCGAGTGGCGGCGGCGGAGCCTGGGGCGGGGGCCGGGATCGGAGGGGATGTCGGGTGGGTGCGGCCTCCGTGCCGCGTGGTTTTTCCAAGGGTGCCGGCCCGGGCAGGTAAGTTTTGGACCGTTGATGTGCTTCAGCGTTCGTGCAGGTTGATTGAGGGGTACAAAGTTGGTCCCACCACTTCCGGAATTCCCACTTCCGCCGATGGGTCCGTTTCTCCTTGAGGCACGAGTTGGTGACTTGGTGTACAGTGTACTGGACCAGCAGCTCCCCTCTTGGATTCTCTCCAAAGCTTGCCATCTCCAAAGCTTGCACTGGACCTATAGAAAATCCAGTGTATCTTGATCAGTAGTGGAGCACGGATTAAAGTTTAAGGTATGGCGGGTAAAACACTTTAGCAGGAATTATTCATGAAAGTGTAACAGAGCAAGATAGATGGATAAATATATAGTGTATTTGCGAAAAGCCAAGGTATGGCACCAGCCACACCTAGCCACGAAGGTCCTCCGCCACTGATCAAATCGTAAACAGGAATAATTTTGATAGAGTGGTGGACTTCTTTTGTGATCCATTCTCCTCATCCTCTCTCGCAGGAAGGTACCGCCGTTTCTCCTTATCGGCTACCTATTGCTGGTGTGCCACCTCTCCCTTTGAATCCAAGCACAAGAAGGTTTTATCAAGATTTTGGTCCAACAATGGCGCTACTCAACAAGATCGTGCTCCTTTCGTCTCATTCCCAACTCCAGCGGCGGCAAATCCACTGGCCATGGAGATACCCAATCCGATTTAGGAATGGACCGACCCCCCCCCCCCCCCCCCCCCCCCCAAAAAAAAAAAAGTTGAACCAAATCATAGGTGAGTTCTTATCTTTCCCTCACGTGGATTTCGGCATATTTTCTCTCACGCGAACAGTGGGCTTCCAACCAATCTTATATGGAATCGAGGAGAAGTCTTCACCTCCATTTCCAGAATCAGAGTGCTTATGCCTAATCAGATCATCATTTTGAATCATGGTATTTTTTAAGTAGATGTTCTGCAAATTATTTCAATAGTTGATCTTGAATGTTGCAACTATTATTTCTGCATATTTTATGGTGAATGTTGCATGAAATATATATAGTTCTTATATTGCGGTGGGAATTTTCGTATCCGTGAGTCAAATAACTTAATAAACAACTTAATTAATTTTTTTACATATTTTTCAATATTACACCTATATATTTTCGATGTTGTAGATGTCTTATTTTGATGTTGCAACGGAGCGTCTGATGAGATAGTTAGTTCCCATTGGACGTTTAGACGCTAGCAAGCCCGTAACTTTAAACTAGTGGTAAAAGTGTGCTCACAGTGTAAACAAATGGACAAATGGATAATCCTCAATCTGGAAACAGAAATGCAAGTGCCACTAGCTTTGTTGATGACTCCAAACGAAGTGGAAAAAGGTGGAGACCACGAAACGAAAATCACGTCAACATTGTTTCACGTCTTGTTTTGAAAATAAGGCGTGCCCCTTTGACGAAACGCAACCGGGCCAGTCTTGTTGTGATTGTGAACTCGTGACGCAAGGCGAGTCATTCTTTTCAACAAGGCAATGAATTCCGTCGCGTCTTAACTCGATTTGGTTTTTCTACAGCGCGCAAAAAGCTCTCGCCCACCAGAAATAGAATCGATATATCTCCCGATTCAATTCCCAGTTTTTTTTTTTTCAAAAGGAAGCGGGCGGGCCGTACCAACGCACCTACTAAGCCAACTCATCTCAACTCCCACTAGAAAACTTCAACCAGCTGCCTGCCTGCTGCCCACAGAAATTCCCCATTCAAAAAGGAGGCTGCTCCGCTTCACACGCAGGTTTGCTCTGCCCGAAATCTCTCGCTTCCATCAATGGCGTCGTCGACCGCCTGAGCAGCTCCCCAGCTCCGTCGGCGGCGGCGCGACTCCGCACCGGGCTCGCGACACTTCGCCGCGGGGAGGAGGAAGTGGAGGAAGGGAGGCCGCGGAGATGGTGGGGGGAGGCGGCGGCGGCGGGGCGCTGCGGCGGGTGGGCAAGTACGAGGTCGGCCGGACCATCGGGGAGGGCACCTTCGCCAAGGTCAAGTTCGCACAGAACACCGAGACCGGGGAGAGCGTCGCCATGAAGGTGCTCGACCGCTCCGCCATCCTCAAGCACAAGATGGCCGAACAGGTGACCCGCCCGAGCTCCCTTCGGTCGTATTGCCTCGTGCTCGTGCTAGGTCTGGTGGTCGGATTATTCGTTCCCCATCACTAGCCTTATCCAGTTGATTGGGGGTTGATCGAGGATTGGGAGCTCCTGCTCTTGATTCCCCAAAATAGATAATGTTGCCGGGATGGCTCAGCATTCCTTTGCTCCGTGATTCCGCGCTCGGTAGGTTCATGAACCATGTTGTGGATTTGGTTAGCGTTTAAGAAGTCTAATTCGTTTTTCTTCAGTGTCAAAGGATAATAGCTCAATGGATCGAGTTATTGCTAGTTTGATCCTTGCCATGCCGTTTATGTGGACGAATTTCTCCTTGCTTTCAAAGGATGTGTGATCGAAGCTTTGTTAACTGTTTCTGCCATGGCTTCTTCTTTCATTCAATCTCTACTATTACTAAAGCAAGCAATGATTCCTTGGTCCGTCAATCGGAATCCTAATCGGAATTTGGGTGACCATATGTTGAGTTAAGAGTCGGAAACCGTTTAGAACTAGCGTTTGGCAAGTAAAATAGAAAAAGGCTGAAGTCCTCAACTGACACATACTATATTTTTATAAAATATATATGATGCATAATATGTACATTTTATATGCTAATCAATATATTTATATGGCTTCCCGTAGCAATGTACGGGCATATCTGCTAGTAAATAAATAAATTGCCGTGCCAAGTTTCATGATGTGGATCACAATATTTTCTAAACGAGTAATACCTGTACTAGCTTTGTGATGTGCAGCTGCACGCCTGCGCAAGCTAGCTGAAATGATACATGTCCTTGGGTGACTAACCTGTGTACACATAATCCTTTTATGCAGATTAAGAGGGAGATATCTATAATGAAGCTTGTCAGGCATCCCAATGTCGTTAGGCTACATGAGGTACGCTTATCTTTCTCTTCCTATAAACCATTGTTTAACTTCTCTCTTACCACCTGTCGTTTTTAAAGTACCGGTGCTGTCCATTCTGTTATGTGCAGGTTTTGGCAAGCCGGAAGAAGATATTTATAATCCTGGAGTTCGTCACTGGTGGCGAACTATTTGATAAAATTGTAAGACTGCTGTTGTTATTGATAACTGTCTTTTTCACTCTTTGACCTTTAGATATGACCTATGCAAAATAAACATTGTCCATGTGTTTGTTGTTTAGATTATATGCCTGTCACATTCCTTCTTGGATGTTCAATCAGTCACTTGTGCTTTCTCTGTAAGAGGGGTAAATGTCTTGTTCACGGAAAAAAACATCAAGATGACATGCATTTCCTTTAGAATCTTTGTATTTTAATTTATGATTGCAGAAACGAACATGTCATTGTAGTTTACTATGTCCATCGATTCTGGATGGTATTTATGGCTTTAATTCTAATTCCATTTGAATGTGTTACCCATACCCTTACATATATGTAGTAATCTAAGGAGTTGGATTTGTTTGCGCACTTTCTGTATGTACTTTAATCTTACTTAGGTTCAGATTGAACAATATATTTACATGAAACAGAAACCTAATAATACTGTGAAACATACCATTTTCAGATTCGTCATGGGAGACTTAATGAAGCAGATGCACGCAGATACTTTCAACAGCTTATTGATGGTGTCGATTTTTGTCACAACAAAGGAGTCTACCATCGAGATCTGAAGGTGATCACTCAATAGGAAAAATGATTAAGTCTTCATTTCTATAATTCATGGATGTGTTCATCACATTTTGCACACATGCAGCCCGAAAATCTCCTCCTTGACTCCCAGGGCAATCTTAAAATTTCAGACTTTGGATTGAGTGCATGGCCTGCCCAGGTGTATATCTTTCCGAAGCTTCATCATACCTTCATTTTTCGATCTCTTCTTAAGTTGCTTATTTGGTCAACTGCAGGGATCTTCCCTCCTACGTACGACATGTGGAACACCGAATTATGTTGCCCCAGAGGTGTGTTATCTGAATTATACAGTTTGAGTTCTTTTAACAATTACCAAACATACCCTTGCAATGAAGTGGTGGCTTTGAGATAACTTCTCTGTCTTAGATGTTTGTAGCTCTCATACGTGGATACCGAATTTGCCACCCCCCCCCCCCCCCCCCCCCCCCCCCCCCCCCCCCCAACAACAACAACAAAACCACCAACACGCACACACACACACAAAAAAAAAAACTATGGCACTTGAATACTATGACATTTAAGAACCATGCATGAAGAAATGCCATTCTGCTTTGTAACATGTCATGATAGTTTTATTTCGATCATATCACCTGCATGGGAATTTCTATTTCGCTGACGATTTTTGTGTAGAACACCTTTGTTCAACTGTACATGCCTTCCCACCAAACTAGACTCTTTCAAATACGAATAACTAATTACTATCTATCCTTTTCATGATAAACTCAGCTTCCTATACATGACAAATATTCCGTTGTGTGTTTACTGTGCCAATATGTTCATTTCATCTACTGGACCAGGTTCTCAGTCATAAAGGATATAATGGAGCACTTGCTGATACATGGTCATGTGGAGTTATTTTATATGTACTGTTAGCAGGTTATCTTCCATTTGATGAAGTGGACTTGACTACCCTTTATGGAAAGGTTTGGCCCAAATCAACACCTCTCTTGAGATGAAATGCATATGGATTAGGAACTGCAAATACGAATTATATACATTCTTTTTGTTAATGCTGCATGGAATCTTTATATGTCAAATCTCATAATGTTTTCTTTTAGTTTTCTCAGTATGCACTGTCTGCATGGACTTTCAAGCAGACTGGGTGGTGCTAGTTTATGAAAAACATATGGTCCAACTACCCCCGAGATTACCAAATTAGTGCATACTGAACTAAGAAGTCTAACCTGTGACATGCTTGGATGTGAAATATAACATAATACCAACTTTTCCATCATCACACAGCCACTATATAAATAAATAGACTAAGTAAATGGTAAATGAGCTTAAATACCTACTAATCTAACATTGGTTTGACACGTACTACTTATGAAAAAGAAGAGTCAGGGAGGTAAAGAAGCACAACTACAGCTTGCCATACATGAGCTCACAGCTAGAACAATTCTTAATTTTGTTCGTAATTCTGTTTGGATTCAAAGGAAATAAACATTGTCTCTTTAGAAGAGATGCTTTTATAAGAGTATTTGTTGCCTTTTGAAGCTGAACTGTGTATTGCTATTTGTTACTTTCATCCTCTGTAGTTTGCATTCAATTCTAGATATATATTTCGGTCGTGGTTGTAACAAGAAATTTCTTAGGTAATTGGTGGTTCTTGTGGAATGGAATTTCTATATCTTACTTTCTTCTTTTCTTAACACAGATTGAGAGTGCAGAATATTCATTCCCACCCTGGTTTACAGGTGGTGCAAAGTCACTTATTCGTAGAATTCTTGATCCAAATCCAGATACAGTAAGTTGAGCTTGACAATTATTTAGATGGAAGAAACTTGCTAAGAGCTGATACCTTATCTTGGCATTGGGCACAGTATTATGCTTTTAGCTGTTCCAGCAATTCTGCAGTGCTCTAGATATACTAACACAGAGATAATAAAATATAACAATTCTATGTTAGTTGTAATTTTTTACATGTTAGCACCGTGGCATAAGGTTTGCTCAAGTACATGTGTAACTACAGTTTGGTATGTCATATGTTGCCAATTTTATTCAAATCAGACATTTATAGGAGTTCACATCATTAAAGATACAGATTTATATACTCTATTTATAGAGTAGTTGACAAACTGAACTACTAACCAAATTCTTGGCTTTTTTACTAATGTTAAGCTAGATCTGATTGACAGATATCGTTTCGTTCCACTAAAGATATGTAACATGTTTTTACTGGATTCAGTTAAGATAGCGGTTGGGAGACATATAAAAGACAACTATAAGTTAAATGAAAAGGGATGATCTTCCATGTAACAACTATACAAGTACATCAAATCGTTGATGGTTGGTATCATCATTGGTGTTTATTGACTAGATATGCTTTCTGACTTGGAACAGCGAATCAGGATAGAAGAGATCAGAAATGACGAATGGTTTCAGAAGAATTACGAACCTATCAAAGAAATAGAAAGTGAAGAACTCAACCTTGATGATGTTAATGCAGCTTTTGATAATCCTGAGGTATAGACCTTCACCTCGAATTCATTTGGCAGGGAATAGATTGCATTTAGGCATAGTATGCAGTGTACTCAAATATCATCACCTGGTTCCAGGAGTACCCTGCAAAGTGTTTCACTTGCCAATCCTACTCATAAGATAAAAGCTATGTGATACATACAATTTTATCCTTTTGCTCCAGTGCTTTCTTGAGTTCTTTGTACTTATATACTTTATTTAGTCATAGAGAATTATTAGATGATGCAGTAATCAATCTGATAGTTGTTTTGTATTTGTTCACAATTATTGAGTTAGAAGACCAAAATACATTAGCCAGATATTCTGCCCACAGGTTGTCACCCTTGTCACAATATATTGCTAAACGAATGGAAGATAACCTTGAAAGAGAAACAAGCTTTAGTTGAGACAAATTGGGCTTATTTTTAGCAACCCTACCTGTGCAGAAATGCCACTTCGCTGTCTTTGCTCATTAAAGAAATAAACCTCAATCCCCTTAATTTCTCATTATTCAGTAGTTGGTATATTCCATTATTGATAAGTCTTTATATAACCTCTTTTTATTTGTTTTTTTATGAGAAGTGTAGTGGTTTTTAACTTTTTGTCTATATGTTATGCTTGGGTAAGGAATAGCTTCATTTTCTGGCAAATTATTTTCCGTGGAATCCTGCAGAATTTTTTTATCCAACGTCCAGCTGTCATTCATATGATATCTCTAAGTAGTCGTCTTTCTTTTCTTTCTTATTTCCATATCTCATTAGCAAATATGTGTAATAGTTCTACCATCGGCAATGTCAGCTCCCTCCCATCCCGCTCGTTTTTTAAACTGATATTTTCTGGGGACAGAGTCAAAATCTTGAGTTCATAAGCCAAGTAGCTGGAGGAAGTAACACCTAAATGGCATCTTCATTTCTTTACCGTGGTGTAGTTGTTCGTAATAGCATTTCGAAACAAGGCTTGGTGTTTCCATACACGTGTCACAAGCCCTCTACCCCTCACAGTAGCCAAATGGAACACCCATTCACACTGCAAAAGAAAAATCCTGTGTAGGGAAAAACTTCCTACTCCATCTGAACATATATGTGCGTTTGGAATCACCTTACACATTATTGACTGCCATCTTCCCCGCCTGGTTTGCCACTATCATCCTGATAGCTACAGTAGGCAGAATTCCTGTCAGAACTTGCCAGATCATTCTTTCCCATTGTTTAGTTATGGATAAATTATCTAATTGAAATACAAAGGTGGGGTGACATTACTGATGGAATTATGTTCCATTGTGCTACTTACTAAACTGATAAGAAAGCGGTTTTTTGAGGTTAACCCTGGTGTACTTTGTACTTATTAGTAAATATTTATTTCTTTTTGCCAATTTGTTTTCTGTGATTTCAGGAGGATAATGAGGATGCTTTTGATGATGAAGCAGGTCCTCTGACACTTAATGCATTTGACCTAATCATTCTTTCACGAGGATTGAATCTTGCAGCCCTCTTTGATCGCAGACAGGTAGGATGCTAGTGATTTTATGCTGATTAATGTTTTGACAAAGAAATATTAGTTGTCATATAAAGTCCCAGATGCATTTATGTTGTTTGCACATGGCGATGTGGTTGCTTGGTAAAAGTGAATTGTTGAAAAAGTGAAGACCTGACTTAACTCGAATTTGTATCTTCTGCATTGTCGTGTTGTGGACATAGCACAAATTACAATTCATTATTCAAATAATGTTTAACTGTTGGAGTAAAAAGTCATAAATATTGGCTCATCTGACCAAGAGCAAGAAATATGCCTTCTCCATCCACTTCGCGTTTGAATATTGAATGTCAGATTCAAAAGTTTGACTGCATGTGTCCTAAATGAGGGAGTAAATACTCTTAAGAATAGTGTCGCACCCAAGGTAATTCATAGTATATCCTAAGTGGGGTATAGTACGTGGGTAACACTAATGTTTCAGAATCATGTACTCATTTTTACAAGCACTTTACGCTGATGGTTCTATACTTCTATATATGCCATGGTCATTGCTGCGAGCATTTTGTAGTATTGATTTTGTGTGTTTTCTTCTCAGCCTTAATAATTGCTTGACCTACAGGACTATGACAAGCTTCGGAATAGATTCTTATCGCACAAACCAGCTAAGGTTATCTTGTCAAGTATGGAGGTCGTTGCACAATCAATGGGGTTTAAGACGCACATCCGCAATTACAAGGTAAAGTTTGTTTTCCCTTGACATGCAAATCTTCTGGCATTAGAACTCGTCAGGCAAGGCTATTGTTCCGTTTATCTCTGTAATTGCTAACAGTTGAGTACCTTCTGGTTTTAATAAGCTTGGCCTGATTCCTCTTCAGTTTCGTTCTGGTCTATAAATGGAAAGTGCTCTTTCTTGAAAAACGATGCTATGTTTTCTCCAATGTGATGATGAACAACATAAATAACAATATCCATGCACAGATTATATTAAACTCAGCAAAACATATGTAATTTCATTTTTCGTACCACTGGTTTACCAGTGTTGAATTGTATTGCCAGTGATATAACTCTTCACTTTGTTCTTTGGCCAGTTGCATTGTTGTTTTTGTTTTGCATTGTGCAGGATGTTACAAATGTTTTGATGAAAAATTGTAGGTTCAGTTTATTTCCATGTAACATAATTTTCAGGAGATTTTTCTTTTGAGATTATATGTTACAACTTACTTTTGGTTGCTAGTCAGCTGGCATTACTGTGGGTGTATTTTGTTTTTTTAGCTAATTGCATTACTATAATATTCAGATGAGGATGGAAGGTCTAAATGCAAACAAGACTAGTCATCTCTCAATCATGGTTGAGGTCAGTCTTGCGCTCTTTCTTGTGCTCAAGTATATTTCTTGTTTTATTGCTTTCTAATGTATTTTACCCCATTTTTCTCATTTTCACTGGTTTTAGGTTTTTGAAGTTGCTCCATCAATCTTCATGGTAGAACTACAAAGAGCAGCCGGAGATACTTCAGAGTATAACACGGTCAGAGCATATCTTTACACACCTCACATGATTGCAACTGATTATATTACCTACAGCTCTATGCAACAGATACATTTAATAGGTACAAATATACATAGGACAGCAATAACTGTAATTGTGTGACAGATGCTTGTCGGCTGTCGCACATATTAATCTGTAAAAATGTAAAATGCGAAAGTACAAATTGACCTGTTTAATTACTTTTGATCCAGGAATACGCTCAGCTAACACTGCAACTTTTGTTATATCACAGTTTGTAAATAACTACTGCAGCAAATTAGATGATATCATCTGGAAATATCCAACTGAAAAGGGCAAGTCAAGGATATCCCGGTTATCAAAGTGCTAATTTGTCCTCAACATCCATCATACGTATGCCATTTTGCCTGCTCCATTTTCAACTTTTAATGCCATAATTTTTCATCTGACATCCACATACCTGTATCATCTATCAATAACTACATTGTGTTCTCCAATTGTTTCAGGTCTCATGCATAGTCTAGTATTTTGTTGTATCAAGTATCAACTTGATGAGTGGATGTATCTGTGGGGTGTATCACAACTGATCTCTAATATTCTAGTTTTAGGAGTTGATCTTCGAGTAGTATGCCATCATTGTATATTGTGAGTACCCATGTACAAAGAGGCCACATCCTGTAGGGGTTTCGGTACCTCAGTTTGTCTGTATAAAATTTCCAGCGATGTGTTCGATTCTGTAGATTTAGTTGAAAACATTGCTTGGTTGTAAACATTGCCCTAATGTATCATGTGCATCTGTATCGAATGTCAGATTCCTGTTTATTCAAGTTGATAGAACAGTGTTGATTCCTAGTGTACCATGATGCTCTTGTTGGATCCTGCTCTGTTTCTACTTGCAATCAGTAATCAACAAAGCTGTACGCCTACTACTACAATGAATCTTAAGCAAATGCCCACTTGGAGACGACTCCTGATGCAGTAGCCGTGCTATGTTCTTTTACCCAATATCTAAAGTTTTGGCTAATCAAAGCTTGTACTACAGGAGAATCCATCGCAGCAGCTGCCAAATCTAAAGGTTTCGCTTCTTGAAAAGAATTCCAGCACCAAACCTGCTGTTGGCTGCTTTTATATGCCAATTTGGTAGGACTAGAATATGGAACTTGTGATACGCAAGCATACATAGTTTCTGTTTAACGGATCTGGCCAAACTGGGCAATCTTGGATACTTTGTTTATAAAAATCAAATGAACTGAGTCTAAGAGGTGTTGGGGATTGCACCCTCCGAAGGACGCGTCTCGCGAGGGTCACACAACAACAGGCGTGACACTTGTAAAAAGGAAGTTACCAGAGAAGTTCCTGGAGGTCCGTGAAGGACACATTAGAGTCTCATTGGAACCAGGAAATAAGGACTCGAGATAACCCTCGACGGTCACAAAGATGCCGAAGGTTCCACGAAGCTCCCGAAGATAGTGTTAAACCCCCGAAGGTTTAGTGAAACGCCTGAAGGTTCCACCAAGTGTCCGAAGGTTCCATAAAACGCCCGAAGATTCCACGAAGCGACCGAAGGTTGCGTCAAAGCCGAAGGTCCCATGAAGGCCGAAGGTTCCTTGAAGGCCGAAGGTAACGGACTGACCTTCGGGAGCACGAGGAAAGCGTGATCCTACACCCAGGGGCACGCCGGACACGCCTAGCCTGTAAAAGCCCGAAAACCCCGAATATTCCAGGAATATTCGGGGCGAGTAGGGGTATTTGTGTAAACATGTAACGGAGGAGGGGGTATAAATACCCCCGACTTTTACTGTAATCGGGTTGATTTTTTGATAATTAAGAGGGAATATTGCAGTTCTATTTTGCGTTTATTCCCTCGAGCGCCCACCGTGTTCTTAGCTCGAAGAAACCACCCTCGATGGCACCACCGAAGAAGAAACCCACAACCACTGGGGCAAGCATTGACCCAGAGCTAGTCACAAATGCTTCCAGCGAAGAAGCCACACTCTTGGCTCACAACCGAAGATCAGTCAAACCAACCTATACTAGAACCCATTCCACAACCCATTACAGAGCCCCCTCAATCAGATATTGAGCTTACTCTGGCTCAGAATGAAGCTCAGATGAAAGCAGTAGAACAGGCTAAAGGCAAAATCAGTGCTCATGTAGTGGCGAAGCAGAAGGAAGCCCAAGAGGCGAAGAAGCTAGCAGATGCAAAGCGCAAACTTGCAGCCATGCGGGCAGAACTCAATGAACTGCGAAGAGTTCAGCACGAGTTTGAGCAAGAGTAGACCATCCCTTCAAACCAAACCGACAATCACACTGACTACAACTTCCACAATAGCGAAGTTCACTACCAGGCTCACCTTCGCAGAGCTCGCGAACATTCGCCGCCCCCACAAACCTTCGATCCATCTTCACCACTTTCCGTGGCATTGCAGCAACTGCCATGGCCCAGAAGTTACAAACCCTTCCCACTCCCGAAGTATAATGGTTCCGTAGACCTAACCCAGTTCCTAATGACCTATGAAGTTGCAATAGCATCCACAGGAGGAGATGACCTCATAATGGCAAAGTCATTTGTTATGGCTTGCGAAGCTCCAGTGTTAACTTGGTACTCGTACTTGGTACCTGGATCAATCAGGAGCTGGGGGGACATGAAACTCAAACTCAGGTAGGACTTTCAGGGTTTCAAAAGAAACGACGCTGATGCAGCGGAAAATTTCCAATGTTACCAAAAGGACAAAGAACCATTATATGACTACTTCCGAAGGTTCATCCAGAAGAAACACAAACACCCAACTTCTCTGAAGAGAAAGCAATCAAAAAGTGCATGGAAGTCCTGCTACCAGGCTAGTTGGCATCCCACTTGTCAAGAGAGCCTCCACCAACCCTCAACGCCCTTTACGCTGAGATGGAGAAGTATGCAAGATCTGAGGCTACCCACAAAAGAAAGGTCGAGCTAAGAACAGACCGAGTCTAACCAACAAGGCTGGCACAACCAAAACTACCAAAATCCAAGACACCAAACCCCCCAGCTTGTCTTGCCTTTCGAGCCCAGACAGGAGGACGAACCTCAATACCCAGAACCATTCATGACCCCACCTCAAAACAACCAAATCCAAACCTTCGATCAACCTCCGCACAGAGGATGTCGGAACAACAGAAGAGGCATAGGCCGAGGCCGAGGCTACTACCAAAATCAAAACCCAAACAAGCCGACAAAATTCTTCTGCCATTTCCATGGCCCCGACTCAGACCATACAACCAACTACTGCCCGGAGAAAAAGAAAACACTTGAGAGGATGGAAGCAGAGAAAAATGCTCAAAAGCTTGTAAGCCACACTTCCTGGGCAGCTCAACCAGCAAGCTAAAACTTTACTCCAAACCCAACCTTCGCACCCCATCCAACCTTTGCTCATCCAGCAACCTTCGCACCCACACAACCCTTCGCTCCGGGTCCTACTTTTGCACCAAACCAAAATTTCCATTACCAATCCCAAGCCTTAACTTGGCAAAACACCCACCAACCTTGGGCATCGGCACCTTCGCCGCCAACAAACCATTTGCCATTGCCTGCTCCATCAAAGGAGGAGTTACCTCCACCCCCGCCGCTAGCTGCTCCCAAAGAAGAAAAACCAAACCAATCAGAATTACCATCCTTCGGCATGATTATGCCCATCATTGGCAGCTCGTCTCTCGAATTCAAGAATAAGAGTCAGAGACGTGACTACTTTTGTCAAGTGCACAACATCATGTCAGATGCACTCATAGTGAAAACCCAATGGTCCCACATGCCAATAACATTCATCGAACAAGACATTAAGCTCATTTGCTACCCACACACAAACGCTATGGTCATCGAGGCAAACATTCAGGGGTGGACAATCGGAAAAATCCTAGTTGACACCGGCAGCTCCGTAGATATCATCTTTTCTAGCACCTTCAATAGAATGAACATCGGGAGACACCTCCTTGAGCCTGCAGAAATCCCACTAATCGGCTTCAGAGGCAAAAAGGTCAATGCCTTGGGAAAAATTTCCCTCCCAGTATCCTTCGGGGACATGAACAACCCAAGAATCGAACGTGTCATATTCGACATCGTAGACATGAATTACCCTTATCTCGCCATATTTGGGCGAGGATTCATAAACAAGTTCGAAGCAATCGTGCATCAAACCTACCTCTGTATGAAGATGCCAGCCGCCAGAGGAATCATCACAGTCCACGGGGACCAACAATTGGCCAGAGACATAGAGCGTGGCGCAACCCCAGGCCTCAAGAATGTGCACCTCATCGAAGCCTTCATCCAGCCACCACCATTCAAAGAGCCTACAAGGGACAAAGAAAAAGTAAACTTTCAAGAGGATTGCCAAGTCAAAAAAGTCCCGCTCGACAAGCATCTGCCTGACAGAATGGTAACAATCAGTGCAAATCTTGAGGAGGCAGAAGAAAAAGAACTACTCGAGTTCCTTTTTAAAAACCAAGACGTATTCGCCTGGTCTGCTAGCGACCTTTGCAGAGTAAGCAGGGACATAATTGAGCACAGGCTGGATATAGATCCTTCGATCAGACCAAAAAAGCAGAAGCTCCATAAAATGTCCGACGATAAGATTGAGGCTGTAAAAGCCAAAGTTTAGAGGTTGCTAGATGCAAATGTAATCAGAGAAGTGAAATACCCAGCATGGCTGGCAAACACAGTGCCAGTGCTGAAAAAGAACGACAAATGGCGCATGTGCATTGATTTCACAGACCTCAACAAGGCCTGTCCAAAGGATGATTTCCCTCTGCGATGAATCAACAAAGTAGTCGATGATGCGGCCAACAGTCAAATGATGTCACTTTTAGACTGCTTTTCTGGTTACCACCAAATTTGGATGAGAAAGGAGAACGAAGAAAAAACAAGTTCATCACACCTTGTGGATTGCTTCGTCAGAATGCCCGAAGGTCTCAAAAATGCAAGACAATCATTTTCAAGAATGTCCACGAAAGTCTTAGGCCCTCAACTCAGGAGAAATGTGCTGGTTTATGTTGACGACATCGTCGTAGCAAGTGTTGAAAGGGCAAAACATGTTGCAGATTTAGGGGAAACCTTTGCCAACCTCCACGCGGCGAACCTAAGCCTGAACCCAGAAAAATGCATCTTTGCAGTCCACAAGGGGAAGGTACTCGGATGCCTCGTCTCCACAAAAGGCATTGAGGCCAACCTAGATAAGATAAAGGCTCTTACTAGCATGGAACAACCCAGATCTATCACGGACGTGCAGAAACTCACTGGTAGAATTGCAGCCCTGAACAGATTTATCCCTCGCTCGGCTGATCGAAGCCTCCCCTTCTTCAAAGTACTTCGCAATGCAAACAAGTTCGAATGGGGCGAAGAATAAAGCAAAGCTTTTCATTCACTAAAGGCATACCTAACCAGTCTGGCCAGGATGACGGCTCCTAACCTGAAGGATACACTCTTACTATACACTTTAGCTCCCCAATTAGCTGTCAGTGCAACCCTTGTAGTCAAGAGGGAGATCAAAGGATCTGTCAGACAAGTCCCAATATACTTTGTTTTAGAAGAACTTTTAGAATCAAAGCTCTTCTACTTAGAGCTAGAAAAGATCACATACTCGGTCATCATGTCCTCAAGGAAGCTTCCCCATTACTTCGAAGCTCACCGAATTGTAGTGGTCACAAGCCAACCACTGCACGACTTATTCAACAATCGAGAAGCCTCAAGCAGAATAAGCAATAAAATCACAAGTCTTAGCTAACTTTGTAGCTGATTGGACATCACCAGCTCTAGCAGAGGAGGCACCAAATGAACCATGGGTCATATACTGTGACAGAGCATGGTGCAAGGCAGGCATAGGGATCTCGGCAATCATTGAATCACCTTCGGGAGCGAAGATGAGATATGCAGCTCGACTAAGATTCGCCAAACCCGATCCTTGCTCAAACAACACAACTGAATACGAGGCCCTACTTTTAGGCCTGTGCAAGATGAAGGCACTAGGACATCAGTATTTCACAATAAAAACAGACTCAAAGGTGATTTCTGATCACATTGAGAAAGAGTCAGATGCACAATAGCCTGAAATGATAAACTATTTAGCCTGAAATGATAAACTATTTGGAGGCCGTAATAGCAATGGAGAAACATTTCTTTGGTTTTTCAGTCCAACACATGCCAAGGTCAAACAATAGCGAAGCTGACAAGCTGGCAAAAGCAGCAGCCAACAAAGAGCCTCTACCATCAGATATTTTCTTCGAGGAAATCACCAACCTTCGATTCGCCAAAAGAAAGAAAAATAGATAAATGCAATCTTCAACGAAGATTGGAGGTCACTAATCATGGCTTATCTTTGAGGCCATTTCGAGTCAACAGATGAAGCCGAAGAGAAGAGAATGTCCCAGTGGGCAAGAGGATACTTCATATATGAAGGAGGTGACCTGTACAAATCAGGCGTAACAACTCCGTTACTCAAGTGCATTCCAACCGCACAAGGCCAAGAGCTACTGAATGAAATTCATTCAGGTCTATGTGGCTCTCACATTGGTGTAACACCTTTGGTAGCCAAAGCCTTTAGGCAAGGTTTCTTTTGGCCTTCAGCACTAAAAGATGTCGAACATATTGTCAAAACATGCGAAGCTTGTCAGATGATGGGACCCAAATCAAACAGGCCCTCACAACCTTTGCAGGTGATAGCTCCTGCATGGCCACTTCAAAGATGGGGCATGGACCTTGTTGGTCCACTACCCACAGCACAGGGAAACTACAAATACGCTGTAGTCGCAGTGGAGTACTTCACAAAATGGATTGAAGCTAAGTCACTCATAAAAATTACATCAAAAGCAGTTAGAAAATTCTTTTGGCAAAACATAATCTGCAGATTTGGAGTACCCAAAGAGCTAACCGTTGACAACGGAAAGCAATTTGGTTCCGACCTATTCAAGCAATTGTGCCACAACATAGGCACGAAGGTTATGTTCGCATGAGTGTATCACCCGCAATCCAGCAGGGCGGTCGAAAGAGCAAACAACATCATCTTCACCAGCACTAAAAAAATGCCTTTTTGACCAAAAGAAAGGAAAATTGGTTGACGAGCTCCCGAAGGTGATCTGGTCCCACCACACCTCGGAGTCCAGATCAACTAAGTTCACTCCATTTAGACTCCTTTACGGAGCCGAAGCTATGAGTCCAGAGGAATTCAAAAACAAAAGTTTGCGAGTTCAAGCGAAGGAAGAAGACACACACCTAGCAAGCGAAGCTGACCTCGTCGAACCATACATTCTGCAAGCCGCCGACAACTTGAAAAAATACCAGCAAGAAACCAAAAAATGGAGAGATAAGAAAATCGTCAAGAGAGAGATATCAGTTGGTGACTGGGTCTTAAAGAGAAAGCCAAACACCGAAACTGTCGGAAAGCTGCAGTCCAAGTGGGACGGGCCATTCCTTGTTGTGCGAAGCAACAGACCAGGATCGTTCTACCTGGCAGACAACGAAGGTCAAGAACCGCAGCATTCGTGGAATGCTGACAGCCTGAAAAAGTACTACATGTAGAAATGAATGTAAGAGCCGGACTGGAAAAATATAAGCAGGACCGGTCCCCATAGTCATAGCTTTTCCCTTTTTCTGCTATGTAAAACTGCCATGACCGTACTCTTTTCCTCACAAAGGGGACTCCACATTGGAGGTGAGGTTTTTAACGAGGCGGATCCTTTGTAATAACTCTCCAAATGAATAAAGAGTTGATTTCCCCAAATGCTTGTTCCGGGTCGAAGCAACCAAGTGTTGCAAAAATCGACCATCGCCCCCAAGGGGCTACTCCTGTTTAAATCAGCAAAATTTACATCCCGAGCAAACTTTGCATATTTATCTGAACGCGACGGGCTATCTGTGACACCTTAGGTGTTTAATTTGCTAAACAAGTCTCATTAGCATAACGATATGCATAAAGAACTAAGAAAAATTTAAAAGAAATGTATCATAATTTGGTTTTGCATTTATATTGAAAGTATGTGTATATGTGCATGAGTACATGTACTTTAATCAAATTTCACATCGATGCAAATATGACTCCGAAATTGAATAGGCACATCATCAGTGACATGATAAACAAAAGTGTAGTTGAAGCCAAGGGGAGAATATGAGGTTTTGCCCATGAAATGACGTGCCATCCGAATCGAGCATTTTAGGTTTTTGAAATAATTTTTGAACCATAACTCGAACAAATGTTTGCCTGATTCAAAAGTTGGAGATTTTGAAATTTTACACAACTTTTGTATTCAAAACATTTTGAGTTGCCACATAATTTTTGGAGAAAAATGAGAATTTTCGTTCTATGCCTCGCGTTTCTTTTTTTCCCTCAGCTCCCCTCCTGTGACAACCCTGGTAATTACAATTCCAAAATCAATGACATTAGCCTAACTCTATGTTTTAAACCAACTAATGAGAGGGTGGAAAGAATTAAAACGGGTTCAGTTGGAATTCAAATTTAATTTGGGCACATTTGGACACATTTGAAACTTTTAAATTAACTTTAAAACCATAAGCCAAATGAGATTTTGCCTGAAACCAAAGTTGTAGAACTTTTTATTTTGAACAACTTTAGTGTTCAAAAGTTTTTGAAATTCAAATCAGAAAGAGGAGAAAACGCCCTGTTTGCACCCAGCCCCCTAAAGTTTTTCGAATTTTTGCACTTCGGTCCCTCCCTCCTCTGCCGCACCTCGCGCGCTCGCCCGCCCGCTGCGCGCCAGGTGGCCGGCGTCGCCTGACCGGCGCGAAGCGCCAGGCCAGTGGCCGCCGCACCACCCCGCCACGGCCGGCTTTGCCCCGCCCCCACGCCGCGCGGCCAGTCCGCGCCCGCGCGTGCCTGCGACGCAGCCGCGTCCAGCCCCGCCGCCCGTCGCGCCCAGTAGCCGCGCTCCGCCGTGCCGCCCCGGCCCCCGCGCCCCACCAGTCGCCGTGCCCGCCCTCCGCCCGAGCCGCTGCCGCTGCTTGATGGCGACCCGCTAGGGTTTGTTCCCGATATTTCGATGAGAGGCGGGGGATAACTCGATTTGAGATGGAGGCGACATTCACGGCCCGACTACAGCCTTCCAAGGACGCTGTGCCTTAGCAACCGATACACCACCTCCAATGGCTGCCGCGATCTTGTGGAGCGCGACACCCGGCCACTAGGGCACCTGTCCTGCAAGCAATCGAAGAACCAGCAAGAACAAGTAGAACAAGCAACTCAATTGCAAATATGGAGATAATAACCAATCTGGAATCAACAAGGTGGGGTTCCGAATCGAGTAGAACGGATGGTCTAGTCGACACACGCGTCTACAAGGAAGTAGCAATGGCTAAACTTTCAACAAAACAAAAACCCCCAATCTGTTCATGGCGGCTCTAACCCTTATTAATACCTAGGAGGATGACCAAGAGGGTGTTTGAGTCGCACTCCAACCCTAGGACGCGTCCCTAATGGACCCGACTTGATACAAAGCCCATCGGGCCAAATTAAGATGTCGCAGCACCTTTAGACAGAAAACCAGTCGGTAGTATTTTGGTCATTGCGGACGTATCAGGAGAGATATGGACTTGAGTCCGGATCCATATGAAACTAGACTTCATAAGCTTTCCACGAAGTACTTGAACGTCCCTATCCGAGTCCGTATGCGACCGTGGTGTCCGTCACAAGTTGGTGCTGTTCTGTAGTCCGAATCCAGCCTCCAAAACGTGTTGGACATGGACTCTTTCTTTTCTTGCACCAAAAGTGACGTGGTGGCCTGATGGAGAACATTGGGAAGACTTAGGCTTGGTCCCCAATCAACTTCTTTGGTCCTCCATACCTTCCATGTGTGTTTATTACATGTGGGTGTATCCATTCTGGTAATGTCCACATCATTCTCCCCTTCTTGGCTGCAAGTCGTCCTCGACTTGCTCCAACGGCATTCAAAGGTGCTTGCTTTGTTGTTGTTGGAACATGGAGCGACGACTATGCTGCATGGGCACAACAAACAATGCTCCCGTTCTTCAGGCTGATCCTGTTGCATAAGAGAAAAACTAGAAAAACTTTGCAAGATATTATTAGTGTTAATGCAGCCCCCTATTTGCTCATGGTATTGTAGCCCAAAAGGATATTTCAGATTAGAACAGATATACACTTTATGCACCAAATATTCTCCTTTGATGTCATTTTTTCCAATTGCATGAAGCGAACAATGATTTAAACTTGGCAAATTAGAATCTAATTGAACCTTCTCTTTTAGACAATTTAGATTACACAGAATATTAAATTCAATATAACCCAAAGTATTTAAAGAAGACAACAATTTCAGTTCATCTTGTACACAAGTAATAGGATGAGAAGGATTATCTACAGCACATTCGTATGGTTCCAAATCAAAAATATCACACTTATTCATTAATTCTGGTATATGAGTAAAAGAAGTATTAGCACACAAGTCCTCTTTATCATAAGAAACAACAAGTAATTCATCTTGTGAAAAAGTTGAATCAGCAGCAGGTTCCACTATTCGTTGCTCTTTGTTAGCATGTAGAGTGGACAAAGTTTGGACACTATGAGTCACATCATTCTTGCAAGTATTCACAAATGAAAGAATTTCTTTTTCAGCATGGAGAGCAAGACAAAACAATTGACCGATATAGCAATAGGACTTGCCAATTAACAAGTTTTGAATTTCAGAATTGAGCCCTCTCATGAACCTATTCATAACATCTTCCATGCATTCATCCAATCCACCAAACATGATACAAATTTTAAAATCATGGTAGTATTGTTTCACAGTCCTACTACCCTGTTTTAATTTCTCTAGTTTGGTAAGCAAATGATCAACATAATATGCAGGAATATAGGCATCTCTAAAATGTATTTTGAATTCTTTCCAAGTTTGCGGAATAATGTTATGCCTACAAATATATTTCCATTCTAGCAAAGCATTTTCTGTTAAAATATTAGAGGCAATATAAATCATTTGTTTCTCCGACAGGTCATGCTCATCAAATTCATTATCTACTTTTAGCTCCCAATCAATGTAAGCTTTAGGATCAAACTCACCAGGATATAAAGGCAAGCATTGAATAATGTCCAGAATATTTTGTTGTTGTTTGCTCCGCTCAAAAATCACAGTATCACCTGCCATGATCAGTAGAAAACGAGAACACAAAAATAATATGTATCCTCCTGTCAACTACTAGAATGTGTCGGTTGTAATTCTCTCAAACTCAACTTGTTTAATACGAGCTCTTACCAGTTCTTACCAAGCAAAACAGGATGAGTCGGCAACCAACAAGTCAAGCACCTTGAAAGAAGTGTATCGGTGCCTTAGCAACAGAAAACTGTCAAGCTATAGTCGAGTATGTGGAGCTGTAGGTGGGCTGATCAAGGGAAAATACTAGCACCACGTTAGCCAGAAAAGCAAGCTGAATAATTGTTCAACGGTGGTACTGTGCTGGTCCTAGCATAGACCGTACTAGAGGCGCGAGCCTGGACACAAATGAAGTCACAAAGCACCAACCGAAACAGCAGGAACACAAAAGATGGATCAGCCCCTTTCTTCTTTTTCGTTTCTTTTCTTTTCTTTTCTGTTTTTTTTCACTTTGTTTTCTTTTTTTCTTCTTCTTTTTTTTGTAGAGGACTAAAATCCTTTGTTTGACAAACAACGCAACAGGATTACTGCATATAGTTGCTACCAACTCAGATTGACAAAACTTGTTTCACGCAGCCAGACGCACAAATCTCCAAGTCGATTCTGGAGCACTTAGATGGAGTTTGTGACCCAGGTCAGATCCGTTGGAAAGATCACGAGTTACGCTTTCCAGATTGTACTAAAACTCGCAAATCGGAGACCGGACACAGAAACAATGAAAGTTTTCTTCCACTGATGAATTGAAACTCCGAGACAAAAAGAGGTGACAAGAACTCGAAACTCTAAAGGACTAAACTAAGACCAGCAACACGACGCAACCGATGCAACCGAAAACTCAACAAGCCCTAACTAAGTAGTACCAGCAAAGGCTCAAAGGGTTTATAGGATTGCTGGCAAACTAATCTACCTTCTTTTTTGGTTTTTCTGGACTATAGGAAAAAAAATAGCAAAGATAAATCTCTCACCGATAAACCTTGCTCTGATTACCAACTGATGGCGACCCGCTAGGGTTTGTTCCCGATCTTTCGATGAGAGGCGGGGGATAACTCGATTTGAGATGGAGGCGACATTCACGGCCCGACTACAGCCTTCCAAGGACGCTGTGCCTTAGCAACCGATACACCACCTCCAATGGCTGCCGCGATCTTGTGGAGCGCGACACCCGGCCACTAGGGCACCTGTCCTGCAAGCAATCGAAGAACCAGCAAGAACAAGTAGAACAAGCAACTCAATTGCAAATATGGAGATAATAACCAATCTGGAATCAACAAGGTGGGGTTCCGAATCGAGTAGAACGGATGGTCTAGTCGACACACGCGTCTACAAGGAAGTAGCAATGGCTAAACTTTCAACAAAACAAAAACCCCCAATCTGTTCATGGCGGCTCTAACCCTTATTAATACCTAGGAGGATGACCAAGAGGGTGTTTGAGTCGCACTCCAACCCTAGGACGCGTCCCTAATGGACCCGACTTGATACAAAGCCCATCGGGCCAAATTAAGATGTCGCAGCACCTTTAGACAGAAAACCAGTCGGTAGTATTTTGGTCATTGCGGACGTATCAGGAGAGATATGGACTTGAGTCCGGATCCATATGAAACTAGACTTCATAAGCTTTCCACGAAGTACTTGAACGTCCCTATCCGAGTCCGTATGCGACCGTGGTATCCGTCACAAGTTGGTGCTGTTCTGTAGTCCGAATCCAGCCTCCAAAACGTGTTGGACATGGACTCTTTCTTTTCTTGCACCAAAAGTGACGTGGTGGCCTGATGGAGAACATTGGGAAGACTTAGGCTTGGTCCCCAATCAACTTCTTTGGTCCTCCATACCTTCCATGTGTGTTTATTACATGTGGGTGTATCCATTCTGGTAATGTCCACATCACTGCTGCTTCCCCACTCCGCGCCCGGCACTATCTCACCGCGCTCACGCCGTATCTCGGCCGCCCAGTCGCCGCGCCCGCGTGCCGCACGACGCGCCGGCGTTCTGCCGCCGCCCGCCGCGGCCAGTGCACGCCGTGCCGTGCCTCCGCCCCGCACGCTAACCAGGCCCCTCCACACCCCCTCCTGCCCCTATAAAAGCCCCGCCCGGCCACGCGCGCGAGCCACCGCAGCCCAGAACGCCTCGCCGTCGCCATCGCCGCCGCCGAGCACCACCCGCCCGTGGACAGCCCTCCGCCGCCGCCCACTGCCCAAACTGAGCCCCCAGCCACCACTACATCACCTCACCGCAGCTCGCCGACCCACCCAACGCCACCCAGAGCCACCGGAGCGCCGCCGCCCGCGCTGCCGTCGCCGCCGCCGTCCCTGCTCGCCGTGGACAGCACGACCCCGACCCCCTCCGTCCAAGCCGAGCCCCTGAGTAGCTTCCCCACGCGCCACTGAAGCTCACCGACCGGACCACGCCGCCCCAAGCCCGCCGGAGCACCGCCGTCGACGCGAGCCGCGCCGCTGCCGCCTCTGCTCCAACGCCGGCGAGCCCTTCCCGGCCGTCCCCGACCTGAACAACACCCCCACAAGGTAGCCCTCGCACCCCTGAACCTTCCCCGACCCTCGCCCCTCGCCGCCGGCGAGCCCCCTCGCCGGAATTTCGGCCGGCCGCCGTACCCGAGCCGCCGAGGACCCAATTGCAAGGATTTAAATCTTTAGAAGGGTCTGAGCGTAAGATTCAAGGACCTGGTTGTAAAAGAAAGTTTCAAACCTAGATTCAAAATCAGTGAATTTGTAAAATTCGTATAAAATCGTAGAAAATTCCGAAAAATGCAAACTCAACTGTTCTGGAATCCTCAGAACAAACTCTACCACTTTTGTTACAAAAGTTTTCTCAGAATCTCAAAATATTTTGCTCTACTTTAAATAGAAGCTTTAATGGACTTATTTTGTACCCACTGTTCTAGAACAATCCTGACCCTAAATTTTGGGCAGTGAATTAGTTGCTTGATGATTAGGACTGTGTAAAAAGATCAGGCCCAAATTCCATCTCTAGATTTACTGTTTGTTAAACTTAGTTTTATATCATGTGTAAGAAGAATGTTTTATCCCTGCAGTTAGGTGGTGAGTCACCCATTGAAATTTTTCCTCTGCTAATGTATTGGTACCTAGAAGCCAGAGAAAAATTAGGAGACGTTTTATCTCACAGTAACCTATTTATTTGATTTATGTGCTAATAACATACATTAAATCAAGAAAATAGTATCTTAGCTTGGAAAATTCCCAAATTATTACTGGGAGTTACACTGTGCTAGAGGTTGCTGTGTAAAAAGTTTCATGGACAAAAACTCTGTGTAGGGTCCTGTAAAAATGAATCTTTGAAAAGCCTAGGTGTAGAATGTCATATTTTCTATGCTCTGGATACTGCATAATAAATCCTACAAAAATTACAGTAGCTTCTGCATGCTTAATTGAAAGCTCTGTAAAAATCTTAGACTCATTTGTCGCACCAATTGTTCTGTATAAAAAGAACAAGGATCTAACAGCAACTATGTAATATATTTTTCATAATTAATCTGTTACATAAAAATTGGCTGAAAATTTTACAGTAAGCACATCTTTCCCTGATGTGCCTAAATCCAAAAGTTCATGACCAGAAACTATCCATTGTAGTAATTACCCTTAAATCGTATCGAGTACCATTGCCACGACTTAAACTTGTGCACTCATGTAGAATCGACGACTCTCGCCGACGGAACTTACGAGCTGGTGCCCGCGTCGGAGAGTGAGCAGCGTGAAGCTCAAGCGAATCTAACTGAAGCTCTTGAAGACCCGAGCCCAAGTTCGGAAGATCCCCAAGCGAACTGCGAAGGCAAGCCCCGGAGCATAACCCCTTCTTTCCGAAATTATGCAACTCATTACTCCTTGCTTGTGCATTAAGTTTATAGGAGTTGGATGAAAACTTAGTTGCATGATGTCAGGAACCCTTGCTTGAAAACTAGATGTAAGGTTCGATAGAATGCTGTGCTAATAGGACTCCGGTAAAAGTCGAGTGATTTCCTGTCACTCGCGAGAAAATAGGAGTTGAATGGCTACTACACGCTGCAATCATAAGGACACGGATGGGCTATGGAACGATGGTTACGATTGAGGCCCGTCTGTCTAGTGAAAAATGATAAGGCCGCAGGGTGTGGTAGTGATGGTTAAGTCTTTGAACGTACTAAACACATGCCGAGATTATGGGAATCGGTAAGCTTAAGTACCTGATTGGCCCGGCAAGGGGACGGCATCCTACCCTTTGAACTTCGGTCCCATGTGCATATGGCGAGTGCAGAGAGTGGTCACGACCCGGCGCCGAACCGTGGCGTGGAGCTCTTGTACTCTCGGAGGGTAGCCCCGATCCACGACCCGGAAAGAAAGGGGAAAAGTTGCACGTGTGACTCTAGGGAGTAACCACGTGACGTGTGTTTGGGTTTCCCTTGCAAGGTTAAGAAATTCGATTCGAATCGTCCGTTTCTCACGGCTATTGAGACTGCTTAACCATTTTTACCCACAGAGTAAGAAGAGGAACAATGATGATGAATGAACTGGCTGGATGGAAAATTTAATGCTTCACCATGTATGCTTTAGATAGTTGCTTACCTAGACTGGTTAATGAAACTAGAATCTGGAGCTAAAAGTTGAAAGTAAGGACCCACTTGTAGATGCTTTTCGGCAAAACAAACCCCTGAGCCAAAAAGCCTTGCATGTCTAGAGTCGGTGGAGTAGTTTCCACTACACGGGTAAGTCTTGCTGAGTATTAGTATACTCAGTCTTGCTTGTGACTCGATTTCAGGTGAGCCCTTCGAAGACATGATTGCTAGCTTGACTTGGCACTGCACTCTTCCCCCTGGTTGGTCGGTGGAATGGGATGCGCCCCCGTCCAACGGAGATAAGGCCGAGTGATGTCTCGTACGGGCTTCATCGAGACATCCTGTATCGTCGAGTAGTTTCCATTGTTTATTTCCGCTGCAATTTAACTCTGAAGAACTTATTTATGTTAATTGGAGTATTTGGTTTCTAAACTCAGAACTTGGTCTGTAATATTTACTTATGTTAATGTCGTAATATTTGCTGGAATGTGGTATTCTCTGGGCTCATCGTCGCGTGAGCGTTTGTATGTATGGCGCTCGATCCGATTACCGTGGTTGTATCGGGAGGTTATACCCGACAGACCAGTGGATTATTCCGTTTGAAGTGTAAGGTTAACCGAGATTGCCTTAATGGTGATGGTTAATACACTTGAGCCGGATTAATTCAGGTGGTTCTGCCACAGCTGGTATCAGAGCCGTAGCTGGTGCCATAGCTGGCAACAGCTGGCGCCAGAGCCAAAATACATACGCCAGAGAATGCGACAAGCCGTAAAAACCTATTTTCATAGAACTTGACTAGAAGGTGTGTTGCGAAATACGTTCGTACGTTAAGGATGGTGCCTAGTTAGTAAAGCCCTAAGGGATTATGGGAAAGTTACTAGGTGGCTATCTAACTTCTATATATAGTATCAACTGACTTCCAGCACATTACCTTCTGTCAAAACTTACTTTCATGCACAACCGACCCTAAATTCTGTAACGACGCACTCGTCGCTAAGGTAAGAAGGTAAGGATCCTCAGCCAACTGAGAGAGCTTGGCCTTCCTGTCGGTGATGCGAACCGAACGCTGCCCTCAAGCAGTGGCTTACTTGAGGTGCTGCCAATATGCCAACTGTTAGTTGAACATATTGGGAGTAGAAGGTTCGGCGCAGGGTATGGCGATCGCTGTTCATACCCCCGTCTCATGACGGTACCCCCGTGAATACGCTATCTCGATAGCGTATGTTAACGTCGTCTGTACGGCGGGAATTGTACAGATATCGTTTCTATAAGTAAACGGTAATGAATACGGACGCTTTCATGAGTGCTGGCATGAAAGGTTCATGAAATATATATACTCTATCATCTTCTGCAGGTACACTAACCGCGATTACGATAAGTTAAGGAACGATTTGAAAGACTCGACTAGCTATTATAGCGAGAGCCGTATTGTGTAAGCCACCAAAACTATCTTCGTAAGACCAAAGCTATTTGGCAATTGTTTTATTTTGTGAGGACAAATAGGACGTGCATACATCATAAACATATGTATCTGAAATCAAAAATGCGTTGTAGGAGAGTGGTAAGGTTCTTACATATCTAAGCGTGGTTTGCATAAGGACCATCTAGCAAAACTGTCCGAATTCTGCCGTGACCAAAAAGAGCGATTTATTGACCCAAGAAAATAACCTTTTCTGGAGAAGTTCATGTTGAAAGAATTGTTCCAAATTTCGTGTTCTATCTTCTGTTCAAAAATGAAAAATTCTGAACTTATGGATAGTGAGAAATAACCGAAACCTTGGAATGTCAGAATTCTGTCCAGAATAAGCCCTCCTGCCTCCTAAATTTTTAGGCCCCCTTCCCGCAATTTTCGGCAAATGAGGACAACACAAAACTTGTTCCAAATTTACCCAGGTAGCTTCTGTTAAAATTTGGTAAATTTTGGCTGGGTAGATTTTCCCTGGTGCACGAAACTCTAGCCCTCTGTTCACTGAAAATTCTGGGTAGACAGCAAGGCAAAACCTGAAAAGAAAGACCATCTTAGAGACCTAATTAGCTCTGGAGTTGACTAGCAAAGTTGTTCACAAATACCTTAGGAGTGATCTGGGGAAATTTGAGAATTTTTGGATGAGAACTGTGGGAGTTATGGTTATTTTTGCACACTATACAGAATCTGTCCTTGTGCTGTTCACAGTTTTTCGCTATCTCACTCCATTTGATCTTTTGTTCAGATGGCCGAGCCTGTTGAGATGATGGTGGATGAGGATGGACGCGTACACTCGCAGTGTCTCCACTGGGAGGGCTTTCCCTCTATTTTGTGGGATGTTCTGCGTACCGCGGGCTATCAAATTCCCCCACGTTACGCCGGACTGGAGTTTGCGGAAAATGGAGTTACCCAGTGCCATGTCAACGTGACTATCTTTCCGCACCCGCTACACCCGGAGTGGCCCGCCTTGGAGCTTGAGGCTGTTGGTCGCCGTTTGGCCGATACTTGGGAGCTTGCAGCCATGAGGGCGCTCACCACGTTTTGTGCGCAGCGTCCCGAGGTTGTCACACTCACTCCCATTGGATTGTTTCCTGCTGCCCAGGACAACGACCCCTTTTGGCTCAACAGGGTGCAGCACGCACAGTACTTGGTAGACTTTCATGCCCAGGAGACTATCCATACCTCCGTGCGGTGCATGAGTGCACTCTACCGGCTTCAGACTCTCCAGAGTCAGGCACTCGAGCAGCTCACTGATCTTGCTCAGGCCTACCATATGATGGCAGATACCAGGGATGAGCAGATAAAGGAGCTCAGTCAGGATCTTGAGGACAGAGATGCTCAGATTGGCCAACTTGAGGGCCAAATCCAGGAGCAGGACACTCTCATGGGTGAGAGAGATACCACGATAGCACAGTTGGAGGAGCAGCTCCATGATCTGAGCCTTGAGTTGGAGGATGCTAATGAGCACATTCAGTGGCATCATGATCAGAATGACCATCCCCATGAGGACGACATGGAGGAGGATGAGGAGGAGCCACAGGAGATTGATGGTATCTCAGGTATGGATTTCGAGGGTGAGGTACCCCAGGCACCTCAGATGGGAGCTCACTCTCCTGCTCACAGCGAGTCGTCCGTCAACGACTTGGATGATTTCTAGAGGACGACCTAGGAGGACTTTTGCACATACTCCTCGATAGGGTAGCCTAACTTTTGGCAAGTGTTGTAATAGGCTAACTAGGAGTTGAGTAACTCTTTTGTGTTGGGTACACCTGAACCATGTGGATACCCTCAGCATGTAAGGAACGGCGATAAACTTGGGTGATTTCGTTGTGACTTGGTAAACAATGAAATCCACAATCGCTGAGTCTTGTCGGAATTTTTATCCATGTCTCCTTGCATTTATTGGCTGAGTGTTGAATACCAGACTTGTGCTAAGTTTTGTGATCTAGGTTCTCACAAAAATTCAGCATCATTGGACCTCGCTAGTTTGAGATATAGGCGAAACCGTACCGATCAATCTGCTGAAAAACAGCCAAGACAGTAAGGTAAAGGACAAGCTTTTCGACCACCTTAGCCATAGTCTAGCACCAAAGTTAAATACCAAAGTGGTGCATTCCTAAATTCTCTAACTACTGCAAAAGTCTGAAATGTTTTGGATGGACCCACAGCAGGCTATGATTTTTCTCGTAGCAAACAGAGATTCTGTCCATACGTCTAGCTGTGACTTCGGAAGTCTATGACTACACCAATTATTTATGAATCAAGGAAGTAATATGGATCGCGTTGCTAATGGTAACCTTTCACGTTTCAGATGGTTGGATCAACACGTGGCAACCCCGAGGGTTTTGGTGCCGGTGGCAGCCGCTCGCGACAATCGCCACCACCCCCGCCCAGTTTGGTGGAAGTGATGGCCGCTCAAACCGAGCTGCTGCGTCAGATTGTGCAAGGACACCACCAGCAGAGGGGTGGGCACAATGCTCACCAACCACAAGCCGCAGGATACACGGATTTCCTAGGGACCCAGCCGCCCTTGTTCCATAAGACCGAGGAACCCCTAGACGCAGATGCATGGATTCGCACCATGGAATCCAAGTTCACACTACTTGTGGCCCCATGCTCAGAAGCCAACAAAGCTCGTTTTGCCGCGCAACAGCTTCGCGGTACCGCTCGTCTGTGATGGGACCACTATTTTGCGATGCTCCCGGTGATCATGTGGTCGACTGGGATGAGTTCAAGACCGCGTTCCGGGCACATCATATCCCCGAGGGTCTCATGGAGAGGAAGTTGAACGAGTTCCTGGCACTCACCCAGGGCACCCGCACCGTGTTGCAGTACGCCCAGGCGTTCAACAACCTATGCCAGTATGCGGGCTATCACGCTGATACGGATGCCAAGAAGCGTGATCGTTTCCGCCGAGGTCTGAATACCAAGCTCAAGGAACGTCTGAACCTAGCCAGGGCTGACACCTACAACGAGTTGGTCAATATGGCCATTACCCAGGAAGACTGTATCTTGTCACACCGGGCAGAGAAGAAGAGAAAGGCACCCGCAGGACCATCAAGTGTCCAACCACCAAGGTATCGCATCGTGCAAAATACCGCACCCACAGCTCCACCAAGGGCCCCGCAGCCAGGAAGATGGATTGCCAGACCCCCACAGCAGCCAGGCATGGTACAACCCCCGATGCCTTCACCGAATGGTCCGAGGCCCATTCTTCAACAGTCTCTTCGGCCTAGCCCCGCGAATCGCTGTTTCAAATGCGGGAGTTCCAGCCACTTCGCACGAGAATGCCCTCAGCCTGGACAGCCCAACCAAGGTCAAGGATCCAACCCGAACACCAAGAACAGGGGCAAGAGACAGACCCTGCAAGTCAAGCAAGGACGGATTAACTTCACCACGCTAGCAGAGCTTCCTGAAGGAGCCCCAGTGATGTCGGGTACATTCTCTATCCATAACAAGCCTGCAGTTATATTATTTGATTCTGGTGCATCGCATAGTTTCATAAGTGCAAAATTCGGTGCAAAAGTAGGCTTGGATGTTTGTCACACCAAAGGGTCATATATGATATCAACGCCGGGTGGTAAAATTGCTTCGAACCAAATGATCAGACAAGTACCAGTCAAATTGGGTAGTAAAACCATCGACACGGACCTTGTCCTTTTACCCCTTGACGGCATGGACATTATTTTGGGAATGAACTGGATGGCTATGCATGGAGTCACACTGGACCTTTCTTCCCGAGCCGTTGAGATAAATTCACCTAGTCACGGAGCCACTACCCTTTACCTACCATTCATAGATTGCACGAATTCCTGTGCTTATAAGATGGAAGGACTTAAGCTAGATGATATTCTTGTGGTGAACGAGTATGCCGATGTTTTCCCGGATGACTTACCCGGAATGCCACCGGATAGGGACATTGAGTTCGTTATTGAACTACAGCCAGGCACTGCACCTATATCCAAGAGACCATATAGGATGCCCCCTAAAGAATTGGCAGAGCTAAAAATTCAACTCCAGGAACTACTAGACAAAGGGTTCATTCGCCCTAGCGCGTCACCTTGGGGATGTCCAGCCCTATTCGTAAAGAAGAAGGATGACAGTTTGAGGTTATGTGTTGACTACCGACCTCTCAATGCGGTAACTGTTAAAAATAAATACCCCCTTCCTCGCATCGATGTACTCTTCGATCAATTAGCTGGAGCCAGAGTCTTCTCAAAGATTGATCTTCGTTCGGGATATCATCAGATCAAGATTCGCCCGTGCGATATTCCTAAGACTGCCTTCTCCACACGATATGGACTATATGAATTTTTGGTCATGTCCTTTGGACTCACCAATGCCCCTGCCTACTTCATGTATCTCATGAATTCGATATTCATGCCCGAACTTGACAAATTCGTCGTAGTGTTCATCGACGACATTCTTATCTATTCCAAGGATGAGGAAGAGCATGCCAAGCACCTTCGCATTGTTCTTCAGCGACTCAGAGACCATCAGCTCTATGCTAAGTTTTCTAAGTGTGAATTCTGGTTTGATACTGTAAAGTTCTTAGGTCACACGATCTCCAGGGAAGGCATAGCTGTTGACCCCAGCAAGGTACAAGAGGTGATGGATTGGAAACCCCCTACCTCTGTTCATCAGATTCGCAGTTTTCTCGGCTTAGCCGGTTACTACCGTCGCTTCATCCCGGATTTCTCTCGAATTGCTAAGCCCATGACGGAACTATTGAAGAAGGAAGTAAAGTTTGTATGGAATGAGAAGTGTGAAGAAGCCTTCCACACTCTCAGAGAGCATCTGACTACTGCACCTGTGTTAGCTCAACCCGATAATACCAAGCCATTCGATGTGTATTGTGACGCATCAGGTACTGGTCTAGGATGTGTGCTTATGCAAGAGAATCGAGTGATTGCATATGCCTCACGAGCCCTTCGGCCCCACGAACAGAATTATCCCACGCATGACCTTGAGCTCGCAGCCGTCATTCACGCTCTGAAGATATGGAGGCACTATCTCATGGGTACACAGTGCAATATCTACACGGATCATAAGAGTCTCAAGTACATCTTCACACAAGCCGATCTGAATATGAGGCAACGAAGATGGCTAGAATTAATCAAAGATTATGACCTTGAAGTGCACTATCACCCCGGTAAGGCTAATGTAGTCGCGGATGCACTAAGCCGCAAGTCCCATTGCCATTGCTTATCCATGGAGTCCTACCATGAGACATTATGTGCAGACATGAGGAAGCTTAACTTGGAAATGGTTTCCCAAGGCACTCTAAATCACATCTCAGTTGAGCCCACTCTTCACGACCAAATCGTCATGGCACAACTACATGATGAAGGAATCAAGATCATCAAACAAAAACTCTCTCTAGGTGAGGAGAAGTATAAGTGTTTCCGCCAGGACCATAAGGGAGTTCTATGGTTCGAAAGTCGTATAGTCGTTCCGAAGAATCGTGAACTCCGCAAGCAAATTCTTGATGAGGCACACCTCTCCAAATTCTCTATCCACCCCGGCAATAGCAAAATGTATCAGGACCTAAGGCAAAACTTCTGGTGGACTAGAATGAAAAGGGAAATTGCTACGTATGTCTCGGAGTGTGACACGTGCCAGAGAGTAAAAGATAGCCACTTAAAGGTAGCCGGTACACTTCAACCGTTACCTATACCATCATGGAAATGGGAAGACATAAGTATGGACTTCATCGTGGGACTACCAAACACTTCCCAGAAACATGATTCCATATGGGTTATCGTTGATAGACTCACGAAGACGGCACATTTTCTTCCGGTGCACACCACCTATTCTACCAAGAAATATGCCGAGATTTACCTCGATCGTATTGTTTGCCTGCATGGAATACCTAAGACAATTATTTCCGATCGTGGTCCTCAGTTTGTAGCACGCTTTTGGGAACAACTGCAAACGTCTCTTGGCACTAAGCTGATTCGCAGCTCAGCATACCATCCTCAGACCGATGGACAAACGGAAAGAGTAAACCAAATTCTTGAGGACATGCTGAGAGCTTGTGTCATTCATTATGACAAGAATTGGGACAAATGCCTACCCCTGGCAGAGTTCTCGTACAACAACAGCTACCAAACGAGTTTGAAAATGGCACCATTTGAGGCCCTGTACGGACGAAGGTGTCGAACTCCTTTGAGCTGGTCACAAACCGGAGAACGTAACATAATTGGGCCCGATCTGGTAATCGAGGCAGAGGAGAAAGTAAAAGTAATACAAGCAAATCTTAAAGCCGTACAAGCCCGACAAAAGAGCTATTCTAACAAAAGGAGAAAGCCCCTAAAGTTCGAAGTTGGCGATCATGTCTATCTTCGAGTTTCACCGACCAAGGGAGTGCAAAGATTTGGAATCAAAGGCAAACTAGCTCCCCGTTATGTTGGTCCCTACGAAATCATTGAGAGCTGCGGACCCGTAGCCTACAAATTACGACTGCCCCCTCAACTCACGGCCACCCATGATGTCTTCCACGTATCTCAACTCAAGAAGTGTATTTGAGTCCCTACCGAGATTGTGGAACAACAAGAAATATCGTTGGAACCCGACCTCTCGTATGTCGAACACCCAGTTAAGATTCTGGATCAAAAAGAAAGAGAGACCAGGAGGAAAGTGATTAGAATGTATAAAATACAATGGAATCGCCACACGGAAGAAGAAGCCACCTGGGAAACGGAGAGCTACCTGAACCAACATTTCCCTGGGTTTCTTGTCTCAACCACTGGTATGTGCACCTACGCCCACACTAAGAATTACCGAATCTCGGGGCGAGATTCTTGTTAAGGGGGGAAGGCTGTGACAACCCTGGTAATTACAATTCCAAAATCAATGACATTAGCCTAACTCTATGTTTTAAACCAACTAATGAGAGGGTGGAAAGAATTAAAACGGGTTCAGTTGGAATTCAAATTTAATTTGGGCACATTTGGACACATTTGAAACTTTTAAATTAACTTTAAAACCATAAGCCAAATGAGATTTTGCCTGAAACCAAAGTTGTAGCACTTTTTATTTTGAACAACTTTCGTGTTCAAAAGTTTTTGAAATTCAAATCAGAAAGAGGAGAAAACGCCCTGTTTGCACCCAGCCCCCTAAAGTTTTTCGAATTTTTGCACTTCGGTCCCTCCCTCCTCTGCCGCACCTCGCGCGCTCGCCCGCCCGCTGCGCGCCAGGTGGCCGGCGTCGCCTGACCGGCGCGAAGCGCTAGGCCAGTGGCCGCCGCACCACCCCGCCACGGCCGGCTTTGCCCCGCCCCCACGCCGCGCGGCCAGTCCGCGCCCGCGCGTGCCTGCGACGCAGCCGCGTCCAGCCCCGCCGCCCGTCGCGCCCAGTAGCCGCGCTCCGCCGTGCCGCCCCGGCCCCCGCGCCCCACCAGTCGCCGCGCCCGCCCTCCGCCCGAGCCGCTGCCGCTGCTGCTTCCCCACTCCGCGCCCGGCACTATCTCACCGCGCTCACGCCGTATCTCGGCCGCCCAGTCGCCGCGCCCGCGTGCCGCACGACGCGCCGGCGTTCTGCCGCCGCCCGCCGCGGCCAGTGCACGCCGTGCCGTGCCTCCGCCCCGCACGCTAACCAGGCCCCTCCACACCCCCTCCTGCCCCTATAAAAGCCCTGCCCGGCCACGCGCACGAGCCACCGCAGCCCAGAACGCCTCGCCGTCGCCATCGCCGCCGCCGAGCACCACCCGCCCGTGGACAGCCCTCCGCCGCCGCCCACTGCCCAAACTGAGCCCCCAGCCACCACTACATCACCTCACCGCAGCTCGCCGACCCACCCAACGCCACCCAGAGCCACCGGAGCGCCGCCGCCCGCGCTGCCGTCGCCGCCGCCGCCCCTGCTCGCCGTGGACAGCACGACCCCGACCCCCTCCGTCCAAGCCGAGCCCCTGAGTAGCTTCCCCACGCGCCACTGAAGCTCACCGACCGGACCACGCCGCCCCAAGCCCGCCGGAGCACCGCCGTCGACGCGAGCCGCGCCGCCGCCGCCTCTGCTCCAACGCCGGCGAGCCCTTCCCGGCCGTCCCCCACCTGAACAACACCCCCACAAGGTAGCCCTCGCACCCCTGAACCTTCCCCGACCCTCGCCCCTCGCCGCCGGCGAGCCCCCTCGCCGGAATTTCGGCCGGCCGCCGTACCCGAGCCGCCGAGGACCCAATTGCAAGGATTTAAATCTTTAGAAGGGTCTGAGCGTAAGATTCAAGGACCTGGTTGTAAAAGAAAGTTTCAAACCTAGATTCAAAATCAGTGAATTTGTAAAATTCGTATAAAATCGTAGAAAATTCAGAAAAATGCAAACTCAACTGTTCTGGAATCCTCAGAACAAACTCTACCACTTTTGTTACAAAAGTTTTCTCAGAATCTCAAAATATTTTGCTCTACTTTAAATAGAAGCTTTAATGGACTTATTTTGTACCCACTGTTCTAGAACAATGCTGACCCTAAATTTTGGGCAGTGAATTAGTTGCTTGATGATTAGGACTGTGTAAAAAGATCAGGCCCAAATTCCATCTCTAGATTTACTGTTTGTTAAACTTAGTTTTATATCATGTGTAAGAAGAATGTTTTATCCCTGCAGTTAGGTGGTGAGTCACCCATTGAAATTTTTCCTCTGCTAATGTATTGGTACCTAGAAGCCAGAGAAAAATTAGGAGACGTTTTATCTCACAGTAACCTATTTATTTGATTTATGTGCTAATAACATACATTAAATCAAGAAAATAGTATCTTAGCGTGGAAAATTCCCAAATTATTACTGAGAGTTACACTGTGGTAGAGGTTGCTGTGTAAAAAGTTTCATGGACAAAAACCCTGTGTAGGGTCCTGTAAAAATGAATCTTTGAAAAGCCTAGGTGTAGAATGTCATATTTTCTATGCTCTGGATACTGCATAATAAATCCTACAACAATTACAGTAGCTTCTGCATGCTTAATTGAAAGCTCTGTAAAAATCTTAGACTCATTTGTTGCACCAATTGTTCTGTATAAAAAGAACAAGGATCTAACAGCAACTATGTAATATATTTTTCATAATTAATCTGTTACATAAAAATTGGCTGAAAATTTTACAGTAAGCACATCTTTCCCTGATGTGCCTAAATCCAAAAGTTCATGACCAGAAACTATCCATTGTAGTAATTACCCTTAAATCATATCGAGTACCATTGCCACGACTTAAACTTGTGCACTCATGTAGAATCGACGACTCTCGCCGATGGAACTTACGAGCTGGTGCCCGCGTCTGAGAGTGAGCAGCGTGAAGCTCAAGCGAATCTAACTGAAGCTCTTGAAGACCCGAGCCCAAGTTCGGAAGATCCCCAAGCGAACTGCGAAGGCAAGCCCCGGAGCATAACCCCTTCTTTCCGAAATTATGCAACTCATTACTCCTTGCTTGTGCATTAAGTTTATAGGAGTTGGATGAAAACTTAGTTGCATGATGTCAGGAACCCTTGCTTGAAAACTAGATGTAAGGTTCGATAGAATGCTGTGCTAATAGGACTCCGGTAAAAGTCGAGTGATTTCCTGTCACTCGCGAGAAAATAGGAGTTGAATGGCTACTACACGCTGCAATCATAAGGACACGGATGGGCTATGGAATGATGGTTACGATTGAGGCCCGTCTGTCTAGTGAAAAATGCTAAGGCCGCAGGGTGTGGTAGTGATGGTTAAGTCTTTGAACGTACTAAACACATGCCGAGATTATGGGAATCGGTAAGCTTAAGTACCTGATTGGCCCGGCAAGGGGACGGCATCCTACCCTTTGAACTTCGGTCCCATGTGCATATGGCGAGTGCAGAGAGTGGTCACGACCCGGCGCCGAACCGTGGCGTGGAGCTCTTGTACTCTCGGAGGGTAGCCCCGATCCACGACCCGGAAAGAAAGGGGAAAAGTTGCACGTGTGACTCTAGGGAGTAACCACGTGACGTGTGTTTGGGTTTCCCTTGCAAGGTTAAGAAATTCGATTCGAATCGTCCGTTTCTCACGGCTATTGAGACTGCTTAACCATTTTTACCCACAGAGTAAGAAGAGGAACAACGATGATGAATGAACTGGCTGGATGGAAAATTTAATGCTTCACCATGTATGCTTTAGATAGTTGCTTACCTAGACTGGTTAATGAAACTAGAATCTGGAGCTAAAAGTTGAAAGTAAGGACCCACTTGTAGATGCTTTTCGGCAAAACAAACCCCTGAGCCAAAAAGCCTTGCATGTCTAGAGTCGGTGGAGTAGTTTCCACTACACGGGTAAGTCTTGCTGAGTATTAGTATACTCAGTCTTGCTTGTGACTCGATTTCAGGTGAGCCCTTCGAAGACATGATTGCTAGCTTGACTTGGCCCTGCACTCTTCCCCCTGGTTGGTCGGTGGAATGGGATGCGCCCCCGTCCAACGGAGATAAGGCCGAGTGATGTCTCGTACGGGCTTCATCGAGACATCCTGTATCGTCGAGTAGTTTCCGTTGTTTATTTCCGCTGCAATTTAACTCTGAAGAACTTATTTATGTTAATTGGAGTATTTGGTTTCTAAACTCAGAACTTGGTCTGTAATATTTACTTATGTTAATGTCGTAATATTTGCTGGAATGTGGTATTCTCTGGGCTCATCGTCGCGTGAGCGTTTGTATGTATGGCGCTCGATCCGATTACCGTGGTTGTATCGGGAGGTTATACCCGACAGACCAGTGGATTATTCCGTTTGAAGTGTAAGGTTAACCGAGATTGCCTTAATGGTGATGGTTAATACACTTGAGCCGGATTAATTCAGGTGGTTCTGCCACACCTCCCCTGCTCACGGCCATGGCACAGGCCACCGGCCAGGTGGCTGGCAATGCCTACCGCCCGAGCCAAGCCAAGCCATCCCGCGCGCCTCTGCTGGACCGCCCAGCTCACCCAGCCCCGCACAGCCACGCGCGCGGCAATGCCTGACGCAGCGTCGCGACAGCACGGCGAAACCGTATGCCACGCCGACGCCCGACCACCGCCCCTCTCGACCAATGGCGCCCTAGCCGTGCTCGGCCGCTGCCCGAGCCATCCCGACCTGCCCACCCCCTCCTCTCCCTCGCTGTGCCCCTTGCCAAGCCGAGCTCCTTCTCACGCGCCCGAACAGCTCCACCACCGCTCGCTATTGCCGCGAGCTTGAGCTGGCCGTGGCACCCCCTCCTCCGCCCCTCCTCGACTCGAGCTAGACCCCATAATCGCTCTCCTACCTCCCCTTGAAGTGTCCCAGCCTAGCCCCTTTCGCTCCTCCTCGCCGGAGCTGGCCGGAGCCGAGCTCCAAGCGCCGCCGCCCCTGCTCCACCGTGGCGAGCCCGCCACCGTCCACCCCAGACTACACCGAAACCCTCTGCAGGTGCGCCATGCCCCCTCTCCGGCGACGGTGCTCCGGCGAGGAGGGGAGGTCGTGGGCTGGTCGATGAGCTTCGCGGCGTCGAGGGGAACCCGTTTCGAGGCTTGGCTTGGACGGAGGAGCTTCGGAGGGGGCTGTCCGCGGAGCAGTAAGAGAGCGGCGGCGGCGCGGGCGGCGCTGGCGGTGCTCCGGCGGTCGAGATGGCCGGGGAAGAGGCCGGTGAGCTTCAGTGGAGGGAGGGCAAGCTCGCTGGGTGATGGGTTTGGGCAGTGGGAGGCTGGAGGATGGGACTCTATGGGCGGGTGGTGCACGACGGCGGCAATGGCAGCAGCGGCGGCGTTTTGGTGTCTGGGCGCGCGAGGGGGGGGGGGCTCAGTGCGGTCTTATGTAGGCAGCACAGAGGCGGGAGGAGGTGCGGGACTGAACTGCGAGGCGCGAGCGCGGGGTGCACGACGGGGGCACGTTACTGGTCGCGTTGGGCGGTGAACAGAGCCGGCGCGGCGTGCGGCGGGCGCGGGCCGGGGATTGGGCGCTGAGGATTTGGCGTGGGGAGCGGGAGATCACCCGGCGCGCGGGTTGGGCGAGGAGCTGCAGCAGCTGGCTTGCCGGGCGGCGATCGCGGCGACTTGCGGAACGCGGCGGGGACACGGGCTCGGCGCGGCTTGTCCACTAGGCGCGGCGGGCGGCGAGCAGAGCCGCGCGTCGCCGGCGTGCGCGTGGCGTGCGCGGATTGGGGAGGAGCACGGCGTGGGGAGCGCGCGTGCGGGCGCGGCCAGGCATTGGATTTGCGCCTAGCGCCGGTCAGGCATCGTCGGCCAAGTGGCCTGCGGCGACTGCGCGGCGGGCGGAGGGTCGGGCGATGCGAGGGTCGGGCGAGCGTAGGGTCGGGCGAAGCGAAGAAGAAGGGTCTGCAGTGAAAAATAGTAGAAAAGGCAGGGCTGGTTTGCAAATTCAAGTGTTTCTCAAATTTTCGTGTTGCAACTCAAAAATCCTTGAACATGAAAGTTGTTCACAATGAAAAGTTACAAAAGTTTTGTTTCAGGCAAAAGTTCATTTGAGTTCTAGTTTAGAAGTTATTTTAAAAACACAAAAGTATAATTCGGAGGGCACGTCATTTCCTGGGCAAAACTTTGCATTCACTCCTAGGCTTCAACTAGACTTTTTTTTAACATGTCAATAACGATGTGCCTGTTCATTTTTTTTTGAAGCCATGTTTGCATCAATGTGAAAGTTATTTAATTTTTTTGATTAACGTACATGTACTTATGCACATATACCCAACTATTTTCTATTCAAAGTAAAACCAATTTATAATTCGTTTCTTTTAAACTTTTCTTAGTTATTTATGCATCATGTTAAGCTAATGAGGCTTATTTCGCAATTTAAACACCTGAGGTGTTACAGCCTTCCCCCCTTAAAAAGAATCTCGCCCCGAGATTTGGGCAATAAGCTTAATGTGGATAGGGTGTATACCTTCGGTAGAGTTGAGAAAACCAGGGAAATTTTGGTTTAGATAGTTTTGGTTTCCCATGTGGCTTCTTCCTCAGTGTGATGATTCCATTAAATTTTGTACATTTTAATCACTTTCCTCCTAGTGCTTCTTTCTTTTTGATCCATGATTTTGATAGGATACTCAACATAGTAGAGGTCGGGCTCTACTAATATTTCCTGTTGTTCGACAACCTCGGTAGGGACTCGGACACACTTCTTGAGTTGAGATACATGAAAGACGTCATGGATGGCTGCAAGCTGAGGGGGCAGTCGTATTCTATAGGCTACGGGTCCACAGCTCTCGATGATTTCATATGGACCAATATATCGGGGAGATAGTTTTCCTTTGACTCCGAATCGTTGTACACCCTTGGTTGGTGAAACTCGAAGGTAGACGTGGTCACCAACTTCAAATTTCAGTGGCTTTCTCCTTCTGTCGAAATAGGTCTTTTGCCTGGATTGTGCGGCTCTAAGATTTTCTTGTATTACTCTCACTTTTTCTTCTGCCTCGATTACCAAGTCTGGTCCAAATATTTTGCGTTCTCCGGTCTGTGACCAACTCAAAGGGGTTCAACACCTTCGTCCGTATAAGGCCTCAAATGGTGCCATTTTCAAACTCGTTTGATAGCTATTGTTATATGAGAACTCTGCTAGGGATAGGCATTTGTCCCAATTCTTGCCATAGTGAATGACGCAAGCTCTAAGCATGTCTTCAAGAATTTGGTTCACTCTTTCAGTTTGTCCGTCAGTTTGAGGATGATAGGCTGAGCTTCGAATCAATTTAGTACCAAGAGATGCTTGCAATTATTCCCAAAAGCGCGCTACAAACTGAGTACCACGATCGGAAATAATAGTCTTAGGTACTCCATATAGGCAAACAATACGGTCAAGATAAATCTCGGCATATTTCTTGGCAGTATAGGTGGTGTGTACCGGAAGAAAATGTGCCGTCTTTTTGAGCCTATCAACGATAACCCATATGGAATCGTGTTTCTGTGCGGTACTTGGCAATCCAACAATGAAATCCATACTTATGTCTTCCCATTTCCATGAGGGTATAGGCAAAGGTTGAAGTGTAAGCGTGCTCTTCCTTATTCTTGGAATAGATAAGGATGTCGTCAATGAACACTATGACGAATTTGTCGAGCTCGGGCATGAATACCGAATTCATGAGATACATGAAGTAGGCAGGGGCATTGGGTAGACCAAAGGACATGACCAAGAATTCATATAGTCCATATCGTGTTGAAAAGGCGGTCTTAGGAATATCGCATGGACGAATCTTTATCTAATGATATCCAGATCGAAGATCAATCTTTGAGAAAACTCTAGCTCCAGATAATTGATCAAAGAGAACGTCGATGCGGGGAAGTGGGTATTTCAAGTGGCTGGCTTTTACTCTCTGACATGTGTCACATTCTGAGACATATTTAGCAATTTCCCTTTTCATTCTTGTCCACCAGAAGTTTTGCCTAAGATCTTGATACATTTTGCTACTGCCGGGGTGAATTGAAAATTTGGAAAGGTGTGCCTCATCAAGGATTTGCTTATGGAGTTCATGATTCTTTGGAACGACTATGCAACTTTCGAACCATAGAACTCCCTTATGGTCCTGGCGGAAACATTTATATTTCTCTTCACCTAGAGAGAGTTTTTGTTTGATGATCTTAACTCCTTCATCATGTAGTTGTGCCATGATGATCTGGTCGTGAAGAGTGGGCTCAACTGAGATGTGATTCAGAGTGCCTTGGGAAATCATTTCCAAACTAAGCTTCCTCATTTCTGAATATAATGTCTTATTATAGATTTCCACTGATAGGCAATGGCAATGAGCCTTGCGGCTTAGTGCATCCGCGACTACATTAGCCTTGTCGGGGTGATAGTGCACCTCGAGGTCATAATCCTTGATTAATTCTTGCCATCTTCTCTGTCTCATATTCAGATCGGCTTGGGTGAAGATATATTTGAGACTCTTGTGATCGGTGTAGATATTACAATGAGTGCCCATGAGATAATGTCTCCATATTTTTAGAGCACGAATGACTACTGCTAACTCGAGAACATGGGTCGGATAATTCTGCTCATGGGGTCGAAAGGCTCGTGAAGCATAGGCGATAACTCGATTTTCTTGCATGAGCACACAACCAAAACCGGTGCCAGATGCATCATAGGAAACATCGAACGACTTGGTGTTATCGGGTTGAGCTAACACAGGGGCTGTAGTCAAATGTTCTCGGAGAGTGTGGAAAGCTTCTTCACACTTCTCATCCGACACAAACTTTACTCCCTTTTTCAATAGTTCAGTCATAGACTTAGCAATCCTGGAGAAATCCGGAATGAAACGGCGATAGTAACCGACTAAGCCAAGAAAACTGCGAATCTGATGAACAGAGGTAGGAGGTTTCCAATCCATCACTTGTTGTACCTTGCTGGGGTCAACGGCTTTGCCTTCGCTGGAAATAGTGTGACCCAAGAATTTCACACTATCCAACCAGAATTCGCACTTAGAAAATTTAGCATAGAGCTGATGGTCTCTGAGACGCTGAAGAACAATGTGCAGGTGCTTAGCGTGCTCTTCCTTATTCTTGGAATAGATAAGGATGTCGTCAATGAACACTATGACGAATTTGTCGAGCTCGGGCATGAATACCGAATTCATGAGATACATGAAGTAGGCAGGGGCATTGGGTAGACCAAAGGACATGACCAAGAATTCATATAGTCCATATCGTGTTGAAAAGGCGGTCTTAGGAATATCGCATGGACGAATCTTTATCTAATGATATCCAGATCGAAGATCAATCTTTGAGAAAACTCTAGCTCCAGATAATTGATCAAAGAGAACGTCGATGCGGGGAAGTGGGTATTTATTCTTAACGGTTATCGCATTGAGAGGTCGGTAGTCCACACATAATTTTAAACTATCATCCTTTTTCTTTACAAAAAGGGCTGGACATCCCCAAGGCGATGCGCTAGGACGAATGAAGCCTTTGTCCAGTAGTTCTTGGAGTTATGTTTTCAGTTCAGCCAGTTCCTTAGGTGGCATCCTATAGGGTCTTTTGGAGATAGGTGCAGTGCCTGGTTGCAGTTCGATAACGAACTCAATATCCCTATCTGGTGGCATTCCTGGTAAATCGTCCGGAAAAACATCGGCATACTCGCATACCACTGGAATATCCTCTAGGTTGATTCCTTCCATTATGAAAGCACAAGAATTCGTGCACTCCCAGAACGGTAGGTAAAGGGTAGTGGTTCCGTGACTAGGTGAATTTATTTCAACCGCTCGGGAAGAAAGGTCCAGTATGACTCCATGCATGGTCATCCAATTCATTCCCAAAATAATATCCATGCCTTCAAGGGGTAAGAGAACAAGGTCCGTGTTGATGATTTTACTACCCAATTTTATCGGTACCAGCCTTATTATTTGGTTGGAAGTAATTTTTCCACCCGGTGTTGATATCATATAAGACCCTTTTGTGTGACAAACATCCAAGCCTACTTTTGCACCAAACTTTGCACTAATGAAACTATGCGATGCACCGGAATCAAACAATATAATTGCAGGCTTGTTATGGATAGAGAATGTACCCGTCATTACTGGTGCTCCTTCAGAAAGTTCTGCAAGAGTGGTGAAATTGATCCATCCTTATTTGACCTGAATGGTCTGCCTCTTGCCTTTGTTCTTATTGTTCTGGTTAGAGCCTTGGCCCTGCATTGGCTGCCTAGGCCGAGGGCATTCTCGGGCAAAATGACTGGAACTTCCACAATTGAAACAGCGATTGGCTATGTTTGGACGAGGGAATTGCTGAGTAGCGGGCCTTGGTCCTGTTTGCGGAGGCACAGGGGGTCGTATAACACCTTGTTGCTGCGGGGGCCTGACAATCCAACGTCCTAGCTGAGGGGCCTTCTGTGGAGCTGTAGGCGCAACATTTTGCACTAAGCGATACCTTGGTGGCTGAGCTCCTGAGGGTCCAACTGGCGCCTTTCTCTTCTTCTCGGCACGGTGAGCTGCAATACAATCCTCTTGGGTAATTGCCATGTTTACCAGCTCATTGTATGTATCGGCCTTGACAAGGTTCAGTCGCTCCTTGAGTTTGGTACTCAATCCTCTGCGGAAACGATCCCGCTTCTTAACATCCGTGTCTGCATGATAGCCCGCGTAGTGGCACAGGTTGTTGAAGGCCTGAGCATACTGAAGTACCGTGCGGGTACCCTGAGTGAGAGCCAGAAACTCATTTAGCTTGCTTTTCATAAGACCTTCTGGGATATGGTGTGCTCGGAACGCAGTTTTGAATTCGTCCCAGGTGACGACGTGATCAGCCGTGAGCATAGCAAAGTAATTATCCCACCAAAGACGAGCTGTACCGCGAAGTTGCTGAGCGGCATAGCGAGCCTTGTTTGCATCCGAGCATGGGGCCAGGAGTAGAGAAAACTTGGACTCGATTGTACGAATCCAAGTGTCCGCATCCAAGGGTTCCTCCGTTTTGTGAAACAAGGGAGGCTGGGTCCCAAGGAAATCCGTGTAACCGGTAGCTTGAGGTTGGTGAACATTGTGTCCACCCCGCTGTTGGTGCTGTCTTTGCACGAGCTGGCGAAGCAACTCGGTTTTAGCGGCCATTACTTCCACTAAACTGGGTGGAGGTGGTGGCTGTGGTTGGGATCCACTAGCACTAGCACTGAAACCATCCGGGTTACCACGGGTTGCTCCAACCATCTGAAATGTGAATGTTTATCATTAGCAGCATGACCTATATTGCTTCCATGATTCAAAAGGATTATCGCGGAAAAGTAGACTTCCGAAAGATCATGGATATAATTGTGGACAGAATACTATCTGCCATAAGAAACTTGTAACTCCTGGTAGATTCATCCAAAATTTCTCATATTTTGGCAGTGGGTAGGGAATTTAGAGATGAACAACTTTGGTATTCAGCTTAGACGCTAAATCGATGGCCAAGATGGTCGAAAGACTCACTCTTTGCTTTGCTGGTTTGGCTTTTTTCAGCAGGACGAGTTATAGTATCTTGCCTATAAATCAAACTAGAAAGATCCAATAGTGCTGAAATTTTGTGGGAACCAAGATCACAAAATTTAGGACAAGTTTGGTATTCAACACTCAGTCCAGAAATGTAAGGAGACATGGGTAAAAATTCCGACAAGTTTCTGCAATCGCAGATTCAACTGCTTTCCAATATCACAATCAAACCACCAAGTTCTTAGCCAGGGCCTACATGATTAGAGTGTCCAATGGTCAAGTTATATCCATCACAAAAGAGGTACTCAACTCTTAGTTAGCCTATTACAACGCTTGCCAAAAGTTAGGCTACACTAGCGAGGAGTATATGCAAAAGTCCTCCTAGGTCGTCAACTAGAAATCGTCGAGGTTGTTGACAGACGACTCGCTGCTAGTAGGAGAGTGAGCTCCCATCGGAGGTGGCTGCGGTGCCTCACTCTCAAAGTCCATGCCTGAAACACCGTCAATCTCCTGTGGCTCCTCCTGATCTTCCTCCGTAGCCACCACGTTGGGAGGGGCATTCTGGTCATGGTGCCACTGAATGTGCTCATTAGCATCTTCCAACTCAAGGTTCAGATCATGGAGCTGCTCCTCCAAGTGTGCTATCATGTCATCCCTCTAACCCATGAGAGTGTCGTGCTCCTGAACTTGGCCCTAAAGTTGGCCAATCCGGGTGTCTCTGTCCTCAATTTCCTCACTGAGCTCCTGAATCTGCTCATCTCTGGTATCTGCCATCATGTGGTAGGCTTATGCAAGATCAACGAGCTGCACAAGAGCCTGACTCTGGAGAGTCTGAAGTCAGTACAGTGCATTCATGCACCGCACGAAGGTCTCGATGGTCTCCTGGGCGTGAAAGTCCACTAAATACTGTGAGTGCTGCACCCTGTTGAGCCAAAAGGGGTCGTTGTCCTGGGCAGCAGGAAACAAACCAAAAGGAGTGAGCGTGACGGCCTCGGGGCACTGCGCACAGATTGTGGTGAGCGCCCTCATGGCAGCAAGCTCCCAAGTATCGGCCAAACGGCGACCAACAGCCTCAATCACCAAGGCGGGCCACTCCGAGTGTAGCGGGTGCAGAAAGATGGTCACGTTAACACGGCACTGGGTAACTCCATTCTCTGCAAACTCCAGTCCAGTGTAACGTGGGGGAATTGGATAGCCCGCGGTGCTCAAAATATCCCACAAGATAGAGGGAAAGCCTTCCCAGTGGAGACACTGCGAGTGAACGCGTCCATCCTCATCCACCATCATGGCAACAGGCTCGGCCATCTGAACGAAAGATCAAATGGGTGAGATAGCGAAAAACTGTGAACGACATAGTGAACAGGTTCTGGATAGTGCGCTAAAATAGCCATAACTTCAACAGTTCTTGTCCAAAAATTCTCATCTTTTACCAGAACATTCTCAAGATATTTTTGAACAATTTTTCTAGTCAACTCCAGAGCTAGATCAGGCTCTAAGGTGGTCTTTCTCTTAAGGTTTTACTTTACTGTCTACCCAGAAATTTCAGTGAACAGTGGGCCAAGATTTCGTGCACCAGGGAAAATCTACCTAGACAAAAATTACCAAATTTTAACAATAGCTGCCTGAGTAAATTTACAACAAGTTTTGTGTTGAACATTTTTGCGGAAAACTTTAGTAAGGGGGCATGAAAAATTTATGCGGCAGAAGTGCTCATTTTGGACTGAAAACTGACATCTCCAAGTTTTGGGTGTTTTTCATTATCCATATGTTCATAATTTTTCATATTTATACAGGAGGTAGAATACAATTTTTGGAACAAAACTCTCAACATGAGTTTCTCCATAAAGGATCATTTTCTAAGCTCAATAAATGCATCTTTTCAGATAAGGCAGAAATGTGACAGATTTGCTAGATAATCCTTATGCAAAGACAATTGTGTGGGCGCATGAACCTTACCACTCTCACGCATCGCATTTTCAATTTCAGATTACATAGTCATGATGCATGCACGTCCTATTCGCCCTCACAAAATAAAATAATTGCCAAATAGCTTTGGTCTTACGAAGTTAGTTTCGGTGGCATACACAATACGTCTCTCACTATAATAGCTAGTCGAAAATTCTCTAGCCGTTCTTTATCATAATTGCGGTTAGTGTACCTGCAGAAGATTGATATAGCATATATATATATATATATATATATATCCATTGAACCTTTCATGCCAGCACTCATGAAAGCGTCCGTATTCATTACCGTTCACTATAGAAATGACATCCGTACAATTCCCGCCGTATAGACGACGTTAACATACGCTATCAAGATAGCGTATTCACGGGGGGTACTGTCTTGAGACGGGGGTATGAACAGCGATCGCCATACCCTACGCCAAACCTTCAACTCCCAATATAATCAACTAATAGTTGGTATATTGGCAGCACCTCAAGTAAGCCACTGCTTGAGGGCAGCGTTCGGCTCGCATCACCGACTGGAAGGCCGAGCTCTCTCAGTTGGATGAGGATTCTTACCTTCTTACCTTAGCGATGAGTGCGTCGTTACAGAAATTAAGGGTCGATTGTGCATAAAAGTAAGTTTTGACAGAAGGTAATGTGCTGGAAGTCAGTTGATAATATTCACAAGTTAGTTAGCCACCTAGTAACTTTCCCATAATGCCTTAGGGCTTTACGAACTAGGTACCATCCTTAACGAACCAACTCATTTTCCAACATGATTTTTGTGGTCAAATTTCATTAAAAAAAGTTTTTAAGGCTTGTTGCATTCTCTGGCGTATGCATTTCGGCTTTGATACCAGCTGTGGCAGAACCACCTGAATTAATCCGGCTCAAGCGAGCTAACCATCACCACAAGGGCAATCAGGGCTAACTCGCACTTCAAACGGAGTAATCCACTGGTCTGTCGGGTAACCTCCCGATGCAACCACAGTTTTTGCCGATCGAAACCACACATACATGTACTCACACGAAGGTGAGCCCAGAGGATACAACATTCCACAGATTTTACATCACAGGGTTCATCATAAATTATTATTACAACTGAGTTCGAATTCGTAAAATAAGGTAATTCAGAGTTCAAAATAATTGAGTTCTTCAGAGTTCAATGCAGCGGAAAACTAACGATAAACTACTCGACAAAACATGATGTCTCGATGAAGCCCGTACGAGACATCACTCGGCATTATCGCCGTTGGCCGAGGGCGCATCCCATTCCACCGACCAACCAGGAGGAAGGGTACACGGCCAAGTCAAAGTAGCAATCATTTCCTCAAAAGTATCACCTGAAAACAAGCCACAAGCAAGACTGAGTATTCTAATACTCAGCAAGGCTTACCCGACTAGTGGAATATACTTAGCCGACTCCTAGACATGCAAGGCTTTTGGCTTGAGGGTTTTGTTTTGCCGAAAAGCATATATAAGTAGGTCCTTACTTTCAAATTTTAGCTCCAAGTTCTAGTTTTCTTTAACCATTCTAGGTAAGCAACTATCCAATATCATTCATGGTGGAAGAATTAATTTGCATCCAACAAGATTAATCATCATCATTGTTCCTCTTCTTACTCTATGTGGTAAAAAGGTCAAGAAGTCTCAATAGCCGCGAGAAACGGACGATTAGAATCGAATTTCTTAACCTTGCAAGGGAAACCTAAACACACGTCACGTGGTTACTCCCAGAGTCACACGTGCAACTTTTCCCTTCAATTCCCGCTTCACGGAACAGGCCCACCGCCCTCGACTACACGTCCCCATGGCCCGACCATGGCGGCACATGCACCCACCATTAGCTAGATGTGAACGAATTCAAGACGGTGGGGAGTAGATTCCGGCCTCGGTTCAATCCGGTACTTAAGCTTACCTATTACCATATTATCGGCATGTGGTTAGTACGTTCAAAGACTTAACCACCACTACCACACACTGCGGCCTTAGCATTTTTCACTAAACAAACGGGACCTCAATCATCAACATAAACATCGTACCATAGACCCATCCGTCGATCCCCTGACATTCAAAGATAAGTCCCGAGGGAGTTTTGAAGAGTCTGTCTGTCAGGACTAGAGGCGCACTTCCTATGAAAGTGTTTGTGAGGAACTCAAACATGATGCAGGCCTTGGCAGTGGATTGAAAAGGGCTTCTACGAAAGTTTCTCTTATAGAACAATAGATGGTCGAGGAAGGTGAGCTAATTCGAATTGCTTTGGAAGAACGCCTCACATCCTCGGATGCCGTAGGTCTCCTGTCGTAGAGGTAAAATGAGGTGTCTCTAAGGATTTCATATGGATCATCCTCGAATGGGAAAGAGAACTTCGAAGGTTGAATTTCTTCTTCCTTCGATGTTCGTGGTTCGGGATAGGTTTCAACAGCTAAGGATGAGATGTGAAAGGGCTCAAAGCTGGCTGTTGAGAGATCCTTGTGGCTCGACTCATTCTCCTGGAGGGGTTCGGTTTCTGGGATGGGGGAAGTGTTCACTAGGATGCGATCAAAGATATCCTTTCCTTTCGTCGTTGTTTTATGTGCGAACGAACCTCCGGCGGTTATGTCGAGGTATAGGGCAGACTCCCTGTCAAGACCCAGATAAAAGTCTAGTAATAAGACATGGTTGGGTAAAGACAAATCTGGGCCGGAATGTACTAAATCAGACAACGTGGCCCAGGCTGCACCTATCGACTCCTTCTTGTACTGCTGAAAGTCGATAATCTCCTTTCGTAGGGAGGCGATACGAGATATGGGGAAGAACGCAAGACAAAACTTGTCTCGTAGTCTTTCCCAATCCCCATTCAAACTTCCTACGGTATGAGCATACCATTGCTTCGCCCTCTCCATGAAAGAAAACGGAAACAACTTCCACATTATAGTTTCCTGTGTCATGCCTGGGATTGCTAAGCACGAACATAGTTGCTCGAACTCTCGCAGGTGGTGGTAAGGATTTTCATTATCGTGCCCCAAGACGGGTTTCTCCCGAACCAAGGCTATAAAGCCAGGGTGGAGTTCGTAGCCAGATGTGGTGATTGGTTTTGAGGAAGGAGGTGGCTCAAAGAATTCGCCCTTTGGAGCAGAAAGTTTTTGAATAGAGATAGGCTCCATTGTAAAAGAAAAGAGAAAGGTAAAAGAAAGGGTACACGGGAAAACTAGGTTCGAAGACAGAAACAACAACCGTTCCCCGGCGACGGCGCCAGAAATGCTTGTTGGTATTTCTTAACGTTCACAGATAAATCCGCAAGCGCACAGAAGATACTGTTGTAGCACTTCACCCGGAGAGTATTCAAGGTATCGTATTTTCTCAGGGAACGGAGGTGTAACGGTCTTCTAAATAGTTGTACCCTCGGAAGAACAAGAGATAGAATGGCCTGGGTAGTGTGATTTATCTAAAGGGAAGGATTCAAGGAAGGATAAACTTGGGTTGCTAACCGTTTACTTCAGGCACCGGTCTGACCTTAGTCTGCTAAGGACCTCCGGCTATTAGCTCTACTCCAAACCTAGGCGGGGAGGACTACACTAACTACTAAGCAGCTTCGTAGCAGACGAATAGGGCTATCACCACCTGCCGTCTACCTCACAATGCCATCTGGGCTCGCCGCAAACAAAGGTAAACTAGATCCTAGACACCACGTCTACGCTTGTCGTCTACTACTCCAGCGTCGCGCAGGGTTACCCATCTTTATCACGGGCCCTCTACCAGAACGGATGATGAACCCATAAACGAGTAACAAAACAAGACTAACCTTACCAAGAGCTTACCGATGAACAAACCCCGGATACTTACTCAAAAGAGGCACGTATCCGTCGAGGTACAAGGTCGAAGAGAGGCCGACAAGTCCGGCTCTTCTCCTCCGCTTCTCCCTTACACACTCCCTATCATAATGATACAAGTGGGTGGAGTCCCTCCTTCTCTTCTTCTCCAAATAGTTTGTGTCAAATGAGGGGGAGAGGGGCCCTTTATATAGTGGTGGAGGTGCCTTGGGGGAGTGGAGATGCTAGGGAATATTCCCTCTTGATCCTCCAAGGCTGATTCCCGCCATCTCTCCATATGGAAACCTTAGCTTATAGAATCAGGTGGAGTAGGGGCTACTCTTCCTTGAAGTGGACTTGGACTTCTTTCAGTCCAGGTTCGGCCGAACCTAGGGGTCGGCCGACCCCCAGGTGGCTCTTCCCTAGCACAGCCTCCCCTGGATGGCTGACAGATGGGCCCTTGTCTTATCCATTGGGTGCTCGTGGCTTGGCACGCCCGTTTGCTCTGATTTGTGGACCCTCCTTGTAAGTGAGACATAGGTTGGGTTCTTCTATGCATTTTCCTTGTGTTCACTTGTGTTTTCTTTCGTATTTCAGCTGTGGCTTCCTGCAGATCACAATTCACGAAAACTTGTGGAAATGATTAGAGTTAAACTCTATACCTATGTTTGGTGATTATTTTGATAAGAATGATGCATGAGTTGACAGTCGGATTTCTGACTTTTGGACCGTCAACAGCAACGACGTCGGGGCCCTTCGGTTTGACAACAACGACCGGGAACACACTTTCTTGTCTGAGGCTCCATCCTCATTTTGCTTCCCTCTGATGGACAAAAGGCTGATGGCTACGGGAGTGCCTCAAGTGCTGCAGAACACCCAAGACCTGGCGCTGAAATCATTCATTGCAGCCTGTTGTGCGGCTCATCAGCTTGAGGCCGAAGCCTCAATGGCTCTCGCGCTGCGGAGCTTGAAGAGAATGTTGCTGCCTTGGAGAAGGAGAAGCAGGAGCTGCAAGATATTGTTGCGAAAAAAGTTGTTGCCCTTGATGCCCTGCGTGACGAAGCCAACAATTATCTGATGCTGAAGGACAAGTACTGCAAAGCCCATGAATTCCGAGCTTCGTCGTATTCGGAATAGCTCAATTCATTATACTCCTCCTGAAGGGCTAAAAGAGCCAAAGGAGGAGCCCATAGAAGACGATGTTTTACCTTCGGGATTCATGTATCGGCTACAGAAATGATCAATTCGTCTCCTTTGGCTGCAGGGTCCCTTCTGATGCCGTGCTTCGTCTGATGGTCGAAGCTATTGTCACTATTGCGGTGAGGAGCTTGATTGATGAGATTGACCGAAAGTTGTTTGACGAAGGGACTTAATTCCTTCGCTTAGATTTGTGTCATGCCTTCGGCATGTTGTAATTTTTGATTGTTGGATAAATTTCTGAGTTGTAATTTTTACCGAGGCCGGCGACTTCGGTTGTAAAATAAACTTGTCGTTTGTGGCTTCGGCGTGTTGGTTAAGTAAACTATGATTGCGAAACGCCACCCCCCTTACTTTAGCGGGGCATCGAAGCTTTTCACAATTTTACCAAAGGCCACCATGCGCATCGTGCATTTGGTGTTCTCCATCGGCAACGCGATGGCCCGATTGAACATGTTTATAGGTCGAAGCGCCACCCCCCCTTTGCTCGATCGGGGCTTCGGGTTGCTTTTACCTGTTTGTTCCGGAGTTCCTTTGTCAGTAGAGCGACGACCTGGTTAAGAGGAACTGATATTGCAAAGCGCCACCCCCCCACTTGATCAGGGCGTCGGGATTTTGGTGGTTTATTTTCTTGCGAAAGCCATTGAATCCTATTCAAGAGGGCTTCATTCTATTTATTTGTGAATGCCTTCGGTTCCTGTCCGAGAGGGCTTCATTTTATTTATTTACGAATGCCTTCGGTTCCAGTCCGAGAGGTCTTTGTTTTATTTTATCTTTGAAGTGAAGCAGAGGGGTGACGAGCATTTCCAGCTTCGGTGACCCGTGCTCACTTATTCTCAGCATTTTGTATGCTGCGTGCCAATGACAACCCCTTTTCGACCGAAGTGGGTAGTTGCTTCGGCATTCTTTCTTCCCCTATGGAGTCGTTCTCGTGGGGGGATCCTTGTTTATATTTCACAAGGGGTTACATAGGATGACCGCCTTACTAAAAACCTCACACCTTCGGTTACCATGATGGCGACCAAAGGCTTCTGCCGTGAGGAAAAGAGTAAGGGTCCTTGGTACATGGTTTGAGCATAGTCCGATCGAAAAAGAAGAAAAGGGAAGATACATGGTGACTTCTACGAGCCCCTTCGGTTATTTTTCCTCCAGGCGCTCTTACAATTTTTTCCTACACGAAGTACTTCTGAAGCATGTCTTTGTCCCATGAGTACTGGTCTTCAACACCATCGAGGTCCCGAAGCCTGCAGGCTTCGGGTCTTGCCATTTCCGTCACGAGGAATGGCCCTTCCCATTTGCTGTTGAGCTTTCCCTTCATTTTGCTCTTCGGTACGCGCCTTAGGACAAAGTCATCTTCTTTGATTTCCCTTGGCTTTATCTTCTTATTCTTCCACCTTCGGGTTTCCTCTTGGTACTTGGTTAGGTTGTTAGCCGCTTGCAGCCTCACTGCTTCGATGACATCGACGGTTGCCGCCATGTCTTCGTTCTTGATGTTGTCTTTGGCTATTCGCCATGAGCCGAGTTTGAGTTCCTCCGGCGTCATACACTCTTCTCCGGTCGTGTTGTGTGACCAGGTAACTCTTGGGAGTTCATCAACCCATTTGCCCTTCGGCTGATCGGTGATATTCTTTTTGATGCCGGTGAAGATGATGTCGTTGGCTCTTTCCACTGCCCTGTTAGACTGAGGGTGGTATACCGAAGCAAAACATGGCTTCATTCCTAACTACTCACAGAATGCCCGGAAGGTTGCTGAATCGATCTGCTTGCCATTGTCTACTGTTAGTTCCCTCGAGACGCCGAAGCGGCACATGATGTTTTGCCAGAAGAATTTTTGCAGGGCTCCAGCTGAAATCTCCCGAAGGGCCTTTGCTTCAAACCACTTGGTGAAGTAGTCAACTGCCACTGCTGCGTATATGAAGTTGCCGGGGCTGTCGGTAGTGGACCAACAATATCGATGCCCCACCGGGAGAGAGGCCACATCGGCGGGAGGAGGCGTATCTCTTCGGGCGGGAACTTGCTATTGTGGGCATGTTTCTGGGAGATGGGACATGTTTTGACTATTTCGTGAGCATCTGCCACTGCTGAAGGCCAATAAAAATCTTACCTGAAAGCTTTCCCAACAAGAGCTCGTGTGCCGATGTGAGACGAGCACATGCTGGAGTGTATTTCTAAGAGTAGCTGCCAGCCTTCCTCCCTGGACACATTTTAGGAGCAGTGCGCACACCCCCTTGGGTAGAGGTCTTCATTGATGATTATGTAGTTTTTGGCCCAAAGCGCCATTCTTTTTTCTTCCTTCTCATCCTCCGGTACAAAGTGTCCTCAGTGATATGCCATGATTGTGGCTCTCCAGTCTTCGCTGGAGATGACATTAACAAACTTCACAGGCTCTTCACCATTGTGGATTGATGCATGCTTTAATGTTTCGAAGAATACATCTGGAGGGAGCGGGTTCTGCTGAGCGGCTGCCTTTGCTAATTCATCTGCTTCTTTGTTCAATGCCCTCGGGAAACTTCTGACGCCGAAGCCCAAGAAGTATTTTTCCATTCCTCGGACTCCTGCCAAATATTTCAACAGTTCCGGGTGTTGTGCCTTGTATGATTTGTCCACGTGCCCCGTGATGAGTTCTGAATCGGACTTGATGGATAGCCGACGGACTCCCAATGCTCTTGCCTTCCGAAGTCCCAGGAGTAGGCCTTCGTATTCTGCCACGTTATTTGTGTAGCCGCCGAAGTCTAGTCTGACTGCATATTTCAACTTTACACCCAAAGTGGCGACCAAGATGGCCTCTATTATTGGTTGTTGTTGAGCTGGGGATGAAGGTGTCCAGTCTGCTATGAAATCTACCAAGACTTGGGACTTGATTGCGCTTTGCGAGGTGAAATTTATTGTCTGTTCTGCAAGCTGTGCTGCCCACTTGCCTATTCTGCCGGAGGCCTCTCTTTTTTTGAAAATGTCCCGAAGGGGGTACGATGTTGGAATGGTGATTATGTGGCTCTGGAAGTAATATTGAAGCTTTCGTGCTGCCATGACAACTGCATAGGCCATTTTCTCCATTTCTGAATACAACAACTTTGAGACGCTGAGTGCTTCGGACACGAAGTATATCGACACCTGCTTCAAAATTCCTTCAGGTCTGCGCTCCTCGACCAACGCTGCGCTGACTACGGCTCCGGAAGAAGCAATGAATAGTAGGAGCTCTGCCTTCGGCGTAGGACTAGACATGACTGCCAGCTATTCAATGTAACCCTTCAACTCCTCGAATGCTTCTTGCTGCTCCGGCCCCCACTGGAAATTACCGAAGCCTTTGAGTGCCTTGAAGAATGGTAGGCTTCGTTCGGCGGACCTCGAGATGATCTTTTTAACGAGATGAATCTTTCTGACTGCGTGGAGCTTCCATACGCCTGATGGCTTCAATTTTCTCAAGGTTGGCTTCGATTCCTCTTTCAGAAATCATGCACCCCAGAAGTTTCCCCTTCGTCACCCCGAAGACACACTTCTTTGGGTTTAACTTGAGGTTGTGCCGCCGAAGGTTTGCAAAGGTCTCCCGAAGGTCTGCCACGTGGTCTTCTCTTTCCTGGCTAAAATGTTTCTGTCCAATTGAGATCCGAGGACCGCCTTCACTGCTCTGTTGAAAGTGCTTCCTGCATTTCTCAGGCCTTCGGGCATCCTCTTGTAGCAAAAGGTGCCGAAGGGTGTTGTGAAACTGGTTTTGTCTTCGTCACTCTTCCTCATCTGGATCTGATGACAGCCGGAGAAGCAATCCAACATGCTCATCATTTTTGATCCTGCAGCTGCATCTACCAAGGTATCGATTCTTGGAAGTGGGTAGTCGTCCTTCAGACATGCCTCGTTGAGGTTCGTGAAATCTATGCACATTCGCCATTTGCCATTCTTCTTCTTGACCATGACATCATTTTCCAGCCATTCTGAGAACTAGACTTCCCGTATAACTCAGGCGTCTAGGAGCTTCTGGACTTTGGTCTGATCCGCATTCTTTCTTTCTTCGGACATTGTCCGAAGCCTCTACCTTACTGGTTTGTGCTTCGGGTCCACTTTGAAGACGTGCTCCATGACATCCCGGCTTACCCCCTTCAAATCGGCCGACGACCATGCAAATACATCCTGGTTGTTCCGAAGGAATCGGACAAGTCTTTCTTCTTCGGCAGGCTCTAGGCCTTTGCCGAAGGTCACTGTGCGATCTGGGACATCTTCACATAAGGGCACCCTTTTGGTGTGCTCTGCTGGTTTCAGGCCTTCGCTGGCCTCTAGGGCTTCGGTCTCCTGCTGAGTGCCTTCGTCCTCGATTTGCTTTTGGTCTTTGATGATGTGAATATAATTTTAGGACTGAGAGGTGTTGTCTTCACACCTTCGCGCTTCATCTTGACTGCCGAACACTGTTATGACCTCTCCGGCCATAGGAATCTTCATGCACAAGTATGGCTGGTGAATGACAGCAGCAAACTTGATGATAGTGTTTCTGCCAAAGATGGCTTTGTATTGGTACTAGATGTCTACGATGTGGAATGTTATGACCTCCGTTCTCATTGTTGGCCCTTGGCTGAAAGTTACATTTATGTCTGCCTTGCCCACGGCTTCGATTCTCTTCCCACCGAAGCCAATCAGCGGGGAAGTGGATTTTATTCAGATCCTTCTCCGTGAACCCCATTTGTACGAAACATCGCCATAAGATGATGTCCGCCAAACTGCCATTGTCCACTAGAATTCTTCCTACATCATTGCCGAAGAAATGCACCGTGTTTTTGCCAATGTTTGCTCTGATGACTAGAGGATCATTGTGGGGATAATGCTGAAGCTTGAGATCTGCTTCGATGAACATTATGGGGACGTGGGATCATGTGCTCATGAAGTGCTTGCCTGCACAGACATGATTTACCGCCCGAAGGTAATCTTTTCTTTGTGGCTTCGTCTCAAGAATTGGCTCGTTCGACCCTCTGGAGATGGCATTGGTGACATTTACTAGTGGGCCTTCGGAGTTGTTGACCTTCGGCGAGTCGGAGGACTCTGGGATTTGTCCCGGCTCGAGCTTCGGGGCTGGCGGAAGATGATAGTTCACGGGGTCATAAGCCGGTGTTGTAGCGGTGAGTGCCCAGCTAAGATGACATCCCGAAGATGCTGGGGTGTGATAACTGTTAGACCCGGGGCAACGGGACTGCACGCGTGGCGTAGAACATTCTAGAGTAAGGGGTGGGGCATGTCCCATACCTTATCCGTACTATAAAGTACTCGTACACGCGTACAACTAGTCGGTGCGGAAGGAAACTACCCGAGAGTACTCGATTAGGACTTCTAAGCTCGGACCAGACTAGGATTTCCATGTAACCCTGTCCCCCGGAATATACAAGGGCGGGCAGGGACCCCTCCAAATAATCTCATAACCCCAAGGCAATACAAACCTTACATGACGTAGGGTATTACGCATACTGCGGTCTGAACCTGTCTAAACCCTTGTGTTCCTCGCACCATTGAGTTCCTAATCTCGGCAACACCCTAACTACAAGTTTACTACCTTAGGGTATCCCTAGGTAGGCTTGTCGGTAAAACACGGACAGCTGGCGCGCCAGATAGGGGTGCTCATCTGGTCTTGAGCATATGGAATGCACTTTGTTTGAGGTGATCCACCCGAGGCATGTCAGGATTTGGAGCAGGACAACGGTACAGATCAGTGTGCCCCTGCAGAAAATAACAACAACGAGTCAATACTCAGCGATACTTCACAAGTTCTGCAAGTAATCGACAGACAAATTACTCACCGGTTTCGGCGGATTCACCGCACTGAAAAGCTTCGGGACGTAAGGAACCGTGTTCGCATCGAGTAGTACTCAATGAACACGGTCAAGAGCCGTTTGCGAAGGAAGAATTTCTGCGGAAAGGCGAGATGGATCGTTACTCCCTAAGTACTCGAGTCCATATTGACACCTCTTCTGCAGTGGCATGATACGCCTCTTGTACATGGAGGCCATGTGTCACACCCGATTCTAGAAAGAACCAGATGCATCTCATATGTGCGCCAGGATCTCGTTCACACACATATGGTAGACGGAAAGTGTAATATATCAAAGACAATGCTCGAAGAATAACTAAATAAAGTATTTAACAATATTAAACTCCGTATAAAAGAGACACAAATGTCTTTAAATGATAAACCGTTATACCCTATACGAAGTCTTCAACAACTCCGTCTTCCACAGGCGATGACTGGTGAACGCAGGACCTAGAACTCCTCGAAGTCGTCGAAGATCTCCTCTTCAAAGTTCTCTTCTGAACAGCAGGGGGCAAGGGTGAGTACTCTTATGGTTGGTACTCAGCAAGTGGGGTGAATATGCAAGGCCATCAAGGATAGGCTAAGGTTTGCAGCAGCAATTGCTTTTAGTTGGTCAAATATTTGTTAACAACATCTATTAACTAGGTTTAAGTTTATACCAACCCACTTTAGCAAAATCACAAAGATTCCATCAACACAAGTATTTGCCACGAACCACAATTTAATTAATCTTCAAGTTCCATTATCATGTGAGGGTCCAAGCCACTCATAACCGTGAGTACGGCTGTTATAACAGTTTTACACTCTGCAGAGGTTGTACACTTTACCCACAAATTGTGTTTCCCTGAGTCGCCCGGGTTTGCAAGGCCCATAAACACTTCCGAGGTGAGTGGTGAGGGTACACTAAGAAGCCTTTACAAAGACATGTCGAGAGCTAGGCAGCCCGCTAGAGTTTCAGTAGCAGCGTGGTCCATAAACCTCCCTAATGGTCAGCTCCTTAGCAAAGGCAGCTACCCCAAGAGGACCGGGCTATGACCCCTATCACCGACCCCCTCCTTGCCCTTTCGGTAAGGCCACCAGCAAACTACACATCTAATTAATTGGCTAAGGTCAGAGCCATATGACTTTGTGGTTGCACTGTTCACTTGGGTGGTTCTCCATGTTCCCATTAAACAAAGTCGATCTTGAACTTACGCGATAAAACCACAATACGCAACGTGACCAACGTTGTTAAAAGAGTAAACCCATACCAATCCCAAAGTTTGCAACTAAGCGTAACTACCCAACAAAGTAGTAAACCCAGGTGTTTCAAGGTTTGGGGTAAAAGACTAGGTATGTCCTTAGCATAGGTAATCCCATCAAATTTATGCAAGCAACAATAAAGTAAAGTGTATTTTCATGCAGTTGTTGGGATCAAATAGAATATGCAGAGGGGGAAATCCACTTGCCTTCTTCAAGCAACTGCTGATTCTCTTCCTCGTAAGCTTGCTCTTGATTCGGCTCGAACGTCACGTTGTCTACGCGATCACACAAACAAGCATACACAAACAAATAATAAACAATACAACAAACAATACAAACAGAAGGTGAGAAGATGCTAAAGTTGTAGTTTATGATGCAAAGATCGTGTGGGCTCAAGAATCGCTGAAATCGGAGTTGAAATGATGATGATATGGCTAAAACAGTGATCTGGGGACCTAACTGCTAGAGTTTTGAGTCTCCCGAGGCTAGATCTGAAGGATTTAGGGGCTAAAGCATAATTAAACCTTATACAGAGGGTCGGGGTATAAAACTAGAGGTTTTGGACGGCGGGTACTAAATCTAGAAAAGTCAGGGGTCGGAACAGAAAAAGAAAGGGCTCAACTCTAATTATTTTCTACTGCTCTGGACTGCGGGTTGATTCCTGGAAAACCAAGGGATCTTCCTGCAAAATTTTCGGGAACGGCTAGGGTCGGGTGAATCTGGTCCGTTGGATCAGAATCGGCGGCGGATCGAACGAATCGGCGGGTAAGGGTCGGGCGAATCGGCGGTATGAGGAGTGGGTCAGGTGAATCGGCTGAGTAGGGAAAAGGTCGGGTAAATCGGCCGTGTAAAGTGAAGATTGATTCTGGCCATTAGATCTAGATCGATCGGCAGAGGAAGGGTCGGCTCGATGGAACGAAAAGGGTCGGGCGAAGCGGAGTTTTAACTGGGTATCGGCGGCGAGCGTGTTCGGCGGCGGACGGCCGGAGCTTCACCAAATCCGGTGTTCAGGGCTCAATTCAAGCTAGGTTCATGACGGGAAGTGAGTGGATGGTACGGGGAAGGTGAGGGTGATCACGGGTTGGCTGTGCGGCAGTTGTGAACTGGCGGCCATGGCGGCGGGCGGATACAGGGGTCCGGCGAGGAATCTGATTTGCGGCGGAGCGAAAGAGAGAGGGGAATCTGGTGCAACTTGATGCTCACCAATTCGCGGAGCTTCTGGCGAGAGTTGAAGACGGCGGAGAAACTGCAGATCGGCGAGTCGACGGAGAATCGGCGACATGGGACGGCGGCGTTCCTCCGATGTGCAACTTCCAGCGGTGTGCGATGATGTTGTGTAGAGGAAAAGATTTGAGCTTGGCTCTGGTTGCAAAGCGGGGTTTCAGCGGGATTTTATAGGGGCGGGTCGGCCAAGAGTAGGAAGGCGGTGCTGCGAAATCGATCAGGACTCGGGTAAGAAGAAAGAAAGAAAGAAAACGGAGCACGAACGACAGCACGGAGTCGTTCCGGACTCTGGGTAAGGAAACAAGAAAGAAGAAGAAGGCGCCGACAGGTGGGTCCTAGCTGTTGGTGAAAGAAAGAGTTGGGTGAGCGAATCGGCCGCTGGGTTGGCCGCGGGAAAAGAAAATAAGCAAAGGAAAAGAATTGGGCTGGCTGGAAGAAAGAATAGGAGAAGAAAAGAAATAAGGGTGCATGCACAATTTTATCTCATGATCTTTATGAAAATACTTTTAGAAGTTTCAACTCCTATATTTTGGGTGTTACACCATGACGGATACGCCGGTTACACCTGATTCCTTCTGCTTGCTAATCAGTTCGAGCAGTTCATTGACTTGCAGCAGTTGGTTGGGATTTAACTTTTCATTCCAATCGGGCCTCTGCACTGCCTTCCCTGGAGTTCTCTCAGGCAGTGCGGGTTGATGGTTTCCAATGTAGAACCACAGGGACCTCCAACCCGAGTGGTTTGTGGGGAGCGAGTACTCAATATACTCCTTCCCCTTCCCCTGCTTGAATTGGATTCTGGCTCCGCCAACAAGGTACTACCTCTCCTCAGATGGTTGTTGATGGAGATGGAAGTAGTAGCGGAAAAGATTGAAATGTGGCTCAATGCCAAGAAAAGCTTCGCAAAAATGAACAAAAATGGAGAGGTGTACAATAGAGTTAGGGTTCAGATGATGGATCTGAATACCCCAATGATAAAAGAGGCAGCAGAAGAAATCAGATGCGGGGAGGGTCAATCCCCTTTCGACAAAATGCTCGAAGATTACAATCTGATCTACATCTTCTTGCGGAACGAACCGGCGGGTGGAAGGTTTCCACTGAACCATTTCCTCCAATTGAAGAAGACCTTGGGCAACTAAGTTAAGAAGATCAGCACGGGTGCACTTACTTCTCTCCCAATCGCCGGTGGTCGACTCCTCCTTCCCCTTAGACGCTTGAATGTCATGAGCCGCTTCACTCGCATATGCTCGGGGGCTTCGAGAGAGGGGCGCAAGGACTCACTGATGGAGTGAATGGATTTTCCAACTAGTTTGGCTGGGGATGGAGGATGGGCTCAATGGGGCTCTTAAACTCTAGATCTAACAGTGACTGGCGGCACAGGAGGGTGAGAGAGAGAAATGGCTAAGGCAGAAAGTGAAAGGGTAAAAACCCTAGAGTCGCCACGTGGTTAAATAGACAGCGGGTAGGCCCAGATTTACTGTTCGGAAGGCGAAGAGTTTTCTCCCCTAAAAAAGTGTGTGATTTGTTTTGAGCGGTATTTTGGGAATAAGTTTTGGGGAGTTTATTCGATTAACCATTTTTTTAGGGACCTTATCCAAAAAAAGGGTTTTTTTGAATTTTGAACCAATTGATTTCTAAAATTTACCATCAGAGCAAATTACATGTTTCATACATATTTTGTAAATAACAATGTTCTGTATGCCACGTTCTTTTGGATCCTTTTTTCCAAACCTTGAAATTTGGATTCAAGGCTCAGGGGCTGCGGGGCACATGTCATTGATGGCTTATTTTTCAAAAATATTTGGAAGATTAGATAAAGATTCAAGACTAGTGGGACCCTGTGCCTGATTCTTTGATTCAACCTAAGGCTCAGGGGCTACTCCATATGGAGTGCGATTTGCATCGCACCTTATAGAAAGAAAGGACTTGAAAGTACTCGGGGCTAGAGCACCTCACAGCCTCGAGCAGCCAAGGAAAGTACTCGAAAGACACCTTCAAGATGGAGTTTCAGCAGAAACCAAAGGATGACTTCAAAAAGTACTCGAAGCCTGCAGTACTCGGCTATGACGAAGCCTGCAGTACTCGGCTATGAAGAGCTCGGGGGCTTGTCAGACCCGGGGCAACGGGACTGCACGCGTGGCGTAGAACATTCTAGAGTAAGGAGTGGGGCATGTCCCATACCTTATCCATATTATAAAGTACTCCTACACGGGTACAACTAGTCGGTACAGAAGGAAACTACCCGAGAGTACTCGGTTAGGACTCCTAAGCTCGTACCAGACCAGGATTTCCATGTAACCCCGTCCCCCAGAATATATAAGGGCGGACAGGGACCCCTCCAAATAATCTCATAACCCCAAGGCAATACAAACCATACAGGACGTAGGGTATTACGCATACTGCGGCCCGAACTTGTCTAAACCCTTGTGTTCCTTGCACCATCGAGTTCCTGATCTCGGCGACACCCTAACCACAAGTCTACTACCTTAGGGTATCCCTAGGTAGGCTTGCCAGTAAAACACCGACAATAACTTGCAGGGGGAGTACGATGCCCCAAAGTGGTTGCTGCGTGCTGGAGCACCGGTAGCCCTGGCAGCTGTGGATATAGCGGTACATATGCTCGGGGCAAAAAGCATGCCTGACTCTGGTGAGGCATTGAACGAGCATGATCCTTGGGGTATTTCAAGAATAAAGCTTATATGCTCATCTATGGAATCCTTCTTTTCGGACTCCAGAGTCGGCGCCTCACAAAATTCCATGGCCCATGGGTTCTCCATCTCAAGAGATACATCATGAAAGATTGTAGATGTATCTCGACCGTGGTGGAGAACAACGTACTCCGGGCCAGTAGGAAGAGGCTCAAACTCGATCGAGGGTCATGATGATCGTTCGTCTTCACAAAGGTGAAGAATTTCTTCTGAATCGTACTCTTCACAAGTTCCAGATTTTGCAAATTCGAAGAGAACAGGTTCGGACGATACGAACGGAGATGTATGCATCATCTTCTCGAGCGTGTTATGCTTGGGAAGGGGATTCGCCATAGGATTTTCTAAATAGAACGTAGTGATGGCAGAAGCGGGTTCTCTAAGCGTTTCGTCTAGGGTCCCTTGAGGTGTATCCAGAAGTTTTTCTAGAGGGTAGCCTAGGAGAAGATTAAGATCAAGGATATCGAAGATATGAAAGTCTAGGTTGACCTCGATCTTGTCTATTGAGAGCATCACGACACTTGCGACCCCCCTACATTCAAGGATGTGTCCAAAGGGAAAACTCTCGAGGAGCTTGTCGGATGGTTTTAGCGTAACATCGCCCAAAAGTGTGTACGCTAAGTGTCATGGCATGATGTTAACCTCCATAAGGGGATTAAGATGGGCTTCTACGGTAATTCCCCTTATAGAGCAGGGGATTACAGTGGAAGGTGAACTAATCCAAACTGTTTCGGAAAAGTGTCTCACATCACCCGATGATTTCTCCTTCGTGACCTCCTTGAGATTTGCTTTGTTGAGAGGATCGAGAGGTACAGGGGTTACCGTAGGCTTGAGGGAAGGTTCTGTCAAGGGATTTTCAGATTGATCCGTATGGACAGAAGAAGGTTCTTCCCCTAACAGATTCAAGGTGTTTCTGTGATTTCTAAGCGGATCACCCTCGAATTGAGAAGAGAACTCCGAAGGTTGAATTTCTTCCTCCTTCGATGTTCGTCGTTTGGGAGAGGGCTCAACAGACGAATCTTGAGATTTCGGAGATAAAAGCTTGGATTTGGCTGTTGAGAGACTCCCATGTCTTGGCTTGGATTCCTCTCGACGAGGTTCGTTATGATCACTAGGGAAAGACGAGTCTTCTAAGAGGTCACCTAGAATCTCTATTCCTTCTGTCAGAGCTTTGTGCGTAAATGAACCTCCGGTGGTAATGTCGAGGTCAAGGGCAGATTCCATATCTAAACCCAAGCAAAAGATGTATAATGATACATCTTCGGGTATAGACAAGTCTGGGCTAGATACCAAAAGGCATGAGAATCTATCCCACACTGCACCTATGGACTGCTTCTCTAATTGCTTGAAGCTGAGGATGTCAATCGGTAGGGATTCTATGTGTTCCGTAAGGGAGAACGAGTAACAAAATTCAACTCTAAATTCTCCCCAATTACCGGTCGTACTCCCTATCGTGTGGGTGTACCATTGCTCCGCCTTACCTGTGTGAGAGAGAGGAAACAACTTCCACCGCAATAATTCTTGTGTCATGCCTGGGCTTACCAAGCATGAGCACAGTTTCTCAAACTTTTGCAGATGGTCGTCGGGATCTTCATTGATTGTTCCACAGAAGGGTCAATTCCGAAACATGGCTATAATCTGAGGATGGAGTCCGTAGCCAGATGAAGGGATGAGTCTTGAAGATTGTGATGTCTTATAGAACTCGTCCTTAGGTGTGGAGAGCTGTTGAACGGATAGCTGCTCCATGGTTAGCGGGGGTAAAGGTACAATGAAAGGAATGAAAAAGGTACGAGGGCAAACTAGGTCCGAAGAGAATATAGCAACCGTTCCCCGGCAATGGCGCCAAAAAGCTTGTTGACGTTTCCTAGCATCACGAAATAAATCCGTAAGCGCACGGATACCGTTGTAGCTTTCACCCAGGAGTATTCCAAGGGTATCATATCCACTGAGGAATGTGTGTATATTCTCTAAGGTTCAGGTTCGTACAAGGACACCACACCGGTTAGAGGCAAGGAGTAGAGAGGATTCCTAAGGCTAAGAATCAAAGGTAAGATAGAACTATCCTAGTTGTTCACGTCGGGCTACTGGCTTAACCCTAAATAAGACTGGTGAGCTCCAGTACTGCGGCACTGGGAGGGTTCCGCTGGATAGACAGGGTTGTCACCACCTGCTACCTACCTCATCTAACCATGGGATATACCACAACCAACAGGTAAGTCTAGTCTACACACCACGTCTACACTATCGTTACTAACTCTAGCCTTAGCTACAAACTAGAGTTACCCACTAAACTAGTGAACTATTGATCCGGCAAACAACTAGGGAGACCTAGATCTAACTTAACTAAGAAACTAAAGCACAGAGGAAGTCACGAACACTTACTATGATTGAAAAGCATTTATCAAGGTACAAGATGGAGAAGAGTGCCAGTGGGCCCACCAGCTCCTCCCCGACTCCCACTCGCTCTCTCCCTAACTCCTAAGCACTACCTAGGCAGCACTAAGCCTCTAAAGAGAGCTCCAACTCCAAAAGTGAGAGAGGAGAGAATGAAATAGTGTGTCTCTATTCTTACCCCCTCCCCTTGTATTTATAGGGGTGCACAGGGGGTGTCTCGGCCAGCAATCTCGCGAATTCAGGCAGAACCGACCTTGGGAAGGCTTTAGGAGGTGCCACGTGGAAGCTGTTAAGTCGGTTCGCCTTTACTGGGTCGGCCGACCTAGGGGGGTTGGCCGACCGTTGACCGACCTGGGCCTGGCCAGATCAGATCCAGCTTCACCTGGGTGACTGGTAAGAGGGCCCAATGGTCCCTGGTTGATGAGTTGGCGTGGCCCTATGTCGGTTGCATGCTCTGGTGGGTTCTTTGATCCGTGTGGCTCCGAATGGTGCGTTCTAATTGGTCAGAGTGGTGTTGCCTTGGATTGAGGGTATGTTGCTTTGCTCTTGAGATGTGTTTCTTGAGTTGCTTGAGCTGCATACACACATATCCACCAACATATATGGAATTTGGTAATTAAACACCTACTCTTTGTTGGTCGGCACGCTCCGGTCTATCGGCATTTTATGGCATGGATTCTGGAGCTTGTTTTACCTGTATTTCTTGCCCAAATCCCTACATTGCAAAATCTCCAAGAGAAATGTGGAAATGATATTATTCGGGGTAAATATGCAGGTTAAGTATGCCGGTCTTTATTATTTTTGGGTGAAATTGACGCTCAAAATAGGTCCGTAGCGAGCGTCAACACTGGCCTCGGCCTCCACGACCCCCTCGGCCTCTTTTTCCCCCACGCCCTCGGTTGGACGGGGTATGCGTGTTGCTAGGCTCTGTCCCCTATGATACAGTATTCACCTGCTGTTGATGCCAGATTTTGACACGTGTTGAATCGGCGTCAGGAAAGGAAGAGATTGGCAGATGCGGCAGATTTAAAGGCTACAGTTGGGAATCGGCCGATTGATGCTACAGTTAGGAATCGGCCGATTGGCGCTGCAGTGTTTCGTGCGATTGGCGAATGGAGTTGGTGGGGGTCGGCCGATTGAAAGGCTAGAGCGTTTGAGCCAATGTGGGCTTGCGCCAACAGATAGGGGATGAAGCCAATGGAATCCCAACAGAGGATCCCAGTCAAAGATGACCTGATGTTGGTCAAAGAACAACGCTGACTCGGTCGAGGAGAAATGGAAGGAGTCCGGATTGGACTAGAAGATGGCAGCAGAAGATTCTGCGGGAGCCCGTTTCCTTTAGGAAAGTCTTATAGATATAGTAGTTTTTATTTAAATCAAGTTTGTAACGGATCGTAATAGATCAGGAGTCTTAGTCCTAGGGTATAAATAGAAGCAGTCAGGGTTTTGTAGAAAAAATATACATCAATCAATACAAACAATCTACTTTTTCATCGTACTTTACTTTCAAGTCGGCGACTTCGCCAATACATCTTTTTCTTTCACGAGTTCGTACGGATTGGCAGGGCTGCATCAACACGATCTCCGGCCAATTGGTAGGTTCCGTTTATCGAATAACATCTAAGCTTTAACTTCGGGTGCATCACCGTTGTTTCGTTTAGATTTGTTCACCAGTTATCGATATTTACTAGAATTATAGGTTTTACCTATTGTTCTAGTTTTATCACCAGTTATCCAGCTTGAGATCGAACTGTCAGCTTTATCATTATTTTTCCTTGTTTATCATCATATAGCCGATTAGATCTATTTTGAGTGTTGCATCTGTAGCGATTGTTTAAGTTACTCCAGTAGTTTCTCTGCAATCGCTACGTGATTATCGGCTAATCTATAGCCGGTCATCTTCCTAGCAAATCGGCCGATTCGCTGATACGCTTTTCGGGACAGATCGGAACCTCAGCCGATCGAAACCCCAGGATTTAATACGTTTCTTTCCTTGTCAATCAACAGGTCAGATTGACTGGCACGCCGTGCGAACCGCACCAGGGCAATCACCCGAACAGGAGTTAAGCAGATTCTCCTGGGTCGTGTGTCCGACGCTGAAGGTCATCGGCCGATTCCCGGCCGATTTTTAGCTCCAACACCTGCTTATGATCGCTGTGCTTCGGCTGGTTTGCGTGCCATGGCTTCGACTGTTCCAACTATTCTTTTTTGCCTTCTTTTCTTGGTTCAAATCATCGAGTCTTCTCCTCCGGCCTCGTCAGACTTGCAGGATTGTTGCATGACATCGAAGAGTTCCCCCACAAAATGTGGCTTGCATCGGTCAAGAAATTCCTGACACGCGCTGACCCGAAGGCCGCAGATTGTGGCTTCGATTATGGACAGATCTTCCACATTGGGTGCTTTTGCTCCTAGCTTGATGATGCGCTGCATGTAGTCTTGAAGAGGCTCAACTTGGCCTTTCTTGTAGTTGTGAAAGTCGCATGATGTCAATTCTTCGGTTTGCAGTCCTCGAAAACTCGTCAGCAGCTTCGATCTCTACTGGCTCCAAAAATGTATATAGCCATTCGGGAGACTTGCATACCAGTGTTGTGCCAAGCCCTTTAATGCTAGAACAAAGTCCATTGCCTTGATAGCTGGGCCGCCTCCATTTGATTCCACGGCTGCTTCCTATTTGACTAGGAACTCTCTCGCGTCTGCCTCCCCGTTGTGCTGTGGTAAAATCACTATGTTGAAATGCAGTGGCCACAGCTCCTTCTCCAAGTCCTCCGAGAGCGGGGTACGAGGACCGTTGTGGAGACGTGACCTTCGAGGCTCGGCTCTTCGGCTTCTATAGTATTCCTCCTCTGAGTCCTCTAGCTCGTCCACAACATGTATGGGACTGGGCCTCGATGGTAGTCTGGTGTTGATACCTCTCGGTTGGTGAGCTTGTTCTTGGCTTTCGGTTCTTTCTGGGCCTTCATTTTGGGGAGAGCACGCATACTCCAGTGCCTGCTTCTTCTCTTGTATCTGCTTGTAGACGAGCTCTAGCCGAAGCTCATCTTCTCTGAGCCGCCTGTACTGTTCTGCAACTTCGTTGCTTGCTGAAGGTCGTGTGTCTGACGCTGAAGGTCATCGACCGATTCCCATCCGATTTTTAGCGCCAACACACTTTTGGCACGCCCAGTGGGACCACCTCAATATCCAACATGTCAAAGACAGCCAAAATCTCTTAAAACAACATCATTGAGGTTACGGAGGCAGATCTCAAGGACGTCCAGAAAGAAGAACTGGCAAGACACCTAGAAGACTACAAGAAAGTATACCTGCAATCTTTCAGTCGTACCAGAAGCGCGGAGATCGTCAAGAAAGCTCCTCTTCCAATTCCCCGCCAGATCACCATCACTGAGGACTCGGGCAAGATGTCCGATATGATTCAATAGTCCGTTTATCAGGCTTTTATCGACCAATCCTCAGTAATGACCAGCACGGTATACAATGCCGTCATCAGTTCTCTGGTCAGTGGAGTAGCTCAGGGATATCAGGGGCCAGCATACGCCCCACCTATTGTAGCTCCAGTCAGAAGCTTACCAGGCACGTCTCACTCGGCTCCTCAGCCGATATCGACACAACACGGAGGATACAACACTTCATTGCCTTCAATGCCTCCAGGATATAATGGTGTGCCATGCTTTCAATCACAAGCGTCGCCTCAGCCTGCCCAGATTTCTTCCGTGCAATCACTGCCCTCAGACTCAGTACCTTGGGGGCCACCAGCAACAGCGGCTGTTCTGGACCAGTCACCCGGTCATGGAGGCTCTCCGATCCAGGCACCGTTCCAATTGGCTGTCCGGCCGACGATCCCTCAGTATCAACCGGCCACGTCAGAAATCGGCAGGGGGACAGATGCTGCGGAAACACTCAGAAGCGCGACGCCGATGATGCTGTACGATGGGATGGCAGATTCGCTACACCACCAGCTGTCAACCGCTCAGCCGGCCACGCTGCCGCAAAATCCTCCACACGCTTTGATCCATCACCCGGCCGTCCCACCGCCGATCCACCAACATGTGCCGATCCCCCAACCAGTTGTTCATCAGCAGCAAGTGGGTTGGACAGCAAGGATAACGGAGGTGATTCAAGAACAATTTGGGTTAAAGCCGAAGGTACAAACCTATACGTACAAAACACCATACCCACCTGCCTACGATCTACTGCCGTTTTCCCATCGGTACAAAGTTCCTGACTTCACCAAATTTTCGGGGTTGGATGACACCTCAACTATGGAGCACATGAATAGATTCATCATCCAGTGCGGGGAGGTCGCCACACAAGATTCTCTGCGGGTGCTTCTGTTCTCGTCGTCTCTATCTGGGTCGGCCTTCCAGTAGTTCACTACCCTACCATCCAACTCCATCGTTACTTGGGCCGATCTGGAAAAGTAGTTCCATAAGTACTTCTACGCGAGAGTCCACGAGATGAAGCTTTCAGATCTGACCAGCCTCAGGCAGAGGAGCGACGAACCAGTAACTAATTACGTACAGAGGTTCACAGAGGTCAGAAACAAATGCTATACCCTAGCCCTGACCGACGCTCAGCTGGCCGATATCGCCTTCCAAGGTCTCCTGCCACATATCAAGGAGAGGTACGCCTCACAAGAGTTTGAAAGTTTAAGTCAGATCGTTCACCGATTGGCCGGTCAAGAAGTAGGTCCGTTTGATCAGCGGAGGAATTTTCGGAAAAAGGTGGCATATTTAGAAGGATCCGAATCTGAAGAAGAAGAGGAAATTGGACTAGCAGAATGGGTCAAAGGGAAGAAGCCGATATCGTGTCCTTTCGGGAAGAAAGAACCAGAGGCGTTCGGTTTTGACACATCAAAGGCCGACAAAATCTTCGACTTACTTCTCCAAGAGGGGCAGATCAAGCTCTCACCTTACCACACCATTCCGTCGGCCGAACAGCTCAAAAAGATGAAATATTGCAAGTGGCACAATGCCACGTCTCACGACACAAACGAGTGCAAAATTTTCCGTCAGCAGATACAGTCAGCCATTGAGCAAGGCAGACTCAAATTCGAAGTCCCGGCGAAGCCAGCAAAGCCGATGAAAATTGATCAGCATCCTTTCCATGCAAACATGGTTGACACGGAAAAAAAACTCGCTTCAAACCAAGGTGCTGACGTCGGAATCGGCTAAAAGAATCGGCGCTGTGGACCCAGAAAGCAGGTTACGATGGACAATGTCAAAGGGAAAAGACGGGTTGAAGACGAGGGCGAAGGATCAGAGCGATCGCGTAGACCTATCACCTCCCAATTCTTGCAGTGGACCATATCGCAACAATCGCCCGCTCAAAAGGTCGCGCTTCAGAGACAGAGGATCAGAGCCGATCAGCAGAAACTGGCGCGAACAAGAGGGTCAGCGCCTTTCAGTGCATGATCGGTTGGGGGGCAGAGTTGACCGGTATGACCGGCCAAGAGACAGGTTCGAATAGTATGATCGGCCGGGGGGCAGGATCAACCAGCAGAAGCGACTAGGGGGCAGAGCCAGTGCACACGATCGGCTAGACGAAATGGCCGATGCTAGGGTGTCAGATGAGAACCCCCTAGGACGGGAACCAGACTAGGAGCGTGCCAAACCGCCGGCCAAATCGGTGAACACCAGATGGTGCCCTGATGGACTGTCCAAATCTCAAAAATGAACGATCCAACATCTGCGCCTATGGGAACAACAAGAGGAAGAGCAGAAGCAGATGGTGGATAGGAAAAACGACAGGTCTCGAGTCTGGCGCCCCAAAAGAAACAACAATGAGGAGGGCGACAATCAAGAATCGGCAGCTGACGTCAACATGGTGTTCATCTTGCCGATGGAGTTCATGGCACCCGCCGATCAAGACGACGCAACAAGGATGGAGGAGCAGATGGCGCAATTGATTTTGGAGCCAATTGCAGCCACTTTTGAGAAACCGGAAGACGAAAAATGACAACATCTCAAGGCTCTATTCCTCAAAGGACACGTTAACGGACGACCTGTCACCAGGCTATTAGTAGACGGAGGCGCTGCGGTCAACATCATGCCATATGCCATGTTCCGGAAGTTGGGCAAAAGTGATGAAGATCTGACCAAGACGGACATGATGCTCAAAGACTTTGAAGGCAACGTGTCTCCCGCCCGCGGAGCGCTCTGCGTCGACCTCACTATCGGCAGTAAGACCCTTCCCACTACCTTTTTTATTATTAATGGCAAAGGGTCCTACAACATGTTGCTCGGTCGCGATTGGATACACATGAATTGCCGCGTCCCATCTACAATGCACCAATACCTTGTACAGTGGGTCGGCGACAATACCGAGATAGTCACCGCCGATTCCGCCTACAGTGTTGCGGCGGCCGATACGCAACAGTGGAGCTGTGAACACGTCAAGTGTATATCCGGTAGGACGTGGGACACCGATTTCCTGAAAGTGTCCGATTTTGGCTCTGAGGATTCAGACTAGATGGATCAGTTCCTCCAAGAAGACGTGAAGCTTGGGCATGGATTTACGTCGGCCGATTCATTAGAGATGGTGGATTTAGGAGATGGTAGCAAGCCAAGGCCGACGTATATTAGTGCTAGCTTGGATCTCGAGTACAAGTATAAATTGACAAGTTTATTAAAAGAGTTTAAAGATTGTTTTACCTGGGAATACCATGAGATGCCTAGTCTAGACCGGTCCATTGTCGAACACCGGTTGCCCATAAAACCAGGATATCGGCCGTATCAGCAGCTTGCACGACAATGCAACCCTAAAATTCTACCTGATATAAAGGCCAAGATTACAAGATTGATTGAAGCAAGATTTATTCGGCAGTGCTGTTACGCCGAATGGATTTCTAATATTGTACCCGTATACAAGAAAAACGGAAAGTTGCGCGTATGCATCGACTTCAGGAACCTAAATCAGGCTACACCGATGGATGGGTATCTAATGCCGACAGCTGACGTTTTGATAGATGCTGCCGCAGGACATAAAGTCATCAGTTTCATGGACGGTAATGTTGGGTACAATCAATTATTAATGGCCGAAGAAGATATTTCAAAAATGGCTTTCAGGTGTCCGGGCCACCTCGGTTTATTCGAGTGGGTGGTAATGACCTTTGGATTAAAGAACACCGGTGCTACATACCAACGGGCTATGAATTATATCTTTCACAATCTTATTGGTGTATCGGTGGAAATCTACATCAACGATGTTGTGGTCAAATCAAAAGGTCATTAGGAACATCTGGCCGATTTACAAGAGGTGTTGGAGTGCACAAGGAAGCATGGGTTGAAAATGAACCCGAACAAGTGTGCATTCGGTGTGTCGGCCGGGCAATTCTTAGGATTCATGGTCCATGAGCGCGGGATAGAAGTCAACCGGAAGACCATAGCTGCCATCAATAAGGTTGTGGCCTCGCAGAATAAAACTGAGCTGCAGTCCCTAATCGGCAAGGTCAACTTTATCAGAAGATTCATATCCAACTTGTCCGGGCGTATTCAAGCTTTCACTCCTTTGTTGAAATTGAAGCCCGATCAGGAATTCGTGTGGGGAGAAGAAAAATGCAAAGCATTAGAAGACATCAAGCAATATATAGTTTCGCCGCCTGTATTAGTCCCGCCACAGGCTGACAAACCGTTAAAACTATACTTATCGGCCGACGAGCGGGCTATCGGATCTGCGCTGGCACAGGAGTTCGAACGAAAAGAACGTGTAGTATATTATGTCAGCAGAAGACTCCTGGACGCCGAAACGAGATATTCCCCGGTGGAACGGTTATGCCTGTGTCTATATTTCTCGTGTACCAAGCTCAGGCACTATTTGTTATCGGCAGAGTGCATAGTCGTATGCAAGGATGACGTGGTGAAATACATGCTATCACTGCCAATTTTGAAAGGACGGATTGGAAAGTGGATCCTGGCTCTGTCAGAGTTTGACCTAAGGTACGAATCGGCCAAAGCTGTCAAGGGTCAAGTCATGGCCGATTTCATGGCTCAGCATTGTGGACTGGAAATCGCTGTCGTTGAACCAATTCCATGGACTCTATACTTCGATGGATCCTCGTGTGGAGCTGGATTAGGAATCGGCATCGTTCTCGTATCGCCTCGGGGGGCAAGCTATGATTTCTCTCTGCCGATAGAGGCATCCGCGACCAACAACTAGGCGGAATACTGAGCCATCCTAAAAGGTATCCAATTGTTAAGAAAAATCAAAGCCGATGCGGTGGAAATTTTTTGAGATTTCATGCTCATTCTGGATCAATTAATGGGGAGATCTGAATGCAAAGATAATGTCTTAAGGATTTACTATGAAGCTTGCCTCCAACTGTTAAAGGAATTCAAGTCTGCAGTTATTGAGCACATTCCCAGAAATTACAATGAAGAGGCAAATAGGCTTGCCCAACACGCGTCCGGGTATCGGCCGATTCAAGGGGCCATGACTCTGGAACTTGCGGCCAACGATTGGCGAAAGGAGATTGCCGATTACTTGAAAGATCCGTCCAGGAAAGTGCATTTTCAGGCCACGAAATATGTGTTGCTTGAAGATGATTTGTTTTAACGGACGATTGATGGGGTTCTTCTCAAATGCCTGGGAACGGAAGAAGCAAAGGTCCTGATGGGAGAAATCCACGAGGGCGTATGCGGAGCTCATCAATCGGCTCACAAGATGAAGTGGATGATCAGAAACAATGGGTATTATTGGCCGATGATTCTCAAAGATTGTTTTAAATATTATAAAGGTTGTAAGGACTGTCAGAAGTTTGGCAATGTGCAGCGCGCACCAGCCTCGGCTATGAATCCGATAATAAAACCATGGCCGTTTAGAGGTTGGGGGATAGACCTCATCGGACAGAATTACCCTCCATCAAGCAAAGGGCACAAGTTTATATTAGTAGCCACTGATTATTTTACCAAATGGGTGGAGGCAGTTTCATTAAAGATCGTGACATCAGCCGCTATGATCGATTTCGTGAGGGACCACATTGTTTATCGGTTTGGCATCCCTCAAACCATCACGACTGATCAAGGAACGATGTTCACCTCAGGGGAGTTCGAAGAATTCACCGCCGATATGGGGATTAAATTGTTGAATTCTTCTCCGTATTATGCTCAAGCCAACGGCCAGGCCGAATCATCCAATAAGGGGATAATCAAGTTGATCAAGAGGAAGATAGAGGAACAACCCAAGAAGTGGCACATGTCTTTGGCTTATAGGATGGCTTGGCACGGGGCCACTAAGATATCTCCTTATCAGTTGGTATATGGTCACGAGGCAGTATTGCCTTGGGAATTAAGGACGGGGTCAAGGCGCACATCGCTTCAAGATCAGTTGACGGACGATGACTATTCCCTCCTCATGAAGGGAGAGCTCGACGATTTGGCGGGTCAGCGATTAAGGGCCCTGGTCAGCATCGAAGAAAACAAGAAAAGGGTGGCCAGGTGGTACGACAAGAAGGTCAAAGTCAAATAATTCTCCCAAGGAGATTTGGTATGGAAGTTGGTGCTGCCGATAGGGTCTAAGGATACCAAATTCGGTAAATGGTCGCCCACTTGGGAAGGGTCGTATAAAATCGGCCGATGTGCTCCGGGAAATGCGTATATACTAGAAACTATCGAAGGGGAAGAATTCACAAGAGCCTTGAATGGAAGATATCTGAAGAGGTACCATCCTAGTATATGGGTGGGTGCATAACTTACGATAGGGTGCATAAAGACAACATGGCCAACTCCTATTGGTTCCTTTCTATATAGCCGATGCAAAGATAACATCGTCTTAAGGGCGAAACATTCGATTGGTCTGACTGATTTATTATTCGATAAGAACATCAGGGTACATGGCCGACACGGTACAAGTCGCCCTTAAAACAAAAGTACCAACATATTTATTGACCATACAGTTCACCCGAGGAGGGCATTAATAGACACAATCACTCGTTGCCTAACTTGATCGACCGAGTCTAACGTTCTTTGGTCGTCATCAGCCGATCCGGGGACTTCTGGCATACGATGATGGATTTTTATTGCTTCATGGGCCAGGTTGTGCCTTTCCTGCTTCAGCTCGGGATGACAGATGGGAGGTCTTGGAGTCTTTTTTCTTCAGCAGCTATGGCCTTGGTCACCTGCTCCATCTCCTTGGCTAGCTCTGCCCTTCGCCGTTTAAGACGGTCTATGGCACCGACGATATATGGACGAGAGTTTTCAAGGAAGCTGATTCGTTGATGCACCTCTTGAGCTTGATGTTTGTAGGAGTCTTCCTCCTCGCGGGCTTTCGCTAGTTTGGCACGATCGGCCATATGGCGCAAGGCCCTGAACACTGGAGTCCGCATTGACTCTATGTATGCGGCAGGCTTCAGAGCCTCTGTCGCTTCCTCTAGAATTCAGCTTCTGATTTCACTAAGAAGTTGCCGAATCGGCGAGGCGTCTTCCACTAATCGGCCGATGTCTTCTTGGAGGAGGGTCCGTATACTCTCGAGCTTGGCACGGATGTCATCAGGGATTGAGCTCACTGTGACTTGGCGTGAAGCAACCTCTTCATCGTCAGAAAGTGCAACCGAAAAAGAAAAAGGACTGTTGTTGGGAGTGTCCTGCTCCTGCGAAAGAATAAAAAATATATACGGATTAGCCAACGGTAAGGGGAAATCGGCTGATTTGGGTGACAAGTTCCTTACCTCTTTGAAGCGAATTTCTTCTGCTTGCGCCGGCGGGAATGCCACCCTCATCTCGGGAACTGGCGCGATTGGCTCATCGGAAGAATAAGATTCGACGACTATCAGTGCCCTGCTCGGGCCAGCCCCCTAGAAAGGTATGGGAAGCGGATTTTATAAGTATAATGCAAATGATTAAGTCTGATGATATATAATGACTGTCGTACCTCTCTGAGTCGTCCGGCCGATGGTTGTTGGAAAGGTACGATCGATGCACACAAGGTAGCCTGCATCAAAAATTGGTTAGTTTTTGGTTGAGTATCAAAAAAAGAGTTAAGAGACTCTCTACCTCGGTGGGAGGAATTGCTGGCGTTCCGGTTTCCGCCTAGGATGTAGCCGATTGCTGTGGAGACTGCACTGGGGCGATTTGCGCAGCCTGACAGAAAGAAGAAGTTAATATCGATAGAATACTTAGAAGTATGTGAGGTATGCAAAATTACCTGAACAGCTTCTACTAGCAATGATGCAGCAGCCGCTCCAACTTCTGTATCAGCTTGGGGATCGACTTCCTCAATAATCGGCAGAGTCGGCGCAGCTAAAGGTTCAGCTGATGCCGCCGCCGATTGATCAGCCGGTTCTATACGGGCACGCACTCGGCGGCTCGTCTTCTTTAAAGAGGGTCTCTTCGGCGTTTGTTTTGATCGGCCGGTGATGATGTCTTTGATGGTTGGGGCATGGTAGCCGATGAGTGGGAATGTTGTGTATGGGCGGCTATTCTCTATCGGCCTACCACTTCGGCTTCGCGTCGGAGGTAGTTGACTTTCGGACTGAAAAGGGAAATAACAGTTAGCGGCAAATCTGTAGCATAAAGAGGAATAACATCGAAATCGGCCGAGAAAAGGGCAGTACCGCTGCGTTCGGGTCGATCTTGGCAGGATCTAGATCATTGCAATATGTTGAAGGAAATGTACAAAAGAGATGCTGCTTCCATTCTGCCCACCATAGCTTGAATTGTTGGACAGCAAAAGGAGCCACTATCCAATTGCTTAGATCAATGGTACTGGAGTCCGGCACCAAATTACACAGCTGATTGTAGTCAAGGCCCTTGGTGAGCCCATCTCAGAATTTTGCGCGGCCGGCAAAATAAACTTGAATCGGCAGCTGATCAAGGCCGAATTGCCATGCTGCAACTGATGGGTTGTAAAATTCATAAGTTGGGGAGTCTTTCCCAGAAAAGAAGTTTGCCGGTAAAATCCCTGGTTTGATCAAGACGTCCATGAGATCATTATCAAAGGAGTTGGACGACGAGTCATAGCAGAAGGGAAGCTCAAAAAGTGGCTCTGTCCTCTGATACGGGTACCAATTGGTGGTTTCTTCACTAAAGCCGTTGTAAAAACATCTGAAATACTCGGCTGTTTGGCTGGCGGTGAACTGGCAATCAGGAAAAACTGATGCCGCTTCGCCGAAAGAGGTGCACCGTCGTCGTATGGTGGGGTTCTCCTCTGACTCGATGTTGGGGAATGTCTTGGTCTCTATCTGCTGCTGGAAGATTTTGCTCATATACAAGTTGAGCCAGAGGGTGATGAACCACCAGGGGCCACTAGGGTTACCAATCAGCTCTCCCTTTGATAGTTTGACGCTGATCTGGTAAATCATGTGGTAGGCCGATCCTAGCAGATGCTTCCCGAGGGGGATGGTGGATTCTCTTGATAGGGCTTCGGCCAGAGCTTGTGTATTGGAAGAAGGACCAACCGCTCTGCCGCAGAAGAGGTGCTTCTCTAGCCACATCATCAAGAACGTTGTATGTTCTCTCTCCAAAATCGTCCCGGTCCTCATGTTTCTGTTGATATACCCTTTCCACCCGCCGATTCCTTTCGTCTCTAGCCGATGGGTTGGTTTGATCAGATAATCAAAGGGTGTATCGGGGGAGGAAATGTCAAGGCCGGTCAGCATCAGGACATCGGCCAGAGTTGGGGTCATGGGTCCCTGCCCAAAGAGAAACGCGTTGAGCGCGTCAGACCAGAAATAAGAGGTTGCTATTACCAGGGGTTCATTCTTCTCCATCTGGGACAAAAAGAGATTGATGCACTGGCCGATGTTTAATTCATCCCATTGAACTCTCTTGAAGTTGGCCATTCTTTGGTACCACTCTTTCCATCCGGGAGTTTCATTCGGCCAAGATCTAAAAGTGCCTGACCACTGACCCAAATCCATAGGTGATTGCTTGAAAGGGACTCTATGGGTTTCTAAGTTAATCAGATCAGTCGGGTCTGGATTTTCCATAGGGCCTAAGCAGATGAGACCAGAAGCTTTGGAAAGGGGAATAGTGATTTGGTGTCTAACTGCCTAAAAAAAGGTAAAAAGGGAGGAACTAAGAATAGATCTAAAGGATGCATGGGCGGTACAAAGTAAAAGGGGAAAGTTTCGGATGTTTACCTCCGGGATGAAGCTCATCATCACCGATGGAATCGCTGATGGAACCGCTGTCGCCGATGGAGTTGCTGGCGGAGCCTCCGTGGTTGGTGGAGTTGCTGATGGTGCCGCCATTGAAGGAATGAAAAGGAATGTAGACGAAAGAAGGATCGCCGGAGAATGCGGTTGGGAACCAAGAGGGCGTTGGGAGAAGATAGAATGTGATTCGCTAGGGAGGAAATTACTAAGCTCGTGGAGATGAAGCGGCGGAGAACGCCAGTATTTAAAGACAGTCCAAGAGAGAAGGGGTAAGGCAAGATTTTTGCCGCGCCGTCTACACGAATTCTAGGGGAACAGTTGTCTCAGGCGCCCAGTTCGAAAAGATTGCAATTATCATGTAGAAGACCGCGAAACGGAAGGAGATTTTTTGCCGCGTTTGTTTTGGAGGAGAGATTAAAAAAGAATTTCGAAGTAAAAGTCATGTTTTACTCCGAAACTGGGGGGCATGTGTTGACGCCAGATTTTGACACGTGTTGAATCGGCGTCAGGAAAGGAAGAGATTGGCCGATGCGGCAGATTTAAAGGCTACAGTTGGGAATCGCCAGTCATCCCTATTTTTGGGTGAAATTGACGCTCAAAATAGGTCCGTAGCGAGCGTCAACACTGGCCTCGGCCTCCACGACCCCCTCGGCCTCCTTTTCCCCCACGCCCTCGGTTGGACGGGGTATGCGTGTTGCTGGGCTCTGTCCCCTATGATACAGTATTCACCTGCTGTTGATGCCAGATTTTGACACGTGTTGAATCGGCGTCAGGAAAGGAAGAGATTGGCAGATGCGGCAGATTTAAAGGCTACAGTTGGGAATCGGCCGATTGACGCTACAGTTAGGAATCGGCCGATTGGCGCTGCAGTGTTTCGTGCGATTGGTGAATGGAGTTGGTGGGGGTCGGCCGATTGAAAGGCTAGAGCGTTTGAGCCAATGTGGCCTTGCGCCAACAGATAGGGGATGAAGCCAATGGAATCCCAACAGAGGATCCCAGTCAAAGATGACCTGACGTTGGTCAAAGAACGACGCCGACTCGGTCGAGGAGCAATGGAAGGAGTCCGGATTGGACTAGGAGATGGCAGCAGAAGATTCTGCGGGAGCCCGTTTCCTTTAGGAAAGTCTTATAGATATAGTAGTTTTTATTTAAATCAAGTTTGTAACGGATCGTAATAGATCAGGAGTCTTAGTCCTAGGGTATAAATAGAAGCAGTCAGGGTTTTGTAGAAAAAATATACATCAATCAATACAAACAATCTACTTTTTCATCGTACTTTACTTTCAAGTCGGCGACTTCACCAATACATCTTTTTCTTTCACGAGTTCGTACGGATTGGCAGGGCTGCATCGACACGATCTCCGGCCAATTGGTAGGTTCCGTTTATCGAATAACATCTAAGCTTTAACTTCGGGCGCATCGCCGTTGTTTCGTTTAGATTTATTCACCAGTTATCGATATTTACTCGAATTATAGGTTTTACCTATTGTTCTAGTTTTATCACCAGTTATCCAGCTTGAGATCGAACTGTCGGCTTTATCATTATTTTTCCTTGTTTATCATCATATAGCTGATTAGATCTATTTTGAGTGTTGCATCTGTAGCGATTGTTTAAGTTACTCCAGTAGTTTGTTTGAAATCGCTACATGATTATCGGCTAATCTATAGCCGGTCATCTTACTAGCAAATCGGTCGATTCGCTGATACGCTTTTTGGGACAGATCAGAACTTCAGCCGATCGAAACCCCGGGATTTAATACGTTTCTTTCCTTGTCAATCAACAGGTCAGATTGACTGGCACGCCGCGCGAACCGCACCAGGGCAATCACCCGAACAGGAGTTAAGCAGTTTCTCCCGGGTCATGTGTCCGACGCTGAAGGTCATTGGCCGATTCCCGGCCGATTTTTAGCGCCAACACCTGCTTATGATCGCTGTGCTTCGGCTGGTTTGCGTGCCATGGCTTCGACTGTTCCAACTATTCTTTTTTGCCTTCTTTTCTTGGTTCAAATCACCGAGTCTTCTCCTCCGGCCTCGTCGGACTTGCAGGATTGTTGCATGAAATCGAAGAGTTCCCCCACAAAATGTGGCTTGCATCAGTCAAGAAATTCCTGACACGCGCCGACCCGAAGGCCGCAGATTGTGGCTTCGATTATGGACAGATCTTCCACATTGGGTGCTTTTGCTCCCAGCTTGATGATGCGCTGCATGTAGTCTTGAAGAGGCTCAACTTGGCCTTTCTTGTAGTTGTGAAAGTCGCATGATGTCAATTCTTCGGTTTGCAGTCCTCGAAAACTCGTCAGCAGCTTCGATCTCTACTGGCTCCAAAAATGGATATAGCCCTTCGGGAGACTTGCATACCAGTGTTGTGCCAAGCCCTTTAATGCTAGAACAAAGTCCTTTGCCTTGATAGCTGGGCCGCCTCCATTTGATTCCACGGCTGCTTCGTATTTGAGTACGAACTCTCTGGCGTCTGCCTCCCCGTCGTACTGTGGTAAAATCACTATGTTGGAACGCAGTGGCCACAGCTCCTTCTCCATGTCCTCCGAGAGCGGGGTACGAGGACCGTTGTGGAGACGTGACCTTCGAGGCTCGGCTCTTCGGCTTCTATAGTATTCCTCCTCTGAGTCCTCTAGCTCGTCCACAACATGTATGGGACTGGGCCTCGGTGGTAGTCTGGTGTTGATACCTCTCGGTTGGTGAGCTTGTTCTTGGCTTTCGGTTCTTTCTGGGCCTTCATTTTGGGGAGAGCACGCATACTCCAGTGCCCGCTTCTTCTCTTGTATCTGCTAGTAGACGAGCTCTAGGCGAAGCTCATCTTCTCTGAGCCGCCTGTACTGTACTGCAGCTTCGTTCCTTGCTGACTTGGTCTCTTTGCTCCTTCCTCTAGTCATCATCTGCGAAGTGGATGGCTGTGCTGCTCTTGCTGCTTGTCGCGCGTTGGCAGCGACTTCAGCCAATCTGGCTTCAATCCTTCCGTAAGCCGCTATGTCTTCGGCTCAAACTCCACACCCTTCGAGTTGGACCTCGAAGTTGCCATTCGCAATCTCCTCGACTTCGGTGGCTTCGTCAACCAGTTGCTGCGGCCCTGTCGTGGTGACAATGGCTCCGGCTTCTTCGGATGATGGTGCCGAAGTCCCGCTGGCCTTCCTCTTTTGTGCCATGAGGTGTGTTGGAATGAACCACGGTGGGCGCCAAAACTATTAGTGGAGAGTACTCTTCGGAGGGATGAAGTACCACAACAGCTCGCGGAACTAACTCTAACAACACTACATAGCAAAACACTTTGGAATGTACAAGCAAATAATATTATATTGCACAGGGATCCATCCCATCAGTTACAGGGGTATTCATAGGGGCGGTTACACCTACCCTTGACACAATTACGCTTTTTTACCCTCTAACCACTATATTCCTGGAATATTCCAAGGGTATTTGGTAAATTTCCATTTGTACACACTTTACAACTCAGCACACTCGGTGCTTCCGGCCGAAGTCGGTCCCACCGTCCTATGAGCTTCGTTTCTACTTCCCTTCGGTGGGCTTCGATCCTTCTGTCCTTCAGTCGCGACCGAAGCCGCTCCTTCGGGGCTTCGATCCTTGGTGTCGTTCTTCCAGGGCCTTCCGTGATGTGACCTTCGGTCTTCCTTCGGCGAAGCATCCTTTGGTAGAAGCCCCTTCGGCGCGATCCCAAAGTAGCGCTCCCCAACAGTAAGCTCAGCAGAGGTTAACATCTACAGAAAATAACAAGAAGGCTTTGCCGGTATACATGATCTACTAGTTGATTAGCCGGATTATATACTCATGGACTGTATATATACATGGCTTACGGATTATATATGTCAAAATAGCAAATGTAACGACAAGACAGGGAAGGAAGCTATATATTAAAGGGGCATTCATTATATTATAATTCGATCGATGCAAATACGTGTATACAGGATCACGATGCAGAGCTCCCTTCAAACCAAAGAGCGGTCAGCAACGGGATGGTGCAGCTCCTCGGCCATGCAAACCACAAGCCTATCTTAAACCAATCATCTCGCCAGATCTCACAATCTCTCTCTCTCAAAGCCAATGAGATAGGATAGTGGGAACCATGAACGAGCAGCTGTACCGCCCTTCAAAACGACCCTTCATTGGTTCAAAAGGGAGCTCCGCTTCAAATCCAATCATCTAGATAATCAAACCGAGCACAGATTAAAAGAAAAGCTTCATCAAGCTTGCTATATATGCAAAACAGAATGGGAGAAGAGAAGAACCATGCGGGAGTAGGTTGAATCTCCTGTCTTTGATCTGTACCTACGAACCATTCTTCTTCTTCTTCTTCTTCTTCTTCTTCTTCTTCTTCTTCTTCTTCTTCTTCTACATGTACAAAGCAAAAGAATAATTCTCCCTTGCTGTTGCAGGAAGGATCTGATGAGGATATTACCATGCTGGACATGCACGAGCCGGCCTCATCAACGAGCTACAAGTCGTTGCCAACTTGGGCTGTGAGTTCGTTTCGGATTCAGCCGACAGCCCTGCACCGAAACGGCGATATCTCCCTCATACATCATCCGAATGAGGTGATCTTGGATGCGTTAGAAACCTGACGACGAGACGCTTCTTTTGGTTCTAGTCCCAGCTACAGAAGATTCGTGGATCATTCTGTGTGACCACAATAAGGTGCTGTATCATCTATTTTGGGCCTTTTCAGGCTTTGTGTCGTGTCGGGCCTTAAGCCCATGTTGTGGGCGCCCCCCTGCCACCGCTGCAAGGGCATGGGACATGTCATGAAAAATTGTCTAAGCCAACGTGCATACATTGCTACTGCCGATGGAGGATATGTAAGTCCTAGTGATATTGAAGATGAATTAGTCCTTGCTACTGACGTTGTTGTAGATTCAGAAGATGAGGGCGAGGCTATTGACTCTTGTGCAGCGTGTGCTGAGTACTAAAGTGGAACAAAAACCGGAGAAGATGTAACGCCATAATTTGTTCCACATGTTTCTAATCGCGATGGATTGTCGTGTTTGCACCATAATTGATAGTGGGAGTTGCAATAATTTGGTGAGTTCAGATCTGGTTAAATAATAGTGGTAAGGCAAAGGTAACTAAATCTGCTCGAGTGCATTTTTCTATTGGTTCCTATCATGATCATGCTGATTTTGATGTTGTACCTGTGGAAGCATGCTCTCTTTTGTTAGGCCGTCCATGGGAATATGATTCTAATGTTGTACATCATGGTAGAATAAATACATATACTCTCATGCATAAGAATAAAAAGATTACATTGCTTCCTTTATCGCCTGCTGATATTAGAAAACATGACAAGATGTTTGCTGAAAATTCTAAGAAGAATAATGTTTTAGACCCACCTAGTGTTCCAACTAATGAAATTAAGTTGAAGAAAGGTGCTTTGCTTGCTGCTACATCTTTGGATGCTGCACACTATTTAGATGGTGAACCATGTCGTACTAAGCTTTGTGCACACGCTCCTTTTTCTAATGATCCGATGCATAGCGCTTTGCACCCTGCTGTCACTAACCTTTTGCAGAAATTTGATGGTGGGATGGAGTCGAGGATGACTCCAATTCAAGAAGGGGAGGATGATGAGGACATCACCACGCTGGACATGCACGAACCGGCCTCATCAACGAGCTACAAGTCGTCGCCAACTTGAGTTGCAAGTTCGTTTCGGATTCAGCCGACAGCCCTGCACCGAAATGGCGATATCTCCCTCATACGGCATCCGAATGAGGTGATCTTGGACGCGTTGGAAACCTGACGATGAGACGCTTCTTTTCGTTCTGGTCCCAGCTATAGAAGATTCGTGGATCATTCTGTATGATCATGACAATGTGTTGCATCACCTGTTTTGGGCCTTTTCAGGCTTTGTATCGTGTCGGGCCTTAAGCCCATGTTGTAGGCGCCCCTCCTTGTCGCCCCCAACCCTAGGACGCCCCCTTTTGCTGTCATAAACTCAGTAGCCGTCGCACATTAGGGTTCGGATTTTATTTAGTTCTTGTGTTTTCTTTCGAGAAATATAGATTGCATCGTTGTATCTGTGGCGACAAGTCCTTATACATTGATTCAGGGCCCCTGTTCTTGCTCTCATCGACTGTGTCGATTAGTCCTTTCGAACCGAGTGCTTGAACCTCTCTTTGCGATTTGCTCCACTCATATTTGCAATTTCAGATTGCGCGCTTATACTTTCTTGCTTGCGTTCTCGATTTGTCTGCAGGAAAAGCCTTCTTGACGAGGTCAATCAAGTTGTGCTTGGTTAATAACCAACGGTTGCAGGGGTTCGAATCGTGACTGGTTAGAAGCCCGGATCGCCAACGTCGACGTTCCACCTATCGAATCTACCCTTACCTCTCGGAAGATCGGGCCTAGTCCTCATCAGGATCGATGATTCCGGTAGGGAGTGGTTTTATAGAGCGGGCGAGAGGAGCTTACTCGGAAGGTCTTTAATTCCTGCCATTTTGGATTCATCCCTTCAATAATTCATATCCTTTCTTACCTTCTGCACCGTCGGGCTGGCAGGTTTCCTTTTCTATATTTCCTAGGATAAGTGATGAGTTTTTGGTAGTCTTTTGGTGTGTATGGCATAGATCAGGGTAATTAAGATCCCCCCTCGTATTCTACAGATTGAGGAGGCTGTGAAGAAATAGAGGAGGAAACGGATGGCAACTAGTATATTTCAAATGTACTATGCTAAGCAAAGTACTATATGCATATAGCACGATGAAATAACAGGGAAAGTTCAATTCGTGCTATTTGAGAACTGCATTGTTTCCTTTTTTTCTTTGAAATCAGTGGAGGTGTACGCAATGCAAAGGCACGTGTTTTAAAAAATATATAGTAAATAAAAAATTTATATTTACAACAACTTAACAAATATTGAACATCTTAAGTTAATACCTATTGACATCAAAATTTGGTAAGATTCTTAGTGGATTCGGTAAAGGAAAGAAATCAATAGTCCATGGAAGTTTATCCAAAAGAGACCGAGTTAAAGAAGACAATATGATAGTTTAAATTTATCTATTAATTAAGATAGTCAATTAATTTTCTTTTTATCTTTAGGAAAGTTTGTGTCGTGTCCAATAAGGACCAGTATCCACTTATGGGTATAAATATGTACACCCAGAGTCATTGTAATGTATCTCTCGATTAATACAATATAGCTTTCGGCGCATCGCCACCCTCTCTTCCGAGGTTTTCATCACCGGCGGAACTTTGCACCTGACGCAGAGCTTGCATCGCTTCGATCTTCGGCGAAGGGGTAAGTCCTATGTTCTGCCAGCCCTAGCAATGTATCGGCTATATTGGCGTTGTTTAAGGTTGCATCGCTTCAATCTCTTGGATTGCTCTAGTTCGGTTGGTATAGTCGCCTACCAGTTATCGATTCCTATCAAGTCTTGTAAGGCTGCATCATTTGACCTCTTGCTAGATCTGATAGAATCACAGTTATCTTGATCTTGCTTATTAGATCTATTGGCTTATATTTATTAAATTTGTTGCTTAGCTGCTAATAACATATTGATTTCTTTAATAAAAACATCAGATTAGTTCTCATTAGGCGATAGTCAGATGTCTTCGCCTTATTTAAGCTTTTTACTATACTTGTATCTTGTCGCAACTAGATTCATCGGCTCGTGGCTTTTGATTTATCGCCCTGCTGCGAGCGCTGTCTCGGTTAGATCTCATCCGACTGGTGGTGACGGCAGATTAATTGTTATTGGCTTGGTGATTGTGTTGTGATAAGATAGATGTTCGCTTCATCCTCATCGGACTTCCAGCTGATGTATGCTTTAAACATCGAGCCTAGATTTAATATTTCATATCGATATCAGCTAATTGTTATATATCATTATTTATCTATCAGGATTAACATTAGACATATAGCCGATTGTTTAAGATCCTATCGACATCGGCTGATATCGCTACATCGGCTTATGGTCGATCAGCTCCTTTTATGTATATTATAAGCTGCAGGATCAAACTGACTGGTACGCCTTGAACCTCAAGATTCAGGACTTTGCACTAGAGCTAAGCGGATCTCCTCGGCCAGTGTGTTGCACGCGAGGAGTGATCATCGTCCGATTGATTTTTTGGCGGCAACAATAGAAAAAAACTTACAACTCCCCATATATTTCACGAATCAAGCATGAGTTTTTTTTATTCAAGTAGACCAAGCACCATTTGAACTGGACCTTAAATAATTGTGGGAAAATTGATAATTCTCAAATCTAAATTTAAGGCATTTTCTTTAAAAAAATTATTTGATGATATGATTCACACTAATATGACAAAAACCACGAACAATACTTGAATATAGCTCATCATAAATGCAACAACAAATGAAAAAGAATACAATCAAAAGGATATCGTGCAAATCATTTGACTAGTTAATAACCAACCACTTGCATGATCAATTTTGCAACCAATAAACAATTCAAAACAATTGAGCTCCAGTGGCCTGGATTTGTGGCTCCCCGCCTCAATTTGCGCCATGGTCATTGCTGTGTGGGGAGGGGCGCAACTAGGGCAGCCGCTCGGCTCAGTAGCGCCGGCCTCATGCGTGAGGGCATTGGCTGTGGCAGCCCGGCGGGGGCACGATGGTGGCCTCGGTCTGGCATGAATCATGATTGGGGGCTTGTTCCCCTCATGCCTTTGTTGGGTGCCTATCGGGCGGCGAGCATCCCCAGAGTGCGGCGTGAGCTACTTCGCAGGAGTGGCAGCCGTGACCGCTCATGGGCTCATGGCGGTGCTCGCGGTGTTGGTTGCTGCCTTGGGATGATGTGTACGTTCTACCTTTATGTGAGGGTGAGTGTGGTGGCATTGGGCGAAAACCTCGGCTATCTATTGGAGCCGATGTAGCGATGCCGTCAGGTGCCGCATCTAGCCTTGCCAGAAGCTTCGTCGAAGGTGTTCCTCCTCACCCTGTGGATTTTCTCCAGAGGAAACTCTGCCTAGGTTAACCTGGGCAGGCAACGGCAGCGTGTGCATCGGGTCCTCCGTGGAGGCGTTGCCTTGGAGTTCCCACACGGTCGTTTTGGTGGTGGTCGGCTCAAGCGTGGTGTTTCAGCACTGGTTTGCAAGCATGGGTTTCTGGACGAGGCCATGCCTCCTCAGTGCCACTATCTGCATTACCACATGGTGATGCCACTCCTTATCTAAGCTTGCAGCTGGGGTGAAGTCAGAGCTGCTCGTTGTGGGCTACAGTGTTGCTGGGCAACGATGAGGTGTTGTGATCTACTTCTGGTTGTGGTGGTGTTTTGTTGCGTACGTGTAAGTCGAGGTATCTTGATGGCTCTGGTTGTTATCGACCATGGGAAGTAAGAGTTGTTTATCGCTTTTGCGATAATTAAGCTCTACAGCAATGACGCATGATGGGTCCATCATTTGTAATCACCGTAATGTGTTAGTCGATGTTTAGGATTAGTTACTCAATCTGTCGTGCTCATATTTTAACCGGTCTCACTCCAATAAATGTGCAGATGTATGGTTTTCGGGCCTAGTTTTTTACATAAATCGGATTAATTCTTTTCTTCTTAAATGAATTGCAGGAGCTCCCTGACCTCTTCGAAAAGGTTCTTCAAAAGAAATTGAGCAGGGCATGTTCATGGTGACTCCAGAGTGCTAATGGCAAACCAGATGGCGAAGGAGAGTATTTGCGTAGATTGGATCAGAATTAAAAAACCAACATATGGGCTGAGAGATACCATTGCCCATTGTGCTTTGATCCACTTTTGAATAGGGTCTACATTCTTGTCTTTCATGTAAAGCAAGCATATGCACACGACTTTAAATTGGAGAAAGTGTGGCTATTCCTAGTGCAAAGTTTAGTTGCTCGGTTCCCAAAAGTATCATGTCATCTTCAGATGTTTGAATTGATTAACTAATGTAGACCTCTCGGTGTAAAGTTCCATTTCATGATTCCATATGCTAGAATATCATTTAAATGGTATATCTAAGCGACCAATAAAATTTAATGAAATATGTTAAGATGAAACCCAAACTTTCTCAATAGGAATTTTACATAGTTTCCAACGTATTGAAAATGCGAGCACAAGTTTCATCCCGATAAAACTGCTTCCATCTCTCTCCTCATAAAATCTTTGCCATGTCATCATATGAGCCGATGTGTCACCTCATTTAATTGGAATGAAACTCCTACAAAATTTTCACAAGGAATGGATATGGAAAACCTGCTTCCCTACGTATATTTCCGTGTACTGTAATTTGCTAATGTGGGAAATGTTAAGTTCCCTCGCGCTTCACCACCGTACAGATTCTACTTCCAGTTAGTTACCCGTTACGCGTTACCCCCACGACTTGTCTTGAAAGCAAAAATCATCCACAACAAGATTCATCACAATTGCCGACAGGTCTCTGTCCAATGGCCGAGGGTGTACTACTATTTTATTTCACTATGTAGAATCTTGTCGGCAATACTTCCTCGGGAATTGTTCGTTGCTAATTGACAGTTACTCTCAGTAAAGAATCAGAAAATACTGTATCACCGTCGGCAACTAGTTTAGAAAAATAGTAGATGTGGCAGACCCCGTCGGCCACCTGACAACAACACTCGGCAATAGTCGCAAATCGAGTAGTGATCTCGTTTTGTACGGAGTAGAGCCTGCCGAAAAAAAGAAGCGCGTGAGAGGGACGATTGCTTGGGATTAAAATGTTTTCACCTTTTAAATCAAAAAATACTTGATCTGCGGGAAAATACCCCCCATGAAATTGTATTAAGAAGAACACCTTCTCACGCAAGGCCAAGATAACCCCCGAATTCCTACCCCACCCATATATAGTGGTCCATCGCCCGTGAGAATACCGGACTCTAACTATGCTTTGGAACGGGAACGGATGAGAGGATTTTCTTTTTTGCGCGAAACGGGAGTCGAACTCCCGAGCTGGTAAGATCTCATCTTACCATCCACCAACCTGGCTAAAGTCCTTTCGCTTCACCTTCTAAATCATAAGCCCTAATCACGGCATTGGCAACAAATTTTCTTGCATCATTAAATTCAAATTGCGCGCGCCACCCCTGGAGCTGAAATATGCCTTGCAACTTTGTTTACTATCTGTTTTGTAGCTTCTCTAGTTTGGAAAATTACAGTAAGATACCCTTGGTGATTCCCTAATAATTTGAATAGATCCTGACATAGGATAGACTTCCCCATTTTAAATTATAGGTCATTTGGCTTTCTAAATTCATAGTCTTTACTATGTATGTAGGTAAACACTATATCTTAGTGCAACCAGGGGCGGATTTGGGCCTAGGGCCACTAGGGCCACGGCCCAAAAACTCTCTTATACCTCCTGCAATTTTCCATGGCCCAACAAAGATTTATGTCGAGTGGCCCAAGTCCTCAGCGGCTCAGCTGGCCCAAATCCTCGGCGGCCCGCGGCCTTCTCCCCACCGGCGGCCTGTCTCCCCTCAATCCCCAAGCCGCACCCCAGCGCCGCTTGCCCGCCTGCTCGTCTCCCGTTCCCGGCCGCCGCGCCAACCCTAGGCGAGTAGGCGGCCCCGTGCCCCCGTCGCCCCGACCCTGAGGCCCGACGGCCCGAGCACTGGCGCGCGTAGTCCTGGGCGCGCGTGCGGCGTGCCAGCGTCGCCGCGTCGGGCGTGCGCTGTGCGCAGCTTCCCGGCCGCTCGGCGTCCAGGCGGCCGGCGGCCAGTGCCCAGCGGCCCAGGCGCCCAGCGCCGCCAGCAAAGGCAGGCAGACGGCCGGCAGCAAACCAACAAGCAAGGTGAGTAGGTGACAAGGTTAATTTGATTCTATACCTCCCCCAATCGTTCAAACTTGCAATGCACATTCATTTTCTCTGCTAAAATTAGACAAATTGGCTTATGAGATCATTTATGCCCCATTGTGTATACTAAATTACTAAATGAAGAGGACCAGGATAATAAGATCATTTTTTTTCTCATGCTCCTACTCCTGTAACTGCACCTGAGCAACCTTCTGTTGAGCCATCAAGCCAACCTCCTGATGTTGAACAGCAAGCAGAGCTGAGGCAGAGAGTGTAGTGCAGCCTGAAATAGTAGCATCGAGAGCTAGCAATGTCGACGCCGGCAATGTAGAAACAGAAGGTGCTAGCAATTATCCTCATGTGTACTCAATGATGGTGATATTGTTGCAGATCCTGGACTATGCACACCAATTAAGCAAATGCATCCAAATATTAGGGATGCAGCCAAAAGAGCATATATTTTGAAAGGTACTGTTGACGTCAGATTTTGACACGTGTTGAATCGGCGTCAGGAGGAAAAGATTGGCCGATGCGGCAGATCTGAGGGTTACAGTGAGGAATCGGCCGATTGAGGTAACAGTTGGAAATCGGCCGATTGGTAATGCAGCTTGCGTCAACAGGATGGGACTACTTCGGAGGGTCCCGGTCAAAAGTTGGTCAACAGAGCAACGCTAAGTCGGTCAGGAAGCAATTGAAAAAGTCCTGGTTGGATTAGGAGACGGCGGCCGAAGATTCTGTGGGAGTCCGTTTCCTTTAAAAAATATTATAGATATAGTAGTTTTCCTTTTTTAAATAAGGTTGTAACAAGTCGTAATCGACCAGGAGTCCTAGTTTTAGGGTATAAATAGGAGTCGTGAGGGCTTTGCGAAAGGACAAGACATCAATCAACAACAATACTTCTACTTTTTCTAGCAATTTACTTTCAAGCCGGCGACTTCGCCAATACTTTTCTTCTTTCACGAGTTCGTACGGATTGGCAGGGCTGCATCAACTTGATCTCCAGCCAATTGGTAGGTTCCGCTTATCGAGTAACATCCGAGCTTTAACTATGGGCGCATCGCTGTGGTTTCGTTTGGATTTATTCACCAGCTATCGATATTTACTAGAATTGCAAGTTTTACCTGTTGAAGCTTGAGATCAGAGTAATCGGCTTCGTTATCGTTCTTCTTCGATTTATCATCTTACAGCCGATTAGATCTATTTCAAGTGTTGCATCCGTAATAATTGTTTAGATCGCTCTAGCAGTCTTCTTTACAATTATTACGCGATTATCGGCTGATCCATAGCCGATCATCTTTACAGCAAATCGGCCGATTCGCCGACGCGCTCTTCAGGACAGATCGGAACTCCAGCCGATCGGAGCGCCTGGAATTTAATACTCTTATTTCCTTGTCAATCAACAGGTCAGATTGACTGGCACGCCGCGCGAACCGTACCAGGGCGATAACCCGAATAGGAGCTAAGCAGATTCTCCCGGGTCGTGTGTTCGACGCTGAAGATCATCGGCCGATTCCTGTCTGGCTGATTTTAGCGCCAACACACTTTTGGCACGCCTGGTGGGACCAACTTCAAGATCCGATATGTCGAAGAACGCGGAAATTTCCGACGGCAACATCATTGAGGTCACAGAAGCGGATCTCAAGGACGACCAGAGGGAAGAGTTAGCTAAACATCTAGAAGATTACAAGAAGATGTACCTGCAGTCGTTCAGTCGTACCAGAAGCGGGGAGGCTATCAAGAAAGCTCCTATTCCAGTTCCCCGCCATATCACCATTGCTGAGGATTCGGGCAAGATGTCCGATATGATCCAACAGTCCGTCTACCAGGCGTTCATCGACCAGTCCTCGGTGATGACCAATACGGTGTACAACGCCGTCATCAGCTCTCTGGCCGGCGGAGCAGTTCAAGGCTATCAGGGGCCGGCGTATGCCCCGCCGATTACGCTTCTAGCCAGAAGCTTACGAAGCACGTCCCAATCGGCTCCTGAGCCGATATTGACGCAACGCGAGGGGTACAACACTCCGTTGCATCCGGCGTCTCCAAGATACAGCGGCGCACTATGTTTCCCATCATAGGCACCGCTTCAACCCGTCCAGATTGCTTCTGTGCAATCACTATCCACAAGTTCAGTGCCCTGGGGGACATCAGCGACAATGGTTTTTCCCGAGCCAACAACCGGATACGGGAGCTATCCAATCCAGGCGCCGCACCGATCGGCCGTCCGGCCGACGGTCCCTCAGTATCAGCCAATCTCATCAGAAATCGGCAGGGGGGCAAGTGCTGTAGAAGCACTCAGGAGCACGGCGCCAATGATGACGTACGATGGAGCGGCGGATTCACTTCGCCATCAACTATCAGCTGCTCAGCAAAATTCGTCGCATGCTTCGATTCTTCACCCAGCCGTACCAGCCCTTCAACATATGCCGGCACCGCGAACAGTCGTTCATCAGCAGCAGGTGGACTGGACGGCAAGAATAGCACAAGTGATTCAGGACCAGTTTGGATTGAAGCTAAAAGTGCAGACTTACACCTACAAGACGCCATACCCATCAGCCTATGACTTGCTGCCGTTCCCACACCGCTACAAAGTTCCCGATTTCACCAAATTTTCGGGGACGGACGACACATCCACTGTAGATCACATCAACTGATTCATCATCGAGTGCGGGGAGGCTGCCACGCAAGATGCTCTGAGGGTGCGTCTATTTTCATCGTCTCTGTCCGGATCGGCCTTCCAGTGGTTCACCACTTTGCCACCAAATTCTATTATTACGTGGGCCGATCTGGAAAAGCAGTTCCACAAGTACTTCTACGCAGGAGTACATGAGATGAAGCTCTCAGATTTGACCAGCCTCAGGCAGAGGAGCGATGAACCAGTGACTGGATATATACAGAGGTTCAGAGAGGTTAGGAATAAATGCTACAACCTGGCTCTGACCGATGCACAGTTGGCCGATATCGCTTTCCAAGGCCTCCTGCCACAAATCAAGGAGAGGTATGCTTCACAGGAGTTTGAAAGCCTAAGCCAGATCGTGCACCGATTGGCAGGACAGGAAGTCCGTCCGTTTGAGCAGTGGAGGAATTACCAGAAGAAGGTAGCATACTTAGAAAGATCTGAATTTGATGGGGAGGAGGAAATCGGCCTGGCAGAGTGGGTAAAGGGCAAAAAACCAATATCATGCCCTTTCGGAAAGAAAGAGCCAGAGACATTCAGCTTTGACACATCAAAAGCCGATAAAATTTTCGACTTATTACTCCAGGAAGGGCAGATTAAACTTTCTCAGTATCATACCATCCCTACGGCCGATCAGCTCAAAAAGATGAAGTACTGCAAGCGGCACAACGCCACATCTCACGATACGAATGAATGCAAAGTCTTCCGACAGCAGATACAATCGGCCATCGAGCAGGGGAGGCTCAAATTTAAAATCCCGGCTATATCGGCAAAACCGATGAAGATAGATCAGCATCCCTTCCCGGCTAACATGGTTGACACGGGGGAAAATTCACGTCAAACCAAGGTGCTGACGTCAGAATCGGCAAAAAGGGGCGGCGCCGTCGACCCCAAGAGGCAGATTACAGCAGACGAGATCAAAAGGAACAGGCGGGGGCTAGAACGACCACGCAAACCCGTCACCTCCCAGTTCTTGCTCAGCAAATATCGGCAGCAGCAGGAGCAATAAAGATACTACGACGAGATGATACGCCGGCATGAAGACCACTGGCAATGTCCGTTCTTCATCCATTGCTGGGAGAACGACATCAGATTGCCGTCAGCCGATAACTGTCCTGAGTGTAACGGATTGAGTTGCAACGATCGCCTGAGGTCATGCTCTAGGGACAGAGGATCAGAGCCGATCAGCAGAAATCGGCGCGAACAAGAGGGACAGCGCATTTCAGTGCATGATCGGCTGGGGGGTTAGAGTTGACCAGTACCACCGGTCAAAAGGTAGGATCAACCAACAGGATGGACTGGGGGGCAGAATCAGCGTGCACGATCGGCTGGAAGAGATGGCTGATGATAGGGTGTCAGATGAAAACCCCCTAGGAAGGGAACCAGATTGGAAACACGCCAGATCATCGGCTAAGCCAGTAAACCCCAGGTGGTGTCCCGATGGCCTCTCCAGATCCCAGAAACGGAGGATCCAACGCCTGCGCCAGTGGGAGCAACAAGAGGAAGAACAGAGGCAGGCAGGTGCCAGAGAAAAGAAATGTTAAGTCTCGGGTGTGGTGCCCAAAGAAAAACAACGGTCAAGAAGCAGACAATCAAGAATCGACAGCCGACATCAACATGGTGTTCATATTGCCGATGGAATTCATGGCGCCTAGCGATCGAGACAAAGCTACAAGGATGGAAGAGCCAATGGCTCAACCGGTATTAGAGCCGATGACGGCCACTTTTGAGAAACCAGAAGAAGAAAAACGGCAACATCTTAAGGCGCTGTTTCTCAAAGGCTATGTTAACGGACGACCCGTCACCAGATTACTAGTAGATGGAGGTGCCGCAGTTAACATCATGCCGTATGCCATGTTCCGCAAGCTAGGCAAGAGCGATGAAGATCTCACCAAGACGGACATGATGCTGAAGGATTTCGAAGGCAACGTGTCTCCCGCCCGTGGAGCGCTCTGCGTCGACCTCACCATCGGCAGTAAGACCCTTCCTACCACCTTTTTCGTTATTAATGGTAAGGGATCCTACAACATGCTGCTTGGTCGCGACTGGATACACGCAAACTGCTGTGTCCCATCTACAATGCATCAATGCCTCGTGCAATGGGTTGGCAACAGCACAGAGATAGTCACCGCCGATTCCGCCTACAGCGTCGCAGCGATCGACACGCAACAGTGGAGCTGCGAGCACGTCAAATGTATATCTGGCAAGACTTGGGACACTGACTTCCTGAAAGTGTCCGATTTCGGTCTACAGCCGATCCAAGCAGTCGGCTCTGAAGATTCAGAATAGATGGATCAGCTCGTCCGAGAAGACGGGAAGCTTGGGCATGGATTTACGTCGGCCGATTTATTGGAGATGGTAGATTTGGGAGATAGCAGCAAATCAAGGCCGACGTATATTAGTGCTAATTTGGATCCTGAGTATAAGTGTAAACTGATAAGTTTATTAAAAGAATCCAAGGATTGCTTTGCTTGGGAGTAAAATGAGATGCTAGGTCTAGACCGGTCCATTGTTGAACACCGGTTACCTATAAAATCAGGATATCGGCCATATCAGCAACCTGCACGACGGTGTAACCCCAAAATTCTACCTGATATAAAGGCCGAGATTACAAAGTTAATTGAAGCAGGATTTATTCGGCAGAGCCGCTACGCCGAATGGATTTCTAATATTGTGCCCGTGTATAAAAAGAATGGAAAGTTGCGCGTGTGCATCGATTTTAGGAACTTGAATCAGGCCACGCCAATGGATGCATATCCGATGCCAACGGCCGATATCTTGATAGATGCTGCCGCAGGACACAAAGTCATAAGTTTCATGGATGGGAATGCAGGGTACAATCAGATATTAATGGCCGAAAAAGATATCTCGAAAACGGCCTTCAGGTGTCCAGGTCATCTTGGTTTATTCGAATGGGTTGTGATGACTTTTGGGTTGAAGAACGCCGGTGCTACGTATCAGCGGGCCATGAACTATATCTTCCACAAGCTTATTGGTACATCGGTGGAAATTTATACAGATGACGTCGTGGTCAAGTCAAAAGGTCACCAAGAACATCTGGCCGATTTACAAGAAGTACTGGAGTGCACAAGGAAGCATGGGTTGAAGATGAACCCAAACAAGTGTGCATTTGGTGTATCGGCTGGGCAATTCTTAGGATTCATGGTTCATGAACGCGGGATAGAAGTCAACCGGAAGACTATAGACGCCATCAACAAAGTTGTGGCCCCACAAAATAAAACTGAGCTACAGTCCCTCATCGGCAAGGTCAATTTTATCAGAAGGTTCATATCCAACTTGTCAGGGCGTATTCGGGCTTTTACTCCTCTGTTGAAATTAAAGCCCGATCAAGAATTTATATGGGGAGAAGAACAACGCAAAGCATTGGAAGATATTAAGCAATATCTAGTTTCACCTCCGGTGTTGGTCCCACCACAGCCTGGTAAGCCATTCAAATTATATTTATCGGCTGATGAACAGGCTATTGGATCGGCGTTGGTACAGGAGTTTGAAGGGAAAGAACGAGTGGTATATTACGTCAGCAGAAGACTCCTAGACGCCGAAACAAGATATTCCCCGGTGGAGCGGCTGTGTTTGTGTTTATACTTCTCGTGTACCAAGCTCAGGCACTATTTGTTATCGGCAGAATGCATAGTTATATGCAAGGATGATGTGGTGAAGTATATGCTATCATTGCCGATTTTGAAAGGACGGATTGGAAAATGGATCTTGGCTCTGTCAGAATTCGATTTAAGGTACGAATCGGCCAAAGCTGTCAAAGGTCAGGTAATGGCCGACTTCGTAGCTCAGCATTGTGGACCAGAAATTGCCGCCGTTGAACCGGTTCCATGGACTCTGTATTTTGATGGTTCTTCGTGTGGGGTCGGATCAGGAATCGGCATTGTTCTTGTGTCGCCTCGGGGGGCAAGTTATGATTTCTCTCTGCCGATAGAAGCTTCCGCAACTAATAATCAGGCGGAATATCGAGCCGTCCTGAAGGGCATCCAATTATTAAGGGAAGTCAAATCTGATGCAGGCGAAATTTTTGGAGATTCCATGCTCATCATGGATCAATTAACGGGGCGATCTGAGTGCAAGGATGATATCTTGAGGATTTATTATGAAGATTGTCTTCAGCTTTTAAAAGAGTTTAAGTCTGCAATAATTGAGCATATCCCCAGAAATTATAATGAAGAGGCCAACAGGCTGGCCCAACATGCCTCCGGGTAGCGGTCGATTCAGGGAGCGATGATACTAGAGCTCGCGGCCGATGACTGGCGAAACGAAATCGCCGATTACTTGAAAGATCCATCTCGAAAAGTGGATCGGCGAATACGTTTTCAAGCTACAAAATATGTGTTGCTTGAGGATGATTTATTTTACCGGACGATTGATGGAATTCTTCTCAAGTGCCTGGGAACATAGGAGGCAAAGGTTCTGATGGGAGAAATCCATTAAGGCGTGTGTGGAGCCCATCAATCGGCTCACAAAATGAAATGGATGATCCAGAACAATGGGTATTATTGGCCAACCATTCTTAAGGATTGTTTCAAATATTACAAAGGATGCCAAGACTGTCAGAGGTTTGGCAACGTACAGTGCGCGCCAGCATCGTCTATGAATCAAATAATTAAGCCGTGGCCGTTCAGAGGTTGGGGAATAGATCTCATTGGACAGATTCATCCTCCATCGAGCAAAGGGCATAAGTTCATATTGGTGGCTACAGATTATTTTACTAAGTGGGTGGAGGCAGTTCCTTTAAGGAACGTGACATCGGCCGATATGATTGAATTTGTTAAAAGCCATATTATCTATCGATTTAGTATTCCTCAAATCATCACAACTGACCAAGGAACAATGTTTACTTCTGGAGAATTCGGAGAGTTTGCCGCCGATATGAGGATTAAATTATTAAATTCTTCTCCATATTATGCTCAAGCCAATGGCCAAGCAGAGTCGTCCAATAAAGGGATAATCAAGCTAATCAAGAGGAAGATAGAAGAACAACCCAAAAAGTGGCATATGTCTTTGGCTGAATCTTTATGGGCTTATAGGATGGCTTGTCATGGAACCACTAAGATATCTCCTTATCAGCTGGTTTATAGTCATGAGGCAGTTTTACCTTGGGAGTTAAGGACGGGGTCAAGACGTATATCGTTTCAAGATCAATTGACGGCCGATGATTATTCCTTCCTCATGAAGGACGAACTTGATGATTCGACAGGTTTACGGTTGAGAGCCCTGATTAGTATAGAAGAGAACAAGAAAAGGGTGGCCAGATGGTATGACAAAAAGGTCAAAGTTAAACAATTCTCTCAGGGAGATTTGGTGTGGAAGTTGGTGCTGCCAATAGGATCCAAAGATCCCAAATTCGGTAAATGGTCACCCACTTGGGAAGGGCCGTACAGAATCGGCCGATGTGCCCCTGGAAATGCATATATTCTGGAAACAATTGAAGGGGAGTAATTCCCAAGACCTTTAAACGGACGATATCTGAAGAGGTACTATCCAAGCATTTGGGTAGATGCATAGCTTGCAGTAAAATATATCAAGACAATATGGCCGATTTTCCATCGGTTTTCGTCTGCATATCTGATGCAGAGATGACGTCGCTTGAAGGAAAAAACATTAGGATTCATTTCGACTAGTTCACTATTGGATGAAAATGGCAGAGTACAAGGCCGACATGGTACAAGTCGCCCTTAGAATAAAAATACTGAGGCATCTATTGATTACGCCTGCTCTGGATTTCTCTCTCGACGCGACCCAGTTCTATCATAAGGCGGATCCTATTCTCCTTCGGATCCTCTATGGTGGCTCCAGTCTCAGCTTGATTGCAAAGTTCTATCAGGAGGCGGGTCTTCTTCTCCTCCAAACTAGTTTCAGTCTTGATTTTACAAGGGAGTGGAGGGCTCTTTTCAGAAGATGGTCGTTTACGGACCAAACAGTGAGCATCTATCCCAAAATTCTTGAACAACAGCGGGAACATGATCTCTGAGTTCCTCAGCATGAGCTCTTATCAGATCTTTGTCTGCTTGTGACAGTGGTTCGTCTGAATGCATGATTTCAATCGCTCGTTCTAGACCAAGGCTGAGATGTTTTGGCTAAACAGAGGTAAAGAGATTACCCAACATCAGAGCGTTTGAGGTGCTTAGGGGAAAGGCAGAGGAGAGTTCATACCTGGTTGACAGAGGAAGAAGATGAAGAGGGCGAAGAAGACATCTTGATGTTCGGTTTGGGACGGTAAAGAGAAAAAGAGAAGATAAGTAATGCATGTGCTTCTGGAGACGGTGAAGGGTCTACTTATAAAGGAAAGAGAGGTAGATGGATGGTGAGACACGTCCTATCAGAGTAAAAGTGTACATAAATGCAAAGCTGGCTAAAGGAACAGTTCAAAATCAAGTCGGCGCAGTAACATTAAAAGAGCAAATCGGCGCAGTAGCATTAAAGAAGCAATGAATGTTTACAGTATTCTTTACAGCCCAAGAAAAGCATCTATGGCCACAATAGCTTGTCGCCTAATTTGATCGGCCTAGTCTAGTACTCTCTGGTCATCATCGGCCGATCCTGGAACTTCTGACATATGGCGATGAAGCCTTATCGTTTCACGGGCCAAGTGCTGTCTTTCTTGCTTCAGCTCACTGATGATGGATGAGAGTTCTTGGAGCTTCTTTTCTTCAGCGGCTATCTCTTTGGTTATCTGCTCCATCTCCTTGGCCAGCTCTGCTCTTCTCCGTTTGAGCCGATCTATCGTGCCGACGATGTCCGGGCGACAGCTTTCGAGGAAGTTGATCTTTTGATGTACCTCTTGAGTCTGGTGCTTGTATGAATCGGCATCTTCCCGGGTTTTTGCCAGCTGGGCACGATCGGCCATATGGCGCAGCGCCCTGGAAACCGGAATCTGCATATGTTCTATATAAGCAGCATGCGCCAAGTTTTCTGTTGTTTCTTCCGGGATTCGACCCTTGATATCGTTGAAAAGTCGTCGAATCGGCGAAGCGTCTTCTACCAATCGGCCGATGTCGTCTTGAAGGAGAATACGCATGCTTTCAAGCTTGGCGCGGACATCATCGAAAGCAGAGCTCGATGAAATTGGGTGTGAAGCGATTTCTTCGTCATCAGGCAAGGAGACAGCAAAGGAGAAAATGCTGTTGTTCGGGGTGTCTTGCTTCTGTGGGAAATAAAGAGAAGGGTTGGCAAGCAGTAAAGGGGAATCGGCCGATTCCAATGGTAAGTTTGTTACCTCCTTGAAACGAATTTCTTTTGCTTGCGCCGGTGGAAGCGTCTCCCTCGTTTCAGGGGCTGGTGCAATTGGTTCGTCGGAGGAAGAAGATTCAACAATTATCAGTGCTCCGCTCGGACCAGCTTCCTGAAAAGGCATGGAAAACAGATCCTGTAAGTATGCTATGGGAAATTGAAATAAGATGGTGTGAGAAATTTGCCATGCCTCTGTTGATCTTCCGGTCGATGTTTGTTGTGGGGTTATAGCCAGCATACCCAAATCGGTCTGCATCAGGATCGGTTAGGTCCTCTGAATATCAGGAGATTAAGGTAAGAGATCATTTACCTCAACGAGAGGAGCTGCTGGAGTTTCGGCTTCCACTTGGGACGTGGCCGATTGCTGCGGAGACTGTGGTGGAATAGCTTGTGCAGCCTGGCAGAGAGAGAGAATTAATGTTAGTGGAGCACTTAAGGAATATATGAAATAAGCAAGATCACCTGAACAGCTTCTACTAGTAGTGATGCCGCAGCTGCCCCGACTTCGGCGGTAACTTGAGGATCGGCTATATCGGTAGCTGGCAAGGATAAAGGAATCGGAGTCTCGGCCGATGCTACCGCCGTCTGGTCGGCCGATCCGATGTGAGTCTCAGCCGATGCTACCGCCGTCTGGTCGGCCGATCCAATGCGGGCTCGCACTCGACGGCTTGTTATCTTCGAGGTTGGTCTTTTCGGTGCCCGTTTCGATCGGCCAGTGGAAATGTCCTTGATGGTTGGAGCATGGAAGCCGATGAGTGGATATGGTGTATATGGATGATGAATATCTATCGGCCTGCCGCTTCGGCTCCGCATCGGAGGGACCTGGCTTTCAGACTAAGAAGATAAATGTAAGTTAATGACAAGGTGAAAGTATAGAAAGAGATAGCATTGAAATCGGCTGGGAGAAAAGACATACCGCTACATTTGGGTTGATGTTTTCTGGGTCCAGAATGTTGCAATAAGTTGATGGAGATTTGCAGAAAAGGTATTGCTTCCATTCTGCCCACCATAATTTAAATTGTTGAGTGGCAAAAGGGACCACTAACCAATTGTTCAGGTCAATAGTGCTAGAATCTGGCACTAGATCGCACAGCCGATTGTACTCAAGACTTGTGGTCAGTCCATCTCTGAATTTTGCTTGACCGGTGAAATAGACCCGAATCGGCAGTTGACCAAAACCCAGTTGCCTTGCTGCAGCCGATGGATTGTAGAACTCATATGTGGGAGAGTCCTTTCCAGAGAAGAAATTAGCTGGCAGAATCCCTGGCTTAATCAAGATATCCATAAGCTCCCTGTCAAAAGTATGAGTGGAGAAGTCGTAGCTGGTGGGTAGTTCAAAAATCGGCTCCACTGCCTGATACGGATACCAGCTGACAGTCTCTTCACTAAGGCCATTGTAGAGGCATCTGAAATATTCAGCTGTACGGGTAGCAGTAAACTGACAGCCAGGGAAGGCCGATGTCACCTCTCCAAAAGATCTGCAGCGTCGTCGGACGGTTGGATTCTCCTCTGACTCGATATTGGGGAAAGTTTTGGTCTCTATCCGTTGCTGAGAGACCTTGCTCATATATAAATTGAGCCAGAGGGTGATGAACCACCAGGGACCACCAGGGTTCCCAATCGGCTCCCCCTTCGACAGCTTAGTGCCGGTTTGATGCATCAGGTGATAGGCCGATCCCAGCAGATGTTTTCCAAGGGGAATGGCCGATCCTTGTGACAAAGCTTCCGCTAAAGCTTGGGTGTTTGAAGAGGGTCCAACTGCTCTGACACAGAAAAAGTGCTTTTCCAACCACATCATCAGAAAAGCAGTATGCTCTCTCTCTGAAACTGTGCCCGTCTTCATATTTTTGCTGATATACCCTTCCACCCGCCGATTCCTTTGGTCTCTAGCCGATGTGATGGCTTAATCAGATAGTTAAAAGGGATATCGGCGGAGGAGATGTCGAGGCCGGTCAACAGTAGGACATCGGCCAAAGTTGGGGTCATGGGTCCATGTCCAAAAAGAAACGCATTGAGTGCGTCGGACCAAAAGTAAGAAGCTGCTATGACCAGAGGTTCATTTTTCTCCATCTGGGATAGAGAGAGGTCTATGCATTGGTCAATTTTTTGTTCATCCCACTGAACCCTCCTAGACCTCGCTACTCTCTGATACCATTCTCTCCAGCCGGGGGTCTCATTTGGTCAGGATCTAAAGGTGCCTACCCACTGATCTAGGTCCATGGGTGACTGCTTGAATGGGATTCTATGAGTCTCTAGACTGATCAGGTCTGTTGGATCGGGGTTCCCCATGGGGCCTAAGTAGATAAGATCAGGGGATTCTGAAAGAGGGATGGTGATCCGGTGCCTAAGTGCCTAAAAAAGGGAGAAAAGGGGAAGAAACTGAAAAGGGATCCGGAAAGTACTGGAGCAGTAGAAAAGCAAAAGGGGAAAATTTCAAGTATTTACCTTTGGGATGAAGATTATCGTCGCCGACGGGGCTGCCGGTGGAGCCGCCGATTGGGCCGCCGCCGCTGAAGGGATCGCCGATAGAACTTCCGTGGATGGAGCGGTCGCCGATGGTGACGCCATTGGAAGGTTGGAGCAGGTCGCGAATGAGATTGCCGGAGGGGGGCGTTTGGAGATCGAGAGGGCTCGGAGGAAGACGAACAGTGGTTCGCTGGAAGGAGATGCTAGATTTGTGGGGAAGAGTAGGCGGAGAATACCAATAATTAAGGAAAAACCGGGAGGGCAAGGGTAAAGACGGTATTCTTGTCGCGCCGTCTACACGAATTCCAGAGGAGCGGTCGTTTCGCGCGCTCGGTCCGAGAAAATTGCAATCATTGTGCGGAAGACCGCGGAACGGAGGGGGATTTTTACTGCGCCCGTTTCGGAGAAAAGGATTAAAGAAAGAGTTTCGAAGAAAAAGTTATGTTTTACTCCGAAACTGGGGGGATGTGTTGACGCCAGATTTTGACACGTGTTGAATCGGCGTTAGGAGGAGAAGATTGGCCGATGCGGCAGATCTGAGGGTTATAGTGAGGAATCGGCCGATTGAGGTAACAGTTGGAAATCGGCCGATTGGTAATGCAGCTTGCGTCAACAGGATGGGACTACTTCGGAGGGTCCCGGTCAAAAGTTGGTCAACAGAGCAACGCTAAGTCGGTCAGGAAGCAATTGAAAAAGTCCTGGTTGGATTAGGAGACGGCGGCGGAAGATTCTGCGGGAGTCCGTTTCCTTTAAAAAATATTATAGATATAGTAGTTTTTCTGTTTTTAAATAAGGTTGTAACAAGTCGTAATCGACCAGGAGTCCTAGTTTTAGGGTATAAATAGGAGTCGTCAGAGCTTTGCGAAAGGACAAGACATCAATCAACAACAATACTTCTACTTTTTATAGCAATTTACTTTCAAGCCGGCGACTTCGCCAATACTTTTCTTCTTTCACGAGTTCGTACGGATTGGCAGGGCTGCATCAACTTGATCTCCAGCCAATTGGTAGGTTCCGCTTATCGAGTAATATCCGAGCTTTAACTACGGGCGCATCGCTGTGGTTTCGTTTGGATTTATTCACCAGCTATCGATATTTACTAGAATTGCAAGTTTTACCTGTTGTTCTAGTATTATCACCAGTTATCCAGCTTGAGATCAGAGTAATCGGCTTCGTTATCGTTCTTCTTCGATTTATCATCTTACAGCCGATTAGATCTATTTCAAGTATTGCATCCGTAATAATTGTTTAGATCGCTCCAGCAGTCTTCTTTACAATTATTACGCGATTATCGGCTGATCCATAGCCGATCATCTTTACAGCAAATCGGCCGATTCGCCGACGCGCTCTTCAGGACAGATCGGAACTCCAGCCGATCGGAGCGCCTGGAATTTAATACTCTTATTTCCTTATCAATCAACAGGTCAGATTGACTGGTACGCCGCGCGAACCGTACCAGGGCGATAACCCGAACAGGAGCTAAGCAGATTCTCCCGGGTCGTGTGTCCGACGCTGAAGATCATCGGCCGATTCCTGTCTGACCGATTTTAGCGCCAACAGGTCCATGCCAACCAAAAGGTCGCAATTATCCCAAAAGAAAGATATACAATCGTAATAGATCTTTTCATGATGAATGGTTTACAAATCATCCATGGTTGGAATATAGTATTGCTAAGGATGCTGCCTTTTGTTTCTATTGTTATCTTTTTAAGCAATCAGAACTGAAAATTATGGTGTTGATGCCTTCACGACTGTTGGATTTCGTGGATGGAAGGATGGAAAGCAACTAATTGATAGTCATGGTAATGGCATAGACCACAATAATGCTAGAAGGGAATATGAGGCTTTCAAAAATCAGAGGCAAAGTGTGTCACGTGTGATGCATCGAGAAACAAGAAGAGGAACATAAAGGTGTATCATTTCCACTAATTAATTGTATTTTGCATATTACTTGCCTAATTTCTTTGAAATGTCCAACTCACTTGTGTAGGCTCAGGTTCACTTCCTACCGTTGATGAAGATATGATAGATTCATAGGCGGGGTGAACCGAATCGCGGAATCGGCACTTGTTAGGTATTTCTTTACAAATTTTCAAATTTTTATTCAGTTTGATGTGCAATTAAATTTGGAATTGGAGAAATGGTCTAAATTTTGCAATTTAAGCACTTTTTGGCTATTGCTGTTATGAGTATTAGTATATGGATTAGTTTCAGTGCTTTAAGCACTTAGATAGGTGGCCCTAGGCGTGAAAAGTTGCCAGCTCTGCCATTGAGTGCAACGTAAAAATTATATATGTAAAAAAATCAAAATGATATGTAATTTGAAATAGGGGAGTCGTACTGAAATTATCGTTTTGATTTGATTTTGAATCCCTACATAGATTAGATATCAATGATATAACACCACAGATCTACAAATAGTGGCAAGAAGCAAGGTGCCATTCTGTAATGGTACTGGTCACAGGTCTAAATGCTGGCAAAGCCAGGTTCATGACCACCGAGAGCTTCTTCTGTTCAATATCATGTGTCTTTTGCTTTCCCACCGTCAATATCTTTTTTTTCTAAATGGAGGATTTTTTTTCAGAAAGTTGTGCAAATCTATAGTATCTGTTTTTTTTTGTTTTTCTTTCTGCGAATGATCTTTGATGGAAAAATGTACTAGGAGTTTTGTAGAAATCCAAAATCGGCGACTCTGACGCCAGGCTGAGTGAGTCAGTGAGATACCTCGCACCGACAGGTGAGACCCACATGTGGGGGCTCCGTGCTCGCTCACCTAGCCTTACCAACCTGTTGCGAGTGGGTGCGTTGCGGGAGCGCTTGCTGTGCAACTTTTTCCTATTCCGTTCCCTTCCCTTCCGGCGATGAGATGCTGCCGCTACTGATACTGCCGCGGCGGCGAGGAGCTCATCCCCTCGGCGGCAAGCAGAACCACCACCGGATCTAAAACCCCCCTTGCCTCCTCGTCTCACTCTCTCCACGCGTAGGGCTTCGAGCGCATCGGGGCGGCGAGTCTGCGAGTCCGGCGGCGAAGGCCCCGCCGGGGCAGCGAACTCGCCCGCGGCAAGCCTGCGTTGGGTCCTCCAGCGCGGCAGCGCAGCGAGCTCGCGCTGCGGAAATTCCGCTTCGGGGAGGGGAGCGCGTCAGGAGACCCGTGCTTCCCACCTACTGGCAGACAACCCCCTCAGGTGAGCACTGTGACGCTGGCAGCCTCAGCTCGATCCCCATCAATGCCTGGCTTCTATTGTGCCGATTGCGGTCTTCGTATTAACGTAGTCGAAGAGCAACTGGAATTTCCCATTTGATATGTTCAATTTTGATCGCCAATTTGAGCTTAAAACCTTTTTTTCTTCTTCAGTTCGACAGTTCGTTCAATCCGTCCCTTAAGAAGAAGAGTAAGAAGACCATGGCGATGCGGGGCGTCGATTTCAAGTGGTGCGTCTCACCCCTCTCGTCTCTCTACTTCCTCCCTAATTCGTTCCCTCTTTAATTTGGAGATCCCCATCAAATCAACCCTAGCTAGTAGTTGCTGGGACAGTTAGTGAGGTTCACTGATTTGAGAGACTGGGTTTGTGACTGATTGCAGGTACGATGGGTTCTTCCTCTCCATGCTTGCCACTAGCGTGTATCCTACTCCATCCACTAATTCCCTAACCAATTTCATTCAGTTTATTATTTTGTTGCTAAATGCTATTCCTTAATAATCATCTATACATGTTTAGAATCATCGTCTCCATCAATTGGAAGAGGTATCGTCTCTGTGACCATCCGCTCCACATTTGGATAGTGGTCAGATTCCTGCCCTGCCCCAGTTCTTCCTTTTTTCTGCATTCTACTTAAAAGATTAGTATCTAGGTTTGGTTTGTTGTTGCTCAGTTTTTACTAGTCATTTGAGGATCGATTCTACTGCTGTTCATTGTTTCTACTGCCTGCCTGCCACAGGTGGACTACACCACTGTCTTCATCTTCCGTCTCCTCATGTTTCTCGATATTGGTCTTGCAGCAGGGATGGGACTGTGAGTCAATTTCAACCCACTCATCCTTCCTAAAACTCTAGACTCTTTTCTTAATTTGACAAAGTATTGCGATACAATCTAATGTTGCCATGCAATTTAGCATGTTGTATTAACTTATGCAACTCACTTCTTTGCTCACCCTAGCCGTAGTTGAGCATCACGGTCTGACTCCTTTAACAGCCACTTAAAAAGCTAAAAATCAAGAAAGTTGTTTTTCTTGATGACCTCCCTTATCCAAATCGCAGCCAGACCTCAATAGCAACCTTGATCCTGTCTACCCTTGGTTTAAACTAATCAAACTGTTTATCCTGTAGAAACTCATAGGGAAAATAAAGATTACAGAGCTTCATAAAGCAAGATAGATACCCTTGGTTCTGTGTGATTTATCCCTAGATACATGGCATATTCTGTTGCCATATGGTCATATCTCTCTGAAATAGTCTGCAGATCAGTGATAACATTATAATTTACACTTATGCCATTTAGAATTGATAAAAGTATTGGGTTCCTTAAGATTTCTCTTCTTCTTTTTTTTGTCCACGACACTCTCAACTTTCTATCAGCTAACAAGATATTCTAAATTCGGATATCTCAATTTTCAAGTATATGATGTTTGAACATTGAAATGAAACCTGTTAATAGCATATTATATAGGATGGCCGGTGATTGCTTTCAGATGCATGATTCTAAGGTTTGATACAGTGTTCTTTTGAGAAAAGTAACTATGTAGAACAGCCATTTATGATTTATCTTGGTGCATGACAGATTCTTGACCTTCCATTTTCCTACCATAATAATTGCTACATTCTGTTTTTCATTCTCATACAGTTGTTTTAAGTTTCTAGCTTTCTCTTGTTTGTCTGCTCCACAACCAATGACTAACTGAACTTTGCAGAAGTATGGCTGTTAGTTTATTCTTCTATATATTTTTTTGTTGAAAACTGTAGAGATCTCGGATGGCAACAGAGATATGCTCGCTTTTGTGGAAGAATAGTTGTCCTCTCAGTTCTTGTACTACTGCTCTACCCGTTTCTTTCTGTTTGGACTGTTATAGGAACATTGTGGTTTAGCACTGCAAGAGGCTGCGTGAGTCCTCATATTCTTTATATAGGTACTATTTGTATCACCATATACAGCGAATTCTACTAAATGCACATTTTTTTCCTCTGTAGTTACCTGAGGAAGGACAAAAATGGGGCTTCCTGATATGGCTGCTGTTCAGTTACTGTGGACTTGCCTGTATTGCTTGTGTTGCTGTTGGAAAGGTACACTATGAAGTCCGTATATACATTTTGAAAATGCTTATCCAACAGTGATATTGGATAGGCCCTTCCTAGAAAAATACTAGTTTATTTAGTCTGGTGATGCTGGTACTGGAGTTAGTTCTGCTGGGCATCTTAATTGAACTATGCATATTGCGAGGACTGAAGTTGTTTAGATTAAGTTCAGTGCATGTAAACTGTAGATAACTGTTATTTAGCCATGATATATTCACATCTGCTGTTCATTAGCTAAAATTACATTGAGCTACTTTAGGCATGAAGATTACGTGACTCATTATTAGTATTAGTTCAGAATGGGCACTGATGGATTCTATTCTAATGGCCATAACTGTACTGGTCTCAACTGTGTGCTAACAACTTTGATTCTTCATTGCATTCACTAAAAGGATGAAATGCTACTGATCCGCTCTTGTGTAAAGTATTTAATCTTGATATACTGATGGTATCTACTTCTGCTCATTTGGTCAACATACAACTGTGTTTCATATATGTGTAATCACTAGGGCTCCGCAGTTATATGTCCCTACCTAAGTTTACATGTATCACATACTTACAAAACACTAAAGCTGTTGTTCATGCACCTTTTCAGTTTTCACTCTATATTTGACTACTCGTGTGCAATATGACATGCTGATAAAAGCGTGTTCCACTGTGATTTAATAGAAGTGTATACCCGTGGGAAGGAGGCATAATGTTATTGACTTGTTACTACCTGGCTTTGATTATTCTGAGGATCATTTGAGTAGATACTAGTTCATGGAGAATTAATGATTTTCTTTTTTTGTAGTGGCTAAACCGAAGGCACGCACTTCAACAAAGGGCACAGCAGGGAATTCCTGTCTCTGAATATGGGGTACTGCTTCCCTCTATTTTCTATGTAACCTGTTACAAATATAAAATGAGCTGTTGACACTACCAGTTTAAAAGTACCAAATCTTTTTTTATATCTTTATCAGTGCTTCATGTTTAGTTCAACATATATTCCCACATGATACTTTATTGTCCATTATACTTGACCATGTTGTTTGAAATTTATTGGGATTTTTTAAAAAAATGTACATATTCATGTGTCAGATATAAGTGTAGCTACACCTAAGTGTTTTGCTTTTCTACCATATCCAAACTGCCTTTAATTCTGGGGCAAGATTGTATGTTTTCGTTTAATGCACTTTGTTTTAATCTATGCTAGTACTTATTCTGATGGTATGGTATTCCTAATATGGTGTTCCTCCATGCAGGTTTTGGTTGATATGATCCGTGTTCCTGACTGGGCATTTGAGGCCGTTGGCCTGGAAATGAGAGTGGGCCAAGATACAGCATATCATCCAGGTCTTTACTTAACTGCAGCTCAGGTGAGTTGATTAGGTTAATCTTGTGCAAGTTTTAATGTATGGCTAGAGTATTTTGTTATGTGCTTAGCTTTAGATCCAATGGTTGTGCAGCTTGTTAGTTGTTGGTTTGGTCATTGAATAGGTTTAGCTTAGCAAATTTATGCATTTTTTTTGACGATTAGCAATAAGGATTCTATAACTGTCTATATGAACAAAAAGAGCAATGTGGTAATTTGACGGGGAGATCAGAAGTGCTCAAGGGAAAAAAATTAAGGAAACTTGTATCATTGTTCAGTAGTACTCTAATAGGATTTTTAATGAAGTGAGGGACATCATTTTTTCATTGTCGTTGGACCAGATATCTGGTGCCAGTGAATGATGAAGCCAGAGATGCATTCCTTGCTTGTATGTCTGAATGTTCCAGTGCCCTCTTGTAATCCTATGGAAGTAGAGTGAAACTTTTCTAATTCCACTTAGGGAACATCATTGCAGCATCAATTATCTCATCTTGTATCTGCAACTTTTTCATGATAGTATTGTTTAGAATCAAATTTTCCTTGAATGGATTATGCAATTTTGAATTTTAAGGGGTCCTTTTTGTGCAGAGAGAAGCAGTTGAGGCACTGATTCAAGAACTTCCAAAATTCAGGCTGAAAGCCGTTCCAACGGACTGCAGTGAATGTCCTATCTGCCTTGAAGAATTTCATGTTGGCAATGAGGTAAAGCACACGCTGTCTACCTTATGTTTCTGTAGTCATAAGCAACTCTTGAAGCCTTAACTGGAGATGAATCGATTTCGTAGTGATTTGCTCACAGGTCCAACCCAATCCATGTCCATGCAGGTCCGTGGGCTCCCATGTGCGCACAATTTCCATGTGGAGTGCATCAACCAATGGCTCCGGCTGAATGTTAAGTGCCCACGGTGCCGGTGCTCTGTCTTCCCCAACCTGGACCTGAGCGCACTGAACAATCTCCGGTCGACCAGCGAGCCAGATCATCCATCCGCCAGTGCAAGCGATGTAACAACAGCAACTGCAGCAACTAGATACGTGAGGTCCCAGCCGGCTGGGCAAAGCTACTTGGTACGGTTGCTGGGGCTGCTGCTCCGTCCAGTCCGGCACGAAAGCATGGAGAGTGGGGGTGAGCCAGCTGTGGCCAACAGCAGCTCGGTTGGCCCTGAGGAGTTGGCCAGCATAGTTGTAGACGATGGCCATCAGCTGCCAGATCGCTGAGTGGTTTAATGGCCTAAATTATATTGAGTAGGGGGGAATAGAAAGGGAATCAAATTATGCAGCGGTTTTCTTTTTGCTGTGTATTTTGCGAGTAAATAATATTGTTATATTATCGTTTCTGACCAATTTGTCGTTTGTGCTCCAGTTAGGCAGGATCATCCATGTATGTTGCGTGCATGTAATTGTGTATTAGGAATTGGTCATGTGAGTGATTCCGTTCTGACTTCTGAGCCTGAGCTGAGCTTAGCTGCTGCTTGCCTTGTCTGATGGTGCACATATTTACAGTACTAACAATGAATAAGTAAATCTTATTCATCTCCTTGCGCAAGGAAATTAACCGGACATTATCCTGACAAACAAGTGCAAGCATGCTTGCTTCATCACCAAACTCGTCAACATCCCGCCAGACTACTGACTCAAGCTCACCTTGAATTGTTCGATGGACGATCTGCTATGACCGTGGTCCCTTCTTGAACTCATGAACTCCGGCACTGTGAAACTCCGGTACCGTGCAGGCTTTTCTGCTGTCACCAGCTCCGGGAGAGGTCCGAAAAGGTCGGACTTGTCACGCTTTGCAGGATTGAAGAAGAGGGCAATGGAGACCCTGGCATCTTGTGCGGATTTGATTACCACCCTGTGCTCCACGCTCTTTAATTCATCATTGGAAACCACCTGCTTGCAGGCAAAACATTTAATCATTGTTGTTACAAATAATTGATATTTTTTGAACGTAACGCAGTCTCTAAAATACAACCTTGGCTTTTACTTTTTTTTGCAATATATTGCAAAGCAAAGTAAAAAAGATTAAATGTTATTGGGCTCCCATGGAAGGTTATGAATCACTAACTGAGGTAGCATGCCAAAGTAATGTGCAATATTAGGCTGGATTTTTACACTATTCTGCAATGTGCCTGTGACACAACAAGATTAGTAAGTGCAACAAATGTGCAAAGCATAGCGTTCTAGCAGCCTTCTTGGGGTTGCCTGGTAAAAATGGACAATACTTAACGGCTCTCTGGTCCGTAGTAAGCACTAACACCACTAGGCCCTAGCTGGTGTATCTGGAAGACAATTGCAAAATTTTATTTGAAAATGTAAAGCACTTTAGTTGTTGAAAAATGAAAGTGGATTTCGGAGTAATATAAAGGAGGCTAAAAAAGCAAGTACTTTGAAGCAGAGGAAGTATTTAACCATAATACTGTTATGTGAGTTGAGAAATCAGTACAACTAAATGACAGGCAAGCTACGAAAACTAATCATACACATGGTTAGGCTACTAGGCACAGCTCTCTATATACCAAGAAATCCAACTTATTAGACATTTACGTTCTAAAAGAATTCTGAAAAGTGCAGTTAGGCTAACTTTCTCCAATCTAAACCTTAACTTTCTTACTACTCGCCAACTAGTTTAGACTCAAAAGTTCTAATAACTAGAAAACTCAACTGTCTGTTTGAGAGTACAACACCTCAGTGACTTTGATCTTCAAAATCCACTCTCAATAACTTAAAAAACAACTAATATAAATATGCTCATTTTTGTTGGTCTTGTAATTGTTTACTTGCAAAGATAATATAATCAAATGGCCTCTGGTAATTAATTACTAGACGAATACCAAAGGTTGTACCTTGAGCACGTCACCGATGTTGACCAGAAGCGCGCCGGTGACCGGCGCCACGTCTACCCACTCTCCACCGCCACCATTGCCGTCGTCGCGCCGGACCTGCAGCCCGCCGACTCCGTCCTGTGCCAGCACCGTGAACAAGCTGGGGTCGGTGTGCTCAAGGCTGCCCACCACCCGCGCCGGCTCCAGGCACGGCGGGTAGTAGTGGCACACCATGAGCCAGCCTTCCACCTGCATCGCCTGCTCCAGCCGCTCCGTCCCGACACCGAGCGCTTCCGACAGCAGCCCGGCCATCTCCTTCCCGAACTCCGTCAGCGAGCGCTGGTACTCCTGCAGCGCGTCCTGGCAGGCCGCGGGGAGGCAGCCGAGGTCGGGGGCCTCCCCTGGGCCGAAGCGGACACGGAGCGTGTCGCGCCATGGGAGGGGAGGCGCGCCCTTCTGCGGCGCGTTGGGGATGGTGGAGTACGCGACGGCCCTGACGGGCTCGAGGGAGTAGAGCGCGGACCGGGCGGCGCGGGGCTGCTCGTGGAACTCCCTGGCCGCGGAGACCGCCGAATCGACGACGCCGGCCGGTACGCCGTGGTTGATGACGTGAAAGAAGCCGCAGGAGCGTGCCGCGGCGCGGACGAGCGCCACGGTGTCCGAGCGCGGGAGGGAGAGGTCAACAGCCGGGATGGCGAACGCCGTAGTCGCCGGGGACTGTGGCGACGGCGTGGCTGCCGTGAGGAAGATTGAAGGCACCGCAGTGGCGCCGGACTCGACGAGCCCGCGGACGCCGGTTCGGGACTCATGGAACACGGCCAGCGCGGCCGCGGCGTCGTAGTCCTTGGTTGCGGCCATCCTTTTTTGCCGAAATTTGGTCTTCCTCCTGCTGTTAGCTGGATCACCGCTTCTTAATCTTACCCCCTCCTTTATTTATTATTTGCAACTTGCGTAACGATTATTAATCCATTAGCTGCCGTCGCTACTCTCTTACTCAAGACAGAAGACGACTCTAACATCTCTTGATCTCTTCAAATATTGGAGGCATCACATTAGCACGGGGCAAGTTGTTTTTTCTTTTTTTGAGAGGGCACGGGGCAAGTTGTTGGAGTTACTAGATAAACTCAAAATGGTTGAGCAAGAACTGGATCAAATCACTATGAAACAAAATCTCAACCACCTCGGGTGGAGGAATTTGTCCACTTTTGTACCTTTTTACATCTTCCGGAGGATACGATGGTATATCTTAAGATTGATGACTGGAACGATATATCTTGAGATTGACGATTGAGTTGGTATATATTTTTTGAGATTTACAAAGTCACGTCTTGCGTCCCAATATCATCAAATTTTTAAGGTGTGACAATGGCAGCTTGCCCCATCCTAACAGGATAGTAGAATTTTACAACAGTTTAAATATTTGCTAGTAGCCACAACCGTTTTGGAGTAGAATCCTTTTCTATCGAAAAATAAAATTAAGTAATCTTGCCATGCTTGTCCTCTTCTCACTTCCACGATCATTTATTTGCATCTCAGTTTTTTTTTCTTTTACACTCGTGTTCTAGATCGTAACATGTTCTATAATTAAGAAATCTGATACTCTGCATTCTTTTAAATTTTTTTCGCTCTGTTGCACGAAATCGTTAATTCGAGGTAAAATCTGTATGATTCATTGATTTGGAGCTTTTGCCTCCTTTTTTTATTTTTGAGCAAGGCAGAATAGTAGGCGACGCTGGTAATCTGAAGCGGCAGCGGTCTGTTGGTTTTCGCTCAAAAACCGAAGACCGAACCCGATTGGAGATGGGATCCATGCGAGTCAACGCCGCCAGTGGTGGGCCCGCGTGTCAGCGGGACCGTCCGGTTGGCTGCCGACAGTAGGCGAGCGTGGAGGCGTTGCTACTTCGTCCCTCGCGCGCTTTATGCAAAAGCTCGGGACAATTGAAGTGAACCGCAACACGCGTAAGATTACTAAGATATTAATTACTGCCCAAATGACTCTGATATTTGGGTAAATTCTAGAGCGCGACAATGGCACGGCGCGTAGCCCTGTCCCGGCCATACGCGACAGTACTGGAACTTGTCGCGCGCGCAGAGCTGGCACTCGTGGTCTCCCTTCGGAAACAACAACCTCAGCTCCACCAAGACCTCCATCTCGCCGGCGCGTAGCTCGGACGCCATGCTCCTGCGCAGGTCGTCGGTGAGCACCACGTCGGCGCGCAACAGCACGGCCACCACCTCCGTCGACGCTCCCTTGTGCACACAGAAGTCTTGCACCTGGCCAAGCCCAGGATCAGACCGCCCTAGGACACCGTGAAGGTGGCGTTCTCCCGACACATCCTCGGGTCCATGGGGTTGTCGACGCGGAGGGCGAGGTCGAGGGCCGGGCGGATCACCGGGCCAAGCAGCACCGGGTCGAGGGTGCCGGTGTCGGTCACCATGACGAAGAGGATGGGGGACCTGTCGGCCGGTGTCGTGATGCACGTCACCCAGGTCATGGTTCCGATCACGGCAGTGCAACGCAGCAGCAGAGCAGCACGGCGACGATGACCTCTCGCGATTTGTCGTCGGCGGCGACCGCCTCGCTACTCTCGCCGGAACCTGCCATCGATCGCGATTAAAACACGATGATGGCAAAACGGGTGTCTGATCGAGCTGGCAGAATAGATTATAGCCTCAGATACATGTTCCAGCAATAATATGTTTTCCATGTGCTGTACCTTTGGATACCTAGTTCGTGCTTGTAGATTATCTATTTTAATTTATGCATATGGTGAAGTAATTGCTATGAACTGCCTCTGAAAGCAAGGAAAAAAATGATACAAATTATTAGGCATTCTTGCAACTCTGAAGTTCCATGTTCTGCATCGGAAATTTTAGGAAATTTTATCAAAACCCACTGTTCCACCGTGTATCAATGGCAGATTGGAGTCAAAAAGAAAGATGAATTACGAGTTGGAGGCAAAACGTTTAATTCTGAAGATCTGCTATCTTGAATTTTAATCTAGATAAATAATCTCACACCAAGGTTAACAACAGTGAATAGTAGGCGTTCCAAACTCCGAAGTATAATGCTTTCAGCGGTTCAGCCTCTCAAAGAAAGAAGGGGCTCTACCCATTCATACATTTTCTCTAGTTCTTTCTTGTTAGGACATTCATACATTCTCTAATTTCTACAGAAAAACAACCTATGCCTGGCGAGTGTCTTTCTTCAGTTTAACTACAATGTTGATACCTACTATGACTTCAAAGTTCAAATGGTAACTGATATGTTTTCAATGTCATAATTCTGGCATTCATATGGGTTGAGAGGTTTCCAACTATTTAGGTTTAGAGAACCGAATAGACTTCAAGCTTAAGTACTACTCTCTCCGACCAAATTATTAGTCATTTTAGCTTTTCTAGATACATAGATTTTGCAATGCAACATAACATATGTCTAGATGCATAAAAAAAACTATACGTCTAGACATAGTGTCTATGACTAGTTTTTAGACAAAAGAAATTTGTGTTTTATGCATAACAGACAACTTCTACATCTTTTTGCTACTTCACAGTTGAGATCAGATTTACTACTGCAATGCTTCTACATCTTTTAGCATGAATTGATAGACCATAGCAGCCTTAAGAAAAAAGTCAGACAGCACATGAGTAAGGCTCGACCTGATGAAGCACGTCACACAAAAAAAACAAAAGAACTGCGCCAAAAAGAATGGTTGTGTTCAATAAGCAGCACTCAGATAAGGTTGTGCTCCAAGGGGGTGTTTTCCACTAATCATTTTGATCTCTTCCCTAGGGACTGAATCATCTTGGATATTGAAAGTCACAAAAAAACACGGTGATGAAGTTAGCACATCACAGGGTGACTCAACAACAATGACATAAAACATATAGCTTCCATAAACATGAAACTAGATCCCAGAACAAAGACGAATAGCAATCTTGCATATTCAGTTTATTCAGTCATCATATTGTACAGTGTGCTACCATCGTTGTCAATAATCATAATGCACAACATCGCAAACCAAGATGACAAAACAACTATAGCAACCAACATCGCAAGACAAGATAATGAGGGCATGTAACTTCAGAAGCATTGCCATTACCACACAAGATGAAGTCACCTCACTTGCTGTTGCTGGCTGCTCCAAGCTCTGCATCAATCGCACTGCGTGCGGTGTCCAGATCCTCATCTAAGAAGATGTCCCAGTGCCCATCCCATCGGATGAAGAACTCTGTGTCCTCGAAGTACTTCACCCTGTGCACGTCCCCGGCCGGAGTGAAGAGGAAATCTCCGTCCACCAGGTCGTAGCTCTCCTTCTTGGTGAGGTTCCAGACCTTCTTCTTGCCCTTGATGACCACCAGGTCGTGGCCAAAGGTGTGGCGGTGCGCTGGCTCCACGCTGCCGGCCTTGAACCGGACGTACGCCGAGGTGGGTCTCTCCCGCACGATCCGCATCTCGCCCCCGGGCATTATCCCTACCGGCTCGAACTCCATCCCGTTCCTGAGGCAGCAGATGGCACAGGCGGAATCTGGGAGGCCCTCGGCCTCGGGGATGGCGGTCATCTCGTCCGGCGCGGTGTCGAAGAACCGCTGGATGTCCTCCGGCCAGGGCGCGTCGCCGGAGGCCGGGCAGGGCGCGCGGAAGGGCGTGGCGAGCCAGGAGTCCGCGATGGCGGCGGCGGCGTCGGGCGGCGTGGCCATCCCCGAGAGCGCGAGGACGTTGCAGGCGTTGATGGAGCGCGTGTTGACGGCGTCGGCGGGGGAGGCGCAGTGGGTGGCGTAGACGCGCGGGTACTTGTTGGCGAAGATGCAGACGCCGGCGCCGGTGCCGCAGACGACGACGCCGCGGAACTCGGGGGCGTCGGGCGCCGAATAGGAGGTGGAGGAGGAGACTTGGCGGGCGACGGCTGCGGCGGCAGCGTAGTACTTGTCGACGCCGAGGTCGACGACCTCGGCGACGGCCAGGTGCGCGCGGAGGTGCGCGACGACGGCGTCCTTGAGCGGCTGTCCGAAGCCGTCGGCGGCCGCGAAGATCTTGAAGCGGCGGTCGGCAGCCATGGGCTGGCGTGTGATCTGATCTGATCTGATCGGAGCAGAGGCAAGCAGTGGCTGGCTCCCAACCGAGCGAGGACTGACAGACGTAGTATTTCCACACTTATTTTACTCAAAATTCATCGTTTAAAAGAAATATTCCTGTATATTCAGTTGTCCCGCACGTATCGATACTCTATCTCATTATACCAACTGTACTAACTCCCAGCACGTGGGCCCCACATATTTTTCTTTTTTCCCCTCTCCTTTCACTCTATTTCTCCCTCACCTCTCTCTCCCCTCTCTCTCCTAACGCCAGCTCTCTTTCTCTCCCTCCTCTCTCTCCGTCTCTCTCCAGGGCGGCCGGGCGGCCACCCGGCCAGGGCGGCGCAGGCCCGCGGCTAGGCGGGTGTGCGTGACCGGCGGCATGCGTGGCCGGCGCGGGAAGGGTGGAGGAGCACCTCGCCCGCCGCCTGCCGCGCGCGCCCCTCCTCCCCTCCCCCTCCCTCCCCCTCGCTGAATCCATGGCCGCCGCGGCCGGATCCACTCTTCCCTCGAGGGAATCGGGCCCGGACGGCGGCGCGCGGACGCCGGGCCGCGCCCGGCCAAGAGCGGGGCGGCGACCTCGAGCATGCGGCCGCGGCACGAGCCCGCTGACGGCCACGCCCCTCCCTCGGGGGAGGAGGGTGACGACACGGAGGGCGTCGCCGGGCTGGAGGACGGCCCGGCGGGGATGGCGCGGCTGGCGTGGACGGGGTGGGCGAGCCGGGGTGGACGACGGAGGCACGAACAGCGAGGCGGGGACCGGAGCAGGGGCGGAGGAGCACGTGACGCGGGGGAGCCTGGGCGGGTGGGCGGCGGAGGAGAGGGGTCCGCCCTCTAAGACGGGTGCGAAGGCGAGCGGAGGCCGGCGAGCACCGCCGCCTCGTCGAGCTCCAGCAACAGCTCCGGCGACCGGGGTAGGAGAGGTAGGGGGAGGTCCGGCCGTCGGGCGCACGCGCGGGCGGGCGGGCCCCGCGCCACGTACGCGGGTAGCGTTCCTCCGCTACTCCGCTGGATTTGGCGGAGCACGGAACGTAGCGGACGGGGATAGAGGATTTGGCGGAGCACGGGACGTAGCGGACGGGGATAGAGGACCCGGTGCGGGAGTTTTTCCTCTAAACGATCCGCTAGGATGGCGTACCGGATCGTTTAAAGGACCCAGTGTGACCAGCCTTAGGCTGTCCGCAGTGGGCTACGCTAACCCATCCTGGAGTAAGCGGTAGCGTAAAAACCCCTGCAGCGGGGTCCTGTATCCCAAACGCTACGCAAGCGGACGCCCGTCCGTCTGCTATTTCGAGTGGAGGTAGCGGCCTCCGCTACACCGCCAACGTGGCGCGCGGGCCCCGCGCCCAACGGCCACGAGCCAGGAGAGAGAGGGAGGGAGGTGGAGAGCAGCAGCTGCCCCGCCGTGCCATAAGAGCACGGTGCGTGGACTTGCCACAGAAGGGAAAGCGCTTCCACTTACATGCGGGACCCAGCGAGGATACCCGCACTCCTCATACTCTATTTTCATTCTCTAAACGGAATATTTTATCCTAATCATCAAAATTTTCTTTTGTATAAAGTTTTCTCGTACCCGTAATACTCTACATGTCATCCTCTATCCTATATACCCATTGGTGGGGCCCACACGTCAGCCTCCCCTCTCTTTTTTTACTCCCCTTCTCCCTTCCACCCCCTACCTCCTCTACTCCTCCGCCTCCCTCTCCTTCCGGTCGGCGCTGCCCCCTGCCCTCCCTCCCTCCCCTCTCCCCCTTGCACCGGCGGCGACGCGAGGCGGGGCACGGCGAGGGCCCGCGCGCCGCAGTTTCGGCTTGCGGCGCCAGATCCCGGCGGCCTGTGCGCGCGCGGCGAGGATGCGGGGCCGCAGCGGCGACCTCCAGCAGCGGCGGCATCGCCCCTCCCCTGCTCCCTCCCAGCGCCGCCTACTCCCGTGCTCCTCCTCTCCTCTGCTCGAGTACGACGCCGAGCGCCGTTTCTTCCCGGCCACCCCGGCGTCGCCGCGGGCGCGGGGTGCGAGCTGCGATGGGAGTTCGAGTGCGAGCCCGTGTGCGGCACGCCCAGGGAGGCGCTCGTGGCACGCCTGCAAGCCGGGTTCGATGACAAGGCCGCCCGGGTCCGCGACCATGTCCTGGCCGCGCGCCGCCGCCGGCACGGCCGCCGTGGCGCCCCCCGTCGGCGAGCTCAAGCTCGACAACTCCATCCTCCCTCGCTGGCGCCCACGGGGACCGGCACACCCCTCCTCCCTCCTCCTCCTCCCTCGCTGGCGTGGCGAGCAGCCCACGGGCCGGCGGGCGCAGCGCCCAGGCCAGCGCGACTCGAGGGCGTCGGCGGACAAGCTTGAGGGCGGGGGACGACGGGTGCCTCCCGGCGGACGAGCTCGAGGACGGCGGCCGACAGGCGCGAGGCCGGCAGACTACGGGTGCGAGGGCGGGGCGGCGTGCTTCGGCTGCCGGCGGCCGACAATTGCGACGGCGAGGCGGGGTGCTTGGGGCTGCCAGCGGCTTCCGTCAGCGGCGGACGGGCGCAGCGCGGGGCCCACCCGTAGCAGACGAAACGCTACGTCCGCTGGGAATAGCGGATGGCGAGCCATCCTCTTGCTTACCGTAGTCGATAGAGGACCCCGGTGCAGGGGTTTCGTACTCTATCGCGTACTGGAGGACGGTTTACCGTCCCGTAGTGCGGATAGCGTCATCCAGGCCCAGCGATGGATGGGAAAATTTTATAATCGGTAAAGAAATGGAATTATATTGCAGGACTCATAGATCAGATTCCTTATTTTAGTTTTTCTGGACGGAGAGAGTACATTGGTATTAAACTACTGATGATTCCTATTAAGCTTTGCATTGCCAATAAACTTAATATTGTTGTAGGTGCTATAGTAGACATATTCAGGTGTGTTCAAAGCATTTCTGGACATGTGTTGATCTTGGATACAAAATAAAAAAGCCTAAGTTGAGAAGGAAGCCTGGCAGGCCAAGAAAAAGTAGGATTAAGGCATCGGATGAACCTGGTGCTAGAAAAAGAAAGAGGAGCTGAGCTCCAAATGCCATGATTAGGCCATACAGCAAAGAAGCGCTAAGGGGGGCTGACTGCTAAGGAAAAAAAGATGTTTGCATCTCACGAGAATGCCTCTGAGGTGGAGAGCAATGACCCCCCTACATCTTCCACAAGAGGAAGGGGTACAAGTAGCCGATCATCAACTACTGGGTCATCCAAGTATGTTATCCATGTGTACTTGTTTTCTATTTCTTATGCTTTGAACATACCTCATGATGCATTTTTCCTATCTCAAAACAAGTGATGATGCAAGTAATATTGGAGGAGGATCACGAACTGGGAGAGGTAGAGGTACAAGTTCATCACTGTCAGGGGGAAAAGTAAACGATCACCTAATGACTATCACGGCAACGATCATGGAGGCCCGGACCCACTCGCGGCGACAGCGACCATCGTCAGCCCAACATGGGAGGGAAACGCTCCGTTTCACCTGACCGAGTCTTTCGGGGTCGGATGCTCCCGACCCCCCGGCGGCCGGGCTCCGCCTCGCCCAACCCCTCGCCGCAAGGGGTCCGCCTCGCCCGACCCCTCGCCGCAGGGGTCCGCCTCGCCCGACCCGGGGCGTAAAGGGTCAGGCTCACCTGGGCCCGCCAGGCGGGAGTCAGCCTCGGGCGCAGACGCAAGCGCTGATCACGTGGGCCCGCCGCCAGCCTTGCCATAAATGCTCCCCGGCTCGGGCGCACAGAAGGGCGCCCGCGCCCCTGACGTGACCCATTACACCTACCCGCCCACGACCGAGCCGCGCACGGCACAACAGCGCGGTCTTCTCTGATTCGCTGTCAGGCAATCATGATTTGCGTCGCCTGGCACAGGAGCACGTCTGACCGTCCTCGCTCTCACCTACCCGTCCTCGCGCCCTGCAAATCCGGCGACAGGGACGGGATGCCCGCGCCGCGCAGGCCGTCTGCAGGATAACAGGGGCAGTCGTGGCAGCCGTCTGCCCCGACGGGACGGAAGCCACGGCCATCATCACGCACGCCCGCCGGCACCGGCCCCCGAGGAGGACAGCGACAAGATCTGAGAAAGCCGTCTGACAGAGCCGAAAGCTGAAGCCGGCCAGGGCGCCCGAGGAGCTCGAATCTACCCCTTGGATTCTGCGCCTCCTCCCTCTCTCTCTCTCTATCCCTTCGCACGTCTCGCATGTAACCCGGTCGTCCCCCTGGAACTATAAAGGGAAGGCCGGGACCCAAGAGGAGGGGAGAAAAGAATTTTGAAGACTCCCATACACTCACACTCGCACTTTCCCACACGGGCTTCTTCTTCCCCGCGAAGAAGAACACGCTCTCACCATTAGAGCTTCAGGGCACACCTTAGAGACTTGGGACCGGTTCCCTCTCTCGCTTCTCTGTAACCCCTACTACAGAACCCGCGTGGGCAAAACGAGCAGCTCCCCATACTGGACGTACGGCTTCTTCTTGCCCGAACCAGTCTAAACCCCGTGTCACCCGCGCAAGCATCTGGAGCCGTACGCGCATAAAAGAAATTTACTAGTCTAAGTCTTGATCACCAATCTTGACAACGACAGTTGGCGCGCCAGGTAGGGGACCTTTGCGCGTACATCACCGGCTTCGGATGGCCAGCCACGACGTCAGCTTTGCTCCGGGTTCCCTGGTCCGCTTTGGGAGCCTGGACTTCCTCGCCACCGGAGAGGGGATCGACCTAATCCGTCTCCTCGCCTCACCCACTCGCCTCATCACCTTTGGCTCCGCCGCCAGGGTGGTGGCGAGTGGCCGGACGCGCACCGGAGGGTCATCTTCGGCGGGACGGCTCTTCGGGCTGCGCAACGTCGCGACAGCCTGCGGTCGTTCCCTGGCGCGGCCCATGACCGTGCCGCCTGCGAGCAACGAGCTCGCGGGCGCGACGGGGGCGATCTCCAACGCCGGTTCCAACAGCAGGAGCCACCACCCCTCGCTTGAGTGCTTCATGGCCGACGTGCACTCCGAGGGATCCAACGGCGACGGTGTCGGGAGGAGGCAACAAACTCCCCCACCGCGCGCCGCGACCACGACGGGAGCCCTCGCCCGGGCCCCGGTACGACCGCGACAGCCAGAGGCGCGCGTGGCGCCCCACCAGGAGGTTGAGCGCCCCTGCAACGGGGGCGGGGCGCGACTACGAGCGCGCGACATCCAGCAGCGCATCTGCGCTGACGAGGATCGCCCCCAGCTCTTCGCCCGCGCCAGTTAGAACATCGCCACAGCGGCGGCCCTGCTTCGACGAGTCCCCGAGCCGGAGACGCCCGAAGAACGCCAGGCGCATCGAGAGGTACGCGACCTGCTCGAGTGCGCCGCCGTTCAGCAGGCGGAGAGCTCTGCGTCCCGGCGACACGGGAAAAACACCAGTGGGGAAGTCCCCACCGCACCCACCGAGAGGCGGGGGGAGTCCGTCCACCAGCCTCCTCCTTGGGTGAACCAGGCCGCGCCCGCTCGACGGACGTCGCCACCCGTAGGAGGTCGTGCCCCATCCATTCACCGGCACGTCGGTCCCATCCGCGACGCCCGTGACACCCTGGACGCGCGGAGGCACTCCCGCGCGGACAGAGAGGAGGGGGTGGACCGCGGCGGCCGCTATGACAGCGAGGAAGACCGCAGCCCGAGCCCCGACCTAGCGGGGCCCCGGGCCTTGTCCACGCGCATCCTGAGCGCGCCATTCCCGCCGCGCTTCAGGTAGCCAACCAACGTGGCCAAGTACTCTGGGGAAACGAACCCCGGGCTATGGCTCAGCGACTACCGGCTTGCAGGTCAGGCCGTTGGGGCGGATGATGAACTGTTCATCATCCGCAACCTCCCACTTTTTCTAGCCGACTCAGCGCGAGCCTGGCTAGAACATATCCCGTCAGGACGGATCCGCAGGTAGAACGACTTGAGGGAGATATTCGTGGGAAACTTCCAGGGCACGTACATGCGCCCTGGCAATTCCTAGGATCTCCGGAGCTGCCGCCAGGAGTCGGGTGAATCCCTTCGGGACTACATTCGACGCTTCTCCAGGAAGCGCACCGAGCTCTCCAACGTCGCGGACGCCGACGTCATAGGGGCATTCCTGGCAGGAACTTCCTGCCGACCCCTCGTCCACGAGTTAGGGCGCCAAGGCCCGCGGACCACGGAGGACCTCCTCAACATCGCCACCAGCTTCGCTTCGGGCGAGGAGGCCGTCGGAGCAATCTTCGACCGCTCCAAGGGCGAGGCGAAGCGGAAGGAGGACGCCGAGAGGGCACCTCCAACCGTCCGCAGAAGAAGAAGAACAAGCAGCGGCGCGAGGCACCCCTCGTGGCGGCTGCTGAGCGCAAGCGGGGTCAGCCGCCCCCGGAGGGCACCCCCGGCTTTTTCGACAAGCTGCTCGAGGGACCGTGCCCGAACCACGAGTTCCGCGCAAAGCACGCCTACACACCGACCTAGAGTACGGATCGCCGAGGGTCAAGGCGTATGACGAGCAAGGGAACTCGGTGTCACTCGAGGACGCACAAGACCAACTCGATGAAGCGCGCGATGTGGCCCTGCTACACTCGGCCAAATACCAGCAGGCCTTACGACGACACCACAGTCGCAAGGTGCAAGGCCGAGCCTTTAACGTCGGCGACCTGGTGCTCCGCCTCGTCCAGGACAACAGAGGTCGGCACAAGCTGACCCCTCCGTGGGAAGGTCCTTTCGTCATCGCCCAAGTGCTGCGGCTAGGCACGTACAAGCTGGCGACCCCCGATGGGCAGATCTTCAGCAATGCTTGGAACATAGAACAACTAAGACGCTTCTACCCTTAAATTCGGTTTCCAAGTTTAAACACACGCATTTCTGTAATTTTCTAGTCCACGGAGAAAAGCAATTTTGAGTCGACCTTTTTTGAGTCTCGTCACAAGCTCGGGGATATCCGACCCTGACCCTACCTCAGGGTCGCATATCCCTCGGGGTCTATCAGAGGCTCTGACCCAAGTCACCTGAGGTTTTCTCAAAACAACTTTTCTCCGAGCCGACCCCCCTTCCTAAACGTTTGGGCGTGAAAAGGGGAGAGTGCGCAAACGACGCCCAGGCAAGACTGATCGGACTGCGAGAAAGCCTACGCCCCAACGGCTACGGTACTATCGCCCATCAGCGCTTACTGACGCGTCCGACCCGTAATCTAAACCTTCCAGACCCAAAAAGACAAGGAAGGGGATCGAAAATGAACTTTGATAAATTACAAAAATGGCCCCTGCGGCCATTGCAAAAGCAAGTTCGAAATTTACTAACATATTTACATGACAGGGCATCTGAGCCCGACCCAGCTAGCCCGTTCAGGGGTTCTCCGGCGGGACGGCCTCATCCTCCAGCTGCTTCGCCAAGGCCTCCGCTGGGTCGAGCACCGCCGCATCGATCTCGTCCATCTCAGCCTCGGAGTACCCGGGGGCATACCCTTCGCTCATCAAGGCAAAATTGAGGCCGATATAATGGGACCCAAAGACGCCGAAAGCCCGCTTCACGCCGACGTGAAGTGCCTCCTGGGCGATCTCGCGGGTCCGTTGGTACACTCCGAGGGCACGAGCCGCCAGCGAGCTTGTCCCTTCCCCATGGACCACGCCGAGACTGTCGCAGACGACACGGACCGCATCTCGCCGGCTGTCGTGCTCGACACGCTCCGCATCGAGGGCCCCCTTCAGCTGGTCAACTTCATCCGCGAGACCTGTCCGAAACAACCCGCCGGATCAGAAACCTCCCCAACACCACAAAGGCAGAAAGACAAGAGGAGCCTTACCCTTGGACTGAGCCTTCAGCGCGGTCGCGGCGGTCTGAAGCCGACCAACCTCCGTCCTGAGGTCGGCCACCATCTTCTCGGCCTCGACCCTTCGGGCCGCCTCGAGATCCCGGTCCTGCCAGGCCTGCTGTCGCTCGTGGCGGATGCGCTCGACGGTCTTCTGAAGGGCTTCATGCTCCTCCTTCACCCGAAAGAGCTCCGCGGCATCAAGATGGGCCTTCTCGACAACGGCTTGGAAGTCCACGCGGTCACGGCGGGCCTGCTCGACGGCGGCCTGGAGTTCACCCTGCGCCGCCTGCTCGCGCCTTCGCAGGTCATCGATGACCTGCTAGGCGGCGGCAACCTGCGCGGCCAGCTCCTCGGTCCGCTGCTCCTCCGCGGAGAGGCGCTCCTGCCCGAGCTGAAGGATATCAGACTTTCGCCGGCTGCACTCCTGGAGGGCTTGCAAAGCAACCCACATTCAGCGATAGAGCGACGGAGAGGAAAGTGATCAGCACGAAGAACGGCATACCTGACCAACGGGAGCGGCCACGCCGTCCAACTCCCCCACCAAGAAAGAAAGGGCAGCACGGGCGCTGTCAAGCACGCCCTGCATTGTCCGCCACTTCCCCCACCCCTCGGCGTCATCCAGCGTGAGCAGGGGCCCCGGCTCCTCTGCCCCTGACGACGCCGCAGGAGCAGGCACGGCCACCACGGGTGCGCTGGCCTCGACGGCAGTTCCGCAGCGTGCGCCACCGTCCCTGCCGAGGTCGCCGCGGCCGCCGTCGACGCCGACGCACGTCCCGGCTCGCCCGCCGCCGCCACGGTCTCCGCCGCAGTCACCGGGGCAAGCGTCCCCTCCCCCGCTGCGGCCGCCAGAACGGGCACCTCCTCCTTTGCCGCCATCGTCGCCCCCGCCACGGCGTCCCGGGCAGATACTCACGGCGCCGTCGCCGCCGCCCCCGCTGCGGCCGTCGGGGCGAGCGTCCTCGCCTCCTCCGCCGCCGCCATGCCTTTCGTAGCCCCGGGGGCGGACCCCTCCGTCCCTGTCGCCACTGTCGGAGCAGCATGCTCCTCCTTCGCCTCGTCATCGAGGTTTATCACCTCCTTGATCCGAGGGCCCCCGGGGGCTACCCCCCGTCCCGCAGGGTCCACCGTCGTAGGTGTGGCAGAACCACCTGAATTAATCCGGCTCAAGTGTATTAACCATCACCATTAAGGCAATCTCGGTTAACCTTACACTTCAAACGGAGTAATCCACTGGTCTGTCGGGTATAACCTCCCGATACAACCACGGTAGAGCGGATCGAATGCCATACATACAAACGCTCATGCGACGATGAGCCCAGAGAATACCACATTCCAGCAATTATTACAACATTATCATAAGTAAATATTACAGACCAAGTTTTGAGTTTAGAAACCAAGTACTTCAATGATCATAACTAATAAGTTCTTCAGAGTTTAAGTTGCAGCGGAAAATAAAACAACGAAAGCTACTTCCACGATAAGGATGTCTCGATGAAGCCCGTACGAGACATCACTCGGCATTATCTCCGTTGGACGGGGGCGTATCCCATTCCACCGACCAACTAGGGGGAAGAGTGCAGGGCCAAGTCAAGCTAGCAATCATATCTTCGAAGGTCTCACCTGAAAACGAGCCACAAGCAAGGCTGAGTATACTAATACTCAACAAGACTTACCCGAGTAGTGGAATCTACTCCACCGACTCTAGATATGCAAGGCTTTTTGGCTCAGGGGTTTGTTTTGCCGAAAAAGCATCTACAAGTGGGTCCTTACTTTCAACTTTTAGCTCAAGATTCTAGTTTCATTAACCATTCTAGATAAGCAGCTATCCAATAGCATTCATGGTGAAGCATTAATTTCATCCAACAAGTTCATTCATCATCATTGTTCCTCTTCTTACTCTGTGGGTAAAGGGGGGTTAAGCAGTCTCAATAGCCGTGAGAAACGGACGATTCGAATCGAATTTCTTAACCTTGCAAGGGAAATCTAAACACACGTCACGTGGTTACTCCCAGAGTCACACGTGCAACTTTTTCCCTTTCTTTCCGGGTCGTGGATCGGGGCTACCCTCCGAGAGTACAAGAGTCCCACGCCACGGTTCGCCGCCGGGTCGTGACCACTCTCTGCACCCGCCATATGCACATGGGACCGAAGTTCAAAGGGTAGGATGCCGTTCCCTTGCCGGGCCAATCAGGTGCTTAAGCTTACCGATTCCCATAATCTCGGCATGTGTTTAGTACGTTCAAAGACTTAACCATCACTACCACACACTGCGGCCTTAGCATTTTTCACTAGACAGACGGGCCTCAATCGTAACCATCATTCCATAGCCCGTCCGTGTCCTTATGATTGCAGCGTGTAGAAAACATTCAACTCCTATTTTCTCGCGAGTGACAGGAAATCACTCGGCTTTTACCGGAGTCCTATTAGCACAGCATTCTATCGATCCTTGCGTCTAGTTTTCAAGCAAGGGTTCCTAATATCATGCAACTAAGTTTTCATTCAACTCCTATAAACTTAATGCACAAGCAAGGAGTAATGAGTTGCATAATTTAGGAAAGAAATGGGTTATGCTCCGGGGCTTGCCTTCTTGCGAAAAGTTAGCTTGGGGCTCTTCCGAACTTGGGCTCGGGTCTTCAAGAGCTTCAGTTAGATTTACTTGAGCTTCACGCTGCTCACTCTCGGACGCGGGCACCAGCTCGTAAGTTCCGTCGGCGAGAGTCGTCGATTCTACATGAATGCACAAGTTTAAGTAGTGGTGATGGTAAACGACACGATTTAAGTGTAATTACTACAGTGGATAGTTTCTGGTCATGAAACTTTGGATTTAGGCACATCAGGGAAAGATGTGCTTACTGTAAAATTTTCAGACAATTTCATGTAGCAGATTAATTATGAAAAATATATTACATAGTTGCTGTTAGATCTTTGTTCTTTTTGTACAGAACAAATGGCGCAACAACTGAGTCTAAGATTATAACAGAGCTTTCATTTAAGCATGCAGGAGCTACTGTAATTTTTGTAGGATTTATTATACAGTTTTCAGAGCATAGTAAATGTGACATTACACACCTAGGTTTTTCAAGGATTTATTTTTACAGGACCCTACACAGGGTTTTTGTCCATGAAACTTTTTACGCAGCTACCTCTACCACTGTGTATCTCCTAGTAAAAATTTGAGAATTTTCCAAGCTAGGATACTATTTTCTTGATTTAAGGTATGTTATTAGCACATAAATCAAATAAATGGTTCCTGTGAGATAAAAAGTCTCTAAATTTTCCTCTGGCATCTAGGTACTAATACACTATCATAGAAAACGTTTCACTAGGTGATTCATCACCTATCTGCAGGGATAAAATATTCTACCTAAACATGGTATGAAACTAAGTTTAATAAACAGTAAAGCTAGAGATGGAATTTGGGCCTGGTATTTTTACACAGGCCTAAACATCAAGCAACTAACTCACTGTCCAAAATTTAGGGTCAGCATTGATCTACAACAGTGGGTACAAAAGAAGTCCATTAAAGCTTCCATTTAATGTAGAACAAAATATGTTGAGAATCTGAGAAACTTTTTGTAACAAGAGTTATAGAGTTTCTTCTAAGGATTCCAGAACAGTTGAGTTTGCATTCTTCTGAATTTTCTACGATTTTATACGAATTTTACAAGTTCACTGAATTTGAATCTAGATTTGAAACTTTCTTTTACAACTGGGTCCTTGAATCTTACCCGCGGACCCTTCTAAAGATTTAAATTCTTGCAATTGGGTCCTCGGGCGGCTCGGGCGGGGTGGCCGGCCGAAATTCCGGCGAGGGGCTCGCCGGCGGCGAGGGGTGAGGGTCGGGGAAGGATCAGGGGTGCGAGGGCTACCTCGTGGGGGTCTTGTTCGGGTGGGGGACGGCCGGGAATAGCTCGCCGGCGTTGGAGCAGAGGCGGCGGCGGCGGCGGCACGCGTCGACGGCGGTGCTCCGGCGGGCTTGGGGCGGCCTGGTCTGGACGGGAAGCTTCAGTGGCGCGTGGGGAAGCTGCTCGGGGGCTTGGCTTGGGCGGAGGAGGTCGGAGTCGAGCTGTCCACGGTGAGCAGGGGCGGCGGCGGCGGCGACAGCGCGGGCGGTGGCGCTCCGGCGGTCCTGGGCGGTGTTGGGCGGGTCGGTGAGCTTTAGGGGGATGATGTAGTGGTGGCTGACACTCCAATTTGGGCAGGGGGCGGCTGTGGGAGGCTGTCCACGAACGGGCGGAGCTCGGCGGCGGTAATGGCGGCGGCGAGGTGTTCTGGCGGCTGTGGCTCGCGCGGGCGGCCGGGGCGCGGCTTTTATAGGGGCAGGAGGGGGCTGGAGGTGCCTGGGCGACGCGCGGGGCGGACGCGTACTGGGCAGCGCGGCGGTGGGAGGGGGCAAAGCCGCGCGTGGGGGAGAGGCGCGGCGGCCACTGGCCTGGCGGCTCGCGCCGGTCAGACATCGCCAACGACGTGGCGTGCGCTGTCGGGCGGGGAGGGGAGAGAGAGAGAGGAGCGAGGGGCCTAAACGCGAAATTAGAAAGAGGGGAGAAAACGCCCTGTTTGCACCCAGCCCCCTGAAACTTTTCAAATTTCGCGTTTAGGCCCCTCGCTCCTCTCTCTCTCTCCCCTCCCCGCCCGACAGCGTACGCCACGTCGCCGGCGATGTCTGACCGGCGCGAGCCGCCAGGCCAGTGGCCGCCGCGCCTCTCCCCCACGCACGGCTTTGCCCCCTCCCACCGCCGCGCTGCCCAGTACGCGTCCGCGCGTGCGCACGCCGTGCTGCGCCCCGCCTCGCCGCCCGCCGCGCCCAACCGCCGCGTCGCGCCGTGCCGTCCCGACCCCCGCGCCCCGCCCATCGCTGCGCCTGCCCTCCGCCCGAGCCGCTGCAGCAGCTGCTTCCCCAATCCACGCGCCGCGCTATCTCCTCGCGCCCACGCCAAATCCTCGGCCGCCAGTCGCTCGCGCCCGCCCGCCGCACGCCGCGCCGGCGTCCTGCTGCCGCCCGCCGTGGCCAGTGCCACGCCTTTGCCATGCCTCCGCCCCGCGCGTCGAGAGGCACAAGGAGAGGTAACGGGCGCGCGAGATCCTTACTAGATCGATGAAATCCCTGTCCGGCCGCATCGGAGGGTGGCCGGGCACCGGGAAGACGACGTCCTTGTCTTCCAGCGCCTCCCGGATGCGCTGGCGGACCTCGGAGGTGGGGAGCGCTCCCATCGCAAGGATGGTGCCCTCAGTTGGCGCGCTAGGAACCATCTCGGCGAGCGAGCGGATCCGAAGCATCAGCGGCGCCACCCTTCGAGAGTGGTACGCCCCGATAACTCCGGCCCCGGTGAGCCCCTTCGCCTTCAGGTACTCGATGGCGCGGAGAAGGCTGGAGATCCGCTTCTTCTCCTTCTCCACTGGACCGTACGCCCACACCTCCGGCGCCGCCTCGAAGACGCGGCCGGTGAACTCCGGCAAGGGGGATTCAGAGTAGTTCTTTATATAGAACCACTGCTGATGCCACCCCTTGTGGGACGCCGCGGTCTTCATCGCCATGTACTCCTTGGCACGGGACTGGCGAAGGTGGATCCCGGCGCACCCAATCACCATCGGGGTCGTCCGCTGCTGGCCGCCCTGCTTCTCGACCTTCTGGTACAAGCTCACCGTGAAGAAATACTTCCACAGCGAGAAATTGGGCTTGATGCCCAGGAATCCTTCGCACAGCGCGATGAATGTCGTGATGTGTTGGATCCCGTTGGGGTTGAGGTGCTGCAGCTCGAGTCCGTAGTGGTGCAGCAGCCCGCGGAAGAAGAGGCTCGGCGGTGTCGCGAACCCCCTCTCGTGGAAATGGGTGAACGAGACGACGTAGCCGGTGGGCGGACTCGACGCCTCTTCTGATCCGGGGAACCGCCACTCACCCCGCTCGGTCCTATCGCAGAGGAGACCCTTCTTCACGAGGCCGTTAGCGCGCGAGGTGCCGAAGCTGGAGCACTCCCAGGTGGCCATTGCGCGAGGAAGGGTAGCTTGACGGCGGGAGGCGAAAAAGGCTGGAGTGTTGGGGAAGAAGAAGGCGAACGGCTCGCACAGGAAACCAAATGGCGAAAGGAAAGGCGAAAAGACTCGGAGCAAGGTGAGGGCGGAACCGGCGAGGCGGCCCCCCATCTTATAGAACGACGCGTGGGGAGCGGAACGGACGCGCCCATCGCAGTTAATGCGGCTCCAGGTACACCTCGTCACGCCCATTCCCCTCCTTTTTCGGAAGACGTGCGCACCACCCTGCAGGAAACATCCACTCCCCCCTCATTTCGTGGGTCGGCACCTACCGCCACTTCGTCTTCCGAGAAGTACACGCACACGATCTCCTCCGCACCCGGCCCAAGGCTCAACGGAAAGGTAAGAAGGGATACGGGGCTGAAAACGTCCCTACGGCCCGTTACGATCTAGGGGTTCGAAGGCTGGCCCACCGTGGGTTCAACAGCCGCCCCAGGATGACCCTAAGCGATGGGTGAGGAGGGATGGGTCTGCTAGCGGCCATCACCCGGGCACCCGACAGCCCAGGGCGTCCCGACGTCACATTCGAGTCTGGCCGGCATCAAAGTTCATGGTTTTTCCCCGACGAAAGGCAATGAGTCACCGGGTCCAATCGAACGGGCTCGGGAACTATATGAACTGGCCGACCGGAATCTGGGGTACGCCACCAGCTTGGCCCAGGTCGGACCCCCCGAATGGGGACCAGGACCCCACTCGAATTGACCCGTTTGCAGCTCAACGAGCACCACGGTTCGTCCAACGAGGATAACGTGGCACGGCTCACCCCCTTCATCCCAGCGAATGGACGCTTGAGGGGTAACGTTCAAAAGTCGATCTGGCCTCCCGATCGGTCTCCTGCAACGCGCGGGGGCTCGGGGGCTAGATTCGCAACTAGTGACCACACGGATGGTGACAACATGAGGCCTCCAGATGGAGGGCGTTCCCCGGAACGGCAAGAATCCCCTCATGACGAGACAATCACCGTGCTTCCCGTCCTTGGTCAACTGCAGCCCGCACAACAAGCAAAAGTTTCCGAGGAACGACGATGACAGCCTCTGGAGGAGCGTCCCCGCTCCACCACAGGCTCGGGGGCTACTGTCAGGGGGAAAAGTAAACGATCGCCTAATGACTATCGCGGCAACGATCATGGAGGCCCGGACCCACTCGCCGCGACAGCGACCATCGTCAGCCCAACATGGGAGGGAAACGCTCCGCTTCGCCCGACCGAGTCTTTCGGGGTCGGATGCTCCCGACCCCCCGACGGCCGGGCTCCGCCTCGCCCGACCCCTCGCCGCAAGGGGTCCGCCTCGCCCGACCCCTCGCCGCAGGGGTCCGCCTCGCCTGACCCGGGGCGTAAAGGGTCAGGCTCACCTGGGCACGCCAGGCGGGAGTCAGCCTCGGGCGCAGACGCAAGCGCTGATCACGTGGGCCCACCGCCAGCCTTGCCATAAATGCTCCCCGGCTCAGGCGCACAGAAGGGCGCCCGCGCCCCTGAAGTGACCCGTCACACCTACCCGCCCACGACCGAGCCGCGCACGGCACAGCGGCGCAGTCTTCTCTGATTCGCTGTCAGGCAATCATGATCTGCGTCGCCTGGCACAGGAGCACGTCTGACTGTCCTCGCTCTCACCTACCCGTCCTCGCGCCCTGCAAATCCGGCGACAGGGACGGGATGCCCACGCCGCGCAGGCCGTCTGCAGGATAACAGGGGCAGTCGTGGCAGCCGTCTGCCCCGACGGGATGGAAGCCACGGCCATTATCACGCACGCCCGCCGGCACCGGCCCCCGAGGAGGATAGCGACAAGATCTGAGGAAGCCGTCTGACAGACCCGAAAGCTGAAGCCGGCCAGGGCGCCCGAGGAGCTCGAATCTACCCCTTGGATTCGTCGCCTCCTCCCTCTCTCTCTCTCTATCCCTTCGCACGTCTCGCATGTAACCCGGTCGTCCCCCTGGAACTATAAAGGGAAGGCCGGGACCCAAGAGGAGGGGAGAAATTTTTTTTGAAAACTCCCATACACTCACACTCACACTTTCCCACACGGGCTTCTTCTTCCCCGTGAAGAAGAACACGCCCTCACCATTAGAGCTTCAGGGCACACCTTAGAGACTTGGGACCGGTTCCCTCTCTCGCTTCTCTGTAACCCCTACTACAGAACCCATGTGGGCAACACGAGCAGCTCCCCATACTGGACGTAGGGCTTCTTCTTGGCCGAGCCAGTCTAAACCCTGTGTCACCCGCGCAACCATCCGGAGCCGTACGCGCATAAAAGAAATTTACTAGTCTAAGTCTTGATCACCAATCATGACAACGACAATCACGTACTGAAACAACAAAGTACGTCACTTTTCAGTATACTTTGAACAGGTTCATGCCCACATCCCACAATAGATATTTACTAATGCATTTTCACTCCATTTTTTTGAAGTGATGGTGCCACTCATGTTAGAGGAGGAAGACCACCAAGTGGGAGGGGGAGGGGTAGAGGCAGAGGCAGAGGAAGAGGAAGAGGTGCTTCAAGGCTTGCTACTTTGCTCAATATGTAGAAATGACCATTGCTTGGGATATGTAATAACTAGTGAGCAATTTGTTGTGTATGTATGACCTGATGAGGATATCAACACCAACGATACATCTACTCCGACATAAGTACCTATTGTTGGTCCTATTACTTCTGCTCGTGCTCGTGCTCGTCAACTTAATCATTAGGTGAGTTCACATCTAAGCTCATGTACATCATATTTAGACCGTGGAGACCCGTGTACTCTTATTTTGCTTAGGAACCAAGGAGACGACCGAAAGGGAAACGGATTCGCGCAGGCTGGATTCGGACTGCAGAAGAGTACCAACTTGTGACGGACACCACGGTCGCATATGAACTCGGATTGGGGCGTTCAAGTACTTCGTGAAAAGCTTATGAAGTCTTCTTTCAAACGGATCCAGCCTCATATCCATATCTTTTACGAGTCGGCCACAATCGTAAATTAATACAGAGTCCTTTTCTGCCCATGGTGTTGCATCACCCTATTTTGGCCCAATGTGTCGTGTATCAAGTTGAGTCCATTACGGACGCGTCCTAGGGTTGGAGTACGACCCCAGCAACCCTGTGGTCGTCCTCCCACGTACTTATACCCCTTAGCTGCCGCCAAGGATGCTGGGGTTTTGTTTAGATCAAGTTTAGCCTTCGCTACTTGCTTGCAAGCGCGCGTGCTGGATCAGCCGCCCGTCTTCTTATCTTCGGAACCCCACCATTATTGAGATTGCGTGTGAAACCTTCATTTACATCTAGTAAATTCAGTACTTGTCATACTTGTTCTTGCTAGTTCTTCGATTGCTTGCAGGACGAGTGCCCTAGTGGCCGGGTGCCGCGCTTCACAAGATCGCGATAGCTATTGGAGGGGGTGTATCGGTTGCTAAGGCGCAGCTTGGAAGGCTGTAGTCGGGCCGTGAACGTCGCCTCCATTGACCAATCGAGTTATCCACGCCTCTCATCAAAAGATAGGGAATCAAACCCTAGCGGGTCGCCATCAGTTGTTAATCAGAGCAAGATTTATCGGTGAGAGACTTCTAGTTCTTCGCTGAATCCGAAAAGCCAAAAAAAATAGTAGATTAGTTTACCTTCAATCCTATAAACTCGTCTGAGCCTTTGCTAGCACTACTTAGTTAGGGCTTGTTGAACTTCCGGTTGCATCGGTTGCGTCGAGTTGCTGGTCTTAGTTTTAGTCGTTTAGAGTTTCGAGTTCTTGTCACGTTCTAGTCACAACCGTGCGCTACCATACATACTACATGTTGGCGGAATCCGAGTCCATATTCGTGTTCAAGTCCGAGTTAGATTCTGTGTTGGTTTGTGACCGAATCGCACGTGGTGCTGTGATTCGAGTAGGAATCGGTTTCCGAGTCCGAATTGGTTATTGCGCCGTGTTATAAAATTCCATTGCTATTCGCACTTGTACTACATATTTTGTAGCGTTCTAGAAAGGCAGAAGTAGTCTCGGCTTACTCAAACCGCAACTTTGCACGCATACATATAGTCTCGGCTTACTCCAGAGAGAGAGAGAGAGAGAGAAAGGGAAGTAGTCTATTTTTACCGGAATACCCCTACCCTTTCGGGAAAAGTTTGTGTGGTGTGTGGCTCTTTTGAAGTCTTTTAGGTTATATAACCAGTTTTGAGTATCCCCTAAAAAAGAAAAAAAAAGAAGAAAAAAAAGAGGGAAGAAAAGGGGCTGTTCTTTGTGCATCATTTTTGTTCTTCGGTGGTGTCTCGTGACTTCATTTGTGTCCAGGCTCGCGTCTCTAGCACGGTCTAGGCTAGGACCAGCATACTGCCGCCGTTGAATGATTCTTCAGCTTGCTTTTTGTAACTAACGTGGTGCTAGTTCATCCTTGCTTCAGCCCACCTATAGCTCCACATATTCGACTACAGCTTGACAGGTCCTGTTGTTGCGGCACCGATACACTTCATCCCTCGGTTGCAGACTTGTTGGTTGTTGTCCCCTACTGTTGAGCAAGGTAAGAATTGGTAAGAGCTTGTGTAACAGGTTGAGAGTGAGCGCCTTGCAGTAGCTACATCCCATTAGTTGTAGGATCTTATTTCTTCACCTATTTTCGTGTTTCCTTTGTTCATCTAACCATGACAGGATCAGAGGATGATGGGAGTTTAGGTCACTCTCCTCGTACAAAGGGAATCATACAACATTTTGAAAATATGATGAGGAGGCATGTAGATGGGCTTGCTGAAGATATGCTGGTGTCAAATGATAAGATTGGGTAGTTGGAGGCCACGCAGCTTGCCACCAACACCAAGCTTATAAGGCTGGAGACGTCGGTCGCTCATATTGACCAAAGCCTTGCTACTCTTTTGAGGCGTTTTGATGAGATGCATGCCAGAACTGCAAATGGGCATGAGGGAGAAAATAAGAAGGATGAGCGTGTTGAGGATAATTGGGATGATTATGTCGCCGACGACTGCGAACTAATCGGAGAGGTATGGGTGGACATCGACGACGTGAGGTACATAATAATGATGATGCTTTCTGTAAAATAAAATTTAAGATACCTTCTTTCGATGGAAAATACGATCCTGATGCATACATTACTTGGGAAATTGCTGTTGATCAAAAGTTTGCATGTAATGAATTTCCTGAGAATATACGTGTTAGGGCTGCTACTAGTGAGTTTACTGATTTTGCCTCTGTTTGGTGGATAGAACATGCTAAGAAAAATCCTAATAATATTCCACAAACCTGGGATGCTTTGAAACGGGTCATGCGGGCTAGATTTGTTCCTTCTTACTATGCGCGTGATCTGTTACATAGATTGCAACAATTGAGACAGGGTAATAAAAGTGTAGAAGAATACTATCAGGAATTACAAATGGGTGTGTTGTGTTGTGATTTAGTGGAGGATGAGGAACCTGCTATGGCTAGATTTTTGGGAGGTTCGAATCGAGAAATTCAGGACATTCTTGCTTATAAAGATTATACTAACGTAACCCGTTTGTTCCATCTTGCTTGTAAAGCTGAAAGGGAAGTGTTGGGACGACGTGCTAGTACCAGAACTAATATTTCTGCAGGAAAACCTTCATCATGGCAGCCGCGCACATCTACCTTATTGACCGGACGAGCTCCTGCACCTTCTACATTCCCGAGTCGGCCGACAATACCCGCTCCATCCAACGACAAGACACGTGCTCCCCCGACAAATTCAGCAACCACGACTGTCCAGAAACCAGCCACGAGTGCATCTTCGGTTGCCTCCACAGGAAGGACAAGAGATGTTCAGTGCCATCAATGCAAGGGCTTTGGACACGTGCAACGTGACTGCCCTAACAAGCGCATTTTGGTAGTCAAAGGAGATTGTGGGTATTCCTCTGCTAGTGATTTTGATGAAGATACACTTGCTTTGCTTGCTGCTGACCATGCAGGTACTGAGGAACAACCAGCAGAGCAGATTGGTGCAGAGGATGCAGATCATTATGAGAGCCTCATTGTGCAGCGTGTACTTAGTGCACAAATGAAAAAGGCAGAGCAAAATCAACAGCATACACTATTCCAAACAAAGTGTGTTATTAAAGAGCGTTCGTGCCATTTGATAATTGATAGAGGTAGCTGCAACAACTTGGCTAGCAGTGATATGCTCGAGAAGCTTGCACTTACAACAAAACCGCACCCACATCCATATCCCATTCAGTGGCTCAACAATAGTGATAAGGTCAAGGTAACGAGATTGGTACGAATTAATTTCGCTATTGGTTCATATCATGATGTTGTTGAATGCGATGTTGTGCCTATGGAAGCTTGTCATATTCTGCTAGGTAGACCATGGCAATTTGATACCGATAGCATGCATCATGGTAGATCAAATCAATATTCTCTTATACATCATGATAAGTAAATCGTTTTGCTTCCTATGTCACCTGAATCTATTGTGCGTGATGATGTTGCTAAAGCTAAGAGAACTAAAACTGAGATCGATAAGAATGCCAAATCTGTTAGTAGCAGAAAAGATAAGATAAGATTGAAAGGACATTGCTTGCTTGCTACTAAGTCTGATATTAATGAATTGATTGCTTCCACTTCTGTTGCCTATGCTTTGGTGTGCAAGGATGCTTTGATTTCAGTTCACGATATGCAGCATTCTTTGCCCCCGTCTGTTGCTATCCTTTTGCAGGAGTATTCTGATGTGTTTCCAAGTGAGATACCAGCGGGGCTGCCACCAATACGAGGGATTGAGCACCAAATTGACCTTATTCCTGGTGCATCGTTGCCAAACCGTGTGCCATACAGGACAAATCCGGAAGAAACTAAAGAAATTCAGCGACAAGTGCAAGAACTACTCGACAAAGGTTATGTGCGTGAGTCTCTTAGTCCTTGTGCTGTTCCGGTTATTTTAGTGCTTAAAAAAGATGGAACATGGCGTATGTGTGTTGATTGTAGGGCTATTAATAATATCACAATTCGATATCGACACCCTATCCCACGTTTGGATGATATGCTTGATGAATTGAGTGGTGCTGTTGTGTTTTCCAAAGTTGATTTGCGTAGTGGGTACCACCAGATTCGTATGAATTTGGGAGATGAATGGAAAACTGCTTTCAAAACTAAGTTCGGGTTATATGAGTGGTTAGTCATGCCTTTTGGGTTAACTAATGCACCTAGTACTTTCATGAGATTAATGAACGAGGTTCTGCGTGCTTTCATTGGGAAATTTGTTGTTGTCTACTTTGATGCTATATTGATTTACAACAAATCTTTCAATGAATATCTTGATCACTTACGTGCTGTTTTTAATGCTTTAGGAGATGCACGTTTATTTGGTAACCTTGAGAAGTGCACCTTTTGCACCGATCGAGTGTCTTTTCTTGGCTATGTCGTGACTCCACAGGGACTCGAGGTTGATCAAGCCAAGGTGGAAGCTATACAGGGATGGCCTATACCGAAGACTATCACACAAGTGCGGAGTTTGCTAGGACTTGCTGGTTTCTATCGTCGTTTTGTGAAGGACTTCAGCACCATTGCCGCGCCTTTGAATGAGTTTACAAAGAAGGGAGTGCCTTTTAGTTGGGGTAAAACACAAGAGAACTCCTTCAACACGCTGAAAGATAAGTTGCCACATGCACCTCTCCTCCAACTCCCTGATTTTAATAAAACTTTTGAGCTTGAATGTGATGCTAGTGGCATTGGTTTGGGTGGTGTTTTGTTACAAGAAGGCAAACCTGTTGCTTATTTCAGTGAAAAATTGAGCGGGCCTGTTCAAAATTATTTTACTTATGATAAGGAATTGTATGCTCTTGCTCGCACATTAGAAACATGGCAGCATTATCTATGGCCCAAAGAGTTTGTTATTCATTCAGATCATGAATCTTTAAAACATATTCGTAGTCAAGGAAAATTGAACCGTAGACATGCTAAGTGGGTTGAATTTATTGAATCTTTTCCTTATGTTATTAAGCACAAGAAAGGGAAAGAGAATATAATTGCTGATGCATTATCTAGGAGATACACCTTGCTGAACCAACTTGATTACAAAATCTTTGGATTGGAAACGATTAAAGATCAATATGTTAATGATGCTGATTTTAAAGATGTGTTGCTGCATTGTAAAGATGGGAAGGGATGGAACAAATTCATCGTTAGTGATGGGTTTGTCTTTAGAGCTAACAAGCTATGCATTCCAGCTAGCTCCGTTCGCTTGTTATTGTTGCAGGAAGCGCATCGAGGTGGCTTAATGGGGTATTTTGGAGGAAAGAAAACGGTAGATATACTTGCTGGTCATTTCTTTTGGCCAAAGATGAGAAGAGATGTGGAGAGATTTGTTGCTCGCTGCACGACATGTCAAAAGGCTAAATCACGATTGAATCCACACGGTTTGTATTTGCCTCTACCTGTTCCTAGTGCTCCTTGGGAAGATATTTCTATGGATTTTGTGTTGGGATTGCCTAGGACTAGGAAGGGACGTGATAGTGTGTTTGTGGTTGTTCATAGATTTTTTAAGATGGCCCATTTCATACCATGTCATAAAACTGATGATGCTACTCACATTGTTGATTTGTTATTTCGGGAAATTGTTCGTTTGCATGGTGTGCCCAACACAATTGTTTCTAATCGTGATGCTAAATTTCTTAGTCATTTTTGAAAGACTTTATGGGCTAAATTGGGAACTAAGTTGTTGTTTCCTACTACATGTCATCCGCAAACTGATGGTCAAACTAAAGTGGTTAATAGAACTTTGTCTACTATGTTAAGGGTTGTTTTAAAGAAGAACATTAAGATGTGGGAAGATTGTTTGCCTCATATTGAATTCGCTTTTAATCGATCGCTGCATTCTACTACAAAGATGTGCCCATTTCAGATTGTATATGGTTTCTTGCCTCGTGCTCCTATTGATTTAATGCCTTTGCCATCTTCTGAAAAACTGAATTTTGATGCTACAAAGCGTGCTGAATTGATGTTAAAACTGCATGAAACAACTAAAGAAAACATAGAGCGCATGAATGCTAAATATAAGATTGCTGGTGATAAAGGTAGGAAGGAACTAAAGTTTGAACCTGGAGATTTAGTTTAGCTGCATTTGAGAAAGGAAAGGTTTCCTGAATTGAGAAAATTTAAATTGCTACCTCGGGCTGATGGACCATTTAAAGTGTTAGACAAAGTCAATATTAATGCATATAAGCTCGATCTGCCTGCGGATTTTGGGGTTAGTCCTACATTTAACATTGCAGATTTGAAGCCATATTTGGGAGAGGTAGATGTGCTTGAGTCGAGGACGACTCAAATGCAAGAAGGGGAGGATGATGAGGACATCAACACCAATGATACATCCACTTCGACACAAGTACCTATTGCTGGTCCTATTACTCGTGCTCGTGCTCGTCAACTTAATCATCAGATGAGTTCACATCTAAGCTCATGTACATCATGTTTAGACCATGGAGACCCGTGTACTCTTATTTTGCTTAGGAACCAAGGAGTCGACCGAAAGGGAAACGGATTCGCGCAGGCTGGATTCGGACCGCAGAACAGTACCAACTTGTGACGGACACCACGGTCGCATATGAACTCGGATTGGGGCATTCAAGTACTTCGTGGAAAGCTTATGAAGTCTTCTTTCAAACGAATCCGGCCTCATAATTTGTTGACGCCAGATTTTGACACGTGTTGAATTGGCGTCAGGAAAGGAAGAGACTGGCCGATGCGGCAGATTTAAAGGCTACAGTTGGAAATCGGCCGATTGAGGCTACAGTTAGGGATCGGCCGATTGGCGATACAGCTTGCGCCAACAGATAGAGGGATGAAGCCATTGGAATCCTAACAGAGGGTCCCAGTCAAAAATGACCTGACGTTGGTCAAAAGAACGATGCCGACTCGGTCGTGAAGCAATGGAAAGAATCCGGATTGGAAAGGAGATGGCGGCAGAAGATTCTGCGGGAGCCCATTTCCTTTAGGAAAATATTATAGATATAGTAGTTTTCTATTTAAATCAAGTTTGTAACGGATCGTAATCGATCAGGAACCTTAGTCCTAGGGTATAAATAGGAGTCGTCAGGGTTTTGTAGAATATACATCAATCAATCAACAAAAACAATCTACTTTTTCATCGCACTTTAATTTCAAGTCGGCGACTTCGCCAATACTTCTTTTTCTTTCACGAGTTCGTACGGATTGGCAGAGCTGCATCAACACGATCTCCGGCCAATTGGTAGGTTCCGCTTATCGAATAACATCTAAGCTTTAACTTCGGGCGCTTCGCCGTTGTTTCATTTAGATTTATTCACTAGTTATCGATATTTACCAGAATTATAGGTTTTACCTATTGTTCTAGTTTTTATCACCAGTTATCTAGCTTAAGATCGAAACTATTGGCTTTATCATTGCTTTCCCTCATTCATTATCATACAGCCGATTAGATCTATTTCAAGTGTTGCATCTGTAATAATTGTTTAAGATACTCCAGTAGTTTTCTTTACAATCATTACGTGATTATCGGCTGATCCATAGCCGGTCATCTTCATAGCAAATCGGCTGATTCGCTGATACGCTTTTCGGGATAGATCGGAACCTCAGCCGATCGGGACACCCGGAATTTAATACGTTTATTTCCTTGTCAATCAACAGGTCAGATTGACTGGCACGCCGCGCGAACCGCACCAAGGCTATCACCCGAACAGGAGTTAAGCAGATTCTCCCGGGTCGTGTGTCCGACGCTGAAGGTCATCGGCCGATTCCTGGCCGATTTTTAGCGCCAACAATATCTGTTACTAGTCGGGCGCAATCGTAAAATTAATACAGAGTCCTTTTCTGCCCGTGGTGCTGCGTCACCCTGTTTTGGCCCAATGGGTCGTGTATCAAGTTGAGTCCATTACGGGCGCGTCCTAGGGTTGGAGTACGACCCCAGCACCCCTGTGGTCGTCCTCCCACGTACTTATACCCCTTAGCCGCCACCAAGGATGCTGGGGTTCTGTTTAGATCAAGTTTAGCCTTCGCCATACCCATCGGCCTACGATCTACCGCCGTAGCTGTTCATCAGCAGCAAGTGGATTGGACAGCAAGAATAGCAGAGGTAATTCAAGACTAATTAGGGTTAAAGCCGAAAGTACAAACTTATACGTACAAGACGCCATACCCATCGGCCTACGATCTACTGCCGTTTCCCCACCGGTACAAAGTTCCGGACTTTACCAAGTTTTCGGGGCTGGATGACACCTAAACCGTGGATCACATAAATAGATTCATCATCCAGTGCGAGGAAGCCGCCACACAAGATGCTCTGCGGGTGAATCTGTTCTCGTCGTCTCTATCTGGGTCGGCCTTCCATTGGTTCACTACCTTACCACCCAATTCCATCGTTACTTGGGCCGATCTGGAAAAGCAATTCCATAAGTACTTTTACGCGGGAGTCCACGAGATGAAGCTTTCAGATTTGACCAGCCTCAGGCAAAGGAGCGACGAACCAGTAACCGGCTACATACAGAGGTTCAGAGAGGTCAAAAACAAATGTTATACCCTAGCCCTGACCGATGCTCAGTTGGCCGATATCGCCTTCCAAGGCCTCCTGCCACATATCAAGGAGAGGTACGCCTCACAAGAATTTGAAAGCTTAAGTCAGATCGTTCACCGATTGGCCGGTCAGGAAGTACGTCCGTTTGATCAGCGGAGAAATTTCAAGAAAAATGTGGCATATTTGGAAGGGTCTGAGTCTGAGGAAGAAGAAGAAATCGGCCTAGCAGAATGGGTCAAAGGGAAAAAGCCAATATCGTGCCCTTTCGGCAAGAAAGAACCAGAGGCGTTCAGTTTTGACACGTCAAAGGCCGATAAAATCTTCAACTTAGTTCTCCAAGAGGGGCAGATCAAGCTCTCACCTTACCACTCCATCCCCTCGGCCGATCAGCTCAAAAAGATGAAGTATTGCAAATGGCAAAATGCTACATCTCATGACACGAATGAGTGCAAGATCTTCCGTCAGCAGATACAGTCGGCCATCAAGCAAGGCAGACTCAAGTTCGAAGTCCCGGCAAAGCTGGTGAAGCCGATGAAGATTGATCAGCATCCTTTCCCTGCTAACATGGTTGACACGGGAAGAAACTCACTTCAAACCAAGGTCCTGACGTCGGAATCGGCTAGAAGAAGCGACGCCGTGGATCCCAGGAAGCAAGTCACGGTGGACGATGTCAAAGGGAAAAGACGGGATGAAGACGAGGGCGAAGGATCAGAACGATCGCGTAGACCTGTCACTTCCCAATTCTTACTCAGCAAATATCAGCGGTAGCAGTAAAGATCGAGATACCGTGATGAGATGATACGCCGACACGAAGATCATTGGCGATGTTCGTTCTTCATCCATTGCTGGGAAAATAACCTCAGATTGCTGTCAGCTGATAATTGCCCTGAGTGCAGCGGATCAAGTCGCAACAATCGCCCGCTCAAAAGATCACGTTCCAGAGATAGAGGATCAGAGCCGATCAGCAGAAACTGGCGCGAACAAGAAGGTCGGCGCCTTTCAGTGCATGATCGGCTGGGGGCAGAGCTGACTGGTATGGCCGGTCGAAGGGCAGGATCAACCAGCAGAAGCGACTGGGGGGCAGAACCAGCGTACACGATCGGCTAGAAGAAATGACTGGTGCTAGGGTGTCAGATGAGAACCCCCTAGGAAGGGAACCAGACTGGGAGCATGCCAAACCGCCGGCCAAACCAGTAAACCCCAGGTGGTGCCCTGATGGACTGTCTAAATCTCAAAAACGAAGGATCCAACGCCTGCGCCAATGGGAACAACAAGAGGAAGAGCAGAGGCAGGTGCTGGATAAGAAGAATGACAGGTCTCGGGTCTGGCGCCCCAAGAGAAACAACAACAAGGAGGGCAACAATCAAGAATCGGCAGTTGATGTCAACATGGTGTTCATATTGCCGATGGAGTTCATGGCGCCCGCTGATCGAGATAAAGCGACAAGGATGGAGGAGCAGATGGCGTAGTTGGTCTTGGAGCCGATGATAGCCACCTTTGAGAAACCGGAAGATGAAAAACAGCAACATCTCAAGGCACTATTTCTCAAAGGACACGTTAACGGACGACCCATTACCAGGCTACTAGTGGACGGAGGCGCTGCAGTCAATATCATACCATATGCCATGTTCCGGAAGTTAGGCAAAAGCAATGAAGACCTGACCAAGACAGATATGATGCTCAAAGACTTTGAAGGAAACGTGTCTCCCGCCCGCGGAGCACTCTGCGTCGACCTCACCATCGGCAGTAAGACCCTTCCCACTACCTTCTTTATTATTAATGGTAAGGGGTCCTACAACATGTTGCTCGGTCGCGATTGTATACACGCGAATTGCTGCATCCCATCTACAATGCACCAATGCCTCGTACAGTGGGTCGGCGACAGTACAGAGATAGTCACCGCCGATTCCACCTACACTGTTGTGGCGGCCGACACGCAACAGTGGAGCTGTGAACACGTCAAGTGTATATCTGGTAGAACTTGGGACACTGATTTCCTGAAAGTGTCCGATTTTGGTCTACAGCCGATCCAAGCAGTCGGCTCCGAAGATTCAGATTAGATGGATCTGTTCGTTCGAGAAGACGAGAAGCTTGGGCATGGATTTACGTCGGCTGATTTATTGGAGGTGGTGGATTTAGGAGATGGTAGCAAGCCAAGGCCGACGTATATTAGTGCTAGTTTAGATCCCGATTACAAATGTGGATTGATAAGTTTGTTAAAAGAATTCAAAGATTGCTTTGCTTGGGAATACCATGAGATGCCTGGCCTAGACCGGTCCATTGTCGAACACCGATTGCCTATAAAATCAGGATATCGGCCATATCAGCAGCCTGCACGACGGTGCAACCCTAAAATTCTACCTGATATAAAGGCCGAGATCACAAGATTGATTGAAGCAAGATTGATTCGGCAGTGCCGTTACGCCGAATGGATTTCTAATATTGTACCCGTGTATAAGAAAAATGGAAAGTTGCGCGTATGCATCGACTTCAGAAACCTAAATCAGGCTACACCGATGGACGGGTATTCGATGCCGACAGCCGATGTTTTGATAGATGCTGCCGCAGGACATTAAGTCATCAGTTTCATGGATGGTAATGTTGGGTACAATCAAATATTAATGGCCGAAGAAGATATTTCGAAGACGGCTTTCAGGTGTCCAGGCCACCTCGGTCTATTCGAGTGGGTTGTAATGACCTTTGGGTTAAATAACGCCGGCGCTACATACCAGCGGGCTATGAATTATATCTTTCACAAGCTCATTGGTGTATCGGTGGAAATCTACATCGACGACGTTATAGTCCAGTCAAGAGGTCATCAGGAACATCTGGCCGATTTACAAGAGGTATTGGAGTGCACGAGGAAGCATGGGTTGAAAATGAACCCGAACAAGTGTGCATTCGGCGTGTCGGCCGGGCAATTCTTAGGATTCATAGTCCATGAGCGCGGGATAGAGGTTAACCAGAAGACCATAGCTGCCATCAATAAGGTTGTAGCCCCGCAGAATAAAACTGAGCTGCAGTCCCTCATCGGCAAGGTCAATTTTATTAGAAGATTCATATCCAACTTGTCCGGGCGTATTCAAGCTTTCACTCCTTTGTTGAAATTGAAGCCCGATCAGGAATTCATGTCGGAAGAAGAACAACGCAAAATATCAAGCAATATCTAATTTCACCACCGGTGTTAGTCCCGCCACAGCCCGGTAAGCCGTTCAAATTATACTTATCGGCTGACGAACAGGCTATCGGATCGGCGCTGGTACAGGAGTTCGAAGGAAAAGAACGGGTGGTATATTATGTCAGCAGAAGACTCCTGGACGCCGAAACAAGATATTCCCCAGTGGAACGATTGTGCCTGTGTCTATATTTCTCGTGTACCAAGCTCAAACACTATTTGTTATCGGCAGAGTGCATAGTCGTATGCAAGGATGATGTGGTAAAATATAGGCTATCACTGCCAATTTTGAAAGGACGGATTGGAAAGTGGATCTTGGCTTTGTCAGAGTTTGACTTAAGGTACGAATCGGCCAAGGCTGTCAGGGGTCAGGTCATGGCCGATTTCGTGGCTCAGCATTGTGGACCGGAAATTGCTGTCGTTGAACCGATTCCATGGACTCTATACTTCGATGGTTCTTCGTGTGGAGCTGGATCGGGAATCGGCATCGTTCTTGTATCGCCTCGGGATTTCTCTCTGCCGATAGAGGCATCCGCAGCCAACAACCAGGCAGAATACCGAGCTGTCCTAAAAGGTATTCAATTGTTAAGGGAAGTCAAAGCTAATGCAGTCGAAATTTTTGGGGATTCCATGCTCATTGTAGATCAATTGACGGGGAGATCTGAATGCAAAGATGATATCTTAAGGATTTACTATGAAGATTGCCTCCAGCTGTTAAAGGAATTCAAGTCTGCGGTGATTGAGCACATTCCCAGAAATTACAATGAAGAGGCCAATAGGCTTGCCCAACACGCGTCCGGATATCGGCCGATTCAAGGGGCCATGATTCTGGAACTTGCGGCCGACGATTGGTGAAAGGAGATTGCCGATTACTTGAAAGATCCATCCCAGAAGGTGGATCGGCGAGTGCGTTTTCAGGCCACGAAATATGTGTTACTCGAAGATGATTTGTTTTGCCGGACAATTGATGGGGTTCTTCTCAAATGCCTGGGAACGGAAGAAGCGAAGGTCCTGATGGGGGAAATCCATGAAGGTGTTTGCGGAGCCCATCAATCGGCTCACAAGATGAAGTGGATGATCAGAAACAATGGGTATTATTGGCCGAAGATTCTCGAAGATTGTTTCAAATATTATAAAGGTTGTCAAGACTGTCAGAAGTTTGGCAATGTGCAGCGCGCGCCAGCTTCAGCTATGAACCCGGTAATCAAGTCATGGCCGTTTAGAGGTTGGGGAATAGATCTCATCGGACAGATTCACCCTCCATCGAGCAGAGGACACAAGTTTATATTAGTAGCCACTGATTATTTTACCAAATGGGTGGAGGCAGTTTCGTTGAAGACCGTGACATCGGCCAATATGATCGATTTCGTTAAGAATCACATTGTTTATCGGTTTGGTATTCCTCAAACTATCACGTCTGATCAAGGAACGATGTTCACCTCAGGGAAGTTCGGAGAATTCGCCGCCGATATGGGGATTAAATTGTTGAATTCTTCTCCGTACTATGCTCAAGCCAACGGCCAGGCCGAGTCATCCAATAAGGGGATAATCAAGTTGATCAAGAGGAAGATAGAGGAACAACCCAAGAAGTGGCACATGTCTTTGGCTTATAGGATGGCTTGGCACGGGGCCACTAAGATATCTCCTTATCAGTTGGTATATGGCCACGAGGCAGTCTTGCCTTGGGAATTAAGGACGGGGTCAAGGCGCATATCGCTTCAAGATCAGTTGACGGCTGATGACTATTCCTTCCTCATGAAGGAAGAGCTCGATGATTAGGCGGGTCAACGATTGAGGGCCCTGATTAGCATCGAAGAAAACAAGAAAAGGGTGGCCAGGTGGTATGACAAGAAGGTCAAGGTTAAACAATTCTCACAAGGAGATTTGGTATGGAAGTTGGTGCTACCAATAGGGTCTAAGGATCCCAAATTCGGTAAATGGTCGCCCACTTGGGAGGGGCCGTATAAAATCGGCCGATGTGCTCCGGGAAATGCATATATACTAGAAACTATCGAAGGGGAAGAATTCACAAGAGCCTTAAACGGGAGATATCTGAAGAGGTACTATCCAAGTATATGGGTGGGTGCATAACTTGCGATAGGGTGCATCAAGACAACGTGGCCAACTTCCATTGGCTCCTGTCTATATAGCCGATGTAAAAATGACATCGCCTTAAGGAGAAGACATTTTGATTTGGTCTGACCGATTCATTATTCGGTGAAAACAGCAGAGTACATGGCCGACATGGTACAAGTCGCCCTTAGAATAAAAGTACCAATATATCTATTGGTCACGCTTTTTCTTAATCTCTCTCTCAATCCGACCTAATTTTATCAAAAGGCGGATGCTCTTCTCTTCTAGATCCTCCATAGTGGCTTCAACCTCGACTTGACGAGGGAGTGGATGGCTCCTGTCGAGAGGTGGTTGGGATGTTCCCGCCGCAGCATCTTCAAGGGCAACTGAGCGAGGGAGTGGATGACTCCTTTCAGTTGGCAGTCGCCTGGAGCAGTTGGCGTCTATATGGTCCCAGACTTTCTGGACGTCAGCAAGGACATGACCTTTGAGTTCTTCAAAATGAGCTTTTCGGCTAAAGAAGGAGCAAACAACTACCCAATGTCAGAGCAATTGAGATGTCAAGGGAGGAAATAGAGGAGGGTTCGTACCTGGTTGACAGAGAAGGAGGAAGATTAAGAAGACATCTTCATGTCTAGCCTGGGAGGACAAAGATCAAATTATTGGAGGGGAAGAAGATGGGTAATATAGACGCCTTTGGAAACGATGTGGGATCTCATACTTATAGAAGGAAGGGGGTAAAGAGATGGCAGGATGCGTCCCATCGGAGTAAAAGCGTTAATAAATGAAAAGTTGCCAAACAAGACGGTCCAAGTTTGAATCTGCGCGTCAACATTAAGAGGGCATTAAATTTTTATAGGATTTTTTACAATTCACCCAAGGAGGGCATCAATAGTTGCAATCGCTCGTTGCCTAATTTGATCGGCCGAGTCTACAATTCTTTGGTCGTCATTAGCCGATCCGGGGACTTCTGGCATATGACGATGGATTTTTATTGCTTCACGGGCCAGGTTATATCTTTCTTGCTTCAGCTCGGCGATGAAAGATGGAAGGTCTTGGAGTCTTTTTTCTTCAGCGGCTATAGCCTTGGTCACCCGCTCCATCTCTTTGGCTAGCTCTGCCCTTCGCTGTTTGAGGCGATCTATGGCGCCGACGATATCTGGACGAGAGTTCTCAAGGAAGTTGATTCGCTGATGCACCTCTTGGGCTCGGTGTTTGTAAGTCTCTTCTTCCTCGCGGGCTTTCGCTAGCTTGGCGCGATCGGCCATATGAAACAAGGCCCCGAACACTGAAGTCTACGTTGACTCTATATATGCAGCAGGATCCAGAGCCTCTGTCGCTTCCTCTAGAATTCGGCCTCTGATTTCATTAAGAAGTCGCCGAATCGACGAGGCATCTCCCACTAATCGGCCGATATCGTCTTGAAGGAGGGATCGCATACTCTCGAGCTTGGCACGGACGTCATCAGGAATTGAGCTCGATGTGACTTGGTGTGAAGCGACCTCTTCATCATCAGAAAGAGGAACCGCGAAAGAGAAAAGTCTGTTATTGGGAGTGTCCTGCTCCTGTGAAATAATATAAAAAAGTAAAAATACGGATTAGCAGACAGCAAGGGGGAATCGGCCAATTTGGGTGATAAGTTCCTTACCTCTTTGAAACGGATTTCCCTTGCTTGCGTCGGCGGATGTGCCATCCTCGTCTCGGGAACCGGCGCGATTGGCTCATCAGAAGAAGAAGACTCGACGACTATCAGTGCCCTGCTCGGGCCAGCCTCCTGAAAAGGTATGGGAAGCAGATTTTATGAGTATACTGCGAATAATTAAGTCTTATGATATAAGATGCCTGCCATACCTCTGTGAGTCTTTCGGCCGATGTTTGTTGGGGAGGTACAATCGACGCACCCAGATTGGCCTGCATCAAAAATCGGTTAGTTTTTTTGTTGAGGATCAAGAAATTGAGTTAAGAAACTCTACCTCGGTGAGGGAAATCGCTGGCGTTTCGGCTTCCGCTTGGGATGTAGCCGATTGCTGCGGAGACTGCGCTGAGGCAATTCGTGCAGCCTGGCAGAAGGAAGAGGTTAATATTGATAGAATACTTAAAAGTATGTGAAGTATGCAGAGTTACCTGAACAGCTTCTACCAGCAATGATGCAGCGGCCGCTCCAACTTCTGTAGCAGTCTGGAGATCGACCTCCTCGATAATCGGCAAAGTTGGCGCAGTTGGAGGTTCAACCGATGCCGCAGCCGATTGATCAGCCGATTCTATGCGGGCACGTACTCGACGTCTCGTCTTCTTTAAAGTGGGTTTTTTCGGTGTTTGCTTCCATCGGCCGCTGCTGATGTCTTCGATGGTCGGGGCGTGATGCCCGATAAGTGGGAATGGTGTGTATGGGCGATTGCTCTCTATCGGCCTACCACTTTAGCTCCGCGTCGGGGGAAGTTGACTTTCGGACTGAAAAGAGGAATACGAGTTAGCGGCGAGATTGTAGCATGAAAAGGGATAATGTTGAAATCGGCTGGAAGAAGGGAAGTACCGCTGCATTTGAATCAATGTTGTTTGGGTCTAGATTATTACAATATGTTGAGGGAGACGAACAGAAGAGATGCCGCTTCCATTCTGCCCACCATAATTTGAATTGTTGGACGGCAAAGGGAGCCACTATCCAGTTGTTTAAATCGATGGTACTGGAGTCTGGCACTAGATTGAATAGCCGACTGTAGTCAAGGCTCTTGGTAAGTTCATCTCGGAATTTTGCACGGCCGGCAAAATAGACTTGAATCGGCAGCTCACCAAAGCCTAATTGTCGTGCTGCGACTGATGGGTTGTAAAATTCATAGGTTGGAAAGTCTTTCCCAGAAAAGAAGTTTGCCGATAAAATCCCTGGCTTGATCAGAATATCCATAAGATCACCATCAAAAGAGTTGGATGATGAATCATAACAGACGGGAAGCTCGAAAATTGGCTCTGTCATCTGATACGGATACCAGCTGGTGGTCTCTTCACTGAAGCCGTTGTAAAAACATCTGAAATATTCGGCCGTTCGGGTGGCAGTGAACTGACAACCAGGGAAGACTGATGCTGCTTCTCCAAAAGAGGTGCACCGTCGTCGTATGGTGGGATTCTCCTCTGACTCGATATTGGGAAATGTTTTGGTCTCTATCTGCTGCTGGGAGACCTTGCTCATGTATAGGTTAAGCCAGAGGGTGATGAACCACCAAGGACCACCAGGATTACCAATCGGCTCCCCTGTTGATAATTTGACGCCGATTTGGTGCATCATATGGTAGGCCGATCCTAACAGATGCTTCCCAAGGGGGATGGCGGATCCTATTGACAGGGCTTCTGCTAGAGCTTGTGTATTGGAGGAAGGGCCAACTGCTCTGCCACAGAAGAAATGCTTCTCTAGCCACATCATTAAGAACGTTGTATGTTCTCTCTCTAAAATTATCCCGGTCCTCATGTTTTTGCTGATATACCCCTTCCACCCGTCGATTCCTTTTGTCTCTAGCCGATGGGTTGGTTTGGTCAGATAATCAAAGGGTGTATCAGGGGAGGAAATGTCAAGGTCGGTCAGCATCAGGACATCGGCCAGGGTTGGAGTCATAGGTCCGTGCCCAAAGAGAAACGCGTTGAGCGCGTTGGACCAGAAATAAGAGGCCGCTATTACCAAGGGTTCATTTTTCTCCATTTGGGACAAAGAGAGATTGATGCACTGGCCGATTTTTAACTCATCCCACTGAACTCTCTTGGAGTTGGCTAATCTTTGGTACCATTCTTTCCAGCCAGGGGTTTCATTCGGCCAAGATCTAAAAGCACCTAACCACTGACCCAAATCCATAGGTGATTGCTTGAAAGGGATTCTATGGGTTTCTAAGTTGATCAAATCAGTTGGGTCTGGATTCCCCATAGGACCTAAGCAGATGAGGCCAGAAGTTTCGGAAAGGGGAATAGTGATTTGGTGCCTAAATGCCTAGAAAAGGGGGAAAAGAAAAAAACTGAGAATGGATCTAAAAAGTGCCTGAGCAGTAAAAAGTAAAAGAGGAAAGTTTCGGATGATTACCTCCGGAATGAAACTCATCGTCGCCGATGGAGTCACCGATGGAGTTGCCGATGGGACCGCCGTCGCCGAGGGAGTTGCTGGCGCGACCTCCGCGGTTGGTGGAGTTGCTGATGGCGCCGCCATTGGAGGGATGAAGCAGATTGCAGATGTGACAGGGATCGCCGGAGGATACGGTCAGAGACCGAGAGGGCGCTGGAAGAAGATGAACAGTGATTCGCAGGGGAGGAGATTACTAGGCTCGTGGGGAAGGAGCGGCGGAGAACGCCGGTACATAAAAACAGTCTGAGAGAGAAAGGGTAAAGGCGGGATTTTTGCCGCGCCATCTACACGAATTCCAGGGGAACAGTTGTCTCAAGCGCCCGGTTCGAGAAGATTGCAATCATCATGTACAAGACCGCAAAACGAAGGGAGATTTTTGATGCGTTTGTTTTGGAGGAGAGATTAAAAAAGAATTTCGAAGTAAAAGTCATGTTTTACTCTGAAATTGGGGGGCATGTGTTGACGCCAGATTTTGACACGTGTTGAATTGGCATCAGTAAAGGAAGAGACTAGGCGATGCGGCAGATTTAAAGGCTACAATTGGGAATCGGCCGATTGAGGCTACAGTTAGGGATCGGCCGATTGGCGATACAGCTTGCGCCAACAGATAGGGGGATGAAGCCATTGGAATCCTAACAGAGGGTCCCAGTCAAAAATGACCTGATGTTGGTCAAAAGAACGATGCCGACTCGGTCGTGAAGCAATGGAAAGAATCCGGATTGGACTAGGAGATGGCGGCAGAAGATTCTGCGGGAGCCCGTTTCCTTTAGGAAAATATTATAGATATAGTAGTTTTCTATTTAAATCAAGTTTGTAACGGATCGTAATCGATCAGGAACCTTAGTCCTAGGGTATAAATAGGAGTCGTCAGGGTTTTGTAGAATATACATCAATCAATCAACAAAAACAATCTACTTTTTCATCGCACTTTACTTTCAAGTCAGCAACTTCGCCAGTACTTCTTTTTCTTTCACGAGTTCGTACGGATTGGCAGGGCTGCATCAACACGATCTCCGGCCAATTGGTAGGTTCCGCTTATCGAATAACATCTAAGCTTTAACTTCGGGTGCATCGCCGTTGTTTCATTTAGATTCATTCACTAGTTATCGATATTTACCAGAATTATAGGTTTTACCTATTGTTTTAGTTTTTATCACCAGTTATCCAGCTTGAGATCGAAACTATCGGCTTTATCATTGCTTTCCCTCGTTCATTATCATATAGCCGATTAGATCTATTTCAAGTGTTGCATCTGTAATAATTGTTTAAGATACTCCAGTAGTTTTCTTTACAATCGTTACATGATTATCGGCTGATCCATAGCCGGTCATCTTCATAGCAAATCGGCTGATTCGCTGATACGCTTTTCGGGACAGATCGGAACCTCAGCCGATCGGGACACCCGGAATTTAATACGTTTATTTCCTTGTCAATCAACAGGTCAGATTGACTGGCACGCCGCGCGAACCGCACCAGGGCAATCACCCGAACAGGAGTTAAGCAGATTCTCCCGGGTCGTGTGTCCGACGCTGAAGGTCATCGGCCAATTCCTGGCCAATTTTTAGTGCCAACAATATCTGTTACGAGTCGGCCGCAATCGTAAAATTAATACAGAGTCCTTTTCTGCCCATGGTGCTGCGTCACCCTGTTTTGGCCCAATGGGTCGTGTATCAAGTTGAGTCCATTACGGACGCGTCCTAGTGCTGGGGTTTTGTTTAGATCAAGTTTAGCCTTCGCTACTTGCTTGCAAGCGCGCGTGCTGGATCAGCCGCCCCTCTTCTTATCTTCGGAACCCCACCATTATTGAGATTGCGTGTGAAACCTTCATTTACATCTAGTAAATTCAGTACTTCTCGTACTTGTTCTTGCTAGTTTCTCGATTGCTTGCAGGACGAGTGCCCTAGTGGCCGGGTGCCGCGCTCCACAAGATCGCGACAACCATTGGAGGGGGTGTATCGGTTGCTAAGGTGCAGCTTGGAAGGCTGTAGTCGGACCGTGAACGTCGCCTCCATCGACCAATCGAGTTATCCACGCCTCTCATCGAAAGAACGGGAATCAAACCCTAGCAGGTCGCCATCATGACCTAGACATGATCTTGGTATGTGGTGCCTTTATTTTGGTGTGCTTAGTTGTGATCGAGACATGAGAAACTTAATGTGGTTACTGTCAACTCTTGCATTATGATGCAAATATTATGCTTATATATTACCTGGATCTCTCTTCATGTATTGTCATTTATAAATATTGTGCAAATATTATGCTTATATGTTATCTGCAAATATTATGCTTGTGAAATAAATGGACATTAAGTCTGTACAAAAAAGGATTGATTCTTAGGTCATTCATGTCGAGGGCATTTTTGTCTTTTCATCTTGTACTTACCACCGTTAACTCTCCTTCACAGAACAGGGGCAAATGGAAGCTTCAGATTTGAAAACCAGGGGCAAACATGCAAAGTTAAAAAATAAGGGCAAACGTGCAGCTAGAGCTCAAAACAAGGGCAGTTATGCAATTGACCCTATGTTTAATTGATTGGTCTATTAGCCATCAACATGTTCATTCTGGTGGAGAGTATTTCACATTCACACATCTATGTGGCAGATGTACAGTTAGCAACAAAGTTCCATGAACAATCAATCAATAAGAATATCAATAGGATCATCTTTTGGAGGATTCTGACTCTAAATGTCATCAGACAGCCACACATAATCATCATCAAATGCATCCTCCGTTCCGTTACCAATCCTTAATAGGTAGTCTGCAAACCATGTGTCAGGCTCATATGTTGTAGGTCAACCGAATCCACCGGACACTTTCCCATATGTATGACCTTAATAAGGTTGCATGAGTGATCTGGACTCCTGTACCACAGGGCACCATAGGAAGAACTTGTTGAAAGTCACCTTCGAACGACAAAACCTTCCCTCCAAACATTTTAGCACATCCCCTTATATCTTGCAGAGACCTGTCAAGAGTTTCAACTAATTGCCTCTTAGTCATTGCAACACCATACCATATAATCAAAGATGCCCTTCTAAGCAACTCTTAGTACCACTCTACTTTGTAAAGTTGCGGGTACTGCCATCTAACTTTTTCGGAATTTTGAATCGGGAATTCGCGGTGTGCCCACTAGGCATAATGGAAGCAGCAAGAGCAGCCGTAGCAGTAAAGAGCAACAACAATAGGATCCATAAACTACACCTTAGCAATTAATGCCTTGTAAAGTTATGTTTTACCCGTGCTGCCCGGACCATCAATAAAGACACCTATCATTTGTTCTTCACCACATAATCAAGTAATTCTTCAAAACTAGACATTTGTTTTTTTATGTAACAAAACCAGACATTTGTTCTACTTAAGCATATCAATTATTCTCAGATGATTCTCATCAAATCCAAGGTTTCATCTCTCTGTAAGCTCTTTGTAATGTTGTCTCGAGTGTAAAGCATATATATACGAAAAATTATGATATGGTTGAAATTGTGGATGAATTATACTCAAAGCATATATATAAATATAACTAAAGTATTAGTAATTGCGCACCAGTCTCATGTAGTACCGAAAGACCATAGTGCCTGATATCTTTGCCCATAGATATCAAATAATATGATATATCTCTAAGCATCATATATTCAACTAATTAGTTATTATCACTTGTACGCCAAAAATCCTTAGACTTCACCCGTGAAGAAAATAAGTTACACTAGTGACAAAAACAGTACATATTCAAACCTTACTTCTAATGCTTTGTATACTTTCTCTTCAGCATTGGCGGAGGTGGAACTTGATATTCTATCTTTTTATCCCCCATCCAGTTTCACCATCAAGGAAAAACAATGGGTATGATAGGGGGTCATAACAACTATGGTACACCGTGACATAGTGAAGTCGGCCCTCACTTCCATATATTATTTTGCTGCGAGAAAACCTCTCCTAAGGGTCATTTCCGTCAACTCATATAGCAGCAACTAACCTGATTCATCTCAGGTATATTATGTCTCATCTGATCAATAGATATGCTGATATTGAGTTCAATGCCATACTCTGCAATATTAGTATTAGAGCTAAGACTCTTAAATAGAAGCACATACAATTCTTAAAATCAACCGGATCAGTGTAGTATCAAGCTTAGGTGACTTCTTCACACAATGTGCAATGTTCTCATTCGTGTTGTAAAAGTATAGCTGCATATGGTGAGGTCTTTTTCCATTAGGCACAAGTTGATCCAACCTATGGCATATATGACCGTATGCTTTAAATGTATACACACCAAAACCTCTTGCGGTCGCAAGTCAATGGTCAACAGAAACTCCAAAGCTTAAGAAAGAGAAGTGCAAGTTAAAATACCGAATGTGCTTCCAAGAATAATTTACATCCTTGTCGGTTTGACTTGCAAACAAACGCCGTAGTTCAACTGGTAGATTTGGAATATATATGTTAACCTTCTCTTTACTGCAACAAAAGGTAGGTCCTTCACCTGGGAACCTTTTTACATGGCAAAATTTAAAATTTTTGGCATGTTTCAGAACATGAAAATTCTTTGGAAGATCTTTACACACTGCATCATATGGGTCTGAATCATTGGAACCAATGTCGGGATCTAAAGAATATTCGTATTAGAAATCTGCGTACATTATAAAAGAAATCAAAGTAAACAGCAACACGAATTCACAAAATAGTAATGTATTCAAATACTCGGATGAGCAACTCACCCATGTGGTGAAAAACCCTTGCTTCATTATCTTCTAGTATGCGGTCCATACTCTTCCGAGTTCAACTGGTCTAAATCATGTTCTGTTAAATAATAAAATACATATTGTGTTAAGTAATATAAAATCCACTTCATTGTTAATTTCTTATTGATAATATAATAATATACAAATCATGTATCCCACCATTATGAGAGTAATTTAATTATACCTTCAATTCTATGCATAGGATCATTTGGTTCCCATATCCTAGAATCAAACTGCTATTCTCAATCCAAATTTTGAGTGTGTTCCTTTGTTCCTAGGTTCAACTGTTGTTGCATCAATGCGGATTGCAAGATTTCAATATTGGGTGTGTCTAACTGCTCACCTAGAGTTGCACTTTAAATGTTTTAGTTTATGCAAAATATAAAAGTGAAATTACCCATCAACACTCAGTATTCTATCTATATATGAAACTATATAAATTAAATAGAAATAAAACATGCATATAGTATTTTAGCTATGTTTTTTTTACTTGTGGAAATCAATAGTTTTCAATATCTTTTCATGCCTTGCCAAATCCCTCCGTTCATAATATCTTTTCTCTATCCTTCACCCTCTTCATCATCTCCTCTAGGCTAACCTTATCATCAATTCTCTACACATGCAACATCTATTCTGTCTACAACATAATACATGTTACGACAAAAAATTATGTTACAATAATTGTAAAAACCAATATTTCTATTTCTACTTGCTCGTCTTTTGGCATTCCTCTCAACCTTCTGCCGGGCCAATCAGGTACTTAAGCTTACCGATTCCCATAATCTCGGCATGTGTTTAGTACGTTCAAAGACTTAACCATCACTACCACACCCTGCGGCCTTAGCATTTTTCACTTAGACAGACGGGCCTCAATCGTAACCATCGTTACATAACCCGTCCGTGTCCTTATGATTGCAGCGTGTAGTAGTCATTCAACTCCTATTTTCTCGCGAGTGACAGGAAATCACTCGACTTTTACCGGAGTCCTATTAGCACAGCATTCTATCGAACCTTACATCTAGTTTTCAAGCAAGGGTTCCTGACATCATGCAGCTAAGTTTTCATCCAACTCCTATAAACTTAATGCACAGGCAAAGAGTAAGGAGTTGCATAATTTCGGAAAGAATGGGTTATGCTCCGGGGCTTGCCTTCGCAGTTCGCTTGGGGATCTTCCGAACTTGTGCTCGGATCTTCAAGAGCTTCAGTTAGATTCGCTTGAGCTTCACGCTGCTCACTCTCGAATGCGGGCACCAGTTCGTAAGTTCCGTCGGCGAGAGTCGTCGATTCTACATGAATGCACAAGTTTAAGTTGTGGTAATGATACTTGATACGATTTAAGAGTAATTACTACAACGGATAATTTCTGGTCATGAAATTTTGGATTTAGGCACACCAAGGAAAGATGTGCTTACTGTAAAATTTTCAGCCAATTTTATGTAACAGATTAATTATGAAAAATACTTTACATAGTTGTTGTTAGATCCTTGTTCTTTTTGTACAGAACAATTGGTGCATGAAATGAGTCTAAGATTTTTACAGAGCTCTCACTTAAACATGCAGAAGCTACTGTAATTGTTTTAGGATTTATCATGCAGTATTCAGAGCATAGAAAATATCACATTCTACACCTAGGCTATTCAAAGATTCATTTTTACAGGACCCTACACAGGGTGTTTGTCCATGGAACTTTTTACACAGCAACCGCTACCATAGTGTATCTCGCAGTAAAGATTTGAGAATTTTCCAAGCTAAGATACTATTTTCTTGATTTAATGTATGTTATTAGCACATAAATCAAATAAGTGGGTTACTGTGAGATAAAAATTCTCCTAATTTTTCTCTGGCTTCTAGGTACCAATACATTAGCATAGGAAAAGTCTCAATGGGTGACTCACCACCTAACTGTAGGGATAAAATATTCTACTTACACATGAAATAAAACTAAGTTTAACAAACAGTAAAGCTAGAGATGGAATTTGGGCATGGTCTTTTTACATAGTCCTAATCATCGAGCAACTAATTCACTGCCCAAAATTTAGGGTCAGCATTGTTCTAGAACAGTGGGTACAAAATAAGTCCATTAAAGCTTCTATTTAATGTAGAGCAAAATATTTTGAGATTCTGAGAAACATTTTGTAACAAAAGTGGTAGAGTTGGTTCTAAGGATTCCAGAACAGTTGAGTTTGCATTTTTCTGAATTTTCTACGATTTTATACGAATTTTACAAATTCACTGGTTTGGTTAAAACTTTCTTTACAGAGGGGTCCCTGAAAACTAGC